>CM048744.1:94661460-97061460 GCA_026315105.1 Locusta migratoria | reverse complement strand
TTTGTTATCAAACGGAAATCTCCAAATTAGAAACGTAATTCGTCATGATGTAATATTATCGCAACATTTATGTAAGCCCATCTTCGTCCCTCTGAGTCCCCCTCCTTCTACCCCACTCTGTATTTTAAACAAATCAGTCCTAACTGATGTCATATCTCCTAAACTATGTGCCCTACAATAACATACACTATGCGATCCAAGTATCCCGACATCTGGCTGAAAATGACAAGTTTGCGGCGCCCTCCACTGGTAATGCTGAAATTCAGTATGGTGTTGGCCCAACAGTAACCCTTATGACAGCTTCAACTCTCGCAGACGTAAGTTCAATCAGCTGCTGGAAGGTTTCTTGCGGATTGGCAGCCCATTCCTCATGGAGTGCTGCACTGAGGAAAGGTATCGATGTACGATGGCGAGGCCTGGCACGAAGTCGGCATTCCAAATCATTCCCAAGGTGTTCTGCAGGATTCAAAATGTTCAAATGTTTCTAGAACTTATGGGACTTAACTACGGGGTTATTAGTCCCTAAGCTTACAAACTACTTATGAACTAGCTAAGACTAAGGACGGCACAAATATCCGTGCCCGCGGGGGGTTTCGAACCCCCGACCGTAGTGGCCGTGCAGACCGTGACTGGAGCGCCTCAGTGCCCTCGGCCACCGCGGCCGGCCTGCAGGATTCAAGTCAGGACTCTGTGCAGGCCAGTCCGTTATAGGGATATTAATGTCTTGTAATCACTCCGCAAGTGACCGTGTATTATGAATAGGTGCTCGAACTTTAAGAAAGATGCAGTCGCCACCCCATGATTGCTTTTCAACAGTGAGAATAAGAAGGTTCTTAAAAGATCAATGTAGGCCTATGGTATGTTTAGTGCCAGGCAAAACAAGAAGGCCGCACCGTGAACAAAATAGACCACCCTATAACACGACCACCTCCTAATTTCACTGTTGGCACTACACACACAGGCAGATGACGTTCACCGGGCCTTCGCCATATCCACACTCTGCCATCGGATCGCCACGTTGTGTAACGTGATTCGTCACTCGGCACAACTTTCAGTCCTCCAATGTTTACGCTTCTTGTCCCAAGCGCGTCGTCGCTTTGCATTGATTACGTGATACATGTGGCTTACGGGCTGCCGCTCACTTCTCGACTATCATAGTACTTGGAGTGCATCCTGATGTAGCTTGGAATTCCTGAGTGAAGGTCAGTATAGATGCCTGCCTATTACACTGTACGACACTCTTCAACTTCTTAAATTGTCGGCGGTCTCTGTCAGTCAACAGACGAAGTCAGCCTTTATGCTTTCGTGCTTTAGGTCTCCCTACACGTTTCCGTTTCGCTATCACATCAGAAAAAGTGGGTCTAAGGGATGTTTAGAAGAGTGGAAATCTCGCGAACAGACTTCTGACCTGCCACCTTCATTAATTCCGCGGAGCGCCCCATTCTGCTCTCTCACGATGTCTGATGACTACTGAGGTCGCTGGTATGGAGTACCTGGTAGTAGGCGGCAGCACAATGTACCTAATATCAAAAACGTCCTTTTTTTGGAGGGGGATTGGGGGGGGGCGATCCGGAAACTTTTGATTACGTAGTGTCTAAGGATAGGTGAAAAGTTACAGGACAACCTTTTACTCAAATCTCTGGAGGAACTGGAAAACCTGATATCGCAGTAAGTTATTAGGTGGTCTATTGTTTATGGTTTGTACCGAACAATGGTGGTATCTTGAAATCGGCCATCGAAACTCAAGTCAATTTTTTTTTAAATTGATCTGGAGTCATGACAGAAGTTCATTCGTCTAACACATTAGACGTAGCAGCTATGGTTCAAATGTTGCAACGCATTTTGTTTGGAGTTATAGCTGGACTGTTCTCCTTGAAGAATAGTTATTTAATGTGTTCAGTTTGCTGTCCCTCTTACTAAACGGATATCTGAGGCGCTGCAATCGCAGAAGTATTTCTTCAAATATGCTGGCACACACTTCAATGCGTTACTCGAAATTGTTGTGTTTCTTATTTTCTCTACATACACGATTTGCTTTTAACGGCCCCACAGATAAAAATCAAGTAGTGTGAGTTGAGGTGGCCACTGCACAGAACCACGTCGGCCAATCCAATGACCACGAAACTGACCATTTAACCACTGACGAAGAACTGCTCCGTAGTATGATGAAGACCCATCCTGTTGAAAATAAGAGGGAAAGCTGCTGTCTCCATTCAGAACTACTGCAAACGCCACTTTCTGCAGCATTTCCAGGTAGCTTGGAGCGTTTCTCTTCAAATGTTGGTAAAGCTTATGGGACTTAACTGCGGGGTCATCAGTACCTAAACTTACAAATTACTTACGAACTAACTTATACTCCGAGGGAGGATTCGAACTTCCGACGCGAGAGGCCGCGCGATCCGTAACATGGCGCTCCAGACCGATCGGCTACTCCCGCGCGGCGTTTATGTTCTGGTAATTGAAAATGGGTCCATTACAGACAGACCCCATATTTCATACGAACCGACAACCTTCACGTGACATAGTACCTTTGAAGGATCCATCCAGTGCGGGTTTTGATCAATTCAGTATCTGTTATTATGACGATTGACTTTACCACTGCCAAAAAAGTTTGTCTCTTCATAGAACAAGATACCTTGTGCAGACGAGAGACATTGTTGTAACTTTTACCGCAATGAACTTTTCAGAAAATGCTGATTATATCTCATCACACGACCCCCTTTGAATTAGTTATATTATTGTGATCCGACAGTTATTAAGGATTTTACGACGATAGCTGCCGGCGGGAACTGACATAAATCAATTATTACTAGGCAGTCGCGCTGACCACTACGCCACTGGGAACACAGCGATCACCACAGCCGCGACGGCCACCCTTGCACGCTTCCCGTCAGACGCAGATTTCCAAGTTATCCAAACACTACTGACAAAGTGCCCCTGTCCAATGCCACGCTTTAATCCCCTTACCAGCACATCTCCCGACTTGTCTCGAATCAGGCACGTGTGCGATTTGATAGGTTTCGCCAACCTACAACTCTTGCAGAACTACGAGAACAGGTCGAACAGGAGTGGAATATTGTATCCCAAGACAGAATTCGCCATCTGTGTGATCGCATGGATGCCGGATCCGCGCCTGCAATGACGCCCATGAGGCTGCACCACGTATTAATACGGGTGTTTCAGGATGGATCGACACCTCGTCACCACAGTAGCGCTTGGGCTACTGATTTCTAAAAATACACTCCTGACCATTAAAATTGCTACACTACGAAGACGACGTGTTAAAGACGCGAAATGTAACCGACAGGAAGAAGATGCTGCGATATACAAATGATTAGCCTTTCAGAGCATTCATACAAGGTTGGCGCCGGTCGCGACACCTACAATGTGCTGACATGAGGAGAGTTTCCAACCGATTTCTCATACATAAATAGCAGTTGACCGGCGTTGCCTGTTGAAACGTTGTTGTGATGCCTCGTGTAAGGAGGAAGAATGCGTACCATCACATTTCCAACTTTGATAAAGGTCGGATTGTAGCCTATCGCGAGTGCGGTTTATCGTATCGGGACATTGCTACTCGCGTTGATCGCGATCCAATGACTGTTATTAGAATATTGAATCGGTGGGTTCAGGAGGGCAATACGTAACGCCATACTGGATCCCAACGGTCTCGTATCACTAGTATTTGAGATGACAGGCATCTTATCCGCATGGCTGTAACGGATCGTACAGCCACGTCTCGATCGCTGAGTCAACAGATGGGGACGTTTGCAAGACAACAACCATCTTCACGAACAGTTCGACGACGTTTGCAGCAGCATGGACTATCAGCTCGGAGACCATGGCTGCGGTTAGCCTTGACGCTGCATCACAGACAGGAGCGCTTGCGATGGTGTACGCAACGACGAACCTGGGCGCACGAATTGCAAAAGGCGGGTGAATCCAGGTTCTGTTTACAGCATCATGATGGTCGTATCCGTGTTTGGCGACATCAAGGTGAACGCACATTGGAAGCGTGTATTCGTCATCGCTATACTGCGTATCACCAGGCGTGATGGTATGGAGTGCCACTGGTTACACGTCTCGGTCATCTCTTGTTCTCATCGACGGCACTTTGAACAGTGGCCGTTACATTTCAGATGTTTTACGACCCGTGGCTCTACCCTTCATTCGATCCCTGTGAAACCCTACATTTCAGCAGGATAATGCACGAACGCATGTTGCATGTCCTGTACGGGCCTTTCTGGATAAGGAAAGTGTCCGATGCTGCCCTGCCAGCACATTCTCCAGACCTATCACCAATTAAAAACGTCTGGTCAATGGTGGGCGAGCAACTGGCTCCAGTCACGCTAGTCACTACTCTTGTTGAAATGTGGTATCGTGTTCGAGCTGCATGGGCATCTGTACCTGTACACGCCAATCCAAGCTCTGTCTGACTCAATGCCCAGCCGTATTTAGGCCGTTATTACGGCCATAAGTGTTTGTTCTGGGAATGATTTCTCAAGAGCTATGCAATCAAATAGCTTGAAAATGTAATCACATGTCAGTTCTAGTATAATATATTTGTCCAATGAATACCCATTTATCGTCTGCATTTCTCTTGGTGTAGAAATTTTAATGGCCAGTAAGTGTAATTCTTTCATATATATCCTGTACGTAATCATTCACAGTAAACCTTGAGTGTACGTAGGCGCGTCTGAGTCAGCTGTATGTCAGACAGCAAAGGTGAGCCACCTGCATGAGTAGTAGCCGCGACCTGGCACCACCATGTGGTGTTGCCCCCGCGGCCTTGGCCGGCACAAGTATTGCCCTGTCATGGATGCGGGCGCTTCGGCGCTATCGCTGCCGCCTGGCCCGGCTGCGGGCGCCGGTGACACCAGCCACACGTGACACAGCCAGCCGCAGTGACCTCGTAAACTATCGATGGCACCGAAAAAGTGCACCACCTGGCCACTATTCTCTCTTACGACTACAAAAGACTACTGTTACTCCAGTGTTACGTAAAGCACACCATTCGTTTACGACGCACCGTTCATTTACAATAGCTGTCGTCGAAACACTGTATAAAAAATCAACAGTGTTTTGCACTCATCAATAGCTTGAACAAAGAACTGCTGGCATAGTAACATTACAAAAGCTACACAACGAAATTAAATGTGTGCTACTAGAGGTTATTCGATACCTCTGTTTAACCTCCCTTCACAAATGTTCAAACGCTTATAAAGCCAAGCGACCAAACAGTTGAGGTCTTCCGTCGCTAGGTCTACAAACTGCTTACACTAACGTTTCTCAGAAAAACAAACCCATGCCTCGCTAGCAGAGTATAGTATAGAAATCCTCTCCATAAAAACATACTTGAGTCAACTTTCATGAAGTTCGGTAAAACTATGGAAAAATCTGTTGTAACTACACTCCACATGCACGGTGCGAAATATAATGTGGACAGTCATGTTCCTCCGTTTCTGAGGACCAAATGTACCCTCCGCCACGCACCTCATAGTGGATTGAGGCGTATGTATTTACTACAAATGTGATCGTCTGTACGCCCGCCGATGGTATGTAAAAATACGAAGCTACACTAAAATCCATAATCTCTTTTGGACTATTCTTTCACTGATTTTTAGGCAATATCATTACAGAACATTCAGTGTAGGAACTTCCTGACAGGGAGAGGAGCTGCAGCAAACAGATCAGGGAACAGACGAGTCGTCTCAGACTATGACTATAGTTGTTAATTGGGATTTTAGTGTCTCAGCTGCTAGTAGGCGTTGTAAATACACAACACGGATGTAAAAATTTGTGCTGGAACCGGGATTCGAACCCGGGACCTCCTACTTTCTAGCCAGTTGCGCTAATCCTCTGCGACACCCGAGACTCACGGGCTGAACCTACCTGCCCAAGCACGTACCCCACCAGACCCAAACTCTTGTACGTCCTGCCACTTCAACCACTGAGCTCCATGGATCGCAGCAGCCTTGTATTCTCATCAGTAGTCCCCTCCTCATGTGGGAAAAAGCTTCAAACCTCGAGTAGATGGAACACAATTATGTCTGAAACAACAGACGCCGCAATTCACAAAGCCTCTTTTACACAATGAACTTTCTGCATCTATTGCATCTCTTAGTCGTTTTCGTTTAGACGATGGCACCAGAATTGTAGAGCTGTCTGCTGTGTAGGTTCGCATCTTAATGATGAAGTTACGGAAGCACTTTTACGTAGGAGCAGAAAATAATAGTTTAGTTTATTAATGGCAAAATTCACAAGAAAGAAAACGTTTAAATCAGGTGAAGAAGGTTCTTTAATCATGCTCACGTAGTAAAAGTGCCTTGTACTAAGAGCAAACTGAAATACCACTCCAGTCGAAAAGTAAGCCAAGCGCGATATAGTTCTCGTAGATGAGGATTTGGGTGAGTAACGTGCTCTTTTGGTGCTATGCGTCGCATACAATAAGGGTATTTTGGTACGTCCCTATAAATTCTGCTGATTGAAGTGCAGTCTTATTTTTGCCCAACATGTGTTACTTCTTCCCTCTGTGAGGAAACAACATTGTGAGTTTGGAATCTTTGCCGAATAATCCATTATTATCTTCTTCCATTATTGGTACAGTAGCATCAGTATTGAAACTTTAAAACTTCCCGACATCTGGTCACATAATTGGTGACGAGTAACATACCCGAAGAAAACAAAAAACTCTCTCCGTAGGTTGGACAGCTGTTCCGACCGCGGCAGTGTGCGAGCGCTCTAAGCGGCCTTGCTGCGGAGCGCGAGGTTGCTCGCCGTCGGAGGTTCGAGACCTCCCTCGCGCACGGTTAAATAGTTTGTAAGCCTAGGAACAAATAACGACATAAGTTGAGTCCCATAGCTTTACAAACATTTGAAAGAATTTTTCTGAACTGTTGTTCCAACCTGCCAGCTGATGATTCACATATCTCCGTGAAATGACACGGCGGGATGGGAAGTTATGATAAATATATGCTAAGTAATGATAAAAACTTGCCCAATATTTTTACCAGCTGCCCCATCCGACAGTACCGTTAATTTGCTTCGCAGTCACAAGTGACGTCAGCGGCGGGAGAATGACTCAGGCTCAAACTGGTCGCATACCTCGAACGCTGCCCGGAACTTGAACGGTTGCCCACAGACTCGCTACACAGTAAACAAAAACGTTCTCAAGCGCTGATACGCTCTATGCTTAAAGGGAAACGGGAAAAATCATAGCAGGCTCTATTGACCGAAATACGGCCGCTAACACACACTCAGGTGGCTTGCAGCAAATGTACATGCAATGTTTATTTCTATTATCGGCTCTAGTCCATCACTGCAGGTCCATTTATGACTGACAAGAGCTCATCCTCATTTGCCAATTATTTCATGTCAATCCTAGAGATGCATCCTCATCGTCGGCGCCGCAGTTACTACTTCTAATTGTAAGTGAACAAAAGTAGGACCTGTCTTCGAATAAAGTAAACTTTACTATTTGGGCCCGTGTTGCGTGCTTAATCGTTATTGCACTGCGTTCATGTGCCATGGATGGAGCCAATAGTTTTTTAGACTATGAAACAATCTAAAAACCTCCGACGGTGTGGTCGGTACAAAAACTAACTATACAGAGTGTCAAGTTCATCAAATTATAGTTCAGCTAGAACGTTCAAGTGTCTTGCGTTTAGCAGTAATGAGAAATGGAGGTTCGTTTTGCTGCCCCACATTTCTTCAGGTCTAAAGATTATACACTTCTTTTTTCCAACATAGTGAAACTACCTTTCTTCCCTTGATGAGATCATTCTGCCAACGTAAGAGAAGCAGCCGCACGGAAATTGAAAATTGGCATTTAAATTATCGGCTAAACAATTACGTAGCAAGACGAAGTATCTTCCCTTCCGGACGTAGGAAGAAGCTTTTAATTCATACACATGAACATTTACTTCAAACAAACAAAATCCTGGTTATAAGTGATCGTACAGCTGTAGTCCTCCTTACTTCCGTCTCCACCATCAAAGTGATGAAAGACATTTTGATAATGACATAATAAACAGGCGAGTTCTCTAGCTACTGTTCGAAAATATTGTGTACGGTCTCTTTGAACCGCCAACGATACTGGAACGAGCGGCATGAATTTCATGAATTCATAACACACATTTTCTCTACAAAAGTCATCAAAACCGCTGAACTAAGTGTAAGCTGCTGCTTCTTTTCTTCTTATTTATCTCCTTGGTGATATCCCTTGCCTTCACGGTGTCGGTATCTCACACTCGATTGAACAATATCAGTAGTAACCTAAGGAGTACCATGTCACCAAAAGAACTGACACATTTGTCATATGGTGGGATCAACTGTCGTATTCTTATGTCGCAGATGTTTCCCCCTTGAACTGAACCAGCGGGCGATAGTGGTCTACAGCTCTTACTGTGAATCAGTGCGCAAACTGTGACGTGTCATCTAGAACAAGAACCGTGAAACTCTTACTACAGCTGTTGTGCTGTTCCATCACAATGCTCGTCTTTCTTTTCTCAAAATGTTCAAATGTTCGTAAATTTATGGGGCTCAATTACTCTGGTTGTCAGTCCATTGGCTTACACGAAATACAATTATTTCATTTCGCACATGTGTACTGTTGACAACTTTACAAAGTTTACCAAAATTAGTTTATAACTATCGCTCCCCGAAGTAGCCCTGATACAATGCAGAAAGTGAATTGTTAGGCAGTCAGTGTAAATAGCTTACTTCATAAACATGCAGAAGTTATTTCTTTTGTGTCCCAGCCTCGTCGCCGCTTTTGTGTCTCGTTTCCGTCGTAGGTGTCGGTGGCCGAGTGGAAAGACCGATACAGGAATAAAGGAAGCACGCTTGTGCAGGTACGAAGGTGAGCAGCCAGTGGGACAGCAGAAACTAGAAACACTAGAGTAAATTAGAACAAGATATATATTGGACAGAATGTATACAATACTTAACTTTTACATAGTTCTGTACTGAAGAATGCTGATACATAGTTGAGCTAAAGGCCTTCCTAGTGCCTGTCCGATAGCCAAGTCTTCACTGGTTCCTATCTCAGTCCCAAGTGAACGATGTCGTTCAGTGGTGGCCACGAGCGGAGTTGTAGCAGAGGGCGCTCATGGCTGTCGTCGTAAGAACGCCGCGCCGTGCGTGCATGGCGGCGCGCGGCGAAAGTAGGTGGCGCGCACTTTGTGCTTGTGCGACACCACAATTTCAGGATTCGTTGTGTCTGTCAGAATGAATAAAAGTCGTAAGTTGAACGGACGTAGAGTAAACTTAGTGTTATATCTCGCCTCAGGAGATCTGAAAAACACTGTCCCGATACGAAAATTGTGTTTATTGGCAAAACAAACTAACCATCTTCTGGAAACAAAACAAACTAACAAACCTGAAACTAAGGCAACAACAACAAACATCAACTAAAAGTTTTCTTCTTCACCAATTAGCCAGGGAGATGACGACAGCCTTGAGAGAACGGCCAGGAGACGGAGGCAGACGACGTATTTCATTGCGGGAAGTCCTGGAGGCGCGGCATCGCTGGCAGGGACTCTTCCCTGGAGGCGTCGGTCGCGATCCCTCAGCTATGATTCTCGTAGGCGGTCGGCGGAGAACTGCAGTCGTTTTGCACTGCGCCCCCCTAAATAATCGGCGCGAAGTGATACGGAGCAGTCTCCTGCTGGTCTCACGTGAATGTGCGGAGGAAAATAGTTCCGGTTTAGTGCGCTCTCTGGCGGTGCCCGTCACGTCCTCTGGTGACTCCGGAACCACCGCTGTGGAACGCCTCACTGGTATGCATCCATGCGCTTGTACCTGCATTGCGGGTTGTCCACTCGTCAGGCGAATCACCGGTTCATGACACATGAGTATGCAAGCAGGTATCGTTTCATTAACACTCGTGATATTGCCAAATTTTAAATACTTATTGACAGGTTAGGCAACTGTTGTTCTTCGCATTCCAGTAACATGTCTGTAGACAGATCGTACAACAGATGCTACATTGTGGTGTGAAAGTATAAACAATAGTGAATGATACAGTAATATATGTTACAAGGGAGGTCAAGAAAGGCTGCGGCGGATTAGCCACGCGTACTAAAGCATCGTGTTTCGGTGTGCGCGGCCGTTCGCCATCGAGGTTCGAATCTCCAATCGGGCATGGATGTTCGTGTTGTCCTTAGGTTAGTTTACTTTAGTTTAAGTAGTTTGTAAGCTAAGGACTCATAACCACGCAGTTGAGTCCAATAGGTTTACAAACATTTGAACATTTGAGGTCAGAAAGATCAGACTCTGCTTTTCAGCCGTCGAAGAATCTTTCTAGTTGAGATGGGAAACTTTACGCCGAACGATGATAATTCTTGGCCTGTTCTACTTTCCTACACAACACTTCAACTTTTCACGCATAATTATTTTTTTGTATACTACTGTAGTCTTTAGTTGCTTGTATGAACGCTATCTTGACGAAGGCAACGCAGTGTGTAGTCCGAGTTCAAATGTGCAAATGTTTTTAAATGTAAGGGACTTAACTACGTTTGTTATCAATCCCTACTGTTACAAACTACTTAAACTAAATTACGCTAAGAATGACAAAACACTCATGGCCGAGGGAGGACTCGAACCTCCGTCGACCAGCAACCGCGCGCATCCGAGCATGGCGCTTTAGAACGCTCGGCCACTCCACCGCGGCCGAGTTACATTCCGATGTTGTTTCTAGCAGTAGTTTCTACTGGGTGACCTTCCGTTCGTCACCTTGAAATACCTCCCGTTGTTCGAAAGCTAGTCTGCAATTGTGAAATCACATACTTCTTTCCGACCGCAGTGGACGAGCGGTCTGCGGCGCGCCAGTCACAGTCTGCATGCCCGCTACGGGCGGGGGTTCGAATCCCCCCTCGGGCATGGATGTTTGTGTCGTTTTTAGTATAAGGTAGTTCAAAACTAGTTTGTAGGGACTGATGACCCCGCAGTTAAGTCCCTCAAGCTTAACAAACATTTAAACATTTTGAACATACTTATTTTTATTCTAATAGCTTATGCTATTTAGAGGTCAGATTTAACAACGAATGCTTCGTACCGATACAGATTCTTGTTTCAAAAGTGGCAAAGAGACTATGAGCTGTGGAACTGAATACTTACACCACACGACTGTTCCCAGTACGCCACCTCTTGAGCAACACTCCACCTATCTCTCAAGGGTCAGGGCAAGCGAAACAGCTGTGTTACCTACATGCAGGAATGCAAATGCCAAATTGCCATGAGGGTACTGTTGCGTGCTAGGATTCACAAATCATCAGCATTTCAGCGCAAGCAGATAAAGCACGATGTTGTAACACAGCGCATTCTGTATGTGAGAAAAAAAAATACACAGCACGTTTTTCTGTCAGAAATCGTATTTGAGTGCTCGTTGTTAGACTATAAGGTGTGTATTTTTCTAATTTTGTTTACCATTAGTTTCTTCACAATCTAGTGACAAGAAGTGTATAGCACAGAATACACTCACAGTCTACACATTGGTTATTAATTATTTACGAGAAAAGTAACAGTATTACTGATACAGATGCAGCTTTATTTCTTCTTCATAAAACACTTTTTTCGGGCATATTTGATGACATGAAAGTTCTTATCCCGTGTGCCGTACGATAAGATTTGCACGGCACAACTGACAGTCCGTATTGCGCTAGACGGTGAGTCAAACACTGCCGCAAACAAAAACTAGTGCAACATCTTTGAGTTTTGCAATTCACTCAAGATTAATTACTAAAACAGTGTATTTTAAGTAGATGAAATGACTACATTACAGATTAATATCTCAAGCGCTACTGGGATATGAGGTGACGATACATGCTGTGACACCCATAATATTGCGTGATGTAGCTTCCACCGGCTCACACGAATTTAGCAACTTCTACCTGCTGCTGGAAAACGAAACACTCGAATTCTTGATGATACTTCTAGGCTCACAAACTCTTTATTTGTGCTGTGATAGCTGTACGATCTGTCACTATTGGTCAAACAATAAATCATGGTGGCGGACGTTTGTGCTGCGTGGACATCCATATTGTTCTGCTGACCACTGCAAGCAGCCTCGTTGCACAACTGACGCAGCAGGTCCAACTTGTGTGGCACTTCTCCAAAAGGACCATCCTGCCACTCGGAAAGACACAATCTGACGCTTATCAAACTTGCTCAGTTCGCTGTAGGAAGCACTAGTGCGACCCTGTGGTGTGGCGCGTGTGTGCTTCGGTAGCTAATATCACACTGAGCCTTATGGCTATAAACATTCCCAACTACAGAGTAAAGACAGAGGGCTCTCTGGCAGTTATGCCACTACGCTATCCGTTGGCGGACGACGCTGTAACCATCTATCTCAAAAGTGCGTTATCCGATCAAAACCGACGTCATCGTTCCAGGTCTCCACTTGCTCTATCAAATTACGGGAATACTGGCGATGTCCGTATCTTGCTGGTACAATATTTCGGCGCAGAGTCTTCTGGCCATCTTCAGATAATGACTGATGAGAGAAGCCCTGAGCTCACCTATTTAAGACCCCGTCGGCACATGCGTGGTGTCTTCTGCATTGCGCATGCGTCACTTGAGCGCATGCGCTTCTCCTGTATGTCTGTACGTGAAAGCTCGCCACATCAATATCAGTTCGATTGTCATTATATTTTAAAGAAACTATGAATGACGACACTTTCGCAAAGCACGAAGTTTTTCGACAATCGGATTCCACACAGAGTTTAACTGGAAACCACTATCACGATTTATAAGGATCTCGTTTTCTGACAATCATTTCTATAGATTCGTGGATGATGGAGCTCCACAAGTTTGACGTGGTAGTCACAATTTTTGTATCGTCATATTTCATCAGATGGCCGGTGAAGATGCGTGTTCGGCGATAGTTGACTTACTGGTTTGAAGCAAGCGAGTATGTCTTTGATGCTCCACAATGCGATCTTGCACAGTGCTCGTCGTCTGACCTACATAAGACTTGCCGCACTCACACGGAATTTTGTAAACACCTGTTTTGTGCAATTGTAGGTCGTCTTTTACAGATCCCAAAGGCGCCGAGATTTTGAAAGGAGCACGAAAAATAACTCTAAGTTTATACTTCCTTAGTTTTCGGCCTACTTGCGCTGAAGCATTTCCTATGTAAGGTAGACAAACAGTTGTTCTGAAGGTCTCTTCCTCTTCTTTGCCCTGTTTTTTGTGCGTCTTCAGTGCTTTCTGTATGTGATGGGACGAATATCCATTCCTCTGAAACACTGTTTGCAGGTGTTCCCACTCCAATTTTTACCAAGAGTGCACATATTTTACTTTATTCGTAGTTTTGTATATGTTATAGAAGGTCGTTAATTATGATGGTTTCAACAACAAGAAAATAAGTTACATTTTTTACAGTATTGGCTTCGCTATTAGTTGACAACGGTAGTCCCTAATTGTTCAGTTTGTGAAGAGCTATTAAACTGTTTTTGGAAAGTCATGTCCATAGCTACTAACGGCTTTCCAAGCAACTAACCTACTCAACCATCTTTTTACGTGACGACAATATATTTAGCTCGTCTACATACATATAAACAAAAACTGACACTACACTTGGAATCAGAGATCCCAAAGTATTTTGTATAACTGAATTCGAAAACGAAAAAAAAGTGCCAGTGGGATTCGAAGCACCGACTCTATGGTTGAGAGACCAGATCGCTGCCTCCTGAACTACCCCGACAGATGCGGCAACCGTTTTTATTATAGCTACTTACGTGTACTTTGCAAAATTTCAAAGTCGATTTCCTCGAGAATTTTTGAAAGTTGCGTCGAATGACTTTGGCTGATAGTTATTTAAGTTCTGAACTTGCCATACCATAAATATAAGGAAATTCTAAAACCCGATACACATGCGCTCTTCTGGTCAGAGTGAACAGCACCTCAGAGTCAGTTGAGCTGCCAGAGTTGTCTCCACTGCCTACAAAATCCCGCACCGCACTTCGTACATCCAGCAGTCTGGAATTCCATCAAGTATTTTTACTCCCACACCTGATACCAAGAATGATAATAGTTTCGTTATTTACTACCGTTACCGTGATGCTTTTTTAATGGCCAACAGCATACATACGACTGGTACGCCAGTGTTACTCTCGGCTCGTCCGGCAGTTTCGGACTAGCATCAGTTGTGACAGCTGTGGCCGAGGAGACTGAGGCGCTCCAGTCACGGTCTGCACGGCCACTACGGTCGGGGGGTCGAATCCCCCCTCGGGCATGGATATTTGTACCGTCCTAGTTCGTAAGTAGTTCATAAGTAGTTTGTATGTTTAGGGACTGATGACCCCGTAGTTAAGTCCCGTAAGCTCTACAAACATTACTACATTTTTTCCACTGCGTACAAAATCCCGCACCGCACCTTGTACATCCAACAGTCATTCATCAAGCATTTTTACTCCCACGCTTGATGTCTAGAATGATAATAGTTTCGTTATTTATTACCGTTACCGTGATGCATTTGTAATGGCCAACAGCATGCATATGACTTGTATGCCATTGTCGACTCGCCCGGCAGTTTTGGACTGGCATCAGTCGTGAGCGCCAGCCTTGGGCAGTACATTACCGTTTTCTGCTTCAGACGAGCGGCGGCATTAGTAAGCGAGGCCACAAGAACACAGCCCATGCAAATGCTGCCGGAGCAGTTCTCACGGCAGCCGACAAGCCGTAACTCTGAGGCGCGCTAATCCCTGCATAAGCAGCCGCGGCTCAACTTAATAACACCGAGGCGGAACCAGGCGTCTTCTCAACAGCGCGCGCACACCACGCCGTCTTCGCGACTCGGTAAACCAGTCAGTCGTCGCCAGAAGTCGCCACCAAAGCCAAACTCGCGTCAACGGTGACAATATTCCAAGCAAGTCTACTTGTACTACTCAACAGACAGAATTCATCAGGTGTCTGCATGATGTGTTTTAAAGTGGCGTCGTTCATTTTGTATCCCAGCCTCGTCGCCACTTTTGTGTCTCGTTTCCGCCGGTGGTCCTGGTGTCGGTGGCCAAGTAGAAAGAGACCGACACAGGAATAAAGGATGCACGCTTGTGCGGTATGGAGGTGACCAGCCAGTGGGACAGCAGAAACTAGAAACACTAGAGTAAATTAGAACGAGATATATATTTCATGGAGTCTTGGTAATACTTAACTTTTACATAGTTCTTGACTGCAGAATGCTGATACATAGTTATATAGAGAGAGGCCTGCCTCCTGATGATTCCTAGTGCCTGTCCGATATCCAAGTCTTCTGGTGCCTATCTGATTCCCAAGTGTTAACTGGTTCCTATCTCACTCCCAAGTGGTCGATGCAGCAGACGTGGCCACGAGCGGCGTTGCAACAGAGGGCGCTCGTGGCTGTCGTCGTAAGAACGCTGCGCCGTGCCTGCATGGCGGCGCGCGGCGAAAGTAGGTGGCGCGCACTTTATACTTGTTCCACACCACAGTTCATACAAAACGTGCAACATTCAGTTGCTAAAACGTGTTACGTTTTATCAGTTTGTAAATGTTAAAGTTTTTCTAAAGAAGATGAACCAAGAAGGGTGGCTGCCTATCACCTTACAACTCAGCCAGGAAGTTACACTCAGCTGCTGATCTGCTGTCCTAGAGACTGATGACCCCGTAGTTAAGTCCCATAAGCTACACAAACATTTGAACATTTGATCTGCTGTCCTTGGACCGTAAAGGCGTCGGATTTTTTCTCTTGGCAAGTGTTTCGTCGCCTTATTGAAGGTTCATTAATTGAAAAGAGGACAGTAGGAAAGTTTCAGAACAAATAGGCAGAAGTGTGGTGAAATGTGTATTCATAAAGACATGACGAAATTGAGGTAGCCCTGTTGCATGTTCAATATTGTGTCACAAATGAGACTATTTTGCCACGAAACGACGTTGCTGTAGAACAAGAAATTACTAATAATAGTCAAGAAATAAACACATTTTTACAGATACATTTGCAGTCCCTTGTCCGCCTCCGTAGCTCAGTGGCAGCGTTGGTGACTACCATACAAGGGACCCGGGTTCGATTGCCGGCAGGGGATTGGGTGTTGTGTGTTCCCCTAATCATCATCATCATCTCATCATCATTAGCACGTAAGTCGCCCACGCGGCGTCAAATAATATTTTTTAAAAAAGTCTTACACTCAGGCGGCCGAACAATCCCGTAAGGGTTCTCCCGGCCAAGAAAGCCATATGCTCATTTCATTGCTGTCCCTAGTGAGAGCGAAGAGTGGTTGAATCAGAGAGAATGTTGCAAGCCATGAAGAGCAGGTGCCAAACGGCCAAGCTTACCTCACTATAAATTGAATGGTAAGTGCACCGGATGCCTCCACTCGCCCACCATTGTAACAGACGCCCACGACCCTCAAGTCACACTTTACTAATACGGCGGTAGCTTCCGTCCTAAACCGTCCGTGAGGTGGATACTTCGAAGCTCTGCCTCCGAATAGCGGTGCGTGGCTGTTCGCCGGCCACGTTACTGCAGTGTGCTTCCGATGTTCAAAAATAGTCCCTGTAGCCAACCTTACAGGTAGGGGGAGAGAAACCGTTGGGGAACTTTAGCCCTTACGAGCGGCACTGTGTCTCGGACACTCAGGTTGGGACACTTGTTTGGAGCGCAGGACAAAGCTGGTATGTCTCCGCCACGTCGTGGCTTTCACTTGCTTTTGAATTTAACGGCTACAGGAAATTCTCCATTTTCAGCAATTTTCTAGATTAACGAAATGGGTAATGTAGAAATTACTCTGTCCCTTCCATTCGATTGTCCTAAGTAAGTACTCATTCTCTGATGCTCCTTGGTTGGTGTAAATTAATAAACAGTCCTAAATGAATTGATTTAATTTTGCTACTTTTTAATTAAGGACCCGTCCGGTCTGTTATTGGTATCCGGGATTTCGTAATTTTACTGGCAACTCGCATTGTGGTCGGAATAACATAATTAATTTTATTTTGATCTGATTAATGTCATGGCACAGACGTTGGGGCCGTGCATTGTGTACCCTCAATAAGTGCGTGCGTTACAAATTCATTGTGTGAGTGGGTATGGAAAATGGCGTTCTTCTTACTGCACTGATTCCTCACGAGCGACTGGCACACATGCACCACTCCCATAGCTTGACGTTAAAGGTAGTGTGACTAATGAGCGCCGAAAACAATTTCTGCACCACGTGAACGAAAGCCTTCTGAACGCCTTCACTTTAAGATTGTATACGTGTTTGCAGAACAACCTGTCAGCTACAGGTATTACCTGGTTATTTATTTGTTCCAATTTCCTGTTAGACCGTCTTCTATTCCCTCCTCACACTGCATACTTCTACCTCTCGCTGTCGGTCCACCCCTACCCTCCCTCCCTCCCCCCCCCCCCCCACGGCTCCGACAAGCCCTGTAATATACACAATCATATAGCTATTTCACAAAGAGACCTCGTTTATTGTGTACGTATTGAAGTCTTCCACTGGCCCACCGCCCCCTTCACCTGCTCCTCCTGCCTCGGTGTGTACCCTACTGCCCGTCTCTAAGTTCACAGAGTGTGGTGGCACAGTGGTTAGACCCCTCCAGTCGCGTTCGAGACAACGGTGATTCACATACACCTCCGGCCATCCAGTTTAACCTTTTCCGTGATTACCCAAGATCAGTTTAAGCAAAAGTCAGGATGGTTCCTTTGAAAGAGCACGGCCGACTTCCTCTCCCACCTCTACCCAACATACCCAAGCGTTCCCTCTTCACCCTGTACCACATTTCTGGTTTTCCTCTTGTCCCCACCCTGCAACTCGTCGTCCTCCGCCACCGTCTCCTCCTCCTCCTCCGGCACGTCCATCTCGTTCTTCGCCCTCTGTCTCTGTCATTACCCCAGTTTTTGCCAATATGCTCCTGTCCACCTCTTTCTCTTTCTGCTCACCCTAACCTGTACACGTCAACTTTTATTGTGATCGGTAAAAATGCTGTCAAAGTCTGGAGAAAAGTACCCTTCACCGTGCACGGTACGAAATATTTGTTAGAGATAGTGACGTTTCTGTAGTTTTCAAGTTGGCAAAATTTCGTGACGATCGAAATAAAACTGTAGACATGTTTGAAATTGTGCTACGGAATCGAAAAGGTTAAGTTCTGCGTTCTGGACATAGGACTAGATAACAATCGGGCCGGACAGATCGCCGCAATATTTGATTTCCAATAAGAACATATTGAGGTCATTGATCGAGATGAACATTACGGTGTCTTTGAATTGGATAGAGTCACACGTCCGTCGGTTATGGGTATGTATGTTCTTAGGTTAGTTTGTAAGTCTAAGTACTGATTACCCCAGTAATTAAGTCCCATAGATATACGAACGTTTTAAATTTGTAATCACACACTAAGTGCAAACTATCATAAAGGTTAGATGAGTTGTTTCGGAGTTCATCGCGAACAAACATCGCGACACGGCGCTTTACAAATCTGCAGTTGTTTGAATGATAGTGACGACTATTTTGTTGGGTGCTGTAGGTGTTGTATCAGATTGGTGCACAGTATTGTGCTGCTGAGTAAGTGAATGGTACAGCAGCAGCTGTACGAGTTTTCGCATGTGCGCCCCTCGTCGCGGAGGTCGGGCAGAGTTAGAAGTGATATCTGGCATTCCCCAGGGAAGCGTTATAGGTCTCCTACTCTTCCTTGTGTTTGTAAATGAAAATCTGAATAGCTCCCTTAGACTGTTCGAGGATGATGCTGTCGTTTATCGGTTAGTGAAGTCAACAGAGGATCAAAAGCAACTGCAAAGCGATTTAGACAAAATTTCTACATGGTGCGAAAATTGGCAATTGACACTAAATAAAGAAAAGTGTGAAGTAACACACATGACCACTAAAAGAAATCCGCTGAACTTCAAATACGCGATAAATCAGTCATACCTTAAGGTCGTAAATTCTACCAAATACCTAGGAGTTACAATTACGCACAACTTACAAGGAAAGTTCATGGGCTCGAACAAAGATATCTGTATGAACGTTTGGTTACAGGACCTCTACGTACACCTCAATGTGCTGGTGGGTGTCGTTTTTATGCAAAACTCTGCAATGATGCTCTAGATAGCACTCTAGATGTAATTGTAGACGCCATACGCATGCAGATATCTTAAATATAACTTATGTAATAAGCGTCGTACATGTTCTCTAGCATATGTCATCTAAAGCCGTGATGATAGTTGCAACTTTAACCTTCTTCTCGGAAGATTGTTGGTATTCACTGCCACTGCTTCCATCGCCTCTTCCCGCACTTACCGTAGCACTACCGCTTGCAATGATTTGTTTGTCATTATCATCCCTATTATGATCATTATGTGTTAGTGTTACAACAGTATCTAACTTATGCTCATATTTCTGTACCATAAAATATACGAGAAAGCATGCGAATCATTCATCTTCTATACTAATACCATCTTCACGAAGAAGGGTTCTTCGTAACTTCATCTCAACCAATCGCAATACATTAGCAGGATTGATTGCCAATCGCCGCCCCATCTAACGCTTCACCACACAAATAACGTCACAAAACGCAACTTCGGAGGCACACTGCACCGTCCCTACTGGCGAACGACAGGTCAAAGTGCAATATGGCAAGGCACACGCAGAGGCCTCTCACGGACGACTGCAGAGTTTTGCAGATGCGGGAGTATCACTAGTTCAACAAGGGATCTTTACATTATCTCTCATACGACTTTGGTGTATGTGTGTTTGTTCGAGCCCAAGTACGTTCCTTGTTAGACTGGAGAGAACACACAGAAAATATTGTGGGGAAGGCGAACCAAAGATTACGTTTCATTGGCAGAACGCTTCGAAAACGCAACAGCTCCACCAAAGACTCTGCCAACATCACACTTGTGCGTCCTCTCCTGGAGTACTGTTGCCCAGTGTGGGACTGACGGAAGATATTGAGAAGGTTCAGAGAAGGGCAGCTCGTTTTATTTTATCACTAATGAAATAAATCGCAATTTGCGATCACATATGGCTTTCACTGTACTAAGTTTAGATGTAATACCAATGTGCGGCGAATGAAAATTTGTGCCCGGCCGGGATTCGAACCCGGGATCTCCTGCTTACTAAGTAGACGCGTTGACCACTCCGCCACCGAGAACACAGTGACCAACCCGACTGCAGAGGACTCTTCCCTGAACGTCTCCCGCCACACCCGAATCTCCATTCGCCACACTGTCTCTTTCCTATCACCGCAGTCTCTTAATTCTGTAATGCTCGGAGCCACAATACTGTATTCCCGCATCAGGGAGAACAGACCATGAGGTATCGAGACAATTAATTGTCGTCAGGAGCCCAGCCTCGTCTTGTATACAGTTGTATATTTTTGACGACGTTACAGCGCTCATTTTTAATGAAATAAATCGCAATTTGTGATCAGTTATGGCTTTCACTGTACTAAGTTGACCACTCCGCTACCGATGGTAATGTGGTAATATGGTAATAGGAAAGAGAGAGTGTGGCGAATGGAGATTTGGGTGTGGCGGGAGACGTGCAGGAAAGAGTCCTCTGCAGTCGGGCTGGTCACTGTGTTCTCGGTCGCGGAGTGGTCAACGCGTCTGCCTAGTAAGCAGGAGATCCCGGGTTCGAATCCCGGCCGAGCACAAATTTTCATTCGCTGCACATTGGTATTACATGTAAACTTAGTACAGTGAAAACCATATGTGATCGCAAATTGCGATTTATTTCGTTAAAAATGAGCGCTGTAACGTCAAAAATATATAAATTGATTTTATCACGTTACGGGAGTGAAAGCGTTACGGAAATGTTGCACTAATTGGGTGGAAATCATTAACAGAAAGACGTTATTCATTGCGGCGTGATCTGTTTGCGAAGTTTCAATAACCGACTTTCACTTCTGAATGTGAACATATTTTGCTAGCACCCAACTACTTAGGGAGACATGACCATCCCAATAAAATAAGAGAAATCAGATCGAAAACGGAACGATTTAGGTGTTCTTTTTTCCCGCGCGCTATTAGAGAATGGAACGGTAGAGACAAGTTATGAAAGTGTTTAATGAACCCTCTGCCAGGCACTTGAATGTGATTTGCAGAGTATCAATGTAGCTGTAGAGTTGACTGGCGGCCTCGGCCTCACAGTGGAGGTGGGGGCTACCACAGGTGGCAGTCAGGCGCCGGCCCCTTGTGGCTAGTACTATAGGCGCGCCTAACAGCAATCAGCGCCTGCCGCGGCTGGAGGGAGGCGTGGGAGCAAAGATAGCCCGGCAAGGTCACGGCCGAGGCCGCGGCACGGCTGACGCACAAGCCAGCCGGCAGCAGAGGCGCGGCTCAGCGGATGCTCGCCCGACGAGGACTAGCTGGCCCAACACCAGGGAAATGCACCTCTCCACCCCAATCTACCAGCCTCCTTATTTCCTACTGAAAACCACAACCACTTACAACTGACACTACAACTCCTCTATTCCGAACTTCGGATGTCCGTCACTCCGGTTAGTCCGACCATGGTCAGGCTCGCGAGCCTGTGCCAACTTGTCACTGGCTGGACGCCTATCCTGCCATTGTTGCAGTGTATATCGCTTTGCATATTGTTATACCGTACACCAAAGATAACATAGACAGCGTGTGACGTCATTCTACTGAAACCAACATCGAAGTCACGTGACTTGGGGCAGGAAACCGTTTTCATCATTACGGGTAATGTGAAATGCAGCTCAGACTTGCAATTCACACTCCTTTTAATAGAAATTAAGCGTAGATTTTACCAATAAATCACCTTACCGCGTTCTTATCACACTTTGGTAGTATAGGAATATGTTCACAGATTTGTGACTGGCTGGAAGACTTCCTAATAGAACGCAGTACGTCGTTCTCGACGGCGAGTGTTCATCAGAGACGAGTGTATCGTCAGACCTGCCGCAGGGGAATGTGATAGGACCGCTATTATTTTCTATCTATATAAATGATCTGATGGACAGAGTAAGTTGTAATTTGCGGCTGTTTGCTGTTGATGCTGTGGTGTATGGGAGGGTGTCGTCTTTAACTGACTGTAACAGATTACAGGATGACTCAGACAAAATTTCTAGTTGGTGCGAAGAATAGCAGCTAGCTCTCAATGTAGAAAAATGTAAGGTTATGCGCACGAGTAGGAAAAACAATCCTACAAGGTACTGGCGGAAGTAAAGTTGTGAGGCGGTGTCGTGAGTCGTGTCGGGGTAGCTCAGTGGTAGAGCGCTTCCCCGCGAAAGGCAAAGGTCTCAGGTTCGAGTCCCGGTTCCGGCACACAATTTTAATCTGCCAGGAAGTTTCAATCCTATAATGTTCGAATACAGCATTAGTAGTGAGCTTCTTAATGCTGTCGCGTCGTTCAAATATCTAGGCGTAACATTGCAGAGCGATATGATATGGAACGAACATGTAAGGACAGCCGACTTCGGTTTATTGGGAGAATTTTGGGAAGATGTACTTCACCTGTAAAGGAGGCCGCTTATAAAACGCTGGTACGACAACGTCTTGAGTATTGCTCAAGTGTTTGGGACCCGCAGGAGATCAGTTTAAAGGAAGACATACAGGCGGTTCAAAGATTGTTACCGGTACGTTCGACCAATGCGCGAGTGTCACGGAAATGCTCCGGCAACTCAATTGGGAATCGCTGGAAGAAAGACGACGTTCTCTTCGTGAATTTCTGTTAAGTAAATTTAGAGGGCCGGAATTTGGAGCTGACTGTAGTATGATCTTGCTGCCAAATTCTTATATTTCGCGTAAAGATCACAAAGACAAGATAAGAGAAATTAGGGCTCGTACGGACGCATATAGGCTTTCTTTTTTTCCTCGTTCCATTTGGTAGTGGAATAGGAAAGGAAATTCATATTAGTGGTACAGTGTACCCTCCGCCACGCACCTTACGGTGAATTGCGGAGTATGTATGTAGATGTAGTTGGCGTTAATTCTCCGTAATTGAAAATATTAATATGATGGCTACAGTTTTTACATGTGTCTGGATGAAACGTATTGACAGTTATTTTTACAAACAATATAACTGCAGATTTTAAGTGAAAGAGGGTTTTCGTCGTACTTTGAGTTTTTCAGTTTGTAGTTGACCCGGAAATAGAAGAACAACAGTTTGACAAGCAGCATAAGTTTTCTTACGATTTCTCAACAAGAGAAGTAAAATGTTTTATTGTGCTGTTATAACAACTGAAATCTGTTTGCATCCATAATGTCAGATTTAAACCCAATACAAACGTTTATATTTTAAGACATTTGCCACAGACTGTCATGTCAAAAAGTAAAACAAGCAAAATATTGACTTCTTATATGAAATAATAATGTGACAAGGAAACATCAACGATGCACTCGATAAGAAGTGGTTCTGTCGATATAATGAATAATCTGTACATATTTTTTGCTTTCTGTAACGTTATTGGAAGCAAATTTGCACCAGACATTACTTGCTGACATACATAGTCGGTCAAGGCCAGCTTGAATAATCATCCCATCGACTATCACAAACACTGAGAGTAGTAATTCTGTTGCTTGTAAACATAAGTGACAGTATTTCCACCTGATCACTTGTAGAAACTTTAATCGCCCATTAATATTAGTAAAACGGAGAAATTATGTTTCCTTGACTACTACATCTGTAATAGCAATACCAGACATCGCTTGATTGTCAAAATCAGTGCTTGATTTCACCTATAAATGAGACAAATTGTTTCTTATAATGACGAAAACTCAGTCACGTGACTCGGGCCAATTTTAGATGTTGGTTTCAAACCACAATACTGCAGAGATAGGGACACGCGCAGTCTATGTTATCTTTGGTCTATGTGTTATACTGTACGTTATTGTGGAATTTTATCCTTTGTTGGGATTACAAACGTCATTGCTTGTTTTATTCCGCGTTCGGCCGACCACGGTGGCCGAGGGGACTGACGCGCTCCAGTCACGGTCTGCACGGCCACTTCGGTCGGGGGTTCGAATCCCCCCTCGGGCATGGATATTTGTGCCGTCCTTAGTCTTAGTCAGTTCATAAGTAGTTTGTAAGTTTAGGGACTGATGACCCCGTAGTTAATCTATACAAACATTTGAACATTTATTCCGCGTTAACTACAGTACTTATTAGATTCATCGTGTGTACGGTCGTCTCTTTTTCAACATGTCTGGATTCAAATGTAAACAGGTAACTCATTCATTAAGTGAAAAATTAGCAGTACTACAAAGACTGGAAAAGGGAGAATCGCTCCAAAAAAAATTGCAAAGGAACTAAATGTAGATGTTACGACAGTTAAGGATTGGAGGAAGAATCGGAAAGACATTGAATCCTATACAGCTACGATTGATGGTGAAAACACTCTGAAGAGTCCCAGAACATAAAAAAAAAAAACCTTGAACTGCTTGATAACCGACTGTGAATATGGTTTTGTCAAGAAAGAAGGACAGGAACTCCAATATCCGGGCCAATTCTCAAAGAAAAGGCGATAGTTTTGCACAAAAAATGGAAACCAAAAGTAAATTTGCTGCCAGTGAAGGCTGGGTTGATCGTTAGAAAACTCGTCATGGTGTCCGATTTGTTTCTGCAGTAAAAATCAGTACAGTACTGTAATCTGTTTGTCGTTTTTTATTTTAAAACCAGTACAGATTATAGTATTTCTACGTGTTTTTTAGTTAATATAATGTTTAACACTGTGTAAAAAACATTTTTTATTTTACTGTATACGTCTTTTAGTTCTTGAATAGCTTATTTTATTGTACTAAATGTCTTTTTATATTGTTTGCAATAAATATCAGATTTTACGGATAATCCGACCTTTGTTACGTTCTGACCATGGTCCCAGTTCCGAAGGTGACGGAATAGAGGGTTTCTACTGTACTACAGTAAAAGTCCGATAATCTGTCAAGTTCGGGACCGACCCGGTGCCGCATTACCGAAAATGCTGGCATAGGCTACGCCATACATCGAGAACAGCTGTGACACAGTGCACTGAACCATTTGTACAATAACCTATCTAATTGTTTTTTAAGTTTATGTGGGGGGTTCGAATCCCCCCTCGGGCATGGATATTTGTGCCGTCCTTAGTGTTAGCTAGTTCATAAGTAGTTTGTAGGTTTAGGGACTGATGACCCCGTATTTGCCGGCCGCGGTGGCTGAGGCGCTCCAGTCACGGTCTGCACGGCCACTACGTTCGGGGATTCGAATCCCCCCTCGGGCATGGATATTTGTTCCGTCCTTAGTGTTAGCTAGTTCATAAGTAGTTTGTAAGTTTAGGGACTGATAACCCCGTAGTTAAGTCCCATAAGCTACACAAACATTTGATTTTTGTCAATAAAACTTCCACAGATCAATATAACAGTCACCAATATAAAATCTCGAAAAATGGCAGTAGTCCAAACAATGAAAGGAACCTCTCTACATTACGGTAACAGCCAAACTCTGCTGAGTGAATTCTGAATGCTTCCGATCCAACAATGCTGTCTGCGTCATTGACGACGTCTGGCGGAACACCGTTGTGATCGGCCAAGCACGGGATCGCTTCATATGAAGAATCGGCCGGTGACGTCAGCTAACTGCATCAGTAGCGGCTGCATCAAAGGAAAAGCGAGTCCTCTTTGTATCCTGTTGCTGGACCATCGGGCGTTCACGACTATTGGATGCCGGACTCTAGAACTTCTACTGTACACTGCTCAAAACAATTAGGCGATCAGATGAGATATCTAGGTTCTCATACATTTTCATCGGCTTCGATGTATTTCCGTCGGTTCTACTGAGTGGAGATAGTGGCAATAACTGCAACTTACTGCAGAAGGGGTTGATTTTGACTTGTGTTTACCAAACGAATTACAAAAAAGTTCAAATGTTTGTAAAGCTATGGGACGTCTGGGGTTATTAGTCCCTAGGCTTACAGACTACTTTAAGTTAAATTAACCTAAGAACAACATACACACCATGGCCGTTGGAGGACTCAAACCTTTGTCGGCGAACAATCGCGCGCTCCGCAGCAATGCGCCTTAGAACGCTAGGCCACTCCACCACGGCAAGAATTACACGAGCAGTTGGGTTCAGATAGTGTAGAGAGCAGGTAGTGTAACGCAGCAACAATGTGACTTGCTCGAAGCTGCGTTGGTGCCATAGGAGATGGGTTTCTTCTGGTAGATGATAACGCTCGCCCCCACAGAACTGCAGTGGCGGACAACATGCTTGAAGTTGAGGGAAATGAACAAATGTAGTGCCCACCTTGTTCATCGAACTTAAACCGATTGAGCGGGGGAATTGCAATTCTCTTTCCAGAATGGCTTTTTATCTTTTTCCTTATATAACCTAATTTAAGTTATTGTAAAACTAACTTGGTAAGTTTTTGAACCGATGACCTGAACATTTTTAACTATCCTAATAAGAAAACTCATCTAAAACCTTTGCGTTCTTCCTGTTAATGTTCATACTATACCTTCCTTTCAAGACACTGTCCATTCCGCTCAATCACTGTTCCAGGTCCTTTGCTGTCTCTGACAAGATTATAATGGCAAAATTTTCATTCATCCCCCCCCCCCCCCCCACACACACACAATTACCAATTGTCTGCCTATAGTGTTACACACGCGAAAGTGCTCCAAATTTAACTCAGTTTTTGTGAATGCTGCAACTGAGTCTGGGGTGCAACGTATTCACCTCGTAGGATGTGGAAAACCGCCTAAAAACTACAATCAGGTTGGCCGACACACCGACTCCCCGTCATTAAACCCCCGGCCTACCTCCACGGTCCCTGAAAGTGGCACCTTAAAACACGCGGCTACTCCCTGAGCTTTACTCCAGTCTCCAAATTTCTCATTCGTTTTTTCATTACTTGTTCAATGTACACATTGAATAACGTTGTGAAACGGCAGGACTATTACAAAGTAACGTCCCTTCGACAGCGTGGCCATTAGAGACAGAGCTTACGCTCGGTTTTTCGGGTAAGGACGTGGAACGAAATTGGCCGGGACCCTTCAAAGCAACGAGCCCGCCATTTGCCTGCAGTCATTAGGGAAATCACGGAAAATCTGAATGTGGATGGCCGCAATGAATTTGAACCACTGTGTTACTCCCTTCCCCTACTAGTGTTCTTTCATTCCCTGCGAATCTTATTAAAATGTTCAAATGTTTGTTAAACTTATGCGACTTAACTGCGGGGTCATCAGTCCCTAAACTTACAAACTACTTATGAACTACCTTACACTAAAGACGACACAAACATTTATGCCCGAAGGGGTATTCAAACCCCCAACGAGGAACGGCTTCACGCATCGGTGCAGAGCGCCTAAATGCCCTCGGCCATTCCGCCTCGGCCGAATATTATAACTTTAGTTTTGCAGAAGTTATTTACAAGTTTTAATTCTTCATATATGACCCAGACAACTAACTTGAAGGAGACTATTCCAGTCAACATTCTCAAAACCTGTCTCAAGCTTCTTCTAAGATAAGTCGAAGCGTCACTATTTTACCTCCCACGTTTCTACATTTCTCTTAAGTCCCAGATCATATACCCCGAGGGTGACTTCTACCGGTTACTCAGTTCTTCCGTAAATTATTCGTATTAGTATTTTGCAACCATGACATTATAGTTGTGCAGTATATACACGAGTATGTAACATTACTTTGAGCCCTGAATTACTACGTTCTTCTTTAAGTCTGAGGGAATTCCGCCAGTCTCACACCTCAGAGAGAAAGATGTTTATTCCCCTCCGTATACTTTCCTTCGGTTTTCAGGGTCGATCGAACAGTGTAAATGTCTGTTGCAAAGTACCATTTACCATTTTCAGTTTTAACATAAAACCTGAACTGTCTGTTAATAAAATCTAGCCTTTGCCTTGTGAATATTTATTAGTGTATATATGTACCAATTGGAAGTTAATTCGCCAAGAACTTTTGGATATTTTTGGTAACAAAATTCGTGTTATATATACACTTATATAATGTTTACAAATTACGTAGTCTGTGTCCGTCATTTTTAAAGTAACAAATGAAAATGTGGAATCTTCCTTACTCGAAATATGAAACAAAAATGGTATGCACAACAATGTGCTGTTTTTGTTTTCTTCCTAATCGTTGGTTTTACAGTAAACAGGAAGGACGCATTTAAGACTTATGACTAGAATAATACAACAATCATCTGATACTTCGCAATCCTATCAGTTTACAGATTAAAACTACACCAAATACGTCAATGAAGCGAGTGATATCACAAACCCAGCAGCTGAGAATATATCATAGCCCGAAAACCAATTGTCGCAAGTCTTTTACCAATTCATTTTAAACGCCATTTAACAAGTATTCCTTAGTAATGACAGGAGTAAAATCAAAAGTGGGGCAATATAATAGTGGGAGGAGAAAAAAATGACATTCTCCATACAAAATTTATTGACTCGCATTTTATATTAAAAATTGAATTCAATACCTGCAGGAAATCTTCACTCTGTTAAAAGCGAAGTCCGATAATTTCTTTAACTTTTGATAACCATAGTGATCAAAATTGCACACGGTCTTAAAACTTTAATAATTAATAGTCATGAAACCAAGCATCAGTTTGCGAGAACGAAGATATTAATCAATTCTTACAGGTTCAACTGCAGTGTCACGGCTTCCACCAATGGATGCATACCTGCTAACTGATTCCGCTATATAATGTAATGGTGCTTTGTGGTGTTGTCGTACTTTTTAACTTACATTGCTACTAAGAACTGACGGCGGAATCTTTTGTGGTCTTTTCAGTGTATTAACCATTTCTACTTTGATCTTGTGACAACACCAGCGACAAAAAAAGTATCATTACAGCATCCTGCAGGGCTGTCCATAAATGCTAATAGTACGAGGCGGTGGAGATCTCATGCAAGCCATGCGAGATATGCTGGGGTGTTTCGTAGCCAGCGAAAATATTTAAACTCTGAAGAGTATTCCTGGAGGCACTCTGTAGCAATTCTGAGCGTATGGATTGACCTGCTGGAATTGCCGTAGTCCGTCCGAATGTACAATGGGCATGACTGGAAGCAGGTGAACAGCCAGGATGCGAACACACACATGTGTCACCTTTCAGAGTCGTATCTAGATCTATCAGGAGTCCGATATCAATCCATCTATACAAAGTTACAGAGCCTCCAGTTAAATTGGAAAGAACACGTAGATAACGTCGTTGGAAAGGCGAACAAGAGACTGCGATTTATTGGCAGAGACCTTAAGAGATGTAACAAAACTACTAAAAAAACTGCATACACTACGCTTGTCCGTCCTGTTTTTAGTACTGCTGCCCAGTGTGGGATCCGAATGAGGTGGCTTTGACAGAGAACATCGAAAGACTACAAAGAAGAGCAGCTCGTTTCGTGTTGTTACCATACAGGAGAGACAGCGTTACGGAAATGATACAGGATCTGGGATTGGAATCATTAGAACAACGGCGCTTATCGCTGCGGCGTGAGCTACTTACAAAACTCCAGTCGCCAACATTCTCCTCCGAATGCGAAAATATATTGTTGATTGCCACTTACATAGCTAGAAATGATCATCAGAATAATATACGATAAATCAGAGCTCGATCGGAGAGATTCAGGTGTTCTTTCTTCCCGCGAGCTATTCGAGAATGGAATGGGAGATAAAATAGTATAAATGTGGTTCGATGAACCCTCTGCCAGGCACTTAAATGTGATTTGCAGAGTATCCCATGTAGCTGTAGATGTAGCTTGAACAGTCCCCTGGTGACATGCGGGTTCCGTGGAATCATGCGGTTGTCTCCATACCCGTACACGTCCATCCGCTCGATACAACTAGAAACCAGACACGTCAGGCAACATGTTTCCAGTCATCAACAGCCAGATGTCGGTATTGACGGGCCCATTTGAGGCGTAAAATTCTGTGTCGTGCAGTCAGCAAGGGCACAAAAGTGGGCTTCGTCTCGGAAAGCCCACATCGATGATGTTTGGTTGAATGGTTCGCAATGCTGACATTTACTGATGGCCCAGCACTGAAATACGCAGCAATTTGCGGAAGGGTTGCCCTTCTGTCACGATGAACGATTCTCTTCTGTCGCCGTTGGTCCCGTCTTTGCAGGATCTTTACCGGCCACACCAATGTCGTAGATTTGATGTTTTATCGGATTCTCGGTAGTGCGCGCGTGAAATGGGCGCACGGAAATACCCCGCGTCATCGCTACATCGAAGATGATGTGTCGCATCTCTCGTGCGCCGCCTATAACACCACACTGAAACTCTGTTATATCGTGATCTACATCTACATAGATACTCTGCAAATCACATTTAAGTGCCTGGCAGAGGGTTCATTAATCACTTTCATAACTTTTCTCTACCGTTCCATTCTCTAATAGCGTGCGGGAAGAAAGAACACCTAAATCGTTCCGTTTTCGATCTGATTTCTCTTATTTTATTGGGATGGTCATGTCTCCCAAAGTAGGTGGGTGCTAGCAAAATATTTTCACATTCAGAAGTAAAAGTCGGTGACTGACACATCGCAATCAGATCACGCCGCAATGAATAACGTCTTTCTGTTAATGATTTCCACCCCAATTCGTGCAACATTTCCGTGACGCTTTCCCTCCCATAACGTGATGAAACAAAACGAGCTGCCCTTCTCTGAACCTTCTCAATGTCTTCCGTCAGTCCCACCTGGTGAGGGTCCAAAAAAAAAAAAAAAAAAAAAAAAAAATCAAATGTTTGTATAGTCTATGGGACTTAACTACGGGGTCATCAGTCCCTAAACTTACAAACTACTTATGAACTAACTAAGACTAAGGACGACACAAATATCCATGCCCGAGAAGGGATTCGAACGCCCGATCGTAGTGGCCGTGCAGACCGTGACTGGAGCGCCTCAGTCTCCTCGGCCACCGCGGCCGGCGGTGAGGGTCCCACAAGGGGCAACAGTACTCCAGGAGAGGACGCATGAGTGTGAATGTAGGCAGTCTCTTTGGTGGAGCTGTTGCATCTTCGAAGCGTTCTGCCAATGAAACGTAACCTTTGGTTCGCCTTCCCCACAATATTTTCTGTGTCTTCTATCCATTCAAAGTTGTTCTTAATTGTAACTCCTAGTTATTTGGTAGAATTTACGACCTTAAGGTTTGACTGATTTATCGCGTAATTGAAGTTCAGTGGATTTCTTTTAGTGGTCATGTGTATTACTTCACACTTTTCTTTATTTAGTGTCAATTGCCAATTTTCGCACCATGTAGAAATTTTGTCTAAATCGGTTTGCAGTTGCTTGTGATCCTCTGTTGACTTCACTAACCGATAAACGACAGCATCATCCGCGAACAGTCTAAGGGAGCTACTCAGATTGTCTCCTAAATCGTTTATAAACACGAGGAAGAGTAGGGGACGTATAACGCTTCCCTGTGGAACGCCAGATATTACTTCTGTTTCACTCGATGACTTACCGTCAATTACAACGGACTGTGCCCTTTCTGATAGGAAGTCGTGAATCCAACAGCACAATAGTGTATTTGACTGTTTTCTGGAAATGGTTTTAAATTGTTAATTATGTCATATTATGGTCCGAACATGCCTTTTTACCTCGTGGATTTCAGTACTTTTTTTAAAAAACAGAAATGAAATTCAAATAATTTGAAAGCCCACTAAACCGCTTCATTTGAGTCACGTGATGCCTGTGACGTCATACAACACGCTGCTGCTGCTGCCCTCGTAAGATAAACAAATACCTGTATATTGTTTGGGCCTAGGCCTTGTGTTTTGGCGTTAAAGTTTGTATAATGACTTACAAATATTGCTTAGTTCCGCAATGTACCAATACATCTGTCAAGACTCCAGAAAAATTGTTCTTTCAAGTACCAAAAAATGAGAAGATAAGCTAAAAGTGGTTGACACTGGTGTGAAGAGATCCAAAAGTAAAATTTTACGACGCTTCTCGCCGTGCTCCAGTGCTTATGTTGGCAATTTATGAACAATAAAGTGTAGAATTGCGTTAATATTTTTCACGAGCTACTGAGTAAATGTTATTGCTGCTCCTTTCACTTGCAGGAAAATTAATACTGTACCTGCTCTATGGTTGACATGTTCTTGTATGTACCCTTGTCAGTTCAGAAAAAAATAATTTTCGTTTTAATTGAAGTTGTCACGAAATAACATTTATTGGTGATCTGAGTTGCCGTTATTACCATTGGTGCCAACATATCCATTGCAGCACGGCGAGAAGCGTCGTACAATTTAACCGATCCAAATGAAATATTTTCAAATGTTCAAATGTTTGTTAAGCTTATGGGACTTAACTACGGGGTCATCAGTCCCTAAACTTACAAACTACTTATGAACTACTTACGAACTAGGACGGCACAAATATCCACGCCCGAGGGGGTTTCGAACCCCCGACCGTAGTGGCCGTGCAGACCGTGACTGGAGCGCCGCAGTCCCCGCGGCCGGCGATTATTTATCTCCAGTAAGTGCAATTTTATCATCAATAGCTCTTTGTCAAACAACCGTTTTATACATCGACAGAGCCCTTCTGGTTACTTTACAACTTACCTTATCGTAATATATGTATATGGGAGATGTCTTTAATGCGCCTATTTATTTAGCTTTCAAATTTTCGTAATACGCAAGTGTAAGTACGATTAAAAGTGTTAGTTACCCAAATATGTGTTTATTATAGCTTTACTGGGTTAAATTTTACTAACTATCCCAGCGGCTTCCTGTGACTATGTTGGCAACAGATGCTGAATAGCGAGAATTATGAGACGTCGCCATTAGCCAATCGCGTGACAGCGCAAATATTTTGTCGTGAAACCTTTGATTTACGAGGGCAGTTACTTTTACTGGCCGGACAAGGGTACATACAAGAATCATATAGCAGGAACAGCATTATTTATTTACTTCATGGTCTGTACGATACACTAATCTAGTCATTCTATGTGGTCTGAACATCTGGACAAAGATTTTCTATCGTGTTGTTATGTTGCCAACATAATCACTCAAGGCCGCTTGGATAGAAGATAAAATTCCACCCTTTATTGCATAATATGCTGACTTCAGATTAAGTCTGCTGACGTCAACAAATAGGGTACTTTTTCCAACGGTATAAAATATCTCTCGAAATAATTAGCTTTAAAATGTAGGTATGCGTTACTTACAATGCAGTTTTCACGTTTCTTATTTCTGGCACCTAAAAATTTGGATTGTTTTTAAAGAATGAAGACACCATAATTGCATCAACTTTAGGGAGGTTTCCGCTGTCAGCCTTCACATAACTATCTTCCATTGTGGCATAAAAACTGTAAACGCGTTTAGATCACAAAAAAACTGAAGCTGCGAAATGGAGGAAACGCGTAGAATAATACAGCTCCGACTTCTAGTTGCCGCGCTGTAGGTGTTCTATGACGTCACCAGTACTTCAGCCAAGAACGGAGCGTTTTCGATAACGTGACCTAATCGTGAAATTTGATGATTTTTAAGCTTTAATTACGTAAAAATAGCAGATGTTTTGTAAGAATTATGAGCGAAAATTCTGTCTGAATGTTATAATCACTCAGAATAATAATAATTCGAACCATATTTTCAACACAGGAAAATACCCTATTGGGGAGATATTCTATAAACAGGCAATTTCATAAGCTGTCGTATCAGCAGTAACCGATCTAACGCCGACACGAGTTGTCTTACGCGAGCGTTGCCCCCCACAGCGCCGTCCTCTGAGTGTTTACACATCTGTGTGGGTTTTGACACGCTTGCCGACACCGGCTTGTTCGGCTCTCAGTGTGTGGTACAGCGGCGGGCGGTCAACTTTGCCGGCCTCGGCAGAGCAGAGCGGGGCGCGGCGCTTGGCCCTGACACCCGAGCTGAAGGCTGAAGCGCAGCCTCACGACGCGGCCGTCAGCCGCCGCTCGCCTTGCCCAGTGAGACGGGAATGCAAACAACCTGCCGCAGCACCGCGGTGGACGTGTCAGCCGCACCAGTTTGTTTACATCTCGAGGCGGAGTAGCCAACGTGCACGCAGGGCATTGCACTACGTTATCACTGAGTAAACTGTTGGTGTACATCTCGTTTGAAGAGTGGGGAATGCTACGACAAATATCAATCGCCACTCACATCGTATATCGCAACACTACCAGAAGCAGAGTTCGTTTTGTTTGCAGATGATACAAGTATTGCAATAAAAAGTACGTCAATCATAGTGATAGAAAGGTCTGCTAATGATATTTTCATGAACATTAATGAATGGTTTAAAGCCAACTCATTGTTATTAAACTTTGAAAAGACTCACTACATGCAGTTCAGGAAATGTAAGAGATTTCCTGACAGCATATGCATTAAGTATGAAGAAGAGCAGATAGAAGAGGTTGACAGTATTAAATTCCTGGTATTACAGCTTAATAATAAATTTACTTGGAAGGAACATACCACAGAACTGCAGAAACGACTCAACAAATCTGTATTTTCAATACGAGTGTTATCAGACACAGGAGACATAAAAATAACAAAGCTTGCATACTTTCATTCCCTAATGTCGTATGATATAATATTTTGGGGTAACTCTTCAACTCAGTCAAAAGTCTTCAGAGTCCAAAAACGTTTAATACGTATTATTTGTGGAGTAAATTCACGGATGTCCTGTAGAAACCTCTTCAAAGAACTGGGTATATTAACTACTGCCTCTCAGTATATTTATTCCTTAATGAAATTTGTCATAAATAATACACCCCTTTTCCCAACAAACAGCTCAGTTCATACATACAATACTAGGAATAAAAATGATCTACACAAGGACTTAAAAGCACTTACTTTAGTTCAAAAACAGGGCCACTACTCAGGAACACACATTTCCAATAATTTACCATCAAGTATAAAAAATGTAGCTACAAATAAAGATCAGTTTAAGAGGAACCTAAAAGAGTTTCTAGTGGCCAACTCCTTCTACTCCATTAGTGAATTTCTAAATGATACCAAATGAGGCATACTCATACTATATTAATTATTATATTATCAGCAAAAAAAAAAAAAAAAAAAAAAAAAAAAAACCTTAAAAATTTAGGTATCTGTATTTATATTATGTAATCTGTATTTATATTATTAGTATTATCTATTATTCAACTTGTAAATTTTGTTTCTTGACATGTTCCACATCCATGAGGATCCCCTCAACATGGATCTACGGAACGAATAACTAATCTAATGTAAACTTTACCACAACAAATCTTACTTTAAAAAACATACATTTCAGAGTGCTGTTTAATCCTATGTACGTTAGCTTCGCTGAATGCTTAATGGTGGTTTCTCTCTCTGTGTCTTTTCAGTTCTAAACCAGATACGGTTCATGTGTTATACGTCTTCAATCGGTCAGTTCGCGCGACGATCAGTAGAGTTGCGGGACCTATAGAGGTCTTACTATGTAATTTTTCAAAACATTGAGTAGCTACCTAATAAATCACTGACCTGACGCCGCGGAGTGGCCGAGCGCTTCAAGTAGGGGTGGCGGTTATCGCTGAAACAACCGGTTTTGGGGACTGATGACCCCGTAGTTAAGTCCCATAAGCTTAACAAACATTTGAACAACAACCGGTTTTCGGTTATACAGGTTCTTTTCATCATCAGTTTAACCGCACTGTAAAAACTGCTCAAGATAACCGGTTTTTTAAATAACCGGTTTTCGGTTATTTATTGCTTTTATTTCCACCAAAGTTCGATCGAAACTTAATTGGCAGCCGTAACAGAAACCGTAATCGAATTTTCGGTTCTTCTAGTTTCGGCCGAAAACAAAACTTAGGAAGTTTAGTTAAGATTTAGGTAAATTTACGTTATACGACAAATCACTAGTCTTTCCATATTTTGCAAGATCCCCCCCAATACTACGCCCAGCCAGGAGTCCGTAGAAGATGATATACGAAGCATACAGATTTACTGGCCTAGTATTTCCATCCGGCAGTTGCGAATACTGAGCCAAGCACTCCTTTTTTTTTTTTTTTTTTTTTTTTTTTTTTTTTACTTTATGGGACTTAACTACGGAGTCATCAGTCCCTAAACTTACAAACTACTTATGAACTACTTACGAACTAGGACGGCACAAATATCCATGCCCGAGGGGGGATTCGAACCCCCGACCGTAGTGGCCGTACAGACCGTGACTGGAGCGCCTCAGTCTCCTCGGCCACCGCGGCCGCCCAATCACTCCTTAAGCTGCACTTGTGAGCCAGCGTATATGAATATCTAGTTATATACACTACATATAGTTACAGTCAGTAAATGAACTTCAGTCAGTGCTGCAGAATTATTATGAAAAATAAAGTCACAGTTCCGACTAACAGTATGATTGTTGTCAGTGTAAATTTACGCAAATGGAACTAGAAAAGCTGTACACCACATGCCCAAGGAATATTCAAATGGGTGTGAGTTCTTATGAGACCTAACTGCTTAGGTCATCGGTCCCTAGCCTTACAAACTACTTAAACTAACTTACGCTAAGGACAACATACACACCCATGACCGAGGAAGGAGGGAGGATTCGAACCTCCGACTGGAGCAGCCGCACAGTCCGTGACTGGGCCGGCCGCGGTGGCCGAGGGGACTGAGGCGCTCCAGTCACGGTCTGCACGGCCACTACGGTCGGGGGTTCCAATCCCCCCCTCGGGCATGGATATTTGTGCCGTCCGTAGTCTTAGCTAGTTCATAAGTAGTTTGTAAGCTTAGGGACTGATGACCCCGTAGTTAAGTCCCATAAGTTCTACAAACATTTGAACAGTCCGTGACATGAAGCCTCAGGCCGCACGGCTACCTCCCGAGGCACCACATGATTAATGTTACCTAAACCCATATTGGTTATTAAAAAAGCCCCTCACTTTCAAACAATCACATTAATAAAACTTGTTAGCATAGCAATATAATACATTTAAAGTTTTAACCAACGTGTTGAGGAGCTAACAACACACTGTTCTTTAATATCCAATAGTAAAAGCAGTCACAAAAACTCATCTATTAAAATGGCCGCTTTCGGCACATTTAGTCAGTCTTCATCAGATTATTATTAAAAAAAAACACACATTTTGAATCACTGCTACAGGAAGTAGTTGTACCAATTTTTTTACCCGGTTCTTCGCAATAACTAAAAAAACCGGTTACAACCGACACCAAATAAATACCGAAAAAAACGGTTACTCAAAACTAAAATACCGGTATCGGTTTTAACCGCTCGGTTTTTCCCATTCCTAGCTTCAAAGCGCCTTGCTGTGGAGCGCGCCGCTTCTTACCGTCGAAGGTTGAAGTCCTCCCTCGCACATGGGTGTGTGTGTTGTCCTTAGTTTAAGTAGTTTCTACGCCTATGGGCTGATAACCGCAGCAGTTAACTTTAAGGGACTAAAGAATTTACAAATATCGCAGCATTTGAAATGACCTGATGCCGAATACAATCTTCATTGTCCAAATCAAATTCAAATGTTTGTAAATCTATCGGACCAAACTGCGTAGTCATCAGTCCGTAGCTTACAAACTACTTAAACGTAGGTAAACTAAGCTACGGACAAATACACACACCCATGCGCCAGGGAGGACTCGAACATCCACAGCGAGCAAGCGCGAGCTCCGCAGCGAGACGCTTTAGACCGCTCGGCTACTCCACCGCGGCCTTCATTGTTCCCTAGTCTCTACCTCACTAGCTTGTTCACACGAGGGAACAAACACTTTGCCGCGAGAGAAAGAGAGAGCGAGAGAGAGAACTTATACTTGCACAACATCGTATATTAGTGAAAGACTTGAATTAAATTAATAAAGACAACCCACCATCATTCGTAGGTGATTGGTAACAAGTGCATGTAACAGCACGACTGTGCTACCATTACTGTATTTCACGTCGTCGTATTTCCTCTAATATATCATCGGTCTTCCTAGCTTACTACTTTCGTATCGTATGAACCGCTAATGGTCAGTATACGCTTAACGGGCATTAATTATGGCAAATAGTACTAACAACGACCTATTTCTGAGAGTCCCTTGATGTAGAACAGTATTTTTCTGAAATATTGGGTTCATTGATACGGAATATGGAGTCTGTGTCCTTGTGACGTAGCCGTGGCGCACTACTATTCGCTCAGGCGACTGAAACTTAGGAAGAGCCATAATAGGTGTTCTGTGTACCACGCCCCCAAACCTTTGCTACAGAGCATAACCAAAGCGTTGCCTTAATTACTACCTGTTCAAAAACATTTGTCGGTCTCAACATTCATAAAAATGGTGATTGGTATTGCGCAAATTTAAATTCTGTAATTCATTGTACAGAAATGTGTGAGAGTAAACGTTTAGTGACGGCTCCCTCTGAGAGCCTTTATCTAAGAAGCCCGCTCGTCTAGGGCGTCTTGCTGAGGAGCTCGCCGATGCTCGCCGTCAGAGGTTAGAGTCCTTCCTCAGGCATGAGTGCGTGTGTTGTCCTTACTTTTAGTTTAAGAAGTTTGAAAGCCTACGGACTCACGACAAAAGTAGTTAAGTCGCTCAGATTTACAAATATTCGCCCGCTAGCCTAGTTCGAGAACGGTGCATTTGCCCCTACCTCATGGTGACAATCATCCTATACTTCTCTGTTTCTCCTATAGGCAGCAGAATAAAATATTACCGACTCTCACCATTTGCGAGTACTATTCCGTTCATTATTTGCGCGGAATATACCAACAGCTGGAGACTTTCCTCAAGTGAATTAAACTTTAGCTCCTTTTGGACTGGAGCAGCCCCCTTCTCTCTGAGTGCATATCAGCGCTCTGCCCACCACAGTAGCCTCAAGGCCTTTGAAGAGGAAGTCGAGGTAAGCTTTTCTTTGTTTTTCATCTGTCTGAAGTTCTGTACTTAACGAATTGCCCTCTCCGCTCCCGGTCAAAAATACCGTCGTGTAGGCGGAATGTCTATTTTCCCCGGTCAAATTTACCCAGTGTACCCTCAAGTTGTGTGTTTTTCCTTTACAGTCACCTACAATTCTGTAAAATTTGGAAAACTCTACGTATCAAGTGTGTGAGAAATTAATTGTGGGGGGGGGGGGAGAACTAATGGTGCACTAAATAGATTTTAAGACATTTAGATGGTAAAAATGCCGAAAGAAACTAAAAGAAACGGCACTCTAGTCTTAAAGACTGAGCTTACGCTTTGTGTAACTAAAGCGGTGTACTGGCTGAAGGTTAAATTTACTACAGTGTCACGTATTCCTGCAACACGTAATACTGGGTAAAACAAGATGATTTTAACGAAACCCCAATGTCTGGTTGAGATATGGACTGATCTGTTCTCTCGTCCCCAATACACGCACGAGCAGACCCTATAGACATTGCTGGTAGTGGTTACCACACATCCTGATACTTCGTTCCATACCATCTTGGCAGTGATCAGAATTGTGTCACAGTCATTGACCACAAGCTCCTTTCACGTAAGCGCATTGTCGGTAAGTTGGGCATACACCAGTGCCTATGACCCGTAGCCAGAAATGCATAAGGATCAGGAGCGGTGAACGGTGCAGCCATGCTACCGGGCTTTCTCGATCAATCGATGGGCCATGAAACGTCGCGGTGAGGTACTGTCGCACAATCCGTACAAAACGGAGCAGATCAACTAAAATATGCACGTTTCGGCCGTTTCCGCAACGGTCCTCTTCAGGGCAGTGTTCTTAATTATGTGGTCTAATAAAATAATTTTATTTAAATTTACACAGTCGAAGCATGTCTACGATATTGCATAATCAGTCTCTTCTTCAACATTAAAGTTCTCCAGTACCACTTATAATTGATCATGCACGATCTGTGAGACACATCACCTGTTAATCTGTTTGGTAAAGCGTTCACCGACAAATCCTATGCATTTCTAATTCACTATGGAGCATAGTACCAATAACACTTGTGCCGTTTTTGGACCTCTTGGTCAAACTGCAGGATGGGGCTTTCTTAGTCTGATTTACATCGAAAGCCTGCCAGCGTTGCTGAGTGGTACACAGGTGGTCCAGTCACCCCGTGCGTTAACAAACAAGCTGCTTTCAGGGTTTTGGTCCTGAGGTTGCGAAACACTCCCCCCCCCCCTCCATGGAGGCGTCCAACCACGAATACAGGGTCATAGCTTTTCATTCCGGATACCACCGTGATTTTGAATAGGAGTATTCTCAAGCAACTAAAAGGTTTCTCAACTCTGCCCTCGGAGGGGCAAGAGGGTCTAATTTTCCGTTAGTTCCTTTCCATAAAAGCACATCTAAGAAAAAAGCTTTTTTATCACAGAGCTCCATACTGTGATAGAATTTCAAGACGTGTAGCAAATATCTTTCTACAAATAGTATTGTTACTTTATTACAAGGAATAACGGACGGAGACTCAGACAGAGGAAAAAATTTAAAGATGATTCTTTTTAGTCCTCGGGTGTTTACAGAATCTTATGTAATGATTGCCCGTGAATTATATCGGTCAGACGGGTAGAAAATTTGACGTCAGATTCAAGGAACATCTACATCTACCTGGCTATAATTCAGCTCTAGGTAATCATTTTTCTGAGTCGGGTCATTCGGTTACTAACATTTCGTCCAATTTTTCAGCGGTACTTTGGGAACTGAAAGGAAGTCCAAAAAAAAAAAAAAAATGTTCAAATGTTTGTAATTCTATAGGACCAAAATAAGTTGGACATCATTCCCTAGTCACACAAACTACTTAAACTAAGTTAAACTAACCTAAGGACATCAATGCCCGAGGGAGGATTAGAACCTCCGACGAGGGAGGCCCCGCGTCCGTAACGTGGCGCTCCAGACCGCTCGGCTACTCCCGCGTGGTTGAAACGAAGTCTTCTTAACGTGTTGGAAGAACTTGAAAGAAAAAGTGCAATCACCTACTCACACTCTCATTACCCAGATCGAAATGAAGCACAGCTCTATTCTGGCTAATTTCGACAATCTCAACGTATGATCCACTCCACTCACTGATTTAACCGTCTCCTCTGCCTTCCCCGCCTTCCTTTTGGACATTTGTTATTCACGCGGCCCTATTTTAGATTACTGAATTCCTTTAACTCTTTAACGCTGTTCGCTGCAATTTTTTTTTTTCTTCTAGTGCCTGGTTAGTGTTGTTTGTTCAAAATTTCACACTCTAATCTTTACGTACCAGATTCTGTGTAATTTACTTGTATTTGTATATATTTTAAATTTAGTGTTGCAGGTTCTGACTTGGCTCCGTTATATATTATGTGTTGTCGTACGCGGTCTATATCTTTAAATTTTTTAAAAGAGAGATATTTTAGGAATCGAGGAATGTTTCAAATATCATGGTACACCTTGAATAATGTTTTAACAATAAGTGGCACTCAGTGCCGCAATTAATTTTCAGTCATGTAACACTAAAATTTTAGCCACTATCCTAGATTGTTACATTGTCTTGTTTCATGGTTTCTTTTTATTCAGGTCCTAAACATTATGATGTCAAGGAACCGGTCGTGCTTTTTAATAAAGTTGCAATAAATTGGAGTGTATCTTTTTAAACATGCTGATGCAGCAAATGTTGTTTAGATTGTTTTAATTGTAAGTGGAGCATTTTGTCTCAGCTCTTGGTATGTACGTTATCAAACAGTTCGGACGTATAAAAATTTTAAAATTTGCGCTGGGGCAAGGGAGTGGGACCCGTGTCTCCTATTTACTATGCAGGTGCGCTGTCCCTTGGTGCCACACTAAGCATACGAGCTTCACACATCTGCAGGGACTGCTCAAGCACATGTCCCGTCCGACCAAAATTCTCGTATGTAATTCTGCTTTTTATTATTTTACTCCATGGCTCTCAGAAAACCTTGTGTTCTCGGCAGAAGTCAGATCCTCGTCTGCATCCTCGTGGAATAAGTATTGGTGAATTGCCATTAGCCGGCCGCGGTGGCCGAGGTGACTGAGGCGCTCCAGTCACGGTCAGCACGGCCACTACGGTCGGGGGTTCGAATCCCCCCTCGGGCATGGGTATTTGTGCCGTCCTAGTTCGTAAGTAGTTCATAAGTAGTTTGTATGTTTAGGGACTGATGACCCCGTAGTTAAGTCCTACAAGCTTAACAAACATTTGAACATTTCTTGAATTGCCATTAAGAAATGCGCCATCTGTTCTTTCAAAAATTGGCAAAATAAATAAATAAAAGTTAAAATAAATAAATAAGTTCAAATGTTTGTTAAGCTTATGGGTCTTAACTGCGGGGTCATCAGTCCCTGAACTTACAAACTACTTATAAACGAACTCATACTAAAGACAGCACAAACATTCAAGTACGAACCTTATTTTTTAAATCTAATTTCTGTTAAATATACTGCAGGTACTTTGTTTTTACTTCATTTTTGTCTAGATTTGTGCCTGCAAGTGCGGCATTTTCTTCACCATGTGTAAAGTTCATTGTTCATGTATTAAAACTTTCTCTGGTTTGGAGCAGCGTCAGGTAGTATACTGTCCAAAAACTTTCGGTAAAGATCTCCTGCGTCATTGTCGAGTGCATGACTGTGCTATCGATATGACTACCATGCTTCAATAGCCGCACCGCCGCCAGTGACGTCACCGGTGCTCAGCCCTTGATCATATTTGGTAATATTTGGCAGCACGACCTCCGCGCCCGCTTCAACTCCCCGATAACAAAATCAAATGTTTGTTAATCTTATGGGACTTAACTACGGGGTCATCAGTCCCTAAACTTATGAACTAGCTACAACTACGGACGGCACAAATATCCATGCCCGAGGGGGGATTCGAACCCCCGACCGTACTGGCCGTGCAGAACGTGACTGAAGCGCCTCAGTCTCCTCGGCCACCGCGGCCGGCCCCCGATAACACATTCCCATATCGTGCTAAGCTGCAAAACACCGTCTTTATAGAGAGTGTTGTCAGATATTTTTGTCTCTATCGTCTTGTTTATTTCGCTATCCCAGGATGTCCATTTTCGAGAGCATGTTTAGTTACAGCAAACTTTTTAGGATCGCTTGATGGAAAACACATTTCATACTGTATGCGGAGCTGTTCTATAGTGCGAATAGACTGACCGATATAAAACTGTACACAATCAAACGGAATTTTGTATATGCATGGACTATAGGCCTACATCGTCTTTCACAGGATTCTTTAGTTGTCGAACGTTGCCGACGGTTCGTGACACGAGGTTGTATCCTCATTTCTTCCCACAATAATTAGAAATTCTGCGGTATAATTTCAAAATATTCTACTTGTGCTGCCCACGGACTATTGTAATTGAGCTTTGGTGACAAGTTAACACTTCATAAGTTTATATGTAGTTAGCAATTGGTAAAAGGTATTGGTTTCAAGGTGGCTACGTGCGAGTTTCAAAGTCACTGTGGCATTTACTTGGTAGCATTTACTTGCTTTTGTGCGTACCGCATATTTTGTATGATTAGGAAAGTTGACAGACATTCCTGTGGATGAGGTGAGGGAAACCGTCTGAAAAGTCACGTTCCTTCTAGGTATTTGTCAGATAAACAAACGTAAACTCGTCGTCAAAGTCACTGTGGCATTTACTTGGTAGCATTTACTTGCTTTTGTGCGTACCGCATATTTTGTATGATTAGGAAAGTTGACAGACATTCCTGTGGATGAGGTGAGGGAAACCGTCTGAAAAGTCACGTTCCTTCTAGGTATTTGTCAGATAAACAAACGTAAACTCGTCGCGACGATCTGAACTTGTTCACCTTTGAATTTCGCTAGCTACCGCGCTAAACGTTACAGTAGGACCTGTTATCCGTGGCACACTGGAGAGACAAAGTAGTGACACGAAAGATAGAAGGAAGATGATATTGTAATGTCTCGTCGACGTCGCGATTATTAGAGGCGGAGCACACGCAGGGATTGCAAAAGCGTGGCGGAAGTGGCCGTGCCATTCTGAAAGGAACCATCCCGGCACTTGCTGGGAGTGAATTAGGGAAACCGTGGAGAAAGAAAGTCCACCGCGCTAAGCACTGCGTCACCTCGTTCTTTGGAAATTAGTGGCTCGAGACCAATGTGATGGCTTTCCAAAAACGACCCCCCCCCCCACGTTGTCTGCAGGTATACTTCATTTCGCTCTTGAACATCATTTAAAGTTGTTTTCTTTACTTCTACTACACTCAAGTAGGTATCAAGTTGTTTCGCAGTGTGCATGGTCATGGTTAAGAAACAGCGATTTTCTACGGTTAGTTTCTCGTACACAGCTGACAGAAGGAATTTGAATGGCGAAAATGCACTTGAGAATTCAGCGCTTACGTAAGGAGCACAGTGGATTTCAGTTCGATAGACGCTAATGACTGTTTGGGGAGCGGAGTCGATGGTCGAAGTAGTTGTGCAAACATCGCACCTGTCCGTCAACGAGAGTAATGGGTCCGGAATAGTCTGTGCTGGCGGTGTAACGGGCGAAAACAGATTTCCGACTCAAGGGGAAGTTTGGTGCTGCTTTACGCGAATATCACATGTTCAATGGTGCCATATTAAATGTTCAAATGTTTGTAAATCTATCGGACCAAACTGCGTGGTCGTCAGACCGTAGCTTACAAACTACTTAAACCTAGGTAAACTAGCCTAAGGACAACACACACACCTATGCCCCAGGGAGGACTCGAACCTCCACGGCGCGCTCCGCAGCGAGACGCTTTAGACCGCTCGGCTACTCCACCGCGGCGTGTCATATTAGTATGTGGGTGTCTTACGCCTCAATTATTATTTGTTTTTTATATAACGGCACTTTATTTAAAATATTAGAGTTCTCAGGCACACTCATCATCATCGCCTAGAAGATGATGAGTACGTTACTTGTCGAAACGTCGCGGTTAGAAAACATTCTCACCCAGCTGGAAGCACGGTAACTTTTCATCAGTTATATACGCCGGGAAAGCAGACATTCACATTAAGAGGACGGGAATTGGGGAGCGGTAATTTGACGGCCCAGAAGTTGACGCATTGTTAGTCGTTTCAGTAACTTTGCCTCGCGGGTAATTTCTGAGGTCTAGAGTACGATTTTTATTCTAATAAGTGAATGAGTCTCTGGTTACTGCCTTATGCGTTTGACTGCGGACGGAGCCAATTACTGTCTTCGGAATCACTGTAGTTGCATCCACCAACGGTGGTGGGTCACGCATGTCTAGGTACAGACAGGAACAGTGGTGTTGCAACAACTGCAGTACATGCCTACATGTATGTGCACGTGAAGTAGGGGTGCACGTTACGAATTATGTGCCTCGCTTGATTATGTAGAATTTGTCACATACCGCCATCGTTAGCGTTGGCAACTGGCAGCAAATTGAATAAAATCCAGCATGCAAGTGAGTAAAATCACGTTTAACGGTAGCAGTAGGTACTAGGTTAATAGGAAATCGCTGAGAACAGTACTGACCGCTCACTGGCGGCCGAAGAATGCGTGACATAGTTGCGCAGAACAGTCATTATACAGATTGTTTAAGCAAGGATCATTCGTATAGTAGGTACTGTTGAACAAAAATAGAAGCGTAGTTACCATAATAATATATCCGGAAAAGAATACCTGTTGATACATGCGCTGGAGAGGATTCATAGTCCCAAGCCTGAATTTTATTTACAGAAGATGCAGGATTTACAAGAGAAGATAGAGCAAATCCCGGAGTAGACATATTGCTAAGGTAGCTAGACGAACGCATGGACTATTAAGGTGGAGGGAAATCGAATGCATTCGAAAAGAGGGCCATTATGTATGAGAAAAATATCATCAATGTAGCGTGCCCATAATATCTTTATATCCTAAACAGAGGTGAAATCACTGAAACTGCGATGTTCCAAACTGATGATGAAAATATTAGTCAAAGTGAAATAAAGGCGAACCCATAGCCAGACCGTGAATCAACTGGCACTGAGAGACAGGGAATACTCGAGAAAGGTAAAAGAAAAGCGTTTCGCATTTGCCAAGTAAGTTTCCAGTGAGGCGTTTTACTGGCTTCATAAACTATGGAATTATCAAGAAATGTTTTATGGCTTTTGAGATAGCTCAAGCAGCTAAAGGTCACAATGAATGCTCTGAAATAACGCCCGTAACAGGCCTACTTGTTTCGTAAACAGGTGACGGAAATGGGCATTCAAAGGCCCTTTATCTCACAACTGCACACCTGCGCTACGTAATGCCGCCCTGGCATATTCCATCGCAGTGACAAAGCGCCTCGCTACGGAGCGCGCGGTTGCTCGCCGAGGAGGTTCGAGTCCTCCCTGGGGCATGGGTGTGTGTGTTTGTCCGAAAGTTAGTTTACCTAGGTTTATGTAGTTTGTAAGCCACGCAGTTTGGTCCGATAGATTTACAAACGTTTTTGAACATTTCACAGTGACAAGAGTTCAGAGCCTCAACGATAAAACCAGACGGGACTGCTGGGTTTCATAATGTGAAAGGTCCCATGCCTGTTATCAATGTTGCTATATCGTCGAGTAGCGCCATGTTGGATCTTTATTATTTCCTCCAACTATGTTCCAAAATGCATTTTTGGCAGTAATAACGTCAACTTGGTCTTTAATAAACTTCTTACCAATTGAAAGCACCGACACAGCACATTTCACACCATTTCCTATATTGCAGTACGAAACAGCTAACCAGATTTATGATTGTGGTGTACGGTTAGAGATGAAGTTTCGGAAAGCATAATGGATAAAAACAACGATCTTTATTTAATGGTTAAATTTCTGTTTTTATTTCATGACCGATTTCATTCTATAGAGACCATTTTCAGATGAATATCACCATGTGGCAGATGGTGGCGCTAGATGCAGCACCAACAAACAATATTGCGATATGGACTGTTTTTAATTTTAATTGGTAAAATGCCAAAAACTCAAAACAGTAAGGCTAACTACTACATTCAGAAACTGTACATGTCTTGAGGCAGCGTAAGCGATTGCGGATTAAGCTCCCCACACTGTATTCAACCAGTATTGACCCTCTTTTAGGTTACGGTAGTAACACTAAGAGTGGGCCTTTGCGATCGTCTTTTGACAGCTCGAAATTTAAATAAAAATAAGAGCTTAACCATTCATCTGACACGAAAATTGAATAACCGAATTTGTAGAGGAGAAAATTCTCTACAACTTTGCTCTCTTATGTTTTTTTCATATCTCGTATCGTTTCACAGATATTTGCAAAAATAACTGCGATATTGGGATGTCTGTCTGTCTGTCCGTAACGTGCTCCCCGTTTTTAAGACGAACCGTTCAACCGATCAGCACCAAATTATACAGACATAATTGGCCGCCAGAGACCAGAATCTCCCTTTTTCAAATTTTTCAGACAATAAATACGGTAGTAATACCAAAAAAACCGTTTGTAATATAATTGTAATTGCAAACGAACCGTTCATGTGACACGAAAATTGAATAACCTAATTGGTAGAGCCGAAAATTCTCTACAACTTCGCTCTATTAAGTTTTTTTTTTTTCATATCTTGCATCGTTGTAGAGATATATGCAAAAAATAACGGTGATTCGACGATGTCTGGCTGTAACGTGTTTCCACGTTACCCTGCGAAACCCTACATTTCAGCAGGATAATGCACGACCGCATGTTGCAGGTCCTGTATGGGTCTTTCTGGATACGGAAAATGTTCGACTGCTGCCCTGGACAGCACATTCTCCAGATCTCTCACCAACTGAAAACGTTTGGTCAATGGTGGCCGAGCAACTGATTCGTCACAATACGCCAGTCACTAATCTTGATGAACGGTGGTATCGTGTTGAAGCTGCTTGGGCATCTATACTTGTACACGCTATCAAGGCTCTGTTTGAATGAATACCCAGGCGTATCAAGGTCGTTATTACGGCCTGAGGTGGTTGTTCTGGAAACTGATTTCTCAGGATCTATGCACCCAAATTGTGTGAAAATGTAATCACATGTCAGTTTTAGTATATTTTTCCAATGAATACCCGTTTATCATCTGAAATTCTTCTTGGTGTAGCAATTTTAATAGCTGTAGTGTCAATAAAGACACTAAAGAACTTATGACATCACCTGCCAGTGGGCATTGAATTAAATTAAAAAATACCTTCAGTCTTCTTCAGAGTACTCCCCATTAGATGCACTTCTCGTTTAACCCTCTGTTGGAAGCACTGCGACGTCGTCCAGTGCTCTTCGCGAAACTATTTTTATTGCCTACACTTCAATGAAGCACTTCCATTTCAGGTTTTTGTCATTCATAGCAAGATAAAGACGTCACAATTGACAGGTGTGGGGAATAGGGAGGTTGGGTAACGAGATATCAACCCTGAGACGCCGAGTAGCGATTCACAGATAAGATGGTGTGTGCGGGGACGTTATCATGATGAAGATACCATCGCCCGATCGCCACAGTTTGGAGCGTTTGCTTAGCATATTCTCTTGTAAATGTCTAAAAAGTCCCGAATAAAAGTACTGGTTCACACTTGGCCAGAGGGAAAAATTTTCCGGTACACAATTTCTCGAAGATACAAAAAGTAGATGATCATTGGCTTTACACTTTGTCTTACTCGCCTTGCTTTTTTCGGTCTGGGAGAGTGCGAGTCTTCTACCGGCTTGACGCTTGCTTGCTTTCTTGGTCATACGTGTAACACCAACTTAGCACTTGTAATGAAATTGGTCAAAAGGTATGGATAAGTGCCAGTATCGTTTTGTAGTCTTTGCTCAGTAGCCGTCGAATGTTTTTAGGTGCTCGGTGAATAGGCGAGAAACAACTTTAGCGGGAACACGTGTGATTTGCGAATACTCGGGATCTTCAAATGACGGTTCTCGTTGATATTTTGGCAGATTCTTCTCATGTTTATCATTTCTAGACGTTGATAGTCCTAAACAGAGGTTTATAATGCCAAAAAGACTCAAAGACCACTCATAATTTGTTGAAGAATTTCGTATGTCTCCTTAGCCTACTCTATAAGCAGGACAAAAACTTACAAACAGTCTCTTTTTTATTATTTTTTTTTTATGCCGACAGAACGGGGCCTGGCGACCTGTTGAATTAAGGTTGGCAAATCGGTAGTTAAGCATGCGATTCCGCCCAAATTGAAAAAGCGTTACAAAAAAAGAAACTTTCTTATTTTAAATCTCCGGTAAGGATTTCGTTAGTGTCTCAGTTGAGTAAAAACGATACAAAGCTCAAACGGTCAAATCTAAATTGTTTCTAGAAGGACTGTATTAAATATGTCTATCGGGAGAATTCTTTGCTATACCACGAATGAAAGCGAGGTCTCAACTTCTTTTTTCTCGTACATATTACGTTCTGGTGGCAATTTGAAACGAGATGTGCTATATTGCGTGGCGGTCGTATTATTTTGTTACCCCCTATCTGTAGCTACTAACGAATGGACAAAGTTATGGAATTGATTCGCAGATATGTGACTTCCTCGAAGTTTTCTTATGTAGCAGAAACCAGTATGTTATCGTCAACGGCGAGTGTTCATCAGAGAGAGCTAGTAGTGCCCCAGGGAAACGTGATAGATCCGGTGTTATTTTTTCCCCGACTTGCATAGTTTATCTGATGAACAGAGTGGCTGTTTGCTGCTACTGCTGCGGTGTATGGGTAGGTGTCGTCATTGAATGGTTGTAGTAGGGTGCAAGATGACTTGCGGAACTAAATGTAGAAAAGTGTGAGGTGATGGAGACGAATGGAATGTTCATGTAATGTTCCAATCAGTGTTGGCAACTCAGCAGATTTTCGGCTGATTCCGGCAGATTTGCGTTCTTGTAAAGTCGAAAAATATTCTTGTCAGCCGACACCCGAAAATCGCAGATTTCAGGTATTGCTGTCTTATAATTTTAAAAATTAAAAATAAATAGTTTCTGAAAGACTACAATTTTTATAGACTGCAGAACTGATCAGGAGCAGGTATACTGCACAGAATTTCTTTTCGCTCCCCTTCTATAACACAGATAAGAGAACGCTCATTGCTTCTTCTTCTCGCTGTCTTTGATTTCTGACAATTTGCGAGGGGTATAGATCATCGGCTTTAATTTATTACTATAATTCCTAGTTACTGGATCATACACTTAACTTGGATTTGGAATCAGAGACATGGAGTGAAATGTTCCGTTAAAATGGATGTTGTGTTTTTTACTAAAAATCAATGTTCAGTTGTGTAAAGGAAGAAAGATCGTGCAAATGAAGTAAGTGTGCAAGTACATACTGCATTTAACATTTTCATTTTCAATCTTTCCATAAAAGACTTTTTTCTGGTCGATTCTGGCAGATTTTGAAAGTAGATTTAGCGGAAATCCGTGTGATGGAGTGGGCAACACTGGTTGCAATACAGTGTTATTAGTGTTTTGATTGACACGATCGTATCGATTAATTAGTAGAGCGATTTTAAATGGAAGGAATATATTTAATTAGTAGAGCGATTTTAAATGGAAGGAATATATGAGGTCAGTCGGATGATCGAATTTGGTTTATTGGGAGAATTTGGGGAAAATGTAGTTCATTCGTAAGAGAGAGAGAGAGAGAGAGAGAGAGAGAGAGAGAGAGAGAGAGAGGAAAACATGTTTGTAAATCTGTGGGACTTAACTAATGCCGTTATCAGTCGCTAGGCTTACAAACTATTTGGACAAAAAAATTTTCAAATGTTTGTTTAGCTTATGGTACTTAACTACGGGGTCATCAGTCCCTAAACTTACAAACTACTTATGAACTAGCCACCATTAAGGACGGCACTAGTATCCATGCCCGAGGGGGGATTCGAACCCCCGACCGTACTGGTAGATTCGGTTAACATTGGGGTGTTTCAGAGATGCTCCGGGAACTCAAATTGGGATCGCTTCAAGCCGACGTTTTTTGCGAGAAAATGTTGAATAAATTTAGAGAGCCGGAAGTTGAAGCTGACTGCAAAAAGATTCCACTGCTTCCAACTAAGATTTCGCACATCATTTCATCAGATAAACTATGCAAGTCGGGGAAAAAATAACAGCGGTTCTATCACGTTTCACTGGGGCACTACTAGCTCTGATGAACACTCGCCGTTGACGATGACATACTGGACTCTGCTACATAAGAAAACTTCGAGGAAGTCACATATCTGCGAATCAATTCCATAACTTCGTCCATTCGTTAGCAGCTACAGATAGGGGGTAACAAAATAATACGACCGCCACGCAATATAGCACATCTTGTTTCAAACTGCCACCAGAACGTAATATGTAGGAGAAAAAAGAGGTTGAGACCTCGCTTTCATTCGTAGTATAGCAGAGAATTCTCCCGATAGACATATTTAATACAGTCCTTCTTGAAACAATTTAGATTTGACCGTTTGATCTTTGTATCGTTTTTACTTAACTGAGACACTAACGCAATCCTTCCCGGAGATTTAAGATAAGAAAGTTTCTTCTTTTGTAAAGCTTTTTTCAATTTGCGCGGAGTCGCGTGCTTAACTACCGATTTGCCAAGCTTAATTCAACAGGTCGCCAGGCCCCGTTCTGTCGGCATAAAAGAAAAAAAAGAGTTTTTTCAATTTTTTGTCCTGCTTATAGAGTAGGCTAAGGAAACATACGAAATTCTTCAACAAATTATGAGTGGTCTTTGAGTCTTTTTGGCATAGTAAACCTCAGTTTAGGACTATCAACGTCTGGAAATGATAAACATGATAAGAATCTGCCAAAATATCAACAGAAAGATACGAGAAATTTGGCTCGTACTGAGGCACATAGGCATCGGTGGTCGCCGGCCGCGGTGGCCGAGGTGACTGAGGCGCTCCAGTCACGGTCAGCACGGCCACTACGGTCGGGGGTTCGAATCCCCCCTCGGGCATGGATATTTGTGCCGTCCTAGTTCGTAAGTAGTTCATAAGTAGTTTGTCAGTTTAGGGACTGATGACCCCGTAGTTAAGTCCCATAAGCTTAACAAACATTTCATTTCATCGGTGGTCTATCTGGGAGTGGAGCAGGAAAGGATATGCCATGCAATGGTAGGAGGTACGCCGGCCGCGGTGGCCGAGGTGACTGAGGCGCTCCAGTCACGGTCAGCACGGCCACTACGGTCGGGGGTTCGAATCCCCCCTCGGGCATGGATTTTGTGCCGTCCTAGTTCGTAAGTAGTTCATAAGTAGTTCGTAAGTTTAGGGACTGATGACCCCGTAGTTAAGTCCCTTAAGCTTAATAAAAATTTGAACATTTTTTGGTAGGAGGTACCCAGCGCCCCGCAGGTTACGGCGGTTTGCGGAGTACAGGTGGCGCTGTGTAGCGTGTGCCTGTTAGCTGGCGGCAGTCTGCCAGATCGCTGTGTGTCGTGGCCGCTGCCTCTGTCTGGCCAAGCGGGCCTACCCTTTGATGCACTGCCAACCTCAGGGGCACCAATAACTCAGCCGCGAAACCCACCGTCTCCCACAACTAACGATTTTAAGAAATATGAACTACCGAGCTGACGACCTGATAGAAGAGCCAGCAGCTCCGACAAAGCTTGTACTCTTCCAGCACGGCGTCCTATCTGCTGTTTTCGTCAGCAAGCAAGCGCCTCCCAACTAAAAGTAACATGCAACACCAAGAGGTTACAAGAGGTATCACAATCAAATTTATTTTCGAGGGAACAAGTTGGACAGATATCATGTAATTGAAAATACAGCCCCAAGTGAACTGAGGAAGCTGCAATCCGTACTGAAAGTTACCACCACTGCTGGTTGGGACCGTTTCTACAGGTCTCGGTATCGTCGGGGTATGACAGTCCATATTGCATGTTTTTGTAAAAAAATTGTATTACTGTTTATTATAAAATGTTAAACTTGTTAAATGGTCTAAGTTTCCTTCGTTACTACGTCAGTGTCGCTATTTATTGTTATCTACTTTTTATCTAGTTTAACTTTCTACTATACTGTTTTATCCTAAGGTTACTCTCTTACCTTATTTTCAACAGTGTACATGTTATTAAACTCGAAGGGCATGAAAGGGAAGCATTAGTTGGGAAGGGAGTAAGACAGGGTTGTAGCCTTTCTCCGATGTTATTCAATTTGTACATTGAGCAGGTGGTGAAGGAAAGCAAGGAAAATTTTGGAATAGGGATTAAAGTTCAGGGGGAAGAAATAAAAACATTGCGTTTTGCTGATGACATTGTAATTCTGTCAGAGACAGCAAAGGACCTGGAAGAGCAGTTGAATGGAATGGACAGTGTGTTGAAGAGAGCGTATAAAATGAACATTAACAAGAGCAAAACAAAAATAATGGAATGCGGTCTTAGAAAATCAGGCGATGCTGAAGGAATTAGATTAGGTAACGAAACAATGAAGGTGGAAGATGAGTTTTGTTACTTGGGTAGTAAAATAACATGCTATTGTCGTAGTACAGAGGATACAAAATGCAGAATGGCAATGGGAAGAAAAGCATTTTTGAAAAAGAGAAATTTGCTAACATCGAATATTAATTTAAGTGTAAGGAAGTCTTTTCTGAAGGCATTTGTGTGGAGTGTTGCCTTGTATGGGAGTGAAACATGGACGATAAGCAGTGCGGACAGGAAGAGAATAGAGGCTTTTGAAATGTGGTGCTACAGAAGAATGCTGAAGATTAGGTGGGTAGATCGCATAACTAATGAAGAGGTACTGAACAGAATTGGTGAGAAAAGGAATTTTTGGCATACCGTGACTAAAAGAAGGGATCGCTTGGTAGGACACATTCTTAGACATCGAGGAATCGTAAATTGAGCATTGGAGGAAAGTGTGTGGGGTAAAAATCGGAGAGGGAGACCAAGAGACGCGTATAGTAAGCAGATTCAAGTGGATGTGGGTTCCCGTTCTTATGAGGAGATGAAAAGGCTTGCTCAGGATAGAGTAGGGTGGAGAGCTGCACCAAACCAGTCTCCGGACTGAAGACCATAACTAACTAACATGTAATTTGGAAGTCATTTTGTTATATCCCAAATCGGTGGTTAGTCTACATTGTACTACCCTCCCCACTCTTCCTGCAGTGTGTTACGAGCTGTGTCCGCTCCACAGTCCAGTGGACAACGCTGTAGCTTGCCACGCAGGGTGCCCGGGTTCGATTCCCGGTCGGGTTGGAAATTGTCGCCCTCATAATAAATTTATTATCGACGTGCAAGTCGTCCATGTGGCGTTACCTAAAGGCTTGCACCAGGCAGGCCGAACACGATCCCAGCTGGGGTCCAACGGCCAATAATGCCACACGAAACCATTGTCGTTACCTGCTTACAAATAATGCCACAAATGATGTAGCAGCAAGTCGTGTATCCTGCGCCAATCATCGACCACAACTCTACGACAGACGGGAGACCGCGAGGACAGGGCTGCCAAGGCAACACTACCATCCAGTGGGCTACCAACATCTCTTGTAAATTGCGTTCCATGTGTGTTCGAGCAATATCCACCTGCAATGTGGCCGGAGACAAGTCCCGGAGGTGCAGGCATAAAAACAATGTGCAACCAGTCGCGATTCTGCCTGCACCCGCCACGATGGTGGGATTACACTCTGAGCATAACGTGGTGAGAGACTGCCCAAATGTCGCCGTATGCATCGCCATACTGGTCCTGCACCCGGTACTACTGGATTCCACTCCCGCTCCCTACTAGTAGGCAATATGTCCAGCCAGTGTCGCATCTCTCAAACACTGGAGCCTATTGTGCTGCCATACCTTCATAGCTTGCCAAGGGACGCATTGCAACAGGATGATGCGCGAATGCATGTGGGAAGCAGTATTCAAGCCTTCTTCGTCAGCTGTAGAACTACTTTGCTCTCTTGGTCTCCCTCTTCTCCCGATCTCTCGCCTATTTAAAATCTGTCATCGATGATTGCGGAACGACTGCTCCTGGACACACCAACCGCCGCTACACCAGATCAGCTTCGGCAATGTGTAGAAACAGGGTTGTTACATCGCCACAACACATCCACATCCTATTTGACTCATACCGTTCGTGCCACATCCGATATAGCAGGAAATGGCAGCAACAGACAACATAGTTTTTGTAATTTTCTTGCATTCACGGTCATTTGGTTGCATTTTCAAGCATGGCGGGCTCGGTCGTCTTGGTATAAAGCGCTCGACTGGAAACTGGAGGTCGCGGGTTCGAAACCCTGGTAGATCAATGTTTGTGTAGCTTATGTTCAAATGTTTTTACAGCTTATGGGACCCAACTACGGGGTCATCAGTCCCTAAACTTACAAACTACTTATGAACTAACTAACACTAAGGACGGCACAAATATCCATGCCCGAGGGGGGATTCGAACCCCCGACCGTAGTGGCCGTGCAGACCGTGACTGGAGCGCCTCAGTCCCCTCGGCCACCGCGGCCGGCGTGTAGCTTATGGGACTTAACTACGGGGTCATCAATCCCTAAACTTACAAACTACTTATGAACTAACTAACACTAAGGACGGCACAAATATCCATGCCCGAGGGGGGATTCGAACCTCCGACCGTAGTGGCCGTGCAGACCGTGACTGAAGTGCCTCTCGGATTTTTTTAGTCTGCGATTTAACCCATACTTTACCTTTCAACAATGTTAGGAGTCGCCAGAAACGACACGTGGCTCGGATTCGACATTAAGCAATTGTTACACTTTCCCCGGTTGGATAAATGGGGTAGGCTTGAGACACGCAAGTCGCCGAAGTGGCGTCCAATCGAAAGACTTGCACCAGGTCAATGAAACACACGAAATTTTTATTATTATTATTATTTTCAAGCATGTAATCTCCTACAGGGACAAACTGTCATAGAAATCGTACATGAATTGCAGTGAGCATCATTACAATAGCAGCTTCTTTTGTTGCGGCGCGTCTCAGTCTGGACGGCCGCTACGGTCGGTGGTTCGAATGCCCCCTCTGGCATGGATATTTGTAAATTGTGATCTGTTCTTTTAGATGTGTGTCTACTGCGCACGAATAATTACTTTAAGCAGAGGATATGTGGTAGTGTTGACGGTAAAATGCTACTTTTTTATGGAGCTGACACATACCTCTGTTGTTTTTATGATCCAGTGTTGTTCTAAGCATGCCTTCGTCAGGTACCGAGCGTTCTTCTGTCAAAAGTGTCCCTCTTAAGTCTTTCGGTTTGCATTGATACCATTACGAAGCACTGTTGGTAGTAATGAATAAATGTATACTGACAGGACTGTGTCGTCTGATGTAAAATTTCCAGTCTCAGGTGAGCTGCATCGCTTTGCTGTTGCCTGCGCTCACGCCCCACCCACCGGCAGCCTATGTAGGCTCGCCGCGTGGCTTCCTGGATAGTGCAAGGCGTGCAGTTGCGGCTTCTGGCAGCAGGCGGCGGTCAGCGCGAAATTCCTGAGGCCGGCCTCAGAGTTCAGTGTTCGCCGACAGCACTCGGTATTCGCTGGCCATAGCAGGCTGCCGTGCCAACGCCCAGCTGTCGCACTAAACGGCCCACGCTGCCAGCAGTAGCCACAGCAGCAGACACGGTCTGAAAACTCGCATTGTGTACACACCTCTTTTCTTCCATGCCACTCCTTACATCTGTGACTGCACGTTAAAAAACCATGCCACACATCAGAATCTCATTTGCAGCACGCGAGGTTAGCTTCAAGCAAAATCAAGTAGCTATAGTTAAACCATAATACTACGAGGAGAGTTGGAAAATAAGTTTTCCCTGTCAACAGTGGGCAGAGTTGTGTATGAAAGGGAAAAAAATAATAATGAGACAATAAAGATAAGACATATCTTTAATTTTCTACATAATTTCCAAGTTCATACAGACATTTGTCAAACAGCTTTATGAGCTTGAAAAAGCCGTCGAGGAAAAAATCAGGGCGTTGAACGGCTGTGGGCGAAAGACGACACAGCAGGTAACGCACACCTGCAAGACGCCGATACAACATTGGGTAGAGGTTGACCATGAATGTGGTAATGACTTTCTGTTACGGATTGTGGCGGGGGATGAAACGTGGGTCCATCATTACACGCCTGGATCGAAGGCCGCATCCATGGAATGGAAACATCCGTCATCACCTGTCCGAAAGCAGTTCAAAAGCACTCCGTCTGCAGGTAAAGTACTAATCACCGTTTTCTGGGACGCCCAAGGAGTTTTTTTTGCTGGACGTTTTGGAGGATGCAACTATCAATGCTGCGCGATACTGTGCCACGCAGGCGAAATTAAAAGAGGCGATTCAGAAAAGCGGTCTGGCCTTCTCAGACCTGGCGTTCTGCTGTTGGATGACAATGCGACACCACACTCGGCGACGGCAACGCAAAATCATATTGAAACTCTGTGTTGGGAGCGCCTACACCATCCGCCATACAGTCCTGACCTGTTTCTAGCTTTGAAGAAGACTCTCGGCAGAAGGCGCTTTGGAAGCAATGCTGACGTAACACAAGCCGTTCAACCCTTCTTCTATATTATATATATATATATATATATATATATATATATATATATATATATATATATATATATATATTCCTTTCATTCGCAACTCTAGCCACAGTTGACATGGAACACTTATTTTCCAGTTCCTCCTCGTACATTCAAAAACTTTTACGGTCTTGCAGAACGTTACTCTTGCACAAAGACGATGCTTCTCGTTTTTGCAGAGGGGCACCACTCTATTTTCTAACAAGGTGAGACAGCACCTTGTCGCTTTGTGTAATTGTTGATTGACTCGTAAAGGAAGTCTGGTAGCATGGTCTTTCCATTCACTATATCTGTACCCGTTGGATTTCTGGGTGGACATTTAGGATTTCAGGGTGGACATTTAAATTTATTAGTACATAGCCAATCTATTGACTATATGCGAACGTCACTGGAACGCGAGACGAGTGCAAAAAATGTTCAAATATTTGTAAAGTCTATGGGACTTAACTACGGGGTCATCAGTCCCTAGGACGAGTGCAAGTAACGCGAATAGAACCGTGACAGGTGTATCTGAAAGGTAGCGCGACGGACGCGAAAAAGGGCTGAAGGATGTGGGAGGATGCGTAGTAAGCTCTGCTGGTTCTGTTTTTAACTTCAACGATACAGAATGACAGGACAGATTACCCGCTTCCTAATACGTATTCCGCCTTTTTCGTCTAGTTTTGACCAATACTATCTTCTGCAGGAGAATGTCCCACTTTTGTTTAAAAACAGATTATGTATTGCAAAAGCCACACAGCATGACGGAGGGTATGTCGACCCAAATTCGTCGATTTTGTGTGCAGTTGCACTGATTAGTGACCGATGAAAAAATGAACTATATGACACTGTACACGACTTAATTTGTGTAACAATCCCCAAAGAAGATAAGATTAAAGGAGAATGATGTAGTAGTTTTCCTAGAAATAAGTTTTCGTTTCGTAAGACCTACGACACCTATATGTTGCTGTACCTTTTGAAATCTGCGGTCAGGACGTGGGAAAAGTTAGTTTCCGAAGTTTCGTTCAGAGCTTGGTTGGTCAGAACGTTAGCACTGCTAGTGGATGCGTTCTGTAGATTTGGATCGATCGGCAAGAGTGCTTCGGTAGTCTAAAGATGAGAAGCGAGAAATCGGAGTAAAAAACTAGAAGAAAACTTATATTAAAAGCAGCATTGGAAAATGGAACTAATTTCTCACGCAATCTACACAGAAATTTTATACGGGTTCGCATGTCGTTACGTACATGAAATGAGTTAGGAGTTCAACAGGGAGTTTCGTAGAACATTCGTTTAAAGTGGAAGAGCCAAAAAATCTTGGATACATGAGGCTTTGTTACTTGATAAGAAAGAGATAATAATCAATTGATTTTATGACATAAGGCTTCGAAAACTATTAAGTAAATCATTCTGAAGTGTAATACGTTGTCAACGAGTGAAAAATTCGTCTATACCGTGTTTGATTTAGGAACAGGGAGCACAATAAGCAGTCGGGGTCGTCCATCGACCCGTGGTATTTGTATTTCTCTCGTGCTGTGCTTGGCACTAAGAATAACCTAAGCCCGCACGAAATCCGCCAGTTTGATTCACGGCATTGATGCAGTAAAGTAACTCGCATTTACTTATGGACCACGGCAGTGTGCCTATGATTTCAAACACTCGTTTGGTACTTTTAGCCTCATTTCAGTAGCATTGATTTGTCCGCCTCCGTAGTCTAGTGAACAGCGTGATAGATTGCCACGCAGGGTTGGATTGGAGATTTTCTCCACTCGGGGACAGGTGCAGTCATCATCATCATCGACTCGCCAGTCGCCCAAGTAGAGTCACGGAACGACTTGCGCCAGGCAGGCCGTACACTATCTCAGGTGGGGTCTAACAGTCAATAATACCACAGAAATCATCATAATCAGCATTAACTTTTGGTCTATAGCTTTGTGATGGAATACGTGTACACTGTCAAGAGTTTTGTAGTTGAAGAGCTATAAATTTAAGTTCACATGCTACACAAATAGTGTCATTTCACAATGACTTAAGAATTTTAAAGAGGCTAATGATTTACTGAGAAGGATAGATTTGACATTAACTCTTATTAAAATTAAAATAAATAAACCGGAAAAATGGTTCTCTTATATACCGTATAGTTTCTTCAAAGCCAACGGCCATGCCGTAGCGGATACACCGATTCTCGTTAGATCACCGAAATTAAGACGTTGGGTCTTGGGTAGCACTTGAATGGGTAACCATCAGGGTCTGTCGAGCACTGTTGCCAAGGAGGTGAGGTACGTGGTTGATAAGTAGCGGCTCCGGTCTAGTAAACCGACACAACGGTCGGGAGTGCGGGGCCCTGACCACATCCCCTCCATACCGCATCCGGCGACGCCTTCAGGAGGAGGATGACACGGCGGCCGGTCGGTACCCTTTGGGCCCTCGAGGTCTGTCTGGAACGGAGTTTAGTTTATAGTTTGTTCAAAATCGATTGACAAAAGTTATGCAACTCGAGAATTGAACGAAAAGAAAATTTGCCGTTTTCTCTTTGGCAAGTATTATGAGTCATCTGATGAAGAAAACTATAGTCATAACAGGATGTATCGTAGTCGAATATGCGTTCTAGCGTTTTTACAATATGAAAATAGGATCAGAGTTGTCGGTCGGAAAATTGGAGCATGGCATGCTCAAACGAGCATCAAGAAAATCGAATGCAGTTGCTCCCTGCCAGCCAATAGAGAGCCCGTATAGGGAGACAGTGGCCAACCGGCCGGTGTCCGCCATGTTTTTACCAGACAGTGCGCGGGACGTGCGTTTATATAGCGACCCAGGCAGAAAAGAAGCCACTTGAAATTAACCATCACTTCTACCCATAACACCAAAGCACATCTTCTAGCTTACTAATCAGTACTTGGTTAAAAAATGTCATTCATCTATGTTCATACAGGCCTAATAAATTTGTAAGGAAATAAGTATCGCAAAACAGTCTCTATGACTGTTGAATGTTAATAACATATTTTACGATGTTCTGGTAATTTTGACAGTTGGCAGTTAATTAATGACAAAGAGAGATACTCCATGTATCTCAAAGAAAATAATGCTATTTCAGAATTTTCTGCCTGAATATCCATTGCCGAAATTACTACAATATTATCGGTATCCGCGCCGATATAATGCATTTTAAGTGTGCTGTCGATCTTATAACATTTTCTTACATTGGGAAATACCAAAAACGTCATTCTGTATATACTTTTAGGGACAGAGTATCAAAGAAAATCGGAAAAAACACCTATATATCTCTAGTGAAACAGCAGAAACAGATTCAAAATAGGTAACAATATCTACAATAATCCCGCCTCCCTATCTTTCTCACGTCACATCCCATAACCAATCATAGGATTGTGAATAGCCAATAATACACAGCCAACGGGGAGGTGTCGTAGCAATATTAAAACATATCTTGTAGTAAGACATATCCAAAACCAGAACCATGAAGTAATAAAAAGCTATCAATCCTGTTTTAAAAAAATTACCGCTTACCGGATTTAAACTCGCATCCTTCACATTATGAATTCAGTACACAACCAGTACACCATGCAGGCATTTCACAGGCAATAGTTCTGTTACTGAATTTTTATCAATGCCTTTCTTCCTTTATAAATCGCCTTTACGGTTCCCGCTTTCTCGGTTAATTTCCACTGCCCACTTTTCCCGCATTTCCTCGTTCCTTGCTAACACAAGCATCATATAACAACCTTTTACAGACAACAGAGGAAGACGAACAACGAGCCATTTCCCTCGATTGCACTTAATGATTATAAATACATTATTAATTACACTCAGTAAATCACTTCACACCAACACATAATCTTAAAAATTGCCGCGAAGTTCTAAGATTACCGTTAACGACCAACGAACACGTTAATTTACATAAACAGAACCGACAAGAGACGTGCAAAATTCCAACAGTGCCTACCGTAATACAACCTGTACGTAAATGTACAGTGAAATCGCTGTCAGAAGCTTTTAAGATACACTAGATCTACATGGGACACTCTGCAAATCACATTTACGTGCCTGGCAGAGGGTTCATCGAACCAGCGTTATACTATTTATCTCCCATTCCATTCTCGAATAGGGCGCGGGAAGAAAGAACACCTGAATCTCTCCGTTCGAGCTCTGATTTCTCGTATTTTATTCGCATTCGGAGGAGAATGTTGGCGATTGTAGTTTCGTAAGTAGCCCACGCTGCAGCGATAAGCGCCGTTGTTGTAATGATTCCCATCCCAGATCCTGTATCATTTCCGTAACGCTGTCTCCGTTGTATCGTGACAATACGAAGCGAGCTGGCCTTCTTTGGACTCTTACGATGTCCTCCGTCAAACCCACCCGATAAGGATCCCAACCTGCGCAGCATTACTCCAAAAATGGACCAACAAGCGTGGTGTATGTAGTCTCTTTAGTGGTTCTGTTGCATCTTTTAAGGGTTCTACCAATAAAACGCAGTCTCTGGTTCGCCTTTCCCACGATATTATCTACGTGTTCCTTCCAGTTTAAGTCTGAAGTAGTAACAATTCCTAGATATTTTATGGAATTTACGGCCTTCACGTTTGATTGATTTATCTTGTAAACAAAGTTTAAAGGATTTCTTTTCGTACTCATGTGGACTTCACACTTCTCATTATTTAGAGTCCATTGCCAATTTTTACATCATAGTGATATCTTATTCAGATCGTTCTGCAGTACACAAACGCACACTGTACCTGTTCACACCCAAACATGGTAAAAACATGGCTTCCTGGGCTCTCAACTAATCAGGAGCATCCTCACGCATGGCCACTCTCTCCCTATACAGGCTCTCTACCAGTCAAACGACTAAATTGACATCTGCCGGACTTGTCACGGAACTACTTTTAGAGAATAAAGGCCAGATGCAGCGGTCTAACGCTTCATGGCAGCATTTTAAATGTTTAATATCAGTCAATTAGTGCACGACAATGCGTGGGTAGGGAGGCTGCAGGTGTGGCAGCGACGTCGACCGTGTGCTGGTGGCAGTGTGTCACGAGCGGTGCCGACGCGACGTGCTCAGATTTGCAGGGTGGGGCTGTGGGAAGGGTCAGCCGCTGCGCGCTGAGAGAGCGGGGCGAGGCACGTCAAACCGCACAGCTAGGCAGGCGGCAGGCAGACTGCAGCGGTAGCAGACCGCAGCGACACGGCGCGCACAGCCGAGCGCTGCAGTCGCGGTCGCGACAGCCACGCCACCGCCACAGCACTACACGACGAACGGGCGAGCACGTCTCCCCAGATACGTTCGCAATAAAACTCCAACACCTCTGACAAAACATACATTCTGCTGTGACCTCGTCGCCTTTTGCTGAGTACTAGTCCCGGTCTGGTTGTCAAGAAAGGTATTGGTTCAGGAATTGAAGTCAACTGTAACAACTATTCAGATTAATAATACAAGTTTATTGACTGAAAGTTCTAATACTCAACTTTGTTTGTTTGTAGAACTTATGGGACTTAACTACGGGGTCATCAGTCCCTAAGCTTACAAACTACTTATGAACTAGCTATGACTAAGCACGGCACAAATATCCACGCCCGAGGGGGGATTCGGACCCCCCCCCCCCCGACCGCAGTGGCCGTGCAGACCGTGACTGGAGCGCCTCAGTCCCCTCGGCCACCGCGGCCGGCTCAACTTTAGAACATATGTCTGTTTTTGCTCTCTTCTTGCTTCTCGCATCGTCGTCCGTATGATATCTGCTGCGTGGATACCTAGTTACTGCTAAGTTCGTAGCCGCATTCTAACTTAGTACTGTCCTATTTCTGACTTCATAGCTGCCTAGTTACTGTCTGAGTTCTCACTAGTAACTGTCAAGTTCTGAATAGTAACTGACAGGGCTGTCCAGACGTATGTCAGCCTAGATATAGCCGCTTACAGAGGGCGCGCATCTTAGGTTATTCCCTCCAGGATGCGCGGCGCTTGCTTGCGATTGGTTTTCGGTTCATCGCTGCCTTCTCCACGATCGTTCTCTTACGGTTGACGTGTAGTGCTGACTTTACGCCACAACACATTTAACACCTACCGCGCGATTGCTATAATACTACGTAAGCGACATATCTCTGTACGTTGGTTTGCGCACACTTCAAAAAGTGAAAAAAGTTTTGCACCGACTGACCTCAAAGTTTGACACAAGGTTGCATTATAACACAGGAAAGTCTTTAGACACCTACTTCAAAGTTTTAAGGTTCTGTCAAAATTTCATAGTAATCGGTGAAGAGATTTGCGGTTAGGATTTACAAATGTAAATAATGGCTTGTCAAAAATTTGAAATCTCCGAAATTTCATCACCGATTTCACGTTATGTGACGTCAGAGTTTGACACAGTATCCAAACCCCTTAAAAGATGGTTTTCATCAAATTTTTCTGTAAGTAACATACCCGCGACCGCGAGAAATCATTTAATTGATGCAACTGTCTATGTTGGTCATAACTGACGATAGAAATGACATACTTGGCAGGTCTCCGTCAATAGGTGTATATAATTGCTAAAAACATCTTGTACATTCTACCTTCAAAACATGAGGAACGTCATTACCTACACAATAATTCGCACGGATCATGGCACAGGGTATTTTACAACAAGTTATTAAAGTCTAGACTTTTATTCCGATCTTGCTTAAAATTTACACTTGAACTTCGAAACAATAACATTACTGTCTACATAAGACTTCGTATGATGCATGGTAAAGAGGACCTTAATTCAGACTTCAGCGCTCTTCGAACTATCACCATAAAATTTCATAGATATATGTAATTTCTGATACGCAGGAGAGGAAGGAAATTGGCACAAAAAAGGAAAAGCTAATGACAGAGACGGGGGGGGGGGGGGGGACTGATGACCCTGTTAGTCCCCTCAAAACCAACAACAACAGAGACAGGGGGATGGTTAGATTGAAGTATAAGGGAAGGAGGCACGGTTGATACGGAGGAGGGACAGAGAGAGGAGGAGGAGGAGGAGGAGGAGGAGGAGGAGGAGGAGGAATAAATAAATGGATATAAAAAGTGAGGAGGATAAAGACACAGAAAGGAGAGCGAATTGGAGATGGATAGTGTCGAATATGTACAGACAGTGGGGTGAAGGTGATGGACAAAGGTAGGGGGAGGGGAAACAGATTGAGAAAGGGAGGAGGAAGAGAGAAACCCAGAAAGTGATAAAGAGTGGGAAGGAGGAGGAGATTCAGGACTATATTCAATTGCAATGGCTGCAAGCAACAGGAAACTAACAGCCGTTAATTTTCCCAAGAATATGCAGCTCTGTTCGGATGTTTGTTAAGCTTAAAGGGCTTAACTGCGGGGTCATTAGTCCCTAAACCTACAAACTAAATATGAACGACCTTATACTAAAGACGACGCAAACATCCATGCCCGAGTGGGATTCGAACCCCCAACCGTTACGCAGCTCTACTGTATGAATATATGATGGAGATTATCTGCGTAGATCGCGTAACTAATGAGGAGGTACTAAACAGAATTGGAAAGGAATTTCTGGCTTACCTAGACCAAAAGAAAGGCTCAATTGGTAGTACACATTGTTCGACGTCATAGAAATGTGAATTTAGCATTGGAGGGAAGTCTGTGGCGTAATAATTACAGAGGGAGACCAAGACACGAATATAGTAAGTAAGTTGATATAAATGTGATTTGCCGTTCTTATGAGGAGATGAAGAGGCTTCCTCAGGATAGAGTGGAGAGCTGCCTCAAACAACAACATCCATAACAATATCCAATCGCCGTATATATGAGCAGCTACGAAGCACAGCCGGGATCGCTAGTTGATGTATATTTCCAACCAACTCGCTTATGAAACTTCCTTGCAGATTAAAATCATGTGTCGGAACCGGGACTCGAAACTGGGAGGTTTGCCTTTTGCGGGTAAGCGTTCTACAACTGACAAGGAGTACACCAAGTATGGTCAAAACGAATTTTGATGGTTCGCAGGTATTTTGTGGGGGAACTTCTTCAACCCACCAAGCTAAAAGGATTTGTTCCAATGCGCCTTGGTTTCCACGAAAATCGAGCTCAAAGTCCGGCACGTAACAGCTGCACCTGTAGTAAGTTGGTATGAGAATTAGCGTGGTCTAATTAGCAAGGCTCTTGACTGTCACGCAGACGACCCGAGTTCGAATCCTGCTCGGAATTTTATATATTTTACACTTGTCCGACGATTGATTCTGTATAATTATATTCTTTTTTTCCACTTTATCTATTCTTATTGCAAAGATAAATTTATATCAGGTAGTTACAGTTACATGAAATTCTTGTAAAATTAAACAACAAACAAGGAAACATTTGGTCGCACCATAATAATTCGCTGTAACGCGTGAAGTGGTTAAACACTGCATTCGACGGTCTAACAACATTGGGGCCAAGAACGCAGCTAGCAAATGCTGCACAAATGTTTTAGGTTCAAATGTTCGTAAACCTATGGGACACAACTGCTTGTTTATTAGTCCGTAGCTTACAAACAATTTAATCTAAGGTAAACTAACCAAAGGACAACACAAACACCCATGCCCGAGGGGGGAATCGAACCCCCGACGGCAATGTTATATGTGATGATTACAAAATGTTTGTAAATCTATCGGACTCAACTGCGTGGTCATTAGTCCGTAGGTTATAAACTACTTCAACTAAGGTAAACTAACCTAAGGACAACACAAACACTCATGCCCGAGGGGGGACTCGAACCCCCGACAGCGAACGGCCGCGCGCACCGCAGCACGACGCCGTAGTACACACGGCTGATCCGTCGCGGCGTGATGACTGCAGGTTTACTGATTTAGAAATATCTTTCCATCATCATAAAAGTATGCTTCGAAATAACGAATAAAATAAAATAATCGTCGCACAATACTAACATATTGAGCAATTAATATAAGAGTTAATCATGACCAATTACTCAAGCATTGACATAAGATTAGCTATGAAAGCATATATGCACAATTTATCGTCGGACAAGTGTAAAAAAAAAGCGGTAAGTTCCGAGCGTGATTTGATCTCAGGTCTCCTGTGTGGTAATCAAGCAAGCGCCTTGCCAATTACTACGCGCTGACCCATGTACCGATGTTGGCTTAGGACAGGTGTAGCTGTTATGCGCTGGACTTTGATCTCGAATTTCTTGGAAACCAAGGTGCAATGGAACAGATCTTTTTAGCTTCGTCGTCTGGAGGAGTTCCTAAACAACATGCCTGCAAACCATCAAAATCCGTTTGTACCATACTTGGTGTTTCCCTTGTGAGTTGTCCCGACACGACTCACGGTCCTTCCTCAGAAATGCTGCTCAGGTAGATGCTGTGTTTCTTGACTTCCGCAAGGCGTTTGATACAGTTCCCCACAAACGTTTAATGAACAAAGTAAGAGCATATGGTCTATCCGACCAATTGTCTGATTGGGTTGAGGAATTCCTAGATAACAGAAAGCAACAGGTCATTCTCAATGGAGAGAAGTCTTCTGAAGTAGGAGTTATGTCAGGTGTGCCACAGGGGAGTGTCGTGGGTCCGTTGCTGTTCACGATATATATCAATGACCTTGCGGATAACATCGGAAGTTCACTGAGGCTTTTTGCGGATGATGCTGTAGTATATAGAGAGGTTGTAACATTGGAAAATTGTATTGAGATGCAGGAGGATCTGCATAAAATTGACGCATGGTGCAGGGAATGGGAATTAAATCTCAATGTAGACAAGTGTAATGTGCTGCGAATACACAGAAAGAAAGATCCTTTATCATTTAGCTACACTATAGCAGGACAGTTAATTCCATAAAGTATCTGGGAGTAGTCATCAGGAGGGGTTTAAAATGGAACGACCATATAAAATCAATCGTCGGTAAAGCAGATGCCACACTTAGATTCATTGGAAGAATACTAAGGAAATGTAGTCCGAAAACAAAGGAAGTAGGTTACAGTACACTTGTTCGCCCACAGCTTGAATACTGCTCACCGGTGTGGGATCCGTACCAGGTGGGATTGATAGAGGAAGTGGAGAACATCCAACGGAGAGCAGCGCGCTTCGTTACAGGATCATTTGATAATCGTGAAAGCGTTACGGAGATGATCGATAAACTCCAGTGGAAGACTCTGCAGGAGAGACGCTCTGTCGCTCGGTACGGGCTTTTGTCGAAGTTTCGAGAACATACCTTTACCGAGGAGTCCAGCAGTATATTGCTCTCTCCTACGTATATCTCGCGAAGAGACCGTGAGGATAAAATCAGAGAGATTAGAGCCCACACAGAGGCATACCGACAATCCTTCTTTCCGCGAACAATACGTGACTGGAATAGGAGGGAAAATCGATAGTGGTACTCAAGGTACCCTCCGCCACACACCGTCAGGTGGCTTGCGGATTATCGTTGTAGATGTAGATGTAGAAATTTACTTCTGCCAGTACCTCGCCTCCTGCTTTCCAAACTTCACAGAAGTTCTCCTGCGAACCTTGGAAGACTAGCACTTCTGTAAGGAAAGATATGGCGGAGACATGGCTTAGCCATAGCCGCAGCCTGAGCTGACAGTTGTTACGCTGTATACTGGGTAGAGAAAATTTTTCCTGAAAGATTGTACGCCCCTAGTCTGGTACCGTGGAAGTCATTCCCCGAGGTTTCAGCACGTGGTGTGAAGTCGTCACGTAGCCTCTTGCTCCTCACTGGCCACGTTATCGCGCTACTCGCGTGACGGCCGTGGGCGGCGAGATGGATGCGGCGCAGTGGGGAGCACGCGTCCCGTAGCGCGGCGCGCCGCTGTCAGACATGACGTATCGACTGCGCCAGGCGACGCGATCAGCGCAGGCCTCATTAATAACTGCCGCCACCTGTCCGCGCCCCGCCCCACAGCCAGGCCTAATCAAGTCAGCCCCCAGTCTGCTGACACCTGAGCACCAGCGGCAAACGCTGACTGGGGGGAGGCGGGTAGAGCACCTGCAAAGGCGGTGAAAGCCACCTGGGGGATAGCCCAAGTAATGTACTGACCATCAACGGCATCCGCCAACATGAAACGTGGCTACTGCAGGATGCTGCTTCAGCTGCAGAACGATCTGAATAAGATATCACTATTGTGTAAAAGTTGGCAATTGACTCTAAATAAGGAGAAGTGTGAAGTCGTCCACATGAGTACGACAAAAATCCGTTAGACTTTGTTAACAAGATAAATGAATCAAATGTGAAGGCCGTAAACTCTACAAAATACCTAGGAATTACTATTACTTCAGACTTAAATTGGAAAGAACACGTAGATAATATCGCGGGAAAGGCGAACCAGAGACTGCGTTTTATTGGCAGACCCCTTAAAAGATGCAACAGAACTACAAAAGAAACTGCATACACTACGCTTGTCCGTCCATTTTTGGAGTATTGCAGCCCAGTGTGGGATCCTTATCAGGTGGGTTTGACGCAGGACATCGAAAGAGTCCAAAGAAGGGCAGCTCGTTTCGTATTGTCACGATACGCGGGAGACAGCGTTACGGAAATGATACAGGATCTGGGATGGGAATCATTACAACAACGGCGCTTATCGCTGCGGCGTGGGCTACTTGCGAAACTCCAAACGCCAACATTCTCCTCCGAATGCGAAAGTATATTGTTGACTCCCACTTACATAGGTGGAAATGATCATCAAAATAAAATACGAGAAATCAGAGCTCGAACAGAGAGATTCAGGTTTTCTTTCTTCACGCGCGCTATTCGAGAATGGAATGGGAGATAAATAGTATAATTGTCGTTCGATGAACCCTCTGCCAGGCACTTAAATGGGATTTGCAGAGTATCCCATGTAGATGTAGCTGACTGTGCTCTCGATTGTGGACCACTAGTACTGACGGAAGGAAGCTTACGCTTTAACGTCCGGTCGACATCGTGGTCATTAATGACGGAGCGTTGCATAAAGACGGGTAAGGAATTAGCGCGTGTCCTTTCAAAGGAATCATCCCGATATCTGCCTGGAATGACTTAGGGAAATCACGGAAAACCCTACATCTCGATGGTCGGATGTGATAATTGTTGATCATTCTTCGCCGGCCGCGGTGGCCGAGGGGACTGCGGCGCGCCAGTCACGGTTTGCACGGCCACCACGGTCGGGGGTTCGAATCCCCCTAGGGCATGGATATTTGTGCCGTCCTTAGTGTTAGCTAGTTCATAAGTAGTTTGTAAGTTTAGGGACTTATGACCCCGTAGTTAAGTCCCATAAGCTATACAAACATTTGAATTTGATCATTCTTCCGGTTTGTATGGACGTGGCTTATCAAACATTTCTGTTCCTAATGTTTCGTCCAGAGCTGCGTTTGGCGTCCATAGAGGAGCTCCTGGCGGTGCCGCGTATCGCCGACTGATGAGTCGCAGGTCGGAGAGCGGCATAAATACTGCCTACAATGGGCGTGGACAGGTTTTCACGCGTTGAGCACAGATAATCTTTCTCAAACACAAATCCTCACTATCTATTGCCACTAATCAAACAGAAAAACACATCTGACTATTCCGAAGAGCCTCAGTCCATATATCACTAGACTTCATGACTTCCTCCTCCTATGAAAATTGTTTAGAAAAGTGAAAAGGTGGAGAATAACAGCATTTAAATATCTGTAGAATGTCATGTTGATCACAGCTGCTTAATTTATCAGCTCAAAGCTACCGGTTTTGGTTAATACAACATTATCAAGCGCCAGCAGAGCTTAGCCAGTTGATTAACGTGACACGTTACAATCTTGCCGCGGCGGAGTGGCCGAGCGCACTCAGGCACTATACTCCGATGCGCGAGGCCATTCTTCGTCGGGGGTTCGAATCCTTCCTCGAGCAAGGATGGAGTTTACTATAAGGTAGTTTATAAGTGGTTTGCTGGTTTAGAGATTGTTGACTGACGATTAAGTACCATAAGCTTAATATACATTTTTGTTACAATCTTGGAAAAATATTTATTTTCAATTTTTTCAATACTGTAACATGTCACGTTAACCAACTGGCTAAGCTCTGCTGACGCTTCATAATGGTGTATTAACGAAAACCGTTAGCTTTGGGCCAATAAATTAAGCAAGTGTGATCAGCATGACATTCTACAAAAATGGCCGCGGTGGAGTAGCCGAGCGGTCTAAGGCGCCTCGCTGCGGAGCGTACGTTTGATCGCGGTCGGAGGTTCGAGACCTCACTTGGGCATGGGTGTGTGTGTTTGTCCTTAGGTTACTTTACCGTAGTTTAAGTAATTTGTAAGCTACGGACTGATGACCACGCAGTTTGGTCCGACAGATTTACAAACATTTGAACATTTGAATCTACAAAAATGTTGAAATTGTCCCCAAGCTAATATATTTCAATTGTTTCTCTATAAATAGGTGGATGATGACTCCTTGCGGCATTTTTGGCCGTTAGACTCTATAGATGACTATTACGTCGTCGTTGTAGATAAAATTGTAATTTCGGAAAACTTCAATATTTCCTGATTCAAGTGCATGGTCAACCACAGCAGATTTTTCACTGTTACTTTTTCGGCAATGAGTTTTATGTTCTTTTAGTATTGTATTGACGCTTCTCTTCGTAGTTCCAATGTTTACTTTTCCACAAGACGCTCTTCAGATTAAGTAGATGTATTTTTATCATTGACTAGTTGCAATCGATATTTAAGTTTTATGTTTGACAAAGATTATCTCTGTTGATCACGGAGAAAAAACCTGACCACGCCCATTGTAGGCAGTATTCATGCCGCTCTTCGACGTCCGACTCGTAAATCGGCAAGACTTGGCTCCGCCAGGAGCTCCTATGAGGATGTCATCGCAAATCCGGAAAAAACGTTAGCAACATAAAGGTTTCAAGCATCGCGCCCACACAACTCGGAATAATCACCAACAATTATGACATTTCGTCGTGAAAGCCTTCATTGTATGGCCTGACGTGGATTTGAACCGTTAGTACTGACAGTATATTGCTACTTGTTATCTTCACATGTCTGCTTTCACCAATACAACTACATAGTCATGTGGGTGTGCCACCTTCGGGACGCGTTTCGAACCGTACGTCCGTGTGATCTTTTTTACTCATTATCCTGTGAGTTGCTATTTCCTACAGGTTAGGCCCATTTAGCAAATTAATCCTGAATATTCAATAAAAATAAGAGAAGGGAAGCGTTTTTATTAGTTTGTAAGGAACGGTGTTAGTCAAGGCAGCAGGAGGATGATGCGGCACATGGAAACTGACGGTGGCAGCAAAATACTTTTTGGCACAACTCCACGACCACTGACATAAAAAGAAACTTTTCTCAAAATATTCGCCCAGTTCTTCTTCTGAGATCTCTAATTAGATCGTTATGAAATAAACGTCACGTAAGTTAGACACACTGTCAAATGCAGCAAAGTTATATAAAGCTATGTAAAATAATTTTCTTCAGTCCCCAGCATACTTCAAAATACGTCGCTTAAATTATGGCTTTGTGGCCGGTTCTGAGGCACTGCTGCTCCCGATGTTTTATTTTCCTGGCGTTAAAAAAGAATCTTTACGGCCACCTCGAGGCTCCACAGACGTTAACACCACCCTAAGTCGTCCAGTGACAAAACCACGAAGTGATGCCCAGAAAAAATTATAGCTAGGAGTGAATATTAGAGCTAAGCGCTGCCATTACAATAAGTACTAGTACATCTTTTTGCAGCAGCAGTATAACTTACGTTTCAGTCGCACCAGTGCCGTTGTACGATGTGGGCGAATCAGCATCACCTGCAACAGAACGATATTTTTATTATTCGTTTCCGAGAACTAAAACCAGAAAAATATTACATCTACCACATCCCAAGCTCTCTCTCTCTCTCTCTTTTAACATACACTCCATTATAGTATCTGGCCAGAACCACAGAGTAAGAATACTTATACTTTAAATACAAGTCATGGATGATATGCAGCCACCTGAGTTGTCTTTATATTTTTATGTACCATACCAGTGCCGAGGTATGGCTTACTCTCAGGCCGTACCTACACACAATCAAGCTATTAGTAATTCCTCACACTGTTTGACGAGGCTACAAGAAAACATACTACAGAGATATTAAAGAAATAGAAGTTGTGTGGCTATTCTAGAGCGTTGAAATACGTTCAGCGACGACAGTTGAAAATTTGTGCAATTCTAGGACTGAAACTAAGATTTTCCACTTTTAAGAGCAGCCACCAAAACCGCCTTGGCCATCTGTAAACGCATCCCGTCGTACCTTGCTTTTCAACTTGTCGCGAACTACTATTGTTCTCGTAACAACTAAGAAGCCACACATATCTGTTTCATAAATATACGGCTCTTAGTCGGCAATAAATACTTCGACTGGCAGACAATTGACTGAAGACCACGCAGTTTAGTCCGATAGATTTACAAACATTTGAACATTTGGCAGACAATTTCAGTGCGGGTGCACACAAATCATACAACCTGTTTCCAGAATAGAGCTATATATTCGACCGAGAGGTAAAAAGGACGTGATTCAGTACAATAGTACTGCGCGCCAAAAGAGAATTCGAGTAGGGCGGGAACCGTATCCGGATGGCCGAGTCGGTTGAGGCGACGTCTCTTCAGAAGCGGGAAGTCTTGGTTTGAGTCCCAGCCCGGCACAAATTTACAGCCGCCGCGGAATATATTTCAACCCTCTGGAATAGCCACAAAGTCAAAAATTCCATTTAATGCATAGTCTATATTATTGTTAAGTTTATTAATGGGGCCTGTTCCTTGCAAGATGGTCGAAAGAACGGACACCATATTTGGAACTGAAGGTCAGCTTCTTGAACGGGACGCTATAATCCCACTGGCCTTGTTACGTGACGTTCGTATAACGCTGTTAGTTTCTATTTTGCGCTTGAATCAAAACATTAAACTGTTTTAGACACTACCAAAGATAACTACAAATGATCTTCGCTGCTACAGATTCAAATATGTCGAAGTATAGAGACCTACTTGTCGTAGATAAGAATCTCAGTGGTGTATTTATGGTTTTAGTAATAAGATGTGCTTTATGTATTGAGAAGCACCGAGATTAGGAGACATGAGTTACATAAATTCGTTAGCGTGCTTCCACTATAGCTGTTGAATGTATACACAATTAAAACGATGTTCATCTGCGGGTAATATTTATAAACACTATAAATCATACGATTCTTATACACAATATCATACCACTAAGATTATTTTGAATAGTCTCAATAGCAACACTCCTACTACATGACGTGGAGAATCATTACGTGCAACGAATGTTTCAGTTTCCCTTAAAATGAATGAAGAATAATAAGATCGAATCAAGAAGTACAAAAACATAAATAAATAAAAATAAAAAAGAATCCCACTCCTAAAAGTTTAGACTCGACTATAAGATGCCATGCGATGGAAAACGTAAAAAAAAAAAGATTGTTAGCAATCCCTTCTTTCGTATAGGAAAAATGGCGAATTGCGAGATCAAAACTAGCCAAATTCAGCTGCTTTTAGTTAGCCAAAATTGTTACAATACCTTTGACCAGCGTGTACTGAATCGGTAATATTTTTGAACGGCATCTGCATGTCGGATGTGTAGGACGTTTATAAGGAATCCTTACGACGTTCTAGACACGTGACTTTGCAGCCAATGTCTGTTGGCGACAAAAGCCTATTTCCGCTCATCTGAATGTTCACTGCACAGATATTGATATTCTACTAAAAAGAATTTATCGTAATTCCTAGAACATTATAACGTGCAATGGAGAAAGTGTGGGTCCAACGAAACAAATCTTAGAGTATGAAAAGTGAACATTTCCGTGACAGGCAGCACGTTAACACTATTGACCATAAATCGACCACCAGACTCGGTATCATCTCATGACGACGCTGCCTGTTCCACAAGTCACTTGCGCAACTACAACTAGTGCTTGGGAGGGTGTGGCGCGCAAACCACAGACCTGCGTCATCGCCGCCCCACTATCCCATGACATTTGCCAAGTCCGCGAACAGTAGCCTAGGTATCGGCTGCAGCAGGGAACGCTACGTCTAGTGTGACTAGAGCGAAACACACAGACTCACGACAATCCCAGGAAATTTCTGCCACTTTGAAGCTGCAGTGCTGCTAAGCGGCCGGATCGTACAAACGTACCACGGAACGAATGTGTATTTAACTACGTGTATTTGGAGTGAAGCCAGCTATCACAAATATAATTCCGAAATTTCCCATTTCGATTTGCTTGGTTGGCCTTTTAAAGGGACAAAACTACTATGGTCATCAGTCCTTCATTTCGATTTTCGTAGGTTGCTGACAAGCAGGAGAATAATGTTAAGAATAACAAGTGTTCATTTACGGAGTTTGTTATAGTTTTAGGAGTGGAACAAAATATTTAATAATTCATTCCCTCGAAACTTCGGCTGTTAATGAGAATCGCTAACGCTTAACCACTGCTTCATAACATTACTGCTGTATAAAAGGGAAGTCTCAACGCTTGCGATTGCAGTTCATCAATTATTTCAGTAGATCCTGCTTAGTTTCTGTGGTGTCGCACAAGTATGAAGTGCGCGCCACGTACTTAACGCCACGCGCCACCATGCACGCACGGCGCGGCGTTCTTACGACGTCAGCCACGAGCGCCCTCTGCTGCAACTCCACTCGTGGCCACGACTGCTGCATCGTCCACTTGGGACTGAGATAGGAACCAGTTAACATTTGGGAATCAGGTAGGCACCAGTTAAGACTTGGCTATCGGATAGGCACTAGGAGTCATCAGTAGCAGGCCTCTCTTTAGTTTAACTATGTGTCACCATTCTGCAGTCTTGAACTTTGTAAAAGATAAGTATTATCTTATTTCTACGAAATATACAACTTGTTCTAATTAAGCTTAGTGTTTCCAGTTTCTGCTGTCCCATTGGCTGGTCACCTCCGTACCTGCACACGCGTGCATCCTTTATTCCTGTGTCGGACTTTTTCTTCTCGGTCACCAACACCTACAACCGGCGGAAACGAGGCTGGGATACAAAAGTTTCGTACTTAGTTTCACAAAATTTGTGGGCCTATACACCGACATATTTTGGCTTTTACCTACTAGTTTGTAAAAGTGAACGAAATGTTCAAATGTTTGTACAGTCTATGGGACTTAACTACGGGGTCATCAGTCCCTAAACTTACAAACTACTTATGAACTACTTACGAACTAGGACGACACAAATATCCATGCCCGAGGGGGGATTCGAACCCCCGGCGGTAGTGGCCGTGCAGACCGTGACTGGAGCGCCTCAGTCCCCTCGGCCACCGCGGCCGGCTAAAAGTGAACGCCTAGATACAAATATATAATATCTCCGTGTATAAAGTTTCCAGCAACTGTTAATGTTAGCACGTCACATTGTTGAAGATATGCAGTTTGATACCAACCAAGTAGTAAAAAATCATTACACATACACGCAAGGCATAGAAGCAAGAACAAGGCGCAAAGGCCTATTATAACCATATGCGGCAACTAGTCTCCAAGACTGTAAAAACCGTATCTGATTGTGAATTATTACAATGTATGAAATACGGTTTAAAAACCTCTTGCAACGTGAAAGTACGGATGGTTCACGAGAATATAATCGTAATCTTAAAACCTTGAATAGTTTTATTTATGTTCCACGATATTTTTATTTGTTAATAATGAACCGGGTTTCGGCACCTAAATGTTCAAATGTTGAAATGTTTGTAGACCTAACGAGACTGAACTACGTGGTAATCAGTCTCTAAACATACAAACTAGCTATGAACTAGCTTATACTAAAAACGACACAAATATCCATGCCCGAGGGGAGATTCGAACCCCAGACCGCAGCGGCCGTGCATACCGTGACTGTCACGCCGCAGACCACTCGGCCACCGCGGCCGTCACACCTAAATGTACACTGGTGAAAAGAATGAGGCGATCGGTAGAGATATCTAGGTTCTGAAGTTCTGTGTACGCCGGCCGCGGTGGCCGAGGAGACTAAGGCGCTCCAGTCACGGTCTGCACGGCCACTACGGTCGGGGGTTCGAATCCCCCCTCGGGCATGGATATTTGTGCCGTCCTAGTTCGTAAGTAGTTCATAAGTAGTTTGTAAGTTTAGGGACTGATGACCCCGTAGTTAAGTCCCATAGACTTTACATTTTTTTTTCTGTGTACGATCCCCTAATTACTTTGAGGAATGTGGATGTGGATGTGGTGGCAGGAGCGCATGTTGCTACCGCGAGCCGGCAGCGGTGGCCGAGCGGTTTGCGGTGTGCCAGTCACGGTCTGGACGGTCGCTGCGGTCGTGGGTTCGAATCCCCCCACGGGCATGAACGTTTGTGCCGTCTTTAGTATAAGGTAGTTGATAAGTAGTTTGTAAGTTTAGGGACTGATGACCCCCGTAGTTAAGTCGCAGAAGCCTTACAAACATTTGAACATTTGTTACTGCGGCTACATGTAGCGCGGCGCTGACTCAGCCGTCCGGCTATTAGGCTGCGGGCTTCCGGCGCGGGATGGCCTGGTGGAGGGCCCACCGCCAGCCGCCAGCGGTTCATTAGGCGGGCCGCGCCGCCGCCGCTTAAAACGCAATCAGACGGCCCTGCCCACCCCCGCCTCCCCCACACACGCGAGTCTCGCCCTCTGCCCGCACACACCCTCTCCTCCAACCCTCGTAAACCCTGTCACGGTCACCGTTTACAACCCTCTCTCGACGTTCTACATCCCCAGACATCCACTGCGCACAGAGGAAGGGTTATTTCCTCAATGTCTGCACTGCCCACTGTTAAACATTCTGAGATCACCGTTTCATGCAACGTCGGCAATGAAACTTTAATAGCGAAGTACGCCACCTTCCCGTATAGCATAATGGCCTTACAAACGATGCGAAAGTGGCACCACTATAAACGATTTGTCCCAAGATTAAAGTGACTACTTCCTTTAGCCCACTAACGAAGGGAGAGTACTAGACGTAGTTGAACATCCATTTTTCTTCATCACATTCTTTAGGAAAGAAAAGTAAAATCCATGTCAACACTAATATTTTCAGAAACAGCAATACCAAATAAGAGGTATTCGTACGGCAAATGCAGTTGCTAACTTTATCTATGATACGAGTATATTTTTACGTGTGACATTGTCCAAGCCCTCATGCGTCATAATACAGAACTACTACTCCTCCCTCTGTATCCCTCTCCTCAGCCTCTCATTATCCATCTCCCTCGTCTCGCTCTTGCCACTATTCGACTATGAATGCCCATCCATATACTCCATGTAAAGCATTCCGATATTACCCGCACCAGACCTGCAAGGTAGGTGTTAGCAACATCTTTTCGCATCCTCTCACAACCATATGGAAGATAGGTGGTTCTAGCCCAAACAGTACATTTGAAAACAGAAAACGGTGAGTTGACGAGTATGTATGTAAATGTAGATATGTGTACGAAATGTATTTCAAATCTATCCAGTGGTTCACGTGATGTAGAATATACATATATTTATACACAATGGCGAATATAGATTTTTTTTTTTTTTTTTTTTTTTTTTGTGGGGGGATCGGAAGAAGTCTGATATAACCCAGAATTTTGGTCTGGGGGGGAAGGTGGGGGGGAGGGGGGGGGTGACGGGTGGGTGCTGAGCTCACAGAAATTTTGTGACATCCTATCCCTCCCAAACTGATAGCGTTCTGAAAAGACGCATAGAACATTGACCTGATTTCTAAAGTAAATAAAAAAAAGTAAAAACATAATATTCAGATAGCATATTTACTTTTTTATGCCCATTATTTCGGGGCGAGGGCGGGAGGGGCAGGCTCCTGGGTCCCCTCTTATGTACGCCACTTTGTATACACTTTTATCGTCTGAATAAATGATTACCATTTCAGTCACCTCGGTTCAGAATGTGCAGTCTTGCCTAGTAGGCACAGCCTCCGCCATAGTCCCTCATAACTTGTTCGGTGTCTCAGAGCATACACGCTTGTAACGCTTGAATGGCGCCCTGCGGTATAGCCATGCATGTTACATTCATCTGGTTTCAAAGTCAATCTGTGGTGGTTGACACTGAATAATAGCGCTGCCGCCGTCGTTTAACCACATCCCACGCATTTTCGGTTGGTGCAAGTTTTGTGATCACACGAGTCACGGCAAAACGATGACATCCTGTGACAACAAAATGACAAGTATTCGTGTATCGTGCACCATCACGTGATCGTTCATTGTCTTGCTCAAAAATGGCTTCCGGTGTCTCTAGCAGAAGGATATCGGTATTACTCAATAGCACCAAACACTATAGTGCCTTGAGCTGGCGCTGTATGTCTTGTACGAATGCAGTCACTGTGATGCCGATCTCCTATCTTCGATGAACCAAAATATGACCATCATTTTCAAACAAACAAAAACCCGAATTCGTACGAAATCATAACCTAATGCTTTTGGTGTTTCCACTGCGCCATTCCATACACCATTCCGCTCTAGCACGTTTCTTCACGTTACTCAAAAGTAGGCGGAGAAATGGACGACACACTAACCCATGCCATAGTATACGAGTGGTGGACTGTCACCCCTGATGCTGTACGATGTGTTCCACTGTTGCATTAGATGATTAGATCCAAGAAGGAAGCAGATCTGTCTGTCGTTCGGATGTGTCAGTCTTCTCAGGAAGGGGGGGGGGAGTCCGGGCAACACCACCTAGAGAGAAGGCCGCGGCGCTGTCGTGTGACGTCACGCAGTGTAGGCATTGTTCGCTGGGTTGCTCGCCGTCGGAGGTTCGAGTCCTTCCTGGAGTGTGGGTGTGTCTGTTGTCCTTAGGATACTTTACCTTAGTTTAAGTAGTTTGTAAGCTACGGACTGATGACCACGCAGTTTGGTTCGATAGATTTACAAACATTTTTTTTTTTTTTTTTTTTTTTTTTCCTAACTGGCTGCACGCTACGGCATAGTGGGCCGTGCCCCAGCGGCCACCCAGTTAGCTACGCGAACGATGCCTTCACTGAGTGACGTCACACGACAGCGCCGCAGGCTTCTCTCTAGGTGGTGTTGATCCGGGTAATGAGACCTGGCCCATGTCGTCGTGTTCCACAGCGTTTCTTGAGCTATTCTAACTTTACACATTCTGACCCGCACAAGCAGTAATTTCCACAATGGATGCATCACATTCTCTGAAGGCGATACTGCGTCCTCTTTCAGACTCACTAGTACAGTTCGCGTGTACGTCTGCAGGTCTCCTGCCCGTCTGTTCAAGTCACATGGGTCCATTACTTCTGGTTTTAAGCTACAACGAGGGCTGCAGGCACATTTTACCGTTTGTGTGTGTTGCACCGCGTTATCGATATTGCCCTTGAACCTGTGGGCCGACATGGCTCAAATGCCTATCATTTCTGTATGTTCTCTCAATATGAACTTCCTATCTATAGTCTTTGGAGTTTTTTCTTTCCTCCTTCTGAATGCGAGTTTTTATATATATATATATATATATATATATATATATATATATATATATATATATATATATCACTATCGGCATGTAGTGCGAAAAGACAATTCATAATTACTTCAAATATTCTTCGATACAGTAAACGTCAGCAGAAAATAGAAAGTACGATGGATAGCCCATAGCCAGACTTAGAGAATTCACCGGTGATTCAATGGCTACTTCATTAACAGCATACAGATATAAAAGAGTCGTTAATAAACTTTCAAACAAGTAACTCAAGGAGGTCTTAAATTGCGAGGCTAATACGACGAAGCTCCCAAAGTGACACGATGAGAAACCTTGTTAGGATAACTGGAAGACTATTGGTTCTACATACTACTTAAAGTTCAAAACAAAATAATTTCTTATTTGTTTAGTCTAATCCATAGAGCGAAAATTTGTTCGAAGCACGGCATTCGAATCGGTGTTGGAATATCGGCCTTGGTACAGATTTTCACACCATGGTATATATATAAGTGACGTCATTGAGTTAAGATTTTGAAAATTATCACAACGCAGATACTATGAGAACGCCCAGTGAGATAGCTACCGGCTTTTGAAACGCGAATCAAATGTTCAAATGTTTGTATAGCTTACGGGACTTAACTACGGGGTCATCAGTCCCTAAACTTACAAACTACTTATGAACTAGCTAACACTAAGGACGGCAGAAATATCCATGCCCGAGGGGGGATTCGAACCCCCGACCGTAGTGGCCGTGCAGACCGTGACTGGCGAGCCGCAGTCCCCTCGGCTTTGAAACGCGGACAGCTTCTTCAATCGGCTTATGCTGTCACACTATTCAACGTAACACTCACAGGATAAATGAACAACAATAATGTGGAAAGGTGTGAATATAAAAGAAACCAATCATAACTTAGCATATTATTACTAAGGGACTTTCCGCGACGATGATAACAGACACTTATAGTGGTGTATAAATTTGAGAGCGGTAACCGCGGTGTGTAAATGACTGACGAGTCTTAACGTAACGATAGTTCCATACACACGTCCATCTTCCCCATTTTTGTTTGTACCTTCCAATCCAGGCGTGAACAATTTTTCCCAACCCACAGGCCGGATTCTCATACTTACTTAAGCTCGCCGAAGTGAACTACACACTTTTCCCGACACACCAGGTCAACAAATTATGGCTCAAAACAAGCAAGAATATATCCATTCTCACCCTGTTTAATATGTTTACATTTGTCTTCGAATCGAACATACTTCGTTCACTTACGACTTTTACGATAGCGCTCTCCTTCTCCCCGAAACTCCTCCCGTGGGCGGCGTTGAGACTAATCGCGGTCCCAGATGTGTTACGCGGGGCGCCGCGCCGGCTGCCCATCCATATTCTAGTCCATAATAATTTAATTCCAGCATTCATCCAGGACGAGCCTAAGAATGCGTTGACAACAGCAACATTCTTCTCGTGAGTACTCCGAGGAAAACTAAACGAGCCCAACGAGAAATGACGAACACTTCTCTCTCATAATTTAAGGATGTAAAAACATCACTGTGCTCTGGTACAGTTAAAGTTAGACCATTCACAGTTGCGAGTTTCATAGTTAAGCACCAAATTGTCTCCAGTAAATTTGTAAGAGTTAGATCGTGCGAAACAAGTGTTCACAAGCCCAGTAAAGGAAAATTGCTGCCCCAACCGGAGAAAACAGGAAAAATAAAAAAATAAAATAAAACAGGAGACATAACTCGGGAACACGAGTGCGGAGCATTCTGGTTGCCGGCGCACCTCGATATCGGAAACACGTGAGTCAGCCGGCCGCGGGGAAATTTACGGCCGGTGCGGCGCGGCGGTACACTTAAGAGGCGCAGGCTGGCCAACACCTCGCAGCGACAAATCCCGCCACTCGCGGCTGCCGGTTTATGGCCGAGCCGAGGAAACCCGCCGCAATTAAGGGAACACCGCGCCGACACGCCGACTGCTCTCTGCTACACAGATAACAGCCGCAGATACAAGGGAAAGGCGGGTGTTTCGCGTATTTCAATGCTCGCTACCTACGAAATGGAATCTTGACTCATTTCTTCCCATGATAAACTGCCTTGGCCGAAAACACAAGAAAATGTTTCTGACTTCTCATTAGTACCGAGCGGTCTAAAGCGTCTCGCTGGGGAGCGCGCGGTTGCTTGCCGTGGAAGTTCGAGTCCTCCCAGGGGCATGGGTGTGTGTGTGTTTGTCTTTAGGTTAGTTTACCTAGGTTTAAGCAGTTTGTAAGCTACGGACTGATGACCACGCAGTTTGCTCCGATAGATTAACAAACATTTGAACATCTCATTAGTAACAAGGGAAGCACACACACAACAAACGATCAGATTCTCTCACTTTACAAAAAGACTGTGCGGATACACACTTGACATAATAAAATTGCTTATTTACTGCTATCCAAGCTCTCAGATACGAAAATAATTAACGGTTAAAATCTGTTCAACATAGATAAGCCAAATAGACGATGTTGCACGAAACAGGAACTGATCCCAATAGGCCGCGGTGGATTAGCCGAGCGGTCTAATGCGTCTTGCTGCGGAGCGCAGGGTTGCTCGCCGTGGAGGTTCGAGTCCTCCACGGGGCATGGGTGTGTGTGTTATCCTTAGGTTAGTTTACCTAGGTTTAAGTAGTTTGTAAGCTACAGACTGATGAGCACGCAGTTTGGTCCAATAGATTTACAAACATTTGAATTTGAATGTGATCCCAATAGGATTCGACGAGGCAGCAACCGTGCCGCACTGGATGTATCAGTTCCAATTACATCAACGAAGTTAAGCAGTGTCGGGCTTGGCTAGCAGTTGGATGGGTCACCATCCGGGCTCGCTGAGTACTGTAGACAAGCAGGTTGCACTCAGCTCGTGTGAGTCCAATTAAGGAGCTACTTGACTGAGAAGCAGCGGCTCCAATTGTGTAAACCGACACAACGGCCGGGAGTGCGGATCGCCGACCACGTCCCCCTCCACACCGCATCCGCTGGCGCCTTAGCGCGGAGGATGACACGGCGGCCGGTCGGTACCCCAAGGACCGTGAGAGAACACTAAATCTGACGTAAAATTCAATAAAACTTTACAGAGATATTGTGCAGGAAGCTAGTGGCAACGTAGGATTTTAGTCTAGAAAGAAAAACATAACATTCCTGTCCAAAAATACTGACACAGCATCATGCAATGCTTCGTGTTGCCGTCGAGTTCGTTCCACGGCTCGAGACGCGTAAATAAGAACGAGGTGCTCGCAAGATAACGGTAGGTGGTGATGAAACGTGGGACAAAGGTTATGACGTTGAGACCCAGGTCAAAGCTTCACAACGGAGAGGGAAAAGTTCTCCAAGAGCACAGAAAGCTCGCAGATCAGGTCTAATGTCAAAGCCATAGTGATAGTGTTCTTCGAGTTTAAAGGAATAGTTCCTAATGAATTCGCACCACAGAGAACGTGTTCAGACCCCTTGAAGGAAACGGCGTGAAAAGTGGCGAGTCAATTAAAAAAAAAAAATGTTCAAATGTTTGTATAGCTTATGGTACTTAACTACGGGGTCATCAGTCCCTAAACTTACAAACTATTTATGAACTAGCTAATCATAAGAACGGCACAAATATCCATGCCCGAGGGGGGATTCGAACCGCCGACCGTAGTGGCCGTGCAGACCGTGACTGGAGCGCCTCAGTCCCCTCAGCCGGCTGAGTCAATTCGTAGCTCTTGCATCACGGTAACGATACGACACATTCATTTCTGTTTTTGCGGCGGGGTTGCACATTAAACGAAATCAGTCATCCTCCCTACTCTCCAGACTTAGTTCCTGCAAAATATATATATATATATATATATATATATATATATATATATATATATGAAAACTCCGTTGAAAGACAATCGACGAACAAGTCCATAGTTCCACTGTTGCAGATGTTCCATTTTCATCTGACTGTCCCCTGCACTACATATATACTGGCCGAGACCGAATACTATACTCAAGTAAAACAATACGTGAACACGGAAACTGAAGTACTAATTTTCATAATTACTCGAGGAGGCCAGCAAAGTACATAATTCGGAACGTACTTTGTCACAGATGTGCAATAAGTACAAATGATGTGGGTATTTAGCCGTTAGGAGTGGTAGCAGATGATTTCGTACCTATGACTTTGGTACTACCTTCCCTATCCCACATTGAAACCTCATCCGTAAGTGAAGTGCTACCAACTTCTGTCCTACGTACTTTTCACGCGTTATGACAGACGAATGCAAAAAATAAATGAAAAAGTAAATAAATGAATAAATAAATAATAAATAAATATATAAATAAATAACTAGAAATAAAATTTAAAAAAGCCTCGTGAAATCGCATTCTAGGAACGTTTGCGTTTAAATGGATCGCTTTCAGGCAATTACATGGCACAACGGCTAGGATGATTATGTGAGCAATGGGAATAACAACACAGTAGTAGTGAAGTCTGTAATAATATCGTTTATTGCCTTCATTATTTTTCTGGTCACTTTCCACCATTACTACAAATCTCCAACTAAGTTTCTAATTTCCAACAGAATAGCTGCAACAAGCGAAATAGGAAATGAGAGAGAGAGAGAGAGAGAGAGAGAGAGAGAGAGAGAGAGAGAGAGAGAGAGAGAGAGAGAGAGGCAGGAAGAAGAGGACGGTGAGGAAAGAGTACATGTACAAAGAGAGAGAATGGAGAGTAGGCGGACAGAATGTAGGGAAACGATTATTTTCACCAGGAGTAAATTATACGTAGCAAGCTCCAGAATCGGCAAATCGTATTATCATTATGTTTATGCAAAAGAGGACAAACAAAAGTTTACGAAATCCACTGAATGGTCAAAATTACTAAAAATTTCCGTGCTATTGTGCCGTGGTCTTGTGGATTTAGGTGGGCAGAAACCTTTTGCTGTACCAGTGTTTCGCCTTAAACCTGTCAATAGGTCCCTTTATAATATTTAGATATGCACTGCTGCCTTGTACAAACAGTTCACTTAAGATTATGCATAGTAAACTACACAATTAAGTACACGTCGGCTACATCACTTAACGTAAAGATATGAAAATTAAAAAGGACTGGATGTCAATGACTCTTACAAAAAGAATGATGGTGTCATAACTTTCTAAACTAGAAGTACTAAACATTATATGTTCTTGTTATATACAAATGCTATGCTGAGTAAAACTATGGAGAGGGTTACTTTTTTTTTTTTTTTTTAAAGAGAAAATATATTGTCTCTACTAAAAATATTTATTTCACTCAAATTACGTGGTAAAAATCAGTGAGATTTATGGTAATGTTTAGTCTTCGTTATATGGTATTTTCTATTTCTGGAGTGAAAGTTGTTGATTTTACGCGTAAATAGTTTGTTACGTTTTTTCTTGACCAAGAAACAAACTAGAAAATGCAGGCGGATTAAGCTGTCGTTGATTCCAGTAATTCCTTCAAAGCTATTACGCCAGCACTTATCCCTAAAAATTCACATTGTTCGTTTCATACCTTAAACACTCGATACTCTCCACTCCTCTCTCGATATGGGACGAACCAGTCTTAATTCTGCCGTCCATAGGGAAATAAATACAAAACTAAAATGTAGAATAAAATAAACACGGACACACAGACGTAAGATCTCGCAGTCAGAGAACGATTGCATCACTGAAATTTACTCGTATGCTACTAAATGACACAGGACGCGGCGTTGCTATATCGCTATTACGAGAATCCTTCGGCTGCATTGTTCTCCGCATCGCTCTGAGTACGTTACTACCCACATTTGTTTCTTGTTAAGAACGGGATTTGTACTAAAGCTTTTTCCTGTCCCCAATTCCGTTGATACGATTCTTTACTTAGATGTTTTAAAGTCGTCCGTCGACCTCCTGAATAGACCACGTAACCACTGACTAACAATTCGGGAACCACTGCTCTATTCCGTACTTGTTTTCTTCGTTTTCCCTTCGCTTCTTGGAAAAAACAATTGCACCTTTTCCCCAAATCAGGTATATATCTTTCCGAATCAAAGTGCTGCATAGAAAAAATAATAAAAGGTTTGGAATGCGAATGACCCCTGGGTACCTCAGTCCTGAATGTCGAGGGTCGCGGCTGAGAGGCTTAAACGATCGCTAGTAAGAAATTTGGCAGAAAAAAGTACACACAACTAAAAATGCAGCGCATCTTAAGCACTTACGAGAAATCTAGACGCCCAGTTTTACGAGGATTTTAAATGCCAGACGGGAGCTCAGCCTGTCAGCAGACAAGGCAAAAAAGTCGGCGGGCGAAGAAGTATCAGCGCTCTGCGTTCCAGTCTCGTCAATTTTTTTTCCTTTTTTTTTTCTTGCCTTTTGGAGATTTAACTGTCGCCGACTTGCTAAGAAACACAACTACGCTGCTGTCACCTTACGTCGGCAGGTACAGTGAGTGCTGAGTGCGACTTTCGTCGCCCAGTATCATATAACTATTTTATTTATTTATTTATTCGTTTTCCGGTTTTGCTCGAGACGCATTTAATGAAAAATGATAAATGACTTGTTATATTAGCAAACCTGGAAAGACGATGTCTATTTCTATCCGATGACGACAGATGATGATTGGGAGATGGCAGATACACTGATAATGGTTTCAACGTCGTCCGCCGTCAGAAAGCGTAGTGACATATTACCCTTCGACAAGGATCGCGCTGGCCAGGGAAGGTGCCGCTCGTCTCTCAGAGCACGTCGAACATCACGCGCAGTGTGCGGCGGGCATTACCCCGATGGAACAACACATCACCTTCCTGTTGCAGGAGCGGCAAAAGAACAGATCTTACAACAATCTCCTTGTCACCGTTCCCTACACAAAGGTGAACGGCAGTTGTCGGTTATCACACCAAGCTAAGGAAGCGAGCTAAAATAATACCAATAGTTAAGTCTGGAAAGGAACAGAGTACAGAAATCAGGGTTGTTGTAATTTAACCCGACCAAAAAAAAAAAAAAAAAAAAAAAAAAAAAAAAAAAAAAAAAAAAAGAGTTGTTTTTTTTAGAAAAACCCATTTAAAAAAAACACCAATAAACCCAAAAAAACCAACTATACACACATATGAACATTTAATGACATAAATTGAAAATTAGAGGAACCATATTTATTTTAGAAACTATTAGGCACAACAATTTATTTCATTATTATATTTACAATAATTATTTAAAAAATGGTACAGTTAACACATTACAGTTGACAGTAAAAAAAAGTAATCTTTCACCTTCAGCCACTTTTTGTAAAGAACGCAGAAACTTGTGTATCTACACTAATTTTTGCTTTCTCACTCCTAAATTGTTTCTAAGTTTGGACCAAACAAGTCCATATGTGGAGAATATCCTTTCAATGGATGCAGTGCTGGCAGGGCAAGAAATAAGGCTTTTTACGAAACTAATGAAACCTCTTGGTAAATTTGCTTTTTTTGTTGTTTTCAGTTCTATTATATTCCACCACTTGACTGGATGGAACTGAGTTATCACTGCCTCAGAAAACATAGTGGCAGGAAAATAGTCCTTATCAGCAATTCGAAAAGATAGAAAAGCTGCAATCCACTCTGGATGCACCTCCATGAGCCAGTTTTCTGCACATTCTTCTTGTTCAGCAGTCAATCTGCTGCCTCTGTATCTTGGATCTAACAAGTTGGCTAGATAATGAAACGGTTCAAGTGCTTGTTCCTTTCGTTTTTCTATCACTTTCTTATGTGGTTCCATATCAAGACTTTCTGATAGGTCAGTCCACAGTTCGACAGCTTGGCAATATTTGTGCTGTCTGCCTGAAGTAGGTCCAGGACTCTACAAACCTCTGACAGTTGTCAGAGAAGATGAGTGGCATCTTTATAAATTACCACATTATCCAAAATTTTGCTAATGTTAGCATGAACTTCCTCAGAGTGCTCTGTTAAAATTTCTACATATTCGAGTAATTATCAATAACGGTTCGTAGGCAATCATTTTGGGAATTCCATCTAGTAGAATTGGGGGCTGTAGCATAAGGCCATTTTTTCCCTTTAACCAACCATGTGGTTGATGGTGGTTCCTAAAGTTCTTATGAACTTCACAAATGTGCTTTATCACAATTGAAGGTATTACTTCTGCTTCAAGTAGATTAACATAATGGGCCGAACAACCATACGTTAACAAGTGAGGCAGGTCTTCTTTTAAAAGCTGTCGCATTTTTGTCATTTCATTTCGTAATAGATATAAACAATGTGTATGTAGTTAGCAGATTCTCACATCCAATGAGAGAAAAGGCAACAATTACTTTCAGAACTGAAATGAATGTACCGATTTAACATAAAAGGACACTAAGTCACACTTTAAGGATGAGCCTAACTGTCCAATTTGTACGTCCACGTATTCTCAATAAAGTGACTCTGGCTTCATCACAAGAATTTGACAGTATGAACCGTAAAAGCCCAATTTAACCCACTGGGCTGTTTTTTTTTTTTTTTTTTGTTTTTTTTTTTTAAACGGGTTTTTCTCAACCCTGACAGAAATCGACACGTATCGTCCAATAAGTCTTTTATACACTGAAGCGAAGGTACTAGAAAAACTTTTAATAAATCGAATAATGCATTTCGTCTACTCCAGAGACCTTCTCCATAAGAATCAGTACGGTTTCACCCCACAACCTCGTTTTATTTTATTCATTCTTATCAGAAGCATTAATACATTTACAAATAAAGAAACGTTTACTGGATTATATACATTATATACAAACTCACACTGTAAAAAATTGTCTATACTACTTTTGCGCAGAAGTTGGCGACATCCAGTGCATCGTCTGTAGCCTGAAACTGATCTTGCACTGGGTATGTTTCAGGGCACCAACTACACTGCAACAAATGAGACGTCGTCTGGATTTCACCACACTCGCACAATGGGGGCTCGGTGTTCAGACCCCACTTCTGTAGGTTGCTTTTACATCTTGTCACGCCTGCCCGTAATCTGTTCAGTGATCTCCAAGTACTCCTCCATGTGACCGGGTGGTAGTTGCTCGCTAGGTGTCATCCGTTCTTCGGAGCGAGGGCAACCCGCGCGCCACATGTTGGTACGGGATTGCTGAGGTGTCCCATTAAGAGCCTCTGTTGTTCTGAGGAAACTTTTCCTAGATTTGAGCCTTGGGGTAGCTGGCCTGTATCCATACGGAGGGTGCGCTTCAGATGTTTCCGCCTTCTTCTTCTCATTTTTTGCTGCAGCCTCTCGACGGATGTCAGGAGTTTTGTGTGCCAGCCTCGTAGCCGCTTTTGTGTCTCGGTTCTGTCGTAGGTGTCGGTGGCCGAGTAGAAAAGTACCGACACAGGAATAAAGGTAGCACGCTTGTGCAGGTACGGAGGGGAGCAGCCAGTGGGACAGCAGAAACTACAAACACTAGAGTAAATTAGAACGAGATATATATTGCACAGAATTTATACAATACTTAACTTTTACATAGCTCAGTACTGCAGAATGCTGATACATAGTTGAGCTAGAGGCCTGCCTAGTGCCTGTCCGATAGCCACGTCTTCACTGGTGCCTATCTGATTCCGAAGTGTTAACTGGTTCCTATCTCAGTCCTAAGTGAACGATGTCGTTCAGTGGTGGCCACGAGCGGAGTTGCAGCAGAGGGCGCTCGTGGCTGTCGTCGTAAGAACGCCGCGCCGTGCGTGCATGGCGGCGCGCGGCGAAAGTAGGTGGCGCGCACTTTAGACTTGTGCGACACCACAAGGAGGGACAATACCAGCAAGACGGAACGGTTTGTCCAACGGGGTAGGTCTTAGACATCCAGTAATGATGCGGCGACAGGTATCATTGAGAGCAGCATCTACCATCCTCGCGTGACTTGACTTGTGCCATACTGGGGATGCATATTCGTCTGTAGAGTAACGTAGAGCAATGGAAGAGGTTCTCACAGTATTGGGATGTGTTCTCCAGGTACTGTCAGTTATCTTCCTTATAATATTATTTCTGGCTTCCACCCTTTTGCTTGGTGTTCGAGCAATGTTTCTGGTAAGTGAGAGCACTATCAAGGGTTAATCCAAGAAATTTTGGTGAGATGCAATGTTCTAATGCAGTTCCTCCCCAAGTACTTTTGAGACTTCTGTTGCCTTCTGTTTGACATTTTATTTATGAGGTGGAAAGCACAATGAGTTGTACTGAGGTTCGGCCTCAGCTGATTCTCATGGTAGCAGTCAGACAGCACTGAAAGTGCGTTTGATAATTTCTGCTCATTAGTGTCAAAGCAAGTGTCTTGAGTGGTAATGGCACAGTCATCTGCATAGATAAAGCTCTGTGTTCGTACGGATAGTGGCTGGTCATTGGTATAAAAATAGAAAGATGACGGGGAGAGCACACTTCCCTGAGGTAATCCATTCCTCTGTGATTTCCACTTGCTTCTTTTCCCCTGGTACGAATGACGCACTAATGACTGTAAAATAATTTGTAGAGAGTATTCTCACACCTAAAATGTGTGTCATCATGCTGTGTCTGGATGTACAAAGAGCCTTCGACCCGGCTTGTGTGAGTTTAACTATCCTGGCAATCTGTATAACCTTACACGCAGCTATTTCGATCAGAGAACTGCGACGTTAAATGTCAACAACCTTCGCATAGAGAGATCTGCCACCGAAGGATGCCAACAAGGTTCTTGTTGTGGTCCAGGTTTCTGGAATGTATTATATGATTCCTTGCTTAAATTGCCTTACTCAGGGCACTCTCTTGTTACAACGTTTGCCGACGATCTGATTCTACTGACAAAAGGGGAGTCCTCTTGCCGCTGAGAACATTTGTAACGCAGACATGCATGTAATAGCGACTTGGACCAGTAACAATAAACTCCGGTTCAACGAACAAAAATCAAAAGCTGTGCATATCATCAGGAAAAAGAAATGTGCCTCATTGACAGTCGGAATTTGCCTTAATAACAAGGCACTTCAACAAGAAGACCATCTAAAATATCTGGGCGTTATAATCGACAGTTTACATTTAACAAACACGTTCAACTAAAAATGTTCAAGTGTTTGTATAGCTTATGGGACTTAACTACGGGCTCATCAGTCCCTAAACTCACAAACTACTTATGAACTAGCTAAGACTAAGGACGGCACAAATATCCATGCCCGAGGGGGGATTCGAACCCCCGACCGCAGTGGCCGTGTAGACCGTGACTGGAGCGCCTCAGTCCCCTCGGCCACCGCGGCCGGCCACGTTCAACACATTACAGATAAATGCACGGTCTTAATTAATGCTCTTTTAAGATCTGCTAGACTCAACTGGGGTCTGCGAGCTACAGCACTGCGAACTATTTATAAAGTAGCAATACTGCCTGTTTTATAGTACGGCTCATCGATGTCCATAAAAGCACTGGAGCGACAATACAACCGTAGCAAAATTAATAGAGTCCAACGGTTAATCAATTTAAAGATGGTCAAAGCGTGCAAAACGGCATCCAATGAAGCGCTCCGTGTTTTATTAGGTCTCGTGCCCACAACACTTAAGATACAGGAAATAGCCAAATATTATAACCTGGTCAAAACTGAAGACGCCAGAAAAACAATCGTCATCGACCTAGAGTATAGAATCTGGGCACACCCGGAAGAATAACTGAGAAGGACGCCAGCAAAAGCTACCCTGTAAGTGTACACAGACGGAAGCAAGTCAGAAGACGAGTGGGTTCGAAAATACCAATATTTATTAATAAGAAGCTTATTTACCAGGTACAGGTTAAACTGTCTAATGAATACACAATCAAGAGGAACAATTTGCCATTCTCAATGTTCTTCAGTTAATAACCAATCTCTCGAATATTGATAGAGTTGCAGTAATTCACATCGATAGCAGGATTACTTTGGGTTCGTTACGAAATCCAAAGAACGTCAACATATTGATTGAAGAAATACGATGCAAAATCAGAACATTCGAGACACGCAACTGGTAGGTGTATTTCGAATGGGTTAAAGCACATCGAGGGATATGGAGAAGTGAACTAGATGACATAGATGACAATATCGCTAAAAGAGCGGCTCGATCACGAAATCTATACGCTGCAGCAAAATACCTATAAGTGCGGTGAAGAAGAAACTTCGATAGGAGTTTAGGAACAAATGGGAGATTGAGTGGTCAAAAACAGAAGGGGGGGGGGGGGGAAGCACTAAACCGTATTTTCTAACGATCTGACAACGTTTAATGTTTAAACTTCCAATATTTCTGAATTTTATAGTAATTTTAACGGGTCATGGGAAACTGAAAGACAATTATCAACGGTTCAGAGTAATTGAAGACGGAATGTGGACATGTAACAGAGATGTCCAAACTATAGACCATCTGCATTTCGACTGCTGCAACTTACTGAAAGAGAGGGACCATCTGAAGAAAAAAATAGCTGAAAGGAGTAGTATGGCCCGTTAGTAAATTTAATTTGGTACATAAATTCACTACAGAGTTTTACAACTTCCGTAATTCTACAATGTAAAGTGATAAATCTTGTATAGCTAAAATGTCGTCTTTTGTAAATCCTTCAGTCTTACCTGATATAACCGCATGAATTTAACCTTCTAACATGTAATATTAAAATGTAATGCGACATATCAAATAAATAAGGAATACACTGTCCGAGACAGCGCTCGCCACGACTACTTCGTACGCGCCAACGACCATCACCTGCATGCAGCCAGAATCTTCTTTCACGGCATAGACCACGGCCCGCCCTTGCACCTCCCAAGTGATCCTCTGACGGTACATATCGAGCCGTGCACGTGGATGCTGTGGTGTGAGCGGACTACGAGTTAGGGGTGTCCTTGCTCTTAATGCTACTGCAAGTCACCTTTGACACAGTTCGTGTTGACACTTCTGGGGTCATCTGTCGCTGAACAATTTGGCAGTGATGTCCTTATCATACAACCATCTTGTCAGTCGTCGGTGCTCCATTGACGTCCAGAACTTTGTCTATGAATTTCAGAATGTTCACGTGACGATTGTAACCAGCATCGTTGCACAACTGACAAAGGACGTACAAATTGTGTGGCAGTTCTCCGAAAGGACCCTTCCGCCACTAGGAAAGTCCCAATTTGACGCCTTTCAAACTCCTTCAATTGGCTGTAGGAAGCAGGAGTCCGCCTCCGTAGCATGGCACATGTTTGCTTCCCACGTTGATATCACACGGAGCCAACTGAAGGGTACGTACAAACTGCGCTGTGGTAGTTTTGTCAGTACGCTATTTCTTGGCGACGACGCTGAAACCATTTACAGTACTAGGTTCCAGCAATTACTGCAACCAGTCGCCTTTTGTTTCTTCTTAATGAAGATTTATTTAAACCATTACCGGTCTCAAGCTGCCTAGCATAACTACCCAAAAGCGGACCAAATATGGACAAATTAAATGTGAAACGCATAACTAAACAAATGTAATTTGCACTAAATGTATACCATCTGATGATGAGATGCTAGGCAGCTTGAAACCAGAAATTGTTTAAATAAATCTTCATTAAGAAGAAACAAAAGGCGACTGGTTACAGTAATTTCTGAAACCTATTTCAAGAAACAGTCGCAGGTTCCAACACAATTGATAAAAGTTTCATTTACAGTACATCTACTATTCCCCACGTGACATCTCCTGACATGGGATGAAAATCGACGACGTCTTTCTAGGAGTACTAAGTTTTTGTGGTGGTTTATTTTTTTCGCTTGCGAATTCAGCAACAAGTATTTCGCTATCTGTCGTTTTTCGTGGTGTCGGAAATGTCAGTAGCCAGCAGTATGACCGAGGGCTTTTTGCAGATGGCGAGCTACAAATCGGTGCTAGTGTTGTGCGCTAGACGTCAGATACAGAGTGTAATTCGGCGGCTAAGCGGCAGTTCATTAAGACGTCCGCCGCGGTGACAGGTGCCCGCTGCGAGCTGTCTGGGCGGGCCGCGCAGCCTGGCGCTGGCGTCGTGTTTTTTGTGAGGTGGCGCGGCAGCTGTGGCGGGAAGGCGGTGGCAGAGCAGAGGCAGGCAACGAAGGACAGGCGGGCCAGGCCAGGGCCGGATATGCGGCCGACGAACCGCCGCCACCGTAGCGGTAGCGTACACTGACTCAGCAGCCGCCGCTTGCTGCAGGGCACGGTCTCATCCATATCTACATACACACTCCACAATCTACCATAAAGTGCGTGGTGGAGGGTACACTGTACCGCTACTACGCATTTCCTTTCCTATCCCACTCCCAAATAGAACGAGTAAAAAAAGAATGTCTATATCTACATCTACACAGATACTCTGCAAATCACATTTAAGTGCCTGGGAGAGGGTTCATTAAACACTTTCATAACTTTTCTCTACCGTACCATTCTCTAATAGCACGCAGGAAGAAAGAACACCTAAATCGTTCCGTTTTCGATCTGATTTCTCTTACTTTATTGGGATGGCCATGTCTCCCTAAGTAGGTGGGTGCTAACAAAATATTTTCACATTCAGAACTAAAAGTCGGCGATTGAAACTTCGCCAACAGATCACGCCGCAATGAATAACGTCTTTCTTTTAATGATTTCCACCCCAATTCGTGCAACATTTCCGTGACGCTTTCCCCCCGTAACGTGATAAAGCAAAACGAGCTGCCCTTCTCTGAATCTTCTCAATATCTTCCGTCAGTCCCACCTGGTGAGGGTCCCACAACGGGCAACAGTACTCCTGGAGAGGACGCACAAGTGTGATGTACGCTGTCTCTTTGGTGGAGCTGGTGCATCTTCGAAGCGTTCTACCAATGAAACGTAACCTTTGATTCGCCTTTCCCACAATACTTTTCTATGTGTTCTCTCTAGTCAAAGTTGTTCGTAATTGTAACTCCTATGCATTTGGCATAATTTACGACCTATATTCCTCCTTACGAGCCCTAATTTCTCTTGTTTTTGTAATCACTACGCGAAATGTAAGTAGGGGGGGCAGGAAGATCGTTCTACACTCAGCTTCAAATTGCGGACCTCTAAATTTCCTCAAACAGAATCTCACGAAAAGAACGTCGTCTTTCCTCCAGCGACCTCCAACTGAGTTGCCGGAGCATTTCCGTGACACTCGCGCATTGGTCGAACATACCAGCTACGAACCTAGCAGCTCGCCTCTGAATTGCTTCCATGTCTTCCTTTAAACTGATCTGCTGCGGGTCCCAAACACTTGAGCAATACTCAAGACGTGGTCGTACAAGCGGTATATAAGCTGTCTCATTTACAGATGAAATACATCTTCCCAAAATTCTCCCAATAAACCGATGTCCTCTGTCCGCCTTACTCACAACTGTCCTTACATGTTCGTTCCATTTCGTATTGCTCTGCAATGTTACGCCTAGATATCTGAACGACGCGAGTGCATCAGGAAGCTTACTACTAATGATGTATTCGAATATTGTAGGATTGTTTATCCTAATCCTGTGCATCACCTTATATTTTTCTACATTGAAAGTTAGCTGCCATTCTTTGCACCAACTAGAAATTTTGTCCAAGTCATCCTTGTATGATATTACAGGCCAATATCGTTGACATCACTTTCCTGTAGAATTTTGGAGTATATTCTCAGTTCGAATATAGTAAATTTCCTTTGGGACAAAAAAGCTTCTTTCTATGAATCAGCACGGGCTTACGAAACATCGTTCAAGTGAAACTCACACGGACACATTAAATGAATGAACAGTGGTAGACTACAATAATTATCAACCTGGCCCTCACATTAAAATTTAAACAGATCTACAATAGACAATTACCAATTAGAAGACAGCCGCAACACAAGCGCTAGTATTACGTGGACAGAAGGACAGAGAAAGCAGCTCAGAGCGCGGCAGTGGCCGAGGGGTCTCAGGCGACATAGTGCGGATGGCGCGCTCCCTCCCGTTGGAAGCTCGAGTCCTCTCTCTTGCATGGATGTGTGTGTTGCCCTCAGCATAAATTAGTTTAAACAGGGACTGATATCCTCAGTAGATTGGTTCACAAACATCTGAACATTTTTTTCAAACAGCTCTCCGAGTGGATGAAGACATTCTGGAACGAGAAGTATGACAACTCTTCAGCTAGACAGGTTCAACCTTAACCATGAGTCAGGCACAAGGATGCAACAAGAACATAGAAAAGTCGTTTTATATCCAGCTCAAACCCCGGCATTGCCCGGATATCTACTTATTTGAATCTTCTGTTAATTCCCTTCCTCTCCGCTCCTCTGTCTGTCGATCACCTCCTCTTCCCGTTCTTCATCTCCTCCACCACCTCTCTCAGTTCATGTCTCCTCTCCTGGTTGGATGTAGCTCAAATATTCAAATGTTTGTATAGTCTATGGGACTTAACTACGGGGTCATCAGTCCCTAAACTTACAAACTACTTATGAACTACTTACGAACTAGGACGGCACAAATATCCACGCCCGAGGGGGGATTTGAACCCCCGACCGTAGTGGCCGTGCACACCGTGACTGGAGCGCCTCAGTCTCCTCGGCCACCGCGGCTGGCTGGATGCAGCTCTCCACCCTACTTATCGTGAGCAAAACTCTTCATCTCATAAGAACGGCAACTCACACCCATTTGAATCTGTTTACTATATTCGACTCTTGGTCTACCTCTGCGATGTTTACCCAACACACTTCCCTCCAATGTCAAATTCACGATTCGATGTCTAAGGATGTGTCCTACCAATGGATCCCTTCTTTTGGACAAGGTAAGCCAGAAATTCCTTTTCTGCACAATTCTGTTCAGTAGCTCCTCATTAGTTACACGATCTACCCACCTAATGTCGAGCCAAATATCCCCCTATCAACGAATTTTCATGACATTCGGAAAAAATATTGTAAGGTATCCTCCGCCTGTGAACTTGAGAAATTTTGTGTACATAGCTATGCTCCTAGTGTTTGGAAGTTATAGGGTGAAAATTTACATCAAAATCAGTATAAAACAGTAGACTGCCGTGGTGGAGTGGCCGAGCGGTCTAAGGCGCCTTGCTGCGGGACGCGTAGTTGCGGGCCGTCGGAGATTCGAGTCCTCCCTCGGGAATGGGTTTGAAAAGAGGAAACGGAGAGCAGCCTCTGCGCATGCGTAAGGTTAGGAGGGGATGCTAGTATTCTGGTTCAAAGAAGTGAACCCCCAGTAATCTGAAGTGTGGTGTCGCACAAGTCCAAAGTGCGCGCCACCTACTTTCGCCGCGCGCCGCCATGCACGCACGGCGCGGCGTTCTTACGACGTCAGCCACGAGCGCCCTCTGTTACAACTCCGCTCGTGGCCACCACTGAACGACATCGTTCACTTGGGACTGAGATAGCAACCAGTTAGGACTTTCGTAATCAGATAGGCACCAGTGAAGACTTGGCTATCGTACAGGCACTAGGCAGACCTCTAGCTCAACTATGTATCTGCAGTACTGATATATGTAAAAGTTAAGTATTGTATAAATTCTGTGCAATATATATCTCGTTCTAATTTACTCTAGTGTTTATAGTTTCTGGCTGCTCCCCTCCGTACCTGCACCAGCGTGCTATCTTTATTCCTATGTCGGTCTCATTCCACTCGGCCACCGACACCTACGACGGAAACGAGACACAAAAGCGGCGACGAGGCTGGGACACAAAATGAAGTACCAGCCGTCACTGGTCGCATATATATATTCCGTATAACAACACAAAGGTGATGAAATGGGTTTCGGAATTTCTTAAAGAAGAAGATATTAGCGCAAGTGGAACTTCGAATCACGTGTGATAATACTGCCAGTTAAAGCGACTGCTCACCCAAAACAAGTAAACTCATGTAATGCCTCTGTCCGTTTGTCAAGGAAAGCGTGTGATATGGGATTAAAGTGATCACTTGAGGCAGCGGCTACCTTGCAGAGTGCTTGCTAGAGACACGCAGCGCGCGTCACTCGTCGACCGCTGCATCAGCAGCGCTGGGCCGGACCGGTCCAGGCGGGCTCTCTACTCTACAAGGACTGCGACGAGCTCTGCCGTGCCTAAACAGTATCACCGCTTTTTGCAACGCGACCCGCAATAATTTTACTGTTTTCAAGAGCGAAATTTACGGACCCGCCGACTTCATTAAGGCTCTTTTACGCCTGCTTTCCCGGATACGCTTCCAGAGCTTACCGGGAGTACGGGTTTTTCATGGCATAATGAAGCACTAAGTGTGCAATTATTTAACGCGGGCGTCAGCTGCGTGCCGACCATTACTTCGGATGACTGTACCCGCTACAAGAATTACACTGCTGCACAACATTTCTATCACACAGCTACTGAGGCGCGATCCGCATCAGCGCCTCCGAGATTATCGTACTATCTACTTTCCATACCAAACCTCAGCGCGAAATTATGTGGTACAGGTTTGAAAAATGGGAGCTCACATCCCCACTGGCAAAACAAGCGGATTCAGTGGAAAGGAAGGACAAAAATTGGCGATTAACGTCCCGTCGTCATCGTGGTCATTAGAAATGGAGCTCACGTTTTTGTCAACGGTGGGGAAGGAAATGAGCGGTGCTATTTCATTTGCCTGAAGTGATTTGACAAAATCACGGAAAACCTGAATCAGGATGGGAGGACATGGGTTTGAAACCGGCGTCCTCCCGAATACGAGATCACTGCGCCACCTCGTTCGGTGGAACCAATGCAAAAATACGTTCTGTGCCAACTGGAGTAGACAGCTCAGAACCGGCAAGTAGCTTGACTTACTCTTCTGTACGCAATCTTTCTCCATGCAGGCGACAAATGGATTACAAACAGAAGCAACGTTCTGCCATTTAGTTCTCCGTCCTCGAAATGTGCACGTGGGCCAGCATCGACAGAAACCAAATTACTGTGTGTAAACATCACACGAGTCATAATTACATGCTTATTTAGTCGCTTCTGCAAACACGCGCAGTCAACGATAAGGTGTGGTCAAGTATTACCAAAATTTCTAGAACGTATTCTCGCCGTTAGACATTTGACACATCAGGACACGGGGGAACAGTCCAGACAGCAGTTAATTTTCTGCGGAATTTGTCAATGGAATACGGGCTAAATCAGTGCAATTGAAGCATAAGCTTAGACGAAATGAGGCTCTCGGTCGAAAAAGCGTGGTATATATATTATTATTATTATTATTATTTTGTCAATTGGCGTTTCTGGCAACTTCGGAATCCCTACAGCTTATTACAAAAAGAAGGTAGCAATGAAAACCTCGTCAATCCATTTGTCAATGAGAACCTTTTAATTCCAATAGACGCAACGGAATAGCCTCGTCAGAGTCCTGCCTGAGGAATGGGTGTATGTGTTGTTCTTAAGATAAGTTACTGTAAGTAGTTTGTAAGTTTAGGGATCGATGTCCACTGCAGGTACGTCCCATAACTTTACAAACATTTAAAAATTTATTCCAATAACATTTTATGTTTGTTGCTGACGACGCAGTTCGACTTTCTTGCCAGCCGCGGTGGCCGAGCATTCTGCGGCGCTTCAGTCACGGTCTGCACGGCCACTACGGTCGGGGGTTCGAATCCCCCCTCGGGCATGGATATTTGTGCTGTCTTTAATATTAGCTAGTTCATAAGTAGTATGTAAGTTTAGGGACTGATGACCCCATAGTTAAGTTCCATAAGCTCTACAAACATTTGAAAATTTGAACATTTTTGGACTTTCTTACTTGTTTACATAGTTCTGCATAAAATTTCATTTCTTACCACTTTATACTGTTTCTAAGGTACCATTTTTGAGTCTTGTGAAATTAAGAAAATGGAATTGCGAGGTTTTCGTGCTCACCATCGATAAGGTGGTGAAAGAATCTGTAGAAAATGTGTATATTATTAACACATTATGGTGGAAGAAAGTTATGGTAAGTCATAGATATTTGGAGGAAAAACGAAATAACTAACAAACATGGCCCCCATGCAGTCTGTTCCGTAGTGACGAGCGCTACCAATAGTTGTGACAACAGCTCTGTCAGTAACGATTTTATATGAAGACCCGGAACATTATCCTAATTATGAGCCAAATAATCGGACGCATATTACGCCTCAAAAAAATATAAAAAAATGCTGTAACTTGTAACATGTTTGCAAGTAAAACGCGATATGTACTGCACTTAACACGTTTTAGAACCTGCTCTGCAATTAACCTATTGAAAAGCGCAAACTCTGATCGTTCCTTTAATCACATATGAAATGAGAATATGATAACTGAACGTGGTAAAATACAAGCATAATGCTGCAGTATTTGCAAACAGGCGAAATACATTTCATTTTTCCTCGCCGATTATAAATAAGTGCAAAGGTGAACACTGTATGCCCTACAATTACCATGTTTTACACCCAAAGGGTTGAAGCGATCCACACTTTATTATCATGGTGTACGTCAGCTCTACTGCTGAAGTAGAACAGTATGTGAGGGACCGCATTTAGTACTATGCTTCCCGGACGTATGGGAACATATCTTCAAAATCTCACACCTCTCACATCCCTTTAATGCGTGCGGAAAGCAGCAGGGAGATTTCTTTCAAGTTTCTTCAGTGAAGCTATTGTTTAGAGTACACAAGAATTGCTACGCCTGTTTAATTTGTGTTGTTCCGCTCATATTTCGGTTTGGGTGAAGAAGTATCATTGAAGATGCAAGGTCTTTTTCTGGAAAAAATTAATGCATCCCTTCCATTGCTGTACAAAAAATCGATCTCAGGAAGAAAAAATGAATGATGTCCTCAGCTTCTTAAATTATATAAACCTTTTATCCGTCATGGATGAAAAAACTGCGTCTGTGGTGAAAAAAAAGTTTCTTGAAATGGCAGCAACCAGTCGCATCAAAGGCGAATGTGGTTACTATGACACGCCATTGCGCTATAAACACACTGATACGGTTTCTACTGCGAGGTAACTGCCACATTTCACATTATTTGCTGTAATACGTGGTATCTGACACATAAAATGGTAACGGTGTCCCGTATGTAGATAAAAACGTGATATTTGAGGGTATCCATTGACTGTTTTTAGTTCTTATATTTCTTATATCCCCCCAAAAATTTTAATGATAAGCTAGAGCGAATTATACTGTTCAATACACACAAAATGCTTGTGCAACATAATTATGTGAGTTTTGTTTGTTCAAACTACTTACAAATCGATTTTCCAGAAGTTTTCATTTTTGTCAGTTACCATGTATTACAACCAAGTGCCTCAAAAATTATGGAGCAAAAAAGCAGCTACCTCATTTCCAAACAGACCGTTCACAAACAGAGAGAAGCTAAATGAGTTCAGCCCGACGAGATTTCTGCATCGCTTGTCTCGATTGACAAGTGCCAACTGGGGTAACACAGCGTCACGAAAAAGTAATAAAAAAATACCACCTTGTGACCTATCATTCGGTAGCTGGCGGAATATTAATATAAATATTAGATACTAAAAGGTGATATGGGATCAAAGTAATATATTTCATCTGTAATGGATTAAAAAATAAACGTAACGTTTAACATACATGCAGTCATTCTCCAACATGATGTGTGCATAAATTACCCATTTTGTCACTAGCATAAAGTGTTTTCGATTTCTTATTGAATGATAGTAAGTAACTTGTTACCAACTGAGCTATCCCGAAACGACTCACTATGCCGCCTCACAACTTTATTTCCGCCAGTACCTCGCCTCCAACTTTCCAAACTTCATAGAAGCTCTCCTGCGAAACTTGCAAGACTAGCACTCCTGGAAAAAAGGATATGGTGGAGACATGGCTCAGCCACAGCCTAAGGGATGTTTCCAGAATGAAACTTTCACTCTGCAGCGGAGTGTGCGCTGATATGAAACTTCCTGGCAGATTAAAATTGTGTGACGGAACCGGGACTCGAACCTGGGACCTTTGCCTTTCGCGGGCAAGCACTCTACCGACTGAGCTATCCCGACACGACTCATGATGCCACCCCATAACTTTACTTCCGCCAGAACCTCGCCTCCTACTTTCCAAACTTCACAAAAGCTCTCCTGCGAAACTTGCAAGGACTAGCACTCGACCATATCGAGCACAGCCCACTTACTACGTCGTAGCAGCGAGCCAGTCAGCTGGCGGTCGCGGCCTGATGGCTGTGACGTTACACAGGCTGTTGTGAGGTCTGTAGGTGGTGTTGGCCGTACAGGCCCGAGCACTGTCATGAAGCAGCACGACACCTGCAGTAATCGTTCCCCGCCTCTTGTCCTGAATGGTACTCCACTGGTCAGCGTTCTGACAACGACGAAAGCTAAAGACGACTATCAGGCGCTGGTTCCATTCACAGGCAGGCTTCTACGACACGAATACGAAAGTTCTTATCACGATATGACAAGTGTCTCAATTCTTTTAGTGACTACGTCAAAAATTGCTCAAACATTTCTGTACCTGTTGCTAACAAACTTTTTCATGTAAATATATTGTCTCTGTTAAAAAACGGGGGGCTAGGGGAACTTACATTTTGGATGCGCCTCGTCCGTTTGGTAAGAGAGTATCAGAGTCCAGAAAGTCCTAGGTAACACCGAAACGTATTGCTCGCTTATATCCGACGCTTGAATATTAATTACGAGTAGCGTCATTTAGTGGGACGCGCTTCTGGGAACTAGTCGGGTTCAACTCATGAACATAACGGTTAGTATCTGAAATCTGGATCTCTCTCTGTGCTCTTCAGTCTGGAGACTGGTGTAATGGAACTTTCCACCCTTCTCTATTCTCATTAGAATGGCAACCTAAATCCATTTGAACTGGTTACTGTATTCGTCCCTCTGTCTCCTCTTTGATTTTCACGTCCACACACTTCCCTACAAATCTAAATTGATGATTCCTTGATGTCTCAGCGCCGCGGTGGAGTAACCGAGCGGTCTAAAGCGTTTCGCTGCGGAGCGCGCGGTTGCTCGCCGTGGAGGTTCGAGTCCTCCCTGGGGCATGGGTGTGTGTGTTTGTCCGTAGGTTAGTTTACCTAGCTTTAAGTAGTTTGTAATCTACGGACTAATGACACGCAGTTTGGTCCGATAGATTTACAGACATTTGATGTCTCAGCATGTATTCTAGCAATATATCCCTTCTTTCAGTCAAGATATGACAAATATTCCTTTTCTCCCCAATTCTGTTCAGTACCTCCTCATTAGATACGGAAACTACTCATCTAATCTTCAGCATTCCTCTCTATAACTACATTTCAAAAACTTCTATCCTCTTTTTGTCTGAACTATTCGTTGTCCAAGTTTCACTCCCGTACAAGACAACACTCCACGCAAATGCCTTCAGAAAAGACTTCCTAACCTATAAAATGATATTACATGTAACAAATATCTCTTTTTCAGAAAAGCTTATCTTCCCATTGCCATTCTACATTTTATATCATCTGAACTACAACCAACTTACGTTATTTTACTGCCCAAGTAACAAAAATCATCTGCCACTTTTATTGTCTACCTAATACCTCCAGAGTCGCCTGATTTTCTTACTCTACATTCAATTGCCCTTCTTGTTCAGGTTAATATTCATTTTATAGCCTCCTTTCAAGACACTGTCCATTCCGCTCAACTGCTCTTCCAGGTTCTCTGCTGTCTCTGGCAGACTTACAATGTCATCGCCAAACCACAAAGTTTTTATTTCTTAATAAAAGATTAAACAACGCATGCTACCTTTATTTGACTACTGGAAATCGATTTCCGTCACTGAGTGGCCACTCGCATGTTACACTCTCATTTAAAATACTACTTGCTAGTCTATCTGAGGCCACAGGGCTTCGATTCTAGCACTGAAGATGGCCACTCTGTGACCGAAATCGATCTGCAGTAGTCAAATAAAAGCTTCATGCGACCAAAGCTGTTTCTTCCCTTATTAATCTTATTAATGAGGTCGTTCTGCACGTGGCTCCAGATGAAGTCGGCTGTATGTTTTTTATTTCTTCTCCCTGAACTATAATACCTTCTCCAAATTTCTTCTTGCATTCCTTCACAGCTTGCTCAGTGTACAGATTGAATAACACTGAAGAAAGGATGCAACCCTGTTTGCTGTCTGGTTGCTGTAGAAGTCGTAAATAAACTTTCGATCCCTGTATCGTACCTCTGCTACCTTCAGAACTCCAAAGTCTGTGTCAACATTGCCAAAAGCTTTCTTCAAATTTACAAAAGGTATAAACGTAGGTTTTCTCTTTTTTTTTTTTTTAACCTTAGTGTTGTTGTTATTGTGGCCTTCAGTCCGCAGATTGGTTTGATGCAGCTCTCTACGCTACCCTGTCCTGTGCAAGTCTCTTCATCTGAAAATACGGTTCGGCAACCTACATCCTCTTGAATCTGCTTACTATATTCGTCCCTCGGTCTCCCTCTACGATTTTTACCCCACACGCTTCCTTCTAATGCTAAGTTGACAATTCCTTGATGTCTTAGAATGTGTCCAACCAATCTATCCCTTCTCTTGGTCAGGATATGCCAGAAACTCCTTTTCTCAAACGTTTGTTCAAATGTTTGTATAGTGTATGGGACTTAACTACTGGGTCATCAGTCCCTAAACTTACAAACTACTTATGAACTAACTAAGACTAAGGACGGCACAAATATCCATGCCCGAGGGGGGATTCGAACCCCCGACCGTAGTGGCCGTGCAGACCGTGACTGGCGCGCCACAATCCCCTCGGCCACCGTGGCCGGCTAGGTTTCCCTTTCCTTATCTTTTAGATAAGTTGTGAAGAGAGTATTGCCTCTCGTGTTCCTATATTTCTGCTAAATCCAAACTGATCTTCCCCGAAGTCGTCTTCTACCAGTTTTTCCATTCTTCTGTAAGCAATTCGTGTTATTAAATAGATGGATACGCCGCATAATAAAACCACCAATGGAATTGCTAGTGACTGCTGCTACCTACTCTTCCTGGCGATACACAGTCTCTTAAGTAAACCATATAGAAGGTCCGCTGACCAGAGCACGGTTGGCGCAGCACTGCAGTTCTACCCACCCACAGTATGCTGCGCTGTCGATCGCTGCGCCAGTCTCTAATTAATGCCGCTCAACTAATCCCGCCAGCTTTCACGCGCAAAGGCAGTACTCTCACTGTTAATGTATCAACTGTACGCACTAATTACTTTATCCACTCGTATCAAGGTAACGAGACGTGCAGCTAATCCTCGAGAACCAGAACCGGTTGGCTGTCTTAGCGCCAGCAGAAGAGAACACGCAAGAAAGCGCAGAGGGGGTGAGCCTCCTGCAGAAGGCAGTCCATGCGGGCGGCTGGTACGCGAAAGCGACCCACAGAGTCGGCACAACGAGAGACCAGGACAGGACCAACAGAACGGGGCAGTCTTGGTCAAGCCCACTGACCAGAGCATCGTTATCATTATTGGTCGAATAACTCAAAATGTTCAAATGTTTGTAGAACCTATGGGACTTAACTACGGGGTCATCAGTCCCTAAGCTTACAAATTACTTACGAACTAGCGAAGAATAAGGACGGCACAAATATCCATGCCCGAGGGGGGATTCGAACATCCGACCGCAGTGGCCGTGCAGACCGTGACTGGAGCGCCTCAGTCCCCTCGGCCACCGCGGCCGGCGGTCGAATAACTGTGAATGAAAATATCACCATCTTCGACAAAAAATGCTGATCATGATTAACATATTGTTAACAAAGACAGCCGTATTCTATAATGATAATGCGTCCCCCGTCCTCTCTCTCTCTCTCTCTCACACACACACACACACACACACACACACGCACACACACACACACGCGCGCGCGCGCGCGCGCGCGCGCGCGCACGCACACACACACTCACTCACTCACAAGCAAAAAAGGTTAAGCATACTCTATAAAGCATCAGAAAATTATTAAACATCTTTCTGAACATCCGACTGGAAGGTAGGGAAGTCTATGGTCACGTATTTACAGATATTGAAACATCTATTTCTTTCTACCGCGATTCACAGATACGCCTGATCTTTATTTTCAAGTACCGGTTTCTCGTATTAATTATACACACAGGCCAATGAAACGTACATAATTCGGAAGGTGCTTTCTCACAGATGTGTTTTGCGCACATCTGTGAGAAAGCACCTTTCGAACTGTGTACGTTTCATTAACCGCCTTGCATAATTAATATTAAAAATTGATATTTCAGCTTTCGTTTCCACGTATTAACATGATAATGTAGGTTTTGAGCAGAGCTTTGTACAGAAGTGAAACACGGAGTCTGTGGGAAAGCCGACACAGGAGAAAACCGAAGCGCGTGAGATTGGAGCTACAGAAGAATGGCGAAAAGTAAGTGTGGGATAGGCAAAGAAAGCAACAAGTGGAATTCACTGGCAAGAAGAAGAAACAGGATGATGGGAAATGTGTGTTCAGACATCACAGAGTATGTCCAAAAGGTTGAAATGTTTGTAAATCTATATTACCTGACTAAAGTGGCTATCACTCCCTAGGCCTAGAAACTAATTTAGCTTAAACTAAGGACAACACACACCCATTCCAAGGGAGGTCTCGAACCTCCGACGGGGAACAATCGCGCGCTCCGCAGCAAGGCGCCTAAGAGCGTTCGCCTACTCCACCGCGGCGTCAGCTCACAACATCCTCTGTGATACTAGAGGGAGCTGCAAGGGTTAAGAAGACAAAGTCTGAAGTGTCATACATCCCGCAAATAACTGAGGACGTAGGGGGAAATTGCAGTATAGATCGCGATATGATATTTTAATAAGATGGCCGGTTTCGATCAATAAAGATCATCCTCATACAATGTCTGTGAAGAGGAACAAATACGTACTATACATTTATAAAGTAACAATAGGACAAACTGAAATACTGGAATTACAGCTGGTCCCGTCAACATTGCTGGCTACATCTTGGTTGCCTGAACTTTTATAGTGTAAGCCACGCCCATCGACTTCAGGTTGCCGCCAATTGCAACCAATGGGTGAGAATATGGGTTACAATGGTTAAGAATGGGCACTTTGTTTAATATTTGGATCATTAGATTAGATATTAACAATAGGAACAAATTATATATGTTACAGTATGAACACATGTTGTAAAATGAATAACGTACATAACTATAAATAACTAATTTGAACAATGAACTGCCCTCTATGGTGCTTTCGAGACAACGTAGCAAAGGAAAGATCGTCTGCATGACGCCACTTCAATATCCATGGCGACGGTGTATTGCCCGTTGCAAAGATGGTCTAAAGGACGCCAGTCCTGGTAACCACGAAGGCAAAGCATGTTCTCTTTTTCAGTCAAAGATGTTGTGATATCTCCTTGGTTGTATATGCGCTGACTAGTAACCAAGGTGACGTTTATCATCGTTTAAATACTACGATTGCAACTTGATTAAAACTATCGTACTTGTTAATGCGTATTTTTCCATGGAGTGGAATCTTATTGTGTTACTACGTTTATTTAGTTACGTTGAAATGGCGAAGTCATTCTATTACAGAGCAGGTAAATACTATAGATTATGTACAGTAAAATACTTTGTAGCACATGATATTGCAGATATCAAAAAGGAACTTAATATGCAGTCGTAGAAATAAAAATATTTGTCCTTCAATCAAAAAGTTGAGAGTAAAGGAAAATGTCCATTAAAAGGACATTAAAATGACTGATAATTGGTAATAAATGAGGAGGTTACCGAAGAAGATGGACTGGTGGCGGGCACCATCAGACCAGTAATAAGACTGATAGCTCCGAAAGAAATGTAGCAGGAGTCAGGCTACTGGAGGCGGTCCAAGACTTCATCAACAAGATTCTTCTTGTCTCATTCAACTTGGTACCTTATGTTTGACGTTCCAAGTAGTAAATACTTTTTTAGGGCCAGTTGTTTAGCGTGCTTGCTACAGTTAGAACTGTCTGTTTTGGTTCAACCATGACGCAACGATATGAAATCCTTCTCCATGTGACTGAGTGAAAAACCTCAGGTCCATGTTGTGCCTCAGTGCGGTGCGAGAGAGTTTGAAACGCCAAGGAATTGCGCCATCGTCGGAAGGCTGCATTAACAGGCGTTCCATTATCTGTATCCTGCCTTTGACCAGAAGAAAAGGTTGGGTAGCCACAGCTCTTACGACACTAATATGAGGCTCGATAAGTGTGATTGCTGCGCAGAAAGCTCTTTAGCTGTGGAAGATGTAAAGTAGCAGGCCATCACCATGTAACTATCCAGTGGTGACCCAAAAACAAGCCATACAGCCAAACCCGTCCAAGGGCAAATTTTCCTTTAGGCCATTAACACTCTACACTCAGCCAGGTCATCTTTAAGACGTATCACACATTACATTAATTAACGAGCGAGGTGGCAGTGTGTGATAGGCTGGACATGTAGAGGACAGATATCCACATTAAGTTTTGCCTGAAACACTTGAGCTTAATGCTGATGTGGTTACACTGGATCTTAACCTTCTCATCGAAGGGACGTAACAAATCGACAGAACATTCTTACATTAAACAGAGCTAGGACGCCGTTATACAGAGAGATCATTAACCTTTCGTATTTTTCCGTTACGTTTGCAAGTATATTACTAGGCACCCCTTAGCAATATGAACGATTTAAATTTTAGTCCCACTGCGCGCTACATTTCATGTTCATTAGCGGTCACAAATTTAATCTAAAGCAACTGGATTTAAATTAGATGCAGGGCAGTGATCTTATATAGGAAAACATGTGAAGCTTAGGAGTTGTGACCGTGTGCCTAGAAAAACACCCCACGCCCCTGATCCCATTTAAATGTATTACTAGTTCATCACTATTCATTTCAATTCAAATGAGCTACATTATGATAGGGATAAACGTTTAATAATTCAAAACGTGCAAAATAAGTAAGTACAGATACTTTAAACCGGGTGCTTATAATAGTGGACTGTAATTATCGTATGACAGTGAAACTTGGTAGGTATGCTGATGCTATACTACAGAACCGATTTATGCTGGAACAAATTTGTTCCAAATCTAGCCCCCAGGTTCTAATCCAGCGCTCCCAGTGCGAGAGAGAGCTATACAACTTTCATATATAACTGACTGGGTGCGGGACGTGGGCAGAATAATTTACAACAACTGACAGAAGCATAATGTCGAATTCATCATTAACCGTCACTTACAGTGAAAACACACACCTGCACTTAAACGCAAAAATTAGAACAGCGTAAATTGGTTCTAAATGAACGCATAAAAACGTTTACCAAGTTTCCCTGTCATACGATAATTATACCCCACACTCCAATTCTGTGTGAAGTGCGACTACTATTGTACACTAATGTGTACAGAACGTCTTTAAATAGTACAGATATGAAGTTTAGGTTCACATGACGTGTACATTACTACATGCTGCGGAAATAAAAAATTATGGAGAATAATAGGATTAAATAGTTCGGCCACAGTAATGGAATCGGAAAGACTTCCAAGAAGAGCCCTAGAATGGACAGAATCTGAACGGAGAGCAGTTGGAAAATCATGAACAATGTCTCCCAATGTGGAGACACATGGTGAAACAAGATGTCAACCCAAGAGGACTGCGATGGGAGGAGGTGCTGAACGGTAGACTGCGGGAGAAAAGAGAAGCCTAGAAGATGTTGTGTCAACGACCTATATAAAAATGGGGGAGAGAAGAAAAAGCACTTAGCGATGTCCAACAAAATTTGCACTTTATTTCAAATATTTACGGAACTTTTTGTCACTGTAGTCCTCCACAAATGAATGAAAGGAAAATAATTTATGGCACACGACACTTTCACTGTTCATTCACAATTAAACATTACACAATTAGACATAACATTTAAATCATTTCCTCTTTACTACCAATTGTAAACGCAACACATTTTTCGACACACAGTTTAGGAAATATGACATTTTAAACATTGAGATGCGTGAAAACCTAGAATTTATTAAAACTGTGCACTGCTTACCAAACAGATCTTACTCGAAGATATAGAATATGTTAATACTTATTCGGTTTCCAGTTTTGGTTTTGTCTTTTTCATTTATCTGTGGGTGAATCAGGCCAATCTGAAACTAATAAAATCAACAAAATTGGGGTTTTGTGCATATAACCCTACAGGTTTTACATGTCTAACATCGAGAATACAACATATCTGCTACGCGTTAGAGAAGGACTTTTGCTTCCTGTTGATTGTTAGTGTTCCATAGGACAATAAGAAAACGGAAACTTCTGAAAATATGTTTGTCCTTGAGCCATCAATCGGCTCACTACGAAACTAACACCGCGTACTGTTTTTTTTTTTTTTTTTTTTTTTTTTTTTTTTTTTTTTTTTTTTTTTGTTTTACTCGAAAGCAGAGTACACTCGTGAAACTTTAAATTACAGTATCATTCTTTCTCTGTAGTGATGAAATAAAGCCCGTATTTTGCTCCGAGGTATTTTCAGGTTACCTGTGTAACCCAACGCCAGTTCGACTCGTAGCTGTGCAGATTAGCGTTTTCAGACAAACAGACAGAAATGATGACTGTAGATTACAAAACCTTAAGTTACGATATATTCTTTCCTGTCATCAATTTTTGGTGACGTAATGCTTATATGTTGCTTCCAGCTATGTCGAATGTACCCAGACGGACACGGCGGTTTAAATTAAAGAAAATTTCTTTGTGTGATACAATTTTGATTAAATGAAGCGCATATGTGGCCTCTAGCTACGCTCAAATTACCTGCGAAAATCTTCTCTTAGTTTCGGAGATTAGCACATGGAAACAAGCTAAACGACAGACCCATCGCTCTACAGGTTTTTCATTATTACAGAATAGGGGTGTCCAACTAAATTTCCAGTGCACCACATTATCGACTTTTATCTCTGTGTCGGGCCAGACGAAAAAAGCTTTGTAAAGTAAATAATTATTAAACGAATGGATATAAAAAAAATATTTTCCTAGGTAGGCAGGCAATATATATTTATATTATAATATTGCAATGAAAAATAAAATTAATGTAAAATAAAAGAATAAATAAGCAAAACTCAATACGAGAAATAACATTGCTTTTTGTTTGTATAGTTCCTCCATATTTGGAGACATGTTGGATGTCGAAATTCTGAGAATATCTCTCAGACGGCCATCTCTTAGCGAAGATCTCGTTTTGCATCTTACACGTCTCATTAATGAAAAAAAGAAAAGCTCGCAGATGTATGTGCTTCCAAATTAAGGACAGTTGTAGAAGTGGTAACTTGAATAGGTTGGGATACTGATGGGGGTTGATATATTTTTTTATAAAACTCCATGTCTTTATTCCACAGACAGCTAAGGTAAGCTGTTTTAAGCCTTTTATTACTGTGAAGCTCAATCAACAGAATCTGTAGGTGCAATATGAGCCTTCAAGTCTTAATCTGAAAAGAATTTTGGAACACTTTCATATAGCACATTTTCTTTAAAATAAATAAATAGAAATAAAAAATCTATTAATCTTCCCTCGGACTCATTCCTTATAAAAGATACGTACTTGAAGAAATCCAGTGTGTTTTGATTTCGTGTAGACAAAGTCCCCCGGAGACCCAACTGTCAGTCCCCTATCTGTTTCTGGAACAAGATACGCACGGCGGTACGTAGTCTACGAGGCGTCGTACTGGCGGCTGCCGGACAAGAATGAAGTGGTGTTCACCTTCGAAGAAACGCTCTCACTACAATGAAAGCAGTACATCTTCCTCGAGGAACGCCGCGCTAGATTTTTCGTCACCGCGGACCGCATTGGGGCAGTATGATGTCCAGTCCTGACACGGAATAAAAAAAAAGGTAAAGCAGTCAACAATCCGAAGATTGGTTTGAACACCACAGTGCTTTACTAGGCATGGTCCTTTTTGAAGGTGGTATGCCGTTGCCTTCCTCCGACCTTCGAACTGACTTACCCAGCCAGTTATGGGGGGACCTACAGTTTAACGTGGGTTCCGAACCACGGTGCTACTCGGTATTTTTCACATGAGCAATACTGCCAGAGGTGAAAGAAGTGGAAAGTGACAGATAAAAATCCTAGGACCTGGTGGGGTTCGAACCCGCGACCTTTGGATTTGTAGTCTGGCACTCTACCACTGTGCAACCGAGGAAGAGAAATACTCAACATTACTGTTCCACATAAAACCTCTCATCTAACCCAGAACAAGTAAAAAACACCTCTGTGCCTCCAAATGAGTCAGTAGACTCACTGACAATAAAAAATAAAAGAATAACACTGCACGGAAAATACTACAATGTTCAAAACTTGCTGGTCACTTTACCAAAGAATTTGTCATCGGCAAATTCAGTTCGGTTCCTTTTTCAGACTTTTCACGAAGCATCACGTTATCGTGATCACATAACAAAAGGAATATGCAGGGAAACCGGTCATCTCAGTTTTACAGTGCAACCAGGACGGCATACCAGCTCTAATTAAACACCAGACTCTCCAGATGCACTGCATAAGCCAATTACGAAAACAATCTCAGCCGCATAATCACTAATCTTGTAGGCATTTGTTTGGTTAGAGCGTCGGTCCCTCTGATCTAGAAACTTCATACATCACCTAAGTGCTTCCAGCTACATAGCGCGGCTAATAAACTCCCTCCACACTCCACAAATCCGTACTTGACTCCGCCTAAAAATAAGACTAAAGTGACTCCAGACGCAAGAAGATAATTAGCCGTGCATCTACTGCTTGATTGGATTTTGCCTCAGTGACAGGCATTACCATTTGCTCTGCCCCCTCTTTAGCAGAAAACAACTCTCTGTCGTGTGTAGTGTCCTACGAAGGCCTGACGTAAAATTACTAAACAAGCTCAAAAAAAAAAAAAAAAAAAAAAAAAAAAAAAAAAAAAAAAAAAAAATGTTCAAATGTTTGTTAAGCTTATGGGACTTAACTACGGGGTCATCAGTCCCTAAACTTACAAACTACTTATGAACAAACTAAGACTAAGGACGGCACAAATATCCATGCCCGAGGGGGGATTCGAGCCCCCGACCGTAGTGGCCGTGCAGACCATGACTGGAGCGCCTCAGTCCCCTCGGCCACCGCGGCCAGCTACTAAACAAGCAATTGGTGAGAAATGTTCCCTGATCGAACCGTAATGCGCCTATTAAAGAAGCTACGTAAGTAATATCTCTGTGAAAGCGATTTCCTAGAGCAGGAAACCCACCGAAAACTAAGTTTGGCCACCACAGGGGATCACAAGTGCCCCAAATCATTAATAGCGATAAAGGGAATATGTTAGATAAACACTGTCTGTCTGTGTGTGTTTCATATCGTTGAAGCAAGTAAATCACCAGATTCCATAAAGAAGCTAATTCCCAGGTACAGAACTGCTTCAAACATCTGATTACGTTACAAATTAGTTAATGTACTAAATAGTTGACTTCTAGAATGCAAACAATAGCACCAGTTTGAAGTTGTGTTTAAAGCTTTTTTTAATTCACTAAGTGCTCTCATTATCAAACTATGGATGAATATTGCTCTCCATTTTAGGCAAAAGCTAATTCTTGACGCGTCTTAATATTTATGACATCCTATCGCCAGAACTGTATGCCTTACAGGGATATAATTTTCTACCAACATTCATTGATATATATGCAGATACTGTTCGCAAAAATAGTTGCGAATAGAATTAGTAGCCAATGGTAATTAATAAAAACGTCATGACTGATGCTGAAGTTCCACCACATGAACAGCGAAAATGTAGTAAGCGATATACTTTTTTTCTTTCATCATTTCATTGTAGGACAGAGAGGAAAGGAATGAGATGCCACAAAAAAGTTTGAAACTGTTTGTGAAGTTTGTTATTTTCAAGTACTAGATCAAAGTTTGTATATTTTAGCACTGTCAGCTTCAAAAGAAACATACACTTTCTAATTGCAATACTTATCTTGTTATACGTTACATACGACTATACCTCTTAATGAGTATTATATTAGAGTATTATAATGCTTAAACTCTGTCAAAAATTATGCAAATTACTGAAAACAAATCTTTCTGCCTCATAGGTGGGGAGATAAATTTGTGCTATTATAGATAGCTGAAAATCCAGCGTTGCCCTGGTAGTCATTAACGCGATATTTCGTTAGACCGTCTCGTCTTCGTTCCCCTCTCTGTTCCTCTCCTGCTCCCCCTCCCTCGGCCACCCTCCTCGCCCCTATCCTCTTTCCCAGTCTCATCCTCTTCTCTATATCCTCCTCTACTCTCTCAGTCGAACTTCTCCTCCCTCCGTCTATGAAAATTTACGAATTTCAGCCAACGTTCATGGTTATCTGTGGAACGGTATCAAGGTTTGTTGTAAAGTACCCTACGTTACGTTACCATATGATGCCTTGTAGTGTTTAAAAATCTTCTCCATAAAACAAACATAATGAGCCGTGCCGGCACATTTCGAAAGATGAACGTAATCTTCAACTTGAATACTGAAAATTTTTGTGTGTTTTTAACCACGTGTTTAGTGGTACTGGGCCGTGCCGGCTCGTTTCTTGGTTCCTATGTGCGGTTTCAAACGTTCAAATGTTTGTATAGCTTATGGGACTTAACCACGGGGTCATCAGTCCCTAAACTTACAAACTACTTATGAACTAGCTAATACTAAGGACGGCACAAATATCCATGCCCGAGGGGGGATTCGAACCCCCGACCGTAGTGGCCGTGCAGACCGTGACTGGAGCGCCTCAGTCCCCTCGGCCACCGCGGCCGGCTGTGCGGTTTCCACAGTGTCAGATTTGTGGCACCACTCCCACAGTCTGACATACACAGTCGCGACACTCACTGCTGTGAAAGTTGTTACCAACTGACAGTTGCCACGACACTAGAGCTCCTAGTGGTGGGCAAGGTGCCAGAGGAGTAATGTTTGTTTGTAATTACTTTTCTATATAATTAACAAAATAGTTTTTTTGTAATTTTTGCATTCCAAACATTAGTAAAATATCGAGAGACATAAATAATCTATATCTATATATAAAAGGCTTGTGTGTGTACGTGCTGACATACTTTTCTCCATGACCACATACTGTCACCCACTCGTGGTTATGGTGGTAGATAGCCCTTGGTCTAATGATGTTAGTAAGGGAGTTTGGTCGCAGTGCGTGGCAGTGGGTGAGTGTGACGAGCAAAAATTCGCAAAATATGCAATAAATACTCTTAGGAAAAGCTATATACTCTGTGACTTTACGGTACGAGTCAAAATCTGTTTATTCTTTCAATCGTCAGGCAATGCGGTCCTTTCAGACTTTAATAACGACGAGGAATATCAAATACGCAATTTTTAAATAGATCACATGTTTCCGTCAACCACACATTACCGACTATGAATAGAGACACAAAACAAAGATAAAAATCGAGATAGACTCAAAGATAAAAATAGTCGTGGTACATTGATTACTGTCGTGGAACATAGAGTAGAAATATCTCTGGAGTGAGTAATCAGCTCTATGTCGTGGAAGCGTGGTGGAAACACAGACATACGTTAATGAATGTCTCTTAGGTCATAGATATTGATATGCCTGTGCCAGTAAGCTCACTGGTCTGTGCTAATCAGTGATCTCTGTTCGTGACACTCTCTGCTGTGAAAGGTGTTATCGTTTGACAGCTGGGTCAAGAAAAACTATGCGACGTAGTCATACTCATATTCCGGCGGCCTTCTGTGATAATGTTGAATGACGAGAATCATGTGACATCGTCATAAGCCAATCGCGTGACACGCAAATATTTTGTGGTGAAATCAAGCATACAGCAGGACAGCACTATTTATCTACACTCTATGTGGTTCGGTTATCTTTGCAACGATTTTATATCGTGTTATTGATGTTGCCAACATAAAAACACGAGGCCGCCAGGATAGAAAGTAAAATTTTACCGAATCAGATACATCCGTTGTTGTCACATCTCATTATGACCAGCACTTTCACGCGAAACTCTTTTGTATAGAGTCTCATGATTCATACAGTCTTACAATTCATTCCAAATTCCTATTCAAGAAGATATTTGTGAATACTGTTACAAATCAATATTCTCACTTATCCAATTTCGTTTTCAGAAATGTAATTTGCCAGCCGCTTTCGGCGCTGCTGTTGCAATGTGTAACAAAATTGAGAATAACGACGCATAATATCAAATATATAAGTTTTAACTTCTCGGCGTGATTTCCTCAATCACACTTTACCGACGATCATCAGAGACAAAGATGAAAATGCAGATAGGCTAACAAATGAATAATAGAACGCTACACTACAATCACAGTCATACTTCTATTAGTCCAACAAGGATTATGTTTTTGCTGATTGAGGTCCGAAAGCCTAAAAAGCTATGATAATCACAGGCCCTCCTTCAACAACCGTTGCGAAGCACGGGCATATAAGCTAGTCTTGAGATAAATGTAAAAACAGCAGAATTTCCCTGATTCAGTGATATAGACAACAAATTATTCATGAAGAAATACGAATATGTGTATATTTTGTAGTCTTCTTCGCTGAAAGTGAAAGAATATAAATAAACCAGAAACATCAATTCCTGTTGTGGTCTGCTCCTATATGACAGTAATCTTCTTTGACGTGTAAAAATTGGATACTTAGTCTAATGATTCGAACATTTTTACACTTCATACGTCTTTGTTACAAACCCATATACTTTTGAGTATAATTACTTTTTATTATAAAACGAATGTCTTGAAGATTCTTGCCGTTTGTTGGTTCAGATTTCATAACAATTGTCGAATCGGTTTCTTCTTTGTTGGGAAACTGCATTTCGCTTTCGATGTTTTATTGTCACGTTTGTGAGGGTTCCCTTCAGCTACAGCTGTAGTGTCTGATCCGGTACATTCAATAATGTAGGTAATGCCTTCCATATAAGTTTCTTATGTTCAACAGTTACTGATTTGGCTGGAATTGTAGTGAAGAAATCCTAAGGTTTCTGAGTAAAAACCCGATGTCTTTCTGTAGATGGTTGGGTGTTCTGTTGTTTATTAGCAATTTCTGATCTCAATAGAAACAAATTCTTGATTAAAAAGTCGTAGATTTCAAGATAATCTTAAATAAACTGTTCTGAAAAGTACTGTTCCATATCCTCCAATGGTTCTTAGGAAAAATATAAAGACAAATGTGGAGTTCTTTTCTGGTCATTACCTATTTTTATGGCACTACATTCCTTCTCCGTTGAAAAAGTATGTTGAAATCAATTTAAACGATATAGTATTCAGCCCCACTCCCATGAACCACAGACATTGCCGAGGTGGGGTGGCTTGCGTGCCTCAACGATACAGATAGCCGTACCGTAGGTGCAACCACAGCGGAGGGGTATCTGTGGAGAGGCCAGACAAACGTGTGGTTCCTGAAGAGGGGCAGCAGCCTTTTCAGTAGTTACAGGGGCTAGAGTCTGGATGACTGACTGAGCTGGCCTTGTAACATCAGCTAATGTGGCTTTGCCACACAGCTACTGCGAACGGCTGAAAGCAATGGGAAACTACAGCCGTTACCTTTACCGAGGACATGCAGCTCTACTGTATGAACATATGATGATGGCATCCTCTCGGGTAAAATATTCCGGAGGTATAATAGTCCCCCATTCGGATCTCCGGGCGGGGACTACTCAGGAGGATGTGATCATCAGGAAAGACAACACTGACATTCTACGGGTCGGAGCGTGGAATGTTAGATCCCTTAATAGGGTAGGAAAATTAGAAAATTTAAAAAGGGAAATGGATAGGTTGAAGTTAGATATAGTGGGGATTAGTGAAGTTCGGTGGCAGGATGAACAGGATTTCTGGTCAGGTGAGTACAGGATTATAAATACAAAATCAATTGGGGGTATCACAGGAGTAGAATTGATAATGAATAAGAAAATATGAATGCGGGTAAACTAATATGACCAGCACAGTGATCGCATTATCATTGTCAAGATAGATACGAAGCCAACACCGACAACAGTAGTACAGGTTTATATGCCAACTAGCTCTGCCGATGACGAGGAAATCGAAGAAATATATGAGGAGCTAAAGGAAATTATTCAGACAATTAAGGGAGAGGAAAACTTAATTGTTATGGGGGACTGGAATTCGGTAGTAGGACAAGGAAGGGAAGGGAAGATAGTAGGTGAATATGGTCTGGGTAAAAGGAATGAAAGAGGAAGCCGCCTGGTAGAATTTTGCACAGAACATAATTTAGTTATAACAAACACCTGGTTCAAGAATCACAAAAGAAGGTTGTATACGTGGAAGAGACCAGGAGACACCGGGAGATACCAGATAGATTTTATAATGGTAAGACATAGGTTTCGGAACCAGGTTTTACAGTGTAAGACATACCCAGGGGCAGATATAGACTCTGACCATAACTTATTGAACTGTAGACTGAAACTGAAGAAACTACAAAAAGGTAGAAAAATAAGGAGATGGGACCTTGATAAATTGAAGGAACCTGAGGTTCTTAAGTATTTCAGAGGGAGCTTTAGACAACAATTGACAGAAACAGGGGAAAATAAAACAGTAGAGGAGGAATGGGTAAAATTGAGAGATGAAATAGTGAAGGTAGCAGAGGACAAAATAGGTAGGAAGACAAGACCTACAAAAAAATCCTTGGATATCACAGGAGATATTAAATTTAATCGATGTAAGGAGAAAATATAAAAATGCAGTAAATGAAACAGGCAAAATGGAGTACAGACGACTAAGAAATGAGATTGACAGGAAGTGCAAAATGGCTAAGCAGGAGTGGCTAGAAGGCAAATGCAAGGATGTAGAAGAATGTATAAATAGGGGAAAAATAGATACAGCCTACAGGAAAATAAAAGAAACATTTAGAGATAAGAAAAACAGCTCTATGAATATCAAGGACACTGATGGAAAACCAGTTCTCAGCAAAGAAGGGAAAGCTGAACGGTGGAAAGAGTATATAGAGGGGTTCTACAAAGGAAATGAACTTCAAGACAATATTGTAGGAAGGGAAGAGGATGTAGATGAAGATGAAATAGGGGACATTGTACTGAGAGAAGAATTTGACAAAGCCCTGAAAGACCTAAGTCGAAACAAGGCCCCTTGGAGTAGATGATATTCCCTCAGAGCTACTGAAGTCTCTGGAAGAACCAGTGATGACAAAATTGTTTCACCTGGTGTGTAAGATCTATGAGACAGGTGAAATACCATCAGACTTTAAGAAAAATGTTATAATCCCCATCCCTAAGAAAGCAGGTGCAGACAGGTGTGAAAACTACAGAACCATCAGTTTAATATGTCATGGTTGCAAAATATTAACACGAATTATATACAGAAGGATGGAAAAGCTGGTAGAAGCCGACCTCGGGGAAGATCAGTTTGGGTTCAGGAGAAATGTAGGAACACGGGAGGCAATACTCACTTTACGGCTTATCCTGGAAGATAGATTAAGAAAAGGCAAACCTACATTTCTAGCTTTTGTAGATTGGGAGAAGGCTTTTGACAATGTTTATTGGAATAAACTCTTTCAAGTTCTGAAGCAAGCAGGAGTAAAATATAGGGAACGTAAGGTTATTTACAACTTGTACAAAAACCAGACAGCGGTTCTCAGAGTTGAAGGGCATGAAAGGGATGCAGTGGTTGGAAAGGGAGTAAGACAGGGTTGTAGTCTTTCTCCATTATTGTTCAATTTGTACAATGAGCAAGCTATAAAGGAAAGCAAGGAGAAATTTGGTGAAGGAATTCAAGTTCAGGGGGAAGAATTAAAAACATTGCGTTTTGCCGATGACATAGTAATTCAGTCAGATACAGCAAAGGACCTGGAAGAGCAATTGAATGGAATGGACAGTGTGCTGAAAGGTGCATATAAGATGAACATTAACAAGAGCAAAACTAGGGCAATGGAATGCGGTCTTAGAAAATCAGGTGATGCTGAAGGAATTAGATTGGGAAACGAAACAATAAAGGAGGTAGATGAGTTTTGTTACTTGGGCAGTAAAATAACAAATGATGGTCGCAGTACAGAGGATATAAAATGCAGAATGGCAATGGGTAGAAAAGCGCATTTGAAAAAGAGAAATTTGTTCACATCGAATATTGATATAAGCCTAAGGAAGTCCTTTCTGAAGGCATTTGTATGGAGTGTTGCCTTGTATGGGAGTGAGACATGGACGATAACAGTGCGGACAGGAAGAGGATTGAGGCTTTTGAAATATGGTGCTACAGAAGAATGCTGAAGATTAGGTGGGTGGATCGCATAACTAATGAGTAGGTACTGAACAGAATTGGGGAGAAAAGAAATTTCTGGCATACCTTGACTAAAAGAAGGGATAGATTGGTAGGACACATTCTTAGACATCAATTGTGAATTTAGCGTTGGAGGGAAGTACGTGGGGTAAAAATCGCAGAGGAAGACCAAGAGATGGATACAGTAAGCAGATTCAGGCAGATGTAGGTTGCCGTTCTTATGTGGAGATGAAGAGGCTTGCTCAGGATAGGGTATTGTGGAGAGCTGCATCAAACCAGTCTCCGGACTGAAGACCACACACAACAACAACAGGAACGCTGCTGTCGTAGAGTATAACAAAAATCTGTGGAAGTGTCGTGACTGTATATGTTAGTGATGTGGCGTAAAGTCAGCGCCACACGCCAGATGCACGAGAACGATTGCGGAAAAGGCAGCGGACGACCGGCAATCGCACGCCGGCGTTGCGCATTCGGGATACAGGAACCTAGAAGCGCGCCCTCTACAAGCGGCTATATCTAGACCGACATGCGTCTGGACGAGCCCGTCTGAACTCGGCTCCGATATAGGCACTCACTAGGAATTAGCGCGGGTAGCATCGAGGAAGAAGACGAAGCCGCGAGAAGAGAAGAAACATACTTTATAGAAGTTGAGTATTTGATGTATCTTTCAGAAAATAAAACTTGTATTACTAATCTGTATAGCATTTTTAGATGTCAACGCATCCAAAGCGTCCCGAATGGAACCTTTCCTGAAAGACAAGCCGGGAAGAACGAAATACTGGCTGACCAAGACGACAAAACAGTTAAGACTGTGGCACTCCTGCAATCCCGCTTTCCGCTTTCGCCACTGGTGGCGGTAGAATTTCGATTGCTGATCTCGCTGTAACTATGATGTTTACGCCGAGTGGAGTGACAGTAGGAGTTGGAAAGAGGAGAGAGTTGAGACCCTGATAGGGGCAAGGTAGCTGGTGCCAACCCGTGCTGCCTACGAGCGGGTCGTGACGGCGCGATAGGACTGTTGTTATCTTTGGCGACTGGGGCGGGAGACCAACACCACCTAGAAGACAAGGCCTTACAACCGGCCGTGCCTACGTCACACCGAGAGGCGGTGAACACAATCTGACTGGCCAACCGCTGGGGCACTCCCGCCGCCCGCGTAGCGGTCGGCCAGTCAGATTGTGTTCACCGCCTCTCGGTGTGACGTACGCACGGCCGGTTGTAAGGCCTTGTCTTCTAGATGGTGTTGGACGGACGCGAACAGCGAGCCGCGAGAGGAAGGACACGAGGGTGGGGGGAGGGGGGGGGGGCGCCGGCAGCGGCCGATAACGCCGCTACCAACTGCGAGAGTAAAGTTGTCGCACCTTCCTGACGGGAGCCGTGACCCCGCGTTCTCTTGTCGTGCTACAGTTTGCAAACCTGCTGTGCCTCCTGTGTCATCCTGGCTTTCTACAGGCATCCGATGTGATTCGAAAGTGAATCTTACCTCCATCATTCCTTTAGATTGGCTTCCGTAATACGTGGCTTGTTTCGCCGTTGATGGCTTGAGTGATCCGCCTGGAACAAATCTCACGTTTATTATTAATGATATTTTAGGGAGTTCAACAGTCGTGTCTGCTGGTTGCTGCTACTGAGTGCGTGGAAGAAGTTCAATGTAGCAATTTTGTTCCGTTTTGTTTTTTGGGTGTGTGGGGGGTTGGAACACTTGCGCGGGGTGACACTTGCGCGGAGTGACACTTGCGCGGAACCCGGGGCCCTTGGGGCGGCTGATGGCCTTCCCTGGGTACAGGCACACCAAGAAGTCTAGCACTGCTGTGGTCAAGTTTCCACACTGTCAACATAATACGAAAATCAGTGAAATTGCACAACCCTTTGCAAGCTGAAGAGCAATATAGTAACTTGTTCTAACTACATATTAATCCGTTGAGTGTTCCTCCTGTAAAAAAAAATGGTATTTTAATAGTGATAATGTTTGGAGAGTTATTAAGACAATCTCTGCTACTACAAGACGATGACTTTCCACAGTCGTACCTCCTAAAAGCATATTATTCAGAACACTAAGCATATCAAGACACCTGCGCAAGCAATAAATACATTAGGCATCTTGCACAGATACGTTGATGTAATTGACCGCTATGTAGTTAACCCCACTATCACGCAACTTCCATCTCTTTAAAAATAGCTACTATGCTTTTTAATAGGAGACGCAACCTTAAATCTCCAATTAAAAAACGTTAATAACAAGTCAATGAGTATTTTACATACTTGAAGCGTTTATTCGTAGACCCCAAAACGATTTGGCTGTATTCGAATTACAAATACATCTAAGAAATATATGAAATGCGGAATGTGTAAGGGAATGTCACACACCGAAAAATGCTGAAGATAAATTCTATTTTCCATCACCGTCATATAGAATCATTTTTACTCCGAACTCGGCATAAACGAACAGGGAGAACCAAGTTGCAAGACTCGCCAGGAAAAATGAAGCGAAATTGGCAGCCAATAGTTGGTTGTAAATTACATTGCCTGTTAACTGTATAAATATAAATTACGGTATACGCGGAATACGCAAAAAGGTCTAAGGTAATAGGCAGTGGTTTACAATCAGATATCCGTATCACTCTCCTCAAGAAGTCTGTGTGAAGATTTATATTCAGAACATTCAAGAAAAAGGTGTTGAAACTACAAGCAGCAGCTCATTTCCTCAGGAAGGGAAACGTTATGGTGGCCGTAAATTTGAATGGCTGTATCTCTTGTAGTAAAAAAAAAGTAACATTCATTTTTTGATAAAATTTTAAAACCAATATACCAGAATTTTGTTTTTCTAAACTCAGTGCCAACTTTTTTTGTCAACATTTTGCAGGAAGTAGTCTTGACGTGATTTCATACTTCTATGCATTAATATTATCAAACATGTAATTTGTGTCACAAATTGCGTGGCCGGTCCGGTCGCAGGTTCGAGTCCTTCCTCGGACATGGGTATGTTTGTTTGTACTTTGCCTAAGTGATTTTAAGTAAGATTAAGTAGTGTGTAACTCTAGCGACCAATGACCTAAGTAGTTTGGCCGCATAAGACTACACATATACACGTAATTTATTTATTTCATAACCACGTTTAAGTACTAATAATTAAAGAAACTTAAATGTAGAAATTTGACATAAACACTGAAAACAAATGATTGATATTTCTCATAAGATGAATGCACACAACCGTTTAATTATGTCTTGTGAATGTACCTACAAAATCTGCCATATGAAAATTTTAGTGTGAGTCCCAAATTTGTTTTTTCTATAATAACTTTAAAAACATATTAAAAATTCAGAACTCGAAAACCAGTGAAGTTATGGACTTGAAGCGTTTTTTGTTTCTAAATCTTTACATAGTAAACACGATTGTAAAATGTGGTTGCTATCGGCAAAGTAGACGAAAAGTTAAATTTTTTGGTGTAATCTTCGCCGTGCAGAATTATGTGTTGTAGAAGTCTACGCCGAACCCAATTATAGTCATACCTCTGAGGAGAGAACGTTGTTTGCACTTCTCCTGCGTTTCTAGTCGGCCGTGCTGTGGTACGTAACGACATCATACCGTTCCATTTCACCGAGAGCTATATATGTATTGGTGTGATGTCTGTTCTTTCGAAATAAGACATCACACCAATATATGTATCATTTAGACGCAAAGATTCTGGGTTCTCTTTTCATCGCTAACGCGATTAACAACGTTAGACCTTGTGTGTAAACAGTTAAAGGTTCTGAGTGCCACTGGAAAAATGCATAAGTAACACCTGTTGTTTGAGACTTGAAGATGACCTCACATTAGCCGAAATCGATATCTCATAATAAACATAACGTGTAGCTGTCTATATTTCATAATGCAATTTCTAACATATTTGAAAGCTGCTCAAAACCACCTACAAAAAAAAAAAAAAAAAAAATAAAAACCTTTATAATGAGATTGTATATAATTCCACGATCAAATTGTGTTTTAGTTATTTGTAGAAATACACCTAAAGATCTGCCCTTGCTTTTAGTGCCTTGATCAGCTGTTTATTTTTAGAGGTAATTCTAGGGACAGGAAAAATTCGTATTTGCGATAAATTCGAATATAGATGCGAATTCTGACTCAAAATGCAGTAAATCCGAAATTGTCATAAATGGTATTTTGGTGTGAAACACTATTTAATCAGAAATAATGGGAGATAACTTTATTTTCTGCCCTTAAATATGTACGAAGTAAACAGTAGGTACCGGAAAAATTCGCATTTTTCAATTAATGCGAAATATAGGCCCATGCTAATTTTTGGCCAGAATGCGAGAGACGTGAATCTTGTAATATACCCCATTTTGAGCGAACGTCCCGTTACTACTGCTCCATCTCGCTTGGTGGGCCTTTCCCTGAATACGGCACAGGTAGCGGCTGGAGGGCGTGGAGTAGGGGTGGTGTATCGCTACTTCTAGAACACCCTGTTTACTACCTGCAGCGTCCGGGTCTCCGCGCAAGTGTCTACACATTCCCTTTCCGCGCAAGTGTCACTCCCCGCAAGTGTCACAAACTCGGTTCGTGCAAGGACAACTTGTTTTCTTGTGGTTGGTGATTGGGCGTTGTTACTATTTGTTTTCTGTTGCGCATTTAAGAATCTCGTGCCGGTGCGCCATATTATAATCGTGTGGCCTCCTCCACTTGTGCTGCCTACTGGCGTGGATGCCTCTTCTTGTGTTCCAAGTTCAGGTCCGGGAATCTGAGTGTATTCGGAGTGTAGTTTTAAGCGCCTGTGGATAGATTGATCTGTCAGTTGGCTTTGCTACCGTTTCGACGATATCTTATGTAGTCTGTTGCGCTGTTTGAATTTCCATGGCTTGTTGGAAAATTTGTGTCATCTAAGCGCCTGATCTACGGACGAGGCATACTATTGTACCTCACCAATGTGACTATTTATTATGCACTTTTAAAGCGTTATTTAACATTATTTGTCTCTGCCATGTTAGTGTTAAGCTAAGTTCCCGTGTAGAATGACGTACCACCTAATTCCCTCGTTGATTACTCGTATTTGAACTGCATCTGCTTGTGATACTAGGCTGTCGATCATATTGCTTACTATTTTGACGATTTACTAAGTGCGCCAAAGGTTATCATTTGACACCATTTGCTTTCGTGACACGTTAGCCATTACCTGCGATCCAAGAGTCTACTTGTTGTCATCTATTACCTGCTCGTTTGGCGCCTCTCTTAATTTTGTTATTTCTAATTCTCGAGTAAAAAAATGTTCAAATGTTTGTTAAGCTTATGGGACTTAACTACGGGGCCATCAGTTCCTAAACTTACAAACTACTTATCAACTACCTTATACTACGGACGACACAAATATCCATGCCCGAGGGGGGTTCGAACCCCCGACCGTAGTGGCCGTGCAGAATTCTCGAGTAAGCTCTCCTATCTCCCGAGTGGCATATAATCTTGACTACTCCAAAGGATTGTTAAACTCATGCGGATTCCTTGTGTTTTCATGTAAGATTCATGCTGATGTTAAAATCTAGGAATGCATATAATATACAGGGTGAATCACCTAACACCTGCACCGCAAATATTGCGGAAACAAAGTGCGATTGATGTGCTGTTTTCACAGAATGGATTGGAAGTCAGAGGCTCGTATTTTAGCCAACAAACAGATTGTAATATTACTTAGAAAGTGTATTTTTTACGCAAACATACAGTTTTTAAATGGAACAATGGTTGTTTCTATCATGCACTAGAATTTTTGACACCAGCTGTGTACAATGAATTTTGAATGACATTTTTATCACGTTTAGTTTGGCAGCTACAAGTTCAAATTTTTCGGGCGCGGAGGCTGTGATAGCGTAGCTAACTGGCCGAGTGGCTAGCCCCTGGGGCACGGCCCACTGTCTCATGACCTCCAGCCAGTCTGTTACGCTGTCGTAGCCTCCGCCCCCAAAACTTTGAATGGTTGTAGCTGCCAAACTAAACGTGATAAAAATGTCACTCAAAATTCTTTGTACACAGCTGATGACAAAAATACCAGTGCATGATACAAACAACCATTGTTCCATCTGAAAACTTGTATGTTTGCATAAAAAATTCACTTTCTAGGTATTTCTACAGTCTGTTTATTGGCTAACAATACGAGAAAAACCGCACATCAATCGCACTTTCCGTTTCCGCAATATTTGCGGTGCAAGTGTTAAAAGTATGCATTCCGCTTAAGCTCATCATGCTTGGTTGAGACAGTTCAGCTCTGATACTCTCCATTCTTGTTACGTAGTTTGGAGATTCTTCATACAATTTCATTATCAGTCTGTAACGTGATTTGTGGAAATTCTTGTACAGGAATAATTCTTACCTGTCTTGTAAGCCAAACTGCTTGTTGCACTGTCGAGAAGTGCTATATTTGCTGCTGATTCGTATGCAATAAAATCTTAGAAAGTTAAATAGAAGGTGAACCCTTCTTCCAGCTCTTCCACGTCCCTTGTGACTGCGAGTTACGGGTTATACATCCGTGTGCCAACTTTCATGCTAATTGGTCAAAGTGTCAAAGACTTGTCAGGTATCCTCCCACATGCATAGTATGAAATCTACCGTCAACAGTCATGTTCCAAAAGTGTACCAAATTCCACCACTATAAAAGTCGAAATATGTTGTAAGATGTATAAGATGCCCTCCGCCATGCACCATACGGAATTTTATGTTGACACTGACCTTGCTCTTGCTTTGGGGGTCAAGTGTGCAAGATTTCATCAGGATCGGTACAAAACTATAGGTTTGTGTGCAATATAATCACACGGAAAATCTACATATAAGAAGAAATTAGGGAAATCGACATTGTCAAAGTAACTTTAGCTGCCATTTTTCGAAGGCGCTGGAAACCTAAATGAAAAGATGGGAACATGAGAATTTAAAATCCTGCCTGAAGTCACTACTGACTGATCAACAGGACCTGTGGCCGAGGGGCTGCGGCGCGCGTCACGGTCTGCACGGTCACTACGGTCGGGGTTTCGAATCCCCCCTCGGGCATGGCTATTTGTGCCGTCCTTAGTATTAACTAGTTCATAAGTAGTTTGTAAGGTTAGGGACTGATGACCCCGTAGTTAAGTCCCATAAGCTCCACAAACATTTGATTTTTGATCTGCTGTTTCCGGAACAAACCTAAATAAACCCATACTGGAACGGCTGGCCGAGTGTTTTCAACGTTTCTTTCCCGGAATTTAGTTCCTCAATTAATTGTGTAATTCGATGAAAATATATGCAATAATGGCCTGAGCAGGATCTCAACCCGACAGCTCTCCAATTTGTGCTGCGCATTTCAAACACTGACACACCTGGCTGTTTGGAGGGCTAATAAACATTCGCAGTATCGAATATAAATCTTCGACTTCCATGACAAATGAGAACATAGATCATGTAGCACCTCAAGACCTCTGCTCTATTTCACTTTAATTAGACATGGGAACGCATGCATCAAACTTGCTGAATACCAACGTCGAAAATAATCTGCTCGCACAAATTATTAATGAGTATGACCTCACCTTTTTATGCGAAAATAAATGGATGCTTATTTTAGCCACGCAAGCGTGTTGCATGCTAGTCGGCAATCTGTCTACGTATCAGAGCCATGTTTATCACAGTGACTACAATTAACTGTGCACTGTCTGTTCCTCTGCTCATTTTGTAGCTCACATTACCTGTTAGTAGGAAGGTGAAACGTGAATTCGTGTTCACTGACTTTTTCTGTTTTGATTATTTGCCTGTCATTTAAAATTGTTCACTGGCTTTGAACAGTAGGAGTATCGATATCAGTAATAAGATCAGAGGGAGGAGGACACGCAAGATTCGATGGAAGCGATGTAAGAGAGAAGTAGCTGACGTGCCGAAATTACAGTTATTCTACGCTTTATCTCTTGCTCTCGTAACTACCTCCTTCTAACTGCCAAATACTACTACGAGTGCTTTCAGAAAGTAAGACTATTTTTGTCTCAGATAATTCTTCATTGCAGAGACTTTTAATACATATCTGTGAACAGTACACCCAACCAACTATTTTTCAACATGACTTCCATACACCATTTAACACACTTCGAATCCCTCTTGCGTAAAAGTCTACCGTCTTTTCGTGTAGCCACCCACTTATGTTCTCCTTGAGCTCGTCATCTGTTTGAAACAGCCGCGATTAAAGCCATTTCTTCATATTTGGCGAATGACTGAACTCGATAGGAGCCAAGTCAAGACTATATAGTCGAGCCGGCCGCGGTGGCCGAGGGGACTGAGGCGCTCCAGTCACGGTCTACACGGCCACAGCGGTCGGGTGTTCGAATCCCCCCTCGGGCATGGATATTTGTGCCGTCCTTAGTCTTAGGTAGTTCATAAGTAGTTTGTAATTTTAGGGACTCTTGACCCAGTAGTTAAGTCTCATAAGCTTAAAAAACATTTGAACATTTTTTATATAGTCGATGCGGAAACAAATCTCACCCGAGATATGTTCTGTACGGCTGTATACAGCTGATCATTGCCATGGACCAAAACACTGTCCGAAGTCAACTAGCCACGTCGTTTGTCCTGAATTGCTTTCCTCAGTTTAGTTACTGTGTCATAGTACACAACCGCATTTACTGTTGCTCCTCGTACCATGAAATCCAGAAAAAAAAAACAGCTTCTCTTGTCCGAAAGGACAGCTCCTATTATATATTGCTGCGGAATGTTTAGAGACATTTTGGAGGTTTCATATGGGCGTTAGTGTGCCCCCAAACCATGGACTGATTTTTTTTTTTAATTCAAATATCGAATTAGCGTCTCTAGTGGCAAATCTGTTCGAGAACGCCTTCACTCTGAAACCGCCGAAGAGACGACAAAGCTACTCCCATCACGGTATTATTTCGGGCTTCAAACAGAAGTTTCGGTACCCACCTGTAACAACTGTCACAATTTCGTAGAGGACATTCGGACAGATTTTTGTTCAAGATGGTCTGGGTGGACAGAAACGGTGACACACGCGCTTTCACTTGGATTCGACGGGAGTTGCCGGCCGCGGTGGCCGAGGGGACTAAGGCGCTCCAGTCACGGTCTGCACGGCCATTACGGTCAGGGGTTCGAATCCCCCCCGCAGGCATGGATATTTGTGCCGTCCTTAGAATTAGTTAGTTCATAAGTAGTTTGTAGGTTTAGTGACTGATAACCCCGAAGTTAAGTCCCATAAGCTATACAAACATTTGAACATTTTCGACAGGAGTTACGGATTTTTTTCCTTTACAAGCACCGCCGAAAGTGAATATTAATATAAACCCTTTGCCTTACGATTTAAGTTCCGTTAGCGTGAGCCGTAAGTGGTGGCAAGGTAAGGATGCGCGTTACGATTCCCGGAGCTTACACACGCTAAGGCTGTGGTGCACTACGCCTAGGTGGCGTCCGAAGTCGTGCAGACGCCCTCGAGGTTTGTAAATGTTTGAGCTACCAGTAATGTGACTTTTCTATACATTTGAGAAATAATGACGATTAGTTGCCCATTGGAAACAAAACATTCACGGTCTCAAACTCAACGATAAATTCACAAAAGTTTTATTTCTCTTTATAAGCAAACATACACTGATGAAATACACCCTAATAATAATAACCACAAAAATGCAATGATCTAAGTCTGTATAATATCTTTTTCAAAATATTCTGGGACCGGTTACGTTAGTATGTTGTCAAACATTTTCAAACGCAACGTCGTCACAATTAAATTTACAAGATTTTAATAGTCTTCGATTGTATGATATCGTTCGAAACATTCTGGCACATGTAATGTAACCCTGCACTTTTTGCATTCTCAAGTTGTTTCACTGCGTCGTTTATGCTTTCTGCAAACTACACAAGATCTCGCAGGATTTAGTTTTGATGGTGTTGGATCAATATGTTTGGGAAAATGTGCCCAACGTTGCGCGTGCAGTCTTTGTGGTAAATTGCCAGTTGTTAATCGTCCCTTCCGATTATATTCCGGTAAAGGTGCCGTTTTCAAGAATGATTCTGCAATTTGGCTACTATATTCTGCGTAGTTCTGTCTTTTGCCGCAATTTATTTTGGAATACAAAATGTGCGTGTGTTCTCATCACAGGGAAGCATGCGAGCATCTGATCTTGGCGATCAATTCCAGTCATTCGTCTACTGTATTCGACGATATATTTCTGTTTCCAAGACGCATCGCGGAGAGTTGTGTCTCTGGCAATCATTTCTGCTGCAGAATTTTTTGTGGAAAGCATGTAAACGTCTCGTTTGTCTTTCCATTTTAGTGCCAATATTCCATTACAACTACTCACTGTATACTCTCCCTGCTTTAATTTTTCTTTCAGGAAGTTTGTGGACATATTTTTTTCTGTTTGAGCGCACTGTTCCAGTCACATTTTTATTGGTGAGGGGGGTTTTGAAAAGTTTCGGATTTGCATTTTGTGTAATGCCGACCGTGATAGTTCTAGAACTATACTTTCAGAGGCACTACCACTAGCATCTCGTTTGTCACTACCCGTGTATATCTTAAAATCATAGCAGTATTCTGAACTTGACTCCCACAATTTATAAATTTTCGTACCAAACCTCGCTCCTTTTGATGGGTTAAATTCTTTGTAGGATAAGCGCCCCTTAAATTTCATTAATGATTCATCAATGGTAATATTCTCTTGCATTGTGTACACTTCCTTAAACTTTTGATTGAACATATCTATGACTGGCCTTAGTTTGTACAGCTTATCTGTGTTGTTGGCTAAACTGTTATTTGCTAGGAGCAAAAATCTACTTATTTGCAGAAATCTCCTGAATGGCATCGTCTTCCTAAATATTGGCGTTTCTATAACGGCCTTCCTAGACCAATACATTTGAATCAATGGTTTTCTTACTTCAGCCGTGATTATACATGGCGAAATGCATATATTTATTTCATTACAGTCGATAGGGGACCACTTTTGGTCTATTTTTCGTCTCTTATGCCCATTGGTTAGTACTTCTTGTGCATATCTATTCGTCTCAGTTACGATGTTTTCCCAAAAATATTATTAAATATTACATAGAAAACGTCTAACTCTTATGCTTGTACTCATGTGCTATAGAGTTGCTTCCTTTATTCCGGGAATTTCCGTATACGTCCAGATTTTTGGTTCATTGTCCTCTTTTTGCCTCATCCAGATCTATGATTGTTGATGGTAGGTTTCATCTTCTTCGTGAGTATCAGCTTCAATCACCAGCCATCTACACCGTTTTCGTACAGGAGGGAAAACGTCGCTACCACTGTCACAGCCGCTAACAGAATGTCCTGAAAAATTATTGTTGGCTATGCCACTACAGGTCTCCGTTTCCTCGTGAACATTTTTGCTACACTTCGAGACCACTGTGAAAGTATTTTTGTAATATCTGTAGATCCGAATGCGGCGAAGAACACTTTGTGTATGCCGCGTGTACTCGATCAGCTCCGACCGTGTTTACATTTGGTGAGGCTGATCGACGACGTCTCTCACACGACTTGCACTTGTTCGGCGCGGTAAACATACGTCGTCTCTGAAACGTATAGTTGATGTTTGACCAGGTCGGCACGCCACGTCTCTCACACGACATTGTAAGCTAAGGGGTTAATACACACTCTGTTATCCAATCCACCTAAACTTTATTTTTTAACAGTATATATAGATTCCATAAAATGATTTATATTTCAATAGTTGAAGTGCTACTGCGATATCAGGTGTCCATCCGTGATGAAACAGTCCTATTAGTACGTGATGTAGTCTCCACGAGCGGAAATGCAGGCACTCATTCTAGCATACGTAAGAGCATGGAACAGGTGAATATTGTCTTGGTATACATTGTTCGATGCCAGCTACACCTGTCACGGCGTTCTGTAAGTGTTGTGGCTTGATGATAGCACGTATCGGTTGCCGTCCCATCTCATTTCACACGTGTTCCAGTGAAGAGATGTGTGGAGAGCACGTTGAATTTCATGCGCAGTGTGTGGCCGACGATTATCATGCTGGAGCAACAGACCACATTCTTTTTGCAAGATTGGCAAAAGAAAGGGTCTTACAAGATTCTACCCGTAACGAGCGCTGGTCAGGGTTCCTTCCACAAGAAACGAAATATGAACGAGATTCCTTATTGCTCCCCACACCATCGGGCGGAACATAGTACATGGCTTAGCCACAGCCTAAGGGATTCCCAGGTTCAAGTCCCGGTTCCGGCATACAATTTTAATCTGCCAGGAAGTTTCATATCAGCGCACACTGCGCTGCAGAGTGAAAGTTTCATTCTGGAAACATCCCTTAGGCTGTGGCTAAGCCATGTCTCCACCATATCCTTTCTTCCAGGAGTGCTAGTCTTGCGTGTTTGCAAGAGAGCTTCTGTGAAGTTTGGAAAGTAGGAGGCGAGGTACTGGCGGAAGTAAAGTTGTGAGGCCGCATCGTGAGTCGTGTCGGGATAGCTCAGTCGGTAGTGTGCTTGCTAGCGAAAGGCAAAGGTCCCAGGTTCGAGTCCCGGTTCCGACACGCAATTTTAGTTTGCCAGGAAGTTTCTTAATTGATTTAATTTTGCTACTTTTTAATTAAGGTCCCACCCGGTCTGTTATTGGTATCGGGGAGTATGTAATTTTACTGGCAACTCGAATCAGTGGTCGGAATAAGATGTTTAATTTTTTTTTTTTTTTTTTTTTTTTTTTTTTTTTTTTTTTTTTTTTTTTTTTTTGGCTCTGATATCTTTGTTATGGCACAGCCGTTGCGGCCGTGCATTGTGTGCCCTCAAAAAGTCTGTGCGTTACAACCTTTCAGAATATGAAAAGCGCCGGCAGAAAGACAGGGGTCGGACAGCATTCCAGACACTGGGGAGCGCTCGGGCCGAGTAATGAAGGCAGCGGCGTCGTAAATCTGCCAGCAATGCAAATGGCTGATAGCGGCGGACGGCGACACGGCAGATGGGGACGAGAACATATGTAGGGCAGGGCGCGGCACTAGGCACGCCGACTTTATAGGCGCGCGCGGCACGCGAGCACGCGAGCTGGCGGGGGCAGCCGCTAAGCGACGCTTACCGCGCCGGTAGCGTGTGTGCGCCACGAGAGGACAGGGCGCCGCGCCAGGGTTGCGCCGCATATTTCACACAACAGACCGGGATCCGGCTCATGTCGGTCCGTAACACTCTCTTGCAGCGCTTTGCCAGACATTTGGTAGTACGGTTCAGAACATACAGGGTGTTTCACACCTCCCGCCCACGTCTTACAAACGAGTCTTATGATTCTAGCAGCACGTATAATATGCCGGATTGAATGGTGGCATTTTCAACTTCCGAGTCCCACCGTAAGTGGGGTAATGAGATCGTAAGTCGGTCCTTCAAATGGAACTGCGTATTTTTTCTAATTGATTTCGATTCTATGCCGAAAACGGAAAACGTTTCGTTGAAAAAAAAAATTCTAAATCGTCATTCTCCACTTACTATTCCTTTTCGAAATGTCGGTGTTTCCTGAGAAATCGCACGAAAAGATGAAGCACAGTACTAGCAGGGACATGAACGAAGTTGTTCCCACTGTAAGGATGTGATCAATAAATATTGCAGAAATATATAAAAAGCCAAGATCGCTGATCATAAATTTTTATTTAAGACGACCGGTTTCGCTGAACTATGTCAGCATCATCTGGTCCAATAAAATCATTTTACAAGGCCATAATCTTGTAATGTCAATCAGTTGCTATATAACATAATTTACAGTGCATAGGTGCACTATGTCATTATAATAAAACCTAATTATCACAGTGAGTGACAATAGCAAACTATTTGCAGTGCCAGCAAGTTGGTTTGATCGTATTTGGTATATATTGCATTTCATATAATTGTGAAAAAGGTTGCACTAACCCTGGAATGAAGGTAATAGCATTTCATTTAATTATGAAAAGGTTGTATCATTTAGGTAATGTAATGGTGATTATTAATAATAAGTAACAAAGTTGACCTTTCTTTCCTGTTTCATTTACGTAGTTAGAAGATTAACCTACTTGCTTTATTTGATAATTAGTTATTTGTGGATTTAAACTGCAGTATTGATTTTGGTAATCTTGTTGAACAGATTTCTTTATTGGTAACGTAGTAAATGATTGTTATGCATTATTGCAGATAACTGAGTATGATAACGAGTTTTGATAATCAGGTACTGATCTGCATAAAATTCTCGTAGTCTAACATTAAGCAAGTGGTTTGTGTTTTTAATATCTTTCTCGCAATCAAATTTTTTGAATATAGTAAGAGTGTATTTCGTGCAGGTTTCATGTCACAGTTGCTTTGTCAAAAGATCCTTTGCGCACATAATCAGTTTAATGCACTGTTTCTCATTTAACAGTATATACATCAATATCAGGGCCATAAGTAAACCAAATTACTGTGTTAATGAACAATGTACGTGTTCAGTTAAATTTTGATGAGTTAGTGATCTTTACTGTTAAACATCAATATATGACAACTATTTGGATTGCAACTAATATCAGACCAGGTTTTGAATTAGTAACTTTAAAATAAACAATTTTTGTTGTCTGATTAAACGATAGATTCAACTTTAAACTTCACGTACACTTTTTAAACTTATCTGCCTTTAGTATAGAACCATATCAAGTAAGCTATATGGCACTTTCCAGAGAGGCATTTTGGAGCTGAGAATGAAAATTTAGGGGGGGGGGGAAGGGGGAGGGGGCATTCTCCACTTTCGGCACAGAATCGAAAGCAGTAAGAAGTATGCGATTCCATTTTTAAAAAATCGACTTACGTCTACATAGCCCACTTCCGGTGGGAAATGCAAGTTGCATATGGCACCAATCGATCCGGCTTCGTACACTTATTGCTAAGAGGTATTGCATTTTACATTTCACACGGCTCCCTCGATTTCAGAAGGGCTGGACAGGTGGTGTGGGCGGATGTGGATTACACTAGGCGCCAACTCCCCGAGTCGGCCAAAACCCGCGAGTGACGAGTGATAATTGGCAGGGACACTATGTCAGCAGTGTGTGGGTAAGGTGAGAATTTACGTCTGGCGGCGGGCGAGAAGGGGTGGAACGCGAGGCTGTGGTTATCGCTGTGTCCCCAGTGACGCAGTGTTCAAGTGCAGCTGCCTACTGAGCGGGAGAACTTGGGTTCGAGTCCCGCCTAGGTACACATTTTCCCATCCATTTATTTCGGTACCCACTGGCAGGTGACATCGTAAATTCCTTCGTGTGTAAACTGAAAAACATATGCAGAACCTGCTGAATGAAATGCAGTCTAATGAATAAAAATATAGGTTCAGAGTACACCGCGAAAAAGAAGAAAGTCTTCAGACACATCAGAAATAAAAACAGTGAAAGACTTGAGATCAAAATTGGTGATAACGAAGTAGCCTAAGTTAAAGAATTGGTTCCTTTCTCTCTACAATAGACAGTGCCACATGCTAACCCCAAGGTCAGAATGCAACACACACACATTAATATACAGAAATCCACCTGATGCTGAAGAGTCAACCTTCTGAAACGAGATTTGCAAGTCAATAAATAGCAAACTTATTGTTTGATCCGATATATTATTATTATTGTTGTTGTTGTTGTTTGGTATGACATCATATAAATACGGAAGAAGTAAATTGAAGAACCGATTTGTAAAATTATTTATACAAAGAGGCTAATGAAACTTGTATAATGTAAAAGTTTTTTGCCGCGTATACGTATAAAAGTGATCAATGGAAACAGACAGTTTAATATCTATAAAGCCGGTTATTACGCATTACAATCTCGAGCAGTCATAGTAAGTAAAAATTGAAAACTGAACTATTAAGAGCGTTTGTTTTGCGTATTCACCAGGTGTTATGTTAAATATGCTACACGAAAATAAGTATGATTCATGGAATCGCATTCTAGTGACATTAATTTTTAAATGATTCATTTTCAGTAACACACATATATCGGAAAAGTAAAATGCCTCTTGTCGGCAGTGCAAATCAGAACATCGCAGTAACGAAGTCTCTAAATAATGGTGCGGTTATCATTCATTCGTCCACTTTTCTATAAGACTATGTTGGTGGGCTCTTTCTACAGAACAAATGGGCAAAGGAAATGGAAATGGTTCCAGTGATACGGAGGAGGAGGAAATGGTTAGAGAAGAAGAGGAGATGGAAGACAGGAAGAGGGTATGGGGAAAATGGACAGAGACGGAGGATGAATAGAGAGAGGAGCTAGATAGGTGGCGAAGAGGAGATGGGAAAACAGCGGGGGTGGGGAGAAGATGAAGAGAGTGCACAAAAGGATGGTTTTTCTCAGTGTCAATCACATCTACATATACAGCCGGCCGCGGTGGCCGAGGGGACTGTGGCGCGCCAGTCACGGTCTGCACGGCCACTACGGTCTGGGGTTCGAATCCCCCCTCGGGCATGAATATTTGTGCCGTCAATAGTGTTAGCTAGTTCATAAGTAGTTTGTAAGTTTAGGGACTGATGACCCCGTAGTTAAGTCCCATAAACTTTACTAACATTTGAAGATTTTTTTTCTACATATACATAGTCCGCAAACCACCGTAACGTGTGTGGCGGAGAGTACACTATACCACTACAAGCCGTTTCCTTTCCTTTTCCACTCCCAAATAGAACGAGGGAAATACGAATGTCTCTCATCCTCTGTACGAGTCCTAATTTTTCTTGTCTTTGTGATCTTTGCGCGAAATGTAAGTAGGCGGCAACTAGATCGTTCTGCAGTCACCTTCAAATTCCGGCCGTTGTCGGTAAACGGCAGGATCTGTACATTCATGCAGAAAACTGACGAAAGAGAAATTCAATGCCCTGGCTTTTCTATAACTAATGGATTTCTAAGAAAACAGCTTTCATTTACTATCTCCCTGTCATTCTTCACAGCGACAGGAACGCAAAGCAAGATAAATATTCATTTGTTTGTGTATTTTCTCGGTGAGTCCATGTTCGTAAAACTTCTTTTATTTAGTTTCCCATTCATTTTATGTCAGACTGGGCCACAGAGAAGCGTTGCCGGGTTATTATTGTTATAGAGCAATATCGAAACGTAATGTTGGAAACAAGTTATTTTTTCTGGTCCTAAAAACATATGATAACAATATCGGAGTTGGCAGCCTGTCGTACCGCAATGCTCGCTGCGGCTGTCGGTAAGTTGTTGACGCTGCTGGGTTCGAGAGTGCCGGACGCGCAGCTGGTAGAGAGGGTAGTACTGTACAAGCAAACAGCGGTCCCGCCACACATGTAGCGGCGTTATGTAAAGCCACAACAGGCGGACGTGCGGCGGCTTTCGCGACGGAAGCGGGTCACCCGAGGCTTCTAGCAGGCTGACACTTCGCGGACCGCGCTCGCCCACGCTATTCAGGCGCTACTGCCGGAAGTGCAACTGCCAGCCCATCCATCACAAAAATACTCTACATGTCAGATATTTTCCAATGCACTACTCTTTTCTGCCGAGCGGCAAGTTGAGAGCATATGAAGCGAAACTATTCCTCTACGAACAAACAGTTTAGCGACTGAAATCTCTTCCGCTCAGTGCCACTACGTAGGAATGGCAAAAACTGACCGTTTAATACCGATACGGGCTTTGTTCTGAATGACCTGTACTTTTAGTATTAAAAAAAAAAAAAAAATGTTCAAATGTTTGTAAAGCTTATGGGACTTAACTACGTGGTCATCAGTCCCTAAACTTACAAACTACTTACGAACTAACTTACACAAAGGACGGCACAAATATCCATGCCCGAGGGGGGATTCGAACCCCCGACCGTAGTGGCCGTGCAGACCATGACTGAAGCGCCTCAGTCTCCTCGGCCACCGCGGCCGGCCTTTTAGTATTCGTTTGGCCTCCTTTATAACAGTACTTTTTTTCATTTTTAGTAATAACAGGTAAAAAAAAGGCATATAAATTAGCGCTAGCAGTGGCGCTAAAAGTTTTAGCTCTTAAACAAAAAAGCTTGCTGTTTTGAAATATTGGACTGTGAAAACAAATGAGAAAAGCAGTTAGTCCCAGTTTAGTAAAAGTCCATACTGTTGTACAAAAAATTATTATTTAAATCCGTGAAACATGACAGCCATTTACTTCATTAACGTTATGTTCATAACACAGAAATTGAAATACCTAGCTGAAAACACGCTCAAGAGAAATAAAAAAAATCTTCGAAATCACTTTTGGACCCTTACAAAAAAGAAGATCTAAAAAACAAAACAAAATATTTAATTTTATGTTAGTACGACTTACGAAGACAATAAGCCTAAAACCGTTACTGAGGTCGATCACCTGACAAGATGTAACCAATTTCAAGAATGGCTTCTTTTCCCAAAAGAATCAATATACATTGAAAAACAATATCTTTAATTTTTCAGTTAAGGAGTTTTTTGACTTACCGCGGGATATATTTACAGTAAATAGAAGGTTTGTGTACGTAAAGGTCAATGAGTTACAGACAGTCCGGTTTTTAAGGATTTGTAGTGTCTTTTTCCATATATCTAGAAACCTAATAAAAGTATCATCAACACTTACAAAGACGTAATTGTCGAGCGCTTTAAGACTTACAACTTTCTAATTTAACTCTTTTTGATCGGAACTATACTTTTTTTCCTTAATTAAGAACAACTTTTTTTTTTCAAGGTTTCGGATTTTTTTTTTTTTAATTTTTTTTTTTTTTTTTTTTTTTTTTTTTTTTGCCTTGTTCTACATTAGAGGTCAAGTTTCTGGAAACAGAAACACTATTTCCTTTAGGGTTATGTTTACACGTAAAGTTTTTATCAAATTTAAAATTAGTTCGTCACACAATGCTTGGACTGTAAGAATCGACACAGAATTGCTGCTACAATGATAGACCTGTCGCCAGAAAGTGTGGCCTCAACACGTGAATGTGCAAACGGTAGTTTCTCGCCCTTATCCTCGGATATTGCTTGTATGACAGAATGGCATGATTCGCAGTTTGGAAGTATTTTACGAAGTGTGATAGGGATGAGACATCACGTAATCCCATATAAGATAAATTTGATTGATAAATTTTTACCGAAGAGATATAAACTTCGGGTAATAGTAGAACCTATAATTCTGTAGTTGCTTCAGGGTGAAAAAATTATGCGATGCAAACGTGACGTTTCAATAGGGTTACGTGATGTCCTGTTTTACCCAGACACATAATCTCTTTTCTCACAATCGTAAAATCCAAAGAAATTAACGCGACTTCCGACAATGTAATACTGTATTCTACACTATCTCAGTGTGCTTACAGAATTAGCAAGAAAAAACGCAAGGAGTCTCCAACCCAGTGATCTCTATGCAACTTCGACGTTGAACTTCTTAGTGTGGCAGCCATGGATGTTCATATTTCCATTCCTGGCAATTAAAACATGGCCGCTAAGACATGTTATTACAACATACAAAGAAATTCCGCTCTCATAACGAACTATTACTTTCTGTATTGACAAAGCTCAAAAATAAAATGTTCAAATATTTGTAAAGCTAAGGGGCCAAACTACAGTGGTCATGAAGCACGAAACTTGTAAACTACTTAAACTAACTTATGCTCAGGACAACACACACCCATGCCCATGATCGAACCTACGTGAGCGAGCAGAGGGCGTTCCACAGCAAGGCGCCTTAGAGCGCACGACTCCCACGATGCGGCAAAGTTCAAAAACTAATCAAGCAATTATTTGCTCGTACAAACTGATGAAAATTAGTTTGCCAAATAACAACATGGCGGGAAATACAAAATGGTGTGCAAAACACGTGAATGTGTAGGAAAGCTGCAGTACTATGAACAGATATGAGAGCTATACATTCACTTTGTAGAGAGATCACTGCTCCAACCCATGTCAAAGGCAATACGAAGAAGAGAATTTCTATCAATGTCTTCCTGAAACAAATTACTAGCTGAAACATGTGTGGTATAGCAATAGCCAAATGAGTCTTCAAGTGCTCACGTGTATTTCATCTGCTGACCTCAGTGTAAAAACAATAACGAGTAGAAAGTCCATTCGAAATGCTGCGTTCTGTTCACGCGCTTATAAAACCATGTCGTCGCCACATTGATCTGAAGTTACGATTTCAGAGCAACTTAAATAACCAGGGCGGTAGTTGCAATAAAATGCAAGTTGCCAAGCGGAAGGTTAAAAGCATTACGCATGTAACAATGGCGCAGTGGATTAGCCGTCCGCATTGGGGCGCTGTGCTGCGGTGCGTGCGGCCGTTCACCGTCGGGAGTTCGAGTCCCCCCTCGGACATGGGTGTTTGTGAGTGGTTTTGACGTTTAGTTAAGTTACTACAAGTCAGTCTTCACAAAAAGAGGACATATCTAGATTCAAGCAAAAATACAGGGCGTACCAAAACAAATATCGGAATTTTAACTCTTTGTTATTACTGTTACGTTATTATTAGAAATTAGTATGAACGAACGAGCAGTTCAAACAGTCTGTCCTACAAATGTTCAACATGAGCACCCTTCGTCACACGGCACACATCGATCCGATAGCCTAGTTCGCACAATACCTTACTCAGTGTGCCTGGAGTGTAATGAGCTCGGCGCGGTGGCTACATGTAAAAGAGGAATGTCTAGAAGAACTGTCACAATGTTGGAAGACAGATTAAATTATTTACAGTTTGCGATTGAGAGACATCCAAGAATTATAGAATTATATTTCCGCACTTTTAAGTTGCAGCATTTGTGTAACGGTTCTCCATTTCGTAAAAAATCCCGCCGGGCCATTTTTGGGGTCCAAACGAAGAGCACATCTGCGTAAAAGGACGTCTGGTAGCTTCTTAACACCAAATGTAAGTTTTCCAATGATAATCATCCTTGGCACTGGGTATAGAGACGTACGCTTCATCAATTAATCCTGACTAAAATACTATAAAAGAATTATTAAAAAATAATTAAATAGGGTTTCCCTCTGCCCTGTATTTACTGCCCCTTATATTAGCCATGCCCCAATGGCGATGTGAATAGGAAAGACCTAATTGTAATGATGTAATATCTAAATCTACTGAAGCTCCTCGATGCACGAAAGCTTCTACTATTTGGGGTAGACTATTCATATATAACAGTACCATTAACTACGATGAGTAGGCCTCATATTCTTTTGATACTTCACACTTTATTGTTGTGTGAAGAATCCGATGCAAATCTACATGTAACAGTGTGGAGAGCAGTTCAACTTTCTTACTTAGCTTGCATTTTCCGCGAATCTTTAAATCAGCGCAAAGTTCCTAGCGATTGGAAAAAAACCGCAGGTGACTCCCGTTAATAAGAAAGGAAAGAGAACTGACCCACATAATTATAGGCCAATTACATTGACATCAGTTTCCTGTAGAATTTTGGAGCATATTCACAGTTCGAATATACTAAATTTCCTTGAGACGGAACAGCTTCTTTCTATGAATCAACTCGGGTTTAGGAAACATCGTTCATGTAAAACTCAGCTTGCCCTTTTCTCACATGACATCTAGCGAGCCATGGATGAAGGGCAACAGGCGAATTGTGTTTTTCTCGACTTCAAAAAGGCGTTAGACGCTGTGCCACACTGCAGACTGCTAACGAAGATACGAGCTTATGGAATAGGTTCACAGATTTGTGACTGGCTGGAAGAATTCCTAAGAAATAGAACGCTGTACGTTGTTCTCGACGGCGAGTGTTCATCAGAGACGAGTGTCTCGCCAGGCGTGCCCCAGGGGAGTGTGATAGGACCGCTATTATTTTCTATCTATATAAATCATCTGATGGCCAGAGTAACTTGTAATTTGGGGCTGTTTGCTGATGATGCTGCGGTGTATGTGAGGGTGTCGTCTTTAATTGACTGCAATAGCGTACAGGATGACTTAGACAAAATCTCTAGTTGATGCGAAGAATGGCAGCTAGTTCTCAACGTAGGAAAATGTAAGGTGATGCGCATGAGTAGGAAAAACAATCCCATAATGTTCGAATACAGTAGTAGTGAGCTTCTTGATGTGGTCGCGTCGTTCAAATATCTAGGCATAACATTTCAGAGCTATATGAAATGGAACGAACATGTAAGGACAGTTGTGAGTAAGGCGGACAGCCGACTTAAGTTTATTGGGAAAATTTTGGGAAGACATACTTCATCTGTAAAGGAGACCGCGTATAAAACGCTTTACGACCACGTCTTGAATATTGTTCAAGTGTTTGAGACCCGCAGCAGATCGGTTTAAAGGAAGACATAGAAGCAGTTCAAAGGCGAGCAGCTAGGTTTGTTACTGGTAGGTTCGACCAATGCACGAGTGTCACGGAAATGCTCCGGCAACTCAATTGGGGAGCGCTGGAGGAAAGACGCCGTTCATTTCGTGAATTTCTGTTGAGGAAATTTAGCAAAAAAATGTTTGTATAGCTTATGGGACTTATCTACGGGGTCATCAGTCCCTAAAATTACAAACTACCTAAGAACTAACTAATACTAAGGACGGCACAAATATCCATGCCCGAGGGGGGATTCGAACCCCCGACCGTAGTGACCGTGCAGACCGTGACCGGATCGCCTCAGTCCCCTCGGCCACCGCGGCCGGCCCCAAGGAAATTTAGAGGGCCGGTATTTGAAGCAGAGTGTAGTACGATCTTGCTGCCACCTACTTACATTTCGCCTAATGATCACAAAGACAAGAGAAATTAGTGCTCATACGAAGGCACATTGACATTCTTTCTTTCCTCGTTCTATTTGGGAGTGGAAGAGGAAAGGAAATGCCTAGTAGTGGTACAGTGTACCCTCCGCCACGCATCTTACGGTGGATTGCGGAGTATGTATGTAGATGTAGATGTAAATATTGTTTTACCGTGCACTTCAATAAGTAGGTTAATAATGCCGACTGTTTCTCCGTTCGCTCATGTTGTTAATTTCTCTTTTCCTTGATATACTTGTGCCTCTCATTTGTCAGCGCTTTCTCTTCCTGCCGATAAACGAGCAACTTAACGACGTAACCACTTCCTTCCCCCAGCAAGATTTCCCAATGTCACTAGGTCACAGGCTGCTTTTTTCGTTTCCCGCAACAACGAACAAATCTCTATCGTGAGAACTTTGATGGCAGTATGAAGAGCATGGATAGTGGCACTGACCTTCCGCTCATACACCGGACACCAACATTCTGAGCTACAATGGGAATACTCCATAATCTCAGGAAATAATGACGCAAGGCAGAGCTAATAGTTGTTATCCTGTCGTATGAAGATCCTAATGCCGTTCCTCATTTGTAGAGGGGAGCGTTCTGCTTAAATGTGCAAAATTTTGTCGGGTAGCTAAATTACTGGCACAGACTTTGAGGACCTGTGCGTGGTTAAAGTGGACTCACTGTTGTCCAAATCGTGGAGAACGAGGGGCTCGCGTCGCTGAACTGCATGGCATCTGAACAGACCTGTAGTGGGCATCGGAAATCAGGAATGAATTAGGAAATATCCTAGTCCGTGACTCGGCTCTAACGACGAAGATGCGACGGAACGTGCAACCCTAACCATCGTTCTCTCTACCTCCCAGTTAGTTACCCCAAAGATGCGGGATATTCTAACTTGTATTGTGATATTTTGAGTGTAGTGTAAAAATGATAAATTTTCAGACATGGGTTCCAACGCTAAACGTAATCGCCATGGTCCTCACTACAAATATGCAACAACTATAAACGGAATGTACCTGCTAGATGCGGGATTTTTTGCATTATGATGATTTCAGTTAAAATATGTTAGAAATAACCATACTATCTTGCAGTGTGGGACTGCAACTGGCCAAAGGCATGATAGAAAAATAAGATACCAACGCCCGTAAGTTTTGATTGAATTTTATTTTGCTACTGCTTTCGACGCTCCACTAGTGTCGTCTTCTGGCCAAATCAGCGACGTCCAACCTATTATATACAAACTGCGCCTGAAAAGTTTGGTGAGTGGTCTCGGGATACATAGGAAACAAAAGTTACAAACAAAATACCTTTACTGGTCTTGTTCAATGTTCAAGAGCTTATAGGACTTAAGTACGGGGTCATCAGTCCCTAAACTTACAAACTACTTATGAACTAGCTAATACTAAGGATGGCACAAATATCCATGCCCGATGGGGGATTCGAACCCCTACCGTAGTGGCCGTGCAGACCGTGACTGGCGCGCCGCAGTACTCTCGGCCACCGCGGCTGGCTGACTGGTCTTAAAAGTAATCGCCATTGGCTAAAATACACTTCTGATACGGGTTGTAAAGCAGTTGGAAACTGTCTGTAAACGATTCTTGGCAGCAATCTTGGGACGAAGAGGAATCTGGGAGGAGAACTCACGCTCTCCTGCTAGATATCCAGGAAAAATTGGGTATGAAACATTTCAAACCATCTAGGGGGATGCTGCACTTCTTCACCGGGCATGGACCCTATCCGATATATCTATGTCGGTTTAGGAGACAGGCTACGCCAGCTTGTGCATGTGGTGCCGAGATAGGCACGCCAGAACACATAATTTATGAGTGTCCTACGTATGACGACGTGGCTGCGGATCTCAGAAGGGCTCTGCCTAGTAATAACACCTTTGAGCTCATAAGAACCCCAGACACGTTCCGAGTACTCGACGAAATCGCCAATAATATCTCGCGCAAAGTGCTTCGGGACTTTATCCTGAATCAATAACCGGATCTGACCCAATACCCGATTGAAACAGCCACATCTGCCATGCAGCCTGGGGATGGACTGGTCTCCAGCAATGGAAGAATCCGCCATCCCCTGGATTCGGGGGTTAGATGTGGCAAACACCGAATTAGACCATAGACGTAAGTTAGATGTAGGTTTTTCTTAAATAGTAGAATAAGACACGCAGGGGAAAAATTTTTGCGGTGGGGCTGTGGTGACAAAAGAAATTGGACGCCCAGTGCCAGGGGCATGCTCACTGGGATTCGCTCTGTGAGCTGGCCACCACAAGCAGGTTTGTAATGCTGGCACCCAAGTAACACCACAGCAGTAGCATAAGACACAACATCATACACATCACCAGTATAAACATCAACAACCAGCAAGATGTCCAGTGGTTTCTGCAGAAACATGTAATGTAATGAAATGTAATGTCACCATTTAGCCGTAAGAAATTTATGTATTATACTACTGCCCATTTTAGTCTTAGGTAATGGGTTGTATTGTTTGATATTATAATAAATTACAATTATTATAAAAAAACCGATTCATGTGGAAATACTCGAGGTATTGAGGTCAGGCGTTGCTGGATCTCCGCAACCGCTGCGAAGCGTAAACCCGTCTGCTATTATTCTCAAAGACAGCCGCCTATCATCCGCAAGCATCCGTCGCACTAGTTCGGTGTTGTCTGGGGCTGTGATTGTGGACGGTCGACCCGAACGTGGCTCATCCTCGACACCGTCCTTTCCGTTTCTAAAGCGTTTAAACCACTCAAATACACACTTTTACTCACTGCTTCCACACCATACGGTTGCACCAACCTCCCACGAGTCTCCGTCGTCGTTTTGCCTAAATTGAAATATATTTATATATATCCAATACGAATCCAATGCACGATAGAAAAAACTATTGTTCCATTTAAAAAATTATATCTATGTGCTGTAACTCTTTGGAAAATGATACGATAAACTATGTTCATAGCTTCGCAGAAAGTGTAACATTTCTTATGTTGACCTACCGCATTAAAATTTCCCGTCACCTATTATTTTATAAGTTACAGAGGCAAACACACTCAGTGAAACACCCTACTTTAAAAAATCTTGATGTTAACGCGTTGCTCCATTTTGCGCACCATGTTGCAATAACCCGTGTTCTCAGAGTGACCCTGTTAACTGGGTCGCAGCGTATATCACCGCTTCACTGTAGTGCTTTGCACAATAGCGGGCGCTTGTTGACTTGTCCATCACCGTGTATGAGCCGACACCTCATCCTCGCCAGCGCGGTTAGTAAAATATGGGACCATTCACCTAACTTTCCAGACGCACCTTGTACGTTGTCAATGAGGCCGTATTTCAGCTGATTTTGCAGTTGCTGATATTCACACACGCAGGACACCAGAAACCGCATTTTGATGAAACACGGCGTCATTGATAACATATACGACAGGTTGGATGTCACTGATTTCTGCAGAAAATGACACTACTGGAGTGTCAAAACCAGTAGCAAAATAAAATTCAGTCAAAACTTACGGCCGCGTTTTTTTATATTCATTATTATTGATTAATCACTATAAAACTGTTTCTCCTCTGGAGGAAATGGCCTGGTAGCCTAGTTTAAGCTAGTATCCACTTGTCGGAAGCGGTCGCGCGTGCAGGAGAGGCACTACAGGCTATGTCGTGTTGTTAGCGAAGACACTCCTGTCAGTAGTCTTCTGCCGTGGCCCAGTAAGGCAAAACTGTGCCGCATTGTCCTAACGGATACATTCTTCGTACATCTTACATTCACTCTTGTGGTTATTTCAGCACTGTATCCTGCATACAAATGCCGCTGATCTCAGTCATAAAGGCGCGCGGGAGTGGCCGCGCGTTCTTAGGCGCCTTGCTGCGGACTGTGCATCTGCTCCCTGTCGGAGGTTCGAGTCCGCCCTGTGCCATGGGTGTTTGTGTTACCTTTAGCATAAGTACGTTTCAGTAGTTTGTAAGTCTAGGGACTGATGACCACTGCATTTTGGCCACATAGCTTTACGAACATCTGAACTTTTTTTTTTTTTTTTTTTTTTTTTTTTTTTTTTTTTTTTTTTTTTTTTTGTCATTAAGTACAGACCGTCGGCCACTACGTTGAACATGGAAACACGTAACGCCCTAAATACAGTATTATCGCGACACTCTTTGGCACTGTGGTTTTGAGATTATTGATTTACAACTTTAAACATGGCTGATTAACGGCAACCGTAATCCAATTTTTTTTAACAATTATGTATATCAGCCAACCGGTTGCGTAATTTTTAGGTGCTTGACCTAGGTTTCGTTGCCACCAAGGACAACTTCATCAGAAGAATAAAAACAGTTACATGAAACACATGACGTCAAAGATATTACGAGCAGGATTACTCAAGTCGATTACAATAAAAATTAGCATTCTTACCATACAAATAAAACCAGTATGGTGTGAAGGGCATGAAGGAACTGCCTTCACAGCATATTGGTTTTATTTGTAGGGCAAGAATGCTAATTTTTATTGTAATCGACTTTAGCAACCGTGCTCGTAATATTTTTGACGTCATGTGTTTCATGTAACTGGTTTTAGTCTTCTGATGAAGTTGTCCCTAGTGGCAACGAAACCTAGGTGAAGCACCTAAAAATTATGCTACCGGTTGGCTGATATAAAAATTAGTTTAAAAAAAAGTTTAAAAATTATTGATTTACGAAGTGGAAATGCGACCACATCGAGGAACCTATACCGTTGTGCGGCTATAATCACATAGCATATACTTGAGTAATATTAAGAATGTAAAGTGTTTCACTTTGTCAAATTCAAAATTAGATGATAAAATATTACGAACGGCATTTATATCATATGTATACCATCTCAAATGTATAAAAACGTATTTATGGCAGACCAAAAGTGACTATCTCAACGTACCTCAAAACGTAAATAATTTATTGTAGCTTAAAATGAAATAACATCAAGTATGTAACGTGTTTCACTGTGTACTATTCTAATTAGAAGGCATTCATGACGCAACATAAACCTACATGGTGAGAGATGAATTTGACAACTTTAACTAATTCATATTCAAAGAAGAGTTTTGTGTATTGTATCTTTATTTAACATGTTTGCAACATAAGCACTAACGTCTCTTGTCGACACCTGTTAATGTTCACCTGAAGATGACCTAATAAGCCAAAAACCAGTAGAACAAAAACAGATTCTTTTCAACCTGAAACACTTTCAACTTACACTAAGGACGACCCCCCCCCCCCCACACACACACACACACAGACCCATACCCGAGGCACCGGCCGTGCAATCCGCGACATGACAGCCCAGACAAGCGGCAAACGACACGCGGTTAGGATTCTACGTTAAACCTTAAGACGTCAGCACACGGAGCGTGTGTCTGAACGTGTGTGGTCAACGTGCCGAGTCCAACGTGCGGCTGAACGCTTGGAGACGGCGCAACTTGAGCATACGAGACGTGTGCCTCAACGAGCTACACGCGACTGCAGCGCGCTCCAGCGACAGTTGTCGGCGGTATCAGTAGCTGGAATCACACCGTTTACCAAATCAAAAGACTGGATTTCCTGCTTTACCTCTATTGAACCGCTTATTTTCACGCTTGTGCTTATGTTCCTTATGTTCTGTGATAGGCCTAAATAAGTAACAACAAAATACCTATGAATGTTATGAAAACTTATGAAAGTTGCATGTTATGTCAATAAGTGAAGCGAATTATACAAGTTTCATGACAAACTGTGCTATATAAAATTGGAATAGGCTGTCACAAACCAAAGCATATTGTTGCAAGAGTCTCGATTTTTAGTAAATCTTAAAAGATCATGTTTCCACGGTCAATGTTACTATTCAGACTTGTCGTATGTGCTACTGGGCGATATGTCGGTTGTTGACATGTAATTACAACAAATGATACAAAGAACTATTCGTGTTGATAGGTCTTCAGTCCGCCTTGCCACGAAACGGCAGATTGCTGTAATACGCAAATTTTTTAACCACGTAATAAGACGTTTCCAGTCATTTATTCCAACAAATAGTACCTTAATGGCCGGTTTCCGAGAGATTCTCAATTTACTCAGTTACGTTTACTTGCTTTGAAATGTCATACATTCATAAGGCGTAAGTTACATACATAAAACCCATTAAATACGATGGCCAACATGGCGTCTTCGTCTCTCTACCGAAAAGAACTGCCCCCTCGCCGGATAGCCACGTGGTGTGACGTTGGGGGCGTAGTCCCACCTTATTGGTGATCGCTCAGACGCTCGTTGAGAATATCTGGCATGCTTGATACTGGCCCACACGTTGAAAAAGCCGCGCCAACGTGCGGTTCGCACGTTCTGACGTTAGAAACTCGCCACGTCGGCCACACTCGTTCAGATACACGCTGCGTGTGCCGACGGCTTTAGGTACCCCTTTAATCAATTGGATAACTGGGGTAAGTTACAGTCATCCATGTCGCTGGAGTCGAGTTGAACGACTTGTGAAATTATTATTATTATTACACCGTCATTTTATACGTTGTGTTCGCGAAATGTACCAGCGACTATTTCCCACCTCTGTGTTCTGGACACCACAGCGAGATATCGATCGCGCCTGCATCGTATCTGCTAGGTGTAATGCAAAGCTAATTTTGGCGCGTGTGTGCGCGGCGATAACAGCGATAAACATCCCATTAAAGAGCCGATAATGAAGTTCAAACACCGCGCGCCAGGACAAGCGTGATGAGCCCGAGTGTTTACGGCGGCCGGCAGATAGCGGCAAACATTCTCACATATGGTGATTAGTTCATGCATAATGCAGACGCGCCACCTGTGGCGACGGGCCGCAGCCGCACGCCGTACCGCGGTCCGCTCTGGAAACTGCGCACTCCACACTGAAATTCGTACCATGTTGCTGACGCTTTACGGGCAACTTTTTATCTACTTGCTGATGGCTTCTGTCTCCGAATCTTCGGTCGACGTTTGTTTAACGATTTTCGCCAGCCGGAGTGAATGACACTGTCAGAGGTTCGTTCACCCTCCCTTGCTGGCGGCGAATTGGAGGCAGCGACAGGAGATCATATAGAGTGATTTTTTTTTCCACCGTCTACAAACTCTAATGTACTTCTGTGCGGAAACGCAAGTTTTCTGTGCTAGAGAAGACCATTTATTGGATCATACTTTGTTACAGACTGCGGTCTAATAAACGCTACGGCGTGCAGCCACAACTACAGTACGCTAGGTTTGCTCCTAGATCGTGGTACTCTTCCTCATACGCCATGTCCTAGCACTATCTCCTACAATAGTAATCGGTATTGTTGTGTACGATTCACTTCTATTGCTTACGTCATACGCAATGGTTCAGCATCAGAATCAAGAACTTTCGACATGGCGTTTATTAGCGGATGTACAGGCAGTCGGCAAGTTGGTTAAAGTGCAGTTTATGCGGCAGCGGCTAGCCGTCGCGCTCGCTAGGTTAGGAACGGCAGAGCAGCCAATCAAGAGTCAAGTTATGCCGGCCAATAAGACTGCGTGTTTCATGACGAGTAAATGTGGCGTCAATTTCGAAGTTTATTCGAGGATTTCTGTGCGACATTTGTGTGATTGTAATTGATCTTCCATTTATAAGACATTTTGTACATAATTGTAGTATTACGGTCATAAGTAGCCTATTATAATACACCACAGCAGACAACCATAGAGCAGGTATAGCATGTTGTATTTATTTTATGATGTGTACGAAACAATGATCATCTTAAGTGAAAGTTAGGTATAGGTTAAACGAGAAGTTCTTTTCTAGTATGTGAGGGCGCGTAGCGCTCGAATCTCCGGTTCAGAAACATTCAATCGATTTACAGTTGAACGCTCGATATATACATCTTTTCTGTCCGGGCTACCTCGATTGCAAGCATTCTTGGAAATTACCGCAGTTACTTTTACTGACCGGGCAAGGGTACATTCAACAACCTGTCAACCATAGAACAGGTATAGCATGTTTTATTTATTTTATGATATGTTCGAAACAGTGATCAAGTGATATCCATACTGATAGCAACTGTAACTTGTTGATCGTCAAAAACTTTTGCACACACCGCTTCGACTTGTTTACACTCTCTTTCTTATTGGCCTCGGCAACGCGACTTCTGATTGGCTGCTCTGCCGTTCCTAACCTAGCGAGTGCGACGGCTAGCCGCTGCCGCATAAACTGCACTTTTATCCAACAAGTTCATGTCAGGATATCTATCACTGCCGGAAACAACTACAGCATTCAATGTTTGCAACAGTTTCGCCGGTTGTCTGGGATAGCAGGAAATTATGAAGAACTTAGCCGTAATGTTTGGACGCCAGACTTCAAGGAAAACTGTGGTTATCACCATGAAAGGCGATCGCTGTGTCAGTACCAGGCAGTTGGTCATTCTCCCTTATCATTCGAAGCGTGTGCAGAGCCGTTTTGCCTTCATCGTTTATTTTTTTATTTTTTCCTCTTTTTCACGAGGCAACCGCGATTCCGAAATTTGAGTCACCCATCCCATTCACAGATAAGGGAACCTTTACGCCGGTTGGTATCTTCAACTTTCATAAGTCAAGTCGGATAGTATGCCGAACCCTCATGGTGTGTTGACAGGGAATCATGAGCATCCGTGCATCTGGAACGTGTGAGCCGGAATAATTGGCGATCATGTTTTGGAACGTGCATTCGTTCCACGTCTCCTAACACGCCGGAAGAATCGGTGTTTTTTGATTTTGCCACTCTTGATTTGAAGGGTTACGTGGCTGCTGCATGATAGTGCTCTAGCCTATCAATTGTGTTACCTGGTCGATGGATCGGACGAGGTCCAGCTGCAATAGCCAGCTCGGTCACCGTATCTCACCGTGTGAGATAGCACATGCGACGGCGCATACATGTTTTGTTGAGGCACATAGAAACCACTTCCAAAACATACTGTAACTGTGGATTCATGCCACAGCGCGCATTAGGTCGCAGTCTCTGTAACACAGTATGACTGAATACATGGTCTCCAGCATGAAAACCACGCATTGCCGGATATGCGTTCATTATACCTTGTTTGTTCCTGTCCTCTCCTCGATCAATCCCGAGAGTTTGTACACAGTGGAAAAACTGCTCACCCTGTATAACGGCTCTAGTTTTAATAATGGTCACTATTTATTTACAGTACGAGGTGCAGTATCACCGTTTACTGATGGAGCCAGTGCATGTAAATCCCATTAATTCCATCAAAGCTACACACGTGAGCACTCGACGCTCTCCCTTTATTATGATCGAAAGCGGGATTAGGCTTGAGTCTTTAACGACAATTTCCAAAGAAGAATCACATGACAGTTCCTTCGGTAAGTCTCCATTAGATGCTGACTATTTTATCTTTTCAGGGTAGTCTTATTTATAAAGGTAAAGGAGTCAACAATCCGATGATTGGTTTGAAAACCACAGTGCTTTACTAGGCATGGTCCTGTTTGGAGGTGGTATGCCGTTGCCTTCCTCCGACCTTCGAACTGACTTACCCAGCCAGTTATAGGGGGACCTACAGTTTAACGTGGGTTCCGAACCACGGTGCTACTCGGTATTTTTCACATGAGCAATATTGCCAGAGGTGAAAGAAGTGGAAATTGACAGATAAAAATCCTAGGACCTGGCGGGGATCGAACCCGCGACCTTTGGATTTGTAGTCTGGCACTCTACCACTGTGCAACCGAGGCGCACTGGTCTTATCTCTTAGATTAGTACAACTGTCTTTCCGTTTTCTCTATCTATCAATCTTCTCTTTCCTCCTCCATCTGTCCATCTCCTTGTGTTTCCTCTCTCTCTCTCTCTCTCTCTCTCTCTCTCTCTCTCTCTCTCTCTGTCTGTTCATCTCATCTCGCGTCTCTCTGTTCATCTCCTCCTACCGCTCCCTCTCTTTGTTCCTCTCCACCTTCCCCTTTCTCTGCCAATGATCTCTCCTCGTCTCTGTTGAAGACCTTCTAAACTCCCTCAGCCCATTGCCTCCTCCATCTATGAAAAATTAAAAAACTCATGGTGACTAGTGAGATGATTTCTACGTTTATTGAGGGGTAACCTCCGTCATGCACCACATCAAATTTTAGGAAGACGGCCACGATCGGAATAAAACCATAGATTTTGTCGACGCTCCTAGGAAAAGTACCCTCTGCTATGCATCATACAAAATTTTACGTACACATTAATCTTCTTCTTGTTTTGAAGCTCAAGTGTGCGAAGTTTCATCGGAATTGGATGGACGGTACGGCAGCGCATAAAATACGAACAAAGATAATGCGGCAGTTTCCCACGCGTCTCTGTGTCTATGACGTCATATCTCCTAAATTGAAAGTCGTACAAGGAAATAATTTTTTAGGTACATTCATTGCCATAAAATATGTCGCGAATACATTTAGTAGCGAAGAGGTAATAAATTTAAACGCCATTCATAATGCGGCAATATTTCACGCATCTCAGTGTTCATGACGGCGCCGGCCGCGGTGGCCGAGGGGACTGAAGCGCTCCAGCCACGGTCTGCACGGCCACTACGGTCGGGGTTTCGAATCCCCCCTCGGGCATGGATATTTGTGCCGTCCTTAGTTGTAGCTAGTTCATAAGTAGTTTGTAAGTTTAGGGACTGATGACCCCGTAGTTAAGTCGCATAAGCTTTACAAACATTTGATTTGAGCTACGCCTATAACCTTCGAGATTTAACTTAATTGTTACTTTCCTTTAGTGCGTGAAAAATAATACAATAAAAATAACACGACTTATCAAATACATTTTTATATTTCTTCCTTTTTCAATCGGTAAGATATTTATCAGAATGTTTTCAAAAAATGTTTGTAATCGTATGAGACCAAACTACGTTGGTCATCAGTCCCTAGTCTTAAAAACTACTTAAACTAAGTTAAACTAACCTAAGGACAACACACACATCCATTCCCGAGGGAGGATTCGAACCTTCGACGCGGAAGGCAGCGCAATTGGTAACGTGGCGCTCTAGACCACTCGGCTACTCCCGCGCGACCTGAATGTTTTAGAAATCGTCGAAGGACCCAACTCAAGAAATCACATGACGCACTGGTGGCGCACAGTTAGCGAAATAACCGTCCCAGACCATTTATGTGCAGCAGATCACGAAAGAAGAACGCCTCTGACACTTCATTCAGCAATGCCTGATATCATTTCTGCCTTATTCGATCATTTTGCATCTATTACTACTAACTGTGACATTTTTGGCAGTAATCACGACACCCTATCCGCACGCAATTCATATCAAAAGTCGCTCGTAAAAAAGAGCATTGAAAAATCTCTGGAAATGTAGATATATCGTATCAATTTCACATTATTTGCCGATAGCAGTAGTTACTTGATGTGAATGGATAGCTAGTTGTGTAGCATAACAACGATATTTACTGAATCGATATTTTTTCTGTGTATCAACAGAGCTATTATTTCCCTCCCAAGCTGATTCATTGTGTTGGAATACAAGTAGGGGAGAGTAGTACACAGTCAAACAAAAATTACCCTTTTGATTGTTTCGTATAAAATACTACACAAATTTTCTTTATTTACTTGAAAGAATAATACTTTGTCAATATTTTGGAACAAAAAATGTTGCTACTAATTAGGAAGTTAAATAACAATTTTAAACAACCTCTGGAAATGTTTCACTGTGTACCGTGTATAGTACACAGTGAAAAAGCTGCCATTTTGTATATTTATTACTTGCTGAGTGACTTATAAAACATAAATATCTTGTTAAATACAAGAACAAACATTAACATACACTAAATTTTGGAAAACGAATATACCAGTGGTTGGAGAGTCTCTTAGTAGCCATAGGCAACGCAGGTGGCAAAATCATTGCAATGTCCTTATGTTAAACATAGACTATGTCTTCTGCAACGGGGAATACAAAACCAGTAATTTTTTATTTTTATTTAATTTATTTTTATTCAGTTCCACAAAGTACTGACTTCAAGACTTTAGCTACAAAATATATACTGTTTTTTCACCGAAATGTAGTCACCAATCATAATGTCCCGTTTCAAGTTAAAAAGATCTTATGATACACTTATCTCTATTTCACTGGATTGCCTTCATCTTTGTCACTTGTCACTTTCTTCATCACTTTCACTTAAAGCTTTTTGACTCACTTCAAATTTCTTTTCTCCATTTCTACCAGCTCTACCCTATTTCGCAAAGTCTTTTCTTCAACAGCTGCTCACTCTGGTGTTGATGTTAATATTATGCTTCTACCTTTGGAACGTCCACTTGTTTTCCTGGGAGGTGCTTTGGGCAAACCACGAAACTCTTTTGGCTAAATGTATGGTTTGCTGTTGTTACTGCAACTGGATGCCTCAACATCTTCCCTAGTACCCTCCAGAGTGTTAGGGGGAGTCATACCTCCGTCTGAGGCCAATAGTCCTGTTTCACTGTGTACCACATACAAGTGCTTCACTGTGTACCAAAGTCACCATAAACTAAAAAGTTATTCACAACTCTTAACCTACCTATCTACCAAATCTACAACTGGTCAGTATATAGCTAAAGAAGTGTATCTTATCACAAAACATAATATTTCTTTTAGCTGTATGTTATATGGAAAATACAAAACTTACAAAGAGACACTGACTGTAACTTCTGCCGTGGTGGAGTAGCCGAGCGGTCTAAAGCGTCTCGCTGCGGAGCGCGCGGTTGCTCGCCGTGGAGGTTCGGTCATCCCTGGGGCATGGGTGTGTGTGTGTGTGTGTGTGTGTGTGTGTGTGTGTGTTGTCCTTAGGTTAGTTTACCTAGGTTGATTTCATTTTTCCAGGGAAGCCAAAACAGTCTTGGTCCAACCCACCACTGCCCGCACCGAAACTAAGTTTATTGTGCGGTATCGCTCCCTGTATGTCTAGTAAAGCCAACCAATGCCCTTGAACAGTGCAAGGAGTCCCTTTACCAGTTCTTTATTAGACACAATTTCTTCGGGTCTGGTAGTCCCAAATGTTCTGTGCCTTTTACTCTCCAATGCAATGCATTCGAAGATTAGATGTGATGCAGTTTCATCAACGTCATCAACAGATCCTACATTTAGGGTCCTCTTCTGTTATTCCCATTGTATGTAGGTGTTACCTAGGTTTTTAGTAGTTTGTAAGCTACGGACTGATGACCACGCAGTTTGGTCCAATAGATTTACAAACATTTGACTTTTTTTTTTTTTTTTTTTTTTTTTTTTTTTTGTAACTTCTGACCACTGAAAACCAATAATACCCATAGAAACAAGAATAATCAACCAAACTGTCCATCATTACAGTCAAAGATGTCTTATCATAATAAACATACAGGGATACCAACAAGTTGAAAAAAATTACTAAAAACAATTGAGATGGAATGTTTCATTTTGTATCGTGTTTCACTGTGTACTACTCTCCCCTATACGCTCCGAAATCGTACTGTACATTGTTAGTGTTCAAATGTTTGTTAAGCTGATGGGACTTAACTACGGGTTCATCAGTCCCTAAACTTACAAACTACTTATCTACCACCTTATACTAAGGACGGCACAAATATCCATGCCCGAGGGGGGATTCGAACCCCCGACCGTAGTGGCCGTGCAGACCGTGACTGGAGTGCCTCAGTCCCCTCGGCCACCGCGGCCGGCCATTGTTAGTGATATTCCTTCTCATGCACTGGAGAGACACACCTGAACTGTTGCGAATGCTGTTAGAACACGACAACCAAGGAGTTTGTATCCAGAGAACGCTTCTATTCTCGTGGTAAGGAGCGTTTTCAAACAGGGGTGGTAGTGAAATTTTGTTTGTTTGTATAGCTTATGGGACTTAGCTACGGGGTCATCAGTCCCTAAACTTACATACTACTTATGAACTAGCTTATACTAAAGACGACACAAATATCCATGCCCAAGGGGGATTCGAACCCCCGAGGGGGGATTCGAACCCCCGACCGTAGTGGCCGTACAGACTGTGACTGACGCTCCACAGAACGCTCGGCCACCGCGGCCGGCTAGTTAAATTTTCAGTACGCCAGTTTCAACCACCAGAATCCGACACAGTGCGACTCTTCTCTGAAACTTGAAGGCCTTTCGCCAGGAGGCGTCGCCGGATTGCATTTGATCCCAAGATCAACAGGTCTCTGGCATAAGCTCGGCAGCCCTCGTGAATAATAGAGCGCAGACAGAGCGCGTCGGCGCACTGTCGCCCCAGCTCCGTCACTCGGCCTGCCTCCCCCCGGGGAAGCCCGCCGTGATTTAGGGGGGCGCAGAAAAGGCATAACTCGCGACGGCCGTTAAAACAGCCGGCCATAAATATCGGGATATATACGAGCGCCGTGGCAGCGCCGACCCATTTCTGCGCTGATACATTTGAGAGAAGCAACTTGTGACGGCCTCCCAGTTCTCGCAGGAAATGCCTGCTCCTGAAAAGTTGCGGCCGTCCCGCCAGTGACAAATTGGGCGTATAGCTGCCCCGCAGCCAGCCTTGTTATCCATTATCTCAGTGTGCGCGTGACTGAGGGGGCGCGGAAATGTGGGGCGGAAACGTCACGCTGAGCTTTTGAAACGAGCCGGCACAAGTTTCTATGAAAATTTTTATCAGACCACGCGAAACATACATGACTACTAAAATTCTTCCCATTACATTCATGCGTGGTGTGGTAAAACATCAGTACCTACATTATTATAATCCCTTATTACTGATTTTAACATTTTTTGTAGCTAACAAACTAAATTTTCTTTTGTAATATTGCCATGTAAAAATTGTAAGCTGTGCATCATTTTTTCTTCTTCGTCAGAAATCTGAAGATGCTCTAACCGGGCGAAACGCGTCATTCCAATAAAAGTTTTTGCAACCAAGACATTCGTTTATTCAAGAGCTCACGACTACTTGTTCTTCCTGTTCTTCTAGTATTCCTTCATTCTTTCACTAAAGGCTTCCTATCTTCAGACTACTTTGGTCATTGGGCTTTAGATGCAGTTTTCTCTGACATCACTTCCCACTTGTGCACCTTGTGTCTAAAGCCGACTTTGTCCATGATGTCTTCTGAATCTATATGTGCCCTTTCGAGATCAATTTTGACTTTTATCATTATTTATTTATCATCATTTGTATCATTATTTATTTACTTTTTTTTCGCGGTGTACTTTTTTCGAGGGTCTCACTGATACAGTGAACACGCAGGACGCGCCGCCACTGGTGATACAGGTGAGAGAATGTCGCGGAAATGATGCACGATCTGCCGCGGTGGAGTAGCCGAGCGGTCTAAAGCGTCTCGCTGCGGAGCGCGCGGTTGCTCGCCGTGGGGGTTCGAGTCCTCCCTGGGGCATGGGTGTGTGTGTTGTCCTTTAGGTTAGTATACCTAGGTTTAAGTAGTTTGTAAGTTACGGACTGATGACCGCGCAGTTTGGTCCACTGAGCTTTTGAAACGAGCCGTCACAAGTTTCTATGAAAGTTTTCGCCTGTTAAACAACTTCAAATTACTCTCTACATATTTCAACATATTTGTCCTCTTCGAATGTTTCTAATATTTGTATAGCTTATGGGACTTAACTACGGGGTCATCAGTCCTTAAACTTACAAACGACTTATGAACTAGCTAACACTAAGGACGGCACAAATATTCATGCCCGAGGGGGGATTCGAACCCCCGACTGTAGTGGGCGTGCAGACCGTGACTGGCGCGCCGCAGTCCTGTCGGCCACCGCGGCCGACTATTTGTACTCTCAAGCTAATTAGTTGATATTGGATTTGCTCTAATAAATGTTTTCATTTACCAACATTCGACATCGTCGTGTATGGGGAGCGATCTGTAAATGTTATATAGACTTTACATAGAAGAACGCCTAGATCCTATTTTTGAATCCCATCCTCGTCGCCACTTTTGTGTCCCAGCCTCGTCACCGCTTTTGTGTCCCGTTTCCGTCGTAGGTGTCGGTGGCCGAGTGGAAAGACCGACACAGGAATAAAGGATGCACGCTTGTGCAGGTAGGAGGTGACCAGCCAGTGGGACAGCAGAAACTAGAAACACTAGAGTAAATTAGAACGAGATATATATTGCACAGAATTTATACAATACTTAACTTTTACATAGCTCAGTACTGCAGAATGCTGATACATAGTTGAGCTAGAGGCCTCCTAGTGCCTATCCGATAGCCAAGTCTTCACTGGTGCCTGATTCCGAAGTGTTAACTGGTTCCTATCTCAGTCCCAAGTGAACGATGTCGTTCAGTGGTGGCCACGAGCGGAGTTGTAGCAGAGGGCGCTCGTGGCTGACGTCGTAAGAACGCCGCGCCGTGCGTGCATGGCGGCGCGCGGCGAAAGTAGGTGGCGCGCACTTTGGACTTGTGCGACACCACACCTATATTTTACTTCACACTTCATTATGTGACTAGTTTCGATAACAAGTTGTCATTTTCAAACGTAAAATTAAAATTATAAATCTGTATAAAAACTTTCAAAGGCACATGCTTCTGGTGTACACAGTACATAAAATACTCCACCTGTGTGCTAGTTACTGGGGTACCACTGACATATATTAATGTATCAAGCATGTCAGTGGTACCCCAGTAACTAGCACTGAGATGGAGTATTTTATGTACTGTGTACACCAGATGCATTGGCCTTCGAAAGTTTTCATACAGGTTTATAATTTTAATTTTACGTTTGAAAATTACAACTTCTTGTCGAAACTAGTCACATAATAAAGTATGAAATAAAGTATGCGATCTAGGCGTTCTTGTATGTGTAGTCTATATAAGTTTTCAATTACGACGAATAATATAAAAAATTAATCATATTACACTGGTCAAAACAATTACCGGATCATTTGAAATATCTAGGTTATGAAGCAATATCAGCAGAATGAAATAAAATGATTACATGTCCATCTGTCGGTTCTACAAACTGGAGACAACATTATGACAACTGAGATTGTGGTAATAACAGAAAGTTGCTGGACAGGGGATTAGTGTTGACTTGCATTTACTCTACCAAACGAATTATGCAAGCCGTTGGGATTTAGAAACTGTAGTGAGAGGGTAGTGCAATGTAACAACGATGTTACTTACTCGAAGCTATGGCATGGAGAGCCATAGGAAGGTTGGAAGCGGAACAGACACATAGGGAGCTGGATACAGGTATTGGAGTGTCCCAAAGTGTAATTTTCAGATCTTGAACGCGATTCCAGACAACAGGAACCGTTAAAACAAGGCACGACCACAGTCTTCCACGTGTAGCAAAAGCAAGAGATGACGGTTATCCCCAGTTAGCAGCCCAATGAGACAGGAGGCTGAATGCAACTCAGTTGCAACGCATCCTCTAGGCAACAACAGAACGTTTAATACAAACACAAACAGTCCGAAATCGCTTCGGAAATGTAGTCACTACGTACGGAAGCCTGTGGTATGTGTCGCATTAAAACCGCGACACTTTTTAGATCACAGGAACTGGGCGGCGAAACATCAGGATTTCAGTCGTAATGAATGGCAACGACCTTTCTACACAGATGAGTCAAGGTTTTGTGTTCAGCCGGACAATCGCCGTTCCCTCATCTGGAGATAACGTTGAACTCGAAAAAAATCCTGGTTATGTGCACGAAACATCACCATATCACTGTGGTGGACGAATGCTGTTGGCAGGAGTCAGCAGCCGTACGGACCTCTATGTCGTTCAGAATAGGTATAGACACAACATCCTTCCACCTTTTGTTGTGCCCTACGCTGGTACCATTGGATGTTGTTTCCTTCTGGTAGACGATAACGCTCGTTCATGGTGGACAAACGTGAACAAATGGAGTGCTCAGCTTGTTCACCGGACATAAATCAGGTAGAGCAGGCCTCGGACGCATTTGGCAGACGCTTTGCACCAAGACCAGCACCTCCCACAACGGTTGCAGAGCTGTATATTGCTTTCATGGAAGAATGGCCAAATATTCTCAAGAGCTGATTGATCACCTCATACTGTCGATGCCACGAAGGCATTAGCCGTCCGAGGTGATAAAACACCGCACTAGATGGCAACGAGAATGGCTTTCTCACAATTACGGTAGCCCCATGTTGCTTCGTTCTAAATAAACGCCATGTAAATCTGAATTAAGGAGTTGAGACAGCAAAATATTGTACTGTATCACACACAAATTACAACTTAAACAATATTTGGACAAAACATGTTATCATGTGTATATTGTGTATGATTTCCTCGCCCTATCCCCTAAGTGTTTTGAAAAGTCTATATCCCCTTTCATAAAAAAAAAAAAAAAAAATGTTCAAATGTTTGTTAAGCTCATGGGACTTAACTACGGGGTCACCAGTCCCAAAACTTACAATCTACTTACGAACTACCTTATACTAAGGACGGCTGATTCGAACCCCCGACCGTAGTGGCTGTGCAGACCGTGACTGGAGCGCCTCAGTCCCCGCGGGCACCGCGGCCGGCTTCTTCATCAGTGACTGGCATTTAGCGATGTCGCTACTTTCTTGAGTCCATCTCTGGAGAAATTAGGTAGTTACAAGATGAATAAGTCGCCAAATGGTATTTCAATAGAGACATCATCGACATATTTTTGAAAATATATATTTTTTGGGAAAACAGAGATCTTCTGGAAAGTATTTATAAATAGAGAGAGTCACAAATCGCAAAAAATCATTTATACAAATGACCGGTTTCGGCCTGTTTACAGGGTCACCTTCAGATCTATGTGGCGTAGGCTTGATGTCCACGCAGCAGTTACTGCATGGGACAAGCACCTGCTCGGTGGACGTCAGCCGGCCGTGGTGGCCGAGGAGACTGAGGCGCTTCAGTCACGGCCTGCACGGCCACTACGGTCGGGGGTTCGAACCCCCTCGGGCATGGATATTTGTGCCGTCCTAGTTTGTAAGTAGTTCATAAGTAGTTTGTAAGTTTAGGGACTGATGACCCCGTAGTTGTCCCATAAGCTTTACAAACATTTGAACATTTTTTGGTGGACGTCAAGCCTACGCCACATAGATCTGAAGATGGCCCTGTAAACAAGCCGAAACCAGTCATTATTTGTATAAATCACTTTTTGTGGTATTTGTGACTTTTTATTTATAAATAACCACTATAAATTGTTGCTGTGTAGTGCGCAGAAACTCCCATTTACAACATTATATCAGACCGCCTTTTCCAACATGTAGTGCTTCATAGCTATTTCAGTTATATTTACCCTCAATGTTTTGGCGAGTTCAAATCCAGTGATAATGCATAAAACATTGTCTGAAACTGTACTAAAGGCTTTCTCTTAAAATTATTTCGAGCCCACTCGAAATGTAAATGGTTGCGAAACGCACTTTTATCTCTTACCAACATATAACCTCTATCCAGAAGGAAGGATCAGGGTGGATACAGAAATTATTGAGCACAGAATCTTTGTAGCAAACAGTCCCCGTTCTTACAAACAATCTAAGATTGTAGACGTAGATGAGGAGATAAGGTCTGGCGTGAATTCAAAGAAATACAGTAGTTTCAATAGCAATGATTGTATGTACGAGACCACTTAAATAGTGGCAACACTGCTGTGGAGACAATATGCAAGGAATCTATTATTGTCACTGATAGCACACATTGTTGACGTACTCAGCCATCCAACGTCACCAATGTGCGCACAATCGAGGGAAACAGGGTTGCCAGGTGTGGCGATTTTTCGCATTCTTGGCTATCTTTTTCTTATAATAGTAGCCATTCTAGCAATCTGGCGACTGGCGATTACATTTGGCTATTAAAGGAATTGGTTGGCGACTTGATGGCTCTTTTATTTTACTTCAAATACAACGAATGTAATGCAATCACTCTTTAGACATTACAAGAATGATAACGCCTGAACTTCCGTAGAATACTGGTGATGTGTGGGAGAGTGTCACAGAGATGCAAACAAAGTCTTGAAAATAGACGTAAACTACCTCATGTACCCTACTTGCGATGGTTCGAGAAAGGCTTTAAACGATATCTCGAAGTATACTACAACACCGTTTGTATGGCTCCCGCTCAGAACATGAGGATAAGATTATATAAATTATAGCATGCAAGGAGGCATTCAAACAGTCATTTTTTCCGCGTTCCATACGTCAACACAACAGAAATTCGTAACAACTTCTACTGTGTAGCGAGCCCTTTGCTACGCACTTCACAGTGGTTAACAATGTCCGTGGAGAACACGCGGTCATTTCCCAGTTCGTCTCATGGCTGATTTTTCAGTGTGTAATGACGCATTATTACGAATTGAAGTCCATCTCACCTCAAAGTATGGATTGCTTAGCGCATTATTATAAATTACCTCCCCTCAAAATGTTGTAATGATTTTGTGTGTATTAAGGAAATGTTTGAAAGATTTAATAACTCTATTTAACATCTGTAAATATTTGTTTTTAAGAAGATGAAAGTGATTGGTAATCGAAACTATGCATAAGAACATCCCTTGTGTAAGTTTGATAGAATGATTCTTGAACAGTTTTGTGTTGTAAATTTTGTAAGTTATGAAATTAATAAATGTGATAGTTAAATTTAAGGTGACAATATTTTAACTGGCCTCATTGTCAGTTGGTGGTGTGTCTGGGTTCAGTTCTTGGATGGACTGAGATAAATGTTTCTGAGAAGTATGAGTTTCCTTGGAAAGTTCAGTCTGATGTCTGTGAATGTGAGAGTGTCACAGTTTGTGTTACTTTTTACTCAGTAACCAGCTTACTCTCTGAATTTCAGGATTATTATTGTCGAGTAACATGCTATAATTAACACAGCATAATGATGTTAACAGATAAAAGGTTCCGATATTTGGATATTTTTACTGGTGGTTATATTTATTGATGAAAAGATGGCGTTATTTTGGCTACTTTTTATTTAAAATTTGGCGACAGAGCAACAGAAAAACCTGGCAACTCTGGAGGGAAAGGCAGTCACTTGTGAGCGAGCGGTCTAACCTAACAGTGGCACTATGTTTTCGAAACAGGGACAACGGAGTTAAAACAATATTGAATGTACCAGAGGTCGTGTCATCTAGGTCTGCAAGAGGCGAGGGAGAGATCGACATTGCGCTAGAGAACAGTGGCACGTTGGGTAAAAGCCTTCAACGAAGGTCTGCAAACTGAAGCAGACATGCGTCGACAGGTCGTCCTAGCATCTCTGTAGAAGGAGTACATACTGTTGCCGCGTTAGTGAACAGTGATCGACATCAGACGATTCGTGACCTCGCCCACGAAACGGAATTATCGCTTACGGCTTTGATTCGCATCCAAAAGGAACGCCTGAGCATGCGAAAAATTGCATCACGATGGGTTTCCGCATGAATTGTCGAAAAAGCAAAAATGGATGCGTTACGACGCTGCTCAAGGCACTTGGAGCGCATTGCACGTCAATGCGCGGGCACATACAGGGCAAGCTGTGATTACTCTCTTCGGCCGATGGGACTAGGAAGAACTGTACCATCCACCATACTCCTCGGACTTAAGTCCTTGTGACTTCGATTTGATTCCGAAGATGAAGAAACCACCTAGTGGCATTCGCTTCAGAACTGTTTCAGAGATTCGACAGGCAGTAGACCGCTCCATTCGCACCATCAACAGAACTGGCTCTGCAGACGGTATATTACGCCTTCCACATCGCTGGCAATGGGTTCTACACATTGCTGGTGATTACTTTGAAGGACAGTAACGGCTTCAAACATGTATCGGTTGTTAATAAATAGTTGCCATACACTCTAGCTTAAATTCTGAAACGGCTTGACAAATTTGAATATAAGTTTTTTACCCTTGAATACATGCATAATTTCGAATAAAAATTATGAAAACCCAAAAGCATAGATGAGAAATAGAAATTGTTAATTTTTTATCACCACTTCGCATTAGACTTGTTTTTTTACACGCTGACATACCGTTCATCAGAATGCGATGAAATTGTACACACTTGACCTTAACAAGAAGAGGAATTATCTACATAAGATTCTTACGGTGAATGGCGAAGGGTACGTTATTCCGATCAGCATGAAACATGGCAGATATACTCTCTCCTATGTGTATACAAAATGATGTATATCAACAGAGCGAAGTAGGGGAAAGAGTTTGGCAGCGATGGCGGGGGAGGGGGGGGGGGTGTAATGCCCAGAAACGGTAGGATGGATGGATAGTACGGAAGGGACGGAAAGGGAGGACGAGTTGGAGGAGTAATTGGTGGTGGTGGTGGCGAAAGAAGGAAGAGATGAAGGAGAACGAGTATGCCTAGCAAGAGGGTCAAACTGAAGATGGTGGAGGAGGAGGCAGAGGTAGGCTGACAGACAGATAGCAGAGAAAGGACTAACTAAATATTGTAATAAATAAATACCCGACGAACTAAGCGTTTTCAGCTAGATAATAAGAGAAGTCCCAACATCGATTCAGAAGAAAAATCTCTTAGATCAGGCAAGGTTCGGATAAACTCGAAATTTAGTGCGGGTGTCAATGAGAGCAGCTATTAATCGATTTCATAACAAATCTCTGTTCCCAGATCTGGCAGTAAATCCAAAAATCCAAGGAGATAATGCTCGAATGTAAAGTGCACTGCCAATCAAATCTCAATGCTCCCAATCACTTACATTCTTAGGGATTACAATTAACTATAAGTCTGGAACGATCATATAGATAATGTTGGGGCAAGCTGAATAAAAGACCGCATTTAATTGGCAACACACTTAGAAGATCCAACACAGTCACTAAAGAGACAGCGTACAATACCCTTTTCCGCCCTCGGCTAGAGTAGTGCTGCATGACGGAAGACTTCGAAGAAGTGCAGAGAAGGGTAGCACGTTTTGTACCAAAGCGACAGAGATAAGAGAGACTGTCTCGAAAATGTTACACGAGGTTGAGTGGCAATTATTAAAACAAAGGCTTTTCTTAAATATATTTATGAAACTTTGGTCACCAACTGTCGTCTCTGATTGGGAAATTATTTAGTCACATCCAACCCACGTAGAGAAAAAAGATCATCATAAAAAATAAGAGAAACAGAAGTTCAAACCAAAAGTTTCCTGCGAGCTGTTAAAGATTCGAACTGTTAAACAGTCTGAAAGTGGTTCGATGAGCAGTCTGCCAGGAATTCGTGTGGGTTGCAAAGTAGTCATGCAAATGCAGACAGCATCACATACTTGATCCTTACTGCGTGAACTCTTTTAACGAGATCGATGTATGGGAGGTGCTACAGGCATAACCGCAGCATTTAATTAACTACATCGTCTGAAGACAGGGAAGGAGCTCGTTTTGAATAGCGACCACCAGCCTGTCAAACAGCTTTCACGAAACATGTGGCCCGCCTTTAATCGGCCCCTGCACCTTTGATCCTGTTCCTCCTCTGGCATCGGACGCATAGAATGGGTGTGAGGAGCGCCCTCCCAAAAAAGATGCCCGAGAAACCGAGCGGCTTATTGCATATGTATGTAACCCGTTAATAACAGGCCACAGGAGTTACTACGAAACTGAGACGGCTCATGCATACCTCGGCGGCACCAATTTCCACCTTATCACGGATCAGAAGCAGCTGGAGGCATTTAAAGATATCAGCACAACGCCTTCAGACCTGGGCGTTGTTATAAGTATCAGATTCATTGGCACTAGCGTGGTAAGGCAGACGCCTTGTCGCGGTTACCCACAAGCGCTATCTAGATTTCGATAGGGCTGCTGGTGCTTGTTTCCTCATTAATACAGCCAAATAAGAAGTGGTTACATGTCTTCCTGTTACGCTATCCTGTTTTATATCTCCGTTGCTATTACTTTCATTCTTACGTACGCATTACGGCGTCGGATGCCACACAACTATGCACAAATTCACACTTCCTTTTTCCAGGCGTAACCCAATCATTAAGTAATTCGGTAATTCGGTTTCTGCATTTAGTAAGGAGCAACAATGCTGAAACGGTGGAACTTCATACCACACTACCTGGTGGAACAGGGACTTCCAGTGTCGTCAAAGAAGAATGGCGAAGGACGAAATGGGAAACAATCCGAGCAGTTGTCTTACATTGTTCGCCGATTATGTTGTTGTTCATCGGTAGGCAAAGCAGCTCAAAAGCAGCTGTAAAATAATTTAGATAAGATATCTACATGATGCAAAATTTGGAAATCGATCCTAAACAATGAAAAGTGTGAAGTTATCCATATGAGCAATGAAAGAAATCCGTTAACTTCATTTATACGATAAATCTGTCAAAGCTAAAGCCCGTAAATTGAACGAAATATTGAGGAATTTTAATTACGAACAACTTAAATCGGAATGAGTACATACAAAATATTGTAGGGAAGGCGAATCAAAGGCTACGTTTCATTGGCAGAACACTCAGAAGATGCAACAGTTCTACTAAAAAACTGCCTGCACTAAACTTTGGCGTGCTATTTTGGAGTATTGCCGCCCACTGTAGAATGCGCAGCAAGTGAGACTGAAGGATGGCACAGAAAATGTTCATAGATGGGAAGCTCGTTTTGTACCATCACGATATATGGGAAAGAGTGTCAAGGAAATGATTAAAAGAAAGGCGTTATTCATTGCGGCGAGATTTATTAGCTAATTCCTGTCATCAACTTTCTCTTCCGAATGCGAACATATTTTGTTAGCTCCCACCTACATAGGCAGACACGATCATCATAATGAAATAAGAGAAATCAGGTCGAAAGCAGAAAGATTTAGTTGTTCCTTTTTCTCCACGAGCTATTACAGAATGGGACGGTAGAGAAACATCTTAAAACGGTTCGATGAACCCTCTGCCATACACTTCACTGTGATTAGCGGAGTAGTTATGTATATGTATGGGGATAAAACAAACGAGAAGCAGTTTGGACAAGAAGGGAATTATAGCTTTTGAAATGCGTAGCTACGGAAGAATACTTTAGATGAAGTGGATAGATTTCGTGAATAATGATGAGTCGCACAAAAGAATTGGAGTGAAAAGCCTGCCATAACTTCAATAAAACAAAACATCGATTGGTGGGACGCTTTCTGTGACAGCATTAAGTCATCAATTTAGATATGGAGGGAAGTATATGGATGGGGAGGGGCCGGCCGCGGTGGCCGAGGGGACTGAGACGCTCCAGTCACGGTCTGCACGGCCACTACGGTCGGGGGTTCGAATCTCCCCTCGGGCATGGATATTTGTGCCGTCCTTAGGATTAGCTAGTTCATAAGTAGTTTGTAAGTTTAGGGACTGATGACACCGTAGTTAAGTCCCATAAGCTATACAAACATTTGAAAAATTTGATGGGGAGGGATTTGAATACCTCAGTGCTTTACTGGGCATGGCCCTGTTGAAGAAATTAAATTCGAAAGAACACTTAGAAAATATTGTAGGGAAGGCGAACCAATGCCTACGATTCATTGGCATAACACTTAGAAGATGCAACAGTTCTACTAAAAAATAAACTGCCTACAATACACTTGTGCGTCGTATTTTGCAGTACTGCTGCGCATGGCGGGATCGGCACCAAGTGGGACTGACGGACGATTTAGAGAAAGATCAGAGAACGGCAGCTCGTTTCGTATTATCGCGATATACAGTGGCGGCTGGTGCTTCAGATGACTGGTGGTTCACTACTGGGCGCAGGATCCATTCCTCCCGCGGTCAGAAAAGTAGGACTGAATCCTCCCGAGCCTGCAAGGGTGTGGAAAAGGACGGGACTGAATCCTCCCATAACCTGTTTAAGCAGGTAGTTGGTGGCGGCCCGAGACCAGAGTGTGTGGCCAGACCTTTATGAATATTCCAGGCAAGCAAAGTTATCTATCATATGTTCCAGTGTATGTTCCTACATTGTACAGTAAAGTAAGAGTGAGAATTAAGCCCCAGTTAACTTTAGACTCAGAGTAAACGTACAGTAATATCACTTTGGTTCTTACAACTTAAAGATTACGTTTTACCTGCAATTGATAAATCATTTTTAGCAGATGGTATAAAAGTTTATTTGATACAGCGTCGAATTATAAACAGATGACAAGGCAGGCTAATGTTTTTACTAAGGAAGAAGAAATTCTGCTTTCAACTGGAGGGCGGGACATGAGTCTCATTGATCTGGCTTGGCTTAACGTGAATAGAAGCAAGTTGTGAACATCTGTAGTTTCTAACAAAACTTGCCTTAATAGGAAATCGGAAAACAGGAAATACTCCTGAAAGACTTTCACGGATATTGTATGTACTATGAGTAATACTCTTAAATGTGGTGCTGGGACATAGTAGGTAAGCGAGCAAACTGCTATTTTTGCGACTCGGGTTCGATTCCCACTAGGAGCTCAATTTCATTTATTAAATTTCTTGCACTTCTGCGTGGTTGTGGTCTTCATGAATGTCACAATATCTAGCCCCTCAACAGAAATTGTTTTAATAAAACTTTTGCAACCCTTAATGTTACACGTCCATCGCGGTACACCACTTTACAGCAACTTCTGAAATCCAAAAGTGTTACCTTTCAGAAGTAAGATTTTCCCTCCCTTTCTACTCAGTGAAACTTCAAGGGCGTCGGAGGACATCTTCACTGTTAAGCGATCTGCCGTGGACTGAAGTGACACGTAAGTCCGGAAACGCCTTGGGGCGGGGGTGGGGGCTGGTACGTCCAGGAGGAACCACTATGCTAGTACGGGAGGATTCAGTCCTGTCCCCTGTTTGCCTACCTTACGTTGGGAGGATTCCGTCCTGCGCCCACACTGCTTTGAGTGCCGGATCTTGATAGTGCCAGTGCTGCTCTACCCCCTCCCCCGTTCGCTGCGTCGATGTTTCGCCCCCCCCCCCCCCCCCCACAATTTGGCGCACCTTAGAGTGACGCCGGGGAAAGCGCCTCAGTTCACACCCCCCCCCCCCCGCCATTTAGATATAGTTTCGTTAAAAGATCTACATAATGTCTTACCTAGGCATGTTTGCGTTTGCTTCAAGCTGAGTTGAGGCTTCAACCTACCAAGCTTCTTTATTTCGCACTTTTCTTCCGAGCTTAAAGCTGAGAAATTTGTTTCTAAAACATACTGAACGTTTACCATGATACGTCTGTTCTTCAAATTGACGTTGCTGATGGTCCGCAGCTATAAATGTTAAATACACATTCATTACTTCGCCATTTGCGATAAGGACGGCACAAATATCCATGCCCGAGGGGGGATTCGAACCCCCGACCGTAGTGGCCGTGCAGACCGTGACTGGAGCGCCTCAGTCTCCTCGGCCACCGCGGCCGGCGGCGAGTGGTTAAGGCGACCGCTTGCGAAAAGCGAGAGACCCGTGTTCGAGTCCCGGTCCTGCACAAATTTTCATATGTTACAATATGATTTTCCAACTGAAGAATGGCAGATAAAGTCGGAAATTATCGCAAATTGCGAAGTAATGAATGTATATTTATACTGAACGTTATTCATTTTTCTTTGATAATAAACGTCAAGAACATATGAATATGTACATGAAAACTAAAACACAGTAAGTAAGTTATTACACTGTTAAGTGACTGTAACAAAGTAAATCTGTTACGATGACAGATCGGGTCTCGTGACACTGTAAGCAACACCCCCCCCCCTCTAACTTTACATATGCGCAAAGGCTGCTCCCCCCACGTCTTTTGAAACAGTTAAATATTTGTTACAGGGAAGAGTATAAATGTCATTTACCTTCAAAATCGCGACACATTTGCAGAAAGGTTCAAAGTAATTATGACAAATAATAATACAAAAGTCATTGTTGTCCCTGTATCTGATTGGGTTTAAAATAATTGCTTGCAGTGGGTCTCGAAGCCTCTATCTTCGACACCAATACCGGTAACCACACGGTTATTCTTGCTAGATGGAGAGTAGAGCATTATTATTTATGATCGGATCTTCTGAAGGCTTTTACAGTTGATGCGTCTTTAATTTATAGTTATAAGATATTTTACCAATTATGACGTGTTTTTTATGAAGCTTCAATGTGCCAAAATGAAATAGGAAGGGCGGATGTTGCCTTCATGGAGGGTTTGCAGCAAGGCGGCGTGTGCAATAGCTGCATTGTCTGCTTTGATACCATTCGTGCAGAACCGCCACAGCTCGGGTAGCCAGGAACTGTCGTCCTACCAGCTCCAACGCCAGTGTTAAAAGCCGTGTTTCCCCTCGCCCCTGCCTGCCGCGGGAGCGCTTACATGCTGTCTCCAGGGGGTTCACAAGAGAATCTGAACCTCAGCCGCGCATGCGCATTGCAACGCTGCGACCACTACCGCCCATATTAAGCGGCCGAGCGACGACTCGTATACGTGTTGTCACCGCGACGTACAACGTTTCTCATGTGATAAAAATGCTTTGAATATGCATATAAGAATCCGATTGAAAAACGAAACGAAGAATGATAGTTTAAAAACACTTTTTATTTGATTATTTATTTATTTACTGTTTTTTCGCGACGAGCTGTTTTCCAGGGTCTCACTGAGCCAGTGAACACACAGGACGCGCCGCCACCGGTGATACAGGTGAGAGAATGTCGCGGAAATGGTGCACGAGTTGGGGGGGGGGGGGGGAGAATCATTGAAAGAAAGAAAGAAATGTTCAAAATGTTCGAATGTTTCTAAAGCTTAAGGGACTTAACTGAGGGGTCATCAGTCGCTAAACTTACAAACTACAACTACCAAAGACGACACAAACATCCATGCCCGAGGTCGGGATTCGAACCCACGACGGGGAAGCGCCGCGAGCACCGCAACATGGCGCTCCAGTACGCGAGCCTAATCCGCTGCGGCGTGAAAGAAAGGCGTTATTTCTTGCGGTGATATCAATTTGCGAAATTTCTTTCACCAACTTACGAACATGTATTGTTAGTATCCACCAACATACGGAAACATGATCTCATAATAGCATAAGAAAAATCAGATATAAAAGAGAAAGATTTAAGTGTCCCTCTTTCCAGCGAGCTATTAGAGAATGGAAGTATAGAGAAATATCATAGAAGTGGTTCGATGAAGCCTAAGCCATGCACTACAGAATGGTTTGCAGAGTATCAATGTAGATGCAGAGCTATGCCCCATTTCCTGCGACCTTTAGCACTATTTGTTCAGAGATAATGACGTTTGAACGGGATAGAATTGCGCTAAGAGCTGCATAGGTACGTACTCACCAGTTGGCCTCGTATCTCCCGCGCACCGCACCTTTTACTTTGCCTGCCAGGCGGCCTCCTTCCATGCGGCACGAAACCCCGTCTGGCTAGCGTTACAAATTAAGGCTCACTGGGGGAGAGCCGGCAGTGGATGGGGATGAGAAACGCCCGGACAGGAAAAAAAGGGAGTGGGGGGGGAGGGCGGCGTTTAACAGAGGCGGCTTTATGCGGGCGGCGTGCCGGCCGGCCGTTTCTCGGGCGCCGCTTAAATCCCGGGCTGGCGGAAGACGGCGGCACGCGAGGCGCGGCCCAGCACGCAGCCAGTAGCGGCCGCACTCCACGCGCATGCGCACTGCCGCCTACTTGTTGCTTCGCGACACCAGACCCTCATTACCCTGCCGCCACCACTGGCGCTGCCGGCTTATTCTCACCGCACTTAACGGCCGCCATCACCGAGGAATGGCAGGTCACACTTACTTCCGTCCACCATATGGTCCTCAGGGAGTTCCAGTATTATCTTCAAATCAAATCTCAGAAAATGTAAAACGTTAGTATCAACAAAAATTACAGTTAAGAAATTGCGTCGTTATGGTATATCGCCCCAAATTTGCGATTGGATAGGGTATTTCCTGTCAGAGAGGACACAGTTCGTCGTAATCGATGGTAAGGCATCGACTAAAACAGAGCCGGCCGCGGTGGCCGAGCGTACTGCGGCGCGTCAGTCACAGTCTGCACGGCCACTACGGTCGGGGGTTCGAATCCCCCCCCTCCCGGGCATGCACATTTGTGCCGTCTTTAGTAGTAGCTAGCGAATAAGTAGATTGTAAGTTTAGGGACTGATAACCCCGTAGTTAAGTCCCATAAGCTCCACAAACATTTGAACATTTGATTTGACAGAGGTGATATCGGGCGTTCCACAGGGTAGTGTTATTGGTCCTTTGCTGTTCCTTATTTACATAAACGATTTGGAAGAAAATCTAAGTAGCTCTCTTATGTTGTTTACAGATGACGCCGTCATTTACCGTCTAGTAAATCATCTGAAGATCAAAACCAACTGTAGAACGATCTGAATAAGATATCAGTATGGTGCAAACATTGGCAATTGAGTCTAAATAATGAGAAGTGTGAAGTCGTCCACATGAGTACGAAAAGAAATCCGTTAAACTTTGTTTACAAGATAAATCAATCGTATGTGAAGGCCGTAAACTCCACAAAATATCTAGGAATTACTAGCACTTCAGACTTAAATTGGAAGGAACACCTCTATAATGTCGTGGGAAAGGTGAACCAAAGACTGCGTTTTATTGGCAGAAACCTTAAAAGATGCAACAGAACTACAAAAGAAACTGCATACACTACGCTTGTCCGTCCCTTTCTGGAGTATTGCTGCCCAGTGTAGAATCCTTATCAGATGGATTTGATGGAGGACATCGAAAGAGTCCAAAGAAGGGCAACTCGTTTCGTATTGTCACTATACAGGGGAGACAGCGTTACGGAAATGATACAGAATCTGGGAGGGGAATCATTACAACAACGGCGCTTATCGCTGCGGCGTGGGCTACTTGCGAAACTCCAATCGCCAACATTCTCCTCCGAATGCGAAAATATATCGTTCACTCCCACTTACATAGGTAGAAATGATCATCAGAATAAAATACGAGAAATCAGAGCTCTAACGGAGAGATTCACGTGTTCTTTTTTCCCGCGCTATTCCAGAATGGAATGAGAGATAAATAGTATAACGGTGGTTCGATGAACCCTCTGCCAGGCACTTAAATGTGATTTTCAGAGTATCCCATGTAGATGTAGATTATGTAATCTAAAGGACCCGTGCGAGTACTTCGCACCGTTAGTGGAATGACAAAAAAACTGGGGAAAAATTGAGGTGAAGTTGAATGTTCGCGCATGGCTTTCTTTAGAATCAATCAATGCAAGTGTTTAAAAGTGCAAAGGAGAGAGCTTGATCCGCTGAGTGTTGTTAGGGCGAAAACAACTGCTTACATTAATTAGAACAGAAGATATCGTAAAAAAAAACGATTAAAATATTCAATGCAAGGAGAGAAGGATACTGCGTTAAAAAAAATATATATATATATATATATATATATATATATATATATATATATATATACGATGAAGAGACTTAAGTTAATTCTTATACTTGATGACAAATCTGCGAATGAATACCCTTCGTTTAAAGTAAAGTTGAAGGAAATCGATGAAACAGAACGGCCTGACCGACTGACTTTCGTTTACAGTAAGAAATATATAGAAGGAAATCGCGTTTGAGTATAGAAAAATGAAGGCGAAAGTAATGTAAATTCTGATACTTGATGACAAATCTGTGGATGAATGCTCTTCGTTTAAAACAAAAACGAAGGAAATCGGCCAGGTAGTTTGGTCTGGCCGACTGACTTTAGTTTTCGTAGATTCTTTTAACATAAGTTTCCCTAACACGGAAATTGAACTACCGCTTTTTAATTTCAATCATGGAAGGAAACCAATGTAACTTATACAATTCGAAAGCAGCTTTGCCATAGATGTGCACAAAGCAAAACTCGTATGTGAACGGAGCAGTTACGAGTGGTTAAAGTCAATTTTTTCCTACCTAAATTTGATATCAGCCGACGATACGCGCGGAAGTTACAGGACTAGCACGACAGCCATCTAGCGGTAGGTTAGGTGTAACAACAGAATCGACCGTGTCGTCAACAGTGGTACGCTTAACGCTATTTCGCATATTACCCTGAAAGAACAACTTTGTGGTCGTCTTCTCCTGATAACAGAGAATTCGACTTGAAAACACCTTTGTAAACCTATTGGACCATATTGCTCTGGCCATCAGTCCATAGACCTACAAACTACTTAATCTTACACTAAGGATAATACACAAAACGATGCCGGAGGGAGGACTAACATCCAGCGGGAACGGTCGCCCTGTTCGTAGAATGACCCGACCGTTCCGTGAGGCGAATTCAAGTAACTTACTAATTTGTAATTACTTCATTTTCAATAGCTACGACTTCCTACTTGCCTTATTATATGGAAACTAGCTGAAAATCCAGCTTTGCCAGGATATTTATTACATAACATCGCACTCTACCTCCCCTTCAACTCTCTCTCTCTCTCTCTCTCTCTCTCTCTCTCTCTCTCTCTTCCACTATCCCCTCCACCTCCTCGTCCTCTCTCTGTTCCTTCTGCCTTTTCAATTCATCCCCTCCTTCCCCCGTCTGTGAAAACGTATATACCTCTGCCACTTGTGGCGCTTAGCATCGATGTTCCGTGTTGTAGTGCCCTCTACTGTATACACTGTCTTCCTATGCTTCGCAGATAACGATTTCAGAGATTACTGACATCTCGTATAATTAACAACATTTAATCTCTTATTAACATTGCACGACTGTGACTAACATTATGTCGCTTCTACGTAAATTCTGATATGTAATTTTTCGCGTATATAATAACTGTCTCTTGTAAAATGCTTGATTGTATATGTATCACACAATATCAGAAGAAGGGCGCCACGGCTCAGCGCGCCCGGTCAGAGGGCTGCACGCTCTCTGTAATAAAACAGCTGAGCCAAAGAACACGTAGAACCAAAAGGAACAAACACGATCAGCGTCCGCAAGGACAAGAACTACCCACAAAAAAAAAAAAAAAAAAAAAAATGCCGAGCGGTCTACAGCGCCACATTACGGAACGCGCGGTCTCCCGCGTCGGGGGTTCGAATCCCCCCTCGGGCATGGATGTGTGTATTGTCCTTACGTTAGTTTAAGTAATGATAAATCTGAAGCATAGAATTAAAATTTATGATGCGGCCGGGAATCGAACCCGAACCTCCATGCTTACTAGGCAGACGTCTTACCGTTAGTCTATCACACACTAACGATTAAGGCGCCTCGGAATTGATTATTTGTATTAAATTGGTTTAAGTAGTTTGTAAGTCTACGAACTGATGACGAACATAGTTTGGTCCCATAATAAATACAAACCCACTATAATTTTGTGGATTTTAAACAACCATACAGCATTTTTAGAGTTTACATTTGGATTCATACAGCCATGTGGCAAGTAACCTGGTGACCAGTCAAACCGTCTATACCCACCAACATAGCTCGGGCAAAATAGAAACCGTCTCTATGAGAACATACGTACATGTGCTAACTTGATGCTGATCGGTCGTATGGTGCTTGAGAGTAAAATACTTTTGCATTAAAAATATGTATGTGCCAGATTTGATGGTTATTACTGAAATCGAACAATGTCCATCGTACCATCACTCATCGTCGATGGCGCTTACAGAAATTGAGATCTTTGCAGAATTTCCGAATTTTCCTACTTTCCTTTGTAGGTGTCCTAAAAGTTTTGATCTGAAACATTTTCTAGGATCATAATGAACGAAACTAAAAAACAATTAAGCATATTCAGTGTTTCAAACATAAACTTTTGTCTTCGCTACACAAAAATAGCACATGAAATAACTTTTTTTTTCTTTTCTTTTTTTTTCTAATTACCCAATGTTTTGGACAATTTTTCTTTTCATAAAAACTTATCCGGATTATTGCAAACATTAAAGACAATTAGCGAAACAGACGAAATAGGTTCTGGATACGTCAACCAACTCAGACATTCTCCAGTGACGGTGACAACAAACAGGTCTTTCATTGGGAGAAACGAGTTCGTCGACAAGCTCACTATTTTAAGAAATAAATACGTGCCGATACAGGATATTTTATTTAAAACTCTGTATGAGATGTCACAGAAAAAAATTGCTTTTCAGTACGCCTTCATATGAAGAATAAATCAAACAAGTCTTTTTTTGTAACTCACAAAACACAAGACAAATGTTGTTTTCGAAATTTCAGTTTCATTACAACCTGTTTCGGTCAAGAAACATCGTTCACAGTAGCACCAACAAAGAAAAAAGTCTGTAAAAAATAATGTATGAAGGATAGGTAGCAACTCACCACTCAGACAATTGCTAAGCTACTGACAGGAGCGTAGGAAAGAGCACTCAATTTGCGGCCACAGCCTGTGTCAAGAAGAAAGAGCACACAGACGTTTGACACAAACACACAGGCACAGCTCAAACACAGACGAGCACTGTGTGTCTGTTGCTGCGGTCCGAGTGACACTACGAGCGCGAGTGTGTGGGAGGAGAAGTGGAGGGAGAAGGACGCAGGGCGAGAGTGGGGACACAAGGAAGTGCGCTGCCTGGCGGAGGGTGCACGAACTACCAGCCAGGTGCAATAGCAGATGCGGCTTCAAACACTGTGAAGGCAAAAGGGGGACCAGAAAGTGCTGCGGATCGAGGGTTCGATTTTGGAGGGGGTCACAGGTCACTGTGTTTTCGGCCCCGCACCCTTCCAGAAAAATATACCTTGGTATCATACTCCCTTTTGATGTATATATGTGTATGATTTTAATAACGGTAAAATATGTAATTTTGATATAATTATTTACGTTGTTCATAATTTACATGACATTTTAGTGTAATTTTCTTCTCTCATTACGTCCTGCTATGAACCACGAGGATTTTTATCTCTTCCCTGACGCTATTTTCCTCTTTCACCAGCAAAGCCGGCCGCGGTGGCCGAGGAGACTAAGGTGCTCCAGTCACGGTCTGCACGGCCACTACGGTCGGGGGTTCGAATCCCCCCTCGGGCATGGATATTTGTGCCGTCCTAGTTTGTAAGTAGTTCATAAGTAGTTTGTAAGTTTAGGGACTGATGACCCCGTAGTTAAGTCCCATAGACTATACAAACGTTTTTTCACCAGCAAATTTTCATATTGGCTCAAGGTGCTTCTTTTCTTTCTTCTGACAATTTGTCAGCAGGCTGCGAAACTGGCGTAATAAGCCGAATAAGGTGTTTAGCAATTCTGACCTTTTCTTTGATCATGAATGTCCGCACATGAAATTTCAGCTTCCTGTAAATCCTTTCTAACTTAGCTTGCTCATTTCGAATACGATTTTGGTTTTAAAATTGATCCACGTATGCAATGCGTAGGTCTTTGGGGGTACATTTTAGTGTAATAATAAAAGTAATAATAACTAATAATTTGTTTACACGAGTAAATAGCACGTCCCGTCGACAAAAATACCACTTCTTCATAATGATAATCAAGAAATTGCAGTTCCGTAAAATACTGTTTTTGAAAAATATGTCTCCAAATCTTTGCAAATTACATCTGGCACGTAGTTAATTTACCAACTATAATAGAATATTTCACAACATCATGATTTGCACATTGCGAAATCGAAGTGTGCATTTGGTGTTTCACTTTGCACTACGACTGGAATTTGGTTTGCGGATATGGCTATAACAGTATGTTAAGGAGAGAAGTGCTGATCATTTGAGTCGCCTATGAGCAGGGGGTGGAGTGTTAGAAAAGGCTTGGATATAAGTGAACAATATACAGTGAGGATATCTGAAGTGGTTAATGTGACCAATAAAAATAAATAAAACTATTTCAAAAACAATTATTCCCGAAATTTCCATACACGCTTAATGTGCAAAAAAAACAAAAAATATGTCTACAAAAGGAAATAGATTTTTTTTTTGGGGGGGGGGTGTCATTACCCCCATGACCCTCCCCCTAGATCCGCCACTGCCAGAATGACGCGTGGATTGTACCTGTGTGTGTGTGTGTGTGTGTGTGTGTGTGTGTGTGTGTGTGTGTGTGTGTGTGTGCTCTGTTATCCTGATGAAAGCTGTGACCGAAAATTTGTTTCCTGAGTGTGCGATTGTCTTTTCTAAATACCAGCGATTGTGTCTACTGTGAGGTGTAACCTATCCTCATTATACTGACATTCCAACTAGAGATGGGAAAAGTAGGTCCTTTTACGGAATCATTCGTTTCACAATAGCTCTTCTTACTTAACTAGTTTAATAAACTAGCTAAAATGAACTACTTAGTTCACTTTAATTAGTTCAATTAACTACTTCACATCAACTATATATTTCACCAAAACACGTATTTATTTATTTATTTATTTACAACGAAGGGGGTCAAATGGCACATGCAATAGACCTACTTTTAAAAACGTTTCACAATTGCTTTAATTATTTTTAGAAAATAAGCTTTCACCCATTACATCATCCCCTAACAGGTCGAATTTCCAAAATCCTGAAAATACTTATTTTTTAATGTCTGATTGAAACATCATGCACCAATTTTCTTAGTTCTAGATGCAAAATTCCGTAAAAAGCAGTAGTTTTCATATAAAGATTAATAAAAAATGCGAATGTCCTACACTCTCCTTGAAAGTGAACTAACAGAACTGACGTAGTTCGCGCAGATCGGAACTAGTTCATCAACTGAACTAAGTTAACTATTTCGGTCTTCCGATCTGATGCAGTTTACGCAGTTATATGTTACGACTTCGAAAACATATAGTTTTAGATCCGGAGGGTGATGGTGTACTCAGTATAATGGGAAGGGATATTTGAGCATGCACCATCTAGTTTCCAGTGGATCAGGAAAGCAAGCAGTAAAAGTACTATAGTTCACCAAAGTGAGCTAAAATGAATTACAATTCATTTTTGCCGCGGTGGAGTAGCCGAGCGATCTAAAGCGTCTCGCTGCGGAGGGCGCGATTGCTCGCCGTGGAGGTTCGAGTTCTCCCTGGGACATGGTGTGTGTGTGTGTGTGTGTGTGTGTGTGTGTGTGTGTGTGTGTGTGTGTGTGTGTGTGTGTGTGTGTGGTCCTTAGGTTAGTTTACCTAGGTTTAAGTAGTTTGTAAGCTACGGATTGATGACCACGCAGTTTGGTCCGATAGATTTACAAACATTTGAACATTTGAATTTTACAATTCATTTCACGGAATAGTTCAACTGAAATAGTTCGTTCACGAACTATACATCCCTAATTCAAACTGTACTTTCCATTGTCGTAATGGAAATTAGTGTGATGAACATGAAACAACAAAGTTCATGTATGCAATATGGAGAGATGTAGACAATATGAATTGTATATAATACGACCCAAGTTTGACAGAAGCATATACTATCCATAATGTGACGAATGCATTAGATACAAAATAAGACAAGGTCAAATATACTCCATTTCTTTGTATAGTTAAAGCCAACTCTTAGAACAATGCATATTTATCTAATATTTGTACAAATCGACCTACACAACTTTATATGTTATATCTGATTGCCACCACATGGAGAAGATCTCAAAACAAAGTGGTCTCTCAAATCATGCACATTTCGTGTGCAATTTTTGGCCTTTAGACTCCATCTGGGTTCGTTTTCGGCCAGGCTGGTGCAAGTATTTTGGTGACGCCACATGGGCGACTTGCGCGTTGATGCTGATGAAATGATGAGGAGGACGACACAACACCCAGTCCCCGAGTGAAGAAAATCTCCGTCCCGACCGGGAAACTCACCCTGGCCCCCTGCGTGCCATCTACTGGACTACGGAGGCGGACCTCTCAAATTAATGTATATGTATGGAAATAAGTGAAGTATGTGGTAAATAAAGCAACTCTATAATTAAAAAAAAAAGTTCCTCGTTGGCTCACCATTACATTTTTTGTAAGCCATGTCTTTCATGGATGAATTATATTCCCTTCGAATCTTGCTCTCTCTTTGTAAATGGCAGTAGTTTTTCTTACAATAAGTTTGACGCGGCTATTCCGCTTTTAGCTTTTCCGAATGGCAATTTAGCTATTTTCTTACTTTTCACATTCACGACATGCATGGCATTATCTGTGAATGGGCAAAGCTGAAAATGTGTATCCAGCCGGGATTCGAACCCGGATCTCCTGCTTTCCAGGCACTCGCGCTGACTCATACACCACTGAGGACATAGCGATCACCACACCTGCACGTAATTACTCAAGCACGCCTCCCGTCAGATGCAAATTCTCAACCTTACCCTTCCCACTATTTCTCAAACCCGTAGTTATTTAAACGGATTCCCGTAAGAGTAAGGACCTAGCAGTGCCACCGTACTGAAGAAATTGACCGTCATCCGCAAATTGTGTAAGTTATATATATGTGGCGCTTGTTCTTACGGACATGTCCGAAAGAACAAATGCCACACACACACACACACACACACACACACACACACACACATATTTCTTACTTTGCCTATTGATATTTCGCGGACTGCATGTATTTAATGTTCGTAATAGTCATGATAGAGTTTTTAAGGAAAGAAAAATTGTCCGAAAATGTGAAAATTCTGCAAAACCTAAAAGTGGTATTTTATGCGATTTTTGTGTATTCAAAGCCACAATTCAAGTCTGTAACAATGGATATGTGTAATTATTTTTTAGTTTCGTGCATTGCAGTTCTGGAAAACATTTCAGGTCAATAATTTCGGAACAATTGCAAGAAAAAAAAAAAATCGAAAAATTCTGCAAAAATAACAGTTTCTGTAAGCACTCTCGACAATAACTGACGATAGGGTGAACATACTTTGGTTTGACCAACAACCATGAAATCTGGCATGTATATATAAGTACAATTAACTTTAGACATGCAAGGAAATTTTGTTTCTTCGTCCTTCCAGCGTCAATGCCGTTCGTCTATTCAGGGTGAAACGTAAGTATAAAATGTTGATAACGTTGAATGTCTGCAACTCATATCTTTAGTTTCGCGAGGACAATCTTTGGTGCGCGCTGCCCCGCTTTTGAGATTAGAGTGTGGTCGCCAGCCACCGACTGGTGAGCAGGAGTAGTGTTGTGCAAGCGGTCATGGAATGAAGTCGCAAACTGCAGTACGAGATTGAATCCATTTGAAAATGTTCCGAGATTATGGAGAATAAAAATAAGGAGAGTCATCTTTTAATTATTAGGCGCTTCGCGTAATTGTAGTCCATCTCTAACAGACATTCAACATAAAGGGTTTAATCTTCGTCTTTTATGTTCATTCTTTAAATAATTTAAAGTATAGCGCAGGAATTTTAGTATGTTTTTAGTGTACAAAAAAAAAAAAAAAAAAAAAAAAAAAAAAAAAAAAAAAAAAAAAAAACGCTGAACGTGTGATGTAGACAATTTCAATTTTTTATTTAAATTGTATAATGCACTAGCTGGTTTTTTCTTTTATTGCTAGTAACGAGAAATTGATCTTTATTGAAAAATGAGAATAGAAGTAATGAGTTTTAGAAAAAATTTATATAAGGCGTTTCCAAGTTGTAATCACCATTTTTTGTACAATATTTTTTAAGTTCATGTTCTCCTTTTATGAAAAAAAGGGCTTCAGTTAAATTCCAACCTCAGGTCTGTTTCGTGTTAGTCATTCAAACCGAAACCCGATTAATAATTTCTTTCAAATACTACAGAGATGGACAAAATTAGTATTTCTGTAGTTAGGGGATCTGCATTGCACACCAGCGAATTCTTGTAGTTCGTTTTTGGACTTGCAGCATCAGCATTATTTAACAATAATTCTGAGAGCATTTACACATGTTTCCTTGCGCACAGGTAGGACACAAAATCAGTGTAAACCTTTGAGTGAGATAATTTAGGAATAATTGTCGAAATCAGAGGCCGGCCGCGGTGGCCGAGGAGACTGAGGCGCTCCAGTCACGGTCCGCACGGCTACTACTGTCGGGGGTTCGAATCCCCCCTCGGGCATGGATATTTGTGCCGTTCTAGTTCGTAAGTAGTTCATAATTAGTTTGTAAGTTTAGGGACTGATGACCCCGTAGTTAAGTGCCATAAACTATATAAACATTTGAACATCAGATCTAATTGGCAATCAGTCACTTCTGCAGCGAGCTGGTGTCCAAAAAAATTGCAATCTTTAAGAAGACAGCTTATTTTCTACCGGAGGTCAAATTGCCCATTCTATGAATAAATTCACAGGGTCAGAATTGGTTTTTATTACATACTTGGTTTTTGTTCAGAGTCATGCTCAACTAAATGTATAAAGTGTTCAGTCAGATTAGCAAGTTTGAGTTGATGCGCAGATTCATTTTACAGCCACCCATATACACAGACACAACTACACACGACACAATCGTTTGAGAATTCACTGCCGGCCGCGTTGGCCGAGGTGACTGAGGCGCTCCAGTCACGGTCAGCACGGCCACTACGGTCGGGGGTTCGAATCCCCCCTCGGGCATGGATATTTGTGCCGTCCTAGTTCGTAAGTAGTTCATAAGTAGTTTGTAAGTTTAGGGACTGATGACCCCGTAGTTAAGTCCCATAAGCTTAACAAACATTTGAACATTTTTTTTTTTTGAGAATTCACTAAAGTACAATCGAGCTATTTTTATTCATAGAATATATGACTTCAACTGCTATTTTTATTGACAAGCTGCGAGTACAATACTGAACATTGCTATTTTAATTACAATTACATAGATCTATTTGATCAATAACAATCATTTCAATATTTTACTTATAAATAACTTTCAAGGGCACCCCTTATTTTTAGCGATTACAATTGTTCGCGGTTGGATTCAAAGGAGTGTACTGAGGAACCCTGACGCCTGAGAGGTGGACGAAACGTGGCGTTGTTGACAGTTGGTCTCGGAGACTATATTAGCCAGTAGCGCTGCCCTGCACGGGAACGTGACAGGGGGCGAGCGAGCGAAAGCGTGAGGAACAGGCAGTTCACACTCCCACGATGCGCCCGGTTCTCATGCTCTCTCTCAGACAGCAGCAAGAGTGATGCAAAGAAACCCTGCCCTACAGCGGCTAAGCAGTTCTACATGTACATCTACATAGGATACTCTGCAAATCACATTTAAGTGCCTGGCAGAGGGTTCATCGAACCACAATTATACTATTTATCTCCCATTCCATTCTCGATAAGCGCGCGGGAAGAAAGAACACCTGAATCTCTCTGTTCGAGCTCTGATTTCTCGTACTGTATTCTGATGATCATTTCTAGCTATGTAAGTGGGAGTCAACAAGATATTTTCGCATTCGGAGGAGAATGTTGGCGATTGGAGTTTCGCAAGAAGCCCACGCCGCAGCGATAAGCGCCGTTGTTGTAATGATTCCCATCCCAGATCCTGTATCATTTCCGTAACGCTGTCTCCCCTGTATCGTAACAATACCAAACGAGCTTCTCTTCTTTGGACTCTTTCGATGTCCTCCGTCAAACCCACCTGATAAGGATTCCACACTGGGCAGCAATACTCCAAATGAGGACGCACAAGCGTAGTGTATGCAGTTTCTTTAGTAGTTCTGTTGCAACTTTTAAGGGTTCTGCCAACAAAACGTAGTCTCTGGTTCGCCTTTCCCACGATATTATCTACGTGTTCTTTCCAGTTTAGGTCTGAAGTAATAGTAATTCCCAGGTAGTTTGTGGTGTTTACGGCCTTCACATTTGATTGATTTATGTTGTAAACAAACTTTAACGGATTTTTGTCGTACTCATGTGGACGACTTCACACTTCCCATTATTTAGAGTCGATTGCCAGTTTTTACACCATACTGATATCTTATTCAGATCGTTCTGCAGTTGGTTTTGATCTTCAGATGATTTTACTAGACGGTAAATGACGGCGTCATCTGCAAACAACCGAAGAGAGCTACTTAGATTTTCCCCTAAATCGTTTATGTAAATAATGAATAGCAGAGGACCAATAACAGTTCACTGACAACTCAACAACACTCTCTGACGATCATAAACCTTACTCGAATAAACCTACCAGCCTATAACAAAACAGTATAGAGTTGCAACAAATTCCTAGCAATGGTGGATTTCTCCAAAGAGGCTAGAGGAAGAGCTCGTCGCGAAGTGTGGCGCTTCTAGTGCCTCCGGCGTCGAGAGGATGCAAAGCTTCAGGCAGCACGCTCTGATTCCTCTGCGGCTGACGCTCAGCCACTGCAGTCCAGCACTGAGCGACATGGCGCAGTGGGCAGAAACACGATACAAATCCGCCTCCAGTTTTTCCGTCCAGACGTCTTTAAATCGCTGATGCTAAATGCTGGGAAGATTCCTTTTAAAGGAAACGGTCAATTTTCTATCCTAACCTTCCTTAGTCGGAGGTGGGGCTGTCTCTAACGACCTCCCGCTGGAGTGGTAAAAGGCAAAATCGACCGTGTTTCCCGACTGCAACTCCGCGAATCGAAAATATGTACTATGTGTCAAGTATTAGGTAGCAGAGCTCTCTCTAGTCCTGAATCGGTAGAAGTCGGTGTTTACTGGCAGCTTTGGTCACCAGACAATCGGTTTCTGGCCGCAGCAAACATTAATAATCGACAGCACTGTGGGAAGAAGCAGTTGGGGTCTGAATTGTTATTGTTTTGTATACTACTATTCTGAGTAAGAAAGTTCCTGGCAGATTAAAATTATTTGCCGGAATCAGGTTTCAAACCTGGGACCTTTGCCTTTCGCCCTTGCCTTTCGCGTCTGAGCTATCCTGATGCGCTTCACGATCCGTCTTCACAACTTCACTTCTATCTGCCAGTACCTCGCCACCTACTTTCCAAACTTCACAGAAGTTCTCCTGCGAACCATGCAGGACTAGCACTCCTGGAAGAACGGATATGGTGAATACATGGGTGTTTCCAGAATGAAATTTTCACTCTGCAGCGGAGTGTGCGCTGATATGAAACATATCGGCAGATTAAAATTGTGTACAGGAACCGGGACTCGAACCTGGGACCTTTGCGCTTGGCTGCGAAACGCAAAGGTCCCTGGTTCGAGTCCCGGTTCCGGCACAGAGTTTACATCTGATGGCTAGTTTCATATCAGCGCACAGTCCGCTGCAGAGTGAAAATTTCATAATACTGTTCTGAGTGTTAATACCGTCCAATACATGATTAAAACGAGTGATAATTCAACTGTTGCCCCATCTCGGGGGTCGCTATAACGCCTTCAGCTGCGCTGACTATCTCTGTTTCGTACACGAACAGCGGACAAACTAGGCTCTATTGTTGTCTCCCATGTAGGCCTATGACAGATCGTAACGATATATACTTTTGGGGTAATCCAGTTAAGATTTTTCGCTATCACCACTCTTGTTTATTATTGTTATGGACAGAATTCTAAAATCTATTAAGGAAACTGCAAATGAGTCGAGATCACTGGTATTTGCAGATGATGTTGTAATATGGGGAGAAACAGAAAAAGAAGTGCAGAAGAGCCTGACTGTCTGGAACAATAAATTTAAAGAATTTAACCTAAAAATCAGATGGTTGAGATGACCATAAGCAGAGAGGGAACAAGTTCAAACATCTATTTAGAGGGAAGAAAAATCAAATCATTTTCCACTTTCAGTACCTTGGAAGTATTTTCTCCGAGGACAACACGATTCGGCAAGAAATCCTCAACAGAACACAAAAAGTATCAAATTTCTACATGCAAGTTCGGAATCTACTCTGGGACAAAAAAGTACCCCAGGCAGCAAAGATAACTTTGTATAAAACTTACTTCACTCCAATCCTAATATATGGCATGGAAACATGTACATTGTTAAAAAAGGATTACAGCAGAATCCAAGCAACAGAAATGAGGTTTATCAGGACTATGAATCAAAGTACCAGGAGAGACAAGATCAGAAATGAGGTACACAGGGAAACAGCTGGTGTCAGGGTACCTATTGCGAACATCTTGGGGAAACGAAGACTGCAGTGGTATGGCCATGAAATGAGAATGTATAGCACAAGAACAGCTAAAAAATACTTCAGAATGGAAGTGGGAGGAAGAAGACCAAGAGGAAGGCCAAGGAGACGATGGATAGAGGCAGTTAAATCAGACATAGAGAAGAACGGTTTTAACTGGGATGTTGTCCAAGACCAAATGTTATATCAAGATCGGAAGAGATGGAGAGCGCTTGTTAGCCACACCGGGGAAACTGGAGATGGAAAATGATGATGATGATGATGATGATGTTGTTGATGATGATGTTGATGATGATGATGAGGTATATGGTAAGGAAGGCTACATGAAACTAGGGAAATTACGTCGTCATCTTGACCAACAAGAACGCGATTTTTGTTTTTGCGCTATTAAGTCTAACATACAATTGGCGAGGGCTGGAAATGAATTCTGAATGGTTCTCGGCTACTGTGACTGTTGAGGAACAGAAGACATATATCAAGATGGAAACTTTACACGGCAGACAAAGGCAAAATTATTTTTGCCGTACCTAGGTCAAGGTATACGTATATAAACCATATTTGCAACTGGTCACCTGAAATTTGTTCACAATTTGAAAGTGGCAGTAATTTTATGGTGGTAAATCGTACCCCAAAAATAAAAGCACTGCGTACGATGTAAATAGGTTACAGCCGCAGTGGAGTAGCCGAGCGGTCTAAAGCGTTTTGCTGCGGGGCGCGCGGTTGCTCGCCGTGGAGGTTGGAGTCGTCCCTGGGGCATGGGTGTGTGTGTTCGTCCATAGGTTAGTTTACCTAGGTTTAAGTAGTTTTTAAGCTACGGACTGATGACCACGCAGTTTGGTCCGATAGATTTACAAACATTTGAACTTTTTTTAAAAATAGGGTACACGGAATGTGTACTGTAACATTACAGTAAATGGCTCCTAAGACATCGTGTACGTGACGAACAGTTCATCTCACTTTACGACGTTAGAACGACGCACAATCACTTTCAACTCCAGGAAGAGACGAGCAAAGAATTCTGCCTCTCGCGGCCCAGGCGTAAGAACGGTCGGGAAGGCCGTGAAAAAGCACAAGCAATACGGCGAAAAAGAACGTATAAAGAAAAGGAATTTGCAGGGAAAGGCAAAGAAAGGGGAATGTAAGCGAATGGCACACACACGGCGCGCCAGATACGGCCTGCGGGCAGTGGGGCGGAAGGGCAGTTAGGGGGATGCGGTCCCGCCTCTTCCCGGCAGCGCTAATGCCCCCAAATTGGCTCACAAAGCACCAGCACCGGCGCCAGGTGCCGCCTGCCCCACAACTGCAGCCACATCTAAATCCCAGCAGCCAGCATAGCTGCTGCCGCGCGAGAATGGCTCGTTTATATCACAGCCTGCTGCGCTGCTCTGCGTAGAGTCTAATGCTGGCTCAGTACAGGCCTAGTCAAAAAAATCAGTGGCGTAACTAGGACTTGGCCTTGGGGGGGGGGGGGGGATAGATCTGCTTGACGAGCAAAATTTTAGTCAGTTTCCAGACAGACTACCATCTACCACTCCCGTTGAAGAAAGTAATTCATTCCCTTCCAATGAAAGCTTATGGTAAAACACCCCAAGTTCCAAATCTTTACCTTTACCATATTGTTGTTATACGATTTCTTTTCTCCCCCCCCCCCCTCTCTTTTTTTTCTCTTTTCTTTTCGGGTTCTTGGGGGGGTTCTATCCCCCCCTCATCCCCCCATAGTTACGCCACTGGTAGTCATTCATGTTGCAACCACACAAATTACGAAATTTAGCTTCTGGTTCCTCTGCACTATAGGGAGAAAAATCATGATCAAATTAGTAGGTGATATGGGGACTTACAAGGAACTAAAGCCGACCGCGGTGGCCGAGGGGACTGAGGCGTTTCAGTCACGGTCTGCACGGCCACTACGGTCGGGGGTTCGAATCCCCCCTCGGGCATGGATATTTGTGCCGTCCTAGTTCGTAAGTAGTTCATAAGTAGTTTGTAAGTTTAGGGACTGATGACCCCGTAGTTAAGTCCCATAAACTATACAAACATTTGAAACATTTTGAAGGAGCTAAATTTAGTACATAGAGCCGCCGCATCTCCCAACAACAAGAAGGTATTCAATTGTCTTCTGGAAATTGTATTAAATGCTTAATTATGCAATCTTATGATTGTAAAATTCCGTTTTCCCTCATAATTTGCAAATTTTTTAAAAAATAACACGTACTAAAATTCAGATACTTGAATACTAGCTAAAACGCACCATTTCAGTCAAGTGATGGCTGTGACGTCAATCTATAGGTCTCTGCTCCTGCTGTCATAACATTCGCCAGCAGTGATAGATTGTTTGCGTATTCACGTTTCGGTAAATATTTTACAAATACTTCATAGTGCTGCACTGTACAAATACATCACTAAACGCTCAAAAAATAGTTTTTGCACGGTGCAAGCAATGATACACGCGTAAAATATCGTCGAGACTCGATTGTAGAGATCCGAATAACATAGACTTCACTTGGTGCTTTTATTACTGTGAGGGTTATTTTAATTGTTGTAGGAAACACATGTTTATATATTGCACCAAAGCTGCTTTTATTTTAAATGCTGACTGGTTTCGGGCTTTGGCATTTTCTTAAGCCACCTATTACAGACAACAAAGTGTGGCCGGCCGCGGTGGCCGAGGTGACTGAGGCGCTCCAGTCACGGTCAGCACGGCCACTACGGTCGGGGGTTCGAATCCCCCCTCGGGCATGGATATTTGTGCCGTCCTAGTTCGTAAGTAGTTCATAAGTAGTTTGTAAGTTTAGCTACTGATGACCACGTAGTTAAGTCCCATAAGCTTAACAAACTTTTGAACAAAGTGTGTTTTACAGGAAGATCCACGAATATGGCAGTGTTATATTGAATGTATAAGTCGTAATTACTTACATTTATATATAGTATCCAAATAAAACTATATATAAATGTAAGTAATTACGACTTATACATTCAATATAACACTGCCATATTCATGGATCTTCCTGTAAAACGCACTTTGTTCTCTGTAATAGGTGGGTTAAGAAAATGGACAAAGCCCGAAACTAGTCAGCATTTAAAATAAAAGCAACTCTGATGCAATATATAAAAATGCCTTTCCTACTACATTTAAGAGCTGCAAAACGCGACGTATCAAAACATTTTGGTTATTTTAATGTTAGTAAACACTCCATATGTAAATTATTATTGTATTATTTCACTATTACTATCATGCTCTTAATTGGAAAGGTGTAAGTTTGTATGAAGTACACATTACTTAATTGATGTTTACATTTGCGAAACAGCTGCTCACGATATGACACACCAACGATTTGTATTTAAAGGCATTTTTAATGTACTTGGTCGAAGAACAAATTTCATGTGGGTGCTATGTTTGAGTATTTATATCAGTGATACACTAGTTCAGGATGTGATCGATACATCAATGATTTGTGTCTCGCCATGCGGGAATATCCGTGCGCTCTAAGGCACCTTGCTATGAACTGCACGGCTGTTGCCCATCGGAAGTTAAGTCCTCAAAAAATGTTCAAATGTTTGTTAAGCTTATGGGACTTAACTACGGGGTCATCAGTCCCTAAACTTACAAACTACTTATGAACTACTTACGAACTAAGACGGCACAAATATCCATGCCCGAGGGGGGATTCGAACCCCCGACCGTAGTGGCCGTGCAGACCGTGACTGGAGCGCCTCAGTCTCCTCGGCCACCGCGGCCGGCCAGGCGCTACAGACAGCCAGAAAGAAACCAACTAAATGGTGCTGATATGTTGACGACACCTTTTGTAGTGTGGAACCATGGTGAAGAGGAGCTGGATGTCATCTTACTGCATGTCAATAGCATTAATCAAAAGTTACAGTTCACGATGTAGAAAGAGAGAAATGTCCAACTTAACTTCCTGGATGTATCGGTAATTAAACGGGAGGACGGGACTTTGGGTCATAAAGTACACAGAAAGGACATACACACTGATCGATACCTCTACAAGGAATCAAACGATCATCCGAGACAAAAAGGGATATCATTAAAACCTTGGTGGAGAGAACTAACAAAATCTTAGAGGATGAACTAAATCACCTACGGCCGGCCTTCGAGAAAAATGGTTATGGTGGCAAGGAAATTGATCGAGCTCTCCATCGAATAAGAGAAGAATCCAGAAGTTCCGAACAACGGTAACCATCTGGAAAAGTTTTTCTTCCGTACATTAGCAGAATTACTGATCGAATCGGGAAAGTATTGGCCAAACATGGTGTCGAGACGATCTACAGACCCACCAAGAAGATAAAAGAATACTTGAGATCAGCAAAAGACGCACGTAACCCCCTAGCAACACCGGGGTATACAAAAATCTTGTAGCTGTGGTCAAGTATATACTGGAAGAACTAAAAGAAGCATCAACACCTGCTTAACTGAACATAAAAGGAACTGTCGTCTGGGCCACACGGAAAAATCGGCAGTAGGAGAACATGTTTTTCAACATGGGAACCATCAAATAAAATTTAATGAAACGTGCGTTTCAGCTAGAACATCACATTACCATGCACGCATGTATAGAGAAGCAATAGATATTCACAAACACCGGAATAATTTTAATAGAAAAGGAAAAGGTCTAAAGTTAGATAAAATATGGATGTCGACATTGCACCAACAAAGATAGCTACACAGTCAGCCTCACGTGACGTATAGTGGTGCCCTCTATAACTGCAAGTGCCCCTCAGACCACAGGGTCTGATAATGACGGAACGCCGAAACGCGTAAGGCCTCAATAAATTAAAATTAGTGGTCAAGACTCTAAAGTTTATTTCAAGTGTCTCCGTTAGTTATTAGATGTTTAAGGTGTCATTCATGTTTTTAATATAAAATTTGTGAGGACACTCGGTTGTTCCTTTGAAAGAGAAAAGCCGAGCTTGTGCTTCGTCTCTGATGAGCTCGTTGCCGACAGGACGTTGAACACTAATTTACAGATTTTTTTTCATTTTTATTGTTTTAGCAGAGGTGTGGATGACACACAGCGCAAGTACAGTACCGCAAGGAGTCAGTGGCACGGTATCTTCGCTGCTCGGCTCATCGCTATTCTGGAGTGTTCCCTGGACAGCTGTGCGGGCTGCATTCTGTAGCAGAAGCAGTCACGGTCTGGTGCCCAACTGCTCGGTACTGATGAGGACCACCGTTTTTCTGCGTCGCCCCCGACACGGTTTGGAACGCTAGAGCAGGTGCACTTGCGCTGTTCATCACGAACATCCAGTCAATCTGATCAGGCCGACAAAACATTATGATGTACAAAGGTCAGCCAGAAAATTATTACTTCCCGTCTATCGTCGGAACAAGCGAGCTAAATTTACACGTAGATGGCACATGGTTCGGAATTATAGGGAAGAAAGGGCTTTAAGAAACTGTTCTATGAACAGTGAGAACAGTAGGTTGTAAACAATTCTTTTCTACAACGTTTCTGTGGTATCCCACTCCTCAGGATATTTAATACATTCCGATGAACTTAGTATCTTGGTGGTCAGACATAAACTGTTTAAATAATAACAAATCCTTTAATTTTTAATTATTAACTGTAGTTCTGAAAATAATGATGATCCATAAAACAGTAAAGATAAAGTATCCATCACTTGCTCACAATTCTCTTGAAGTGATCCGTGGTAGTGATCATTGTAAGTAGTTCTGAATCTTCAGTATGGTGACATATACTGAAGAGCCACACAAAATGTGTACGCGTATGCGAACACAGAAATATCTAAACACTCTGAGAGAACGGTGCTGCGATCGGCAACGACAATGTAAAAAAACAGGTGTCTGGCGGAGGCGTTAGATCGGTTACTACTGCTGCAGCAGGTTATCTCGATTTAATTGAGTTTGAACGTGGTGTTACAGTCGGCGCCCAAGAGATGGGCCACAACATCTCCGAGGTAGCGATGAGGCGGGGATTTTCCCGTACGACCATTTCACGATTGCACGGTGAAGATCGGTAGTCAGGTAAAACATCGAGTCTCCGACATCGCTGCGGCCGGAAAAAGATCCTGCAACAACGGGACCAACGACAACAGAAGAGAATCATTCAACGTGACAGAAGCAAATCTTTTCTCAATCTGCTGCGGATTTCAGTGCTGGACCATCAACAAGTGTCAGCGTGCGAACCATTCAACCAAACGTCATCGATATGGGCCTTTGAAGCCGAAGGCCTACTCGTGTACCCTTGCCGACGACAGGACACAAAGCTTTACGCCTTACCTAAGTCCGGCAATACCGACATTGGACTGTTGATGACTGCAAACATGTTGCCTGGTCTGGTGTGTTTTATTTCCAATTATATCGAGCTGATGAACGCGTAGACAGTCTCATGAATCCATGGCCCCTTCATGTCAGCAGGGAACTGTTCAAGCTCTTTCAGGCCGCGGTGGAATGGCCGAGCGCTCTGAGGCGCCTTGCTATGGTGCGTGCGGTTGCTCGCCATCGAAGGTTCGAGTCCTCCCTCGGGCATGCTTTTGTGTGTGTATTGTCCTTAGCATAAGATATTTAAATTAGGTGATTTCTTAATTTCTCCAGGAGAAAGGCAGATGGTACTTTGGGACATGCTGTTTATAGGAAGCCAACGCATACTGATTTGTATTTGAAAGCTGATACTTGTCACCACTCAGCTCAACGTGAAGGGGTTCTTCGAACCTTAGTGCACAGGGCTCACATCATTTCTGACCGGGAAAGTTTGCCCACTGAGTTGTTTCATCTGGACGTAACTTTTCGACAGAATGGCTGGAGGTAACTTTTCGACAGAATGGCTATGGTGAAGGGCAGATTAAAAGAGCGTTGCGCAATCGACCACATGTGCAACGGGCTAGTGATGACAACACTAAGTCGGCATCCACGTCAGTGGCCTATCTGCCATACGTTAGCAGCACTTCCAACAAGATTGGCTGTATTTTGCGTAAAAACAATGTAAAAAAAATGTTCAAATGTTTGTATAGCTTATGTGACTTAACTAGGGAGTCATCAGTCCCTAAACGTACAAACTACTTATGATCTTGCTAAGACTAAGGACGACACAAATATCCATGCACGAGGGGGGATTCGAACCCCCGACCGTAGTGGCCAGCCGGCCACGGTGGCCGCGGGGACTGAGGCGCTTCAGTCACGGTCTGCACGGCCACTACGGTCGGGGGTTCGAATCCCCCCTCGGGCATGGATATTTGTGCCGTCCTAGTTCGTAAGTAGTTCATAAGTAGTTTGTAAGTTTAGGGACTAATGACCCCGTAGTTAAGTCCTATAGACTATACAAACATTTTCGTAGTGGCCATGCGGACCGTGACTGGCGCGCCGCAGAGCGCTCGGCCACCGCGGCCGGTTAAAAAAAAATGTAAAATATGTCTTTCGTCCACCTTCTAAAATTAAGGCACTCTTGGGGTCCGTTAAGGATGATCTTGGTTTGCGCAAGGCGGGTGTCTACCGTATCCCATGTAGCTTTGGCATGTTATATGTTGGTCAAACTATTAGGACTGTTGAGGACCGTTGTATTGAGCATAAACGTCACACACGTTTATAACAGCCAAACAAATCTGCTGTGGCCGAACACTGTATTGACACAGGTCACTCTATGGAATACAACAAAACGGAAATTCTGACATGCACTTCAAACTACTGGGACTGTGTCATCAAGGAAGCGATAGAAATAAAACTAGGTGAAAAACTTATGAGTAGGGATGGAGGGTTCTGCTTAAATTCCGCTTGGGATCCTGCTCTCTCACTTGTCAAAAAACAGAGGGACAAAACTAATCCCACCTCATCCGCCGAGAACTGATGTTTATTATCTATAGTCTGGCCGGTTTTATCTTTGGTCGTGTCGGCGCTGTGTGCTTGCTTGCTCGGTGTTTGTTGTCTTTCCTGTTTACTCATTGAAAACCGAGGTTTTAAAGATCGTTGCATATTGCTTCCTCACTGCAGTTTCGCCTTGAAAATGGCAGGGTGGTCTCCTGCCGAAATATCGGCCGTCGTCGATTTTGGTACCTGGCAGCATACCCGTAAGTTTTTCGTAGTTTAAATTAGTTTAAGTTGTTTGTAGGCCTAAGGACTCATAACCGCAGCAGTTACGTCCCTTAGATTTACAAACATTTGAAACATTTTGAAGCTTGTGGAGGCTCTGTAACAGAGTGGGGTGTGTGCAGTTGAAGTGATATCGGACCCCTGGTACGTGTAGATACGACTCCGACAGGTGACACGTACGTACGCATTCTGGCTGATCACCAAATCAAATGTTCAAATGTTTGTAAATGTATGGGACTTAACTACTCTGGTCATAAGACCCTAAGGCTTACAATTTACTTAAACTAACTTAAGGACAACAATACACCCATGACCGAGGGAGGACTCGAACCTCCGACGGCGAGCAGCCGAGCGCTCCGCAGCTAGTCGCCTTCGAACGCTGGGCTGTTGATCACCTGCATCCATTCATGTCTATTGTACATGATACATATATTTTGTAGTCTTTTTTTTAGATAATACTCCAGTGGGGGGATTTTTATTGCATAAAAATGAACAGTACACCGTTCAGCTATTTTTAAACATAGCTTTCATACAGATTTCCACATTTACATAGTGAAAGCAGCTCGTTATCAGCTGTACAAGTTTCTAAATTTTAGTCAGTTAGATTGAATAAATAAGGAAGTTACTAGATACATGCTGTTGGATTTTTTTCTTTCACATTCAACAGTTACACTCCCTGAATTGTCAATAGTATCCGTCATTTTGCAATATTTTTCCTGTGCTTTTCAATACGTCTCTACTGATGGATAGGCAATCTAAAATGAAAATTTTAGAAAGTACTGATAAGGCGTCTTATTTTCGTACATGTCCAAAAGAACAGTCGCCATATCAATAAATCTCCAATTTCCCCCAACAGGCAATTGGTGTTGTGGGAAGCGTGCCTGGATAGCACCATTGGTTAAGGCGACCGCTGACAAAAACTGAGAATTCCAGGTTCGAATCCCGGTTCAGCACAAATTATCAACTTCGCCGTTGAATTTATTTCAATGCCCCGAAACGGTCGACATGTTTCAATATTTTTAATTCATGAAAATTTTAGGTCGGATCCAATCAGTCCAAGAAGACGGTTGTGTATTTGAATTATGCATCTGTGATGGAAGGAAAGAGAGTATTTGTGTGTGTGTGAGTTACTTTTCTGTCGAGGTCTAGTGGCCGAAAGCTAAGTTGCATGTATACTAGGAGTGCACTTTCATTTGCCTGTCGCCGCTCGACCGTATATCTTTGTGGTGACTCGCAAACGATCCTCAGTATATTGTATAATTTGTGCTCATTATTATGTTTACATCTTGCACAAGAGCAGGAGTGTTACAGCGGGCATGTGATGCCATAACACCAGCACGTACGACAGGCTTCCAGTAGTCCTGCAGTATGGGAGTGCTGGCTATTTGCGTGTCGGAAGCGAACCACCGGGCCTGTGAGCTGCCTGTCATCGCCACCAGTGACATGCCACGCTCTCTAGATGCAACCCACAATGGGGAGTTTGTGTATGCCGGCACCTTGTTTGTTTGCTCGACAAGCAGACACAAGAAAGCAGCGCGGGTCTATTTCGAAACTTGGCTAATAGCTAGGCACCGCCTGTGCAACGATTCTGTTCCCGTCAGCCGCGGTGTAGCTCCCAGACGCCACACATGGTACACATCATGGTACGAACTTCAAAGACTGTCACGGATCACAGTAATTTTAAACTGTAGAGCAGTTTCCGGTGTTGCCATTTACCTACACTTTCGTACGCATACATTTCACTTTTAGAGCTTGAGAAATCGCATCACGTAATTTTAAACGATTACACTGGAAAAGGGTAGCGAAATGCACAATGATCTGCAGCGTAGTGCAGGAAATGGCAAGTAAGCCTCTACCGAACAAGTTTTCAGTTCTGCGTTTACGTAGAGAGAAATATCCTTTATTATACAGGCTGAAGCGAAATACGAACACACTGACTTCGCAGGAGTATTCCTCAGATACCAGCAATAAAAAATGTCAAAACAATTTCTTCCTGCACATTTATGCAGCAGTAAATGGACTGAGATAGGCTTGTGTTCTACATGTCACTGTTTTTAAAATTACACAATTACACCAAAAAATTTCTATGGGGCGTAGAATGCGTCTTGAACAAAATAAGCGTGGAAACCCATGCCCAGAAACGCCGTTCTGCGACGCTACGGGGAGTCCATGTTAGGCACTAGCGCCTGCCGCTACACATCACATCCAGCAACTTGAACGCTCTTTAGCATCGTCGGATGACGTTTCCCGGCATGGGTTTCTATGCTAATTTTGTTCCTTAAGATGTCTTCTACATCCCCTAGAAGTTTGTTGGTGTAATTGTCTAACTGTAACACTGACGTTGCAACACACGCCTATCTCAGTCTTCTACTGCCGCAAATAATGCGCAAAACGAAATTTAGTGAGAGACTTTTTTTATCGTTCGTATGTGACGAATCGAGTTGCGAATCCCGAGCCGGCGAATTTCGCTTCACCCTGTATAACTACGCAATAGCAGAACAAACACTTGAAGCAGTTACTTCTATAAGTACCGGGTGATCAAAAAGTCAGTATAAATTTGAAAGCTTAATAAATCACGGAATAGTGTAGATAGAGAGGTAGATGTAGATGCTTGGAATGACTTGAGGCTTTATTAGAACAAAAAAGTTCAAAAAATGTCGGCAGATGGCGCTTCAACTGATCAGAAAAGCAATAATTAGCAGAACAAATTAAGACAAAGCAAAGATTATGTTCTTTACAGGAAATGCTCAATATGTTCACCATCATTCTTCAACAATAGCTGTAGTCGAGGAATAATGTTGTGAACAGCACTGTAAAGCATCTCTGGAGCTATGGTGAGGCATTTGCGTCGGATGTTGTCTTAAAGCATCCCTAGAGATGTCGGTCGATCACGATACACTTGCGACTTTGGGTAACCCCAAAGCCAATAATCGCACGGCCTGAGGTCTGGGGATATGTGAGGCCAAGCACGACGAAAGTGGCGGCTGAGCACACGATCATCACAAAACCTTGCGAGCAAGAGATCTTTTTCTTGAACTTTTTTTTTTTTTTTTTTTTTGTTCTAATAAAACCCCATGTCACTCCAAGCATGTGTGTCAAGTTTCACCTCTCTATCTACATTATTCCGCGATTGATTAAGTTTTCAAATTTATACTGACTTTTTGATCATCCGGTATATGTAGATCGGAAGCAGTGGAGGGAACATTTTTTAAAACTGCCGTCATATTGATGACTGCAGAAAACACGAGTCGTTCAAATGTTCAAATATTTGTAGAGCTTATGGGACTTAACTACGGGGTCATCAGTCCCTAAACTTACAAACTACTTATGAACTAGCTAACACTAAGGACGGCTCAAATATCCATGCCCGAGGGGGGATTCGAATCCCCGACTGTAGCGACCGTTCAGACCGTGACTAGCGCGCCTCAGTCCCCTCGGCCACCGCGGCTGATACACGAGCCGTATTAAGGTACAGAATATCTTCTCAAGTAGAGTGACCACAACAATTGTGTAATACACGGAGATTCATTAACATTCCTTATATTTACCATACCACTGATAAAGATTATAAAATACACGGGCATCAATATATGGGGGACTGTCCTGTACGAAACCAGCTACTGTGCTAGCACATACACATTATTTAGATGAAACTGCAGTAACGTTTATTAAAAGCTGTTGTAAGGATGGACAGAGAGTGGTGTATCCAAAAAAAATTAAAATAAACCGAAATAACACGGACGAAACTTGTGTAGTACGCATTTCTACCGCTGGGCTCCATCGCGGAACTCAATGCCAGGTCAGTGCCGTCTGCGATGGTGACTTGCAGTAATTATTTTTGCTACCGGTGTTTTATTCTTTTTCTTTTTTTACGTTACAGCTGTGAAATGTTTTCTACACCGAAAAAATGCACCTGAAACTGTTTTAATGTTGAAAACAGCCTACCAATATGCCGCTATGGGAAAAACTGAAGGGTACAAGTGGTTTTCCAGATTTTAAAGCTCGTTGTGGACGTCCATCGACTGCCCGAGTCATTCAAAGATCGTTCTCCCAGGTCAGAGCCTCACACCAACCTTGCACTCGGAAGTTTTAAGGAGAGTGCGCACAGTTTTCGTCAGAAAAGAGCCGATTTGTGGCAGACTGATTGGTTCTTCCACCACGACAACGCACCTGAACACTCAACCACTTGTGTTAGACATGGTTCCGATGCACCATCCGCCTTATTTGCCTGAACTTGCCCCAGCAAGCGAGGTGGCGCAGTGGTAACACACTGGGCTCTCATTCGGGAGGACGGTGGTTCAGATCCACCTCCGACCATCCAGATTTAGGTTTTCCATTATTTCCTTAAACCGCTCCATGCAATTGCCGGGATGGTTCCTTTCAAAGGGCACGGCCGGTTTCCCTCTAAATCCTTACCTAAAACTGCGAGCTCTAGCTCCGTCTCTAATGACCACGCTGTCAACAGGACGTTAAACTTCAAGCTTCCTTCCTATTCCTTCAAACCGTCTTGATTGCAAATTTTTTATTAGTTACATGACGCGTTTCGCCCTTTAGCAGGGCATCTTCAGATTATCTAAGTGACAGAATTTACACAAAATTACAAGGCGAAATTACAAACGGTTATAATGGTACATGGGCTTATTTTGTGTTAAGAAGACATTATAAATGGTAAACAAAGCTTACAATGCGCTCTCCATGGTGTGACAGCGTAAGTTGTTATTGCGGTGTTTCTATTTTTCTGAAATGTTTTTTTTGGATTTCCTTGTGGCCCTACAAATGTTCGGGTAACAACGAATTACAGTTGGAAGATACTCGGTAAAGATGTGAGAAACATAACACCGATTTTTAAGATTACCTTAATAGAAGCGGTAGTCTCTTAAAAATCGGTTTTATGTTTCTCACATCTTTACCGGAGTATGTTCCAACTGTAATTCGTTGTTACCCGAACATTTGTAGGGCCACAAGGAAATCCAAAAAAACATTCCAGAAAAATAGAAACACCGCAATTACAACTTACGCTGTCACACCGCGGAGAGCGCATTGTAAGTTTTGTTTACCATTTATACTGTCTTCTTAACACAAAATAAGCCCATGTACCATTATAACCGTTTGTACAAATGTTCAAATGTTTGTTAAGCTTATGGGACTTAACTACGGGGTCATCAGTCCCTAAACTTACAAACTACTTATGAACTACTTACGAACTAGGACGGCACAAATATCCATGCCCGAGGGGGGATTCGAACCCCCGACCGTAGTGGCCGTGCTGACCGTGACTGAAGCGCCTCAGTCACCTCGGCCACCGCGGCCGGCTAACCGTTTGTAATTCCGCCTTATAATTTTGTGTAAATTCTGTCACGCAGATAATCAGGAGATGCCCTGCTAAATGGCGAAACGCGTCATTAACTAATAAAAAATTTGCAATCAAGACGGTTTGAAGGAATATTTATTGTAACTGATTGCTGCTGTACACCATGGAATGGAAAGCTTCCTTCCTTTCTTCTTGAACTTGCTCTGTGCAATTATTTCTCATTTCCAAGCATAAAAAAGTGCGTTAAATGTTTCGATAACATTGATTAAAAAGAAAAGAAAAAAACACAGAAAAAACCAGGGTGAAGCTGTTGTGCATTTTTAAAGATGATTACGGAAATTTTTCGAACAGTGAACGCACCAGTGAGACAATTGTTAAAGGTTTTATAAAAATTATTCCCGTTTTTTGAGTACCTCCTCGTAAATGTAGGAAAACTAATTCCATGCCTTTAACTAAGACCTCGATCTAACTGTTCCTTGTAACTTTGATATCGTACGTATTTTAAATTACGTTGTATCGAAAGTAACAGCAAGAACAAGAATCCCAAAAACGAATATCATCCGCCGACAACTTCTCAGAAAATATATAAAATTTAAGTCATATTTAAAAAAAAGACCTTGACAGAAATTCATAGGCTAGAAGAGAAAATTGTTTTTGGTAGTGTAATGAGAAGCACTATGATGGCACAAACACGAAATAATCTTTGTCGTACAGGCATTATCCTGTAGGAGACTCTATGCCCTTGCCACCTTTCGTCTTCAGAACCTACTTACTTAGCTAGTAAAACGGGGATATACATTTCAGCGCCAAAAAGAAGCGATTAACGATAGGGAAAAAAACTGTACACCTAAAGTAAATTCAACCCTAGACCCGATATTTAGAGTTGTCGACGGAAGGAAGAAGGAAGATTTGGGTTTAACAATGCCCAGTCAACAGTGTCGTCATTAGAGAGTGAGCACAAGCTCCGATTCGTTTTGTTAAGGATGGGGAAGCAAATCGGCCGTGCCCTTTCAAAGGGACGATTTAGGAAAATCACGGATAATCCAAAACGGAATGAGCGGTGTCAGGTTTGAATGCGAATGCCAGTCCATTGTGCTAAATTTTGAATCACCCTGCTCGAATGAGCTACTATGTGAGTGTACATTGTAGTAAATAATGTGACCAATTTAAAAATTAGGCTTATCTAAATTACAATAAAACTGTACTTCAGAGTATTACTTTCGTCTCCGACAGGTGATAACAGGTTCTAGTGAATGCAGTGAATAGTTTGTAAGTTTAGGGACAGATGACCCCGTAGTTAAGTCCCATAAGCTATACAAACATTGAAAATCCAACACCATGAAGCACCAGAGATATGACAAGCAAGTTTCTTTGTGAGATAACACGGTGTACAAAGATCAGATGATTCAAAGAGTAGCCTCATCTGAAGTGAGGAAGATGATACAATCAGTAACATTGTTGCTGCCATTCTTGAGAATAATCGCTGTTACACGCATCGTCACTGAATAAAAGAAACTCTACATGTGTTCATGGGATACCGCAGTCCATCCTGCTTCCACATGTTGCCAAAGTTGGTCTGGTTTAGCTGTGGATGGAATATTCCGGTCATCCATCAGACGTTTGCGATAGGCGAGAAATCGCGAGAAAGAGTACAAGGCAGTAATGCAACACGATGGGAGACGAATAAGGCCTTAAAAATTGCCTGCCACTTATGGTAGCGCATTTTTCTGTTGTACGATATCCGTCGGCAAGCTCAAAAGGAATTAGAGGACAACAGTCTGCAGCACTTCATAGATACACTTACTGGTTAGTCTACTGTATTCCTCATCATCATCATCTGTAGCATTTTTCCACTGGCGGTTAACCGTATCAGTATATCACCAAAATATATAGTACGCTCAGTTTCGCTAACTCCATGACGGAAAATCGCTCGCGATTTGCGCCGTCTTCTGCTTTTACTTTTTAATTTAACCCTTTATGATCTGATGGGACCTCAAAGTCGCACTTTATAAAATTGGTGTACAACATTGTTCGTCATTTGAGTTGCCGCGCTACGTATTTTGCTTTGGTACATCGTTAATGCATCGGAGCTCTTTCATCTGTGACACCAAAGTAATTTGAACATCAGCATGCAGACCATGGGATAGGTAGTTGTATGCTGGTGATTGTTCAATTTGTATTCTGCTTATTTCCTGTGGGAAAGCGATCGTCATACATTTTTTCCCTGTTACTGGGTAAGCCAATTGTTGATAATGATTGGTCAGGAGCGGAATATATTACAAATCGTCAGTATAAATTTGTAAATATAATTTGGTACTCGTAAGTCTCGTCAGCCCTAAATAATATCATTTGATTGGCTTTTTCTATATACTACAGCAAAATTTTGAAATATCAAAGTGAAAAGACAAAAATTCAGGCCATAAAGGGTTAATAATAACAATATGCCCCCTCCCCCCTAAAAAAAAGTTGCTCCACTCAAGAAATAAGAATGTAAGTCCCAACACACATATACACACATAAAACAGACACAATTCTCTCGACATTCCGAAATACACACTAATGTGAGTGCACAGCGAAAAGTAGCCTAAAACAAACGCACGCAGCACAGATAATCGAAAGCAGTGGAACGTGTGGAAGCAATTCCACGATGCTAATGCTGTCGAAACACGTAGAATTCACATGATACAGTTACGTGGCACACACTGGCTGTGTCAGAGAGTGTGTGTGTGTGTGTGTGTGTGTGTGTGTGTGTGTGTGAGAGAGAGAGAGAGAGAGAGAGAGAGAGAGAGAGAGAGAGAGAGAGAGAGAGAGAGAGAGAGAGAGAGAGTGCAATGGTAAAAATAGAAACGTCACATTTAATACATTTCAGTGCAGCGACCGACCTCTCACGAACAGTGAAGCACATGCAGTGTGACTGATAATCACTGTCTGCCACGATATTTCGACACTAAACGAATAAATCTCATCTGTTGACGTAAAACCTCAGGCAGCTAAATACGCTAAATGACGAATTTAAACGAGTTCCACGTATTTAAAACAGGTTCAATAGTTCTATAAATTTGCCCACAGATGCGATACGTGGCGGGTCAAACCACAATATATTACTTGACGTAAATTTATCCGAAATAGACGCGTTGTCAACGGGGTTTTATATATTAAAGAAAAACAGAAGCGCCTCGAAATTAATGATAATATGTGGAAACAGAAACGAGGAACGTCCGCTTCGTTGTAGCTGTAATTTAAGACCTTCGTTTGTATTTTTTTCACGATGTCTCACCGGGAGTAAAAATAGATGAACAGTTAAAGTCTAAAATATTGAGTGTGTTACTGAGTGGATAGCCGTTACGTTGTATTTCACCACTTGTGAGACGTGCTATATCCAGGATGACAGAAAACAGTTGCGGAAAAGTTATTGTTCACTGGTTGCTAAGCAGCTTATTTAGGATCAAGTTTTAAGAACTTTATATCGCGGAGTTCTTGTGATATTCATTGTTATTTCAGAGTAAAATGTGTGTTGTTTAGAATTTTAAGACACAGGAGTATAAAACCCTTGTGAAAAAGGACGAGAAACGTAGAAGTGATCACTCGACACGAGCTCCGCACACGCGCCACCATCTTTGGTGGCGCGTCGCAGAATTTTATCAAGCCTGACCGGCCATGGTCAGCAGCGATAGGCCGCTCGTCACTGACCTCACATTCCTTTATCGAATTTCTCGTGCGCTTTCTCTGGGTGGATATAATTTACGCCGGAGATTCGTTTTACTCCTCAACAGACGGTACAATTCATTCCGTATCTTATCAACAGACATTCTATAAACAACCTTATCGACTCACTGCTGAAGAACGCAGCATCGGAAAAACAGGAGCGATCGAAAAAAGACAGAACACAGTTTACACACCGTCGACGTAATAGTCATTGGAGACCAAGTTTTGACAGAACACGTAAGGAGATTAGCATCCACAGTGTTTTTCCTGATTGGAACAACCTAGAGACTGAAGTGGCCGGTTTTTTTTTTTTTTTTTTTTTTTTACAATTTTCAATGTACTCCTTTACAATTTATTTGTATTCTTAATAATGCCTACATATCATTAATTAAAGCTTCCGGGCTAAGATGTCGTGGTCCATCAATAAAATTTCTTACTCCCGACGTTTCGTTGCCTACTGCGGACATCTTCAAGAGTGAGTCGACGACTAGCTTCTAGTAGGGCTGGGCAAATGATTCTCGTGTTCGAACATGTTCGGGATTTTCCGATACAGCAGAGAACTCGATACAGTATCGAAGTGTTCGAACACTCAGATAATAAATGACTGGCGCTGCATGTCTGCCAACGATACGCGGGAAATTTTGAAGCTACCGGGCTATCGCTTTGCTCAGAAAAAGTAAAACAAAGGCAACAGTATGAAAAACTGTATATTTTGTTTAAAACAGTGCATACGTGACGTGTCTGGTGTCACTGCAAGATATGATCCATTGATAAGATATCTGCTACTAGAACAGAACTACTGCACCTCATTACTGACGTCTAACATTCAAAGGAAAAAAAATGTGAATCCTTCATAAGTAGAAATTACATATAATGTGATTATAAGAGATCGGTTGCAAATGAACATTCCATTCCCTTTTAATACAGTATAGTAACAGATAAAAATGTTACCACCTTTTAATCGCCTTGAAAACAAGATTAAAAGAGATGAAATAGAGAAAACATTAGAAATTGAATACTCAATAACGAAAATAAGTCATATAAAAATAAACTGTAATTGCAACCTCGGAGTAAACGGTGCGCGAACTGCTCTGTACGTAGTATCAAGATGAGTCGCTAGATTGCACAACTATAATTTTTAATCGCGATCGCTATCGTTTACTTATAGCCTACATTCGCTACTGTTTTTACTTATGACCTGCACCCTAGGAGCTACTATAGTCGGAATTTCATACTTATTAATCCCCTATCTTCGTTATAAATCGTTTACTGCACAGAAAAGATTTATGAATATCATCGTTGTAAATCGTAGATCTAGTACCTCCTAGCATTGCTAGATAGCGTTGTGATCGAAAGTTCGAACATTTCCCGAGATTTCCCGAACCGTGACGTAAATTGTTCGAACAGTTCGAGTCATGTTCAAACCCAGCTCTAGCTTCTAGCCGCCGGGGTCCTGCTTATATAGAGGGCATAGATGGCGCCACCAATTCTCCCGTGCTGCCGACTATGAAACTATCTCTGACCAACGTCATCTCTCTCGATTACAAGTAATCGATTGTCATATCGTTGGTTCAAAGTCGACCGCTATATATTATCTAATTTTAAACCTTCTTCTTTTCTGTTAAAATTATTGTGCTTTTTCTGTATTTCTATAGCTTCTCTGTACATGCATGTGTAATAATGCGAGGTCTTGGCTAGCACGCTCGTTTCATTAAATTTTATTTCATGCTCACCCTGTGCAAGACATGCTTAGCCACAGCTAATTTGTCTGTGTGACCCAGTCGACAATTACTTTTATGTTCCAATATGCGGGTATTAACACTTCTTTTTGTTGTTCCTATGTACACCATGCCACAGCTACAGGGAATTTTATACACCCTAGGCGTTGCTAGGGGATGTCGTGCGTCTGTCACCGATTGTAAACATTCACTAATTTTCTTAGTAGGTCTAAAGACGGTCTCCACTTCAAATCTGGCCAATACTTTCCCAATACGGTCCGTAATTTTGTGGATGAAAGGAAGAAGAAAAATTTTTCCAGCCGACAGTAGTTGTTGTGACTTGTTTTCCGACATAATTCTTCTTAAATGGAGAGCTCGATCTTTATGCCTATATACATCTAAAATTTTCAAACAGTTATTAACTTTTATTTTCAACTCTCTGCTGCTTTTTAAGATATGTACTTACATCAACCAATGCATGTAGAATGTTTAAAATGGAAAAAAAAGGTAAAGCAGTCAACAATCCGAAGATTGGTTTGAACACCACAGTGCTTTACTAGGCATGGTCCTGTTTGGAGGTGGTATGCCGTTGCCTTCCTCCGACCTTCGAACTGACTTACCCAGCCAGTTATAGGGGGACCTACAGTTTAACGTGGGTTCCGAACCACGGTGCTACTCGGTATTTTTCACATGAGCAATACTGCCAGAGGTGAAAGAAGTGGAAAGTGACAGATAAAAATCCTAGGACCTGGCGGGGATCGAACCCGCGACCTTTGGATTTGTAGTCTGGCACTCTACCACTGTGCAACCGAGGCGCACATTAAAATGGGTATATTATAGAAAAGGAAAAATCAACCAATACTTATGGAATACTATGAGGAACCCGCGTGTGCTTAAATTATACATCTGACTGCAAAATAATAGGCAGTGGTACGAGCCATTACAAAGAGGTCTACGTCTGCACTTCCTAGTACCCGAGCGAGGTGACGCAGTGGTATCACATTAGGGTCACTTTCGGAAGGACGGCAGTTCAAACCCCCGTCCGTCTGATTCAGATTTTCCGTGATTTCTTTAATTCACGACATGAATATGCTGGGTAGTTTCCTTTTAAAGTGCACGTCTGAATTCCTTCTGACGACAACTATCCGAGTGTGTGTTCCGCCTCTAATGAACACGATGTCCACGGGACGTTAAAACCTGGTCCCCCTCCCTTCTCACTCCCTAGTTGAGCATTAATCTTATTTAAGAAGCAAAATATATTAGAAGGATCATTTGATAAGTAGTATTCTGGTTGGCAAGACATGGCTTTTCCCCGCGGCCGAGTGGCCGAGCGCATTGAGACGCTATGCTCCGATGCGCGAGAGCGTTCCCCGTCGGGGGTTCGAATCCGCCATCGGATGTGGATGTTTGTGTCGTCTTCAGTATACGGTAGTTCATAAGTACTTTGTAAGCTTAGGGACTGACGAGCCCGCAGATAAGTCTCTTAAGCTTTTCAAACATTTGAACATTTTTTTAATGCGTGGCTTAAATAACGCATGAACAGTGACACACAGTACGACATGAAGGCTTGAAGAAAAGTCGTCAGCTTTCTTTCATTATGAACAGAAGCATGCCAAGAAATGCTTTCGTTCACAAATTAATGAAATTTGGGCTGCTCTTCGTTGGTCTAGTTGTTTCAGTGGCGAATATAGTATATATTTTCAATTGGGGGGGGGGGGGAAGACTAAGCACATAGAACTTTTATGGCATTATATTTCAAACTGATGGCTAAAAAGTAGTTTTGCGTCGCAACCCGTGCTTCGCTATGGCGTTTTCAGAGGAGGCATGCAATCATTGACTTGATTTCTAAAAATACAAATATACACTAAAAAATCCGATACCATACTTTTTTTCTTTGTATTCATTATTTCGGGTGGGGGCAGAAACCCACCCCACCCCCGCTCAAAATACGCCACTGAGTCGTTTCCGTAGGTCTCGCGTGAGCGTAAGCGATGATTCTACCAAAGTACCAAGACATCGACGAGATGAAATTCCTGCTTTCTAAACGGTATTATTGTTTATCTTTAAATTGCACCAAAATTTTATTAAACACTTGCTGGGCATGTTTCGAACATGCATTCGGCTCTGAACAGTCGTTAGGGTACAGGGCCGTATTCCGGTGATTCAGTTTCAAAGTGTTGCGGTCGCACGGTGGCAATTAGAAAACATTGGAGCTAGGCGCATGGGACATTCCATTTCGGATATTATTATGGAATTCGACAGTGTTAATAGTGCACCGTGAACATCAAGAACAACGGCACGGCCTACACTTAATGACGAAGAACAGCGATGTTAACGTATTCATTAGAACACCGCGGCTTAATTTGGCGTTAATGGGCCAAGGCAGCAGACAACCCATTCGAGAACCTTTGCTAACAGCAGGGCATCGCCTGCAGCGCTTTACCTGGGCTCGTGACCACGCCTGTTGAACCCTAGAAGACTGAAAGAAAGGAACACACTCTCGGTGTGTTACAACATTAAACTTGCGGATGTGTTCCTCGAACCACCGCATTACACTGCTGGCCTTGTGATATGGAGTATATTATTGTTGAAATGACTTTTATAACTGGAAATTGTTTAGATCATGGAGATCTCTTTGGAGGATTTAACTAGTTACCTGGATAACTAATGTATTCGTATAGGAGAAGGGAATAAAACAACTTATTTATATACATAGCACAGGTACTTTCTAATGGTCAACAAAGGTTAGTGATATGTAGTTCTTGTTTTTAAATGATCGACAGCATCCATGTCAATGCATGTGTTTTCTCTGGTCGTTCAGACTACGGGGTCATTGCTCAGTTGGAAGTTGGATGTCTCACGCATCAACTCTTATCAACTGTGCCTCATCACTACTCTGAAAGAGTAGCCCATCAACGTGTGGCGTGATGTTCTCCATTGAACGTGTTGGAGGTTTGCGTCAACGTCAGCGAGAGGAGAAGGTGTGCCACCAATGTGCAGAGTTCTCGAGGAACTGCCCCTTCACGTCCACTATAACTGCGGATGAGAAAATGCTTGCTTATAAAATAATCAAAGAGAAAAAGAAGAGGATTAAGACGAGTGAAAAGAAGTACGAACTCAAACTTAAGAAGAATACAGAGCACTAACTACGTAAAGAGTAACAAGAAGCCGTATCTGACGAGACCTCGGTAGCAGAAAGTGTGGTGTCGCACAAGTCCAAAGTGCGCGCCACCTACTTTCGCCGCGCGCCGCCATGCACGCACGGCGCGGCGTTCTTTCGACGTCAGCCACGAGCGCCCTCTGTTACAACTCCGCTTGTGGCCACCACTGAACGACATCGTTCACTTGGGACTGAGATAGGAACCAGTTAAGACCTTCGTATTCAGATAGGCACCAATGAAGACTTAGCTATCGAATAGGCACTAGGCAGGCCTCTAGCTCAACTATGTATCAGCACTCTCCAGTACTGATCTATGTAAAAGTTAAGTATTGTATAAATTCTGTGCAATATATATCTCGTTCTAATTTACTCTAGTGTTTCTAGTTTCTGGCTGCTCCCCTCCGTACCTGCACCAGCGTGCTATCTTTATTCCTGTGTCGGTATTTTTCTACTCGGCCACCGACACCTACGACGGAAACGAGACAGAAAAGAAAGTAAAATCTTCATGTTTGATACTATCGTTGCCGACTAGGGTTGGCTATACGTTTCTATGAGAGCCCTTTGCGTTCCTATTTTACGTTCAGGTTATCGATGAGGGCACTTCCGTCACGTCTTTCGGTCCCACATATATTTTTCTGACGCCCCAAAGCACAGACATCAACGTGTCAAAATCGTCGCTTGCTTAGCTGACTCCCGATTTCAGTCGGAAAAAGCAGATGGTAGGGTCCTAGTGCGGCACAGACGCAGCGAAGTCAGGGAGACAAGTAGTGAACACGGCCATGTGCAAGCCAGTGGTGGCCCCACAATGGTGTGGGCTGTCTTTATATGGAATGCAGCGGGTCCTCTTGTCCATCACTGACTGGAAATTGTTAGTTACAACTTCTTGGAGATTACTTGCAGCCATTCATGGACTTCATGATGGAAAAAAAAACGATGAAATTTGTATGGATGACATTCGCCATGTCACCAGAACACAATTGTTCGCGACTGCTTTCAAGAAAATTCAGGACTTTTCTAGTGAATGATTTGGCAACCCATAACGCCAGACAATAATCTAATATTACGATTATGAGATATAACTGAGAGATAGCTTAGTGCACAAAATTCTGCGTCAGCTACACTTCCTCAGTTGTGGATAGATATAGAGGCAGAATTGCTGCATATACCTGCAGGGGAATTCCAACGACTAGCAGAGTCCCCTCCATGGAAAAAGAGATTCGACACGAAATGATGAGAAATCCTATGACTTTTGTTCAAATGTTTGTAGAGCTTATGGGACTTAACTACGGGGTCATCAGTCTCTAAACGTACAAACTACTTATGAATTAGCTTATACTAAAGACGGCACAAACATCCATGGCCGAGGGGGGATTCGACCCCCGACGGGGAATGGCCTCGCGCATCGTAGCAACGCGCCTCAATGCGCTCGGCCGCTCCGCCGCGGCTATGACTTTTGTCACCACAGTTTATGTAGCTCTAGATACAAAATGATCCTTAACACTGTCTATATCTAATACTTACTCTACAAATAACAATTCAGTGCCTGGCAGAGGGTTCATCGAGCCTCTTTCATAATATTTCCCTACCGATCAATTCCCTTGTTTTATTATGATCATCATAATATGGCCCTATGTTGGAGAGTGCTAACAAAATAATTTCCCATTCGAGAAAGTTGGCGAATAGCGCCGTTCTTTTAATAATTTCCACCCCAACTCGTGCGTAATTTCTGAGACACTCTCTCCCTTATATCGCAATAATACAAAACGAGCTGTCCTGCTCTGAACTTTATCTAAATCGTTCGTCAGTCCCACTTGATGGGAATACCACAACGCGCAGCAATACTCCAAAATAGGACGCACAAGTGTAGTGTAGGCAGTTTCTGTAGTATAATTGTTGCACCTTTGTGTGTTCTTTCCAAATGAGGTTGTTCGTAATTGCAATGCCTAGGTATTTAGTTGAATTTATGGCATGTAGATTTGTCAGATTTATTGTGTAAACAAAGGTCAATAGATTTCTTTTATTGTTCATACGAATGCGTAACACTTATCATTATTAAGGGTCAATTGTCAATTTTTTCACCATGCTGATATCTTATCTAAATCATTTTACAGCTGCTTTTGATCTTCTGCTGACTCTATTAACCGATAAATGACAGCATCATCCGCCAACAGTCTAAGCGAATCATGTTGTCTCCTAAATCGTTTATAAAAATAAGGAATAACAGGGGCTCTATAACACTTCGTTGTGGAATGTCAGATACCACTTCTGTTTAACTCCATGACTTTCGAACTGTGTCCTTTCTGAAATCGCGAATCCAAACGTAAAACTGTGGCGATAGTCCACAAGTACACAGTTTCATTAGAAGACACTTATGAACTGCAGTGTAAACAGTTATTCAGTAACCTAGATATGTGGAATCGATTTGACATCCCTTGTAGACAGTATTCATCACTTCGTGTGAGTAAAGCGGTAGCTGTTTCACAAGAACGATACTTTCTCAATCCGTGTTGACTATGGGTGAATAGGTCGTTCTCTTCGAGGTAGTTCGTAATATTTGAGGAAAGTATGTGTTCTAAAATCCTGTTATCCGACGTCAATGATATAGGCCTGTAATTTTGCGGATGACATCTATTGCCTTTTTTAATATTGGCGTAACGTAAATAACTTTCCACTCTTTGAGTACGGAACGTTCACTGAGCGAGCGGTTGTATATGATAACTGGGTATGGGGCTATTGCATCAGAATACTCTGAAAGACAATTAATTGGTATACAGTCGGAACCGGCTTACTTTTGTAAAGTGATTTCAGTTGCTTTAATACACCAGGGATATCAACTTCTGAATTACGCATGCTGGCAGCTGTTCTTGATTCGAATTCTGTAGTATTTACTGGGTTCTCTTTGGTGAAGGAATTTCGGAAAGCTCTGTTTAGGAGCAGTGCTGTTGTTTTTTTGTAAAAATATAGGGAATAGAAAATGTCGATATTTAAAAATATCATAATCGGGCCCCAATATATCGAAAAAAGTATACATATATCAGACTATAAAAATATAGGCTTCACATTGTAAATATGCCACTTTTAGAGCTGATTTATTATTAGATTTTCTGTATATTAACGAGCTAGCAGCTCGCCTGTTCCCCTTACAGCAAGAATTTTAACAAAACATTTGTAAGTTAATAATGGAACTTTTTTGGAAAAATGTTCGAATGTTTGTAAAGTTTATGGGACTGAACTGAGGGGTCATCAGTCCCTAAACTTACAAACTACTTATGACTAGCTTATACTAAAGACAACACAAATATCCACGCCCGAGGGAGAATTCTAACCTCCGACGCCGAAGGCCGCGCGATCTGCAACTTGGCGCTCCAGATCGCTCGGCTACAACCGCGGGGCGGACTTTTTGCAGTTGAAAATCTTGAATTATATTTCTGGCCAAGTGTAGTGCTGTTAATAACGAATGTGTAGATGGTACAGTGTCATGAAATATTTCATTGAAATCAACCTTTTATACCTTGTTTTCTTAATTTGTCATTGGCTTTATGTCGAAATAAACGTTTTTGAAGCTGATATATGAAAAATCTAAATATATTAAACAGTGGAATCGTTTCGAGAAGAAACTTTCGATTGCTCCATGGAATATCTGCATCTGTGGAATGTGGCAGATAAGTTTGCCGTTTCGTCATACGCGTACTAGGTTTAAAAAGGCACCTATCATGTGGGTATTTTCAGCAACTGACATTTATTTATTTATTTTAAGAACAGTAGTGTGAAGAAACATCACACTTCTTGCATTAAGAAGTGTTCTTTAACGCAACTGGAGTACTGTTTCTTCGCGTCTGAAATTTCACTCCATTCACACCGAAACTTCCAGTGCAATCGGTCTTCTTTTGTGCCACCTATACTTGCTCCTCACAGTCACAGAGAAAGATTGGGTGATAGCTCAAAGAATAGTAAGACTCTTTCAAACATTGAAAGTAAAATTATGTTCAACTACAGTTTTAAAAGAATAATTTGAAACAATTACCAAACGTTGCGAACAAGTGTAATATGAAATAAAAGTATCGGAACTCGAAGTTGGCATTTATATATAAACCGATATATAAATATATGGTGCAGGGAATGGCAATTGAAACTCAATGTAGACAAGTGTAATGTGGTGCGAATACATAGAAAAATAGATCCTGTATCATTTAGCTACACTATAGCAGGTCAGCAATTGGAAGCAGTTAATTCCATAAATTATGAGGAAGTAGGCATTAGGAGTGATTTAAAATTGAACGACCATATAAAATCAATCGTCGGTAAAGCAGATGCCAGACTTAGATTCATTGGAAGAATCCTAACGAAATGCAGTCCGAAAACAAAGGAATTAGGTTACAGTACACTTGTTCGCCCACAGCTTGAATACTGCTCACCAGTATGGGAACCGTACCAGGTAGGGTTGATAGAGGAAGTAGAAAAGATCCAACGGAGAGCAGCGCGCTTCGTTACAGGATCATTTGGGAATCGAGAAAGCGTTACGGCGATGATCGATAAACTCCACTGGAAGACTCTGCAGGAGAGACGCTCTGTCGCTCGGTATGGGCTTTTGTCGAAGTTTCGAGAACATACCTTTACCCAAGAGTCTAGCAGTATATTGCTCCCTCCTACATATATCTCGCGAAGAGATCATGAAGATAAAATCAGAGAGAGTAGAGCCCACACAGAGGCAAATGTTCAAATGTTTGTAAATCTATCGGACCAAACTGCGTGGTCATCAGTCCGTAGCTTACAAACTACTTAAACCTAGGTAAACTAACCTAAGGACAAACACGCACACCCATGCCCCAGGGAGGACTCGAACTTCCACGGCGAGCAACCACGCGCTCCGCAGCGAGACGCTTTAGACCGCTCGGCTACTCCACCGCGGCACACACACAGAGGCATACCGACAATCTTTCTTTCCGCGAACAGTACTTGACTGGAATAGGAGGGAGAACCGATAGTGGTACTCAGGGTACCCTGCGTCACACACCATCGGGTGGCTTGGGAAGTATGAATGTAGATGTAGATACAAGCAAATAGCTTATAAAGATAATAGCGGAAACCCTATGCCATTTACAGGCGATACTTCTAACAGTGCCGTCTGTTGATTCGAGTTGTATTCTATATTTGCCTTGATGTCTGTTTCCGTATTTTACTTCGCTGCGTACCAAACTTTGTTTGAAAGGTGTACATTTGTTATGTCTTTTAAGATATTGCCTGTTGCAGTGATTAGCATCTCAGATCGCTGTGCTTGCGGTCCCCAAGTTCAAATCCCGCCATGGGCAGAAGAAAACTTATGTAAATGTATTTACTATTTCTAGAATGTTCTACTTGTTTCTTATGTTTGATGCACTTGTAAGTTCCAGATAAATCTTTCTATGTGTAAATAATGGAGCACTCCAATCAGGAGTCAGTCTATACTGAGTGTACGCTTGTGTTAGCAATAAACGAGTTCTAATTGTAAAGTGTTGTGCATTATTAATGACCAGTCTTCGAATTCCGGACCACCTGCAGTTTTCAATGTGACAATAATACATTAGATGATAATATACGTAAAGTTCAGGCTAGGGGAAAAAAAAATAGATCAGCATTCCTCTCTGCCATGGTCTATGCAACACGTCGGCGACTCTTGATGTGAGGCGAAAATCTAAGAAAAAATCTCCTTAGGAGGTTAAAAAATTACATTTCACAGAACTTGTAAAGCTGCTATAGGTGCTCGGTAGCGCAGTGGTAAAGGTGCCAGACTATAAACCTGAAGGTCAAGAGTTCGATTCCCACCAGGTCATAGGATTTTTATCTGTCAAATTCCACTTCTTTCACCTCTGGCAGTTTTGTTGGTGCAAAAAATACCGAGTAGCATCGTGGTTCGGGATCCCCGTTAAACTGTACGTCCAATATAACTGGGTGGGTAAGTCAGTTGGAAGGTCGGAGGAAGGCAACGGTGTACCACCTGGAAACAGGACCACGCCTAGTAAAGCACTGTGGTGTTGAAATATACCCTGTATACTGTGAACAGCGTTAGACAGCAGCGCTGTCGCCTGCAGCGTGAGTGTAGAGAGCGTGCAGTTGTGTGTGTGGAGCAGCGGCAGTGGCGGAGCGTCCGGAAGCGGCGCGTGCCAGCCGGGAGGCCCCGTTAAGCAGAGGAGCGGCCAACGGGACGGCACGCACCCAGCACAGCACACACTGCTGCTGCGTGGCACGCCTCGCAACCGCGCCGCTGCCGCTGCCGCTGCCGCTGCCTCTACACAGCCACCTGCACTCTGGCCGCGGCGCCTGACACGCGTTACGCCGACCGCACACTGCCACGTGCGTTTATTCCCGAGCGAAATTATCTTTGAGACCAGACACACTCTCTTACCATTAGCCTAAGATCAACAAGCTTAAATTCCATAGCAAGGCCCCTCACTTCTGCCAGCGGCCGCCTGCGAACAGCGGGCAAATTGAGGAGCGTCTCGGCGGCCGTTATGGTGGTAAACTTCCGCGTGAACTTTAAATGTGCGTAAGACTCTCTTGATTAGCGTGTGTATTCATTCCATTTAAGTCGCGAAAACTATGTCTCATTTAAATATACAACTGCAAAACAGCTTCAGAATCTATACAGCAACTATCGGTTGTGTGTAAATTTAATTATTACACATGCGGTGTAGAAATCGGCCAACGGCGTTTCGTCTTCCTAACTAAACCGAATTATAATATTTAGTCTTTTAGCCATATAAGTGCAGCATATAAATGGAATTCTTCGTAGACACGATTCAAAAATGTTCAAATGTTTGTTAACCTTATGGGACTTAACTACGGGGTTATCAGTCCCTAAACTTACAAACTACTTATGAACTACTTACGAACTAGGACGGCACAAATATCCATGCCCGAGGGGGGATTCGAACCCCCGACCGTAGTGGCCGTGCTGACCGTGACTGGAGCGCCTCAGTCACCTCGGCCACCGCGGCCGGTGTAGACACGATTGTTTTGGCACTTTCTCAGTATATTCTACGATGGTGAAACGTTTGTGCGAACATTAAATTCAGAAGAGATGCACAACACTTCATGTCTTTGCTTGAGTGCCTGCTGTATTCTTCAATATGTAGATATTTTGTAGCTTCAAAAACTAAAACAGGGCTGCCTGAAACAGCTATTGTTAAAAATCTATTGTGAAAATGAAATATCCCATCAGATACAATAACTGTACAGTTGCGTCTTACCTTGTGAACGCAGCAACCAGCCACTACCAAATTATTTTAACGACACCAAGTATGCCTTAACTTTTTCTTAACTAAGTGCATCTAACATTACCATTAGAGTATCTTGCACAAATATTAGCATTCTTAATGCTGTAAGCCAAATACCTTACAGTAGCTTAAACTTCTCAGTCAGCAACTATCGTCATGGGGTTCAACTTCATAATGTGCATCCAGTGTAGCTATGTGTCACTCATATATGGAAATATACACAGTTCTGAAAACCCCTTTCAGTTGTTATACCTATATGCAAAGCAGATGACCTTTAAATTCTATGTTACAAGTTCTAATTTTATTAGCAAAAATTCTAGCTGCAGTGGGGCAACTCTTCTCGTGACCTCAATAGTTCTTTTATACTATCATAAAATGAAACTGTTTAAACTTCCTGTCGACCAGTACTACCTAAAGTAGCTCGTTTTTAAGAGTACCAGTATTGTAAAAGCCTGTCATTTATTTCATTCAAAATCCCATACTGTCTTGACGAAGAGCCTGTTAAGCAAGAGTATTACTGAACACAAGTAGTAGGGCTACTTGTATTCCTGAGAAGTATGAATGGGAAGACAGTATTCGTTCTTTTTAGTCCTTTCTGAAATCGATTTAAGCAGTTAAACGCTGAGCATCTCTTCACCGTCGTGCATTATGTCTACTGCAATGGTAAAAAATGTAGACGTGACTACCAATTGAGTACATATGGCGCAGTAACTATATAACATAGATTTATCTACTAACAACACTCGTATATATACGACTCTTTCCACTATCATGGCGGCCTGCCGAAGGTTCAAATTATCCCGCGACAGCAGCGCCATTAGTGAGTCTAGTTATTTTTTTTTACAAGATCTTTGGAAACACCGACGAGCCAAACAGACTAGTACACCTGCCGAATATCGTGAATGGCCCTCGCGGGCACGCAATAGTGCCGCATTACGACGTGGCGTGGACTCGACTAATGTTTGAAGTAGTGCTGGAGCGAATTGACACCATGTGTCCTGTAGGCCTATCTATAAACTGTAGCCGGCCACGGTGGCCGAGGGGACTGAGGCGCTTCAGTCACGGTCTGCACGGCCACTACGGTCGGGGGTTCGAATCCCCCCTCGGGCATGGATATTTGTGCCGTCCTTAGTTGTAGCTAGTTCATAAGTAGTCTGTAAGTTTAGGGACTGATGACCCCGTAGTTAAGTCCCATAAGCTCTACAAACATTTGAACATTTATAAACTGTAACAGTACGAGGCGATGGAGATATCTCCTGAACAACACTTTGGAAGGCATTCCGGACATAATAATACTCATGTCTGGGGACGCTGGTGCAGTGGCGGACTAAGGCTATCGGAAGCCCGGTTCGGCGGGAAAACAAAATGAGGCTCCCCGTCCACTTGAAAATACATGTATTACAATCAGGTAACTCAAGGCTCTCAGGACGAGATGCACGGGACAAACTACAAAGAAAAGAAAATAGCTTTCGTGATTTGGAGGTTTCAGAACAATTAGCAAAAAAAAAAAAAAAAAAAAAAAAAAAAAAAGTCCTTTCCAGGAATTTGGAGCCCCCTCCCCCCTCAAGAAGAGAAGCCCGGGGCCGGTCCGCCCCATCCGCCCCTCCCCCCCCCCCTCTCCCCTTAGACCGACACTGCTCTGGCGGCCAACATTAGTATTTAAACTACAGTGTAACATATACAGACGCGACACTCACTCCTTTAAAAATTGTTACCAACTGACAGTTGCAACGACACTAGCGCTCCTAGCGGTGGGCAAGCCGCCGAAGGAGTGATGTTTGCTTACAACTATTTTTGTGCGTAGTTAACGAAATAGTTAGTACCATTTTTGCGTTACAAGCAACAGTAAAATATCAAGAGCTATATATAATATGAAAATAGATCTTAAAACAGTCGAATTTAACTGATTCAGTGGTATTTAGAACACTTTCGTCAAGAACAAATAGTTACGATTATATGTATATCTGGAGCGTATTCCGCTGAAAGTAAGTACAATATGAACGTAAGAGAAACAAAAATTTCTATTGTGGTCTGTTCTTACTATAAAAGGCAGTTTTTTGACGCTTATCAATTCGCTGTGGAGTCTAATGATTCGCATATTTTTATACTGCACTAGTCATTTTTTTCGCACATATTCTTATGAGTGTAATTACTTCAGCTGGAAAAGGCAATGTTTTGAACATTCTTGCCGTTTGTGGTTCACCTGTAGCGACAATTGTGGCATTTGGTTCTTCTTTGTTGGAAAACAGTTTGATTGCTTTAGCCGTTTTCTTGCCAGGACTGTAGCGTTTTTCCTTCAGCTACAGCTGTGGTGGCTAATTTGGTAGTTATTGCATTCTGAATACGTTTAGTACGTTCCATCCTCAACGATTTTACTGGAACTGTAATGAAGAACCTTTAACGTTCCTGAGTAGAAAAGCGACGTCTTTCTGCGTGAAAGTCTTCTGGTGTTTCCTTGCCACTTTTTATTTTAAACAGGAAGTGAAATTATTCAGTAGAAGCCTGTAGATTACAAGATAGAAGTAAATAAAATGTCGTGTAATGTACCGTTTCGTACCTTGTCATGGATCTTAGGAAATTTAAGAAAGAGAAATATGGAGCTATTTTTAAGTTATTACCTATTTTTTCCGGCACTAAATACGTCCATAATGTAAAGAAGTATGTTAAATTCAATATAAACGCTATTATTCGCACTCGTCCAATATCATATTCAGAAATGTAGCTTTCCGGCCGCTTGGAGCGCTGCTGTCGCAGTGTATAACAAAAGTCAGTGGGAGTGTCGTGACTATATATGTTAGACAGTGTTTAATTGTTCCCGAAGCCACTCTGTAGCAATTCTATAAGGGTGTGCTGTTGCATTGTCCTGCTGTAATTACGCAAGATTGTCGGATGCACAATAGACATGGAATGGATGCAGGTCATCAACCATACCCGTCACCTGCCAGAGTCGTATCTAGAAGTATGAGGGGTTCTGTATCAGTCAGACTGCTCACGCCCGACGCCATCACAGAGTCTCCAACAGCTCAAACGGTCTCCTGCAGGGTCCATGGATTCTTGAGGGTTTCTCCACACCCGTACATGTTCATCCACGTGATACGCTTGGAAACGAGACTCATCACACAAGACAACATATTTCCAGTAACTGACAGTCCAATGTCGGTGTTCATGGGCCCAGGTGAAGAATGAACATTTGTGTCATGAAATATATCGCAATTTGCGATCACTTATGGCATCACTGTACTAGGTTTACATGGAATACCAAAGGGCGGCGAATGAAAATTTGTGCCCGGCCGGGATTTGAACCCGGGATCTCCTGCGTAGTAAACAGACGCGTTGACCACTCCGCCACCGAGGACACAGTGACCAGCCTCATTGCAGAGGACTCTTCCCTGCACGTCTCCCGCCACACCCAAATCTCCATTCGCCACGCTGTCTCTTTCCTATTACGTGCAGGGAAGAGTTCTCTGCAGTCGTGCTGGTTACTCTGTTCTCGGTGGCGGAGTGCTCAACGCGTCTGCCTATTAAGCAGGAGATCCCGGGTTCGAATCCCGGCCGGGCACAAATTTTCATTCGCCGCCCTTTGGTATTCCATCTAAACCTAGTACAGTGATGCCATAAGTGATCGCAAATTGCGATATATTTCATTAAATGAACGCTGTAACGTCGTCAAAAATATATAATTTAAACACTTGTGTCGTGCAATCAAAAAGGGCACACGCGTCGGACTTCGACTTCAAACGTCCATATAGATGATGTTACGTGGAATGGTCCATAGGCTGACACTGATGGCCCAGCACTGAAATCCGCACTAATTAGCGGAAGGGTTGCTCTTCTGCCGCAATGAACGATTCTCTTAAGCCGTCATTGGGGCCATTGCTGCATGATGTTCGTCCGGTCGCGGCGATGTCGGAGATCTGATGTTTTACCGAATTCGCGATATTCACGGTGCACTCGTGAAATGGTCGCACGGGAAACTCCCCACCTCACTGCTACGTCGGGGCTCTCGTGCGGCGGCTATAACACTACGTCCAAAGTGATTTAATGCGGTATAACCTGCCACTGTAACAGCAGTAACCCATCCAACGCCTACGCCAGACACCTGTTGCCGACCGCAGCGCCGTCCTCTGAGTGCTTACACGAATCAGTGTTTTCATATGCATGCCTATACCAATTTCTTTGGCTCTTGAAATGTCTAGAAGACATGTAGAGATAGATAATGCTGTTCTAACAAGGGAAATACCCCATTCCACCCCCTGAGATTAAGTGGTGAGGTGACGCATCAGACAGCTCATCAAAAGGTGGAATGCAGGAAAACACGATTAAGTTATGCAACCGTGAAAAACATTTAACGGTCCAAGTGCTAGCGGAGAATCAAGAGACGTGGCGTCCTCGTTTATGTGGTAATGGACTTTGATGCGGTCTATGTATTTTTACTTAAAAATTTTGGACTGTCCACTCTGTTATGGACATCTCTGTTCTCTTTTTGTAGCCTTGGCAAATGTCATACTAAACATCGTCTATAGAATAAGAGTCGCGTGGGAAGTAAATCTGACGAACAATGAGTGCAGGCGAGACACCTCATAGACGTCCCAGAGAAATTAAAGCAACAAATAAACGGGTATGAATTACGTTTGTGCACGTCCTCACACACAATAAACTTCGTCTTCCGAAATCCAGATCAAGTTCAGATTTGCTTAGACATATCCAGGATTTGATGATGTACATGTAAGAAAGTTCAGAACAACATACACAGCAATGCCGAAGGTGGAGTTGAATCTCTGACACGAGAGTCCGTGCAGTCAATGACATGGCGCCTCAGACAGCGCGGCCATATCTTTTCCACGTCATGTTCAGCCTCTGTTCAGTTTTCTACGGGCTATCAACTGCGCCAACTGACCACTAAATCTGAGGGGTGTGCGATGGAGTCTCTCTCTTGTAAGTGGGCTGTATAAATTAGAAACGAATATTAAAAGTGTTCTCTTAGGACCCTGGCTAACCTCAACCTCGACAATCACGGCATAATCGAAAATAAACGGTCAAATATTCATGACAAGCAAGCAACGTGCATTTAAATTGTTCCCTTACGTTTTTCCCTAACCGGAGCATCAGAAAGCACGGCATATTAGGAAAAAAGGCCAAATATTTGAGAGAAGCAAGAACAGATTCAAATGTTCAAATGTTTGTGTAGCTTATGGGACTTAACTACGGGGTCTTCAGTCCATAAACTTACACACTACTTATGAACTAGCTAATCCTAAGGACGGCACGAATATCCTTGCCCAAGGGGGGATTCGAACCCCCGACCGTAGTGGCCGTGCAGACCGCGACTGTAGCGCCTCGGCCACCGCGGCCGGCAAGCAAGAACAGATATGTCATCACTAGTCGTTTCATTTACGACAATTTTATTCTCCTTTTTCTAACCAGACAAAAGTCACATAATCGAAATTACTCACCCCTAAGAGGGCACGTTCCTATAGAGAACATGGAATGTTCCATAACAACTGCTGTTATAAGATTAAGAAAGACCCGCTATATTCAATGAAAAATTCCCGGTTTCTTTTAAAAAATCTCGGGTTTTTCCCAGATTTTTCTCGAATGAAAAAAATTGCCCTGATTTTCCGGGACTTCTCGTGGCATGAATTTAGCGTTGGAGGGAAGTGTGTGGGGAAAAAAATCGCAGGGGAAGACCAAGAGATGGATACAGTAAGCAGATTCAGACAGATGTAGGTTGTCGTTCTTATGTGGAGATGAAGAGGCTTGCTCAGGATAGGGTATTGTGGAGAGCTGCATCAAACCAGTCTCCGGACTGAAGACCACAACAACAACACATTCGCCCTGAGTAGTCAGAGTTCTAATATTCAGATTTTCGTCTAGCCAATAGTTTATCTCCGAAGATACGTCGTAATATGGATCGTGTGTATGATGTGGTGCAGGGTCGACCGCGATCCAGAAATCTAAGTAGACGGAATATGGCTGTCCTCCTGCATATTCTGTGGTCTCATTGCTAGGGTCCGCAGCGTGGCGCCGCTGTCGGGCTGTGACGTCACCAAGCGGTCGTCATCTCCGCTTCAGATTTGCCGGCCTGCGGAACACGAGACGCTATTTACACCGGCACGTCCTAACACTCCGCTGCTCGGGCTGCCGCGGTGTCGACGCGAGGGCCGAGTTTTTCACTGGCGAACGAGGAAGAGACCATGTTTTTCCCCAAGAACGGTGCACGGTGGTTCTCAGTTGCAGCAATTGCTAAGGAATTCCCTCCCCACCATTTACATAATTTATTCCGTGGACATTCCGTTCAGCTGCAACGTATTTCCTCCCTCCAGCTCGCTGGGCAAAGGGCCAGCTTTAAAATTTCAGACACCTCTTACAGTTTTTTTCCCGTTACTCATCCTAACCTCCGGTTACACAAGAAAATGATAATATGAAATAAAACGAATTTCCTTTGCACGATTTTGTTTTCTTTGCAGAGGCGTGGGTGTGGGGTGCTCAGTATTCACTAGAGTAGGTCTTTTTTTTTAAGTTTTATATTTTTTCTTTGTATAATCTACCTGTTTGGACCCAATACGTAAATAATTAATTTTACGTTATTTATGTCCAAAAGAAAAAAAATAGAATGAGTTCCTCTCGGTTCCTACATACACAAAAAACGAAAAACGCTTAAGTATCTCATTTATATTTTTATCAGACGAATATTCAACAGAAGCAGCTGATTAACATGTACCTTTATGACTCAATTTCATTATTAAGACTGATACTTTACCTTTCATTACACGGCCTGCACATTAATACCTAGATAGTTTATGAGATTAATATGGCGATAACGTATTTTTCGTTAAAACCGTCTCTAAAGGCCACACTTTCGATAGAACGTTAACGCTAACCGTCCTTAATTCTTTTTTTCCATTAGAAACATCATTGTGCTTTAATAAAGACTTACAGCGAACCAACTTACGGCGATCCCATACACAAATGAAACAAACACTGATTTTTCTAACTAATCTCTTGAAGACCTCTATCAGAAATACACATTTCGCAATTGGATTATTTTCAACTTTCCGTTTAGTAACTAGGAGTCGTGTAGACAGTCAATGAAATCTTTTTTTTAATCTAACTACAGAGATGGAATCGTTTGGAGCTTTTTATTTCAGTTAAATCTCATCATTTTTTTTCTTTTTTTACGCTACATTTCCATCCCATTACTGTTAATTAGTGGGAAATTATTGAACCTCACCGCTGAAAGGACTCATCAGTTGATTCATTTTTGGAATGTTGTTCAAATGTTTGCGAAGCTTAAGGGACTTAACTGCGGGGTCATCAGTCCCTAAACTTACAAACTACCTATGAACTAACTTATACTGAAGACGGTACAAACATCCATGCTCGAGGGGGATTCGAACCCCCGACGGGGAACGGCCTCGCGCATCGTAGCATAGCGCCTCAATGCGCTCGGCCGCTACGCCGCGGCTCATTTTTGGATACAGAAGACAAGTTACCATGTACGAAAGAATGGTAAATCCATATATGCTTCTTTGGTTACAAAAGGAGATGTAGAACCCCTCTACGAAAAGGAAAATACAAATATCACAGACTGAAATTTCGTCTTCTGGTGATAATATAAATGACCACGGAAGAATAAATAGCTTTCGGCTCCCATTTTTCATCACGCACTGTTTTAGGATCACGAAAAGGTACTGCACGCGATGGTGTTCTGCGAAACAAGATAGGTAATTCTAAAAAAATCAGCAAATTTTTTGAGTTGCCTGCGTTTTTGATACAAAATCAATGCTGCTGAAGTTTCTCAGCACACGAGACGTAATTCGAGCTTTTCAACTAACAGTACTTCCCCCATACTTTGATGCATAATTAGCCTACACAATTGAAAAAAACTTTTCTTTCACAAATTGTAATTTGTTTCAAACTGTTTCATACGTGTCCTATTCAAGCAATTCATCTTCTCCCATAAACGAAATGAAGATGATGGTGTTGTACTTGCTGTGTCTGTTACTTTCCACGAAAGTGAAAGACAGGTTGGGTGGTCCGAGCTCGTTAGTAAAAAGGTACGTCTCGAATCGCGCTTGGCCTCTTCCTCACTTTCGGTCAGTTACCCGTCAGAAGCAAAATTCTCTTCTTCACACAAGTCTCAAATTTAGCAAGCTCACTATACACCTCAGAAGTTTTATTTTATCCTTCCCCTGTGACAAAAGGCTTTATTTAAGATCACCACTAGCACTGTATATTCATAAATATATATTTGGCTTCCTGTGTAGTTTTTACACTCTACAGATCCCTCTACTTCCATGGCAGTTTTATTCATTGATGTCTTAAGACATGTTCTATCATCGTATCTCTTTTTCCAATCGTTCTTCGATCATTCTAAGAAGGGCCTCTTCATTTCTTATCCTCCACCTCATTTTCAGTACCTTTCTCCTGGTGGGGCTTATAACTGAAATTTAGCTACTTGAAGGAGTGCAGACAGAAAATATTTCCAGTTTGCGTACCCAACTTTGTGCGAATAACATCCAGACTGTGCGCTGCAGCAGTTGCCTTGTTATTGTGTTAAGAGACAATAGCCGGCCGCGGTGGCCGAGTGGACTGCGGCGCGCCAGTCACGGTCTGCACGGCCACTACGGTCGGAGGTTCGAATCGCCCATCGGGCATGGATATTTGTGCCGTCCTTACTCTTAGTTAGTTCATAAGTAGTTTGTAAGTTTAGGGACTGATGACCCCGTAGTTAAGTCCCATAAGCTCTACAAACATTTGGACATTTGAAGAGACAATATGACTTCGTTGCCGGCACTGGTACGACTACCTACGTATGGTTGAATCACATGAGTCAGTGTGAGTTTTAATTTCAGACGGTCAACACAATTCTAAACAAGATTAGCAGGGCGTCACTAGCAAAGCTTTCCATCAAAGCAACAGCTCTTAGCGAGCATCGGTGCATTAAAGGAATAAGGAGAGTTATTTCCGCACCAGGTTGAAGAATATGATCGGGAAGTTCGAATTAACCGGCAATATGGGAATTGCTCCTATGAGAGAGGCCCACTTCCAATAACGCCAAAAACTGTTGAAGATGTTACTGGTGATTCGGCTGACAAAACTGGAAGCACTGTACGATCTTCAAACAGTGCATGAACTGCTACACGGCTGCTGAACACTCCATGGTATCAGCCTCAAACTGCGCCGATGCAGGCGGTCGTCGCACTGAACAACGTTTGCAACCTGGAACGTATGCATGGTAGGCAACTATCAAATTTTACCGTCTCAAGTGGAAATTAAAACTTGTTTCTCTCAATGGTTTACTCGTTATTTCCCCTGCGACTGCTTCCACGAAGTTTCTACTTTCTCTCGTTCTTCATGTAGAGTCTCTCAAGCAACGAATTTTTAGTCACAGCAATAGGAATTGCAGTTTCGGCACACAGACTCAACATATTTTCTTCCGTTTCTTTTCTTTTTTTTTCGATTAGAATAGCTCAAGGGCAATTCTCCCCGTTGTCCCACTGAGCATAAATTTCGCAAAACTTATTGTCACATGGAACTGAACAAAACTGGGAGGTAGCCAAAGATAATTTACGAAAAATTTAACATAAATAAATAAAGGAAGCAACATATCCGAGACACTCTGCTATAGTCCTACATATGTTCGAGTGCAATGTTGTGTGAAAGACTACTACACCATATCGATATGGCCACGGTAACGTCTATAGTTAGCAGTACCAGTTCCTACAATCCCGCAAGAGGCTGTGCAGTAACAACTGTATCACTTGCGCGAATCCTGATTGGTCGATGCATGATTAAATACTCGGTAGATATGCCCTGTAGACAGAGAATGTGCGTTGTGTTCATAAAGACTGCAAAGTGTTCTTAAAGTCTGTGCCTCGAGTTAGCAGTGCAATGTTGCTGAGGACGCGGAGCAGAGCCTCATGTCGTCCGCAGCGGATTGACGCTTTAAATTATTTTCACATCTAACGAAACTTTGATGTTAAACGGGCGAAGCCTGGACTTTATCGGTCATTATCGTACTTCTACAATACCAACTTAAGTATTCACTTAATTGTAATAAAACAGCTAATATGTTACTCAAGTTGCGAGATCTTTCTGTTTAAGTGAACCTATACACACCTACCATATAACAACCACACAACTTTTTCTAAATTCATGTTAGCAATGTGACAACATTTTTACGTGGGGTGTCAAATGCAAAGGTACGAAAAGTCTTAACAATCAAACCGGTTGAAATTTGAATATGCCGCTTTGGGATAACGTAGCGCGACATCTAGGGAGGCGAAGCATGCGTCGTCACCTCCCCCAAAAAAATTCAAGGCTGTGCCCTCAACAGGCAAGGTGATGTTCAATGTTCACCGTTTGATTCGACGTCCGAGGCCCGATTACTCGTCGATTTCCTAGAGCGCGGAAAAACTATTAACAGTTACGTTTACTATGAGAGATTCCATGGTCTGTGCAAGTCCATCAAGAGAAAAAAACCAGGGCAGCTCATGGAGGGAGTGATTCTGCCCATGATAACGAGCGTCCACACGTCGCCAGGGTCATACAAAGTGTACTGACCAAGTTCAACTGGGAGCAGCTTGAGCATCCGCCGTACAGCCCGGACATGTCGCCCTGTGACTTCTGTGTGTTTTGTCTACTAACAAACATCCCACAAAGAAGCGCTTCAACTGGAACTGAAGGGCACAGTAGCGGACTGGTCACAGGAATTCTGGGAACAGGCAATCCTTCGCTTGTTAATCAGTGGAATAGTTCAGAATGAAACTTTCACTTTGCAGCAGAATGTGCACTGATATGAAACTTCATGGCAGATTAATTTTTATCTTACAGGAAGTTTCATAGCAACGCACACTCCGCTGCAGAGTGAAAGTTTCATTCTGGAAACAGGCTGTGGGTAAGCCATGTCTCCAACATATCCTTTCTTCCAAGAGTGCTAGTCTTGCAAGGTTCGCAGGAGAGCTTCTGTGAAGTTTGGGAAGTAGAAATGTTCAAATGTCTGTAAATCTATCGGACCAAACTGCGTGGTCATTAATTCGTAGCTTACAAACTACTTAAACCTGGGTAAACTAACCTACGGACAAACACTCACACCCATGTCCCAGGGAGGACTCGAACCTCCACGGCGAGCAACCGCGCGCTCCGCAGCTAGATGCTTTAGACCGCTCGGCTATTCCACCGCAGCTTGGGAAGTAGGATGCGAGGTACTGGCGGAAGTAATGTTGTGAGGTGGCATCGTGAGTCGTGTCGGGATAGCTCAGTCGGTAGAGCGCTTGCCCGCGAAAGGCAAAGGTCCCAGGTTCGAGTGCCGGTTCCAGCACACAATTTTAATCTGCGAGTGTCAATGGTACAGTTGTTCACAGGCCTCTGGCGATATTTTTATTTTTCAGTAAAGATTTCAATTACAACCACAGTGTCGTTCCGTATCTTTTCATTTGAACACTCCTCGTAATATCCTCTAGAAGATAAAGAATAACTATTTCATAAGCAGAGAGCGTCATTTCATTGAGATGTCAAAGTCATTCAGCAATACATACCACAATGTTCCCATAACTGTTATCGTGGTCGATTAAAAACTGTTTCACCTTTTCTATTTACTACTAAGAGAATCGCTTCAATTTCATTATGAGGAGAGTTACATATAGCATTTGTTCCATTCGTAATTTTTTCACTTCCAGATCCCGAAGTTTTATAATACGATATTCCACTACAAGTGAAATAAATGTTGGTAGCAACCGAAAGGAGGAATGGGAGATTAGCGTTTAACGACACTTCGACAAGGAAGCCAATGAAGTCGGAGCACAAGTTCTGATTCCTTCAAAGGTGGCGAAGGAACCACCCCGAGCTTAAGCGGTTTACGAAAATAACTGAAAACACCAATCAGTGGGGCCGTGTGTTCACCAGTGTGCACCCGAGAGGCCGCGAGTGAACTGCGCACGTCCAGTTCGACCTCATTATGTTGACATGTCAACTGCGGACCGAGCCGGCTTACCGACTAATCCCATAATCGCCCTGCCACTCTCGCTGTCGAAACTTGTCGATTGCGGGCGCACACTCACTCACGTTCGAGGGACACGATGTTCTGCTCATCCACTCTTCACTTTTATTTACTCGCGTTTCGTTCAGTTTCCGTGCAGCGGGTAAATGAAAATATAAATACAAACGTAGATACCTATATGTAACTAATAATGTACATATAATTTATATTATAAAAGTTCCTTTTGAACTAAATTGTACATGAAGAACATGTTTCACATTTTTTCCTATTCAAGTAGCCATAGAAGTAAGCATAGATTTTAACGGAAAGCAAAAGATCTCATCGATAGTTTGTAGTAGGCGTATTTCACTTTAGGCTACTCAGAGAGTTGAGGGATGGTATGCTGATATACAGAGTGATTCAGGTAAGCTGTTCACCTCAATTATTTTCGAAACCGTTAACATAATTCTCGTTTCAACCAGATGAATTGTAAGGAAATCCTCACTAAACGATGTATACTCTCATGTTATAACCATAATAATTACATAGATATCAACTTCGTTTTTGCAAATGGAACCATAGTAATTTCTGCTGCTAATACCGTAGATCTCAAAGAGATGATAAGTACATTACAATATTTAGAGACCGGAATTTATCTGTTTTGGACATCAAACCAATTGGTGTCTTATGCGGAAGTCCGTGATTTCGTACCCAAATAAGGAAATGAGTCACATCGCATGAGGAGGAAACGGCGTTCCACCACCGCTATATCGGTATAAAAGGGCCAGAGAGGATGAGGAGCTTGTAATCCGTGAGTGACAAGTGCGGGTTACTTTGAGAATTTTTTTATTACAATTCAAGATAAATTAGATATTCCACACCCAATTTCTATAGGAAAGTCTCAAATGCTGGAACGTGTTGTAATATGACAACATGAACAATGAAAATTTGTATCGGGGTCAGGATTCGAACCTGGTCCCTCCTGTTTACTATGCAGTTGCGCTAAGCCCGTGCACCACCCCAGGGAATGGTCGAAGTAGGATGAGGTATGAAGGTTTGGGTCTGTCGGGGTACGTGCTTGTGTAGTCCTCTAGCTGTGTCAAAATGTATGTAAATCTATGGGACTTTACTGCGTTAGATATTAGCCCCTAGGCCAAAGGAAGGACTCAAACTGCTTGCCTGGTAGGGCGTAGGGGCTTAGCGCAACTATAGTCGGCGTCATGTATGAAGCAGTTTTCAGCAGTGCTGCGCATCCCCCTCCATTACCGCATTGGCAGCCAATAATGTTCATTCTCTACGCGCAGGGCTGGCCGCGAGTTACGCAATGTTTCACCCGCAGGCTCAACTGTTGACGCTCGGCCGTATCTCCTTTCCACGCTTCTCATATCGCTCCGCCTCAAAGCGCGGAGGCGCCTTCTCACATGACGCCAACTATACCTAGTAAACAGGAGGTCCCGGGTTCGGATCCCGACCCCGACACAAATTTTCAAATGTCCTCGTTGTAGAACTACACCTTCCAGTAGCTGAGATTACAACATCCCAGTTAAAATCCATATTAACAACTCACGCTGCAATTCTTAACCAATAGTGTTTTTAACGATTTTTAAAGTGTCATTCATGACGCACTGATCAGCGCTTGTCCAAATTCGCATATGTAGGGTTATAGGTTTGAGCTTGATGAGCCTTGATGCCAGAGGATACAGAAGCTAATCCTGTCGAAATCGTGTAAGTCAACTCCCAACACGCCAGCAATTTATTACTGTATCATGATTTAAGATGACACGATATAGAGCTTGACCTGATGGTTTCTTGTCACCTATCACTGGTGACTGCGTGCGGGAAGAAAGGTAGCACAGCTGTAAAACAAACCTGAAATAGTAAAATTTAACGACTACGTTTTCGACACTCTTATATCCTCCGAAGCTTTTTTTGCACCGACTATCTGGAGCGAACACTCGCCCACCTCCAACCGTATCACCGCATGTCAAGCTTTCCATTCTAAACTGAAAGATTCGTTTTGCCATCCTGTCTACCGTCTTGTGGAGATTCAACTTGGCTTGCAAGCACGCACATAACGTGAGAATCAGGTAAAAAATAATAGAAGAAGAAAAAAAACTGTAGAGAGGGAACTATTTTTACAGGAGCAGATGCCAGACTTGAGAAAAGGAGTTATGGGATCTATAAGAAGAGTTAGCTTCAGGTTTTTGCCTCAAGTCTGACGAGGTAGGAACCGGACGACAACACGTACAACAGGACGGCGACGTTTTACTTTATCTCGTTACTGCTAATTGTAAGACTGTTCTCGTTAATAGTAACTCTATTCACACTAGCATTAAATTTGCCTGCAAAATTATATCGTTCGATGGAAATAGAACATTTTATACATGGTAGTTCGATACTTTGATGAAAGTGACGCGTGGGTTCACTGATATGTAGATATTTCCTGGACAGCAGCCTATATTCCAGACGGTATATTGGTTTCTGATGATGCCTCTCCATGCAATCAGAATACGAATCCGCGTCGCTCTGTCAGGAAACAGGAAAAACGACCCTGCTGCCGATTATGGGAGAACTGCTTTTCTGCAATTTTTATTACACTTGTCCTTTCTACTTACTACATATCCCTCGTATTTCACCCCTTTACGTGGTCCACTACACTATACGTATCCAGTGCTTGAATCAGAAAGATTTAAACATAACCGCCACTGGTAGGCGTGTTACAACCTAGAAGTACTAAGTATAAATTATGTGCCTGTTGCTCATATTTTTTACGCTTATTATCTAGCTGGCAAACAATTCCAACGAAGAGGCTGTGAAATTAATGGAACATGAAGCGAAAGTTTGGAACGATTCTGTGCAGCTGCCAGGGAACAAATCTGAATATGCGACGCACATAATGCGTGTCTGTGGCTGCGTTCCAGTAAGCGGGTTTTAAAACTGCCCGAAGAGCCTCTGGCATTACGAAAACTGTAACGCCGCCACAAAAATAAAACGTCTCGTCCTCAAACTGCTACAACATGTCGTAGACAACTGAAAACGAGAGAGTCACAGTTATCTCAATGGGAGACATAGGCCGCTGTATGTTCCTGATGATGCTTGTGTTTAGACACACAACAACACACTTCTCAGAGAATCCGCAATTACTTGTCACAAATGTATTCAACATATACTACTTCATTCTGCTCCGAGTGTGGTCAACCTGTAAGTATGGCCTAAGTACGGATATTTTCACATCTATATGAATACCCAAGAAGATTCCAATTTCAAGAAAACGTTGCGCATACAGAGAAACGCATGACTTCATCCTTCATTATGGAAATTTAAGACACAAAGGAATTCATCACTGGCTGCCAGTCGACATTGAATTACATCAATGGGGAAAGTTGAAAATCTCTGCTAGGCCGGGATTCGAATCCAGTTCTTCTGCTGCGCAATGACCACTACACCATATTGACACAGTGATAGCTACTGCTCGCCTCCCGCCAGACCCAGAGCTTTAGCTTATCAACACAATACTGACGTAGTACCTCTGCCCATTTTATTCACTACTACTTACGGCTTTTCACCGACTCTCCTTAGAGTTCGAGCCTGGTGTGCATCCGCACTCAAGGGAAAAGTTCGAAAAAAACAGGCGTTGCTATGTGATGCCGCAGCTGTAGTAATATAAACTTTAACTGAGATTTTTAACACTCTGCTGCTCATAGATGTTGTAATCCTACAACACGGATATAAAGTTGCGCTGAGCCTCTAGGCACCCCAGTACACTGACTTAACACACCTGCAAGAACTAAACAACCACGCATCATGCACCATACAAAGTCTTGTATGTCCTCCTTCGACGACTATTCCAAGGTTCGCGCCTCGGCCTGTATTCGCGCCTGGGGTCCTGTAGGCATTTGGGAAATGACTAGTCGAATCTTTTTTCATGAAACCATAAATTCTGTAAATTCTGACAGGTACGTGAATAATATCCCGCATCCATTTTTTTTCAAGAACTTTCACCCACCGAAAAGCTGCACGGTTATTTCATGCAGGGCAATGCAAGACCACACATTGTCAATGCTTCTATGGCAGCAATATGAAGTGTTTTTGATGATAGGATAGTTGACTTGCCTCCTCATTCTCCAGCTCTAAATCCCTGTACCTCTGGGGCATGTTAAAAGACAAGGTGTATGCCAGCAATCCCCATCCATTCGAAGACAGCCGAAATTCGTCGAGTGTTCACAAATGTGTTCAAGAGAGGACAGGCCACTCTCTCCATAGAGGGACATCATATTGAACATGTACTGTAAATAAAGGTAAGCTTAGGTTACTCAGATGGCAATGTTTTTTAGACTTTAACTCGGTGTAAGCGCCCGCGGCACAATAGAGTCCGAGAATCGGACGCAACCGTGGCTGCCGGATGCGGTGGCGGCGGCCGGGAGCCATACAGCGCTTTCCGCAGACGCCTGACAGGCGTCTTTCGTGAGACACCCTGTATTTTAATGTGTTATTCAAAAAGTGTTAAAATGTTCAAAAGGTTGTAAATCTAATGGACTTAACTACGTTGGTCATCAGTCACTTGAATTGCAAACTGCTTAAACTAAGTTAAAGTAACTCTTGCTAAAGACAACACACACCCATGTCCGAGGGAGGACTCGAACCTCCGACTATGAGCAACCGCGCGCTCCGTACGAAGGCGCATTAAAAAGCTCGACCACTTCTTTGCAGCTAACAGTATTATTCTAAAAGTAAAACTAAAGAAAAAAGTCCATATAAACATACATCCGGAAATATTTAGTTACGGAGTTACGGCACATTTCAGCTTCATTGCCTTTTCTGCATACTTTTAACGAGTACGCAAATGGTTGAGTAAATACGGTTACGTCCTAAGAACGTATAGGAACTACTGTAACACAGAAGAAGTATAAGGTGCCCACTATGAAAATTTGCGCTTTGCTGATGCGAATTTTGAAGAACAATGATTTAAAATTATTAAAGGATGAATGGAGCATGATGAGAGGTACTCTCAATAAGAATTCCTGTAAGTTCATAGAAAAATAAAAATAAAAAATATATCAGTTCCCAACAGCCACGTTTAAATCAATGAACTAAAACCTGCAATGTCCACACAGAGAAGTATACTGCAGTCCCCAATATACGCTATAATTTTAAATGCCTTGCCGCCTCGTTGGAGTGAGCGAGCGCTCTAAAGGCGCCTCGCTACGGATCGCGCGGTTGCTCGCTGTCGGAGTTTCGTGTCCTTCGGGCATGGGTGTAAGTGTGTTATCCTAAGTTAGTTTAAGTAGTTTGTATGCCTAGGGACTGATAACCATAGCAGTTAACTACCTCAGATTTACAAACATTTGAACATTTTTGAATGCGTTTTTACTATGCTTTGCAAATTAAAAGTGTTTTTACAGCTTTTATCTATTATCAATGCAGTTGGGTATTCAGAAAGCTGTCGAAGCGAACCTGATATATAGCTTTAATCATTGTGTTACTGAGTTGAATGTGTATAGGGGTGTCACATGTGTGGTGTCATGTCAGGTTTTCATACATAATTAAAACTTTGGCAGTATATAATTTTTCACGCGTCATGATTTTCGTACTGTGGGCCAAGTTTTATTCCTCTTCAGTGGGCTACATGTCTATATCGCTGTACAAGATTATTATCTTTGTAATAACACTGCCAATCAACTTAACGCATATAAATACAGACTTGCAACATGTCAGACTACTAATAAGTAGAAATGAGTTACGTAAGAGTAGTTTATGGAACATAAATGCTACAAAATCTGCTAAAAATAATCGTGATATTTTAAGAATTTAATGTCCCAGAAACCTGTTGTACGGTACCAATGGGCAACTGCGCAATAACATTCACAGTTCGGTCTCAACAACCGCACATTTCAGTCACGTAGTCGGAAGAGGTAAACGATGTCTACCTCACTGTTGAAATTTGGTGAATATAAAATTAAGAGGAGCTCCCACATGCCACATAGCAAATTGAATCGGCACAAGAAAAATTTCTCTGCAAGGGCGAAACCGAAATATAGGTTTGGGGAAGAAATGAATTTTTCAAACAACTATAACCTGATAAACACATGTCACCTTGAAAGAGTACAATGACCAGTCGGATCCTGGTGCCAACAGCGGGAACAACAGTTTCACGTAGTGTCGCAAAATAAAATTCCACAAAATACTTAGTGTAGAAGTTAGGCATTGAACATTTTATCGTAATTAAATTGTACCGCTAGACCAAGGTACGAGTTGATAATTTCTGAGGATGCCATTCGAATCTAATTAATTTGAAGGACGACTAAGCTTTTAACAACAGTTACAAAATCATGTAGTCCTTTATAAAACACTTAAAAATAAACGTGTAAAAGTACCAAATTATATGTCTAAAACTTCAGTCCTAGTAATTTTGTCACTTATCAAATGTTCAAATATTTGTTCAAATGTTTGTAAATCTATTGGACCAAACTGCGTGGTCATCAGTTCGTAGCTTAGAAACTACTTGAAGTTAAACTAACCTAAGGACAACACACGCATCCATTACCAAGGGAAGATTCGTACCTCCGACGGCGAGCAACCGCACGCTCCGCAGCGAGGCGCCTTAGACCGCCCGGCTACTCTACCACGGCTCAAATATTTATAAATCAAAGGCATTTAACTGCTAGGCTTACAAACTACTTAAAGTAACTTATGCTAAGGACACCACACACACACACACACACACACACACACACACACACACACACACACGCCCGAGGGAGGACTCAAATCTTGGACGGTGAACAACCGTGCACTCCACAGCAAGGCCCCTTAGAGCGCTCGACCACTTCACCGCAGCTGACACTAATCACTTCCTTCAAAAATGTTCAAATGTTTGTAGAGGTTATGGGACTTAACTACGGGGTCATCAGTCCCTAAACTTGGAAACTACTTATGAACTAGCTAACACTAAGGACGGCACAAATATCCATGCCCGAGGGGGGATTCGAACCGACCGTAGTGGCCGTGCAGACCGTGACTGGCGCGCCGCAGTCCCCTCGGCCACCGCGGCCGGCTCACTTCTTTCACATGTTAATGTGAAGAAAAACAGTCAAATTGCAACATGGTATGAAGTTCATATATTAACTGAGTGTGCCCTAATAACTAGCTGGGATACTTCAAAGATCGAAGGAACGCAGCAGCAACGCGTTATAAATCACTGTGGAATTCAAATCAACATTTCGGATGATGTAAAGTTTTTATTTTTTTGCTTAATTATGTTGTAAAGGAAGAACTGTTTTAGGTTCACAAGCTTTGTATTTGGCTAAGTTCACTCTTAAGATTGAACCTTAAAACTATATGACAGTTTGCTTTACTATATTTTTAAGCTTTGTTCTACGAAGAAGTTATCACCATAATTTGGGAAAACTACCGTTATGAGGAAACTCATCAAAAACTAATTAAGAGAGATTTATACACGAGCCGATGGAGGAAAAGGGAATAGGTAATAGAGCACTACATCTTGGAATGGACATCAAGTGGGATCCTAGGAAAACATGCAGCATGACAATGCGACGTTGCGTCGCAATTGAAGATCAACCGTTCAAAAATTTGAGATTTGCTATTACGAAGAAACGAACAGTAAATGCAAATGTTCATTATCATAAATTTCCAAAAATTCTAGACCGACTATTTTGAAATTCTGATACAAGGTTCGAATGGTTTCATATACTTCTGTAAAAAGATACGTTTGCGAAAAACGTTGCCCATAGATTTCATTGCACAACGTCACACAGTTTTTTATCTACCTCGATTTTTATAATTTAATATCTCATGAACTGTGTGCCGTACAGTTATACAAATATATCGTAACATTTAGTGATATTGAAATTCTTCTGAGATATTTACCGCGTCATGATATATTCCCAACGTTTCGGATCCGTTAAGGAGTATTCCCTGAGGAAAGCTCCTGCTACGGATCTGAAACGTTGGAAATATATCACCATGATGCGGCAAACAGCTCAGAAGAATTTCAATTTTAACAATAACGACCACGAAAGCCTACGTTCTTACATTTAGTGATATATTTGGATTCTGGTAATACTTGGCGATACTGTATGCAAAACATGTTGCGAACAAATTTAGTAATAACAAAGTACTACAGTACAACATATTGTCTTATACATTAGTTTTACAGCATGTACAGCGAAAATGCATTAATCAATACACATTTTCCTTTCATCATTCAGAGGTGTGTGTTATCGAGAAAAAATTTCACAAAGGTTTGAAAATTGTAAGTAAAGTATTTTTGCTTATTAGGTACAGTAAGTGTGCGACACGTTATGTAGGAACGTAAATGTCATCAAAGTATTGTCTAACAATAAAATATATCTTCTGCTAAGAAAAGTCTAATCATAAAATAGATGATTGCATAAGTTCATATGAAATATAACTAATGTGGAACAATATATTTACACATAATACCATATCAAATTGTTTAATAGAAAAATACACACCAGTACCATAGCCTAGCGGTCCAGAACTTCATTTTTGTATAGTGTTGTCTTTCTGCTAATAAGTACCACTTAGCAGTGACACCTTTGGGTCACACTCAGATGGAGGAGATCCATTCACAGATATTATAAGCAAATCCCCCAGTGCATCTGTCTTCAGCCAAGTCCTGTACGCTGTTTTTAGTATTTAGTGCTTGTTCTGCTAATATGTTTTTCGTGTCATTTGTGGTTGAATTCTCGCTGAGGATATGTACAAGGTGTTTTATAGGATTAAATAAAATACTTACCTCACGAATGATTATGAAACAAATATGGAATAGTCGAGCGCGAGAACTGCAACAGCTTTAAAGACTTTTAAGCACCCGCCACAAATAAGAACGAGTCACGTGAGTCTAACCCTACTCCAACTCCGACAAATCTGGGCATTCGCGAATCTGGCAGCTTGAAAGTGACAGAAAGAAAAGAGTAGTGTGTGCTAGTCTGGGTTCCTTGCTATCAGTGCTTAATACTGGAAACAGCCACAGCTGATGTAGACAGAAGCAGAGAAGACGCAGCTTACAGCTCTGCCCATGCGGATGAACTCGCTGACAGCTGCCTGAAGGAACCTAAAGTGTACGGAGAAGACAAGACAGCCGTGATGTCGAAACAAAATTGGCCTTTAATATCTGTTATTTGCACAAACACAGAGAAAATATGTTAAAAACATTAAAAATACGGATACAACACCTGGAAATGTAGGCCTGCACTAATCATCATCATCACGGCCACTACGGTCGGGGGTTCGAATCCCCCCTCGGGCATGGATATTTGTGCCGTCCTAGTTCGTAAGTAGTTCATAAGTAGTTTGTAAGTTTAGGGACTGATGACCCCGTAGTTAAGTCCCATAAGCTTTACAAACATTTGAACATTTGAACTAATCATCAGTATAATTATCGCTTAAGTCATCAGGCTTGTACAATTCTGCACCCACCTCTAGTATCTTCAAAAAAATAAAATTTATACGTAAGCCCAGTTCGCCAGCTGCCAATTTTGATCGCCAACGGCGAGGTGGCGATCTTAAATTTCGTACATTGTCCTAAATCGTTTGTAAGGATTAGGAACCGTAGGGGCCCTATAACAATTGCCCGGGGAACGCCAGATATCACTTCTGTTTTACTCAATGACTTTCCGACAATTATTACATATTATGTCCTTTCTGGAAGTCGCGATTCCAATAGCGATAATCCATAAGCACACAATTTGATTAGAAGACTCTTGTGAGGTACAACGTCAAAAGCCTTTCGGAAATCTAGAAATATGGAATCGATTTACGATACTTAATCGATAGCACTCAGCATTTGAGTAAAGAGCTAGTTATGTTTCACATGAATGATACTTTCAGAATCCATGTTGACTATGGATCAATAGGTAGTTCTCTTCCAAATAGTTCATAATTATTCAGGAAAGTAAATGTTCTAAAATCCGACTGTAAACCGACGTCAATGATATAGGCCTATAGTTTTGCGGATCACTCCTATTGAATAGTGAGGTGACCTGTACAACCTCACAGTCTGTGAGTACGGATCTTTCGCTGAGCTAGCGGTTGTATATGATAGCTGAGTAAGGAGCTATTGCATCAGCATACTCTGATTAAAAGTGTGCTTCCGCCACACTTCACCGCTTGTCCTTTTCCTCCAGTCTGCCCAGCCCACGACGTCAGACATCTGTAAGAGACGTTGCCACTCAGTCCCCAAATGTCTACACCTGGTGTCATCCGGTTTCGCCACTTGCTGAAATGCACTACTGCACTCCTCGAACACGCGACAGATTGAGCAGTTTCCGAAATGTTCATGCGGAGTTACCGGGCCTGCGTAATCTGCCCTCGATCAAACTCAAATAGATCGCGCACCTAACAAGCACCGCACGTGTGTTTTACTGGCAGTCTTTTTCCGTCATGTGACGCCGCTGTCGGCTGGACGTGTTAATATCGACAGCGACGGTCGTAACGCTGTGCAAATACTGAATGTCTACTGGGCTTCCCCTCCGTGAGCAGCGCTGCTGGATACGGAGGTAGCCAGTAGCGATCGCACAGTTTCTCCACCTACATTACTTTCATTCCACAGTCACAACAACACAAACACAACTTTCACCCCTACGGCAACCGAGCAAGTGTGATCGGCTGGTACGACAACGGCATATTTTGAGGTGTACGCACTTGTAGTCTTTGTTCTTTTGTTTACTTATCACGGGAAAAAATTATATAGAACATACAATGCCACACTTCTTGTCTGAGTCGTCGTTTTAACAAATTGCCGCAGTTATCCACATAACAGTCTCACATAGAAAAATAATCGCTAAAATGAAAAATAAAAAAGGATATTTCCTGGAGCGGAAGCTGTTGATTACCGCGTTACGTCCATCACTAAAAATCGAAGCAGACTTAAAGAAGTGCGATGCTTGTAAATGTAATGTTCAAATGTTTGTAAAGCTTATAGACTTACCTGCGGGGTCATCAGTTCCTAAACTTACAAACTACGTAGCAACTAACTTATACTAAAGGCAGCACAAACATCTATGCCCGAGGGAGGATTCGAACCTCCGATGCGGGAGGCCACGCGATCCTCAACGTGGCGCTCCAGACCGCTCGGCTACTCCCGCGCGGCACGATGCTTGTGGGAGAGGAATGTTCAAAATGTTCAAATGTTTGTATAGTTTATGGGACTTAACTACGGGGTCATCAGTCCCTAAACTTACAAACTACTTATGAACTACTTACGAACTAGGACGGCACAAATATCCCCCCGACCGTAGTGGCCGTGTAGACCGTAACTGGAGCGCCTCAGTCTCCTCCGCCACCGCGGCCGGCGGAGAGGAATGAGGAGGAGGAGGAGTAGCAGAAAGGTAAGGGTCATGATGATGACTGAGAATATCAAACTGCTGAGAATATTTCTGTACTCAGCTAGCTCGTCAGGCAGTGTTGTCTTTCCTGAGGATTTAATAAATCACGGGCTTGACGAACAAGACTTATCACAAAGCACATGGATGATTTCCTACGGCTATAACTTAAACTTCGATGTTCCTTTAAAATACGTCTCAAAACACGGCGAAATCTAAAACCAACGAGTACTTGCTACCTAGGCAATCATTTTCGTATCAATTAATTTAACTCCAATTAATTCATTCTAGACGCTCCAATATACACATGAAGTTAAAATTTGCTACATAATTAACAGAGTTTTTAATTAAAATATGCCGCGGCGGAGCGTCCAAGCGATTGAGGCGTAATGCTACTATGTGCGAGGCTTTTCCCCGTCAGGGGTTCGAATCACTCTTCGAGCATGGATGTTTGTGTCGTCTTTAGTATAAGGTAGTTAATAAGTAGTTTGTAAGTTTAGGGACTGATGACCCCGCAGTTAAGCCTCTTAAGTTTAAGAAAAAAATTTTTAATTAAAATACCAAACTGAATATAATATACTACTGTAAAGAATAAATAAAAATGTAATATGACGTAATCCTTTCTGTAGCCTTCGAAGATTTTGGAAAAGCAAATATAATTATTGCAAAGAGATTAACAGGTTTCAATGAGCAGGAGAATCAGACAGTCGGATTTTGTTTTCGTAAAATAAGCCGGCTCTTGTTTATCAGGTCGCCGAAATTCCAGGTAACGGAGATGAATTACGCAAGAAGATTTTGACAAACTCCGAAACTAACACTGACCAGAATCAAATAAAACCGCCGATTTACTAGATTGTCACTGCGTGATGATATCACCACTTCTAGAGAGGAAGGTCTACGGTTTTTCTCACAACTTATACGAACGCCCGTTCCATGTAAGCATCATATGGTGTCCAGGCCATTTCTCGTAAAGCATCTTCAGTCCTCATGGACATTAAAGATAAAGAACAAACTCCGAAAGGAAAAATTGGGAAAAGGGGGCGGGGGTAATAGACAATCAGTTTTTCAAAAGGGACGGTTCCTTTCCTCATTTCGATCATTACAGATCTAAAGAATGTGGGGGCGTGTGGACATGAACTGCCTATCACTAGTCTTTGAAAGTGTTCTGTTTGTTCTGAACATGAGTGGAATAAAAGAAAACCGGTCTGTCCCGCAGCAATCTCACTGTTTTTTTAAATGCTGCTATCCGAAACGTTCAAATAGTCGCATCGTTGCTGGTAGGTTAACTTGCTGTTAGTAATGCATGACTATGAAGACACTCGTGATATTGTATACAACTTTTCCTAAAACTGATCAGTAGCTGCGGCCTCAAGTACGACGGAAGAAACAAGATTTCGCATAGGCACTTTATAGAGACGCTGATATGCAAATATTCCTTACTGTGTTTTTGATAAATAATTTTGTACTGCTTCAGCTGACATGTTTTAATCTATCGTACAGTTTCGACCTTACGCCTTTTTCAAGTACCTAAGTTGAAGAATTGCACAATGAAAGCATTAGTATCGCTTTAAGCTTTTTAAAGGACAGTTCTAATTAAAAATATTTGTTAGGAAGATTATGAGATACTTGTAGACGTTTATATAACTTTGTTGGAACGTCTTTTACAATAAATTAGAAATATTTTTCTCGTTTTTCACCCACACATTACTTGAGAGCATTGGTCGCAAAGCTCTTACGTACGAAGTCGATGTTTTTTCGTACTTGAGCTAGGAATGTTATAAGTATGTGTTGGTTTCCCTCATTAATATTTTTATTCAACGATACCGTATACATTAAAGGAATTCACCGCCATTTGACTAAAAATAATTATATCAGTCAAATGGCGGTGAGTTCTTTAAAATGTTTTACATGAGTGATGCCCAAGTCACATACGAAATCATACGTATACTTTAAGTTCCCGTTAGTCATTGTAATTATGATTATATAGAATTTTCATAAAGTAATTGGTGGTAATATTTGTTTTATTTTGTAAAAAGAGGATATGATTTGCGATTAGTTGTTACAAACAGTTTCTATATAAAGTATGTGATAGCAGTAATCTATTGAAGAACATGAAAATCTATTGTTTTCATGATTTCTTTACAGTTTTATGACATTTTCGTAGTGAAGTTCAAATTGTTCACATGTTTGTTAAGCTTATGGGACTTAGCTGCGAGGTCATCAGTCCCTAAACTTACAACCTGTGGTGTCGCACGAGTCTGAAGTGCGCGCCACGAACTTTCGCCGCGCGCCGCCATGCAAGCACGGCGCGGCGTTCTTACGACTTCACCCACGAGCGCCCTTTGCTGCAACTCCGCTCGTGGCTACCACTGAACTGCATCGGTCACGTGGCAATAGGACAGGCACCAGAACAGTATCATCAGTAGGCTGGCTTCTATATAGTTAAACTATCTATCTACATTACGCTAGTCTTCAGTTGACAAAGTTAAGAATTGTACTATCTCTACGAAATATATATCTTATAATCTAGCTTAGTGTTTCTAGTTTCTGCTGTCCCAATGGCTGGTCACCTCAGACTCTGTACCCGCACATGCGTGCATCCTATTTTCCTGTGTCGGTCTCTCTACCCGGCCACCGACACCCAGGACAACAGGCGGCGACGAGACACAAAACAAACCACTTATGAATTAGCTTATACTAAAGACAGCACAAACATCCATGCCCAAGGAAGGATTCGAATCCCCGACGGAAAACGGCCTCGCGCATCGGAGCATAAGGCGTCAATGCATTCGGCCACTCCGCCGCGGCCGTATATATTTATTAATGAATGTGGTGATTACTATGCATTCTGTGGTTCGATGTCTTATAATGTTTCGCCAGAAAACTGGTGAAAAGTTGTCTAGGAAAGATCGATTTATTAATTTTTTTTTTTTTTTTTTACTTTCGTCCGATAGATGAACACTGCAGTATTTCGTTAGCTTATTTTATTTCTCATTGACACATGTCACCATGTTACTAGCTCGCAGTGGTTACGAAAAGGAGATTAGAACTCCGAAGCGAAGCTAGATTGATGCACGCTTGCCCTCTCCCCATCGCAAGACGATAGTCACCATTGTCTTATTCACAATGATTCCAACGCAGCATCAAATTATATTTACGTTATTTATGTATTTTACGCACATGTACGAAGGAACACAGACTAATACGTAGGTCATATAATCAGGTGATGCCGGGCTTTGATCCTTTCTTCTGTGTGGATGCGGACCAGATTCGAAATCGTAAGAGAATGGGCAACATGCCGAAAGTACTGAGTATAAAGGGTAGGTTCACTACGTCTACAATGTGGGGCTAAGCTGAGAATTTGCGTCAGCCGGGAAACGTGCCAAGGTGCGCGGCCGCTGTTTCCCTGCGTCCCCAGTGGGGTAAGAAGAAAGACGAAGATCAGAGTTTAACGTCCCGTCCACTGCCTGGTCATTACAGACGTAGCATGCTCGGATTTTTAGGGAAGAATGGGGAAGGAAATGGGCCGTGCCCATTCAAAGGAATCATTCCGGAATTTGTCCGCAGTCATTTAGGGAAATGACGGAAAACCTAAATATGGAGAGCAGAAGGTGGATTTTAACCACACATCTATCGAACGCGAGACCAGTGTCTTACAACAGCACCAACTCGCTCGGTGCCGGTGGGTGGTCAAGCGCGACTGCGTAGTGACGGGGACGACCCGTGTTCGAATCCCGGCTGCGCATAAATTATCAGTTTTCTTCATTGGCTTATTTCATTGTCCACTAGAAGTTAATGACGTAAATTGGTAAATAATTATTATAGTTATATTGCAATTTAATACATGTGTACATCTTCGTTCCCGAATGATTCCAATGAGATAAAAATAATCCGTAGTAGGCCCGCCACACACGTTCCGGTATACCTGTCAGGTAAACCTGCACAGGTATACCGGAAAGGGTTCTTTGAAAAAAAAAAATAGACTAAAAGAAGAAGCTTGGCCTTTAATAATTCATACAGTTAAAACATTTTGCATTGATATTAATAAAAAATATGGACTCTAAGTATAAACTTCCAATTTCTAAATACAAAATGTAGTTTCATTAAATTAAATTGTATGAGTATTATAAATTACTTCATCGATCTCACATCCTTCCTCATCATCCAAGTTTGAGACTGACGCACCAGGAGTACCTTGATCGCAAAAAAAAAAAAAAAAAATCTAACAAATCTAAGTACCACAATGTTGTGTGTAGATGTCGTCTCTTGAAGCTCCAGATTTCATTGACATGTAACGTTTCTTGTTTTCTTTACGTACATTACTTCTTAAATCATTATTTTCACTACAGATTGCTTTGTAGCGTCGGGTTCTAACTCCTTCAGTTTAATAACAAGTCTTTCATAGGCTGCATCTCTCTTTTCCTGGTCGTGGTACTCTTTACTTTTCACCTGCAACAAAGTAGGTCCCAACCGATACATTTCGATAAACTCTTCTATCACTTGGTTCCGTTTTCGATTTGACATGTGGATTAGAAGAGTTTAGCAGTACCGTGCGTGTAGTCACTAGTTAACTCTGTTGTGCACGTAAATACAGAGACTCCAGGAGCTAGCCCCAGCTAACCAAGTGCCGGAGTGACACACACGCTCATGTCTACACGCCTGCGCAGGTAGAAAGAATTGAATTTTGATTCTTCTCCGGTCGCCTGCGCAGGTCGCTACGCCTGTACAGTTTGGCCTGAAGCGACTGGCACACACGCTCCGGTTTACCTGTACAGGTTTACCTGACAGGTATACCGGAACGTGTGTGGCGGGCCTTTAATAAGTGTTGGAATGCCGTTCCGGCCGCAATTAAGCCCCGTGAGAAGTGACCTAGTGAGGCGTCCAGCTGTGAGCGGTGGCAAGTGTCCCTCGTGGGTCAGGGCAACACGGTCGACGTGGAGTGGCCCAGCTGACTGGGTGGCGGGATTAGGCGGGATCTGCGCGCCGTGCCGTGCCTATCCGCGGTGTCCCCTGAGGGTTCTCGCCGCCTTCTCGCCGCTTCTTGAGCATCTGCCGAGATCGATACAGCCTGCCCGCCGCCCCACGCCGCCTTCGCTACACGACCCACAGCCCACGGGCCAAGCCGCGCCCCACATGTCCAAGGAAACACACATGTACCACTCCAGCCAGCTGCGAAGAACTGGGAACTCATTCATAGCCATGAATAAAACACAGTGGCGGGTAGAGAACGAGAAGGTACAACCAATCAATTTCTGCATCTTACAAGGACACAATTTGAGTATCCAACTTTTGTAATTGTTTATATTTTTGCTATGTGAAATTTAGAACTCAAATAGCAATCAGCCGAAGCCATTCGATCCAAGTCTTTAAAATTCTCACGCTTTCCTATGTCGTAGTCTGCTATGGTTGCCCCCTATAGTTTAGTCCAATACGAAATGAGCGATAAAGTAAATAAAAGAATTCTTGTGAACATAGACTCAACCAAATCAAATCAAATTTTTATAAACCTAACGGACCAAACTGCTCAGGTCAAGGCTCACTACACTGACAAACTACTTTAACTTACCCTAACAAGAGAGGACGCCAACTGGTCATCGCCGAATTCGTCCAAATTTGTGGTACATGTAGAGCGTGGTGAGACATGAAGGTGCCCCAAGTTCGAACTCCAGATGGCCCAGCGTTTGGCAATAAAAGGAATTTTGATACGTAGCTGGTGATATATAATGGAATTCAGTTTGATGCAAGTTTCTCGGGAAATGATTTCTTCTACTTTCTCAATGAGGTAGGTGCAGTTTTGAAATTTATTGTTTCATTTTATACCTGACAATAAAAATGTACATCTAACGTTGCACTAGTGATGTACATTTGGGGGGAGGGGGAATTACTTTCATGCTCGAGGGAGGACTCAAACCCCCGACGGCGAGCGGCCGCGCGCATCGCAGCTGGGCGCCATAGTGCGCACGGATATTTATCCGCGGCTCTACAGAAGTCATTTATTCTCTTGCAGGGAACGGCCTCGCGCATCGGAGCCTAGAGCCCAATGCTCTCAGCCACTCCGCCACGGCCGTGATTTGTCGACCAATGATATTTTCGGTAATTGTTACATTACCTGTGTTCGGTGGTTTTATTCGTCTTTTTAGAATTCAAAAACACTGAGTCAATGAGCTTATCTGGTAAAGTTTCTTTCAGCCGAATGGGATGCCTACATACAGGTGCAACCTAACTGGATGAGACGACACACAGGATTTTTGTGCACGCTCTCATACACTTACGCCATACGGGAACTACATCGCAGTGCGTATGACGAATCGAGTCCTCGAGAGGTGCTTCATTAAACTCACGTGTGTCTATATGTATTGTAGTTTTCTCGCAGTCGTCTTTTGAAAACGCAGGATTTTTGGACAAAGCGGTAGCAGTATGGGTGTTCATCGACGTAGAGAATACCGTTGTTCCGAGTGCGGTTCCTCTAGGGAGACCACTGTTGAACGAGCTGATCCGTACGACTTCATGACAGTAACTCGGGCGCCCGAACTTCAATTGACGTGAAAGCACTCGTGCTTCTCCGTTAATCCATTATTAGTCTGAGGCAGCGTCCTAGAGGTAAATTAAATTGGTCCCAATTCCTCGCTTCCGATCAAGGCTTTACTTGATTGTAAGGCGTATGCCGGAACTGGTAAGCCCCTCCCACTTATTACCAATTGGGATGCCCCCTTGCCCACTATAAGCCTGTCTCGTAATTGGCTGAATAGAACCGCGATCCTTTATGCGCTGTATCTGAAACATTCCTCGGAGTGGAGAATGACTTTTTTTTTCTTTTGTCGCTCGGCATAGCACCGCAAGTTTCCGAGGAGTCAAGGAACTGAATAGAGAGTCGGCCGCAGTGGCCGATCGGTCTGCGGCGCGACAGTCAGTCTGCACGGCCGCTACGGTCGGGGGGGGGGGGGGTCGAATCCCCCCTCAGGCATGGATGTTTGTGAAGTCTTTAATATAAGGTAGTTCATGAGTAGTTTGTAAGCTTAACAAATATTTGAACACTTTTTTGAACTGAATAGACACACAATCGATTTAGACGGTTGTAACGATATATTTATTTATTTATCAGTGATGCTTATCGCCTCCGGTTCCCTCCGACTCGCAAAGCAGCTAATTTAATTTCGTTCGTCATTTTTTACTTAAAAACAAGCGAGAAGACGGAACCGAGATAGTAGTTTTTACTCACTCTCTGGTCTGTATCTAATCGGTGTAGACGCCTTTCATAGCTGTACCCACTTAGGTAAGAAGTATGCAAGTTGTTGCTGAAAATATATTATTTAAATTTAAAAGCATTCCCTCTCCTTGGTTTTCATTTCAATCAAACTCCTCCATGCCAAATATTTAATTTCTCAAGGTTTTCAGCTCCTTCGCCTCCGTAATAGTTTAATGTTCAGACGACATTACAATCCTTTCGCAGTGTGTGCAAAATTTCAACCAATCAATCATCCTTATACGATACTTTCTTGATTTTAGAACCTGCAGTCATTTCTTTAGTGCCGGCCGCGGTGGCAGAGGGGATTGAGGCGCTTCAGCCACGGTCTGCACGGCCACTACGGTCGGGGGTTCGAATCCCCCCCCCCTCGGGCATGGATATTTGTGCCGTCCTTCGTTGTAGGTAGTTCATAAGTAGTTTGTAAGTTTAGGGACTGATGACCCCATAGTTAAGTCCTTTAAGCTTAACAAACATTTGAACAACAACATTTCTTTAGTAACTTCACGAAGTCCGATCATTTTTTTAAATTATTTTATCATTACCAGTAACTTCATATTCCACCCACGGTCACACAAAAATGAAAGGCGAAGTGGATAGTCTGAACATTGATCTACTACGGAAAGTATCTTCAACGTTCATATATTAAATATAAAAAAAGTTATCATTTCCAGCTTCTACAATACGAAGCGCAGGATCCAGCTAGATGCTTTCCGTAAGTCTTATAACGTGCTGTTGCTTGTATGGTGCCCGACTTTAATATGAAACCCGCGGTTTATTTGCTTTAATGTTCATTTTGTGCTGTACTTCAACTTATTTCAAATTCAAACATACGGTACCATCAATTCCTTGACCAAAAAATACAATCGCGGAACCTACTTTTAACAATTATGGCATCATACGAAGCAAGGGCAACGTTATACGGTGGAACGTGCAAAGCTCATTACGGTCATACTTACGTAGATAAAGCGTGTCACGAGGGGAACACTCACCACCTAGCCGCGATCGAAAGTGGTGCTAGTGTTGCGCCATGTTGTTTATTCGGCGCTCAGTTACGTCGACGTCCACTTCTGCATATGGAGATCTACCAGGCGCCTAACAACGTGCAACTGTTGCGACACACCGGCTGTCGCAAATCATTTCCTCAACAGGGTACCAACAACCGTGTTCGTTAGCTAGGACAGCTGACTACTACATTTTGCGCAGTATTTTCATTTCCTACCGGCTATTTAGAGAATTTTAAAGAATGAAACAGATTCTGGATGAAAGGAAAAGCAGTGAATGACATCGCGGCAACTTTACTTCCGCGAGAACCTCTGTCTTGCCGTTCACATTTCATAGCAATTCTGTTGCTTATATCGCGGCGCTAGCACTCCAGAAGGAAAGATACTGCGGCGAATGATGTAGCAACAACCTATATGTTTCTGCTACAGAGGAGCGTGTGATGCTCTGCAACTCGTTGACAGGCTTCTATAGGTCAGTCAGGAGAGCAGCAGTCCTCCAAACTGAAAAATCGCAGGTTCGAGTCCTGGTGGGGCACTTAATTTTAATCAGCCGTGAAAGTTCAAATCAGCGGACACTCCAAATCAAATGCTCAAATGTTTGTAAATCTATCGGACCAAACTGCGTGGTCATCAGTCCGTACCCTACAAACTACTTAAACTAAGGTAAACTAACCTAAGGACACACACACACACACACACACACACACACACACACACACACACACACACACGCCCATGCCCCAAGGAGGACTCGAACCTCTGATGCCGCGGTGGAGAAGCCGAGCGGTCTAAGGCGCGTCGCTGCGGAGCGCGCGGTTACTCGCCGTCGGGGGTTTGAGTCCTCCCTATGGCATGGGTGTGTGTTGTCCTTATGTTAGGTTACCTTAGTTCAAGCAGTTTGTAAGCTACGGACTGATGACCACGCAGTTTGGTCCGATAGATTTACAAACATTTGAACCTCCGACGGTGAGCCATCGCGCGCTCCGCATCGAGGCGCCTTAGACCGCTCGGCTACTTCACCGCGGAGCAGACACTCCGATATAGAGAAAAAATTAATTCTCGATATAGTAAGATATGTCTGTATAGTCGTTTCAGGAGCATAGTCCTGCCTTCCCTTACAAAAATCCTTTTTGCTAAAAACGAGACTGATTGACTTCTTGAAACCAATTTTTTTTTATAGGCATCGATTTCAACCAGTTTCAAATTTATTTTTAACGTTGAAAAAAGGGAAAAGATAGATCTGCCAGTAACAATTCAATTTACGAGGCGCGTCCAGAAAGTAAGTTCCACTTGGTAATAAAATGAAATTGTACAAAGATACAGAAGAAATTTTTATTGCACAAAATTCTACAACTCTTAAACTACTTTTCCACATAACTGCCGAAATTTTATAGGCACTTGTCATAGCGTGCCACAAGGTTTTGCATGCATCCTTCACAGAAGGTTGCCGCCTGTGTATTCCACCATGTGGTAACAGCTCTTTATCATCGTTGAAGTGTTGACCACCAAGGACAGATTTTAGGTGTAAGAAGAGATGAAAGTCGCTAGGAGAGACGTCCGAGCTGTATGGAGGATGATCAAACAGGTCCCATTGAAATTTCCGTAAGAATTGTTTGGTAACATTCGGTGTGTGAGGTCAAGCATTATCGTGAAAAAAAATCTTTTGACAGTAATCCTCTTCTTACACCTAAAATCTGTCCTTGGTGGACAACACTTCAATGATGATGACGAGCTGAAAGAACATGTTACCACACGGTTGAATACACAGGCGGCAACATTCTATGAAAAAGGTACACAAAACCTTGTGTCATGCTATGACAATTGCCTACAAAATTTCGGAAGCAATGTAGAAAAGTAGTTTAACAGTTGTAGATTTTTGTACAATCAATATTTTTTTTTTTTGTATCTGTACCCGTTCGTTTTATATAACCAAACGGAACTTACTTTCTGGATGCGCCTCGTATATAGAAAGGCTGGTTCAATCCGATTGTAAATTTCGCATGAGTTCCCTCGATATGTCAGACGTGAGCCTTAACGTCTCTTCAACGATAAGTTTAATCTGATTTTTACCAGACATTGCCAGTAAAAAAAAACGCAACATAAAAACTAATTGTGGCGTAGTTTCATTTCTGTCGCCAATTGTGAACATAGCAGCACATGGAGAGTTTGTGTCACAGTTTTGAGAAGGAAGAGAATTTTCCACAAACTGTAACTTTATCTAAAAGTTACCTGTTGTGTCAATTTACTATCAGAAAATGGATTCGTTGTCCTTCGGGAAAACAAAATCCCAAAGTGAAGTTTACGAGCGGGCGTGAATTCGGGGATGATAAATTTTCGCTGCCGTCAGCGCGACACAACAAGTGCTCGCTGTTTACGTCCTTATAAAAGCAATACACAAATGCGCCATGTGCCGCCGCGTTGACGTTTTTACGGCCATCTATCAAGTGAGGGTGAGATATCTATTTTAAGGCAGGCAGTCGTGCGCCGTGTGAGGGCCTCGCACCTGTAAGCCACCAGCAGCCGGCGATGTACACGGGGGATTTGTCAGCTGCCGTTATGAGTAACGCGGCTTTTCGTTGCCTGCGGCGAAAAAGGAAGAGCCGGGAAGAGGTAGGGTTGGGGGCAACACACGGCGGTGCACTTGTGCCGGGATCACGGCGGCCGTGAATAATGCATGTGCCGCAGGAGACCTCATGGCGGCGTAGGAGGCCGACATCGCTCAATTCCCAGCGCCCACGCGGCGGCGATGAAAACCCAACAGCCACTCCTGTCTGACAGCCTGCTGGCTACAGAGTGCTCTATCAACCACTACTGGCCAATTACCAGCGTGTCCTTGTAATGATATCGATATAAAAAGAGCATCACTTCAGAACGGCTCGACTCATTTATGACCTTTCTTTTGTTCGTAATTCTAAGGACAACGTTTGTATGTAATTTTTTGGAATGTCACTGGAACATTGGAAATATTCGGTATATTTACGAAGGAAAGTCGGATAATTCGAAAAAAAGAGTGCAAATATCAATTTTTAGAATGAAACTTTCACTCTGCAGCGGAGTGTGCGCTGATATGAAACTTCCTGGCAGATTAAAATTGTGTGCTGGAACCGGGACTCGAACCTGGGAACCTGGGACCATTTTAATCTGCCAGGAAATTTCATATCAGCGCACACTCCGCTGGAGAGTGAAAGTTTCATTCTGGAAACATCCCTTAGGCTGTGGCTAAGCCATGTCCCCACCATATCCTTTCTTCCAGGAATGCTAGTCTTGCATGGTTCGCAGGAGAGCTTCTGTGAAGTTTGGAAAGTCGGAGGCGAGGTCCTGGCGGAAGTAAAGTTGTGAGGCGGCATCGTGAGTCGTGTTGGGATAGCACAGTCGGTAGTGCTCCTGCCCGCGAAAGGCAAAGTTCCCAGGTTCTAGTCCCGGTTCCGGCACACAATTTTAATCTGCCAGGAAGTTTCATCAAAATTTTTATTTGCAATTTCTGTCATATCTGACGATAGAAACAACATAATTTTAGTCTTACCGATCACTATTAATTTTGACACATTTCTATATTAGTATATTTTTTTTTTTCTTTTACCGTTCAATAGGCTTATTCACAGTTCAACCGATTACCATGATACTTGACAATGTATGTACATTTTCATGGAGAAGTTTTTTTTCCCTCTGCAAGCCACAGTATGGTTCATGGCGGAGGATAACTTCAATATTCCTCGGCACCTTTTGATTAGTAACCATGAGAGTTGTCAGCTATATGTAATTTGAGGAGAAGAAAGAGAGAGGAAACAGGAGATGCACAGAGACAGTGGTAGTAGGAAATGGGTAGAGGAAGGTTGAAGGAGTATGAGGAGGAGAACAGAGGACATGGACTATGAAGACTTGAATAAATACATAATGTAGGAAGTGTTACTGTGATTTACACGTGCCATTTTAAAGAGATGCACGCAGAGAAGGCGGACGTTGGAGGAGGAAGAGGAAGACGGGACGTAGGCTGAGGCGAAGGCGAAGATGGAGGTAAACAGAGGAGGAAAGAGTACATGGACAAAGAGAGGACGAAAGAGTACATGGACAAAGAGAAGACCGAAGAGGAGATGGACAGATAGAGAGGGGGAGGAGTAATAAATACTCGAGCAACACCACATTTTCATCTAGCTAATACAGAAAGAGGCCTAAGAGGAGAATGAGAAAGGTAAGAAATAGGCTTACATGTGGGTGGCATGTGAAGTGATAGACACAGAGGTTAGGGGCCGCTGTGTAGCATGTACAACCTTTGATGACAAAGTTCTATCAACAGTCCTGTAACATTAACGTAGATGAATTATGAAATACAGTTACCTTACTGTCCCTCGAATAGTCGCCTCCCTTAACTACGCACCGCTGAGCTCTTCAATACATGTCCTGGAAACTTTTCATGAAGTTTTCCTTTGGGATGGTGTTCTAAGCCTCGTCACGTTTCGTTGGATGTCAGGAATATCGTCAAATCTGTTTCCTTCCAAAGCGAGTTTGAGTCGAAGAAATAGCAAGTCAGGAGGATTGAAATCCGACGAGTTTGGTCGATGTTCACGCCACCGTTCCAACCCAGTAAAACGCAAGAACTATAGGTCCGAAATTTTTACAAAGGGTCAAATGGTCTTCAGAAAGGATAGAATAAATAAAAAAGAGGGTGGCATGTGTATTGCTGTTAACCAGTAGTCAACATGGATTCAAAAAGTATCGTTCTTACGAAACACGGCTTGCCCTTTATTCACATTAAGTGATAAGTGCCATCGATAAGGGATCTCAAATCGATTCCATATTTCTGGATTTCCGGAAGGTTTTTGACACTGTACCACATACGCGGCTTCTGATGAAATTGCGTGCTTATGGAATATCTCCCCTATTGTGCGATTGGATTTACGATTTCCTATCAGAAAGGACACAGTTCGTTGTAATTGACGGTAAGTCATCGAATAATACGGAAGTGATATCTGGCGTTCAACAGGGAAGTGTTATAGGTCCCCTACTCTTCCTTGTCTTTATAAACGATTTAGGAGACAATCTGAATAGTTCCCTAGGACTGTTCGCGGATGATGCTGTCGTTTATCGGTCAGTGAAGTCAACAGAGAATCAAAAGCAACCGCAAAGTGGTTTAGACAAAATTTCTACATGGTGCGAAAATTGGCAATTAACACTAAATAATGAAAAGTGCGACACATGAGCACTAAAAGAAATCCGCTGAACTTCAATTACACGATAAATCAGTCAAACCTTAAGGTCGTAAATTCTACCAAATACCTGGGAGTTACAATTACGAACAACTTTGACTGGAGAGAACACACAGAAAATATTGTGGGGAAGGCGAACCAAAGGTTACGTTTCATTGGCAGAACGCGTCGTAGACGCAACAGCTCCACCAAAGAGACTGCCTACACTTTTGCGTCCTCTCTTGGAGTACTGTTGCCCAAAGTGGGACCCTAGCCAGGTGGGACTGACGAAAGGCATTCAGAAGGTTCAGAGAAGGGCAGCTCGTTTTGTTTTATCACGTTACAAGGGGGAAAGCCTCACGGAAATGTTGCACGATTTGAGGTGGAACACATTAAAAGAAAGACGTTATTCGTTGCGTCGAGATCTATTGACGAAATTTCAATCACAGACTTTCACTTCTGAATGTGAAAATATTTTGCTAGCACCCACGTACATAGGGAGACATGACCATCCCAATAAGAGAAATCAGACCGAAAAAAAAAAAAAAAAAAAAAAAAAAAACGATTTTCGTGTTCTTTCTTTCCGCGCGCCATTGGAACGGTAGAGAATGGAACGGTAGAGAAACGTTATGAACGTGATTAATGAACCCTCTGCCAGGCATGTAAATGTGATTTGCAGAGTATCTATGTAGATGTAGAGGGCCGGATTGAAAGGCATCCATCCACGCTACAGACGTCGTATAGGTAGTTTTTTATATTAAATTATCGTTCTGGTGCGTTTCGAACAACTGCCAGCACGAGCGTAACTTACAATTTAGATAATCATACCTCTTTACAGCGTACAATGGCTAGCAGATAAGTGTAAAACTGATTACTGATGAAATTCGTAGCTGCAAAGCTAACTTACGTGTCGCGCAGGTGCCTTAGGCGCTGCTGAAGGCTGCTACTGCCTGGACGCCACGCTTCTGAAACACATACAAAACCAGCAGTACCTCATTAAACTGCCCTCTCTTTTCCGAAATCAGGTAATTAGCACCACGCACAAGAATCTTAAATGTATAAAATTAGATTTTTTAAATTATTTTTTGTTTTGCATATAGGTAGTAGTTTAGAATCCGAATGCGACAGCAGATCGGGACGTAGAATTGATTGTAGGCTACACTGTTGGCCATATAAAATTCAGTACCCATAAATACCAAAGATATCAGAAGCAAATTTATTTGGGAGAAAACGTCTTGAATGAAGAGCACATGATTTTCAAGTAAAAACAGATGTGAAGTGAGGAAGATGATGAAACAATTGTTTCCGCCAATGCTGGCTATAACCGTTGTTACACGTCTCGGAATAGAATCAAGGAGGGTCGGGATGTGTTGTTGGGGTCTAACAACCCATGCCCCGTTCCAGTCAATGATCTGGTGTAGCAGAGGTTGGTGTATCCCGCGCCAATTGTTCCGCACTCATCGGCCATAGTTTTTGATGGGCCAGACACGGAGAGGACAGGGTTGTCAAGGCATCGATGCAATCCGCAGTTATGGTTCCGGAAACATGCAGGCGAGGTCCAACGATCGAGGGCCACACTGGAGACCAGATGTGAACCCCATCTGGGATGTCTTGGAATAAAGGCTCCTTTGGTGTCAGTTACATCCAGAGGAGACCCGGGCACTCGTAGACTCATTTCCGCACACAGCACGATATTACCACAGAGTAATATATACAGAGGAGCAGCCCCCCCTAATGCTCCCTCGTAGTTAGGGTGCCTCTCACACGTCAGAAGGTAGCGTGGAGGGGAGGCTGAGGGGAGAGCTCGTGCCACCTGCCACAAGGCTATGGCTGTGTCGGGCTTGCTGGCGTTTGATGGGAGGTGGTGGTGGGGAGAGCTGCTACCTCCGCCTGCTCTGGCCAGTTTTTACGGAACTGCTGGAAACCCTCCCTCCCCACACCCCTGAGCGTAGGACTGGGCCCTTACGGAGGTTTCCCGTCTGTATATATTTGTCTGTGATATTACGTACATATACCTTGACATTTACAAAGGCAGTGTACAATACTGCAGTGTCTGTATTTCACGACGTACCACTTTGTAATGTCTTTCAGACATGCTTGCTGCGTCGTTACTCTTGAGAAACACTTTTTTCATGTTTGTGACTTACGGAGTCGGTATCTTTTGTTCAGCAGCGCATAATGTAGAGATTAAACAGCCCGACGCGCAGCAAAATCGCCAGGTAAATAGAGAAAAATAGCGGGTTCCGCGTCGGCCGGATTAGCAGCCTCCCAATACGCTGCCGCCAGGTGGGCGGCAGCGGTGTGTGGGCCGCGCTGGCCTAAGCTGTTTACCGACGATATGGAGCACTCATTCGCAAACAAACTGCGCCAATTGCTTCGTTTGTGCAATTAAAACAGGGCCCAGAGTCCGCTACGCCGATTTTATCCCGCAATAAAAGTGGATTAACTTTTTTTTTACCATACAGAGCTCTTACTGCAGGTTCCCGTAATTGCCAACTCAAAGCGGCTTATTAACTCGGGTGTTAGCCCATCCGCTCGACTCTCCACCTGTTCGGCCGGGCCAAATCGTCCCTGCGGAGCTTCCAGGTTTATTTTCCCTCAGCCCATCCCGTAATTGCGAAAATTTTCCGAGTAAGTCGCTAAGCCGATACCTACCCGTGCAGAGACTCCCGTTCCATGATCTTCTGCCCCCTGCGGTTTTGAGGGCTAGAACTGACTCGCGGTTTTCCCTTATCTGCCATAAGCGACGACTAAATGAACTATCACGAACAGTTTCATGAAGAACGACAGTATAAAATTTCAAACGATACTGAGAATTTTTGTTGTTGTTTCTGGCTGTTTTACGATTGCCGTGGAAACCAGGGTTTAGAGTCCCAGCTTTGCCTCCGGCTTTGATACCTCTAGCTGTATCTTCTGTAGAAGATGTATGAGTGACTTGCATTACATTTCGTAAATATTGTTACAAAGATCATGAGCTAGGTCTCTCAATTCACATATAAGAGTATAAAATACAAGGTATGTTCAAAAAATAAGTTCCTTTTGGTTATATAAAATAAACGTGAACAGATTGTACAAAAATCTACAACTGTCGAAATACTTTTCTACATAGCTTCCGAAATTTTGTAGACACGTGTCATAGCGTGGTACATTTATATAGAAGGATGCCGCCTGTGTATTCAACCATGTGGTAACATGTTCTTTCAGCTCGTCAGCGTCGTTGAAGTGTTGACCATCAAGGACGTATTTTAAATGTAAGTAGAGATGAAAGTCGCTAATAGCGAGGTCCGGACTGTACGGAAGATGATCAAACTCGTCCCAGTGAAATTCAAGTAAGAGTTGTTTGGTCACATACGTCGTGTGAGATCGAACATTATCGTGGAAAAAAACATCATCTTTTGACACTAATCCTCGGCGCTTGTTCTGTATTGCGCGGTGCAATTTCTTAATGGTCTCGCAGAAACCATGAGCATTGATTTCTTACCACGAGGCCAAGCAATTAATCAGCAAAATGACTTTTCTGTCCCAAAAAAACGGTGCACATGACTTTTCGAGGTGTCAAGATTTGCTTAGGCTTAACCTTCGTTGGCAATGAAATGTGCCCCCATTCCATTGATTGCCGTTTTGTTTCAGGTGTGTCGTACGATACCCAAGTTTCATTCCCTGTGACTATCCGAGAAAGGAAACCCTCGCCTTCATTATAGCAAGTCAAAAACTGAAATGCACTACCCATCCATTGTTTTTTGTGTTGTTCAGTAAGAATTTTTGGTACCCAATATGAGCAACGTTTTCTAACTTTTAGTTCTTTAGTAACAATTTCATGAATTAGTGATCGTGAGATTTGCTGAACTTCCATAACAAGCGCACTAAGTGTAAACTTCTCTTCAATTGTGAGAATCAGTTCATAAGTAGCCACAGACGGGCTTTCACTTCGTTCTTCACTGTGCACTAGATCACGTCCTACATTGAACACACTGACCCATCTTTTAACCGTTGAATCACTCATGGCATTTTGTCCGTAAACTTCGGAGATTTGCCGATGAATTACCTTTGGTTTAACTTTCTTTGTATTTGGAAAAAGGAATCAGAGATCTGATTACACATGGCGGCATTTTCAATTACGGCTGACATTATAAAGACGCACTACAAAGCATACGTCGGCAGCAGCGACCTGAAAATGGCGTACAAGTCTTCTTCTTGAGTCAGAGTAACTGCCGCGCATGCTCAGAACTGCGATCTTAGCGCTGCCGTGGATGGAAATAGAAACGGAACTTACTTTGTGGACAACCCTCGTATATTATTTCGACGACTGTGTGCGATAGGCATACCTATTTAAATTTGGTATTATTAGTGGATACTTTGTAAATGCCTCCTCACGCAAGTAATCATACCTTAGTGGCTAGCCTATCAGTTTTCATTTTAATCTAATGAGACTTAAAATTTATCGCTTATTTTATCATTTTTTGTTATTCCGATGAATAACTCTTAGCAGTTGCCAAAACCTGGTAAATACATTTTATCTCTGCGATCTAGGGTTGTTTTGGTACCATTTGGATATTTCGTATAGATATTTTATATATAGCTCAGCTTATGTTCTCTGTAATATGGTTTACATAATGTAACCAAGGAAATCGTATGTCTTCTGAAGAATATAGTCTACAGGAATCGAAACATAGATCAAAGCTCCTAAACTGTCCAGTTGGACTCTATATAATTTGAAATAGTGATGTTGTTGAAGAGTGCGCCTCGGTTGCACAGTGGTAGAGTGCCAGACTACAAATCCAAAGGTCGCGGGTTCGATCCCCGCCAGGTCCTAGGATTTTTATCTGTCACTTTCCACTTCTTTCACCTATAGCAGTATTGCTCATGTGAAAAATACCGAGTAGCACCGTGGTTCGGAACCCACGTTAAACTGTAGGTCCCCCTATAATTGGTTGGGTAAGTCAGTTCGAAGGTCGGAGGAAGTCAACGGCATACCACCTCCAAACAGGACCATGCCTAGTAAAGCACTGTGGTGTGCAAACCAATCTTCGGATTGTTGACTGCTTTACCTTTTTTTTTTTTTTTTTTTTTTTTTTTTTTATTTGTTGAAATTAGACTGTTGGAGTTATGTTAAAAGACCCAGCTTTAAAAAATTAAATGTCAGTAGCATGTATATATAAGGCATGAGGGAATCGCGAGTCGTGACCTAGTAGTTTGGTCCCTTTAATAATTAAACCATCCAACCATGTATCTGCTACACAGGTCTCAGTTTTAGGTATACGGCAGAATGGTGAGTTTTCATCATGTATAAATAGAAAAAATGGTATTACATCAAAAGAGTAGAAATCTTGTTATAGGTTATTTACTCATTACTATAATATATTCGCTGATATGTAGTGTGCTCAGTCATGGCGTCATCCCAGGGGGCTCACGGTTCTTTCGTGAGTACTTGCGTAGCGAGCACGGGGCCCCAAGCTAGTGCAGTCTTTCTTTCTTTCTTCCTTCTTTCCTCCCTGGACTGCATTTCCTTTCTCTTCTCCTCCTTTCCCTCCACACTGGGGGACTGATGACCTTAGCAGTTTTGGTGCCCCTGTCCCAGCCAACAACCAACCAACCAGTCATCGTGTAGACGCAACAGAGCCAGGGATTCCGTTCAGACATGGCATCTATACATTCCGTAAGCGACCTAGAAGTGTGTGGCGGATTTTATTTCTGCTGTCACTACCGTTTTCTACTGTCTCTATTCCATTACCGAATAAAGTGCAGAAAAAATTTAAAAAATACTGCATTAAACCTAATTTAACTATATTTTTTTAATCTAAAGGTCTTAACTGCTGCGGTTATCAGTCGCCAGACTTACAAACTACTTAAAATATCTGATGCGAAGTAGAACAAACACACCTGCCCGAGGGAGGACTCGAACCTCCGACGGCGAGCAACCGCCAACACCAATTTTCTCTTGCAGACTATTTCAGGAGTCGTACCTGGGAGGAAGTAATATGTTGATTGATTATTTTTGATACTCCAGTATGGAACCGTGACGCACAACGGGTCTTCCCGTGCGTGCCACAGGAGTTCATTTATTACCTCCGCAATGCTCCCAAAACTATTGAAGGGCCGATAATGTAACATGGCACCCTTAGTGGGTCCTTTTCTCTTCTTCTTTCTCTTGTATTAAACAAACCTCGTAAAGATCCCAGACAGATAAGCAATAGTAAAGAACGGTATCACAGATATTTTTAAAACAGTTCCTTCGTATATTAATTTCCAACACCAGACTGGTAACTACCCGAAATAATGTACCCAAGTCGTTTAATTTATTAAAATTACCTGACATTTCTGGAAGGAAGCGATCTCGTTGAGGTAATCAATAACTCCAAGAACGGAATGTATAAAAGATCGTTTTTGCTCTCATTTATGTTTTACTATCGGCTTAAGTCATCATCTTCAGATGAAAATATTGGTCATCACTTGCACATGTTTGGAGTAACGTTGAAATATTCATGTGCAGACATTTAACGAAGTCAAACAAGATTTTTTTTTTCATATTTAACTTTCTTAGGACTTCGCGCAATATTATTCCAAACATCTGCAAGTGAATGGTCAATATTTTGATCTGAAGAGGATGACTTAATTTACTGAAACCAGTTGCCAAACCGAGCGAGGTGGCGCAGTGGTAACATACTGGACTCGCGTTCTGGAGGATGGTGGTTCAAATCCACCTCCGGCCATCCAGATTTAGGTTTTCCGTGATTTCCCTAAATCACTCCAGGCAAATGCCGGGATGGTTCCTTTGAAAGGGCACGGCCGATTTCCTTCCATATCCTTACCCAACACTCCGAGCGTAAGCTCCGTCTCTAATGACCACGCTGTCGACGGGACGTTAAACTGCAAGCTTGCTTCCTTCCTTCCAGTAGCCAAAACCTAAAGGACAGCAATACGTAATTTTTGCTACATTACGTTATTGGAGTTGTTGTTGACGAAGGGCGCGTTGAAAAACATTTTTGTTTCTGTGGCATTACGTGACATGAACATTGTTCCATCGACTTCCCGCTTCGCTGACGCAAGTTGCTGGCATTTGCCACTAGAGGTCTCCCAACTGTAACGGATAACATGGCGGCGTGTGACGTAACAACGTCGGAGCGTGGGAAACAAAACTGAAAGCACAAACTGGTACAGTTCACCCCACACGGATCACCCTTTCATTCAGCGTGACAACGCCTGACCTCACACTAAAAACAACTAAACTAAACTATGTCTTGCAGGCCACGAAAGGTGCAACAGGTGCTGACCGGCCACCGTCTAATCCTTCGCCCGAAGGCGTCAACGGATGCGGTATGCAGGCGGACGCGGTCAGCGCCCCACACTCTCGGAGCTGCTACTTCATTGTGAAGTAACTCCTCAATTTGCCTCACAAAGGCTGAGTGCACCTCGCTTAACAACTGCAATTGGGAAGCTCGGAGGGTGATCCATCCAAGTTGTAGCCGAGCCTGGCCGTTCTTAACGTCGGTGATCTAGCGGGAACCGGTGTACCCACTACGGCACTGTAATTCGTCTAACCGCACACAAGTGAAGCGAAATTTGCAATAATTCGACGTCTTGGTTTGACTGTGATATATCGTCCACCATGCATTCTTTAAATGGCCCCCATCCGAATTCCATCTGTTAACAAAACTTAAAGAACACCTTAGAGGACTTCACTTTGATAGTAATCAAGGACTGCAAGCAGAGTTGACGTTGTGGATATGTCAACAGTTTCGAACCTTCTATAGAAACGGTATCCACGAACTGATGTCTCGTTGGAAGAAGGAATATCAGGGTTTAACGTCCCATCGACCGCATCGTCATGAGAGACGTAACACACGCTTGGATTGTTTGGATATACAACCGCTCGTACAACGAAGGATCTGTACCAAAGACTGGAAAGTTGCATAGGTCACATCGATAGTCAAGAATGGTAATATGCGAGACCCACTGAATTACACACCTATATCATTCACATCGATGTGCAGCAGGTTTCAGGAACATATATTGAATTCAAACGTTGTGAATTACCTCTAACAGAGCGACCGAGCGAGTAGGCGCAGTGGTAACACATTGGACTCGCATTCGGGAGGACGGTGGTTAAAATCCACCTCCGGCCATCCATATACCGTATACGTTTTCCGATATTTACCTAAACCAGTCCAGGCAAATGTCGGGATGGTTTCTTTCAAAGACCAGTTTCCTTCTCCATTCTTATCCAATAATCCGAACTTGAGCTCTGTTTCTAATCACCACGCTATAGACGGGGCGTTAAATACAGTACCACGGTTCCTTCCTTCGAACAGAATGATGTATTGATCCACAGTCAATACGGAAACATACAGTATTGTTTTTTGCAAATCTTTACTCACACGAAACGATGGGTGCTACCGACAAGGACTCTCAGATCGATTCCATATTTCTATATTTCCAGACAGTTTAGAAACGATACTTCATAAACAGGTTCATTCAAATTGCTTGCTTATGCGATAACATCTAAGCGACTGGATTAGAGAATTCCTGCCAGAGAGAACGCAGTTCGTAGTTATTAACGGAGTGGCGTCGGCTAAAGCGGAGGTGATACCTGGAGTTTCCCAAGATAGTGTTATTGGTCCTCTGCTGTTCCTTTTGTATGTAAACGATCTGGAAGAGAATCTGAACATTGCTCTGACGTTGTTTGTATACGAAGCTATCGTTAATCGTCTTGTAAAGTTATCAGACGATGAAAACCAACTGTAGATACATATGTTGCGAAAATTGACAATTGATCCTAAATAATGAAATGTGCGAAGTCCTTCAAGTGAGTACTAAAACGAATCGACTGAACGTCGTTTATAAGATAAATGAATCGAATATGAAGGCCGTAATTTCAACTAAATATCTAGGAATTACAATTACGACTTACTTACACTGGAAAGAAGAGTCAGAAATGTAGAGAAGGAGAACGGAAAACTACGTTTCGTTGGCAGAACACTTAGAAGATGAAACAAACTCACTAAAGAGACTGCGTAAACCACGCTTGTCTGATCTCGTTTGGAGTAATGCTGCGCGATATGGGATACCTATCACGTGGGACTGACGGAGGACATCGAAAGAGCACCAAAAAGAGCAGCTCGTTAAGTATTATCGCGATGCAGAGGAGAGAGTGTCACAGAAATTATATACGAGTTGGATAAGAATCATTACAACAACGGTGCTCTTCGTTGTAGCGAGATCTACTTAAAGAAATTTCGATCACTGATTTTCTTCTCAGAATGCGAAAATATATTGTTGATACCCACCTATGCCGGCCGTGATGGGCGAGCGGTGTGCGGGCGCCAGTCACGTTGAAATGTTTGTAGAGCTTAAGGGACTTAACTGCGGGGTGATCAGTCCCTAAACTTACAAACTACTAATGAACTAGCTAATACTAAGGACGGCACAAATATCCATGCCCGAATGGGGATTCGAACCCCCGACCGTAGGGGCTGTGCAGACCGCTGTGGGCTGTGCTGGCGCGCCGCAGTCCCCTCGGCTACCGCAGCCGGCTACAATTTGTAGTGTAGAAATTAGATACATTGTAATACCACATCGGATTCAGTAGTTTCACTTCATGAATAGCGGAAAAGTAGTAAGTGAGAATAGTTTTTCCTTCATCACTTGGCTGTGATTGTAAGTGAGAAAAAGTGATAAAGGTTAGAAGGTATGTTGAAAGTTTGTTACAAGTCGCTAAGTAGTCTCATTCTGATACAATGTATTGTGACTCATATTGTTCATGTCATTATATCTCCTGAAACTTGTGTAGTATTAAGTTCTTACCCCATAGACATTGTTACTTACGATAAGGAATATGTGCACCCAACTTTATTGAAATCGGCCCAGTTGCTTAAGAGGAAATGAGAAAAACTATCGCGTGATGCAGCAGTTTTTCGCGCTTTTCATTGTTTATGACGTCAAATCTACTGAACTATGTGTTGTACATGATACTTACACCCAAGACGATCGCCTTCTTGATTTTTGGGTCAAGTGTGCAAAATTTTTATAAAGATTGGAACAAAACTGTAGATTAACACTTTATTAAAATGTAGTTAATAATACATCAACAACAGATAACGAAATTAATCCAGGTTCTGGACGATACTTAACAATCAGTACGCCCTTAGAAAGTGTTGTTAATAAAATTAAAAAACAATTGTTTGGGCGATGGAGAAAAATATCTAAACTCTCTTCGCCATTGGTATCACAGTTAGGAAGGAAGCTTAGGGTTTAACGTCCCGTCGACAGCTTGGTCATTAGAGACGGAGCTAACGCTCGGAGTTTTGGGTAAGGATGGAGAAGGCAATCGGCCGTGCCCTTTGAAAGGAACCATCCCGGCATATGCCTGGAGTGATTTAGGAAAATCACGGAAAACCTAAATCTGGATGGCCGGAGGTGGATTTGAACCACCGTCCTTCCGAATGCGAGTCCAGTGCCTTACCACTGCGCCACCTCGCTCGGTATATATCATAGTTACTAAATATACTTTGTTTTTGTTAGGGTTAAGATTATTCTAATGCTGGTCTGCTGGGTATCTGCTTTTTCTAAAATTAGTTTTAGTTTTAAGGGGTCGCTCCTCTTTAAGTGTCCCCGCATGTTACTGGCAAGCATCTGAAGGTAAATACTATTTACACTTGTTCGCCTATAGCATAATCCCAAAAAAATCTAAATGACACGATCGTATGCGACCGAGAGACCCCGTCTGGAGTCGTTCAGCCGCTTGGCGCAATTTTTTGTTCAAAAATGTTCAATTACTTGTAAATCTAAGTGACTTAACTACGAAGTTCATCACTCCCTAAGCTTACAAATTACGTACACGAACTTAAAAAGTAACTTATGCTAAGGACAACACAAGCACCTATGTCCCAGGGAGGACTCGAATCCCCGCGGCGAACGGCCGCGCGCACCGCAGCTCAAAAAAAAAAAAAAAGTTCAAATGTTTGTATAGTTTATGGGACTTAACTACGGGGTCATCAGTCCCTAAACTTACAAACTACTTATGAACTCCTTACGAACTAGGGCGGCACAAATATCCATGCCCGAGGGGGGATTCGAACCCCCGACCGGAGTGGCCGTGCAGACCGTGACTGGAGCGCCTCAGTCCCCTCGGCCACCGCGGCCGGTGCACCGCAGCTAGACGCCTTAGTGCGCACGGCTATTCTACCGCGGCGCAATACTTGGGTCATATGCTAAGTCGACAGAGACGGAGACGAGATCAAATTATTGAGAACACACACACACACACACACACACACACAAGCTGGAGCGAAGGATATCTCAGACCTGGCCAGGATTAGAAACAATCTCGGTCTATGATGACTACATTGCCGACGGGACGTTAAACTCCGATTTTCCTTCCTTACTTCCTCGCAAACTGTGTCCGCGCGATCTACACGACGAGCTACTGACGTCTAACAGCAAGTCATTCACTTAATAGAGGTGCAGTGAGGCGAACACCTCGGCAAAACAAATCCCACCACTTGCTGGCTGCCGTTCCCTCCCACTTTATAGCCCCGGCGAGAAAACATGCTGCAATTAAAGGAACACCGCTCGCTCCTGCCGTCGCTCTCAGATAACAACTTGAGATACAAGAGCGAAGCAGCGTTTCACGTATTTCAGTGTAACTCAGTAAACATGCTGTCCACCTCCCAAATGAAATGTTCACTCATTTCCTACGATAATAAACTGCTTCGTCTTGTAGCACAATAAAATATACCTCACGGCGATAAACGTTTTCTCCTTTTAATTATTGACATTTTAAGCATACGTTTATTTATCTGGCATGTAGTAACTTTGGTAAGCCGTGTCAGCTAGTACATACACTCAGGTGCAGCACAATTCCATAATACAACTGTTATCTAAACTGTAGCATAATATTTTACTGGTTTACCTTAAGATGTGCATCCCAAGCATGCACGTAAGTTAAAACTACATCTAACTGCTAATTATACTTGTTATATATAATGCGTTCTTGTACAAGGAAACTAATTCGAACGTCTACTGCAGACGCAGTTGAATTCCTCTATGTGAGCGCATCGTCCACCACTGCTTGCCTCAAACACAAAATATACTAAATTACGTTACTTAATCTACTTCACACCAATACTTTGTGTGTATGTCAGATAACAGTTCTGATACTACTACAGTCTAACCACATACCGAGTCAATGTCATATGCTACAACTTAATCATAAAGAAATACCTTCGAATATGTAATTGCAGCTTACTATAGTACGGTACTAGCAAAAGAATCATGTTTAATGCTGTTACAGAAAATCTTCAAAAGTACTTGGCTGATTTACTCAAAATGTTGGCCAATACTGTAATGAACATTGTCAAATATATATATTTATGGCAGTGGGTTCATCCAACCACCATTATACTATTTATCTCCCATTCCATTCTCAAATAGCACGCGGGAAGAAAGAACACCTGAATCTCTCCGTTCGAGCTCTGATTATTCGTATTTTATTCTGATGATCATTTCTACCTATGTAAGTGGGAGTCAACAATATATTTTTTCGCATTCGGAGGAGAATGTTGCCGATTTGAGTTTCGTAAGTAGCCCACGCCGCAGCGATAAGCGCTGATGTTGTAATGATTCCCATCCCAGATCCTGTATCATTTCCGTAACGCTGTCTCCCCTGTATCGTGACAATACGAAACGAGCTGCCCTTCTTTGGACTCTTTCGATGTCCTCCGTCAAACCCACCTGATGAGGATCCCACAGTGGGCAGCAATACTCCAAAAATGGCCAAGCGTAGTGTATGCAGTTTCTTTTGTAGTACTGTTGCATCTTTTAAGGGTTCTGCCAATAAAACGCAGTCTCCGGTTCGCCTTTCCCACGACATTATCAACGTGTTCTTTCCAACTTAAGTCTCAAATAAATCAAATGTTTGTTAAGCTTATGGGACTTAACTACGGGGTCATCAGTCCCTAAACTTACAAACTACTTATCAACTACCTTATACTAAGGACTGCCCAAATATCCATGCCCGTGGAGGGATTCGAACCACCGACCGTAGTGGCCGTGCAGACCGTGACTGGAGCGCCTCCGTCCCCTCGGCCACCGCGGCCGGCAAACTTAAGTCTGAAGTAATAGTAATTCCTAGGTATTTTGTGGAGTTTACGGCCTTCACAATCGATTGATTTATCTTGTAAACAAAGTTTAACGGATTTCTTTTCGTACGTATGAGGACGACTTCACACTTCTCATTATTGGGAGTCAATTGCCAATCTTTACACCTTAGTGATATCTAATTCGGATCATTCTGCAGTTGGTTTTTATCTTCAGTTGGTTTTACTAGAATGCAAATGACGGCGTCATCTGCAAACAACCTAAGAAAGCTACTTAGATTTTCCCCTAAATCGTTTATGTAAATAAGGATCAGCAGAGGACCAACAACACTACCCTGTGGAACGCCAGATATCACATCTGTTTTAGTCGATGCCTTACCATCGATTACTACGAACTGTGTCCTCTCTGACAGGAAATCCCCTATCCAATCGCAAATTTGGGGCGATATAACATAACCACGCAATTTGATTAAAAGCCGTTTGTGAGGTACGGTGTTGAAAGCCTTCTGTAAATCAATAAATACGGAATAGATTTGCGACCCCTTGTCGATAACACCCATCACTTCGTGTGAATAAAGAGCTAGTTGTGTTTCGCATGAACGATATTTTCTAATTCCGTGTTGACCTTGGTTCAATATATCGTTATGTTCGAGATAATTTATAATATTTGAATACAGGATATGTTCCAAAACCTGCTGCAAATTGACGTCAATGAAATAGGCCTGTAGTTTAGTGGGTTACTCCTACTGCCTTTCTTGAATATAGGTGTGACTTGTGCAACTTTCCAATCTTTTGGTACAGATCCTTCTATGAGAGAGCGGTTGTACATGGCTGTTAAGTAAGGAGCTATCGCTTCAGCATAATCAGATAGAAATCTAATGGGTATACAATCCGGACCAGAAGACTTGTTCTTGTTAAGTGATTGTAGTTGCTGCACTACTCCGATGGTATCTATTTCTACGTTACTCATTACGGCATCTGTTCTTACTTCGAAATCTGGAATATTGGTTTCGTCTTCTTTGGTGAATGAGTTTCTAAAAGCTATGTTTAGTAACTCTGCTTTAGTAGCGCTGTCATCGGCAGGATCGTCATTACTATCACGTAGTGACGGTATTGTTTGTGTTTTGCCCCTAGTATATTTAACATATGACGAAAATCTCTTTGGGTTTTCAGTCAAATTTCGAGAAAGAGTTTCGTTGTGATAAGTAATGTAGGCATCTCGCATTGAAATCCTCGCCAAATTTCGAGCTTCTGTGTAGGATCGCCAATCCTGGGGATTTTGTGTTCGATTAAATTTAGTGTGCCTTTTCCTTTCCTTCTGCATCAGTGTCCTGACCTGTTTTGTGTATGCAGCTGTAGTCAGCACTAAAAAAATATCGCCCGTCACGTTTTTCATGCGATGAAATTAGTCGGTCTTCTTCTCGTTACAAAGAAAAAGATTTTTAAAGTAGAATTTTACGTGCACATTCGATAGAGTCGTCCCAAATTACTATACGAGATCTATTTTAAAAAATTCAGATGTTTCGTAATTTCGTGCCAATGAAATGTTGGAGCGAAATGCGGTTGGCATCCCTGCTCTCGCCTGCATTGAATGTGTCACTGCCAGAGGTTTCATTATTGTATTTCTCTTATTTATTGTTCAGGGCTGTATTGAGTAAAACGTTGTGACGCACCGTTTGCGAATTTCGTGGAGATGACGGAGTTAGAGCACGAACGTGTCTACATTAAATTTTGCGTGAAACTCAAACAAACGTCTAGAGACACACACACACACACATCAGATACTGTAGGAAGCGCACGGTTGTGAATGCTTAAGCCGTACTCGGAGTTAAGAAAGCTTCACGCGTTTTGAAAATATCCGGACGGAATTTAACAATGACCTCTCTGTTCGAACATAATTCGTTGTCTACGGAAGACGCTCATGTCAGGAACATAAACACTGCGCAAGAGATTACAGAAGAATGTTGCATTTTAGGTTGTGACGATACTGCTGGCCCTCTCATCTCAATGTTATCGTGCGATACCGTCTGCCTGGTCCTCCCATCTCAATGTTACCGCACGATACTGTCTGCGTCGGACCCAGAATCGTGTGCTTCAATAGTGATATATGTTGCGTGTGAAGTTAAAAACGAAATAGCCAGCCTAGGAATCAGTGTAGGGCAGTGTCTTAGTGATACTGTGATTAAAACAAGTGATAGATTTCATTAATTAAGAGATTTGTATAAGACGTTTCCAGATAATTCTATAAACAATAGTTTTGTCATTGTACATTATTTCAATAAATAGACAGACGAAAGGTAAAAATTTTGGTAAAATATAAAGAAATGAAAATAAATAGCATTGTATATATGTTAGGCTCATAAACAAGTTATGTTGACCAGCTAATTGTGTTATTTCGACTATTACATTAATTATCAATATTGAATTCTTTGTATATATTGACTGACATGAGATTTTGAGTATATTTTGTGAATGGCCATGAGATTTGATAGTTCAATATATGTTAGGAACATGTATGATGTACTCATTAACAAATTAATTGACATTTATCATTATTCTCTGTTGTGAAACAAATAGTACCGCGGATTCGTCTTAAAAAGATGTGCCATCTAAAATTATTGTATGTATAGTTTTCATTTTATACTGTGATTATTTTTGTGTACATGAAATGTTTTCTTTGTGTGTTTGTTTCTTTGTAAATTAGTATATTCAATTGTTATGAACAATGCATAATGTAAGGTCATTATTGCTGATGTTATATATTTGCCTCAGCGCCTTGCGTGGAGGAGTTCGAGTTTTAGTCGTCTGTCAAGTGCTCTGGAAGCTATGTCAGTCTGTTGTTTTGAAATGGAAATACTGTCGATTAAGTTCTGATGTTTTGTATATGTTTTGAAAGATGTAATGTTTTGGTGGAGAAGAAGTTTGATTCAAATTAAAGAAGAAGTGTAAAATTGTTTATATCGAGTATTTATTTCTACCACGACGCCCCATGAGAATAATGTTGCAGCGAGCAGAACCCCCATACATCGAAATGTTAAAAAGATGAGTATCGGTAGAATAAACTGTAATTACTTAAAAATCTATTAAAATGTTATAAGGTGCATCATCTTATTATTTGATGATACTACATCTTGGAATGCATCTTGTTCCCGACAAGTTCGTACAACAGCTCATGAATCAAGCCTAGAAAGACCATCGCCTCGCAAACTGTGCCTTTGCACAGCCCAAATGAGGACCAGAAGTTGCTTAACGGAATCACAACTGTTGATAAGACGTGGGTCTACGGTTATGACTTGGAGACCTAGGTTTAACATTTACAATCGGCGATGAAAAATTGTCAAAAAGCCCGCTGCGCACTTTTTTATTTCCATAATTGGAAACATTGTTGGAAGACCGAAGTTATTTTTTGCAACGATTGACAAGAGGAAAGATAATTCGCAGACGACGCTTTGCGTGATACAGCAAGAGGAGTATCAAAACTGCTTCCGTAAGTGAAAACGACGTTGACAGCAGTGTATCAATTGAGGAGGAAACTTATTTCAGAGGAGACCAAGCTCAATAAAGGTAAACGTAGAAAAATACTTGGACAAAGTTCCGGAACTTTTTGACTAGACTTCGTACTGCAACCTTTACTTCATCGACGTGTGTTCAGCAGGCAGGCGCAGTAAACATCACGGACAGCCATTAGCCAGCAGCGGATACTGCGTGGCGGTATCGCCACGGCGGTGCCCGAGTACTGGCTATTCTTCGTGTTTAACTGTCCCTGTTGAACAAACATCGCTAAACTAAATATCGCAATATACTGGTTTAGGATCGCTCTATCGAACACCCATTCTGCATTAAAAATCATTTCATTTGTAATGAGACACTGGAAATCTCTTGAAAGACGCGATCGGCCCTATTATTTTCGGCTTACTGCAGCTATTCATCGCAAAACAGAAAACTGCAGATATCTGCAGAAAGAGCAGAGTAAATCGGCCCAACGAGTGTTAGTAGAGATACCTGATATAAATATACTGTAAATAATACACGACGATGTATAACACTGTTACCGAAAATATCAAAACGTTCACGTTCGATTCAACTTAAATTTTGTCACGATACTCTCTGCCGTGCGCGGCATTAATACGTTCGTAGACGGCTCGTGCGAATTTGCGATTCTTTAGGGGGGCCCCTAAAGAATCGCAAATTCGCACGAGCCGTTTACGAACGTATTAATGCCGCGCACGGCAGAGGTTCAGGTTCTATTCATCTCAGAGTGAAGGGGTAAAGTGTTCTGGATAGATTTTGGCCTAGTGATCATTTGTGTACATAATAGAAGAATGGGTATACTATAGCTATCATACAGTACATCATCAAAATTTTCAAAGTTACACACTTCCTGGAGCATATCCAAATTGAGTAAATCAGTGAGGTAACGTATCTTGAGTAATAGGAAATGAGTAAAATGTTATGTTTATGTTGTTTACGTGTTTATCTGGAAAATCCGTTTTCCGTTTTTGGAAATGTGTATTCGTTATCGCGATACACTACAAAAATCATAATTTTTGGTATCAAAAGATCAACTGCGTGCATTGGCAAATCTACACTTCTATTCATGGCAAATCGTCGAAATTTTTACGATGTGTACTAATAATATACTATCCAAATTTTACTCGCCATTGATTTCATGTTATATAAGGAGTACACTCTGATGTAACAGGAAAAATACGGGAACCAGCCGGAGCACAGAAAAGGCGAATATGTTCTATGACACAAAAGTGTGGAACCAGCTGCCTCAATCCTCATTCCGAATTTCTAGCCAAAAATTTTGGCATGCGAACATTTTCGTGCTTTTTTCGGCTGAATGTGAGTAGGACAGAGACAGTGCAACAGGCAGAGAGAGCCATATATGATGGAACAGAGAAGGTGTCAGTTCAGGAGAAAGGCATATGCATGAAAACAGCAGTGAGCGAAATGAGATGTCGGAAGTCAGGAACAGTGGCAACAACAAACTAAGACAGATGCAGATAGTAGCAATTGGAGCAAAAGAGAAAACAGTAGGAAACTGAGACGAATGGAGACCATACATAAAGCATGAGCGTGCGGCTCTCCAATACTATAGCACGAAACAATTTGTCTAATTTTTCCCATCCCCAGTACACGCGTGCTAAAGTTTTACGGCTACAGTTCAAACGCCAAGCAAATCATCCCCATGGGCATATGTGTAAAGGAGACAATCGTAATTGAAGACTATGAAAGCTGACTCTATGTGAGAAAGAAAGAATACTGGCAACAGGACAGAAAGTGAATGACAACGTCAGTAGGGCAGAGAGACGATGAAAGTGGCAGAAACAGACAGCGGTGAGGAATCGCGAAGGAAAGGGATGAAGACATTGAAAGTTTGACACAGACAGAAAGCGGCAGTTGGAGAGACAGCAAACAAACGGACAGACATATATATAGACACTGACAGTGAGACGACATTGCTGTCTATGACGGCTTAACTGGGCAAAAGTATTTACAAATTATGTGCTAAAAGTGCGCGAATATGTTCGCATGCCAAAATTTTTGGTGAGGAAGTCGGAATGAGGGTTGAGGCAGCTAGTTTCACACTTTTGTGTCAGAGAACATATTCGCTTTTTCTGTGCACCGGGAGGAACATTTTTCAGCTGGTGAACATTTGGACGTACACAGACTATAAATTTTTAGCGTAGATAATATAGGAAAGAAAATATAGAAATATATATTATACAAAGGCGAAATATTGTTACCCAAAGTCTGGAAAAATATCTTGACCGATTTACTTCAAATTTTATTAAAAGGGCTGTTCAGTAGCAAACTTGTAGCGTGCCAAACTATCACCCCAAAGGTCGCGGGGGTGATACCCGTTTAGGCCTAGGATTTTCATCTATCAGTTGTTTTGTTTACGCGAAACATGAACCTCGGTTCGGAATCCATGTTAAACTTTATGTCCCACTATAATTGACTAGGGAATCAGTTAAAAGGTCGGAAGAAGGTAAAGGATACTACTTCCAAACAGGACCAATCTTCGGATTATTGACTGTTTTGCCCCCCCCCCTTTTTTTTACATTAATGAATTTTACACAACGAGGTACAGATTTTCTGTGACAACCGATGACGAGAAAGACAACACCGTAATGTGCTGCGACGAATTACGACTTTCTTCTACGTTACAACCGCTGTTTCTCCCGTATATATACTTTCTCCGTATACGTATTCCAAACAAATATTGCATATGTGCATCTTCATGTTTCGCAGCGCAATGACTGTTCAAAAAAGTTTCGGGCGTGCAGTCGCATAAAGTTGACTTCCTCTAATATTTCGGCTGAGTACCGTCCAGCCATCTTCAGAGAGGGTCAGAAGATGGCTGCACGGTACTCAGCCGAAATATTAGAGGAAGTCAACTTTATACGGCTGCATGCCCGAAACTTTCTTGAACAAATATTGCATACACAACAACGAGGTGTTTTGTTTCCTTAATCCCCATCAGTTTTACAGAGATCAGGAAAGTTTATTTATGGCTCGTCGGCTTATGATTAAAATAGTACAAACGAAATCGGGTCTACCCATTGGCAAGCGAAATACTGTAATTCAAGCTACTATCCTCACATTTGAGTAGCGAGAGAAATCTATCCCATACCCCATACGCTATATGAATGATCGCAATCGATTTGCCCATTAATTTTAAGCGACTTAAGTTCTAATCAAGTTTCCCTTTACAGTAATAATGAAAAAGGGTCATAGATAGAGAACATTTACAAATAGTTGTAAATCGGATGAAATTATATGTCAGATACGTATGCAAAATATGACTAGTTCAGTATGGGATTGTTTGTATAATTGGCATTGTTAAATAATTAACTAGCACCATATTTTCGTTCTAAACGCATTATGTCAAACTCTTTAGGATGTCGTACATAACTTCAGAAAGTGGTAGTAATCATATTCTTGTAAAAATATGAAAATTGCATAATGTTAAGACAAAAACGTCATTTATATTATGAGATTTTTATAAACTGTAATTAAAGAAAAGTAATTTGACAGAAAATGGTCGAAATGGTACAGTTTAAGGTGTAACAAAGTTTTTCTATAACATTATTTGCATTACAATATAATCGTGCAGTGTTGATTTTGGACAAATAATTACGAAAATTTTATTCAACTAGTATTGCAAAAATTGATCAATTAACTACTGTATTACCCTCTACATTTAAGAAAAATTTCGAATGAAACTAAAGTATTGACAGATATATGTAGCCAGTAGATACAAAAATGACTTTACATTAATGAACATTCTACATCGATAAAACGGATATAGATCCTTCATTAATATGTACAAAAATGTTTCTTAGCGCTGGATTCATTACTAGAGGGGCAGAGACAGAAAGCCTGGATGGAGTTGATGATGTATGCGGAATTCCCATAGATATTCAGCAACTGCGAAGCGTTGCCAGTTTCGCTAGTATAAACGTGATTTAATAAAGGGAAACACACATTCCTGTTGTCTGTCCTAATCCCTTGACATGTACCAATTTTGTATGGATCTAATAATTCCCACGGTCTTTCACAACACTCGACTTTCAGAAACAGGAATACATCAAAAGGAATACGTTGAAGATTATTGCTGTTTGCTTCTCGGAAGCGGTGTTCCAGGGACGAGATTTGTTCGCCGAACTTTATCTCCAATTTAGTGTTCGTTTTTCCGTGCGCTAGTCTAGAGTGGCACTGTAGAGAAATAGACTAGAAGTGGTTTCCTGGACAATCTGCTCGGCGCTTAATAGTGAAGTGCACATTAATCACATCAGTATAGACAAATATAGCAACAATTAAAAATTTGATGTCTCCTATGGGGGGAACGTTTTATTGCTTTTGAAGTCATATTATCAAGTCTGTACGGTTTTCCGTTCAGCTACAATTGTTTACGGTGCGGTGCGTTAAATGATATATCTATTGTATTCCATACAAGTTTTCTACGTTTCATATTCAGTTATATGGCTGGAAATGTAGATAGACTTCTTCTTCCTTAATCCTCGCACCTCGCACTTGATTTAATAATCTTGCACCTCACGATGGGGTTCACTGCATTCCACTAAAATATTATCGCATTATCAAATGTTGTAAGGTAATTAACATGTCCACTGTATTGTCGTATGTACATGGAAGTTGTAAATAATTGCATAGTTTTCTGTAATTTTTTATTGCAATAGCAAAGAGCAAAACGGGATATTTACAAATTAGCATAGTATTCAATTAAACAAAAACGTACCTCCCCAGGGGGCTCACGATTCCTTTCGTGAGTATGCTCGTGGGGAACACGGGGCCCCGAGCTAATGCCGTCTTTATCCATTCTTTTCCTCCCTTTCCTTTCCTCTCCTTTCCTCACTACTTCCCCTCTCCAGCTGGGGACTGATGACCTTGACACTTTAGTCTCCATGTCCTCAACAACCCATCCATCCAAAAACGTGCGTCTCTTTTGCAGTTAATAGAACCTATATTACTCAGTAAAAGTTTTATTGGCTGCAACCTTCCTCTGTGCTGCAACAGAGAGGCGCGTTTTTGTTTTCATTGAACTGCAATACTGATGATGTACCAGGCCATGTAGTGGAGGAACGTGTAGCATAGTACTGTTTAGAAATAATGTTTTCTATTTTTTATTGTTTACTTTTTTAAAATATGACTGTGTATAAGGCAATGCACTGTCTTACTTGCCTTTATTTAGTTATTAAAATCAGCAACACAGGTTATTTCAAGTTTGGTACATGTCACACTTCAACACCATAATTTAGTTTTTATATATATATATTTTTTTTTAATTACGAGTATATAGTAAAAATCCATATGAACGTGAATGCATACAGAAATATAATATGATAGATTATTTGCTTTTCACAACAAGTTTCGGTATGGTGTGTTTACATAATTACTTACTATTGTAATATATTTTTGCAAAACGAGATTACAATTAAACTAAGGCATATTAGGATGAAGTGATAAATGTAATGAGTCTTATTAACTGTCTGTATTGTCAGTGGACACACTCAATACAAGTTAGTGCTCTATGTTCATCACAAATTGGCCATTTAGAAGCCTGGCAAAACACTTTTTTACCGCAACAACAATCTGACTGTTTAAATTTACTTAAGATACGTGTAGGTATTATCAATAGCATCATATACACAGAGTTTCAGTATACTGTAGCCTCGATTACTTTGTAATACACAATGTAAGTACAAGTACCTTAAGATTCGCCCAATGAACTTCAATCTGGCGCAGGTTTGGAATACTGTTTGTTTTATGCGGTCATTGCTTGGTATTTTGCGGTAGTTACTATTTCCTGTGATTTGTCACTATTGGTGTTCAACTGTTTGTAATTCTATCGGACCAAACTTTTGTGTCCCCACTTCGTCGCCGCTTTTGTGTCCCAGCCTCGTCGTAGGTGTCGGTGGCCGAGTGGAACGAGACCGACACAGGAACAAAGACAGCACGCTGGTGCAGGTACGGAGGGGAGCAGCCAGAAACTATAAACACTCGAGTAAATTAGAAAGAGATATATATTGCACATAATGTAACAATACTTAACTTTTACATAGTACTGCAGAATGTTGATACATAGTTGTTAGAGGCCTGCCTAGTGACTGTACGATAGCAAAGTCTTCACTGGTGCCTATCTGATTACGAAGGTCCTAACTGGTTGCTAACTCAGTCCCAAGTGACCGATGTCTTTCCGTGGTGGCCACGAGCGGGGTTGCAGCAGAGGGCGCTCGTGGCTGTCCTGAGAACGCCGCGCCGTGTGTGCATGGCGGCGCGCGGCGAAAGTAGGTGCCGCGCACTTTGTACTTGTGCGACACCACACAAACTGCATGGTCATCAGTCCGTAGCTTACAAACTACTTAACCTAAGCAAAGGACAACACACACACCTATGCCCCAGGGAGGACTCTAACCTCCACGGCGAGCAACCGCGCGTTCCGCAGCGAGGCCCTTTAGACCGCTCGGCTGCTCCACCGCGGCCACTATTAGTGTATGACTCGCAATACATTACATTCATTATCGTTCAGAACCAACGGCCACTCCCTGCATCAGTCGGTAATCTTCTGCATCCTGTATCCATATCATTCAAGAGAATTGTAATCGCCGTGTAACACTTCCTTTGAGTACTCTCAAAATTACCTTCACGTATTTCGATTTCGCCACGTTACATGGCAAGAAAGTCGTGAATCCAGTCACAAATCTCGCCTACTTCTCAGTGGGTACGAAATTGTCTCAAATGCTTTCGTGAAATCAACGAATCAGGCACCAGCCTCGGCGACGATCTATAGAGAGCGTTATTCCCTAAAACGTCAAATACGGGAGCAATAAACATGGCCCGTAATTCTAAAACTGATTGGCGTCAGCGACATATACTTACAATCACGCGCGTCTGGCCTGCGGCCTTATTGAAAACAGCAAAGAGCTGTGCTGATCGTTACATACCGTTCTATGCTCCAGTTACCCACGACAGACTAAAGCTAGAGCTTTTTCATAATCCGTATAGAACTTCACAGACGTCTCATCCGGGCGTCCAGTAACCTTTCAAGTAATGACATACCACCTCCCCTACCCCCACAGGATCTCTCTCTCTCTCTCTCTCTCTCTCTCTCTCTCTCTCTCTCCCCTAATGGTCAAGTGCTACAGGATGCGCTCACATTTTACGCCATCTACTCCCGCCTGTGAAGTGATCCCACTTGACAAGCGACACGAACATTCAGTCCCGGAGAAAATCTATGGTCCGGAACAAATTAGCGATATCAGGCCCAGCCGTTTGGAACGGACCGTAGGTGCGGCAAATGACCCGTGAAAACGGCAAGGACCGCTCCGGCTTCAGCTCTGCAGTCGCACACAACACCACCTACTGATATTATCGCCCAGCATCACCCTTCTTATTGATTCCCAGCCTTACTTCAATATACTGCACTCACATTCATGAGCAGCGTGGTGGCTACGTTTAAGTGGGATACGTTGAAGTAGGTAGAGTTTTTACTATATACTCGTAATAAAAAAATATATATATAAAAACTAAATTATGGTGTTGAAGTGTGACATGTACCAAACTTGGAAACAAACTCTGTTTCTGATTTTAATAACTAAATAAAGGCAAGTAAGACAGTCCATTGCACTTTCACCATTACTCTTTATTGTAGTGATGGATGATATAATGAGTACAGTAGCACAAGTAATTGGTGAAGGAAAGATGAAAGCTATGGTGTTCGTGGACGATCTGATGATTTGGGGGAATAAGGAGGAGGAAGGAGGAAGTGCAAGTGCAATTGGATGTATGGGAACAACAAGTACAAGAATATGGCATGAAATTTAGTATAAACATGATGATGATTTGTAAATAGTACTATGCTACACGTTCCTCCACTCCATGGCCTGGTACAACAACAGTATTTCAGTTCAATGAAAACAAAAACGCGCCTCTATGTTGCAGTCAATAAAACTTTTATTGAGAAATATAAGTTTTACTAACTGCAAAAGAGACGCACATTTTTGGATGGATGGGTTGTTGTGGACAGGGGGACCAAATTGCTGAGGTCATCTGTCGCCAGCTGGAGAGGGGAAAGAGTGAGTACAGTAAAGAAAAGGACAGGAAGGGAAAGGGAGAAAGACTGCATTAGCTCGGGGCCCCATGTTTCCCCCGCACGTACTCAAGAAAGAACCTTGAGCCACCTGGAGGACCACGTTTTTGCTTCATTGAATATTATGCTAATTTTTAAATATTCCCATGTTGTAGTAATAAAAAATTACAGAAAACTATACAATCATTTACAACCTCCCATATACAGAAGGCAGTACAGTGAATATGTTAAACGTGCTGTACACACATTGATTACACGATTGTTTAGCAGGCCTGCACTGCCGGAAATAGACTAATGAGTCGCAGTACGTTGAATGTAAAGTTTCAAGAAATGGGCCTCATATCGTAGAGCAAAAACATCTTTATACGGAGACCAACATTTATACCACATGTCTCGGGGCAGAAAGCCGTATTCGCAATAACGAGAAATTAACATTATTTTCCCGCAGTTCCTAATATTAATTCGATGGTGACAGTTTTAAAAAAGCGTAGGTGAGAAGTATTGATCGTTATTTTTAGAAGCAACAGAACTGCTATTATTAAGTGTATAGTTGTTTTATTGCAATGTGAGTCTTTTAGTTTCCATCTTTCACAGGTGTAGAAGATGAAATATCAATTTCACAAGCAGCATGGTTTTCTCACAATTCCTCAATATTATGTGTGAAAATTTTAAGAAATTAAATCGCTTTGTGTCGACAATATCCTATTTTTACGGAATCAACTGTTTGTATTTCATGACTATTAGCATATAGTGATGCCAGACGTAAAGCTAGAAATATATTCGCTATTTACATTAAAATAATGTGATAATGAAACATTACCGCCGCAGTCGGGAAGTAGAACTTTTATAGGTGTAAATAATAATCTTTATACACTTTTAGCTACGTATAACGCTGTTACGAGTTTCAAAATCAAATCTTCAAATGTTTGTATAGCTTATGGGACTTAACTACGGGGTCATCAGTCTCTAAACTTACAAACTACTTATGAACTAGCTAATATTAAGGACGGCACAAATATCCATGCCCGAGGGCGGATTCGAACCCCCGACCGTAGTGGCCGTGCAGACCGCGACTGGAGCGCCTCAGTCCCTTCGGCCACCGCGGCCGGCGTTAAAAGTTTATCTGCACCTTAAATGACGTAATTTCTGACTTATAAGCTTAGTCAAACCAAGCTTTAAGTTTCTTCAGTCATGTTCGTGGTGGAGAGAATAACAAACAATTGCACAAATCTGCAGTTGTAAGCTCCTTTCACGAGACTATTGCTACACATTCAGATTGATAGATATATTAGTACTGATTGATATACCGTTACTATAACTGTGGCCACACACCTCATGCAGTATCTTTCATTTCGTATTTGGCTAGAATCTTTAACATCTAATATGAGCATAGAAAAAAAAAACAGAATCGGTTTACCTGTTATATCCAATGATACTGTTTATCTCTCGAAAACGATACAGAAAGCAAGAGACAAACTTGTTTATGGAGATTCGTTAAAGATGTTTGTACATCTATCGGACCAAACTGCGTGGTCATCAGTCCGTAGCTTACAAAGTACTTCAACTAAGGTAAACTAATCTAAGGACAACACACATACACAGTCCTGCCCCAGGGAGGACTCGAACCTCCGACGGCGAGAAACCGCGCGCTCCGCAGCGAAGCGCTTTAGACAGCTTTTTTTTCCGGGTATATCTATGCTTTGCGGTCGTTGTTTCAGTTCGTTCTTGTTTGTTCCTTGGATATTTGGCTCAGCTTTTGTTTTTTTTATTACAGAGGGCGTTCAGCCCCTGACCGGGCGCGCTGAGCCACGGCGCCCAGCTTAAACTTACAAACTACTTATAAACTACCTTACACTAAAGACGACACAAATATCGATGCCCGAGGAGGGATTCGAACCCCCGACGGCGGACGGCCGCGCGCACCGCAACACGGCGCTCCGGTACGCGCGGCTAATCCGCCGCGGCCCGTCGGGGGTTCGATTACCCCCTCATGCATGGATGTTTGTATCGTCTTTAGTATGAGGTAGTTCATAAGTAGTTTGTAAGTTTAGGGACTGATGACCCCGCAGTTAAGTCACATAACCTTCACAAACATTTGAACACTTTTATCGCCATTCGTCAGGAAGTGCTACGTTACGCAGAACGTGGTCATCGTCTTGATGCAGTGCTTCATGATTCGTTCGCTTATTGAAATTAAAGATTACCGGCAACAGTCAAGCAAACTTTAATTACAGGTCTCTGCTCTTTATCAGTCTGGAATGATTGTACCGTTCTTTTTCAACGCTCAAATATGAGTATTCATATATTTGTAATAAATTCCAGATGTGCTACTAAAGTGAAGTGCACGTACGTCTGTTTATCAGTAAGACCCTCACAACAGGTATAAGTACGGGTTGGGTGGTTAGCAGAGTAGGATGGCAGAGTCGCGTGCCGTGAGCCAGAAGGAGATTGAAGAGTGGCGACGCCGCCAAGTACTCCCCTGTGTACCAGCACACGTCTACACGGGATACTCTGCAAATCACAATTACCCCAGTGCCTGACAGAGGGTTCATCGAACCACCGTTATACTATTTTATCTCCCATTCCATTCTCGAATAGCGCGCGGGAAGAAAGAACACCTGAACCTTTCCGTTCTAGCTCTGATTTCTCGTATTTTATTCTGATGATCATTTCTACCTATGTAAGTGGGAGTCAACAATATATTTTCGCATTCGGAGGAGAATGTTGGCGATTTGAGTTTCGTAAGTAGCCCACGCCGCAGTGATAAGCGCCGTTGTTGAAATGATTCCTATCCCTGATCCTTTATCATTTCCGTAACGCTGTCTCCCCTGTATCGTGATAATACGAAACGAACTGCCCTTCTTTGGACTCTTTCGATGTCCTCCGTCAAACTCACCTGATAAGGATCCCACACTGGGCTGCAATACTCCAAAACTGGACGGACAAGCGTACTGCATGTAGTTTCTTTTGTAGTTCTGTTGCATCTTTTAGGGGTTCTGCCAATAAAAGGCAGTCTCTGGTTCGCTTTTCCCACATTATCTACGTGTTATTTCCAATTTAAGTCAGAAGTAACCAGTGGCGTAACTATGGGGGGAGGGATGAGGGGGTTAGAATTCCCCTCCCCCCAAGAACCCGGAGGAGAGAGAGAGAGAGAGAGAGAGAGAGAGAGAGAGAGAGAGAGAGAGAGAGAGAGAGAGAGAGAGAGAGAGAGAGAGTAAAGAAAAAGAAATCGTATAACAGCAATCTGGTAAAGGTAAAGATTGGAAACTTGGGGTGTTTTACCATAAGCTTTCATTGGAAGGGAGTGAATTAGTTTCTTCAACGGGAGTGGTAGATGGTAGTCTGTCTGGAAACTGACTAAAATTTTGCTCTTCAACCAGATCTATTCCCCCCCCCCCCCCCAAAGCCAAGTCCTAGTTACGCCACTGGAAGTAACTGTAATTCTTAGGTATTTTGTGGAGTTTACGGCCTTCACACTTGATTGATTTATCAAGTAAACAAAGTTTAACGGATTTCTTTTCGTACTCATGTGGACGACTTCACACTTCTCATTATTTAGAGTCAATTGCCAATGTTTACACCATAGTGATATCTTATTCAGATCGTTCTGTAGTTGGTTTTGATCTTCATATGATTTTAGTAGACGGTAAATGAAGCGTCATTTGCAAAAAACCTAAGAGAACTACTTAGATTTTCCATTAAATCGTTTATGTAAGTAATGAACAGCAGAGGACCAATAACACTTCCCTGTGGAACGCCCGATATCACCTCTATTTTAGTCGATGCCTTACCATCGATTACTACGAACTGTGTCCTCTCTGACAGGAAAATTGGGGCGATATACCATTACCACGCAATTTGATTAAATGCCATTTGTGAGGTACGATCACGCGATAGCTTTCTTTGTTGCAGGACACTATAATTAATCATACGTTCTGTTGTGTGAAACTGATAAAAGAGTTGTAGCGTGGTAAAAGAGAACCGTAGTGGAGATGTAATTGAGAAGCTAGGACGTCAATAAAAAGGACTGCAGTAGGATGGATGTGCCTGGCAGCAGGCCTACGCGGGCAGCGGGCATCTCTTTTGAGTAAACACGATTACCGCGGCTGCAGATTCAATTTGTGCGGGTATAGGGGCGGCTGGCGCGGCGCAAACAGGCGGCAGCAACGGCAGCGCCAACCGCAGCCGCAGCCGTAGCCGCCCACAAAGGAAGCCCGCAGCCGGCGGAAGCCAAGCGCTCCGCTGACCCAGGCGCCGCAATTGTTACCGCACCGCTCTCACACGCCACTGTTACCGTTACTGCATACCCCTCCCCCCTCTCACTCTCCTCACTCTCTCTCTCTCTCTCTCTCTCTCTCTCTCTCTCACACACACACACACACACACACACACACACACACACACACACACACAGCTGCCCCTTCTCGCCTGCCGCCAGACGTAAATTCCCAACTTACCCACGTACTAGGAATGCGGTGTCCCTGCCCATTATCACTCATTACCCGAAAACTTTGCGCCTAGTATGCATCCGCTCCCTGAGTGGCCTGGTCACCCTTGACCAGTTTATGCCAAAGCACCATTTGGTTCGGTCGATTCAGGACGCCGTTTTCACCCTTGGCTAATCAGGTCCCAGTGGCGGCGCTAGGCGTCGGCGACGTCGGCCATCACCGACGGCCTCGCGCCTGTGGGGGCCTTGCAAAACGTTGTTAACATATTAGTCTTTTTTTTCTCAATATATTTGATGTTTAACGGACCTTTCCCACTGCTAGGTTATGTAGCGGCGACCTATATCTAATTTACACTAGCTTAACCCATGGACGAACACAAAATTCGTACACAAGTGTGGAATTCGTCCCCCGGCGAGAGCGATCTCGCTCACCGTGGTATGATGCCTTAGTGCTCTCGGCGATTCCCGGCCGTCAGCTATTTAGTTATTCGTATTTATTTCGGTATGAGTGCAGCAGTGATGCAATTTTTTTTTTTTTTTTTTTTTTTTTTTTGTTAAGCTTATGGGACTTAACTACGGGGTCATCAGTCCCTAAACTTACTAACTACTTATCAACTACCTTATACTAAGGACGGCACAAATATCCATGCCCGAGGGGGGATTCGAACCCCCGACCGTAGTGTCCGTGCAGACCGTGACTGGAGCGCCTCAGTCCCCTCGGCCACCGCGGCCGGCTGCAATTTTTAGTTCAATACTTACAAAACAATTTCTTTAGTACATTTTAGAAAACGATTTGGAAGAAGTATATCCCAATGTTTATATAACAATCAGAACCATGCTCAGTTTCAATCAGTACAGCTTCGGTCGAGAGAAGTTTCTCAAACTTGAAATAGATTAAGACCAAATTGAAAACCATAAAGATCCAAGAAAGATTAGCTTCGTTGTCAGTACTATCAACTGAAGCCGAAATGGCGGCTAGTATTAAGATGTGGTCTTCAAAAAATTCAGTGAGACGAAAAAGTGAAAAGTTCTTCTAATTTGTGTTTGTTTATTGTAATTTTTGTCATTGCAATAATAATTGTATATTATACCAATAGGATTTTAGTATAATGATTATTGATGTATTATTCAGCTCATTTCACATTTTGTTCAGATGTTTGTAATGCTCATGAGACTTAACGGCAGGGTCATCAGTCTCTAAAATTACAAACTACTTATGAACTAACTTATACTTAAGACAGCACAAACATCCATTTCCGGGGGGGGGGGGGATTCGAACCCCCAACGGGGAACGACCTCGCGCATCGTAACGTAGCGCCTCAATGCGCTCGGTCGCACCGCAGCGGCACTTTTTCTTCATTAATGAAAAAATGAAAAGAGCCTCGCAAAGACGAATTCGCCGACGCCCAGTTTTCGTCTAGCGCCGCCACTGTCAGGTCCTTCTGTGGTTTTCATTTGGACCCCGGGCCACACAAGCTTCTGTTCCCAGCTGCCGTCCTCCCTTCCCCACGACGGCGTCCACGGTCGGGTCTCTCGATTGCGGTTCGTGTTCGTTCCCTTCTTTCGACCCTCGCATCCCTTCCTATTCCTACCACATTCCGCTACCTTTCTTGTGGTGTCGCACAAGTCTAAAGTGCGCGCCACCTACTTTCGCCGCGCACCGCCATGCACGCACGGCGCGGCGTTCTTACGACGTCAGCCACGAGCGCCCTCTGCTGCTACCCCGCTCGTGGCCACCATTGAACGACATCGTTCACTTGGGACTGAGATAGGAACCAGTTAAGACTTCGGAATCAGATAGGCACCAGTGAAGACTTGGCTATCGGACAGGCACTAGGCAGGCCTCTAGCTCAACTATGTATCAGCATTCTGAAGCACTGAGCTATGTAAAAATTAAATATTGTATAAATGCTGTGCAATATACATCTCGTTCTAATTTACTCTAGTGTTTCTAGTTTCTGCTGTCCCACTGGCTGGTCACCTCCATACTGCACAAGCGTGCATCCTTTATTTCTGTGTCGGTCTGCCGGCCGCGGTGGCCGAGGAGACTGAGGCGCTCAAGTCACGGTCTGCACGGCCACTACGGTCGGGGGTTCGAATCCCCCCTTGGGCATGGATATTTGTGCCGTCTTTAGTATAAGGTAGTTGATAAGTAGTTTGTAAGTTTAGGGACTGATGACCCCGTAGTTAAGTCCCATAAGCTTAACAAACATTTGAACATTTGTGTCGGTCTCATTTTACTCGGCCACCGACAACTACGACGGAAACGAGACACAAAAGCGGCGACGAGGCTGGGACACAAAATTTCTCATACACCTCCATGGTTTTTACCTCACCTACAGCTCCGATTAGACTTGTCCAGTGACTCGAAAGCCTCAGTTTCGCCAGTGGTCCTTTGTCGCCAATTCCAAGCACTCATTGATTTCTTCCATGGTGAAGAAGTAGTATACACTGACGGCTTCCTTGTGGACGGTCGTGCTGGGTACACTTATGTTCATGGTGACCACGTTGAGCAGCATTCATTACCCTGTGGGACTAGTGTTTTTCACAGCTGAGCTGGTGGCCATCTCTCGCGCTCTTACACATTTCCGCGACTGCCCCGGGGAGTCCATAGTTATCTGTAGTGACTCCCTGAGTGGCTTGATCGCCCTTGACCAGTTTATGCCAAAGCACCATTTGGTTTGGAACATTCAAGACGCCGTTTTCACCCTTGCCGAATCGTGCCGTTCGGTGGTTTTTATTTCGACTCCGGGCCACATAGGCATCCCGGGAAACGAACGACTTGATCACCTGGCAAAGCAGGCTACCACATCACGGCCCTTGAAGATAGTTCTCCAAGACAGGGATTTCAGACTGCAACTGATCCGTAAGGTTCTAGGGATTTGGAGCTCGGAATGGACCGCCTAGAACGAACCAAATAAGCTGCGCATAGTTAAGACATCCACAGCCGTATGGATATCCTCCCTGCGAGCCTCTCGTAGGGAGTCTGTAGTCCTCTGCAGACTACGTATTGGCCATAAGTGGTTGACACACGACCGTCTTCTACGTCGAGAGGACCCACTAAATTGACGTTGTGGTGCACTGTTGACCGTGGTCCACATTCTGGTGGACTGCCCACTTTTAGCCGACTAGAGTCAGTCTTTTACCCTGCCTTCTGAGCTTCCATTGATTTTATCTGACGATGTCTCTATGGTTGATCACGTTTTAGGTTTCATTCGCGCAACTGGCTTTTATTGGTCTATTTAGTGGTGGGGCCTATTTGCCCGCCTTTTCGGGCTTCCACCCCCCACCCCCCCCCCCCCCAGAACCCTTTTACGGGTTATGAGTTGTGTTTCAATTGAGGATTTTAGTGTGTGCAGAGTGGCTGGCTCATCCTGTATTATTCTTGTGATCACCCTGCCACACTCTTCTGCTGTACCATTTTAGTTTTCTGTCTATTTGGTCAACTCTTGTCGTGTATTATGTTATATGTTAACATTTTACCATGGGCTGCCTCTCTGTACCCGGAGTATACTGAACGTGAAGTACTAAGAACAAAAGGCAAAGTTTTAAGATGTAACTCTTAGCTGGGAACAGGGGACTGATAACCCAGCAGTTGAGTTCCCTTTAAACACCCAACAATAACAACATAGAATGCATGCGAACTGAAGAAAGCATTGATGACCGCTTTCGCCTTCAAAAAACGTTCAAATGTTTGTAAGCTTATGGGACTTAACTGCGGGGTCATCAGTCCCTAAACTTACAAATTACTTATCAACTACCTTATACTAAAGACGGCACAAATATCCATGCCCGAGGGGGGATTCGAACCCCCGACCGTCGTGGCCGTGCAGACCGTGACTGGAGCGCCTCAGTCTCCTCGGCCACCGCGGCCGGCGCTTTCGCCTTATACAGGGTGGTCCATTGATAGTGACCGGACCAAATGTATCATGAAATCAGCATCAAACGACCAAACTACAAAGAACAAATCTTTCTAGATAGAAGGGGGAAAACAAATGGCACTATGTTTGGCACACTAGATTGCACTGCCATAGGTCAAAAGGATATCAACTGCATTTTTTTAAGTAGATACGCCATTTTATAACATATTCGTCTAGTACATAAATAAATATGAATGTTTTATTTGGAATACTTTTTTCGCTTTGTAATAGATGGCGCTGTAATAGTCACAAACGTATAAGTACGTCGTCGTATCGCGTAACATTTCGCCAGTGCAGACGGTATTTGCTTCGTAATACATTACTCGTGTTAAAATGGACCGTTTACCAAATTCAAATTCAAATGTTTGTATAGCTTATGGGACTTAACTACGGGGTCATCAGTCCCTAAACTTACAAACTACTTAGGAACTAACTAATACTAAGGACGGCACAAATATCCATGCCCGAGGGGGGATTCGAACCCCCAAACGAAGTGGCCGTGCAGACAGTCACTGGAGCGCCTCAGTCCCCTCGGCCACCGCGTCCGACGACCGTTTACCAATTTCAGAAAAGGATTATATTTATGTACGGATATTGTGATCAAAATACCTCTTCTATGTATGTTGATGGTTATCCTGGAAGGTATCATCCAAGTATCCGGACTTTTCGTCGGATAGTTACGTTATTTAAAGAGACAGGAAGTGTTCAGCCACAAGTGAAACGTGAACCACGACCTGCAACAAATGATGATGCCCAAGTAAGTGTTTTAGCTGCAGTTGGCCGCGGCGGATTAGCCGCGCGTGCTGAAGCGCCGTGTTGCGGTGCGCGCGGCAGTCCGCCGTCGGGGGTTCGAATCCCCCCTGGGGCATGGATGTTTGTGTCGTCTTTAGTATAAGGTAGTTCATAAGTAGTTTGTAATTTTAGAGACTGATGACCCCGCAGTTAAGTCCCTTTAGCCTTAGGCCTCGGCCTGCAACTTTCTCGAAAGTGAAAAATACGTGTTCACTCCTAAACAAATGACCATCAAGTAATACGAGAAAGCATTCAAATGGTCAGTTTTTAGAACGTGCTACTGAAGGGAAAATGGGACGATTGAGAAACATTAATGATTCTATGAACCTCTGTCAGTTAACGGCTGGGTAGTTAAATAGACTTTGTCCAAATTAAAGCATTGCACGGAATTTTTTTAATGTTGCGGTTATTTAGGCACAAAAGAGTATGAACAGGCAATAGTAAAGTAGAAACAGTGTAAATAATACAGAACTGAAACAGCTGCAACATGCAGAACGGTAGACAAGCATGTTTTGTTTTATTTCCAATTTAAGACATCAGTTTGTTAAGGTAATGATGCGTCAGAAAACAGCGGAAAACAATTTAACACAAAGCAGATCTTAAACATTTTGCCAAATCATGATTTTCTACCTAGGCAATAAAGTTACTAAGAATGGAGCAAACATTGAAACTGGGCAAACAAGGAGAAGAAATTAACCCGTCGCCTTTTCAAAGTTTCCGTAATCCGCCTTGAACTTATAGGACTGCGCAAATTACCACAGTAAACAGAGAGTAGCAGGTGGCAGAATGTTATTCTAAGTACTAGCATTAACAATTAAACTCTTTTAACTGCTATAATAATGGAGTAACTGTCAAAAATTTCCCTAGTATCTTTAGTATACAAAATGCTCAGTTTTTCGTATGGTCGCCTGGTTCTGCGGTAGATTGCTTTGCCTCCCATGTAGACAGTCTGGATTCGATTCGTGGAAGATGAATATTTATAAATAAAGATGCATATTGTAGCAGCATTTCCGGTCCGCTTGATGTGAGTACAGACGAAAAAAAATGTAATCTTTATATGTTTTAATTCCAACAATCTTTATTACCAATCTTTCGTTCAAAATGTCAAAATGTTTGTTAATTGCGGGGTCATCAGTCCCTATACTTACAAACTAACTTGTATTAATATGGCACAAACATCCATGACCGAGGGAGGAATCGAATCCCCGACAGGGAATGACATCGCGCATCGCAGCATAGCGCCTAAATGTACTCAGCCACTCCGCTTCGGCCATATTTCGTGAAAGATAGGTAGTTGAGAATTTGTATTTGCAATTGAAATTGCTTTTGAAGTGAGATATGGATTCTGAAATAAGAATGTGGGAATCTTAAATAAATAGTCATGATACGTGGTAATTACCTGAATGTGAAGTCCATCAACAATGGAAGTAGCTCAGAAAACATCGTACGACCAAAACTTGAATGTCGCTCATCATTGTGGGATCCGCACCAGATATGATTGATAGAGAGAGATGAATATGACCCGAACGAGTGCAGCACGCTTCTGTACAGGTTGAAGTGCGACAGTGCCAGCGAGATGATTAATGGCACACGCTGCAGGAGAGGCGTTCTGCATAAGGAACGGATTGCTGTCAAAATTCACAGAGCATAGCTGTCACAGGAAATACTAAATTGAATTGATGAAAGAAGAAGATATAAACATACAGTAAATGAAACAGGCAAAATGGAATACAGACGACTAAGAAATGAGATTGACAAGAAGTGCAAAATGGCTAAGCAGGAGTGGCTAGAAGCCAAATGCAAATCTGTAGAAGAATGTATAAGAAGGGGAAAAGTAGATACCGCCTGCAGGAAAATAAAAGAGAGATTTGGGGACAAGAAAAGCAACTCTATGAATATCAAGAACTCGGATCGAAAACCAGTTCTCAGCAAAGAAGGGAAAGCTGAAAGGTGGAAAGAGTACATAGAGCAGCTCTATAAAGGAAACGAACTTAGAGACGATGTTGTAGGAAGGTAAGAGGAAGTAGATCAAGATGAAATAGGAGATACTATGCTGAGAGACGAATTTGACAGAGCCCTGAAAGACCTAGGTCGGAACAAGGCCCCAGGAGTAAATGACATACCCTCAGAGCTACTAAAGTCTCTGGGAGAGCCAGCCATGACAAGACTATTTGAACTGGTGAGTAGGATGTATGAGACAGGCGAAATGCCCTCAGACTTTAAGAAAAATGTAATAATCCCCATTCCAAAGAAATCAGGCGCAGACAGGTGTGAAAATTACAGAACCATCAGTTTGATAAGTCATGGTTGCAAAATTTTAACACGAATTATCTACAGGAGAATGGAAAAGCTGGTAGAAGCTGACCTCGGGGAAGATCAGTTTGGATTCAAGAGGAATGTAGGAACCCTGGAGGCAATACTCACTTTACGTCTTCTCTTAGAAGATAGATTAAGGAAAGTCAAGATTTAGAGAAAGCTTTTGACAATGTTGACTGGAATACACTCTTTCAAATTCTGAAGTCAGCAGGGGTAAAATACAGGGAAAGGAGATTTATTTACAACTTGTACAAAAGCCAGACCGCAGTTATTAGACTCGAAGGGCAGGAAAGGGAAGCATCAGTTGGAAGGGAGTAAGACAGGGTTGTAGCCTTTCTCCGATGTTATTCAATTTGTACATCGAACAGGCGGTGAAGGAAAGCAAGGAAAAATTTGGAATAGGGATTAAAGTTCAGGGGGAAGAAATAAAAACATTGCGTTTTGCTGATGACATTGTAATTCTGTCAGAGACAGGAAAGGACCTGGAAGAGGAATGGAATGGACAGTGTGTTGAAGAGAGCGTACAAAATGAACATTACCAAGAGCAAAACAAAAATAATGGAATGCGGTCTTAGAAAATCAGGCGATGCTGAAGGAATTATATTAGGTAACGAAACAGTGTAGGTGGTAGATGAGTTTTGTTACTTGGGTAGTAAAATAACATGCGATGGTCGAAGTATAGAGGATATAAAATGCAGAATGGCAATGGGAAGGAAAGCATTTTTGAAAAAGAGAAATTTGCTAACATCGAATATTAATTTAAGTGTAAGTAAGTCTTTTCTGAAGGCATTTGTGTGGAGTGTTGCCTTGTACGGGAGTGAAACATGGACGATAAGCAGTGCAGACAGGAAGAGAATAGAGGCTTTTGAAATGTGGTGCTACAGAAGAATGCTGAAGATTAGGTGGGTAGATTGTATAACTAATGAAGAGGTACTCAATAGAATTGGTGAGAAAAGGAATCTTTGGCATACCCTGACTAAAAGAAGGGATCGCTTGGTAGGAAACATTCTTAGACATCGGGGAATCGTAAATTTAGCATTGGAGGGAAGTGTGTGGGGTAAAAATCGCAGAGGGAGACCAAGAGACGCGTATAGTAAGCAGATTCAAGTAGATGTGCGTTGCCTTTCTTATGAGGAGATGAAAAGGCTTGCTCAGGATAGAGCAGAGTGGAGAGCTGCATCAAACCAGTCTCCGGACTGAAGACCATAACAACAAGAACAGCTGTCTTCAAGAGTCAACTACGCTGGTTTACTGCAGTCTTTTTTCTGGAATAGGAAAATAAGGAAGTGATTATGGTGCCAACAGTACCCTTCGCCATACCCCGTCAGTGGTGTTGCCGAATATAGATTAGATGTAGATAAATAGTCCCCAGAGTTACCGATATTTTTTGGCGTCTTTTATGTTTTTTACCCTTCACGGAAATACTCGTAGATACTTCAACTTCTTTAAAAAAGCATCGGCAGCGAATATCTGTGAGTGCCTGCATAGGGAAGCACTCTACCACGAACTGAATCGATCCATCTAAATACTGAGCGTCATTGGTATAAATGTCACTCGGAAAATTTCGAAGTCAATTTTCTGGAGTATTTTTTAGAGTCGCATCGACATACTTCGGAGGATTGGTATTTATGGTCCAAACTTCATGTAGCATGATGATAAAAATTTACAAAAATCCAACTCGTGTGTACTCTGCTTCTTACACCCAAACCTTCAGATGTCAGACACACAGAAACGTACCAAACGCTGTATATCGATAGAGTATCAACCGAAACTTCTATATAATCCGTGATTTGTGCTGTCGTCCAGTAGAACGTGTATAAACTCTAATAATAAGTAACAACTAACCTACGGAATAGCGCAAAGGCGTATCTGTGAGGCATAATCACGTCACGCTTCCGTGGGTTAGTAAGCAGAGCATTAGATTGTCTTCCAGAAGGTCCTGGGTTAAATCCCCACCTAGGCCTTAAATTTTTTAATTGTTTAAACTACAGTACATTGGAAATTGTTAAAAGGGGCAACGTGTTCCTCATATGTAAAAGAACTGTTTCCATTTTGTAGAAATGTGTTATTGGCAGTTTATTCTTGCTTCGTTTTATTTGAAAGTAGCTAATCCGTAGGGTTTATTCGTAGTTTCACAGAATAAACGAACATAATCAGAACATATTAATAAAAAAACAACTGCATCACACATACAGCTGTATTAATAGTAATAATAGCAATAACAATAAAAAAAGTAATGTTAAAAACAATAAGCGTAATTAAAGTAATAACACTGTACAGGTTTCCTACTTTCAAATAAAACGAAACAAGAGTAAACTGCCAATAACATATTGCTACAAAATCGAAACAGTCCTTTTACATATGAGGAACACGTTGCCCCTTTTAACAATGTCCAACGTACTGTAGTTTAAACAATGAAAAAAAATAAAGCGAGGTGGGGCTTGAACCCAGGACCTTCTGCACCCCATGCACCCCATGCTAACGCTCTACCAACTAACCCACGGTGGCGTGGCTTCATTGTGCCTCACAGACACGCTTTTCTCTAATCCGTAGGTTAGCTGTTACTTGTTATTATAATTTACGCACGTTCTACTGGACGGCAGCAAAAATCAGGAATTATATAGATGTTTCGGTTTGATACAGTATCGATATACAACGTTTGGTGCGGATCTGAGTGTCTGACATCTGAAGGTTTGGGTGTTAGACGGCACACTTCGTCAAGTCAACGTCCCGTTTTTAGTCTTCAGCCGTTCTGTCCGCCGCTTGTTCTTTTGTAAACAGTTTCGAATACGCACCACAGACTCGGAAAAAATTGCGACCAGCGAAAACAGTTTGAATCGGGCCGTTAGCTTTTTCTCGAGCGACGCGTATCGATTAACGATCCGTTCCAGAGTCGTCGGCGTCTACCACGGACTGTTTCCCGCGGCTGGTCGGGAACTTCGCGGAGAGTTCGCCCGGGGGAGAATATATCACGCGATTTACGGCCCATTACGCAAGAGATATTGCCCGCGGCAGATGTTATGGTCACCTTAAACTGTTTTCTTATGGAGCCCGCGGGTCCCAGATGACGAGACCGTGAAATCGCAGAGCAGTTACCTTCCAGATAACGCCGGACGGTTCCACATTAAGTACCTTCTTGCGATAAAAGTTGCGCAATGCGGATGATCCAATAACTTTCCGAGATGGAGTCAAAGTTTTCATTATCACTTTGAGAAAAAGAATTTCCGTAATAACCTTTTTGTATTTTGTACGTTCATGATTGCCCGTTGTTCGGAGTCCACGTTAAGCTGTAGGTCCCTATATAACTGGCTGGGGTCATTGCTTTTTTACATGTCTGCAGTGACTGTGCGTTCTGAAGTCCCACCTCCACAGTACCGTAATATGTCCCCAGAGGACACTAGGATTACGCAGCCAACTAACGAAATGGAGGACGGTGCGATAATTAGTTGCTGCACTACAACAGACAATACTATGAAAGTGTTAGAGTACAATGCACCACCATATGGCGCAGTACGCAGGTGGTGTCGGCAATTTCGCTCAATGAAACAAGCATCAATGACGAAACTGAAGAACCTCTGAATCGCAAGAGAAGAGTCTATGAGACGTTGTGTCCTAAGGTACAAAAATGTTTGTAAAGCCTATGGGACTTAACTACGGGGTCATCAGTCCCTAAACTTACAAACTACTTATGAACTACTTACGAACTAGGACGGCACAAATATCCATGCCCGAGGGGGGATTCGAACCCCCGACCGTATTGGCCGTGCAGACCGTGACTGAAGCGCCTCAGTCCCCGCGGCCACAGCGGCCGGCTGTCCTAAGGTACATTAGTTTTTTTTTCTTTTCTAAAAATAGCCTATGGGACCAAACTACTGTCAAACGAAAGCAAAGTAAAGCCAAATGTAACTTCAACTTAGGTTAGAATACGCTTTTTCTACATTTTTCTTAAAACCATTCAGTTTTTTAAAGTTGAAACCATTGAATTAATTCCATGCTGGATGCATAAAAAAGGAATCAACCAAATTCATCTTACCTACTGTCAGTTATGATCGACAATTCACAGAAAAATTACGATTTTTGCAGTTTGTACCGATTTTATGGGTTTCTTCTGCAATTTACAGAATTTCTTTTACTGAAAACAATAAAAAAACAAACCAACAAAGAATTACACAATCAATTTTTCAAATTGTAAGCATTTTCAGTTTTTCAGATTTTTTCATGTATCTATCTGGTCATCCATTCTAAATTATGTGTCAACAAGCGACTTATTCGGACTATTACGAATATTTTGATAAAAAAAATTATGTATATCTGTGGAATCTGAACAATACTTCCGTTTGTTGTCTTGACACATTGGGATATGGGGAAGGAATTGAGTATGTGGTATGTGCACCTAAGTGCATGTATTAACTGTTGAGAGTGCATACAGGGTTATTCAGAAGTGATGGTCAATAATTCACGCGTAGAAAGCACAAACAAAAAGTAGCTAAAATTCTCTAATAAACATGGGTCTTCAAATCAACCGTTGTTGCTCGTACAACACTAAACTCGTCTTCGAAATGAGTTGCGAATCTTCTCAGGCTATCCTAGGGAATTCTGTAAATGCTTGAAGGCTCCTTGAAACCACCCGCATAATTCCTCAAAACAGTGGAACTAAGCGTAGACTAGGCTTCTGACGTGAACCCACAGTCACGCACAGAAATCCACAAGATTTAAATCCAGAGACCTAGGACGCCATGGCGTAGGTCGTCCTCTACCTATCCCATGTTGACGATACGTCAGAGTTACAAGCCGGCACACTCGTAAATGAAAATGACACCGCTACGTTCAGGCGATGGTTCAGTGCAACATCATCAGTTACATATGGAAGTACATTCTTTACATAGCGCGGTATCTAGGTAGCTTTAGAGTTGGTTCCTAAGTCGAATTAATGCGGGTTGATCTGCGGATCCAAGTGTATTGGCGCATTTTAGCTTGCCTGTACTTTACACGTGTGAATTATTGACCATCACTTCTGAAACACCCTGTATACGGTAGAATAATAGTACCTGAATTTCAAAAAATCTTTGAGTACACACACGATACGTCAGTACATCAAGGCAGAGCATACCTGAGTTTGATCAGTGATATTCGATTGAAGTACATTTAACTGTAAATGTAAATTTCCAGACTTACGATATTTGTAGAACCAACTCAACAAAAATTTTCAAATGTTTGTAGAGCTTATGGGACTTAACTACGGGGTCATCAGTCCCTAAACTTACAAACTACTTATGAACTAGCTACTACTAAGGACGACAATATCCATGTCCGAGGGAGGATTCACACGCCCGACCGTAGTGGCCGTGCAGACCGTGACTGGCGCACCGTTGGCCACCGCGGCCGGCCCAAGTCAACATCAAAACTCACTTGTGAAGGCACTTTTACACCAAGCTTATAGCAGCAGTACTGCGGTAGCCGGTGGAGTAGCCGAGCGGTCTAAAGCGTCTCGCTGCGGAGCGCGCGGTTGCTCGCCGTGGAGGTTCGAGTCCTCCCTGGGGCATGGGTGTGTGGGTTTGTTCGTAGGTTAGTTTACCTAGGTTTAAGTAGTTTGTAAGCTACGGACTGATGACCAAGCAGTTTGGTCCGATAGATTCACAAACATTTGAACTGCGGTAGAGTGCAATATCGTGCAGAGATGGGTTCACTGCGATATAAATCCGTAAAGGTTGGTTTGCGGTACACAGAATGAGCGAGGCGTCCACCAAATCTATGCAGTGTTGAAAAAAAGGCAAAACGGGCAGCCTTCTTTCCTTCACCGTCTCAACGTAAGGTGGATGTGTTCGGGTGTATACTGTTCATGTCTTCCACGAAGTGCCCAACCATTCTCTGTACCGCAAACCAGCACAGAAAAGAGCCTTTCTGAACACATTGATATACCGAGAAAAAATAGTTTCTGACCAGGAGCACTTGGATTCCGAAATCAATCATATAAAATACGCGTTTTGAAAGAACGGTTATCGCCGACGTGATATTAAGACAGTGTTCGCCAAGAAAAGGAAATCTGGAAATGTTGAGGATTCACGTGACGCCAATCAAGAGAGATTCTTACTTTCCCCTGGTATTTGTAACATACGATGTGAGTGCGAAAATAACTACATTGGTCAGTCCACCGTTATTGTTTACATCCACCGTACTGAACACCAACGGCATATTAAAAACCGAGTATGGTGACAATCGGCAGTCACTGAGTATAGCCTCACAAACAGAAAATTGTGTTTGAAGAAAAAGTTCTGACTCAGGCCTCCAAATACTGGTAATCTGTAATTAAAGAGGCTGTGCAAATAATAACGTGGGAGGACAACTTTCATCGTGATGGCGGTTATAATGTTAACGGTGCATGGAAGCGAGCATGCTATACAGAGACATTCCGCACAGCGTCCACTATACAACGGAAGTTGTAGAGCCACCAGTGCAGACGTCGACAGCGTCTGCGACACAGTTGCAGACTGATCAGAGGCTGATCAATCAGAAGCAGTCGATGAACTATTTAAGGCCACCACAGCATCTGTTGCTCCAGACGAAGACGATGGAGGAAGTCGTCGTAAGATTGAGAAGAACTGACGTGGCAAGAAGTCCGAGAATGTTTTATCCAACAGTGTCGTCATGAAGAGCTACGTTCCCAGTGAGATTGTGTGACTGCTAAAGACATCCATTCTGCACAAGAGGGTCAACACTGCCGCTTCTATGGGCTGTCAAATATTCTCTCATCCCCGCATTATCCTGATGCAGCACAAAGTCACTTCTTCTTCCCATCATCATCATTTTCCATCTCCAGTTTCCCGGGTGTGGCTAACAAGCGCTCTCCATCTCAACCGATCTTGATATAGCATTTGGTCCTTGACATCATACCAATTAAAACCGTTCTTCTCTACGTCTGATTTTACTGCCTCTATTCATCGTCTCCTTGGCCTTCCTCTCGGTCTTTTTCCTTCCACTTCCATTCTAAAGTATTTTTTACCTGGTATGAAACTTTCACTCTGCAGCGACATGTGTGCTGATATGAAACTTCCTGGCAGATTAAAATTGTGTGCCGAAACCGCGACTCGACCCTGGGACTTTTGCCTATCGCGGGCAAGCGCTCTACCACTGAGCTAACCCGACACGATTCACGGTGCCGCCCCACAACTTCAATTCTGCCAGTACCTCGCAGTTAATTAAGACTCAAACCGTCAAACCGCTTTTTGGTCTGTTATTTGATGATTAGCTTGTTACGTACACACAAGTCTAGCAGGTGTTCTCCCTCAGTGTTTCTCTTAGCATATCCATTAGGTCCGATAATATTTTCGCATCCCTGCCTCTCATCAGCTGTGCAACCTGGTTGTGGGGCATAAACTTGAAAGATGGTTATATAGGTGTTGTCAACATATAGTTTCATCTGAATTATTCGATCACTCACATACATGATGTCTGTATGTATGGCTACATCTTTATGCAAGAGCAGGGCGACTCCATTTCTGGTCTCTGACTACCACACCAGTGTAGTATATATCCATTTCTGGAGGTTTTCTTTCCAGAACATTTCCACTTAGTCTCACCTTGCGCCTATCCATTAGGTCAACAGGCTCTTCACATTTACCAGTAAGTGTGACGATATTTAGAGTTCCAAGTCTGAGTTTTTGTTTCTTTGTTGCTTTTTGTGTCTTCAGTGATCTCCGATATACTTCACATTTTTGGTCTTCATACTTACGTGAGGTCCTTGGAGAAGCGTCATGTCCAGTAATTTTTTTTATACATCCGAGGCTTGTTTTAGTCTTGAAAGCACGTTCTAATCCACCGCTGGCCAGCTACGTCTAACACGTCTTCTTCTTCATCCTCAATTAAAGAAACGATGGCAGGCAGCCACGAGGTGATTTTCTAGGTGGAACGTCAAAACTGATGCTTCAGCAACCGAGACCTCCACACGCCAGCCACCGCTGCAAATATCACAGCAAAAAGATTCGTGGTCGCAGTGTGATTCCGCCTGGGCGACAAAAAATTACAACTACCTTTCGCATACCAAGACAGGTTGAATCAGGGTAATTTTTGTAGTGGGTTTTTGGAACAAATTCTGGTAAAGCAAAGTAAAAAAAGTTTTTCATAACCGTTTTTTCTACGTGGTAAATTGCGTCAATTTTTCCGTCTATTATTTTATTCATCACATTTGTGCATAAACGACAGGCAACGTACGAAACAGTTCAACGAAGGTCTTATTCGCCGCTGTGACTGTTCAAAAATACTGGATACATGAATGTAGTGTGTATACAAATTTATTTTAATTAAATGCTCTCTGGACTGTAAAACTAACAATCACGCACAATGGAACAAATGTACCTGGGTACATTGTGCGTTTGTTCCCATAATAATGGACGCTTCGTAGCGTACCTTGGGAAGGCAACTGTCTCACTCGTGAGACTTCCCGCCGGCTTGATAAATGTGAACTCAAACACAGCCAGCGGCCTGTTTACACAGGGCAGCCACTCCTCCACGCTGGCTGCTCTGCACGACGTCTTGTTACTCCGGCGCTGTTATCACGCGAGTCAGAGATCAGCTACTGCCGTCGTCTCCATTACCTCAACAGCGGCCCGCAATTTACTTTTCGCATACCAAAGGCATTCGATTCAGCGAATGGATCTTATTATTTATTTATTTAATTGAATATTCCCCTTTATTTAACTTGAATACATGATATAATTTTTGGATGCTTTCCCTCTTCATCTTCTCAGAATGTTCTCTCTTCCCTTCATCTGTCCACTTCTTGCCAGGTTGATGTGTTGTTTCTTTGTTTATACTTCACATTCATGATTTTACTTCGACACTCGTTGCGGTCTTCGAGATTTTCGATGTTCACCTGTTGCATGTCCCTCTGGACGTCCTTTAGCCACTCCGTGCTGAACTTCCTCTTTGTTATGATGTCGAGTAATTTCTTTGCTGTCCTGGTGTTCTGCATCCTGTATGTATGTGTGTGTGTGTGTGTGTGTGTGTGTGTGTGTGTAGAACTTTGCTCGGCGTTTCCTGATTTCTTCGATTATTGTGTTTGTCTTTTGATAGAGCTTGTTCTGAGGTCTCTTCACCCAAATGCCGCTTTTGTTGATTTGTCCATAAATCTTCCTAAGAACTTTTCGCTCCTGTTGTTCTATTTTTCTCATTCTGGAGTGTCCACCAATTACCATTATTTCAGCTGCGTATGTTGCTTCTGGAAGAATCAAGGTTTGTAATGTCTCAGTTTTCTGTCTGTCGAAATGCATTTCTTGTTGTAGTAGACCCATGTTAAATTATATACCTTTTCAGCTTGGTGATCCTTTGTTCATTGGCGATTGTGTTTAGTCCTGATGGTTGTATAGTTTCGTCAAGATATTTAAAGAGATTTTACCATGTTTCGTGATTAGCGGAGACTTGTTTTCTGGTCGTCTTTCCATATACTGGGTTTTTCATACGAAATCTGCAATACAGTCTTCTGTGCAATTTCATATAGTTTTTCAACCGCCGGCCGCGGTGGCCGAGGGGACTAAGGCGCTCCAGTCACGGTCTGCACGGCCACTACGGTCGGGGGTTTGAATCCCCCCTCGGGCATGGATATTTGTGCCGTCCTAGTTCGTAAGTAGTTCATAAGTAGTTTGTAGGTTTAGGGACTGATGACCTCGTAGTTAAGTCCCATAGACTATACAAACATTTGAACATTTAGTTTTTCAACTGCGTGAATCGCTTCTGTCCTGTTATTTGTGATAATTGCAATATCCTCCGCGAAATCAAAGCATTTTATTTTAGTACGGTTCTCTTTTCTGTTACCAATTTGGACACCTTTTACAAGAAGTTCTCATTCTCTAATGATATTTTCTAGAACAATATTGAAAAGAATCGGGATAGTCCGTCCCCCTGCCGTACTCGCGTTCTAATTTCACAAGGTTCCGATCTCACCCATGAATTTCAATTTGGAAGTTGTTCTTGTAAGTGTCTGTTCCATAATTTTCCGGGTCTTTCGGTCGATTCCGAATTCTTCCATGGTTTTAAAGAAGGTATCGCGGTCTATTGAGTACTATGCTTTTCTTTAATCGATGAATGTAATTACTGTATTCCTGCATTTTATCGTTTGTAGTATAGTCTAATTTCAGATCAGTTCAGCACATGATCGCCCTTTACTGAATCCGGCCCAGCATTCACCAAGTAGTGGATTCGCCTGGGGTTCTATTCTTTACAGAAGTGCTTTGGAGAGGATTTTGTACGCCACTGGCAACAGGCAGATTCCTCTGTAGTTGTTGATGTCAGTCTTGTCATCCGTTTTATGTAACGGGTGTACCAGAGCGCATTTCCAGTCTTCTGATATTTTCTCCGCCTTCCATACGTCTGAGATTAGGTGATGAAGCTCCTGTGTCAGTGTAGAATCGTTCACTTTCCAGAATTCTGTGATAACCCCATCTTCCGCTGGTGCTTCGTTGTTCTTGAGCTGCCTGATTACCGCCGTAATTTCTGAGAGATCTGGGGATTTTGAGTCCGGGTGTGTGAATACCGGGGATGTGAAGTCAAGTTTTACCTGTGGTGGTTCATTGTTAAGAAGGGAGCAGAAATACTGGGCTAATATTTTGCAGTTTTTTTAGTTGGTTTCTAACGAGCCGCCAGGTCGTTTGAAGCACATGCTGGGTGCTTGGTATCCTTGTAGATTTCTCTTATGTTTAGTATTATTATTATTTTATTAAACTAGTAAACGCAAATATCGTTTTTTACACTAACGGTTAAGGATACTACACCTATCGAAAAAACATGAGGCATTCGACATTGAAACTGTAAATGGAGTGAACTAACACAAGATAATGAACTGCAATGTCTACATTTAAGCTGTATGTTTCATGAAAGTGAAATATTAAATAGGATAGGTAGTTTCTACCGGAGCAGCCAGAGATGGTGCTCATGTGTGCATGAGTTACGTCTGAGTGATTATGTGAATGTATGTGTATCTTGTTCTGATGAATAACTTTTTGTTGGAGCAAACTCGTGTAATTTTTTATATTAAGTGCCGGGATCGTTTATGTTCTCTTTCAAAACTGCAAACTGCTGATGAACTACCTTATACTACAGACGACACAAACAGCCATGCCCGAGGGGGGATTCGAATCTCCGACGGGGAACGGTCTCGCGCATCGTAGCATAACGCCTCAATGCGCTCGGCCGCTTCGTCGCGGAGCTGTCTTTTGATGAAGACTGTGGTCGAAAATGTGTGTTGTGTGAATGTCACCGTCCATTCGAAGTGTCATTCTGCGACTCAGATCGTCTTAACGGTCACTAGCTGCCTATCCTCACGTTATTAGTATTCTAGCCTGGTCTTTCCACTGTTTCAAATATTAACGAAAAATATAAACGTTCCTCGTGACGTCAAAGTCACTTCAAGAACGAAACTATTGCCTGGATTTAATCAACACAGATTTTTTAAACTACTTGGGTTCATATCCAGTTTGCAGTCACGTTAATTTTTCAGAGTTGTTGCAGTTCAGGAACAATTGGGTGACCAAATCTGCGTGTATGTCCAGTACTACATTTTCAGCAGAATTTCATCAATAAGAGGGATACCAAACAGAGAAGAACAATATCAAATCGCCAAACTGTGTGTTTGGTTTCATACCTCTGCCCTGTACGCAATATTGACGAGTACAGAGTGGACGATTCGTATGCTTGATTGATAGTGGTGGTGGACAAGAAGGAGGGGGGAGGGTTCTTTTCGGTGCCACGTGCAGTGATGTCGACAACATCATATTCCGTTTTTTCTTTTTACTCAGTGTTTCGTAAAAACCGTGTACCATTTTATTGCCTGCAAAGCGAGCACCGGTCTTTCATAAAGGCACAATATATCTAATTTTTCAGAAAAAAGTATTAATTGCGTTTCGCCCACAAAAATTTAACGGATTACAGGAGTGATAGTAGTAATCAAATTAAAAGCGGAACGGAATTAAAAATTTATTTACGCAGCAAAACACGACATTTCTGTTGCTTTATTTACAACGTGCCGAAACAGGGTAACATTTGTAGACGGACTGTTAAATCCTGTAGTGTGAGGCCAGCACTGAACTGTAAACTTGTGTGAAGAGCTACCTTAGGACTGAACCGTTTAGACAGATGGCGCAAAACGTACAGCATAGTGGGGGATTGTTGTTGGGACCACAATGCAACTGATAAACCTCAACCGCCGAACCTTCACCATCTCAGTGTTTAAGTTCCGTATTTTGCTGTTTTAGTGGTGACGTGAATGCCCATAAACCGAAAGGTTGCCATCCTTTCCCTATATACGGAACAAAAACAATGTGCGGCATACAGCGTAAGATGTATTGCTTGTAAGGTACTTTTGTACATATTTACATGCATTATCCCTTGAAAATGGCGGCAATGAATGCCGAAAACAGTCGTGAAAGAAAAATAGTAGGGGTGAGTAATTGCTACAATATCTCGTCTGAGCAGATCAGAGGGAAACTAAAAACGATCCCGAAAGATTTTAGAGTTTGGGTCTGTAGTATTTTTGAGTAATATGCATGTAATCAGTGGTGTGGTGCAGTAATCAAAACGTCGGAAAATACTCGAAATCACATACCTTGAGATATGAATAATTTAAAACAATTACTGTTTATTTACATTACGATAATTGGAACTAATTTATACATACTGGAGTTCCACCATTTCTTTTCTAGTGGATCCGCAGCATATATGACACCGAAGAATGACATATTTTGTTTTTGATAAAAGTTTGTTTCTGCTGCAGTATTAATTTATTTACTCGTAGTGGTTAACTTAGACGAGCAGCTCATTTCGGCAATTTTATAGCCATTGTCAAGCATATATGTACAGATATTATTATACCTATTTAACAACCTGCACGGTTCGGTTGGACAATAGCAAAAACGCCGAAAGGAACCCGTGGTCTAACATCATTATCGTTACAAGTTAATAAATCTATATTAGGACAGAATTTTTTATAAAAAACAGAGCTGTTAAAATATATGTAGGCTACATTTTATATTTCATAGATTTGACAAGGAAGGAATAAAATGAAATGGAAGAAAACACAAGGCTACAGCCAGAATCGAACAGGAACCGGCGAATTGCCAGTCGGTGCGCCTGATTTCTGCACTACTGTTGACACATTCGTGCAAAAAAAAAATTCCCATCAAAAATCATATCTTTGTAGTTCTTACGGGACCAAACTACTTCGGTCATAAGTCCCTTACAAACTACGTTAAACTAATCTAAGAACAACACACATATCCATGCCCGAGGGGGAGGGGGGAGATTCGAACCCCCGACGCGGGAGGCCACGCGATCCGTAACGTTGCGCTCCAGACCGCTCGGCTACTCCCACGCGGCACAACTCACATCCTAATCGAAAATATGTCCATAGCATTTTCCTAAGGCCCACTCACGGAACTCAAAAACGTCATATTCCTGATTCTAATGTTCGAAAATGTAAAGCTTATGGGACTTAACTGCGGGACCATCACTCCCTAAACTTAAAAACTACTTATGAACTAATTTATACCAGAGACAACACAAACATCCATGCCCGAGCGAGGATTCGAACCTCCGACGCGGGAGACCGCGCGGCTCCTGTTTATACTCACACAATCTGAGCCATATCGGAGGCACCCGTACTACGCCCTCCCCTTTCCTTCCTGAAAATTAAAGGTCAAGTTCAAAGTTTGCGTAACTAAAGGACCATACTGCTAGGGTTATCGTTCCCTAGAATTATCCTCTACTTTAAATTTACTTATTAATCTGACTTACACCAACGACTGCACAACACACCCACCCCCCCCCCCCACACACACACAAAACTCGAGGAAGGACTCGAACCTTCGGCGGGAGCGGCCGAGCATATGTGACATCTCATCTGTGACAAGGCGCCTTAGATCCCAAATGATAAGTGAACACCCGATATAGTAACACACTGGCCACTAATGGTAAAATAACATAATCAGTTTCCTCATTCTTCACGACGACAGAAAATAGAATTTTACATATTAAGCATAAGAAACGCCCAATTACTTAGTACAGGCCTCGAGCCGCGGTGGAGTAGCCGAGCGGCATCATCCCGTAATATCATTACTATTGTTTCTTTTGTATGCCAAACATTCTCGTTTCTACATCATTAATAAAAGAAAGGAAAAGAAAAGTGGCCGAACAGATCAATGGTACCTGTTCAATGCTACGACAAGACATGCTATGACGATTTGGCAGCGTCCATAGGGGAGTAATCTGCAGAAAATGCGATCTCCCGAATTTTTTCCCTTCCTTTTCTTATTGATTTTATCGCCAGCCTACGCTATTGTCTACTGCTACTACTACTCATTAATTTCATTTCAACAGAAGCTCGTCATGGGAAAGACGGTTTTACTTTGTTAATTCTACACATAAAATAATAATAAAAGAATTTAAGAAGTAACAAAACAAAGAAGCAAAATATCCCTTACAACCAAAAAAAGCGGTCTAAGGCGTCTCGCTACGGAGCGCGAGGTTGCTCGCCGTCGGAGGTTCGAGTCCTCCCTGGGGCACCTGGGGCATGGGTGTGTGTGTTGTCCTTAGGTTAGTTTATCTTAGTTTAAGTAGTTTGTAAGCTACGGACTGATGACCACGCAGTTTGGTCCGATGGATTTACAAACATTTGAACGTTATATATATTTTGAACAGGCCTCGAAAGGCCCCACAGGTACCGTCAGGACGTCGGTTCATCCGCCCGAATGCGTCAACGGATGCGGTATGGGGGAGTACGTGTCAGCGCCCCGCACTCGCTGCTGTTGTGTCGGATTTCGTGACCGAAGCCGCTATTTGTCAGTCACGTGGCTCCTCAGTTGGTCTCACAAGAGCTGGATGTATTCAGTCGCCAACAGCACTCGGCAGATCCGAAGGGCGAATCACTGAAGTGCTAATCAAGACGATAGTGCATAACTTCACAATATTAGCCCATATTATGCATACATGACAAATACCACCACTTGGCGTACATTGACCTGATGTTAGCAAATTAGTCTATCCAAAATCTCAGCACTGGCTGTTCAGGCATTTCCTATATTTACATTCATGGAGTTCAGAAAATGAATCATAGATGTTGACAGGTCTGTGGAAGTAATTGACTGGGAGTGCCCACTGTATTTATTCACCAATGGATAACCCGTTATTACCGCCAGGCGAGACGCGAATTTCCTTCTCGATAATCAGTTTACTCCCATCTGGCAGACACACTGATTTTGTGCAAGCTGAAGTTTTCTCCGCGCGCTTCCAGACTCATACATGGAGGTAGGTTCCCCAGCTTCCGAGAAACGCAGGAAGAAATGAGCTCCGCGAGCAAGTGGTACGCCAGGAGCCACCCACGGCAAAGATGGCGATAGGATCGAGGCGAAGTGTAAAGCAGTGAACGGAGCTCATAGTGGCGGTATCGGAGGGCGGCTATCTCGCGACGCAGCACGACCGCCCACTTCGTGAGTATGTCCCTTATCGCTGATCCTCGACGCAGAAGTAAAATACGCGGCAAGTTAGTAAATGACGCTATCACTGCACCGATCACTAGTTAGTTTAACCTCCTACTGGTTTCAGCACACTATAATGACGCAGTGTCGACTGTCAGCAAAAGCGGAGAATTAACGTTCAGTGCTTAACTCCGCGACGCTTCGTTATAGTTGAACGGAAAATGCGCTACACTGTCCACAGAAACACAAAGACGACTAGTTTTCCGTTTTGATGAATCTTTGAACATTCCCCAGCCAGCTACAGATCTTTTCGAAACCTTTTATCGTATCACATCGGTTTTCGATAACGTGAACGGACAGGTTAAAGTTTCTAGAAACGCATGTTCCAACGGGTGACCACGACTTTTTTTAGGAGTTGGTACACTTTTGGCAGTCCACTAGGTTTACATAATGTGCCAGCAGTAAGGTGTACTACTCAGACAATGATGAGAAAATCGAATTTAACGCGTCGCTTACGTAGCAGTGCGTTCCGCCCCTAGGCACGACACAGTCACGGTCATGTACTTACCGGTCAACCTTCGTAATCTGTGGATGACTAGATCAAGTACAACACTTTCTTTAAACTTTTTCTAGACTGTTCACATTATGTCATCCATACTACATTTTAAAGACAATATCATGAAAAAAATGTTCGTTACGTGTGGTTAACATCCAAATTGTCGAAAACTTTTCAAAATTTCACTACGGTAGGCATTTCCTTCGAAACTCTGAGGATTAATTGTCCATGCAAATAAATGGTACTGTCTAAAGCAAATACGACTCTAACTGAACATTATTCTTAACTTCTGACATAGCTTTGCGCTTTCCAATCCTGTCCTCAGTCCGTGCAACATGTCTTTGCAGGTCGAGATGTCCACATGCAATGCAGTTCCAACTGCACGTAAAAGGCGTTTCGAAAATTATGATAGCCACACACTTTCAGAAAAGTTTTATGCGTATTATGTTTGTGTGTGTGTGTGTGTGTGTGTGTGTGTGTGTGTGTGTGTGTGTGTGCGCACATGTAATAATAAAAGAAAAAAAAACACGTATTTTTTCATTATAATACCTTTCAAATGTAATATATACGAAACAAGTGATCAAAGTTAAAACTTTTTAAATCTAAAAATTTGTAGATATGAGCATGTCGATCATGCTTTGTGAAGCTTGAACGTTAACCTGAGAGTACAGGCAGTTTGTATTTCGATTCGCAATAGCCCAGTACTAATCGATAGCCGCGGTGGAGTAGCCAAGCAGTCTAAAGCGTCTCGCTGCAGAGCGCGCGGTTGCTCGCCGTGGAGGTTCGAGTCCTCCCTGGGGCATGGGTGTGTGTGTGTGTGTGTGTGTGTGTGTGTGTGTGTGTGTGTGTGTTTGTCCGTAGGTAAGTTTACCTAGATTTAAGTAGTTTGTAAGCTACGGACTGATGACCACGCAGTTTGGTCCGATAGGTCTAAAACATTTGTTTTTTTTTTTAATATTTTACTATTCGATATGTTAAACTTCTCTTGCGGTTTTCTCGATTTATCGAAGTATTATATCTTCCTAATAGCACGCTATGTTGTCCCAACAGATTAATAAAAAAGTACAAAGGTTGTAGTAAATCCGTGATCCGAACGTCGAGGCCTCTGCTTATTACGTCATTACTGCTGTCACATAAGCCAACCAGTTTTAAATTCTGTTAATGTGCCCTCCGGCATATTTTATCGACTACATGGGCGTTTCTAATTGTAGAAAGTAAACGGTACACTATAGATCTGTGGTGATCACAATATGTAGGTGAACGTTTATACATGAAGCAGAAGAAGGCAAAAGAACAGAGTATAAACGCAGCATAACAAACATTGTAAATTATGAGAGGATCGGAACATTAAAAGTAAATAAACTAATGATTTTAAAAACAGCTTCGCTATCAGTTCAAAACTTTCACAGCACTTGCCCTTGTGCGTCATCAAAAAGAGATGACGCGTTGTGAGATATTCTCCATCGGAGATATATATCAGTGTACAGGAAACTTGAATTTTAGCAAGAGCTGAGTTGTCCAAAACTCAACATTAAACGCAGAGATTACTAAGAAATGAGCTCGTTCTCACTATTTGTAAAACCTTATATAACTGATAGTTGTTTAATATTATTCCGTGTTGCCAACTGTCACACGTATTTCGACTAAGCAAACCTTCATATCTGTTATAAATCGGCATGAGGAAAATATATTCTTCACTAAATAATGCTAAATATGATATATGAAATTTGCACAATTTTTTTTTTTGAGACTAATGAACGTCTCATACAAGGACAATATTTTAGCTGAATATAACACTCTTATTTGAATGGATCGATTCTGCCCAAATGAAAATTAAAATAACAAAAAAGATATTTCAGGGTCATACATTTCTAATTCAAATTGGAAAGCTTTAAATAAATGCACTAATAACGATAAGAGACTAAAGCTACTTTATTGCTGTATTATCGCTACACTCCGTATCGTAGAAAGTGCGATAGTTATTCACGCAATCCACTTTAGTCCCGATGCAGTCTTATTGCGCCAGTAATAATCAGAATACTGGCTGAAACAACGTATTAAGCTATCTATTCTAAGAGACCATCCAAAACATCAATCACTTTATCAATCTTTTGGAACGTCGTGTTTGAACATTAACATTTAATACTAGTGTACATTAAGTTAACTAAACTAGGTAATTTTATTAATTTATTCAAATACAACAATTAGAGAAAACTAGCTGAATTTCGGCTACCGGCTAACAAGAATATTTTCCGCTTTTGCAGTTCATTAAATCTGCAAGAATCAGGCGAAAATCGGGTGAGTTGGCAACATTGATTCTAACAAAACTCGACAGACTGACTGACTTAAAATTCCCTACACAAAAATTAAGTAATTGCACAATATACCTTTTTTATAGAACATTCAGTACATGCTGTAACAGAAAATAGCTTCCCGTTGTAAATAAATCTGTAGCAGTGTTAATATCATGTACAAAAGTAACAAAACTAAGGCGGTGTACAAAAATAAACCCGTTGGTTTAATCATTCAACGTCGTGTCGTATCAGCTGCTAACAGCGCCACTCTGCGATGCCTGAAGTCAAACCACCTCTTCATCTAGGCACGCATTGATTACCCAATCAATTGAGGTTCCAAATCGACAGATGACGAGGAAAAACATAAAAAATACTGGGACCACTTGGTCCGAGGACAGGAATAAAGGGATCAACTGAGAAAATGAAATTAACATCGCCACACAGGAAAGTTAAAAGAAAATTCTGAAATCCTCTTTCTTCTTCATCGACCAATCCACTAGAACGGAAACTATAATAATAATTTTAGATATGCTTCTTAAATGAAATTTTTAATATTACATTCCACTCTTGAATGACCCGTAGCGCAGCACTCACTCGTCAAATCTATTCTTCTTCCTCTTCAGCCCTTTCCCCACACATGCAGGGTCGGCTTTGTTTATTGGGATGTGGCGTGTTAATGTTGACGGGGTGGCCGGATACCCTTCCTGCCGTTACCCCCTGCCCCCCAGGAGGAAATGTGTACCCCAAATGTCTGTGTATAGTGTTATGTGTGAAAGTGTAAAGTGTTACGAAATGTTTGCGAATCATGTAACTGAGGCCGGACGTGGGGAGTAGCCCGGTATTCACTTAGGGGGATGTGGAAAACCGCCTAAAAACCACATCAAGGTTGGCCGGCACTCCTTCGTTATCCGCCGGGCGGATTCGAACCGGGACCGGTACGTCTCCCCATCTCGGAAAGCGGAGCGTTAGACCACACGGCTAACCAAGCGGGTCCGTCAAATCTATATACTTTACATTTTATTTGTGTCAATTCCCTGACTTAAGGCAATTCGAATAGATTGTGCCCCTGTTTCCTAGCGTATTACACACATTCGATATGGAAGTTATGAAAAAATCTACGGATTTGAAGCAGAACAAGGCTCAGGTACCAACATCCCGCTTTTTTTGCATTCCGGATGTGACGGACACGTCCTTCTGTTGCGTCTGCGCAACTCGGAGCGACTAACTTGGGCAACAGCCGGCACGGCACGCGAGTTCCAGTGAGCGGACAGGGAACCCGTTCCCACGCCGACGCACGCCACCTTTCACATTTCACCCGCCGGCAGACGGCCGTGAACTGTTTCCGGACCATGACGGGCCCAAAGTTGAGGTTCGCCAGTGTTACACAGCTCAGCCGTAGTCACGCTCACATTCATTCAGAGACTCTCACTGTTCGTCTACAACACGTACGTTTACAAGAAAATAACTTATCTATTCCGACATATGCCTACAGCCACCAATATAAAAGCGAAATGAAATGATACTCGGGATTCACCTCCGTGAAATAAAAATACAACTAAGGACTGGCTACTGATATAAACATGTGGTTTGTTTTAAAATACGCGCGCACTCATTGAGAATGTGTGATACAGATGACAGCACTTTAACGCACACAGAACTCTAGTGGTAGCGGGGAGAGAACTGTCACTGATACTTAAAAAATGTTCAAATGTTTGTAAATCTATCGGACCAAACGGCGTGGTCATCAGTCCGTAGCTTACAAACTACTAACTGATTCTTCCGTCGCTTCTTGGTAGAAGATAATCAAATAAATTAAAAACACAATTTTGTGTGTGTTCTACAAGTTTATTTTTGCTTACTTAACCGGTTTTCGGCTTATTAGACCATCTTCGGAGTATTTACTGCTGTGTCAAAGAGGTTACATTGTTTTGATACAGTATGGGAAGAGATGACAAATGACTACACTATGACTATACTATGTATGTTGATCTAAGTGTAGTCATTTGTCATCTCTTCCCATACTGTATCTAAACAATGTAACCTCTCTGACACAGCAGTAAATACTCTGAAGATGGTCTAATCAGCCGAAAAGCGGTTAAGTAAGCAAAAATAAACTTGTAGAACACACACAAAATTGTGTTTTTAATTTACTTAAACTAAGGTAAACTAACCTATGGACAACACACACACCCTTGCCCCAGGGAGGACTCGAACCTCCGACGGCGAGCAACCGAGCGCTCCGCAGCGAGGCACCTTAGACCGCTCGGCTACTGATACTTAAAACTTCTACGTTCTCAGTACAAGAAAACCGTAATCATTCGTTTTCTCTGCTGAAATTCATAGCCAGTTGAGTGACGTATGCTGATAGTCTCTTGGATGTGTCCAATGTGCGTGCCTGGGTGTCACAGTTCAAAGAAGGCAGAACGTTGTGTGACAACACACCATACAATCTCAGGTGCCGCGGTGGAGAGGCAGAGCGGTCAAGGCGCCTCACTGCGGAGCGCGCGGTTGCTCGCCGTCGGAGGTTCGAGTCCTCCCTGGGGCATGGGTGTGTGAGTGCATGTCGTCCTTAGTTTAAATTAGTTTAAGTAATTTGTAAGTCTAGGAATTCATGGCTATAGCAGTTTGGTCCAATAGGTTAACAAACATTTTTTGAAGAATCTCAGTCTCGCACCAGTCGGTCAGACCACAGTATGGAGCGAGCAGAGAAACACGCTTGTCGATGGACTGTGGAACACATCGTCTCCACATCGTCCGTTCTGTCACACAATCCTGCACGAGGGCATGAGAATGGGAAAAATGTCCCCCACGTGGGCGCCGCGTATGTTCGGCTGCAAAAGAAGCTTTCGCAACGGCCGTGAAATCATGACGTTTTGAAAAGTATTTACAGCTGCAGGGAATATTGCGTCGAGAGGCGACACAAGTTTCACAGTTTGCAAGTGATTCGAGAAAAAAATAATGGAATTGTTATAGCTTAAATGGACCTCGTAGTTTCCATTTGAACCATATCATCCACGCAGCGGTTCACTATTGAAACTAATGAAAACAAGTAAAAGAAAATGACGGAGAAAGAGAGGGAAAAGCTCGATGACAGTTTTGCTCTTTTAAGAAAATGTTCAGACGACACAGTGCTGCTTCATTTACTGCCCAATACAAAAGCGGAGAGACATGTGGTCAGAAGAGACTTTGCACACCAATCAGTGTCGCCTTTCGATACTGCAGTGGCCATTCTGTTGTTCTTGTTCCTGCTGGTGATGGTAGGTCGCGTGGTTGTTGCGCAGTATTTCCAGCAGAGAAAAATCCTTGCCGGTTGTTGTTGTTTGCGATTTTTAAGGGCACTAAACAGCAGATTTCCCAGACCCCTGATGCAAGCTTAGACATTACAGCAAAAGGCTGAAGAAAGTAAAACTACAACGCTCAGCATGCAGAGGCGAAACGCGCTGTTGAGCGCTTCAGTGATAGTGACAACGCACAAGATGAAAAAACACAGGATTGCAGAACTACAACAGGAGCCAGTGGCTGGGTGATCACAAGGATAATAAAGGATGAGCCAGCCGCTCTGCACACATTAAAAGTCCTCCAGGCAAAAGACAAACAGGCAACACAAAAGTTGCGTGTTGTGGCGTCATCATTCGCCACAACGCCGGCGGTCTACGGACGTGAGCGCGCCACTTGAAGAGGCGGCGACAAATCGTTCGATAATAATCATTACCTCTTTGCCTTGCTTCGCGAGCCGGCCATTCAGAAGAAGAGGGCTCGCCAAGATATACCGGCGCACCACAGCCACGACAGCAGCACAGCGGAGATTCTACCTACCAGTCAGTCAACTGAAGAGTACGAAGCAAGTACAACGAGTCAGCCGTCTACAGCGACAATTCGGGACACTACTATTGACTGTAGCTACGAAAAGATCATTGCAGAACTACGTACTAAGTATTAGACAGGACAACTAGCACATCTAAAAGTTGAATATTCCATTATAAGGAAGGAAGATTGGAGTTTAATGTCCCGCCGACAGCGTGGTCAGTAGAGACGGAGCTTACGCTCGGAGTATTTGGGTGAGGATGTAGAAGGAAATAGGCCGTGCCATTCGAAAGAAACCATCCCGGCATTTGCCTAGAGTGATTTAGGGAACTCACAGAAAACCTAAATCTGGATGGCAGGAGGTGGATTTGAAACCACCATCCTTCCGAATGCGAGTCCAGTGTGTTACCACTGCGCCACCTCGCTCGGTAATATTCCATTATAATAAAAGTATATGTGAACTAATCACTTCTTTCATTTGCAGACTTTGTCCATAATCCACGACCCACCTCCCGAACCTATCGTTCACAGAGCAGCATCTCGAGGGTACAAAATAGGGGACATTTTAAAACTGCTGGAGGGGTCAACCTAAGAGATTAGGCTATGATACGGACCACAAAATGGAGTGATAAAAACCACCTGCTTGCATAAAACATAAAACAAAGTCAACCATAGAGGCACCGAGAATCAAAGGAAGTACAGCAGGTAGATTAAAAGAGTGTCGCAAGGGAGCGAAATGGAGGCAGCCCAGTAGGATGTGGACCACTGTAAATAGACTGCACACCCACACTTGCGCGGGACCTCTCGTGAAAAAAGGTGGTCAATACGCAGGCAACAGATAACAACTGAATCCCTTCGAGGGGCTCTCAGGGAGGACTTTCAAGCGACCGTTGACAGCTTGGCAATACCGAGCTTGTTCAGCGTGTTCGCGTGAGACCATTCTGAACTCCAGACGCTAAGAACCTCGAGGTTCAATCGGAGATCCTTTTCCGGGAGACCAATCTTCACGGACCGTGAGGATACCAGCCGATCGACGCGTTCGTGCTAACGTCGCGCTCCTCTGTATGGCAGACAGAGGTGGCAACAATTCAGCCATGAAGGCGGATTTGATCCTTGAGAGCAAAAATAAATTGATTTCGCTGCCTATGTTGACCGGGTTATCGTTCGCGACCTTTTCAAGGAAATGATTCATTTAGTTTCTTCTGCGTGGCAGTAGCATTGAGACGTAATCGTGCATTTCTTTTACGAGACCGTATCTCTCGTCGAGTCAGCGCGAAAAGTGTCTGAAATAAAACACAAATCCAGGAAGTATCGAGGCAATGACGTTACTACATGCCTAAATAATCACAAGTGCGCAACATTAAAAAATGAAAAACGGAAAGTTGAAGATAATTTTTCTCGAGATATAATAATTTAAAGAAAAACCTTTGGTAAATCGACAAACAGTTAAATGCAAACAAGCACATATACACAGAGATGTGTGAATCCGTCCAAAATCACTCTAGACCAAATCGGGACTAATCTATGTGCGACAATAAAGAACTGAACGTATGTTAATACTGCAGATCTACTTCACTTAAAATTTTGCGACATAAGACGTGTAGCACATTAAACAAGAAACTTGTCAAAAACATAAAATCTCTCGACCGTCCAACTCTGCTCGTGCCGTTCCTTTTTATGAAGACGTTTCAGTAATACGCACATGGTACGTTTCCACCAATAAAGGCAACTCTGTCGACGCCGTTTGTACACTGTTCTTCCTGTGGTTGCTGCGAGGTTATGTGCACGTTGTCCTTACAGCCAAATGACGTCCCTCTATTTTTACATGTCACACCTGAGCGGCCCTGCCCTGGTCTTCGAGATTCAGTTTCTATCTCTATAAACAGAAAACAAGCCATCGGGTGACATGCGTTTGAGACTGTGCCGCCTCGATTCTTCCTATGACAGAGACTCCATCGCAGAGTGTCTGGTACGCATTCTCTCTACCAGACTGCATCATCTGTGAATGAGACTCGGCGATAATGGGTGTGGGACTCCTCACCAAACACTACCACGTTTTATGTCCCTGAGGTCATTGTTGGCTGATCGTAATGCCATCTTACGTGCGGAACACGACTGTTCCGCCCTCTGTTCAGTTTGTATAATTACATCGTGAATTCGGGGAAACAGCGGTTTTGTGCTTTAATTCTGAACAGAAATGTATCCGTTCAACCGAAAACTTAATTTCGATCACATGTTCTTGATCGAGAGCTTATCTGTTGGTTATATTTTGATTAATGAGAGCTGTTACGTCAATGACATTATTGTGGCGACCGTGTATCAACTACTTATCTCAACCACACAAGGACAGCCTTTGAAAATATTTAATGAAGCGTAGATTATTAATTAATCTCATGCTGGAAGTAAGCAAGGTCATATTTATAAAATATTTTGGCTGTGAAGTCATTAGGAACTAATCACAAGATAGCATTACGGAAGGACAAGGAAATGAATCGACCGCTTCGAAGCAATCCTTCTCCCATATGCCGTAAGTGAATAGGCCTACTATAAACGCAGGAGACAGATGTTTCGACTGTGGGAGGGAAATTCTAACCGCCGTTTTATTTCATAAGAAACCTTTTGTTAAATTTTGATTAATAACTTGGAAATTATTAATTGATTGTTTTATGCAGTGTTGCATGTTGTTAGTTTAAGCAGCGATACCATTCGCCTAAATAAATCACCACTCCTATCTGATGTTTTCAGTCTTTTAGCATGTATTTTAACAATTGGTGCTATCCAATTTGTAAAGTACTACATAATGACGTATGTTCCAAGATATGAGTCACAAAAGCTTGACTCTATTCGTAAACAAACCAGATGTGAAAGCAACTTACAAAGCGTTTTCCAGAAAAGAATCTATGGAGATAGTTTTCGAAGAAAAGTAATTTAGAGAGATGGAAATAAAAATTAGTACACCGACTGAGAGATTCCAATTCACTCACGATTTATTGCTAAATCATAGCATATGTTGTAACTTAAATGGTTACATGTTACGGATGAATAGCTGGCACTGAGGTTCCAGGTGTCGATCCATGCTGAAGCGCCCATCTTAGTATGTTAGTGTAGGCACCGCGGGCTTCCATGGAGGCAATGGAGGTGCTGATTCTGGCAACCATTCCATCAAATAGATGGCGAATACTGTCTTGGGACACATTATGCCACGCTTGTTCCACCTGTTCACGTAGCTCTGCAAGAGTTATGATTGATGAATCACACTTGACAGTTGTCACCCCAATATATCCCACTCGTGCTCGATTGGAGCCAAGTCCGAAGATCGCGCCTCCCACGCAAGTTGTTGCACGCATTGCAGAGCAAACGGAGGCGAGCATTAACTGCTTGGAACAACATGCCACCTTCTGTTGGAATAATGACAAAAGAACCAGCCTTACAACGAGCGCTGTCAGCGTTCCCTCACAAAACACCAAAGGTGAACGAGAGTTGAAGCTTGAGGGACCATAGACAATAAGGTCTGAGCTGGGGGCAGTGTGGTGCCTTGGACGAATCCACTCTATGAAACAGTGTTTACCAGTTCTACGCCGTACGTACAAATGACAGTTACTTGCATGGAGACAGACCCTGCTTTTATTCCTGAAGACGACGGCCACCATTCCCTCTGGCGGCACCAGTCGAGTTCTGCACGTCGATGCTGTGGCGCGAGTGGAAGACAGGCTACACGTGTGCATCCCTGTTAAGCCGTCCTAGCACCAAAGGGGCATCCCTCGGTGATCATTTTGTTGACTCTTCCGCTAGGAGATGATAGGACTTTATCCTGAATCAATAACCGGATCTGACCTAATACCCGACTGAGACAGTCACATCTGCTATGCCACCGGGGGATGGACTGGTCTCCTCCAGCAATGGAAGAATCCAAATTCAAATGTTTCAAATGTTTGTAAATCTTATGGGACTTAACTACGGGATCATCAGTCCCTAAACTTACAAACTACTTATGAACTACTTACGAACTAGGACGGCACAAATATCCATGCCCGAGGGGGGATTCGAACCCCCGACCGTAGTGGCCGTGCAGACCGTGACTGAAGCGCCTCAGTCTCCTCGGCCACCGCGGCCGGCTGGAAGAATCCGCGATCCCCTGGATTCGGGGGTTAGATGTGGCAAACATCGACTGAGACCATAGACGTAAGTTAGATGTAGGTTTTTCTTAAATAGTAGAATAGAAAAATTTGCGGGCGGGGGGGGGGGGGCTGTGGTGACAAAATAAATTGGCCGCCCAGTGCCAGGGGCATGCTCACTGGGATTCGCTCGGTGAGCTGGCCACTTCAAGTAGGTTTGTAATGCTGGCACACATGTAACACCACAGCAGTAGCATAAAAAACAACACATCATACACATCTCCCAGTATAAACATCAACACCAGCAAGATGTCCAGTGGTTTCCGCAGAAACATGTAATCTAATGTCACCATTTTGCCATAACAAATCTATGTATTATATTATTGCCCATTTAGTCTTAGGTAATGGGTATTGTTTGATATTATAATAAAGAATTAAAAAAAGGCCGTCCTCACACGGGACGTGTTGTCCCAACGTCGAACAGGCCAGACGTGCTGTCTACCTAGCTACAGCACGCTCTGAAACAACCTGCTACATCCAGCGGAACACAACGTGCTGCTAATCGTGATTTGCTTTGCGACCGCACCGCTCTCCAGCGCCCGTTGCGTGCTGGCGCATTGATCATTGTGTTTACAAAGATGGATGTGGATAAAATTACCCGCTATCTCTCTTAGCTATCACCGAAAAAAAAAAAAAAAAAAAAAAAAACGATATGCTTGCATGTCGCATGCAATACTCTTATAGAAATAGTATTTCTTTTTTTCTTCAAAAAGCACAAAGACGCTGAAAGCAGTTGAGAATAAAAACGAAATTTAAGAGAAAATCACTTTTGGCAAAAATTCTTTAAAAAATTGTCAATGGTGAAATACATCATTTGCACCAGCTCCAGTTGTATTGCTCTTATATTCCCATTTTTCAAGTTGTGCATATTCTGTATATTCGGGAATAATAGGTTCTGACCATATATCTTGCTTGTTATACATGCGGGACAACGCCTCAGCTCGACAGTGCTCGTTAGGATAATTTTTGCTTTTGGTATTGTACGTAAACACTGTTCCTCCTATACTGCATCTGCTTCTGCAACCACGCGCTAGCCATCTTCACTTTGCACTGTGAAAGTGAACTATTCCAATAGTGTACTGAACTGTAATTTAATTCAAACCGAGTACCGTAGGGTACTGTCTTGAATCCAATTTGTTCCTGTGATCTAATACGAAAAAACACAACAAATTCTCTCGTGGAGAAAGTTCCTTCTTGTTTCTAACAGCCGGCCGCGGTGGCCGAGGAGACTGAGGCGCTCCAGTCACGGTCTGCACCGTCACTACGGTCGGGGGTTCGAATCCCCCCTCGGGCATGGATATTTGTGCCGTCCTAGTTCGTAAGTAGTTCATAAGTAGTTTGTAAGTTTAGGGACTGATGACCCCGTAGTTAAGTCCCATAGACTATACAAACATTTGAACATTTTTTTTGTTTCTAATAAATAACGTCGAATACCGAATATTATAATTGTATTAAAGTGACAATTAAGTTTCATTAGCCATAATTAAACGGAATGGTTAAAATATCTGGGAGAATGTAGATGCAAACTTGTTATTTACATCTCTTTTCCTCCACAGCTCGTGACTGTAACCACGACGCAAATAAGTCTTCTTAAAAAGAAATAACAACGAATATCGGATATTACACTTAAATTAGCTAGAAAGAACCAGAAACCTTAAGGGAAAAGAGAGAGAGAGAGAGAGAGAGAGAAAGAGAGAGAGAGAGAGAGAGAGAAAGATATTTCGCTAGTGCACAGACGCGAACCTACTTCGCTTACAATCTCTAGCCGGCCGCGGTGACCGAGGGGACTGAGGCGCTCCAGTCACGGTCTGCACCGTCACTACGGTCGGGGGTTCGAATCCCCCCTCGGACATGGATATTTGTGCCGTCCTTAGGATTAGCTAGTTCATAAGTAATTTGTAAGTTTAGGGACTGATGACCCCGTAGTTAAGTCCCATAGACTCTACAAACATTTGAACATTTTACAATCTCTACACCTTCGTCTGTTACCCTACTAACTATTCTATTCCTACACTTCAGCAGCTAGCTCGGTTTTCAGTAATACTACGCTTCTAAAACCTGTTGTAATATGTTATTTATCTATGACATAGTATCACAAATACGCTTCTTTGATAGAATGCGTTATTTTGTAGCAAAGGGACGATAGTTTTTCCACATTATGCAAATTATAACACTGACACACGTTAAATACGAGACCCTTTAAAGCCATGAACATTTTATTCCCGGTTATTTATTGGAACAAATCATATCTAAAACGACGCGATTTGAAACGTTCTTCAGTATTCTAACGCTTTATATAGATTATATTCATACATCGTACGCTACAACGAAAGAAGGAATGAAATACGGAGTTCCGTTTGCAATATGGCGGCTCAAAAGTTCTGCTTGTCACGTGAAAGCCAGGTCGCTTCTCATTGGCCACGATCCAGTCAACTAAGGAAAAATCTAACACGCTAGATCCTTCATACCACGCTTCGCTGGGTAGTGGAACGTGGTATTCCACGATGCGGCGTCACCACTTCCTCCTCCACGTGCGCTTCTACGTTCCGTGAGAGGACGGCTTTAGTCCCATTGCAAGAACTTGGCTGACAACAGTTCATGCTGATACTCCTGGGCTCACATATTCTCTTATCCGAGTTAGTGGTAGCTGTACGATCGCTGCCCTTAGAATTGCCTTGGCAGTCGTCTGTCACTACGTTTACATGCAACACATTTTCCGGAAGACGAAAACCGATTTTCGTATACCGTTTTTCGCCGTCGTGTTTACATGGCATAGCCTGAATCGGATTTCCTAGCTCACTTAAAATGGCGCCTGAAAAACAGCTGATTTAGTTCGTGATTTAGTCAGCACAATCGCTATTTTTCTTTATTTAAATACACAGATTTATGTTCAATCTTATATTTATACTTTTATTTCACATTAGAAAATATCACTTTTTCCATATGCGCCGTAAATTCTTAACATGAGAAGACAATCTGACAAGCCAAGAACGCTTCAAAAACGGTTGCGTTAACATGGGCACGAAAATCGATTGTGGAACTGGAAAACCGATTTAGAGAAGCGGATTTCCATAATCGATTTTGGAGTGTTTACATCACCAACCAAAAGCGGAATTGGGAAATCGGTTTACGAAATCCGGTTTTGGAAGCCCATGTAAACGGGGTGTGTGCTGCTTAATGTCCGGAATTTCGTCAGCGAGTGTGAGACCGATCTTGTGACCATAGCAACCAGCATCATTGCATAAATGACGCAGCGCGTCCAGCTTGAGTGACAATTTTCCGTATGGACCAAACCGCCACAGGTTGACCCCTCTCCAACCCGCTTATTTGGCTATAGGAAGCACGAGTGCGTCTTCGTGGCACGGCGCAAATGTGCCTCACACTGTGCCTTGCGACTGCAAACATTTAATATTAAAGGGTTCGCAATGATGAACCTCTGACGGCTGCGTCCCTACGCTATTTATTTATTTATTTTATTTTGCTTTCGATATGCCACATGCCTTGCAATACTAGACACATTCAAAACGAGAAACTAAATTAACATACAAATCTAACGAAACATTATTCATTATGAAATGAGTTATACTTATTACAATGCTTATAAATTAAGAATTAAAGGGAACACAAATTTGTCAAAATAATTTACAACGAAACGGAAACTCTTAAATTACAAAGCCAAAAAATGGCAGTTGTTGTAAGTCTATGCAGACCCTCCAGCGAACCGTCCCGAAAACCATGAATTTTACAATCAAATATGTGCTGCATCGTCTGTATTTCGCCGCAGTCACAGTGAGGATCGTCCACGTAGCCCCACTTGGCCGTCAGCTCGTTACAACGTCCAACGCCGGTTCTCATTCTGTTTAATGCCACCCAGGTTCTTCGAGAGGGGTTGAAATCGGGAACACGATCAGCCGGGTTCTTAATGAGGTGTCCATTGTGAACATTTGATTGCTGCCAGAGGTGGTTCCATTCTGTTACGGTGTGCCGATTGTTCGACGAGTGGTCCCAGAAGGGATTTATAGACATTAATCGTGTCGGGCCATGTAGATCAGCGTGTATGGGAAGTGTGATGTCAGCAGCAATTTTTTCCATTTCTCTTCGGATTTCATGTTGTCTGCGGAAAGACGGAGGTTCAATATTTGCCAGCACAGAGAGCCATGGTGTTGGAATAGGTCTCAACATTCCATTTATTGTTCGCAAGGTGTCATTTAGGCGAACATCCAATTTGTTGACGTGCGAATTGTTAGCCCAAACAGGTGCGCAGTATTCTGCAACGCTGTAGATTAGAGCCATGGAGGAAGTGCGAAGTGTCGTAGCATTGCTTCCCCAGGTAGAGCCTGCGAGTTTGTGAATGATATTGACTCTGCCTCCGAGTTTTTGGCTGACGTCAAGCAGGATTTCTCTGAACGTTAGGCTGCGGTCCAGTTTAACACTCGGGTATCTCGGTGCTCTTTCATGTCTTATGTTCTGGCTTGCTATATTTAAGCACAGCTTCCTTCCTGCTTGTTTGTTGTTCAGGTGCATCACTGTGCTTACTGTTTTTGATGCATTAAGGTTCAGATGCCAGGTCCTGTACTAGTTATGAAGCTGTACCAAATCAGAATTTAAGCCTGATTCTAATTGTTCGAATGACTCACCCTGCAGGGCAATGGCCAGATCGTCGGCAGATGCAAACTTCCGCGATTTGAGTTCCAGCATATCGGAGATGTACAAATTAAACAGTAAAGGAGCTAGCACATAGCCTTGTGGGAGTCCATTATTATGTATGCAGGCTTTGCTTCTTTTTCCGTTAATATGTATTCTGTACTTCCTTGTGGATAGCGTATTATAGAAGAGCTTTACTGACTTCTTACATTTCACTACTGTAGCAAGCTTATACAATACTCCTTTAAGCCAGACCGTGTCGTATGCAGCCGAGAGATCTATAAATAGTACACCGGTCTTTTTCTTGTTCTGAAAACCACGTTCAATGTGCGTGGTTAGTGCCAGGACTTGATCGCAGCAGCTCCTCTTCGACCTGAAACCGGCTTGCTCCACGGGTATTGCTGCATCTATTAGGTGAGTCCACTCTCTTTAGGATAATTTTTTCGAAAAGTTTGTACATAACAGACAGCAGAGAGATAGAGGTCTGTAGCTTTTGGAATCTCTCTCGTCCTTTCCAGGCTTCAAGATAGCTATTATATTCGACTCCTTCCATTTGTTTGGGATGTTTCCAGTTTCAAGTATGGCGGAGAAAAATCTGCAGAGCCATGTGCATGCTCTTGGGCCTAAGACTCCATCAGGTCCGGCTGGTGGATGCTGGATGGTGACAGCCTCGATGTGGCCCACTCCCATAGTAGTGTTTCGATGTGATAAGAAGAAGATGAACGAAACACGAAGCGAATGTCACCCTCAAGCGATGGCCGGACGTATTAGTAACTCCCGGCCCCGCCAAATGCGCTACACGAAGGCTAGCAGAATGCGGCCCAGAAAAACACCAAAAGTTAGGCATGTTCCCTACGCTTACTGTTGGTAGACGACTTTGAAAGGACCATCAGTCCATCAGCTATCCCCCTGGTCGTCTTTGCAGGAGCACATTTTTTCCCCTGGAGCGCTGTTTCCTTCAAGTGTCGCGCTGTGTAGCCTCCACGGAGGCGAGCAGAACGCAGGGCGCCCCGGCGGCAGCGGCAGGGCAGGCGACAGGGCGCTAACTGCATTACCGCCGGGCCGCGCTAACGAAGCAGCGCACAAACTGCGCCGCTACACACGGCCGCCCACCCACTACTGCTGTGCAACACCCCCAACACCAGCATACAGGGGGGAACAGAAAATGTTTGGTTACCTGGCACGTTACGCCGATGGAGAGCGACCTGTTTAAATGTTAATAAGAAATACACATCCTTTACGTTGTTACGCCAACATCACTGATAAAATATATTTATTTTCCTTGACCGGTTTCAATTATTTAAATCACATTTTCAGAAACGATTATAAGGTCTTCACATCTAAATTAGACAAATTTGGTTACCATCTCTAGCATATTGTCGCAGTGGCGCAACCGGGATTTTTTTCGGGGGGTGGGGGAGCGGCACTCGTATATAATGATATATTTTGACATTGAGTGCTGAGGCACACATATTATATATATATACATACATACTTACATATACATACACATATAATTAACTGTGTAGCCTGTTATATTAACCAACGTGAAATTCGTTTATGGAATATAAATGCTATATGTTTCAGAAGTAGAAATGTGCAATTTTATATGTTTAACCCTTGTATTTTATTAATTTTCATTTATTCAATGAATAAATGTTCCAGCCATTGGTTCCACTTAGGAACAATAAACACAAAGTTAGCTTAGGTAAACAAACAGTGCAATAATTTACAAAGTTCAAACAAAATAATACGTATTAAAATTAATATAAACTATTGGACAGAAAAAAATACTATTTAATATAGAGAAAAAAATGTAAAATGATATATCATAACTCTTAGATTAGTATAAGGTTATACATTGCTGTTATTTAGTTATTCTCATCTTTATATATATTGTCGCCAGAATTTTTAGACTATATTTCAAACTGAACCTGATTGACATAGCATTAGAAAAATCTTTTATTACAAATGACAACAATTTCGGAAATAAAAACAAACTCGAGTTTTTTTTTTAGTTATCTAAAATATTGTACAATACACATAGCCTACCCAAAGTAAATGTCTTGAATAAAAAATTGGTACCTGCTGTCGTAATTTTGAGCTGATTTTATTAATCTAATGACTCTACCAATCAATATTTAAGCATAAAACAAAAAATACGTCATCAAAATGGATCGTCATATTAGATTAACCTCTTCAGGGATATTGGCACATGTGGGGCCATTAATTTTATGTAACCAAATTCGCATCCTGTACACAAATGTGGTAATTTCATATTATTATTCCTGAAGTGTAAATTGTTGCATTCGTACCAAAATATCTATTTTTAATAAATTCCTAATATCTGAAACGTAGTATTAAAAAATGATTGACTGAATAGAAATTATAGGAAAAGAATTTGTCCCCGAAGATGTTAAAAGGTAAAATGTATGTAACTAGTCTGACATAAGTAGAAGACAGGAGGGAACATTTCGTTGGCGTGATGTTAAAGCTGACCGCCAGGTAGTAGTGGCTGCAAAGATAGAGAAGAGAGATACACTTGTTACTACTGATGCAGACTGTGCTTAGCAATTGAAATTTGGTGACGTATTTTTTAACTTGTCGACCATGCTTGTTTATTCATTTTATATCTCGACGAGATACTTCTTATTTGACATGTGCTCCTAATGTATATTACATATTTTGTAAACTATTAATTTAATTTATATTCAAAAATATGCTAGAGATGGTAACCAAATTTGCAAAATTTTGCTGTGAGAACCTTGTAAACCTTTCTGAGTATGATGATTTAAATCACTGAAAATGGTCAAGGAAAATAAACATATTTTATCACCGCTGTTGCAGTAACAACTTAAAGAAGGTGTATTTTTATTAAGAAACTAGCTGAAAATCCGGCGTTGCCCGGATTATTTATTTATTTCTGCCATTTTTCAGATATATATTCATTTGTATAAGGGCTGTATGTAAAATCTCTTGGGAATTATATTAGTAGCAAAGAAGTAATAGATTAAAACTTTGTGCGCGGTGGGGCGGTTTTCCATGAACGTTAATATTTATGGGGTCATATCTCATGAACTATATGTCGTACTGTGATACAATTTCGAAGGTACACTCTACTATATACGTGTATACTGTCTGTAAAATTTCCTGCGGCTACAATTTGTAGTATAGAAATTATAAATTGTAACGTCATACCGAATGCCGTAATTCTAGGCCATGAACAGCGGAATGTTACTGTTCATGTGCTCATATCTCATGAACTACGTGTCGTACTGTGGTACAATTTAGAAGGTACGTTCAACTACATGTGTGTATACTTTCTGTAAAATTTACTGCGGCTACAATTTGTAGTGTACAAATCTCAAATTGTAACGCCATGCCGAATGCTGTAGTTTTACTCCATAAACAGCGGAAAAGTAGTAAGCGAGAAACATTTTTTTTCATCATTTTGCTATGGTTGTCAGCGAGAAAAAGTTTAATAAAGATTCGAAATTACGTTTAAAGTTCGTTGCAAGTCGCTAAGTACTCTCATTCTTATATAGTGTATTTACGAAGTTTTGTCGCATTATGTGGCAGTTTCTTGCAACTTTTATTGCTTATTAAGTTATATCTCCTGAACCATGAGTCGTATATGGTTCGCAATTCTACAGCAATTGTTGCCTCACTGTAAGGAATGTGTGTGCCAAATTTGGTTGAAATCGGTCCAGTGTTTTAGGAGAAAATGAGCAGCATTGTCGCTTAATGCAGCATTTTTACGCGTAACTCTTTGTTTATGACGTTATATCTCGTGAACTATGGGTTGTACGTGATTATTGCACCTAAGGCGACAGTCCTCATAGACTAAAACTTACGTTTAAAAATTTCATAAAGATTGGAACAAAGCTGTAGATCTGTATGCAACACGTACACACACACACACACACACACACACAAACATAGGGACACTCTATATAATAGGTATTTTTGAAGGTGGTAGTATTGACGAATTTCAATAAAAAATACCATATCAAATTACAGAGATACAGCTTCGTTCAATGCATTTTAGTTTCATGTGTTGGTACACCGGTTACTATGGGCGTATGCTTTAATTTATACTAAAGTGATTCATTGGCGACGTCTACTGTACTGTTGCGAGTAAAATGCCGCAAGTATTCACAGGCTGAGTAGGCCGATATGGAAACGCTGCTACTGCTGCTTGTACAGAATACGGCATATGATTTCCTAACTGAATACTACTAGATCCCAGCATGTGTCTTGAAAACATTGCTTGGCAATGCTACATTACCCAGCAGTCATACTGCGCCTGAAGGTGTAAATGAACAGACGTTTGATGAAGTAGATGACATTCTCTCACTAGAACGTAGTCTTTCAGCAAGCACACGTAGAATTACTGCATATATCGGTGTTCCACACAAAAGGGTATAGTGTACATTACGTGTGCACAGGTTCCGTCCGTATCTTTTACAGCTCATTCAACACCTTCAAGCAGGAGATGACGACACTGTCAAGCAGGAGATGACGATAGGCAAGTGGAATTTTCTCGCCGGAGACTTGAAAACCGTCAAGTAATAGCACTTCTACTGTTCAGTGATGAATCACTCGCGACAGTATCAATAACACTGGTAATTCACATCAGCACCGCGAAGAAAACTCATTTGCCATTGTCGAAACATTTAAGTACGCCCATGTAAATGTGCGGTGTTGTTTGATAAAGAATCAATTCTTTGGACCTGTTGTGTTATGCGTACATTCTCCAAGACTGACAGGACTGTTGCACATTCTAGTCGTCAGGTGGCATATCATATAAAGACAACATTCGCCGGAAGATGGGTCGGTAGATATAGGCAGGTTTGTTCGCCCTCGCAACTTAGTCCTTTAAATTTTTCCCTCTTGGGATGGGTGGAAGGGGAAATCTATAAAGGAAAAGTAAATCCAAGATCCGATGTAATCGTCCGGATTATGAATAATGCAGCCCACATAAAAGAACGCAAAGACGACTTCAGAAGAGCTACACGTTGTGTTATAATGATAAGTCAGAAGTGTATTGAAGTTGGCATTTTGAAAATAAACTTTCAGCGTCCGCATTTGCCTTTGCTTTAAGCTTGTTTAGGTTGTATACTGACGGTTGTCTCTTTGTGCTCATAAAAATTGGACATGTATTATCGGTATTTTTATTGCCACTCGTCTACACTACCACCTCCTAAAATATACATTATTCCTCCTGGTACACCGTGCAAACATTAAAAGAAATAGCATCAACTACGTGCGATGTAACCACATTCCTCCAGGACTTACATTAATACGATTCGAAAGCCTTGGTGCTTTCGACTGTCATAAAAGGTATACGAACTCGCCAATAGCTCCTCCCATCGAAAGCATCACATTTTTTTTGAATGCAGTAATACGGGAAATCAGAGCTCGAACGGAGAGATTCAGGTGTTCTTTCTTCCCGCGTGCTATTAGAGAATGGAATGGGAGATAAATAGTATAATGGTGGTTCGATGAATCCTCTGCCAGGCACTTAAATGTGATTTGCAGAGTATCCCATGTATATGTAGATGAGACAACTTCATTCAACACACAGAATGGGAACAGTACGGGGCGTTTGTAAACATTGTTTACACCGTCTCTGATGACAAGAAGAACAGTGTCAAATTCTGATTACATACGGATTGTTTTATTTCAAGAAGTACTGTCATAAGGATAAGTTGAAAGTTTAATAGTCTTGAGTGAGAGTGATGTGGTGAGGACTTCGAGTCGTTTTCAGATAGTGTTCTACACTTGGCCCGTAGTGGTCACCCTAGGGCAACAGTTGCGACAGACGATCGGTATCTGCGACTTGGCGCCCGAAGGAACCCCGACCAGACTGCCACCATGACAAACAATAGCTTCGGGACAGCCACCGGGAGAGAAGTAAGACTGCACAACAAGTATCTGCGTTCCAGGCGGCCATGCAGAGGCCTGGCCGTTCAACACCATGAACCACACTGTACACATGTGCCGAAAATTACCAAGAATGAACCAAGAAAAATTTCGACAGGTGATGGCTACAGATGTGTGATACCAGATGACCGTCGACGTCGTGTGTGTGCACGGAAGCCGACACGTCCGCACGCAACAGCCACACGCATTTTAGTAATAGCGCCTGCAAAATATAGACGGCTCTACTGGACTATTTTGACAGTAACGTACACTTCGTCTTCCACAAACAACCCACGTTACCTGAAATTTTATTGGCGAGTTTACACCTTAATTTAGCTTGAAAACGTACTTTTTTGTGTAGAAATATTTCGTGCAAACATTTTTCTATTAATTGCTTTTTTATGCTGATACATTTCCTGTTGCGTTTTCATGAACCACACACTCTGCGAAGTTTTGCACTTAGCAAAACACACAGTGTAAGCGTTGTTGTTTTGTGCTCCATATGGTCGCCAAATGCCAAATTTGAATTTTGTTTATTCTCTCTCTCTCTCTCTCTCGCTCGCTCGCTCTACGCGAGTGCTGTCTGTCTCTCTCTCTCTCTCTCTCTCTCTCTCTCTCTCTCTCTCTCTCTCTGTGTGTGTGTGTGTGTGTGTGTGTGTGTGTGTGTGTGTGTGTGTGCGCGCGCGCGCGCGCGCGCGCGCCTCTGCGTTTTATCTGCTTGAGTAATCTTTTCTGAAGAGTTCCTTTAATGAGTTACACAGTGTGCACTTTCGCACTGTGATGCATTCATTTATAACCTACTTCTCTATGTGGAATTTTTTCTCTGTTTGTTTATGGTATAGGCTGCGGCTGGATTTTAATCTATTTTGGTTGGGTGGTGGATGTGGCCCATTACGCGTGCTCAGGCAGCTGTTCTTTTTCAGACCTCTGAGGTGTCTTGAATATTTTGTCATGAAGTTCCGACGTGTTCGTCCTATATGTACTGACTGGGAAGTGATGCACGTGAGTTCATATATGCCTCATCTGTTGAATTTATCTGACGGTAATGCATAAATTTTGTGTTTTTTTAATTGTGTCGTCGTCCTGTATCTTATTTCATGTCGTTATTTCTTGATTATACTCCGTATTATGGGAAGTATTTCATTATTGTATGTGAGTTCATGTCTTTACTTTCTTTGTGTGTGTGTTTTTCTTGTTATGTCTGTGGTCATGATCGGTGTAGCGTTCTTGTGTGTTGTGTGTACGCGGCTTGTTAATTCCTTTTCAGTTAGTTTTTCTACGATGTCAGTATGAAAGCAATTATCCATTGCAATTTGTTTCATTCCGTTCAGCTCCTACGAGTAGTCTGCTGACATTAATCTGTAGCTTGCTTGCTTGTGCGGCAGTGGGTGGTTCGATGAATTGTGAATGGTGGTGCTCCTGTTTGTCGGTTTAGTGAATATTAAGGAGTGATGAATGTTGTTTATTCTGAGCGAGTTCAGAAAGTTTACTGTTGGTTGGTAATAGCAGGTAAAAGGGGGTAGCGATATGCCCATATAAAGGAGGCGATAGTGTCGGGCAGACACGGTATACAGGGGCTGTTCTTTGGCAAAGTTGTCATTTGCGCTCCTTTATTCATACGGAAATGTTTCAGACTTGGTTATGGCCTGACGTCACAATTAACACGACTTTGAGTGTGGAGTTATTGTTAGATCTAGATGTATGCGTAATTCTATTTCGAATTCACTACGGAATCCAGTATTCGAGATTAAAATGTTCAAATGTTTGTAAATCTATCGGACTTAAGTACGTCGTCATTAGTCCGTAGCTTACAAACCACTTAAAACTAAGGTAAACTAACCTAAAGACAACACACCCATGCCCGAGGGGGGAGTCGAACCCCCGACGGCGAACGGCCGCGCGCACTGCAGCACGGCGCTCCAGTACGCACGGCTAATACGCTGCGGCTGGCGAGATTCATATTGTGGAGTGTGTGTGCCGAGAATACGAAATTTCAGGCATTACTGGTCACCATGGCAACGCAGTGGCCGAAGGCCAGTACATAATGACCAGGAACACCAGCGTTTCCGTGAAATAACTGCAGAAATCAATGTTGGACGTACGATTAATGTATTCGCTGGAAAAGTTCAGCGCGATTCGGCGTTAATGCGGTATGCCAACAGAATACCGACTCGAAAACTTTGCTAATACCGAGCGAGATAGCGTAGTGGTTACCACACTGCAGCCGGCCGCGGTGGCCGAGGGGACTGAGGCGCTTCAGTCACGGTCTGCACGGCTACTACGGTCGGGGGTTCGAATCCCCCCTCGGGCATGGATATTTGTGCCGTCCTAGTTCGTAAGTAGTTCATATGTAGTTTGTAAGTTTAGGGACTGATGACCCCCGTAGTTTAAGTCCCATAAGCTTTACAAACATTTGAACATTTGATTTGAACCACACTGCACTCAAATCTGAGAGGGCAAAAATGTTCAAATGTTTGTAGAGCTTATGTGACTTAACTACGGGGTCATCAGTCCCTAAACTTACAAACTACTTATGAACTAGCTAATACTAAGTACGGCACAAATATCCATGCCCGAGGGGGGATTCGAACCCCAGACCTTAGTGGCCATGCAGACCGTGACTGGCGCGCCGCAGAACGCTCGGCCACCGCGGCCGGCCCGGGATGACAGTCGCGGCCACCCAGATTTGGGTTTTTTGTAATTTTCCTAAATAACTCCAGGCAGCATTTGCCGGGACGGTTCCTAGAAAGGGCACGGCTGATTTCCTTCTCCATCCTAACCAAAATAATCCGGGCGTGAGGTCCGTATCTAATGACTAAGCTGTCGATGGGACGTTAAAGCATTATCTTTCTTTGTTCCTTTCTTCGGTAACTGCACATCGTCTGCTGCGACACTCCTGTGCTCGTGACCATAAAGGTTTGACACTAGACGGCTGGAAAACTGTGGCTTGTTCAGATGAGTCCAGGTCTGAATTGATAAAAGTGTTGTGTTCCTCCACGTTGCCAGTTACGAACTCGCTCTCTTAACGGGGCAACTGACTGGGGCCGAGGTTGTGGGAGTAGGGCCGACTGGAACTCTGCAACCTGAAGAGCATTTATAATAGATGCTAATTTATTAGATAAACACTTAACTCGGCATTAGCACTGTCGTCGGCGGCAGGTGCCACTTTAACATAACTTAAGATTTCTCCCAAATTATCGCATCACTTGCCCACGGACGAAGCAGTATTCAACGTGATTACAATTCTAGCATCAGTCCACAAAACAGGCGCACTAAAACAAGTCACTAGTTGGAGTCTCATGCCAGAAGTGAACTAGTCCGCGGCACTGTTCAACGTTTCTCCAATTACTCTAGAGGGCGCACCTGCTCCACTTGTCTATCATGTGGCACCTCTATATGACGACTCCGTCGGCGATGCCTGTGACTCGCGCGTTCAAACTTGCGACGCCACAAAAAGTAGGGTAGCGCTGATTGGACGAAGTCACCACGCACCCAGGTTATGAGCAAGGCTCTTTGCACGTCGGCGGTGGCTCCATGGTGGTATGGGTTGTTTTTACACGGAATTGAGTGGGTCATCTGGACTAACCGAACCGGACGTTGAGTGGTAATGGTTATGCTTGGCTACTCTGAGGTCATTTGCAGCCGTTCATGTAACGTTTCCAAACAATGACGGAATTTTTATAGATGACGACGTGACATGCCATTAGGACGCAAATGTTCTGTAGGGCGGTTCCAAAAATGTTTTGATTGCATAGCAAGTCGAGTTACTGACCTTCGCCAGGCCAGAGAAGTCCGATATAGTATTAAGAGGTAGGTGTGTTGTCTATTTAATTCACTGTTGCAGACCTCCGTAAAGCTGTGCAAGCCGACGTCGTTACAGACCGCCGCGTGTCATGATGGGAAGATCGATGCGGGGCTAGGGGGCGGGCAGCACGTCCCAGGCGTTAGCCTCGCCTTGAAGGCAAGTAAAGCGCTGGTGCGGCGGCAGACAGCGGCCCCTATAAAATTAGCCCCTGCGGTAGCGGGGGAGCCGGCAGGCTGGGGCTGAATTCCCAATGAAGCTCGCCATCCCAGCCCACGGACACCGGGGACGTCCCGGCGCCTTTATTGGCTGCGCCCTGTCAGGACAACGTGCTGCCCTTTACTTCCCTACAGCCACTCCACACGAGGCAGGCAGGACGTTCACCATACTCCACACTCTACACCCGCCTTTCGCAAAATACAGTTACTGAATGTTATGCGCAGATTCTGTCATACACAACATTGTTTTGGGAAAGACACACAGATTAAGTCTATCAGAAAGGACGATTCATAGTTGAGGCAGGCCAATGTTCACAAATGCTCTTTACTGTAGCAGCCAATGCGGTGCTAATCCGTGCCATTGAAAAGTTATCTGTATCTATAAATGTGAATGTCTGTTCGGTGTTCGTTTATCACGTCTGAACCACAAGGCATAAAGACCTAAAAATTTGTACAGTTACTAATGTCTAACCGGGGAAGGCTTTAGGCACGGTTTTATGGCCATGGGCTATATATATATATATATATGAATGTCTGTTCGGTGTACGCTTATCACGTCCGAACGTCAAGACGCAGAGACTTAAATATTTTACGGTTACTAATTTATACCTGAGTGAGGTTTTAGGCACGGTTTTATAGCGATCTGATAGATATTTAGTAATTTGAATAATATAACGCGAAATGTGGAACAATAATTACTCTTTGAATATTATATTTACTCTCTGAAAATGGTATTATTGGTTGCATTCTTACTTGAGGGTTGATAATGATAAAAGGGTAGAGTATATTGGAATGGAAAGTTATCAGTGTATATAAAATTCTACGTGTGTGTGTGTGTGTGTGTGTGTGTGTGTGTGTGTGTGTGTGTGTTAATATTTCGCTCTGCAGCAAAAACTACAGAACGCAAACGAATGGTCTATGTGTAATTGTTGTCCAAAGTCTCCCGTTGTACACCATAGCAGTTGCATGTCGATAGCTATATGGGGGTGGAAGATATGGTGGTTGAAAGTCGTCAAATTATAAAAAAAATTCGGACTGAAGGCCAGCGATGACGTTTGCGACTGTATAGCAAGGAGGTTACATACAGTGAAATGTGATGCTACAATGTCTTCAGTTCTTTCTCTGTAAGGATAAGCATACGAATAAGGAAATATAAGAATAAATAAATAAAGCAGTAAAAAAGAAATTTCTTTTAATACATCTCTATAAAAAAAATCGGTTTGACGTTTCGCGCATTACATCAACTGATCGCTCTGTGATATTATTACAATAATTATTGTTGAATTTCATCTCATCTTCAAATCCAGTGTCATAGCACATTACTGAAAGATAGCTTATCTATCATAATCAACCAACACGTGAGCGGAGCCGCGGGTTTAAGCTAGTATTTTCATAAAAGTCTCACAACCTCAAATTAACAAAAAGACCGCAGAGGTAGTGGATTGTAGATTTTTTTGTCTATTTATTGGACGTGAAGTTCAGCCAAAGCCATTCGACGCAACTATCAAAACCTTTCGAGAAAATCGACTTGGGATCTCCAATTGCATGTGTTGTGTCAGTTTTTGTTTATGTGTATGTAGACGAGCTGAACACCTTGTCGTCGCCTAAAACGATGGTTGAGTAGGTTACCTGCTTGGAAAGCCATTAGTAGCTATGGAGATGACTTTCCCAAAACAGAGTCGTAGCTCTTCACAAAATGAACAATCAGAGACTACTGTCGTCAACTAATAGTGCAGCCAGTACTATAAAAAATGTAACTTGTGTTTTTAATTGAAACCATCATTATTAACAACCTGTTATAAAATTTAGACAATTACGAATATACAAAAATGTGTCCATTTTTCGTAAAAATTACTGTTAGTTATTAAAACGGTGTAAGTATTCGAATACAACGGAAAAAAAATCTGTCACGGCAGGATTCGAACCACCGAGCCCGTAATTGTAAGGCCAGAATGCTACCAGACTTAGCTACGCCGACAGATGCTGCAACTAATTTAATTATTGGTATTTATTTGTACTTGCAAAACTTCCAGGCCGATTTTCTCGAGAATTTTTTAGAGTTGCGTCGAATCGCTTTGACTGATTGTTATTTAAGGGGGGTAGGGCGTCAAACGGGCGGACTTTGACGCACTGTCTATACTTTTAGAAAAAAAAATCATAAAACTTTGTCAGTATGACCGGGAAGGATTCACACTCGTAGCAGTGGGAGTTCTAAAACATAACAAAATAATTGTCATTTACAAGTGAAATTTCATAATTTTATCACCTACTATTGGCTACTTGTGTCGCTGTAGGTACACTTTTCTTCATAAGTAAGAGAGATTCTCCAATGAGTTTTGCACGACATACAAACCATACTTACAGGTGTATGAAACTTTAGAAGTTTTCAAATATATTAAGAACTGTGATAAATATAAATTTTATTACCTATAAAATTTTAGTTTTTTTTCTAAACATAAAATTTAAAATGTATCAGTTTTTCATAAATTAAATAAATTCTAGAGTTTCGTACACCTGTGAGCATGGTTTGTATGCTGTGTAAAACTAATCAAAAATCTCTCTTACTTATGAAGAGAAGTGTACTTATAGCAACAAATGCAACCGATAGTAAGTGGAAAAATAATGAAATTTCACACGTAATTAAAATTTATTTTGTTATGTTTTGGAATGCCCACTGCTATGAGTGTGAATCCTGAATCTTTCCCGACCATGCTGACAAAGTTTAATGAATTTATTTGTAAAAGTATAGACAGTGGAAATTAAAATGTCCTTCGTGACTATCCTGCTTCAAGGCGGCCCGCTTGACGTCCTAACCCCGTTACGTTCACGTACCATTAATATCAAAAAATTCTAATGTGCGATACCCATGTGGTCGCCTTCTAAGTGAGATATGTAACGTACTCAGGTACGTGAACTAGCAACTGGTTCAGCTAGATGCACCAAGTAAACCTCTACCAAGTAAACCTCACAAGCCCAAAGATCCTTCGTTTCCGAGTCATTAATGTAATTTAACGGCATTCCTGGTGTCTGATCCAAGAACTTATGTACACACCTGTCAGACTCATCATACGTTACACGGGAGACACTAACATTCTATCTTCGAGGTGCCCCTGTCTAGTACAGGCAGTGTGTTAAGGGCTGCGGATGCAGAGCGATGTTAGGCGGCGACTCCATCCAACCTTTGCCGCTGTGTATCGCCGCACTGCTACGACAAGGTCTGTAGCACCACACACTACTGGTCGACCAATATGTTTCTTGTACGCCTCACTAGGAAGAGCACATTCTATAGGCTTTCAAAGAAGAGACAGGTATCAGTTCAAGACAAGTGACCCTAGCATATCAGTAAGTTCAGAATAGAGGATACTTCACCACCAACTCGTCTATCAGTGTCATCTTCTAAGTGCATAAGGTCTTAGGCGTATCGGTCTTTTGAGGAAATTCATACTGTAAACCATCAGCTCTATTATTTTTCAATCTTCTACCGGTTTCGGTTATAAACCATCTTCGCGGAAGAGAACTACACAGACTGATCAAACAGGTGCATTATATGCCTCTTTATGCATACTAGCATGCATGTCACACAATAAAAATAAATAAGACGTCACTAAGCGTCAAGTCTTGATTAAAAACATAAAATCAATGCATTTGCGTTTTGGTAATTTTCATGAAAACTGGCTTTGAGAGCGCTGACGAACAGACGGGCAGGAATTGGAATTGCATAATAATGTCCTTCAGAAGTTATTTTATTTATTCCTTATTTTTATTGTTTTTGCACCGTGTATCAAATACAACAGCTGTAAACAGACAGTACAGTTAATCGAATATTAATCACACTTCCCGATGCTCTACTTGAAAAATAAGACAAGAAACGATATTACAAATGTAAGAATATTGTCAAATACATAGAAAAAAGTTAACAAAAAATTGCTATGACGCAGTTTCGAACCTGGATCCGCGGTTTGACAGTCCCAGCCCTGGATCGCGAGACCGGCGACGGAGCTCGGAGAGTCACGTTTACGAAGACCCAAAGCCCAGCCTGAAAAATAAAATACCATAAAATAAAATCAAAACAAAGAAACAAAAGAAAATACATTAAGTAATCGAACGTCAGTAACTTCTGACCTAATATATATTAGTAAAAATTCTCGTCTTAGACCATTTTTCGATGTATAGCATTGAAAACACGATTTTCCCTCATCAACTTTGACCTTTTTTTTTCTTTCAAAAACTACTGTCTAGCAAAAGGCAGAAACACGCGTGTCTTCACATTCAACATAGAACGTCCATGCAAAATTCGATATAAAACGGTGAGCCACAGGCTCTTTGTAAGTGCACACTACCTTGTGTTTGTATGTCCGTCCTGCAAAGCGCAAGTCACAGGATATAGGCCCCGGACAAGTGTGTCATTTTAAGTACACCTTTATTGTTTGTGATGAATCTTCACGTGCATGTTCACTATGTATCTAACACACACAGTCATGTAAATGCAGCCGACCGCGGTGGCCGAGGGGACTGAGGCGCTCCAGTCACGGTCTGCACGGCCACTATGGTCAGGGGTACGAATCCCCCCCTCGGGCATGGATATTTGTGCCGTCCTTAGTATAAGGTAGTTGATAAGTAGTTTGTAAGTTTAGGGAATGATGACCCCGTAGTTAAGTCCCATAAGCTTAACAAACATTTGAACATGTAAATGCATGTGAAGCTGTATTTGCCGCGGTGGAGTTGCCGAGCGGTCAAAGGCGCCTCGCTGCGGAGTGCGCGGTTGCTCGCCGTCGGAGGTTCGAGTTCTCCCTGGGGCATGGGTGAGTGTGTTTGTCTTTAGGTTAGTTTACATTAGCTTAAGTAGTTTGTAAGCTACTGACTGATGACCACGCAGTTTGGACCGATAGATTTACAAACATTTGTTTGAAGCTGTATTTCCCAAAAAAAGTTGAAAGAAATACAAAAAGTTTATTTAGATTCAGAAATATTGAGCACTGTCTTAAGCCCAAGATGTAGGACAGAAATTTATTTGTACCGCTGAATACAGTATGACTAGGCCTAGTCATAAGGTCTCTGGGTACTATCATACTTATATCTGCTCCAAATTCAGTGAGTCTCATGTCACGAATAAATATTATACGTTTATGATACGGAATCAAAGAGGTTGCTGTACCTAACCTATTGTACTCATTTGCCAATAAAGCTATGCTGGTAATCTGAGCATGCGTCTATATATAATGAAAAGAGCAATTTATACTTAGTTGTATGCTTTTCTCTTTATTGTGCAGCACCATACGTGTCTTTCTTCTTCTTCTTCTTTCGAATAACCCATTTGGTGGGTATGATAAATAAACTTGGGCTACTCTTCATTGTATTAGATTTTCTTAGTTTCCAAATTTCCTTCATTCTTTTAGAGTGTTGTTCCCTTTCTTCTTGAGTCCACTTTCGTCTAGTTGTTTACTTTCGCTCCTGAAATTCTGCCTTTTGTACTGCCTTTCTGAAATGTGTTCTGTTTTCTATTGTGTCTATTGTAATTCCAGCATTTTCCATCACCTGTTCAATCTCTATGAACCATGCGGGCTTGGATTTGTAGCTATTGAGTAATGTGAATATCCACTTGGTTAATCTGTTGTTAACCATTCTGAATATATGTATAAAAAGCTGTAGTCTTCTCTTCCTCATTACGTCAGTTAGTTTTTCAGTTTTCAAATATATCTCTCTATTTGGTCTTAACCTGTATTCACAATTATCGTTTCTTTTGGCTCCCAGTATTTTCCTTAAAATTCTTCTTTCGACTTTGTCTAGTTTCTCAAGATCTCAATTTCTTGTTAATTTAAGTGTTTCTGCTGCGTACAGAGCTTCAGGTCTGGCCATTGTTTTGTAGCGTTTTATTTCGTGTTCCAGGACAAGGATTTTTTGTTATACACGTTTCTGGTCATATGAAACACTTTCCATTTTATGCCCTCTGGTTTCTATAGCTGTCTTTTCTTTTGCATTGCATACAATCCACTCTCCTAGGTACTTGAAGGAATCTGTTTTGTGTATTGTATTGTTGTCAATTGCAATATTTTGAGAAGTCTCACAGATGTTTATCATAAACTTTGTTTATTTCAAAAGATATGTGTAGTTCTACATCTACACCTATATGGGATACTCTGCAAATCACATTTAAGTGCCTGGCAGAGGGTTCATCGAACCACAATTATACTATTTATCTCCCATTCCATTCTCGAATAGCGCGTGGGAAGAATGAACACCTGAATCTCTCTGTTCGAGCTCTGATTTTTCGTATTTTATTCTGATGATCATTTCTAGCTATGTAAGTGGGAGTCAACGATATATTTTCGGATTCGGAGGAGAATGTTGGCGATTGGAGTTTCGCAAGTAGCCCACGCCGCAGCGATAAGCGCCGTTGTTGTAATGATTCCCATCCCAGATCCTGTATCATTTCCCTAACGCTGTCTCCCCTGTATCGTGACAATATTTCGGCTGCTTGTTTTTTGCAGTTCTCTTATTTGCTGTTGGGCATTATCTAGCTAATCTGTTCAATAACATGTCATCTACGAAGGCTACACAGACACCAATGATTGTTTGGATGTCTTCCTAGTTGAATCCTTAAGTATTGACGGCTTTTCTCCAGTCTCGAACTACTCTCTAACACAGTTAAAAAGGAGAGGTGAGAAACCATCTCCCTGTGTCTTTAATTATATACGTCCCTACATGCAGCACGTTCCATTACAGTAAGAACCAGCAATCACCATCATGGAAATGAAAACGTCATCGGTTTGGGTCAGACGTGGCACAGCACAATATAACCCGGCTGATGCCTGCCCTGATTGAAAGAAGTCCCCGCTCGCCGAAACAGGGCGCGACCGGCGCAGCGGGCCGCTATTTTTAGACGGCGTTCCTCAATCATCCACGCGCATGCTGCTACGCCCGCCTTCAGGCAGGCACCGCAACTGTTCTCAAACCCGCCACTCCAGTTACTCTCTGCCTATCACCCAACAACTCCAGAGGAAAACGAAGTTCCTCAATCACGTTGCTTACCTACAGAGAAGATTTATTTGCTTATTTATTTATTTATTTATTTATTGTCTTCCTTCCTCATCTAATTACCTCAGCACAATATTATTTAATATTCCATTAACTTCGTTTAGGTCTAGTTAATATTCATCTTGTACCCTCGTATACTAACACTGTTCATTCCATTCAGTTTCTCTTCCACGTCGTCTACTGTCTCTGACAAAATTAAATGTTCAAATGTTTGCAAATCTATCGACCAAACTGCGTGGTCATCAGTCCGTAGCTTACAAACTACTTAAACCTAGGTAAACTAACCTAAGGACAACACACACACCCATGCCCCAGGGAGGACTCGAACCTCCACGGCGAGCAACCGCGCGCTCCGCAGCGAGACGCTTTAGACCGCTCGGCTACTCCACCGCGGCTCTGACAAAATTACAATGTCATCGGTGAACCGTTAAGTTTTTATGTCTTCTTCCTGAAGTTTAATTCCGTTTCCATATTCCTCCTTCCTTTCCTTCACCGCTTGTTCAGAAATTAAAATGTTTGTAAATCTATGAGACAACTAATGTGGTCATCAGTCGTTAGCGTTACAAAATAGCTAAGGGGAAGATACATATAACCGCGGAAGGACTCGAACCTCCGGCGGAAATAGCATAGCGGTCCCTGACATTGCGCCTTGAACCACTAGGCTATTCCCGAGCGATCCGCTTGTTCAATGTTCAGAGTGAATAATATTGGGCAAATGGTACAATTCTGATTACCTCCCTAACCACTTCGTCTCCTCTTCCTGATGTCTGGTTGCTATATAAGTTGTATACAACTTTTCGTTCCGTATATTTTACGACTGCTGTGTTCAGAATTGCAATGTCATTAATTACTATGCAACCAAATCTGCCAACGTTCTAAACGTAAAACTCAAGTGTTTCAGTTTTTTTAAAATGCAGGAGATTCTTCAAAACATTAGGAGACATGAACTATCAAAAACTGTGTCTCATTTTAGTGTAAATCTTAAAATAGCTGATTTAAGACTTTTCCTATGAGCTGGCAACTCCGTATCACTACAAAAATCGTAGTACTTGCACAAACCCAAGAGTTGATTTCATACACCTTATCTATAGCCAGTTCAGTGAATTGATCTTTGGATTGAAACAAAAAAGTGTCTGCCACATTATTGACATCACTGAGGAATACAATTTTTTAATTTTTAGGTGTTAGATTTCACACATTACATGTAATCATATTCAGTCAGGTGTGGAAACAGAAAATGGCCAATCTTTCAGTCTCTACGATTTTTTTCCTTCATTTTTTGCGATTTCTTCGATAATTGCGTGAGTTTCTGTTCTATACTGCTATCTGCGAACATTTTACGTAATAATTGACACTCATGGTCCGCGCAATTCAACTTCAAATGTTTGTAAATCTATGGGACTGCTTTGGTTAATATTCCTTAGGATTAAACTTAATTTAAACTAACTTAAGGACAACACACACACACACACACACACACACACACACACACACACACACACACACACATATGCCCCAGGAAGAACTCGAACCTCCGGCAGTGAGCGACAGCGCGCTTCGCAACAATGCGCCTTACTCCACCGAGGCTCAGCAGTTTTGGTAAATTATACTGTAAGATAAATGATGTAAGGAAGCACTCGGCATGTACTACACAATCACTTTCACTTTTATCAGAATATTTCAGTAGTGTAACGTTACTCACATACTTGTCATTTTCTCGGTGCTTCTTTGTTTGCAATTATTTTGGTATATCACTTTTTCCACCACGTCACATCCGCTAACAGTACAATATTAAAATAGACCTCTCCTAGATTCGATAATGTACGGAAATTGTTCCTAAAGTTGCTTCAAAAACAGAATTACATTTCTTGTCACAATAGAGCACGTTCCAATCGAATTCCCACCATCACGTAAAATAGGTTTTCACGCGAGAGGTGGAGTAGCCGAGCGGTCTAAGGCGCCTCGCTGCGGAGCGCGCGGTTGCTCGCCGTCGGAGGTTCGAGTCCACCCTGGAGCATGGGTGTGTGTGTGTGTGTGTGTGTGTGTGTGTGTGTGTGTGTGTGTGTGTGTGTGTGTGTGTGTGTGTTGTCCTTAGGTTAGTTTACCTTAGTTTAAGTAGTTTGTTAGGATGACCACGCAGTTTGGTCCGATAGATTTACAAACATTTTTATTCATCGCGAGAGTTGCCTTTGGGCAATTCGTCTATGAAACTTACGCTGGTGACCGTCCACTCGAAAAGTAGACACAGATGTAAAAAGAAAAAAAGATAATCACAATCAAGCGACTTCACTTTTGCATAATGTCTAAACATTACGTGCAGGAAAGAGTAGAAATAATTGATAAAGAAATTGCGCGCGACTCCTTAATTCTATCAATTTCGATTAAACTGACGAATGAGCAAAGGACTTTCGACCATTGCCCAAACTATAAATAAATTAAATAAATAAATAAAATACCGGATTCTAAAACGAATCTTGGGTATCAAGATCAAAGTTTATGAGCGTGGAAATCTCGCGTGCAGATTTCTGACACAAGTCATACCCATCACCTTAACACGTTCGAAGTGTGTTAGAGCCCTTGCGACGAAATTTAGCTGCTAGAAAGCGGACGGGTGAGAGTAGTGTGCACAGCCTCTTCAGTAGATTTCTTGCATCTCCTGAGTGTTCTCCCAGTAAAATATCTTTTTTCTTTCGCCCTCCCCACAACAGTTTCTACATAATAGTTTCACTTTAAATAGCTCTTAATTGTAATCCTCAGGTACACTATGTGATCGAAAGTATCCGGAGATCCCCAAAACATACGTTATACGAGGCGCGTCCAGGAAGTAAGTTCCGTTTGGTAATAAAATGAAATTGTACACAGATACAGAAGAAATTTTTATTGCACAAAATTCTACAACTCTTAAACTACTTTTCCACATAACTGCCGAAATTTTGTAGGCACTTGTCATAGCGTGGCACCACGTTTTCTATACCTTCTTCATAGAAATCTGCCGCCTGTGTCTTCAACCAGTTGGAAACAGTGAAATTTGTAACCTACGGTTTTCCTGGAACTTGTCATCAATCGCGTGAACCAGTTCCTCTGTAATCAAAGGTGGACGACCACTTCGTTCTTCATCGTGCACATCACTACGCCCGCCATTGAACTATCGGACCCATCTTCCCACCATCGAATCACTCATCGCATTTGGTCCGTAAACATCGCAAATTTGCCGATAAATTTCACTTGGTTTCACTTTCCTCGCACTCAGAAACCGAATCACCGACCTGATTTTACAGGCGGCGGAATTTTCAATCAACGCCGACATTTCAAACAAGCACAACAAAGCTTACGTAACTGACAGCGATCTCCTAATGGCGCAAGTTCTTCTCCTTGATACACATCGTCTACAGCGCATGTGCGGAACTGCAATCACAGTGCTGCAGCGGAGATAAATTGAAACGGAACTTACATTCTGGACGCGCCTCGTATATTAGGTGCATTGTGATGCCACCTGTTTCCAAGTACTTGATATCAGTGAGTTCAGCAGTCATAAGATATCGTGACAGTGTAGGATGGGGCGCTTCACGGAACCTGCGGACTTCGAACTTTACTCGGGTAAATGGTGAAAAATTGGGATGCTGGAGAAAAAAAAATTTGGAGACTCTCGCCTAAATTACTGAGTGGTGACGATGTACATAGATGAAATATTTTATCAATATTTATTCGCAATTTTGAATTTCTCACAGCTTCACTGTATAAGGTGTTGATGTTCTACAAAACATAAGAAAATTTGTGGCGGGCCGGGACTCGAACCTGGGTTTCCCGCTTTTCGCGAGCGGCCGCCTTACCACTAGGCTACCCGAAAACGACTCCAGGTCCAACCCCAACTTCCGTATGCCACGCTGACTGCACATAATTCAGGAGAGCAGGCAAGCATGCCCTGTGCGACGCAGTGTGGGGACGAGGCGCACGCGGAGCGTCGCGGCCGGACATGGCCGGGACAGGGAGCAGCTGAGCACGTGAGCGCTCGCAGCAGCCGGCGGAATCCAATCCCGGAGCGCGCGCCTGTTTTTAACCGCCTTAGCCGCTGCAGCTAACAAGAGCAAAACTAACAATCCCCGCCGAGCCGGCACTCGCTGAATAATCCCTGACCGGACTGCCGCCGGCAAAAAAAGAAGATCCATTTGCGGAGCGCGGCGCGGCGCAGAATTTAAAGCCCCGGCATTAGATCGGGACTCCTGCGCACGGAGCTTACACTAGTTTACCGAGTTCTGCGCGAGACCGGCGCTCTCCGCCCCCGATTCAATGATAATTTCCGACGTCGCCCACACATAGTAAATTACACTTCCTTACCGCCGGTATCTAGCCACTTGCATATGCCAAAATAGACACTGCTCGCTGCCAACTGTAGTTTTAGCGTTATTTTTAGGCGTCTTAAAACTACAAATCAAACGAAATACTCATGTGGTGACAATGTTCTTAAAAGAAATTAAAATGCCGCGCATATCTGAAGATCATACAGGAAAGCAAATAAGATTTTCAGAATTAACGTTCGTAGCGCCTTCCGTCGGTAATGCTGGAATTCAACATGGTCTTGGCCCACCCTTGGACTTGATGACAGTTTCCACTCTCGCAAGCATACGTTCAGTCAAGTGCTGGAGCTTTCTTGGGGAATGGCAGTCCATTCTTCAAGGGGTGCTGCACTGGGGAGAGGTATCGATATAGGTCGGTGAGACATGGTAGGAAGTAGGCTTTCTAAAACATTCCCAAGGCTGTTCTCTAGGATTCAAGTCAGGACTCTGTCCAGACCAGTCCATTACAGGGATGTTATTGTCGCGTGTGGCTCTGTGACCTGATGCAATTATTTCAATTCTACGCCACTTCGACGACTTGTGTGTCCCTAACCTACCTCAGTTATCCAACCTGTAAAAGGGAAACTACAGCTTAACTTGTATCCGAACCATGTTCTGTTTCTGGTGATCCTCACACCATTGAGAGCTAAAGGCTGGGTTAAAACGCAGACTGAAAAAAATTCGAGGTCCGACCAGGTTTCGAACCCATGACCCTTCGGTGTCCAGTCGAGCGCTTTTACCTCGGGACCATCGGGCCCGAGCCACAGACCGCGCATTATGAAGAGATGCTCGATCGTGTTGAAAGATGAAATCGCCATCCCCGAATTGCTCGACCGAGCGAGGTGGCGCATTGGTAACACACTGGTTCAAATCCACCTCCGACCATCCAGATTTAGGTTTTCCGTGATTTCCCTAAATCATTCCAAGCAAATGCCGGGATGGTTCCTTTCAAAGTGCACGGCCGATTTCTTCCCCCACTGTTCCCCAAAATCCGAGCGTTGTCGACGGGGCGTTAAATCCTAAGTTTCCTTCCTTCCTTCCTTCCTTCCGCAATGCTCTTCAACACTGGGAAGCAAGAAAGTGCTTCAAACATCAGTGTAGGCCAGGGCAGTGATAGTGCCACGCAAAACAAGGTGTGCTAGCCCCCTCTATGAAAAACACGACTACACCATAACACCATAACGTCACAGCCCCCGAATTTTACTGTCGCACTACACACGCTGGCAGATAACGTTTACCGGGTATTCGCCGTACCCACACCCTGCCATCGGATCGCCACACTGTGTACCGTGATTCGTCACTCCACACGGTTTTCCACTGTTAAATCGTCCAATTTTTACGCTCCTTACACCAAGCGAAGCGTCGTTTGCCATTGGCCTGTGATGTTTGGCTTATGGGCAGCCACTCAACCATGAAATCCAAGTTTTCTCATCTCCCGCCTGTCATAGTACTTGGAGTGGATCCTGATGCAGTTTGGAATTCATGTTTCATGATCTTGGCAGATGACTGCCTATTACACTGTACGATCCTCTTCAACTGTCGACGGCCTTTGTCAGTCAACAGACGAGGTCAGCCTGTACGCTTTCGTGCTGCACGTGTCGCTTGAACTTTCCACTTCACTATCACATCAGAAACAGTGAACTTTGGATTTTAGGAGCGTGGAAATCTCGCGTACAGACTTCTTACACAAGTCACACCCAATCATCTTACCACGTTCGAAGTCCGTGAGTTCCGCGGAGCGCCCGATTCTGCACTGTCACGATATCGTATGACAACTGAACTCGCTGATATCAAATACCTGGCAATAGGTGGCATCACAAGACACGTATGTTTTTTTTGGGGGGTGGAGGGAGTGTCTCCGGATATTTTGGATCACATAGTGTACCTGAGGATTGCAATTAAGACCAATTTAAAGTGAAACTATTACAAAGAAACTGTTGTGGGGAGGGAGAAAGAAAGATGTTTTACTGGCAGAACACTCCGGAGATGCAAGAAATCTGCTGAAGAGGCTGTCCACACTACGCTATTCCGTCCTCTTTCTAGCAGCGATATTTCGTCGCATGGGCTCTAACACACACCGAACGTTGTATTGTGGAGACGTCGTGATCCATAATGGGGCACTCGCGGCACAAAACACACTAACATTACTAACATCGGCGGCAGGTGAGCCTATGCGGACTCATCTCGCCCTGTGCGTCCCAAACGCGCGCAACATCACTCACTCTTGTGACCAGGGGCCACGTACGTTCTCTCGTGCCTATGGACGGCTCCACTAAAGAGGTCTGCGTATTGTGGATTTTTCTCGCTGGAACGCGACTTGCTCGGAGAGGGCAGGCTATGCTGGGGCGAGGCGATCGACTGACGCAGTATGGTAATTCGCATTTTTATGGATCAAAATCGGACCAGAGTGACGGGGAATTCGAGCATCGCATACTTGAGCGAGCACGAGGAAAACCGAATGCAGCTGCCCCGCCGCGGTGGAGTAGCCGAGCGGTCTAAGGCGCCTTGCTGCGGAGCGCGCGGTTGCTCGCCGTCGGAGGTTCGAGTCCTCCCTGGGGCATGGGTTGTCCTTAGGTTAGTTTACCTTAGTTCAAGTAGTTTGTTAGCTACGAACTGATGACCACGCAGTTTGGTCTGATAGATTTACAAACATTTGAATATTTGAACAGTTGCCCCCAGCGCGAAAAGCGAATAAACTGAAATCTGCCGGACCGTCACAGAACTACTTTATGAGCGAGCATAAACGCGGGATATAGAACTATATTGGACAAGTCATTTTGACAACGTCAAGAACCAATGGTATGTTGTAGTGCGATTGAGAACAGGGAGATTCTGCAAGTGAACGATGCATTCGACAGGCAGTAAACGCAGACACTAAAGCGAACAACCACTGTTGACTTTTACACAGATCGAACAAGTCTGAGAGATCTGTCATCTGTTGACAGCGAAGTGCCCGGCAGCAGATCTCGAGAGGTGGCTAAAGACATTTTCCGGTGTATCTGCATATTCCGTTCGGCGGTAGAGCAGTATCGAATAACGCAGCGTTGGCAACGTTGTGGTCGCCGGTTACCGCGAAAGGCTCGGCTGGCAGGGATCCATTGTTCGACTCTCACCTACGTCGGTGCCGTTTTCAGAGAAGAGAAACTGTGGCACGCCCTTCTGCAGACCAGAACGGAACGGATCCGGCGGCCACGCAGCCCACCGCTTAAACGCAACCCGAGCAGGGGTCAGCAGCTGCAAACCGCTGCCGCTGGCACTTCTGGACACAGCTTCCTGGATTGTTTAAAGAAACCGTGAAGACAGTGTTTACATTGCAGTTTGAAACTTACTAATATCGTTTTGCATATTTTCCTACACTTTTAAAAATCGAATATTTTTCCAGAAGAAAAAATTTGAACTTCTAAAACTCATTCTTCTGAATATTTGCAAAAAGGAGCGTATACAAAGTTACAAATAAACTATATACATATGACATATAAAAACAAAAAATCTATATGGCACTGCAGTTTTCTTCACATGCTATAGCTGGGATCTTCTCTAGAAAGTGTCGGCCAAACACTACGTCTGCACGTTGTCCACCAGTAGAGGCCTGAAGCCCCTCCACACCACCATGACTAGCTGTTTGCCTAAGTCCTTGATAAAGCGCGCCACAGATGGTGCCTTTTTTTATTGTGTGTTTTTTCTCAACCCGACGATTCACTACTGCTAAAACAACAAGTGAAAGATTACCTTCTTCCACCGTCTCCGTGTCTTCCGTCAGTTAGGTTAATAGTTGATATCTGGTCAACCCTGCTACACCAGTTAGTCTATTCAAATGTTTGTAAAGCCATGGGACCGAACTGCAGAGGTTATAGGTCCATAGACCTACAAACTACTTAAATTAACTTACGCTACGGATAACACATACACCCATGCCAAAGAGGTCTCGAACCTCCGACGGGGAGCAGCCGTGCACTTCGGAACAAAGCGCCTCAGAGCGCACTGCCATTCCCGCGCGGTTGTCTATTACAACATCCGGTTGATGTATATGTACTTGTCCTCCTTCCCTTCTGGTATTAGTTACTCGATGTCTAATTCCGAGACAGTACACACGTAGAAACGTACAGCGTACGATTTGTCGTATTAAAAAGCGCTGCAAACAAAGCAATGTATACCATACGGAACGAGCGAGATGGCGCAGTGGTAACGCGCTAGACCCGAATTCGGGGAGAACGGTGGTTCGAATCCAACATTAATGTATAGATAAGTATTTTTAAGTAGACGCCCCATGATATTTTGTATCAGTTTAGCTGCTGATATTAAGATGATAATTTGCGCTGAAGCCCCTCTTACTTTCCAGAGATCCGGCTTTTGAATTGATGCCAGTAAAACATAAAAATATAGCTCGTTTTCTCTTTACATTCATTATTTCTGGGCGGGGGATCAGACCCGCACGCCCCTGCTAAGAACAACACACACACACATGCACACCCATGCCTACGCCCGAGGGAGGACTGGAACCTTCAGTGGGGGCAGTCACTCAGTCGCCTACATGGCACCTAGAAACGAACGGCCATTCCCTTCTCGCTTTTATAATTTTTCACGCTATTTATTGCATAAAAATAAATATAGGGCGTCCATTTTTTTAAAATAAGTTTGAACTGAAAATAATGTTTTTCACGTTTCAGAATGCCTCATATTACTTACCTAATAAGTCGTCCTTACCATATGTTCATGCACCTGAAAGTACAGGGTGTCTCACGAAAGACGCCTGCCATGCGTCCACGGATCGCGCGGTACGGCTCCCGGCCGCTGCCACCGCATCCACCGGCCACGGCAGCGCCCAATTCTCGGACTCTATTGTGCCGCGGGCGCATACACTGAGTTAAAGTCTGAAAAACATTGCCATCTGAGTAACCTAAGCTTACCTTTATTTACAGTAGATGTTCAAAATTATGTCCCTCTATGGAAATAGCGGCCTGACATCTCTTGAACACATTTGTGAACAGTCGTCGAATTTCAACTCACGAACTCAGATACTGTTCCTCGATGTCGTTGCTGTAACTAGCTGTTACAGTCAGTGCACGATGGGTAAGTTGATCCTGAGATGCTTTATTTTTCTGATGAAGCATGGCTGCATTTGTCAGGCTACGTAAATTCGCAGAACAATCGACGTAGGAGCTCAGAAAATCCACATTAGTTACATAAACAACCTCTTCATGACGTAAAAACTGGAGTGTGGTGTGCAATTAGTGCAAGGAGAATAATTGGCCCAATCTTTCATGAACAATAAATTCTGACAGGTATGTGAACAATATCCTGCATCCATTTTTTCAAGAACTTTCACCCAACGAAAAGCTGTACGGTTATTCCATACAGGACAATGCAATACCACACATTGCTAACGCTTCTATGGCACCAATACGAAGTCTTTTTGATGATAGGACAGTTCACTGGTCTCCTCTTTCTCCAGATCTAAATCCCTGTGACTTTTATCTTTGGGGAATGTTAAAAGACAAGGTGTATGCAAGCTATCCAAACACTCGAAGAGTTGGAAGACAAGATTTCAGCAGCCGGAATTAGTTGACTGTTCGTGAATGTGTTCAAGAGGTGTCAGGCCGCTCTTTCCATAGAGGGACATCATTTTGAACATCTACCGTCAATAAAGGTAAGCTTAGGTTACTCAGATGGCAATGTTTTTTAGACTTACAATGGAGTCCTAGAATTGGGCGCTGCCATGGCGGCGATGCGGTGGCGGCGGCCGGGAGCCGTACCGCGCGATCCGCGGACGCATGGCAGGCGTCATTCGTGAGACACCCTGTAGTTTCGCAGTATATATATTGCTGTTCCAGCGATATTTAGGACGGAAAGTTGGGTGGGACCTCCTCGTATTAAAAGTAACATAAATTGGATTCCGCGACTTCACTGATAAAATTTTGACATCTACTACGTCAAATAAGTAACATAGCGAATCATTTGTGTGTTACTAGGCAATTTATGCTCTTTGAGATATTGGGTGTCGACTGGTCTCAATTAACACACTAGTAATTCACGGAAATGTGTGCTAATAAAAACAGTGAGCACTCTGTCTACGTGATATCACATAACGGAGGTTAATCGCAAAGGTACATTATTATTATTATTTTTTTTTTTGTTTTTTTTTTTTTTTTTGTGCGGTGTTGTACCGGACACCATTTAAGAGAAATATTTGCGACATTATCTGAGCCCTCGGCCGGAAGTGTGGGGGAGAAGTTGAGGTGATTTACGAGGCGCGTGGCCACAATCGCGCATCGCCCTCCTGGAGCTGAGCAGTATTTGTGGCCGCGGCAGAATGGGCGCAGACCCGCCATATTTCCCGCGCCGGCGTCACCTCGCGTCTGTGGGTGGCGCCTTCTGGGGACAGCGGAGACTTGGATCGCGACGTACGTCCCTCTCCCTCCTCCCCCCCCCCCCCACCCCTCCAAGAAACGTCTCCTTCCTCCGCAAGTGTCGCGGCATTTCCATTTCCGCAAACTCGGTCTGAAGTAAGACTCCGGAAGCGGCGATTGGGTAAAGGATGAGGGCAGAACTGCAGCGTCAGGCGCAGGCGAAGGCGGCAGCGGCACGTTCCAGGGATACGGCTCACACATTACGACCGGCATTTTACTGCTCGCCCCACAAACTAGCACCAGTCGCGTGCAGTAACTGTTGCTGATCTGAACTACTGCTAAAAACGTGAGCCACCATGTATTACAATCCACTATCTGACACCTGTAGGCTAATAACATCATTAATATTAAATGACACACCTATCTATTTTTCGCCCTCGGCAAAACGTCTGGGGCCGGCCGCGGTGACTGAGGCGCTTCAGTCACGGTCTGCACGGCCACTACGGTCGGGGATTCGAATTCCCCCCTCGGGCATGGATATTTGTGCCGTCCTTAGTCTTAAGTTAGTTCATAAGTAGTTTGTAAGTTTAGGGACTGGAGACCCCGTAGTTAAGTTCAAAAATGTTCAAATGTTTGTATAGTTTATGGGACTCAAGTACGGGGTTATCAGTCCCTAAACTTACAAACTACTTATGAACGACTTACGAACTAGGACGGCACAAATATCCATGCCCGAGGGGGGATTCTAACCCCGACCGTAGTGGCCGCGAAGACCGTGACTGGAACGCCTCAGTCCCCTCGGCCACCGCGGTCGGCGTAGTTAAGTCCCATAGACTATACAAACATTTTTGAAAACGTCTGGGAGTGATAATAGACGACAAACTAAATTGGGCTGAGCACACAGCCGCCGTGTGTAGGAAGGCATCAGCATCTCTTCATGCCCTAAAGAGATATAAGAAGCTTTTTCGTCTCGATCTTAAAAAGAAACTTATACAAACACTTATAATTCCAATTATTGATTTCAGTGATGTTATCTTGCAAGGTCTTTCTTGGGAAAGCTCACGCTGTATGGAACTAATCATGAATGCCTGCATTTAATATATATGTAACATCCGTCTCTATGATCACATTTCACCATCTTACAAGCAACTATCCTGGCTTCGTGCTGACAAGCGCAGAGATTTTCATACACTCTGCTTCCTCTACTCTCTTATCAACGTACACTGTCCCTCATATCTTTCCTCGACCTTATCAGTCTTATCTGATCAACATAACAGAACTAATCGTTCCTGTCAGAACAAAACCCTTTCTGTCCCTATTCATCACTCAGCCGGTTTCTCAAAATCCTTTTCAGTAGCACGAACCAGGCTCTGGAACAATCTACCTCAGTATATCAGAGAATTGAACAACACTGCCAGCTGCAAACGACAGTTAATGGATTATCTACTAAAGCAATAATTACGCCAGTCTTTAATACCCTACGGTCCAGGTACGTCACATCCATTCCTCCTCCCAGATATTCTCCTACTGCCATTGCTCTCGCCAGGTACAGCTTTCTTAACTTCCTTCCGTCAGAATTCGCCATGCCTTAACCAGTCTCGATATATTCAAAATTACATCTTGCATCTGCTAATATCAATGTTGTTACTTCTATTATTACACCAACAGCCGCAGAAGGTGTCTCAGTGGTACTACTAGTATTAATGCTATTAGAATTAAGTCAATACCTTTTATTTACATCCTTTTACATGTAATAACTTGTAATTGTAATTGTTTATCTGTAAAAATCATTGTTATGTCACAGGTAACTCACATGTAAAGAAATACTGTGTGTGTAAAACCCTGGTCCGATGTAAGAGAGGGCCTGATAGTCCTAATCTGATCAGGCTACATAAATAAATAATAAGACTCACCACGTGACCCATAAGTTCTCATATTCGTATTACGCCCTCGAAAATGTTGATTGGAATACACTCTTTCAAATTCTGATGGAAGTAGGAGTAAAATATAGGGAACGGAAGGTTATTTTCAACTTGAACAAAAACCAGACGACGGCGCAGTGGTGACACACTGGACTCGAATACGGGAGGATGGTGGTTCAAATCCACCTCTGACCATATTGATTTAGGTTTTCCGTGATTTCCCTAAATCACTCCAGGCAAATGTCGGGATGGCTCCTTTCAACAGAGCAGGGCCCATTTACGTCCCCATCCTTAACCCAAGCTCCGAGCGTTATCTCCGTCTCTAATGACCAAGCGGTCGACGGGACGTTAAACACTAAGCTTCCATCCTTCCTTCAAGACGGCGGTTGTTATAGTTGAAGGGCATGACACGGATGCAGTGGTTGGGAAGGGAGTAAGACAGGGTTGTAACCTTTCTCCAATGTTATTCAGTTTGTACATCGAGCAAGCTACAAAGGAAAGCAAGGTGAAATTCGGAGACGGAATTAAAGCAGAGAGTGAAGAAATAAAAACATTGCGTTTTGCCGATGACATTGTAATTCTATCAGAGACAGCAAAGGACCTGGAAAAGCAGTTGAACGGGATGAACAGTGTGTTGAAAGGTGGGTATGAGATGAACATTAACAATAGCAAAACAAGGGCAATGGAGGCAGTCTAAAAAAAAATCAGGTGATACTGAAGGAATCAGATTAGGTAACGAAACAGTTAAGGTGATAGATGATTTTTGTTACTCGTGCAGTAAAATTACACAAGCGTAAAGAAGTACTGAAGGCATTTGTGTGGAGTGTTGCCTTGTATGGGACTCAAACATGGACAATAAACAGTGCGCACAGGAAGAGGATAAAGGCTTTTGAAATGTGGTGTTACAGAAGAATGCTGAAGATTAGGTGGTTGGATCGCGTAACAAATGAAGAGGTGCTAAACAGAATTAGTGAGAAAAACAATTTTGGCGTGACTTAACTAAAAGAAGGGATAGATTAGTTGGACACATTCGTATGCATCAAGGAATCGTGAATTTAGCGTTGGAGGGAAGTGTGTGGGGTAAAAATCGGGGAGGGAGACCAAAGAGATGAATACAGTGAGCAGATTCAAATGTATGTAGGTTGCAGGTTTATGAGGAGATCAACAGGATTGCTCAGGATAGAGTAGGGTGGAGAGGCGCATCACCAGTCTCCGGACTGAACACCACAACACCGTCGAAAAAAGACAGAAAGCAAACTCACTGCTGTTCTAAACATACCGGTATTTAAGAACATATGGAAGCTTCAGTTATCCTAATTACTGATATGTGTCATACACATGTGTAAAATTTCCTACTTTTTTAGTGAGAAAGAGGCAGAAAGCGTTGTAAGGTAACAGCTGGAAATGATCATTTTGTGGTTCAAAGTCAACTTTCCTGTGTTTGCTTCCTAAATATGGTAAGGACGATTTTTTCTGCCACGAAAAAACCCTTTTTTTGTTTTTATCAACCCAAACATGTTTCGGAGATGTTTTTCTATCATGGATGGTTGGGGTTTTAAAGGGACCAAATTACTATGGTCATCAGTCCCTTTCTCCATCATCAGTGAGATTTTTATTATTGTATCTGTTAAATGACAGATGATGAAGAAACTTCTATGAAACATGTTTGGGAGAATAAAAAAACAAAGAATGTGTTTGCCCTTGGTAGAAACAACAATCCTTCCCGTGTAGCAGATAGTAAACCTATAGTTTTTTTGATCTGCAAAGTTTCACTGCGAAAAGGAATCAAGAGAGGATCGTCGCACTCATGCACATCTCACCATCACCTTGGAATATAAACAAGTTCAGAAGAGAAAAACAAAATCCACACACACCTTGAAAGACTAGAGATACGAAGTCCATATTCACTGGACATGTTCATTAGTTCATTCTGCAGAAATGATTAGCATTTGAACCATGTCGGCTCGCGGGTTCAAGGTCAACAGTGACATCGCGGTGTAACAACGCCTACAGGAAAACCGGGAAAATGTGCCAGCGGCTGTCGTTGTCCCGGTAAGCCGAAAACAATAGATCAGTGTGACATGAGTCAGCGAGCAGGATGCGTCGGAGACAAAGCGTCTACCGTATCGTCATATCAGCGACTTTGAAAGAGGGCGCATTAGTGACATTAGACAACGTGATCATGCAGAATGGTTCGCGGAAGGCCGTACAACACCACGAGGTAGATCAAGTCGCACCACTCAGCACCCTTCCACACCCCCCCCCCTCCTTTCCGAGAAGATCCACACATCCCAATGGCATCGCAGAACAGAGCTGCCGCAACAGTGGAACACACCAAACACCTTCCGACATATATCCGGCCGCGAGTGTGTATAGAATTGATTCATATGCGAAACTTACGGTTAACATTTTCATGAGCCATCTGCCACTTTTGTATTCTCGATAGCACAATGGTAGAGTGCCAGGCTACGAATCCAAAGGACGCGGGTTCGATCCCACCAGGTCCTAGGATTTTTATCTGTCACTTTCCACTTCTTTCACTTCTGGCAGTGTTGATAATGTGAAAAATATCGAGTAGCACCGTGGTTCGGAACCCCCGTTAAACTGTAGGTCCCCCTATAACTGGCTGAGTAAGTCAGTTCGAAGGTCGGAAGAAGGCAACGGCATACCACCTCCGAACAAGACCATGCCTAGTAAAGCACTGTGGTGTTCAAACTAATCCCCGAATTGTTGACTGCTTTTTTAACTTAGACACACGATTTGCTTCGGCAAACTACGTCGCATTTTCAAGTGTTTACAACAAATATTAAAAAAAAATATCAACATTCTTCAATGTCAATATTAAAAAGTGTAAACTAATCTTCGACTTCATATTTATGAAAATAATTACGTTCCCATTTTCAAGTGTTTACAACAAATGTTTCAAAAATCAACCGATTGAACGTCAAATGTTAGCCGGCCGCGATGGCCGAGAGGACTGAGGCACGCCAGTCATGGTCTGCACGGCCACTACGGTCGGTGGTTCGAATCCCCCCCTCGGTCATGGATATTTGTGCCGTCCTTAGTATTAGGTAGTTCATAAGTAGTTTGTAAGTTTAGGGACTGATGACCCCGTAGTTCAGTTCCATAAGCTCTACAAACATTTGATTTATCGTCAAATGTTACAAAAGTAAACTAATTTTTAACTTCCCATTTATGAAAATTAACTAAAATTACTGAATTTGGACAAGATTATGTAAACCGCTGAGCCTATTTCACCTAAGATGGAATAATACTGATCAATCTGGAAACTAAAACAACCACACTGTACGAAATAACAGTAGCTTAGATCAGCAGTTTTCATGAGCTACAGAAGTTTACAACAGTTTGGACACCGTAAAATGGCCGCATGGTCTAAGGCGTACCGCTACGGACTGGGCGGTCGTTACCGCCAGAGATTCTAATTTTCCCTCGGTCATGGGTGTATCCTTAGTGCAAGTTAGTTTAAGTAGTTTGTAAGTCAAGGGATTTATGGCCATAGCCGTTTAGACCAATTGGCTTACAAACATTTAAACAACAGCTTGTTCAAATGCAGTAATTTTGGTTAATTTTTATAAATGGTAAATTAAAGATTAGTTTACCTTTTTTAATTTGACGTTCAATATGTTAATTTCTGTATTATTTCTTGTAAACACTTGAAAATGGCATCGTAGTTTTCATTTTCATAAATATGAAGTCAAAGATTAGTAGAAAAATAAATAAAATGGCAATAGTGTATGGACTGCATCACTGGGGAGAGGAATGGCATGAGATAATGATTTGGGACGAATCCAGCGTTTGTTTCAAAAAGATGGCCGCATTTCGGTTCGTCGCAGACAGGCAGCAGAGCGACATACAGCGCGACTCAAAGCCTTGTGGTGTGGACTGCTGTTGGGCACAACCACAAAACACAGCTGGTGCGAGGCCAGGGCAGTGCGCCCTATATGAATGACATTCTGCGACCCATAGCATACACTTTCTGCATGACAGATGTCATTTTTCAGCAAGAAAACGTATGACCACGTGCCTTCTTGGTAACAAAGGATACCAGCCTTCTGCCTTGACTAGCCACATCACCAAACGAGTAGCAAATCAAAATCGTGTGGGATATGATAAAACGACGGCTGAAGGACTATGACCCAATGCCATTGTGGCGTCGCTATTCGCCACAACGACGGCAGTCTAGATAAGCCGCCTCACTACCTAAGGAGATGCGATAAATCGCTCTATGCTATAGTTTGTGCAAGAAGTCGTGGCCCGTGCGCAGAAACGCATTCTCGAATTGTGCGCAAGGCGAGTCCATTCCTTTGTTTGTGAGGGGTCGCCGGCTGGACCGTACGCTTCCTCCGTTAAGCCAGGAGTCAACTGCGCCCCGCGACCAGTTGGCAACGCGCAACGGAGGCGACCGCAACACCACCTAGAGAGAAGGCCTTACAACAGGACGTCACACTTAGAGACCGACGCCGCCACCCCACTGGCTGGCCGCTGTGGCACGCCCACCGCCGCGTAGCGGCCGGCGAGTCAGATGGCGGCCGCGGCCTCTAAGTGTGAAGGCCTTGTCTCTAGGTGGTGTTGGCGGCCGTCCCTCAGAGACAAAAGAATGGTCTCACCCAGCTCCCCCAGTTGAGAAGACAGGGGCCACGACTTCTTGCACGAGCTGTACTTCGGCCGCTGGGGGCGCCCGCAGTCTCGGTACCTCTTTGCCTGCTTCACGCGCCAGCCAATACAAAGAGGGGGCTCGCGCACCACAGTAATGACAGACAGTACGACAGTTCCAGTCAGTACAAAGAGATCCATGAGTTCGAAAGTTCCAGGAAGTTCAACAGAAGGGCACCATCTACTAGAGCCAGCAGTCTGCAGTTCTATTGCATGATGCCATAGTAGTATTAAATAGCAGAACTATATAATAACTAGGGAAAGCACATCAAAGTTAAGTATTTGATTCACCAAATAAATAGTTAATGTGTACTAATAAATTCTTTTAGTTACAGACCTATGTCCACATCCTTGCTCGTCACCTGCTCTTACTGGCGCATCCCTAAGTCACAACACCAATCACCACAGATTGACAACAGCATGGATGGGTTCCACAAGACATCATTCGCGCCTTACACGCTTCGGAAAAAGTTATCACGGCCCATGATGGACCCTGTGTCTACAAGGCAGAAGGACACGAGTTGCACAAAGCTGAATGAAGTGCTATTCTTTGCTTCTTGCCATAAATACAACGAAACCAAGATAATAGCGGAAACTTCGTGGAATTTACGTGTTTGTCAGGCGATACCGCTAGCAGTGCAAACTGTTGGTTCGATTTCTAGGCTATACTTGGTTTGATATCTGTGATTCCGTATTTTATTTCACTGCGTACCAAAATTTCTTTCAAAGGCTGGCATTTGATACGTCTTTTAAGATAGTACGTTAGATGATAATTTACAGTTCAGGGTTGGAAAAAATAAAGCATTCTTCTCTGCCATGATCTGTGCAACGCATCAGCAATTCTTGATGTGAGGCAAAAATCTGAGAAAAAATTTCTTTAGGAGGTTACAAAAATCTACATTTTACAAAACTGGTAAGGACCTGTTTTCGATCTATGAAAAAAAAATCAAATTGTAGACAACTCTCATTTCAGACCAGTGGAAATGTCTTATATTTAATAAAACAGAACGTGTGTGGAAAAAATGATGACAGTGTACTGCAGTTAAACAGACGGACAAATAATGTCCTTCATAATATCTGTACAGTTTATTTGCATAGGATCCGAACTGAAAACAACACAGTAGATGACAGTTTTAGAGCTATACATGTATAGGCCTAATATGAATATCTAGGAAGCCGAATGGAAGGCACGGCAGCAAACAAAATACTGAAAATTACAATAACAATATAAGACATTAATTAAAAATTCTGTTTAGTCTTGTGCTTAATAAATTATAACATATGCTTAAACAAAACAAAAAAGAACACTTTGTAGTTAAGGTACTGTGATGATGTGTTTAAAGTCTCGTCTAGGCTACTCTTTGAATACAGGTATTCCAATAAAACTTGCCATTATACATTCATTACCGTACTAAATTACCACGTTCTTAAAAAAACTGCAAGCATGGAACACATTACAACAATTTTTTTTTATTTCTGAAATGTTTCAGAATACAGTGCTCTGTGATAATAGGCTTTTATTCAGATGCTCTGGATTTTTCTTTATTTAAATTCAAGTTATCTCTTCCCTTTCGAATAACTCACTGCCTGCATCTAAAACAAATTATAAAAAATAAGGTAAATCGAAGCATAAAAGACACTATTAAAAGCAAACGATTTGTGTCGATCTAATTGTAACCTGCTAAAGCTTAAGCTATTATAGTTACACCTCTCATTTTTCCGGAACCTAAAGAAATATTTCGGGGTGTTTTGGTGTTTGTAGTTATTACAACTTTACACTATACATATACTTCCCCTTGCAACCACTTCCTAGTTCTGCAAAATAAGCCGACTAATCAAGTAAGTCTTCTGAATCTCACGATGTAAATCCGCTGCTCTCTCCCAGTTTTAGTTCACAATTCACTCCTCTAGGAAGTGCTGCTATTATCTTTATAAGCTATTTGATATAATCAAACAGCTACCAACTCGCATTCTGCCGCAGTAAGTTTTCTTTTAATACTTTTTCCCAGTCTTCTTCCGGTCTCTCCACTGCTATTCGGTCTTGATGAAATGATGAAAACTTTTCCTTTCTCTGCGTAACACGTAAATGGGCGAAATTACATTCCTGCACTGCGAACCTGACTAAGAATGTTAGAGAAATTTTTTTCCAATCGCTTCCGGAGCAGGTGTATCAGTAATACAGAGTAAAAACCTTTTTTTTTCTAATTCCAGTTTCATTTGCGTACAGAACTGAATAAATGCATCGTAGGAATAGCAAAGCAATGCCGTTCTCGTCTCGACTAAGCAGCAGGGGAAGCCCCAGCAAGCTCGACTAAATTAAAAAGAACTGAGCCACATTACACGTGGCCCTTTCAACACCCCAAATTATTTTGATAACTGTAGGAGGATAAAGACTATGGCAAATGCTTTCCAGAAGCAATAAGCTCTAAACTGAAACCAAAAAGTAACTGTAAAATTCACTTTGTGAGGGTGAGGGTTTTTTCCCGCAGTCGCAAGGCAAACAATTACGTTCGGGTATTAAGTTCGCAATGTACAGCTCTTTTATTCCTCTATACAGAACACACCTTTATTATACTTCCTTCATTCCGGATAGATTGATCTGCTCGCAGTGAAGATTCATTTCGGCATAATATAAAATGACTACATTGAACGAAAAAGGTAGTAGAAAAGCTGATCGTATCTTTCAGAGCCAGACTTAATAAGACAAAAGTTACAGATATGTTTTACTTGTGTTGTGGTATAGATTTACAGCTAAAAGTTTCCCCTTTGAGTGCTTTGCTAAAGAGAAGTCACGTTTTTGGGATATGCGCAGATACAGATTAGGCAGTATCGCGTACGCAAGGTACAAAAGGGCAGTGCGTTGGGAGAGCCGTCACTTGTACATGGGTCATTCAGGTGAAAAGGTTAACGAAGTGATTATGGCCGCACAACGGAGCTGTTTTGGAAGGAATGGTTGGGGATCTTTTGGTGCAACTGAACCATCGTTGACTGGGCTACTCGGAGACTACATCTACATACATACTCCGCAATTCACCGCAAGGTGCGTGGCGGAGGGTACACTGTACCACTACTAGGCATTTCCTTTCCTATTCCACTACCAAATTGAACGGGGGAAAAAAGAATGCCTATATGCCTCCGTACGAGCCCTAATTTCTCTTATCTTGTCTTTATGATCTTTACGCTAAATGTAAATAGGCGGCAGCAAGATCATACTACAGTCCGCTTCAAATTCCGGCCCTCTAAATTTACTTAACAGAAATTCACGAAAAGAACGTCGTCTTTCTTCCAGCGATCCCCAATTGAGTTGCCAGAGATTTTCCGTGACACTCGCGCATTGGTCGAACCTACCGGTAACAAATCTAGCTGCTCGCCTCTGAACCGCCTCTATGTCTTCCTTCAAACCGATCTGCTGCGGGTCCCAAATACTTGAGCAATACTCAAGACGTGGTCGTACAAGCGTTTTATACGCGGTTTCCTTTACAGGTGAAGTACATTTTCCCAAAATTCTCCCAATAAACCGAAGTCGACTGTCCGCCTTCCCACAACTGTCCTTACATGTTCGTTCCATTTCATATCGCTCTGCAATGTTACGCCTAGATATTTGAACGACGCGACAGCATCAAGAAGCTCACTACTAATGCTGTATTCGAACATTTTAGATTGTTTTTTCTACTCATGCGCATCACCTTACATTTTTCTACATTGAGAGCCAGCTGCCATTCTTCGCACCAACTAGAAATTTTGTCTAAGTCATCCTGTATGCTATTACAGTCAGTTACAGACGACACCCTCCCATACACCACAGCATCATCAGCAAACAGCCGCAGCCCTTCATGTACTTCATGCTTCCAAACGAAGACGGTATTTTTCAGGATGGTAATGCGTCACGCAGACACCCGGACACCGTTCCTCGCAATTGTTTTGAAGAACTTTCTGAACAATTGCAGGGAATGATTTTGCCAGTTAGATCGCCAGACATGAATTTCGCTGGACAATTATGGCGCCATGGTGCAGTGGCCAAGTGTTCTTTGTCCTTGCATGACATGTACCAAACAGCAACTTAAGTAGAAGGTATTATTTTGAATACCTAGTACATCAGTTGTCACGCGTGCTACATATCGAAAAAGTGTAGCCGACCGCGGTGGCCGAGCGGATTGCGGCGCGCCAGTCACATTCTGCACGGCCACTACGGTCGGGGGTTCGAATCCCCCCTCGGGCATGGATATTTGTGCCGTCCTTAGTATTAGCTAGTTCGTAAGTAGTTTTGAAAAAGTGTACCGAAGGGATCTTTCCATATCTATACATATTATGAAAATTTCTCTCTCTCTCTCTCTCTCTCTCTCTCTCTCTCTCTCTCTCTCTCTCTCTCTCTGTGTGTGTGTGTGTGTGTGTGTGTGTGTGTGTGTGTGTGTGTGTGTGTTTTAAATGCTCTTCCAGCCATCTAGATTTAGATTTATCATGATTCCCCTAAATCACTCCAGGTGGGACGTTAAATCTTCACCTTCCTTTCTTACACATACTTCAGGAGATACGACGTCATAAACAGAGTCACAAAAAAATTGCTCCGCCATTGTACGACGCGTGAATAACGAGACTCGATTCTTCCACTATATGAGAATGAGAGCACCCATACATTCCAACTTTCACGAAACTATTTCTCCAGGACAACTCCAAGAAAATTATGAAAGGAAGTAAATATATCGTTTATTACTTTTCCTTTTTTCATTCAGTAAAACTAGGGTATTCGACATACTGCACTACTAATTGTACTCACGAGACATTTTACTGACAGCGTACGCACATACCGTCGAAATTATTTTAACAGTACGACAAACAGTTGATGATATATAAGGTCATAAACAATAAGGTTCATGAAAAAAAATCACGGATGGGGTTTCCATTTATTAAGACTTTACTTCTAACTCTATTCTCGACATATTCTGCAGACAGTATTCACTTGTACCGCCGAATGTCCTTTCGAAATTATATCGTACTACGATACATAATTCAGAAGATATTACGTCAAAAACAGTGAAATGCATGAAAATCCACCCTATCACGCATCAGGTTGTAATTATTACCACTTTACTACAAACTCTATTCGCAATACATATCGTATGCGGTTTCCTAATACTACGCTCTACGTACCTGGAAAATTTATTACTTTAGGACACACATTTCAGGAGATATGACGTCTTACGGACTGAGCTGAATGAAAACGAAACAAATGGTTACAGAGTAGCGTAGAATGCGGTGGGTACACTGGGAAGAAAGATGACCTAAAATAAGATATCGTCAGTTAAGGTATGAGTTACAGCAATTTCCTTGCATACCCGAAATCGATGAATACATGCACTTACCGAAATTGTCACCTCCCGACGGAGCGATAAACGGCAGAAACCACGAGACCAAACGAGCTCCTTATTATTATCCTTTTTATGACGTTCTGTTCTGTATCCCTCCGGCATTCGGCAGTGACGTGTTTCAGTTTCGTGTTCTAGTTCCATAGCGTCTATGAGCTTAAACGTCGCCTTGCTATTTCTCATACCAAATTTCTTAACTTGGTTTCAGATCAGCTCTGCTGGGTTCACATTACAGGTGTACAGTAGCATCTTCAAAATTTGTACGACGTGCTCGGTGGTTCGAAAACTGACAGTTTGATGGAGATGTTCAAGATGTGATACTACAGTACACTAAACAATATTGTATACGAATATAGTTCTAACATTCCAGAGCAGGCGCGCTGTAGTAAATATACACATGAAAAAAAGTGTTACATCACCACGAACAAGGGACTGTTGGTCCAGATTCAGATTGTCCCACTGCTCAATGGTGATTCTGCGTAGATCTCTCAGATTGGTTAGTGGGTCGTAACGTCCAAAATCAGCCCATTTCTATGGATCCCACGCATTTACGATTGGATACACGTCAGGAGAAATGCTGGCCATTCTAATCTTGCGATTGATCATGAAGGATCACATTCACAAGATGTGCACGATGAGCGCGAGAATTCTCGTCCAATACGACGAATCTGTTGCCGAACTGCTGCCGACATGGTCGCATTGTGCGTTGGAGGATGTCATCCCTGTACCGTATGGTCGTTGATTGCCTGCTACGACGACCAATGGCGTACGGTGGCCCCACATAATGTCACCCCAAAACGTCAGGAAACAACCACCTTCCTGCACTCGCTGGATGGTGTGTCAATGACGTTCAGGCTGACCAGAACACCTCCAAAAAGTGTCCGACGATTGTCTGGTTGAAGGCAGATGCGAGTCTCGTCAATGAAAAGCACTTGCCAATTCTGACGAGTCCGTTCAGCGTGTAGTTGAGCCCATCTGTACCGCGCTGCATGGTGTCTAGCTGTCAATGCTGGACCTCGCCATGAAAGTCGGAGCGACGTTTCATGCACGAAAATCATTATTCAGCATGGTGGCGTCCCCTCAGGTTCCTTTGAGGTGAAACCCGTAACTAGCGGTCACCAGCTGCTGTGGTAGTCTTTGGGTGGCCAGAGCAAGGCAGTCATCGGCATCCCCTGTACCTCTGTACCTCCTCCCATCCGAAGAGCATTTATTGAGATAGTGTCTGTTCTTTCGGAAATTTTCTAAAGAACACACACCATATCAATAATTGTAAAATGTGCCACCAACAGGCAACGATAATTTCAATGCAAACGCATTCAAACGCTCGATCCCTTGTGGTAATCCAGTATGTACTGCGAGCAAGAGAAGTGATTGGGCAGACGGCTAGAAGTTAACAATTTCAGTTGGAAGGGAAACATGACTGGATAGCCTGGATGCCTGAACTAGGATCATGAGGTAAACGTTCTTGGTTTAGCCGGGAGCAGAACCCATTCATACAGCTATTAGGACAACTGTCCTACTGTAACCATATTTCAGTATTTGTAAGGGATTTTCCAAAGATTAATCGGAGCAGGCATCGATGCATATTATGCTAATCGGTTTGAAGAAGCGATTTTACGTGCAACAAAGTGTTTTCCTGGGCAGTTTTTGAAAAACTTGTTCGATTCGGTTCAAACTTTGCACGAAGTTAGATAAATGGCCGAAGTCAAAACGAATTTTTATATTGGTTAATCGGTATCTGTTATGATGATATGATGGTTTAAAATCGAACTAAATTTAGCATATGGTTAGAATTGTGGGATGTGCAATGGTGGACTAAAAGGGTTACAATGTCAGTTAACTATCCGTTAACTTCCTTACATTTTTACGTATATAGAGTAAATAATCGAAAAGACGGCTTACTTTTAATTTTTCGTGAAAGAAGTTTGAAAATTTTTTAGTCACAACACTTGTCAGCTACGACATCTCACAAACCAGAACTACAACTAGAATGCTCCTATTACGGCGAGTATGTTCTGTCCTCAGTCGAGATGTTAAAGAGGAGAACTAGCTTCTCGGCTTAATCGGAAGTTTCAAAAATTTAATTAAAAAAATCTTGACACATCCGCACTTGCTTAGGAGTAAACCGTAATTGTAGTCGAAATGAGATCTCGATGGAGGGAGGTAGCACCTGTGATAGCAAATATCCCTGTCATGCAAGTCATTAAACCTACACATGGATGGCATGTAGTGTCACATTGCGCGACGGGGATGATGCCATATTGGATGACATTTTGCCGTGTTATACGAAATGATATTATGAGCACTATTACTTAATTATATGCCGGCCGCGGTGGCCGAGGGGACTGAGGCGCTCCAGTCACAGTCTGCATGGCCACTACGGTCGAGGGTTCGAATCCCCTCTCGGGCATGGATATTTGTGCCGTCCTTAGGATAAGCTAGTTGATAAGTAGTTTGTAAGTTTACGGACTGATGACCCCCGTAGTTAAGTCCCTAAGGTATACAAACATTTGAACATTTGAACTTAAGATATGAGCGAGTACCTCAATATTTATTTAAATGTTTTCAAAAACTCGAGAAGCTGGTGCTCCCCTGTTACTTCTTCGACTCAGGAACGAATGGCTAGTCGTTGGTTGGTGTTGTGTTCGTCCTCTAAGAGTGCGCGTTCCCGCTAGAGAGCGCTCTCGGGGCAGTGCAGCGACGCGGGTACAACGGCCACCAACAGAGGATGCCACTGCCGCCGCACCACTTTATGCTTCCGCGCGAGGCAGCCAATCAAGACGAGGACAATAGGATTCCGCGCATCCGACGATTGATGTGAGATCCCTCCGCCACCCGCGATATAGGCGGGCGACAATCCGACGCCAGGAATCCACGGAGTCTACAGTCGGAATTCGGAGTCTTTGCGTGCCCGTAAACCAGTCTGTCTTCGCACGTCCTCGATAGTGCGTGTCCGTTATCCCGTTATCATTCCTCTTGCTCGCAGCATATATTGGATTCCCGCAAGGGATCGAGCGTTTGAATGCGTCCGCATTGAAATTGTCATTGCCTATTGGTGGCATATTTTACAATTAATGATATGGTGTGTGTTCTATAGGACGTGTCTGCAAGAAAAGACACTATTTCAATAAATGTTCTTCGGATGTGGAGGAGGTACAGAGGTACAGGAGCTGCCAATGACTTGCCTTGCTCTGGTTGCCCAAAGGCTACCACAGCAGCTGATGACCGCTGGTTACGGATTTCACCTCGGAGGAACCTGAGAGGAAAGCCACCATACTGAATAATGATTTTCGTGCATGACACTTCACTCAGACTTCCATGGCGAGGTCCAGCTTTGACAGCTAGACACCATTCAGCGCGGTACAGATGGGCTCAACTGCATGCTGAATGGACCCGTCAGAATTGGCAAGTGCTTTTCACAGATGAGACTCGCATCTGCCTTCACCCAGACAATCGTCGGACATTTTTTGGAGGTAGCCTGGTCAGCGTGAACGTCTTACACACACCATCCAGCGAGTGCAGCAAGGTGGTAGTTCTCTGACGTTTTGGGGTGGCCACCGTACGCCAGTGGTCGTCCTAGCAGGCAATCAACGACCATACGGTATTTGGATGACATCCTCCAGCGTACAGTGCGGCCATATCGGCAGCAATTCGGCGACGGATTCGTCTTACTGGACGACAGTTCTTGCGCTCTTAGTGAGCATCTTTTAAATGTGATCCTGCAGGATAACGACATCGCAAGATTAGAATGGCCAGCATGTTCTCCTGACGTGGATCCTATCGTAAATGCGTGGGATACATAGAAATGGGCTGTTTTGGACGTTACGACCCACTAACCAATCAGAGATCTACGCAGAATCGCCATTGAGCAGTGGGACAATCTGAATCTGGACCAACAGTCCCTTGTTCGTGGTGATGTAACATTTTTTGGTGTGTATATTTACTACAGCGCACCCACTCTGGAAAGATAGAACTATATTCGTATACAATATTGTTTAGTATACGTCAGTCTCTATGTCGCCGTCTGAAACAGTATTCCTGTCGGGATATCTTTACACATATCGCAGTAACCTGCAGATTGCTAACGACGATACGAGCTTATCGAATAGGTTCAGAGATTTGTGACTGGCTGGAAGACTTCCTAAGTAATAGAACGCAGTACGTTGTTCTCGACGGCGAGTGTTCATCAGAGACGAGTGTATCGTCACGCGTGCCCCAGGGGAGTGTGATAGGACCGCTATTATTTTCTATCTATATAAATGTTGTGATGGACAGAGTAAGTTGTAATTTGCGGCTGTTTGCTGATGATGCGTTGGAGTATGGGAGGGTGTCGTCTGTAACTGACTGTAATAGCATACAGGATGACTTAGACAAAATTTCCAGTTGGTGCGAAGAATGGCAGCTAGTTCTCGATGTAGAAAAATGTAAGGTGATGCACATGAGTAGAAAAAACAATCCCATAATGTGCGGATACAGCATTAGTAGTGAGCTTCTTGATGTTGTCGCGTCATTCAAATATCTAGGAGTAACATCGCAGAGCGATATGAAATGAACATGTGAGGACAGTTGTGAGTAAGGCGGACAGCCTACTTCGGTTTATTGGGGGAATTTTGGGAAGATGTACTTCACCTGTAAAGGAGACCGCGTATAAAACGCTTGTATGACCACGTCTTGGGTATTGCTGAAGTGTTTGGGACACGCAGCAGATCAGTTTAAAGGAAGACATAGACTCGGTTCAGAGACGAGCAGCTAGATTTGTTACCGGTAGGTTCGACCAATGCGCAAGTGTCGCGGAAATGCTCCGGCAACTCAATTGGGGATCGCTGAAAGAAAGACGACGTTGTTTTCGTGAATTTCTGTTGAGTAAATTTAGAGGGCCGGAATTTGAAGCAGAGTGTAGTACGATCTTGCTGCCGCCTACTTACATTTCGTATAAAGATCACAAAGACAAGAGAAATTGGGGCTCGTACAGAGGAATATAGGCATTTTTTCCTCGTTCCATTTGGGAGTGGAATAGGAAAGGAAATGCCTAGTAGTGGTACAGTGTACCCTCCGCCACGCACCTTACGGTGAATTGCGGAGTATGTATGTAGATATATTGGCATAGGTTTGTGGACTATGGAATGGTGACAGTATTGTATTTACAGAAGACTGCTTCAAGGCATTGGACATTGCTTACTCAGAAACTACGAGCAAGGAAAGTTAATTGTATTTATCTTTTGTATTGTCATGTTCATACATAATAAATGTGTTTAAGAGTGGTGCTACTAATTTCTGTTACACGGATCGTGCCCTTGAGTTGACCTGGCCGACCAACGTCCACCTTGTGTACATAACAGTTGGAACGCGAACTTTTTTCGCAGTTCGGCGGGGGCTGAAGCAGCCTTGAGGCGAACGCGGCCTGCTCGCGGGGAGAGCTTAATAAGCGGCTATCTCTATCCAGATGCAGCCGGCGGCGGTACAGAGATAGGCTATCGGCGGCGCGCCGCGCCGTTAGTAAACACGGAGCAGAGTATTAAGAGCTGGCGGCACGCAGGCAGCGATTCACGTGCGTTCCACATAAATCTGCGCCTCCGGCAAACGGGTTCTCCTGGGAGGCCGCGCGGTGGCGTACCGCCTCGCTCATCGGCCCACGCCGCCGCTGCCCGACCACCGGCCTAACACTGCCCGACTCCGCAACTTCATCTCGCAGTGAAAGGCTACGTCACAGAGTAACATATACAGAGGAGCAGCCCACCCTAAACCACTGTCCTACGCTCCCCTCGTAGTTCCGTAAGATGCTAGCAGGTGTCAGGCGGTTCGCTGGCTTAGGGTGCCTCGCGCACGTCAGAGGGTAGCGTGGAGGGGAGGCTGAGGGGTGAGCTCTTGCCGCCGGCCACGAGGGTACGGCTGTGTCCGGCTTTCTGGCGTTTGAGGGGAAGTGGTAGTGGGGACAGCCGCTACCTGCCGCCTCCTCTGGCCAGTTTAATGGGCTGCTCGTGACCGCAGCGCCATCATGGGACATCTTACGGAACTGCTGGATACCCTCCCTCCCCACACCCCAGAGTTTAGGACTGGGCCCTTACGGAGGTTTTCCGTCTGTATATATTTGTCTGTGGCTACGTAAAACATGCTGTGCTGTCATTTAGATACGATAGCCCAGCGCGAAGCTAGCGAGACTATACGAGGTTGTGGAGATCGCCACACGATGACCCTCTCGACAAAAGGTGTTCACTTGCAGCTTTTAGCCTCAGGTAAAACGCGAATTCCAACTGGCGCCATCAAGTCGGAGAGCAAATACCGAAATGAAACGTTAGCTGACTCACTATTGGCTGGTGAGCCATACGTCGTTTTAAGGTTTTAAGACGCACAGTCTGATTGGTAGGCATGCAAGTGCCAGCGTCACCTGAAGATCGACACAAGCAGAACAAGAACAATTTAAGCAGACTCGCTCTCTCGCCGGCTGAGTGTGTCACTATGCATGGTAGCTATACGTTTTAGGTGACTGATGACCTAGCTGTTTAGTCCCCTCAAAAAACCAACAACAACATTGTACCTAGCAGTGCGACGCTCTCGCAGGGATTTTTGTGCGGAAAGGCGAAAAAGACTCCTGTACATACCGTTGCCAACAGTGAAATGAGATTTCCTACTAGAAGGCTTATTATAAACCACTTGAAATCACTAGATTTTAGTCGTGTGTTTAACAAAATCATTATATTGCAATTATTTGAAGTACTGAGTATGTTGAGTAACCAAAAATATGAGACAATTTTTTAAAAAATGTGCGTAAATCGATCGGACCAAACAGCGTGGTCATCAAAATGTTCAAATGTTTGTAGAACTTATGGGACTTAACTACGGGGTCATCAGTCCCTAAGCTTACCAACTACTTATGAACTACCTAAGACTAAGGACGGAACAAATATCCACGCCCGAGGGGGGATTCGAACCTCTAACCGTAGTGGCCGTGCAGACCGTGACTGGAGCGCCTCATTCCCCTCGGCCAGCGCAGCCGGCGCGTGGTCATCAGTCCGTAGCTTACAAACTATTTAACCTAAAGTAAACTAACCTATGGACAACACACACACCCATGCCCCAGGGAGGACTCGAATCTCCACGGCAAGCAACCGCGCGCTCCGCAGCGAGACGCTTTAGACCGCTCGGCTACTCCACCGCGGCGAGACAATTCAATTTATCCCTTGTGTTTAAATCTAGAACAGATTTTTATTTATTTATTTATTTATTTTTATTAATTTTTTTACCAAATATGAGAAGGTGCAGGTCGAAATTTTAAAAAACAGATCTTCACTAGTTACACTTTGTTAATTTTAAGATGTTTTCTTACAGGAGATGTCATCTATGTCTCTCTTTACATAAGTTATTAGGTACACAAGGAGATCTTTCTGAATTCTGCATGCAATCCAATGCTGTTGAGGTATTCCTTGTAAGAGCCTCGGGTACATTAGAACAGTTAGACTTGTGCGATGTGCACTACAAATAGCTGGACTAGTAGTATCAAAATGACAACAGCATACTATCTGCACGTTAGACTGTACGTCTTATGTGGGTGCAGGAACCTTAGAACGAATCAAATGTAAGTTTAATTCAGCATGCTATGAACGTTTCCTTGAAAATGTAATCTTTCCTCGAACTCGACTTTGGTACCCCGAAGGACAGCCCGTTTACCAACATTATAATCGTCCATCGCACACTACCATTGGGATTCAGAGCTGGTTCCAAAGAAGTGCCTACCATGGCCTCCAAAGTCACCTGATCTGAATCCCATAAAGAACATATGGGCTCAACTCAAGTAGACTGTGCGGGATAATTGGCCGGACCCCCCCCCCCCCCTCCAAGAACTGTGGATGCCTTGTGGGATTTGATTTATTCTTCATGGAAGGAAATTGCCACGAATGAGAGCTTTTTCCGCAGACTTTTAGATTATATGCCTCGAAGGATCTTGATGGCATTGGCATGTGCACGAAATACTGAAGATATAAGTAGCCTACATTATATATTTATTTTAATGGAAGGTCATACCAATATCAACCCCCAAAACAGATTATTTTTATTTTTATGAGAGGTCAGGTGAATAACACCCTCCAAGGATGTTTTTGTTATGGGTGGTCGAATAAATATTACCTTCCAAGGAAAATTATTTTTAAATATCAATTCGACACCCTGTAGTTTGTAAGCTAGGGACTAATAACCAAGCAGTTAAGTCCCATAGATTTGCAAACATTTGCTTCTCTCTCCTACCTCGGAATCGTTCTATTTTTAACACTTTCATGTAAAGAAAGATCTCTTTCTGTTGTATCGTGTTTTACTAGTGTAGTTTCTTTCAAAATCTTTCCTTACTTCTTGAATCCAAGCTATTGTTGACTTCCTGTCCCAAAGATATTTAAATATATGTTTGGTTAAACCGTTAGTATTTGTTTTCTAAAAATGTAAAAAAAAAAATGCAGTCGTTTCTTTTGCAATGTTTCAGGTGCGTTTTGTATGTTGCGATAAACTTCATTAGTTCTTAATTTCCATACGTTTGTTTTATATTTATTTTTATTTTATTTTATTTATTTATTTTTTTTGTGAAGCGAATATTTTTGGGATGATTTTTCTTTGTAGGAGTAAAGACATGCTGGTTTTTCACTAGTGTGTTACAGTGCTGTATTTTCAAATTTTTAGGCAGAGACCGTTTGTTGTAAACGTTTCTCGTCATTCCACATGCTCTCTCCATTTACGTACTCTGTCTGCTACAGCAAATTTTTCTAAGCCGTTTTCTTGAACAATTTCTCCCAAATATTTAAATTTATTTGCCCTCTTTAAGTGCCCACTATCGGTTACTTGGATATCTAGAGTATTTTTCATGTTTATTTTCTTTATTTGATGATTCTTGTAGGAGATTGATTTGTATTTCTGCATTTGCTAGGTTTTCAAAAATAATGGAAAAATTACCGCAAATGCTAGTGAATTTCAGTACCTTTGTTCTTAGTCCCAAGTCTTTTTGGTGATGACGATGGTAGTGTGGAGTGTCAGTTTTGGCCGTTAGACCCCAGGTGGGATCGTGTTCGGCCTGCCCGTGACGCCACTGGGGCGACTTGCGTGTCGATAATGATGAAATGATGGCGAGGACAACACAACAGCCAGTCTCCGAGTGGAGAAAATCTCCAGCACGACGGAGAATCGAACCCGGGCCTCCTGCGTGGCAATGTACCAACGCTGTTCACTAGACTACGGAAGCGGAAAGTCTTTTTAGTGATAGTTCATCTTCCTTTAGTTTCTCCCTCTTTTACTGGCCCACTTTATGTTACGGTAGTAACACTAAAAGTGGGCCTTTGCGATCGTCTTTTGACAGCTCGAAATTTAAATGAAAGTAACGGCTTAACCATTCATCTGACACGAAAAATTGAATAACCGAATTTGTAGAGGAGAAAATTCTCTACAAGTTTGCTCTCTTATGTTTTTTTCATATCTCGTAGCGTTTCAAAGATATTTGCAAAAATAAGGGCGATTTTGGGATGTATGTTTGTCTGTCTGTCCGTAACGTTTTCCCTCTTTTTAAGACGAACCGTTCAACCGATCAGCACCAAATTTTACAGACATGATTGTAAGCCGCCAGAGACCAGAACCTCCCTTTTTCAAATTTTTCGGACAAAAAATACGGTACTAATACAAAAAAAAAAAAAAATAAATAAATAAATAAATAAATCCGTTTGTAATATAATTGTAGTTGCAAACGAAGTTTTGTGTCCCAGCCTCGTCGCCACTTTTGTGTCTCGTTTCCTCCGGTTTTGGTAGGTGTCGATGGCCGAGTAGAAAGAGACCGACACAGGAATAAAGGATGCACGCTTGTGCAGGTACGGAGGTAACCAGCCAGTGGGACAGCAGAAACTAGAAACACTAGAGTAAATTAATACGAGATATATATTTCATAGAGACTTAGTAATACTTAACTTTTACATAGTTCTTGACTGCAGAATGGTGATACATAGTTTAGATAGAGGCCTGCCTACTGATGAGTCCTAGTACCTATCCGACAGCCAAGTCTTAACTGGTGCCTATCTAATTCGCAAGTGTTAACTGGTTCCTATCTCAGTCCCAAGTAGTCGATGCAGCAGTCGTGGCCACGAGCGGAGTTGCAGCAGAGGGCGCTCGTGGCTGACATAAGAACGCCGCGCCGTGTGTGCATGGCAGCGCGCGGCGAAAATAAGTGGCGCACACTTTAGACTGGTGCGACACCACACGAACCGTTCATCTGACACGAAAATTGAATAACCTAATTGGTAAAGGAGAAAATTCTGTACAATTTAGCTCCCTTATGTTTTTTTCATATCTCGTATCGTTTGAGAGATATTTGCAAAAATGACGGAGATTTGACTCCATCCATTGTATCAACGAAAACCAACCGTTCGGAGATGTCACGTGACACTCCTCGCCCAGAACACTGGCATACGTCATCTTGCGTTGCGTATTTGATGATTTTCTTATTGTAACTCACACGTTGTCATTTCAGAGCAATGGCGCACTGAAGAACATACAAAAATACATCGTTCTTCGCACGATAAATGATAATCTAGTGCCTACAGATGCCATATTAGCATCAGTTAACAACGGCCATGAATAGTATGAGATTAAAGAACGTAACCTGTAACTGTTAGTCGTAGCGTAGTGGGCAATGAGTTGGATTGTGACGCTAATGGTCGGTGGTTCGGAACCCGCCACTACGTAACTTTTTTTTTTCCTAAAAGGGTTTCAGACACTCTTATTAATTAATTTTTTATTATTTAGATTATTATTTTGGTCCAAGATTATTGCAAAAACTTATAAAACTACAACTCTAAAGTGGGCCGTAAAACACGTCAGTGCGATTTTTAATAGGAATATTACAAAAAAAAAATGTTCAAATGTTTGTATAGCTTATGGGACTTAACTACGGGGTCATCAGTCCCTAAACTTACAAACTACTTATGAACTAACTAATATTAAGGGCCGGCCGCGGTGGCCGAGGGGACTGAGGCGCTCCAGTCACGGTCTGCACGGCCACTACGGTCGGGGGTACGAATCTCTCTTCGGGCATGGATATTTGTGCCGTCGTAGTTCGTAAGTAGTTCATAAGTAGTTAGTAAGTTTAGGGACTGATGACCCCGTAGTTAAGTCCCACAAGCTTAACAAACATTTGAACATTTAATACTAAGGACGGCACAAATATCCATGCCCGAGGGGGGATTCGAACCCCCGACCGTAGTGGCCGTGCAGACCATTACTGAGGCGCCTCAGTCCCCTCGGGCACCGCGGCCTGCGGAATATTATAGCATCTAAAATTTATTGTCTACCTTAGTTCGTCTCATAAACTCCAGAGAAGAAATAAGTTGGGATAAATTTTTTGACACCATTTGTGTCGTGGTGCGGTGGCACAATGGAGCAAATCGGGCGTTGCACAACCCGGAGGTGGAACTTGGAGCCCAGTTTGTTGCCTTTACCGCGCAGAGGGCAGACGAACCGTAAGGGGAGAACGGGCAGCGCAGAGAAACGCCGTATAATGCAGCGGCGCATCAGAGGCGGCAGCCAATATTTTGCGCCCGCAGAGCTGCCCAATTATATTTAAATGACGCGTGCGCGGCAGCGGCGGCCGATACCGCAGAGTTACAGGCGGGTGGACACCGCGTGACACGGCGCACACACGGCAGCTCATTACAGCGCCTCTGACAATTACCCGGCGCGGCGTGTGAGCTGCCAGTGGCCTTGTTAGCCGCGCTACAAGCGCACCGTTACCGCTACACAAGCCACCTCCTGTCGCGTCGTCAACACCGGCTCTATGTAACCCCCACCCCACCCCTCCCTCGCCATAAATTCTCCCCTCCACCATAGTTTGACTTCGCCACGCCCACTGTTTACTCAGAGGGACAAAGCGGTAGACCTCAACTACCACCCAGAGAGACAAAAGTTTTTGCAAACATTTTGGACCAAAATAATAATCTAAATAATAATAAGTTAATTAATAAGAGTGTCTGAAACCCTTTTAAGAAAAAAAAATAGGTAGTGACGGGTTTCGAACCACCGACCTTTCACGTCATAGTTGTAACGATACTGCTGGCCCCCTCATCTCAATGTCATCCTACGATACCGTCTGCTTCGGATCCGGAATCGTGTGGTTCATTAGTGATGTATCTTGCGTGTGACCTTACAAACGAAATAGCCAGCCTAGGAATCAGTGTATGACAGTGTCTCGGTGATACTGTGATGAAAACAAGTGATAGATTTCATTAATTAAGAGATTCATATATTTTCTTTCCATACAGTTCTATAAACAATAGTTGCGTCATTGTATGTTATTTTAAGACTTAAACAGACGAATTGTAAAATCTTTTGTAAAAAAAAAAGAAATGAAAATAAATAGTATTGTATATATGTTAGGCCTATAAACAAGTTGTGTTGACCAGCTAATTGCCGCGGTGGAGTAGCCGAGCGGTCTAAAGCATCTCGCTGCGGAGCGCGCGGTTGCTCGCCGTGGAGGTTCGAGTCCTCCCTGGGGCATGGGTGTGTGCGTTGTCCTTAGGTTAGTTTATCTAGGTTTAAGGAGTTTGTAAGCTACGGACTGATGACCACGCAGTTTGGTCCGATAGAATTACAAACATTTGAACATTTTGACCAGCTAATTGTCTTAATTAACATAATTGCCAAAATTTGAATATCGTAATTATTTGTATATATTGACTGAAGTGAGACATCGAACCTATTTTCCGAATGGCCGAGACATGTGATATTTCAGTATATGTTAAGAACATGTATGATGTACTCCTTAACTTATTAATTGACATTTAATATTTTGGTTTGTTGTCAAACAAAAAGTAGCGTGATTAAGTCTTAAAACGATATCTGTCTTGTAAAATTATCGTATGTATAATTTTCATTTTATATTGTGATTATTTTTGTGTACATGAAATGTTTTTCTGTTGTGTTCGGTAATTGTAAATTAGTATATTCTATTGTTATGAACAATGCTTAATGCAACGTCATTATTGTCAAGGTTATATATTTGCCTCACCGCCTTGCGTGGGGGAGTTCGAGTTCGGGCTTTCTAAAGTGCACTGGAAGCTATGTCAGTTTGTGTTTTGAAATGGAAGTACTACCGTTCGGATGCTTTGTAATTTGCATTGTTTTGAATGTGTTATGTTTTGGTGGAGGAGAAGTTTGATTTAAATTAAAGAAGCGAAAAATTGTACCTACGAGTTTTTACTTCCACCACGACGCCCCAGGATAATACTATTGCAGCGAGCAGAACCCCCATAAATCGCAATTATGAAAAGCTGAGTATCGGTAGAACGAAATGTAATTACTTATATAGTATATAAATGTTTCACAGTCCAGCACCTTGACCACTACGCAACTTTTTTTTTTTCCACAATTAAATTATTTAGTTATTATCTTTACAATGGACAGTCAGGAGTCGCGGCAGTAAATAAGTTCTTTTGCTGTTCCATAATATAACGACAATAAATGTAAATAGATGATCAACAAATACCAATAATCAGGAAAATAAATACAGTATACAAAAGAGTTTAGTGAGTCAACACATTTCTATATTGATTGCTCAATAATTTTTTACATCATCAGCAATAAATAATTTCTTCATGCAACAATAGTAATGAGGGTCCGTGCATACTGAAACAGAACATTAAAAGTGTAGTTTTAACGCAAAACACACCCTCTTAACTATTCACGCAGAATTATGCAAAATTCATCCCTTTATTCACACTCTCAATGCGAAAGTAGTGTATTAACACTGTATATGGAATGGACCACCACACCGAAGAATGGAATGAAGTTGGAAAGGCACACCAACAAGCAGCATAATATATAACACGCACACATCAGTTTAGTTTCACTTTTTTTGCACAAACTTCACAGACAGCCACCGAATGAATTTCATAGTTCAGCTAACGTCTCTCACAAAGTAAATGAGATGGGAACACTATTGTCACTGGCTATAAATCAAAACAGCAGTTCCTTAATCTCATACTATTGATGGCCGTTGTTAACTGATGTTAATATGGCATTTGTAGACCTTAGATTATCATTTATCGTACGAAGAACGATGTGTGTTTGTGAATTCCTCAGTGAGCCGTTGCTTTGAAATGACAATGTGTAATTTACAATAAGAAAATCATCAAATATGCGAGGACTGTCACGTGACATCTCCGAACGGCTGGTTTTCGTTAATTCAATGGAGGGTGTCAAATATCCGTTATTTTTGCAAATATGTCACAAACGATACGAAATATGAAAAAAACATAAGGGAGGTAAGTTGTAGAGAATTTTCTCCTCTACCAAGTAGGTTATTCAATTTTCGTGTCAGCTGAACGGTTCGTTTGCAATTGCGTATTATATTACAAACGGCTTGGTTTTACTACCGTATTTTTTGTCCGAAAAATTTGAAAAACGGAGGTTCTGGTCTCTGGCAGCCTACAATCATTTCTAAAATTTGGTGCTGATCGGTTGAACGGTTCGTCTTAAAAACAGGGAACACGTTACGGACAGACAGACAGACGGACGGACAGACACACAGACATACATCCCAAAATCGACGTTATGTTTGCAAATATCTTTGAAACACTACGAGATATGAAAAAAAAACACATTTTCGTGCCAGATGAATAGTTAAGCCGTTATTTTCATTTAAATTACGAGCTGTCAAAAGACGATCGCAAAGGCCCACTTTTAGTGTTACTACTGTAACCTAAAGTGGATCAATAAAAGGTTTGTTCCAGCAGCTGCCAGAATGCTTGACGCGCATGCGCAACGCTGAAATTGTGTTCCAGCAGCACCTTCTCCCGTTTCTGGCAAATAGGAGTGTGGCTGTTTTGTGATCCAGCAGTTGCCTCAAGCAGCCAGACGATACCCGGAAAAATATTTCTGGCGCGGTCAAGCTGCCAATTTGCGCATGCGCAGAAAGGTCTGAGTTAGTGGGGGGGGGGGGGGGGGGGTAGCCATCACGTGATACGCGTGTGTTTGTAGCGGGTTTTTCGTTTATTTCGAAGTCACTGCAATCACTCGTTAGATAAGATATTTCTCGTTTATACTTCGTCGTTATTAGGAAGGAAAGTTTTTTAATTATTCCTTTAAACTCACCTTCGCCTGCAGCCAGGAACAGTGAAAAGCGTTCCAGCAGCGCAAGTATCAAACAAGGGTTTTTAAATCATAGTAGCTGCGCATACGCAGTAACACGTTTCTTAGCCCTTGAAAGTAGCCGTCTGGCAGCTGCTGGAACGAATCTAAAGTAGCTCAGACGCAAAATTCATATAGTCGATGATTAAAGTTTGTTCACGAAATGTCAAGACGTACGACCAGGTAAGTAATACATGTAAGTAGTACATGTACAAAGGCATTCCAATAAAACTGCTCAACACAATTACGGGATCAGGTGAGATATCATACACAATAGTATACATATGATAACGTATTTTGTTCAGATATTCTACATCTACATGGGATACTCTGCTAATCACATTTAAGTGTCTGGCAGAGGGTTCATCAAAATGTTCAAATGTTTGTAAACCTATCGGACCAAACTGCGTGGTCATCAGTCCGTAGCTTACAAACTACTTAAACCTAGGTAAACTAACCTAAGGACAAAAACACACACCCATGCCCCAGGGAGGACTCGAACCTCCACGGCGAGCAACCGCGCGCTCCGTAGCGAGACGCTTTAGACCGCTCGGCTACTCCACCGCAGCGAGGGTTCATCGAACCACTATTATACTATTTATCTCCCATTCCATTCTCGAATAGCGCGCGGGAAGCAAGAACACATGAATCACCCCGTTTGAGCTCTGATTTCTCGTATTTTATTCTGATGATCATTTCTACCTAAGTAAGTGGGAATCAACAATATATTTTCGCATTCGGAGGAGAATGCTAACGACTGGAGTTTCGTAAGTAGCCCACGCTGCAGCGATAAGCGCCCTTGTTGTAATGTTTCCCATCACAGATCCTTTATCATTTCCGTAACGCAGTCTCCCCTGTATCGTGACAATACAAAACGAGCTGCCCTTCTTGGAATTCTTTCGATATCCTCCGTCAAACCCACCTGATAATGATCCCACACTGGGCAGCAATACTCCAAAATAGGACGGACAAGAGTAGTGTATGCAGTTTCTTCTGTAGTTCTGTTGCATCTCTTAATGGTTCTGCCAATAAAACGCAGTCTGTGGTTAGCCTTTCCCAGTTCTTTCGAGTTTAAGTCTGAAGTAATATTAATTCCTAGGTATTTAGTGGAGTTTACGGCCTTAACGTTTGATTGATTAATCTTCTAAAATATTGGTTGCAATTGTAATTCGTGTGTGATTCAGTAAGATAATTTGCTGTCTCGACTTTTTAATTTTTTTTCTTTTTTTGTTGTTAAAGATTTACATGGCGTTTACTTAGTGCGAGGCACCATGGAGCTACCATAATAGTGAAAAAGTCATTCTCGTTGCCCTCTTATACGGTATGTGATCATCTCGGAAAAATCAAATGTTTGTCAAGCTTAAGAGACTTAACTACGGGGTCATCAGTCCCTAAACTTACAAACTACTTATCAACTACTTTATACTAAAGACGACACAAACAGCCATGCCCGAGGGGGGATTCGAACCCCGGACGGGGAACGGCCTCGCGCATCGTAGCATAGAGCCTCAATGCGCTCGGCCGCTCCGCCGTGGCGATTATCTCGGAAGGCCAGTACAGTTGCAGACCTGCGTGGCATGGACAGTGTGACGTCAGCAATCAGCTATTGAGGGATATTTGGCCATTCTTCCATGAGTGCAAGGGAGGTGCTGGTCTGCCTGCAATGAGTCTGCTAAGTCCATCCCAGACATGCTCAATGCGGTTTAAGTCCTGTGAACAAGCTGGCTCCTCCATCCGTTCACTTCCTTCAGCTTCAAACATGCTGTCCAACAGTGCACCTCTGTGGGAAATAGCATTATCGTCCATCAGTAGGAACCCATTTCCTATGGCACTAGCGTAGGGCACAGAAATGTCTCGTCTCTATACCTCTGAGCAGTCAAAGCGCAATTCTGAACAACACAGATGTCCGTACGTCCGCCAATATTAAATCCTACCCAAACCATTCCTCCAGCATCAAGATATGTTGATGTTTCGTGAACATAAGGAGGATCGTTACGAGACGAGTTCCAAGTTCTCTCCAGATTAGGGAACGATCACTGGCCGCCTGAACACGAAATCTTGACTCATCTCTGAACAGAAAACGAGGCCATTCGTTACGACTGAAATCCTCATTTTCCTCCGCCCAGTTTCTACGGGCTAAATTGTGTCGTGGTTTTAATGGGGCGCACACCATAGGCTTCCGTGCGAAGAGGCCACATTTCCGAAGGCGATTTCGCACGGCTTGTGTTGATACTACACGTCTTGCTGTCTGGATGGTACGGTGCAGCTGAGTTGCATTGAGTCTCCTGCCTCGACGGTCTGTTAACCGCAGATAACGTTCGTCTCTTCCTGAAGTTACTCGTGGACAACCTTGGCCTTGTCTTCTTTTAACCGTGCCTACGTCTGAAATCGCGTCCAAGTCATGGAAATTTCACTCTGGGACACTCAAATAGCTGCAGCCACCTCCCTCTGTGTCTGTCTCGCTCCCTACCTTCCTATGGCTCTCCATGCAATAGCTTCGAGTAAGTCATGTTGTTGTTGCATTGCATCACTTGCTCAGTAGTGTAACTGAACCCATCTGCTTGTGTAATTCGTTACGTAGAGTATCTCAAGTCAACACCAAGCCCCTTCGCGCCAACTTTCTTTCATTACCACTATCTCGCTTACCATAACGTTATGTCCATTCTGTAGAAACGACAGAAAGATGTCGAACCATTTTAGTTCATTCTCATGGTGACAATACTTCAGAACCTAGATACCTCAACTGAGCCACTAATTGTTTTGACCAGTGTATTTTACACAGCGAAATTTTCACTCTGCAGCGGAGTGTGCCCTAAAATAAAACTGGAACCAGAACCTTTGACTTTCGCGAGCAAGCGCATCTACCAACTGAGCTACCTGTTTACGCGTCACGGCCACCCTCAAGACTTTACTTCCGCCAATACCTCGTCTTGAACTCCCAAGCTTTACGGAAATTCTCCTGCGAGCTCCTAGAAGAAAAGATACCGTGGAGACATGGCTTAGCCACAGCCTAGAAGGGGATGTTACCGGAATGAAATTTGCACTCTGCAGGAGAGTGTGCCCTGATATGAATCTTACTGGTATCGCACATTGAGCAGCAGAGTGAAATTTTCATTCTGGAAACATCCGCCTAGGCTGTAGTTGAGCCATATATCCACGATATCCTTTCTTCTGGGAAAGCTACACCTGCAAGATTTACAGCAGTTCTGTGAAGTTTGGAAGGCGTCGGTAAAACTGTGGAGGGGTCATGAGGCGCGCACAGATACCTCAGTCGCCATCCGGCGCAGTGGCTCCGCGCTTTTCGTGAGAGTCCTAGACTGGCCTCTCCAATAATAATAATAATAATAATAATAATAAACCAGAGCCAAGTACACAACGATCAACACACAAACTTGGCCGCAAGGAAGCCATCTACCTCCCCCACCTCCTCCCCCCCCCCCCACCCAAAGATCCTGGGTCCAGATCTAACCTACCAGGAAGCTTGAAATAACACTTTACATTAAATTTTACATGTCTTCCAATACACATTAATACTGAAGTCAGTTGACCAGACCAAACCACTCGGCCAATTTCCTTCATTTTGTTTTAAACGAAAGGTATTCATTGTCATCAATTATCAGAATTAAATTAAGTCTCTCCATCCTTTATTTTTATTGAAACGCGGTATCCTTCTGTCATTGCATTGAGAATATTTTAATCGGTTTGTTTTACGATATATTCGGTTCTAATTTAGGTAAGCAATTCTTTCTGACCTAACAACACTTAGCGGATCAAGCTCTTTCATTTGCGCTTTTAAACACTTGCCTTGATTAATTCTGAAGAAAGCTATGCGTAAACATTCAACTTTACTTCCATTTCCTAACTTTTTTGTCATTCTACTAACGGTGCGAAGTATTTGCACGGATCCTCCATTATTATATTTAATAACTCAGGTACCTTAAACCACTATTTTCCAATCGGTCAGTTTACATTAAAAAGACTCCCTCCCATAGTTAGGCAGCATCAAATTCGTTAAAACAAAATCTGGAATAGAGCTCCAGCAATGACCATGATAGTCCAGTGTACGTAGATTTTCACAAGTTCAACATACATGCCGATGATTTCAAAGCTATGTTGTTACGGCTGTTGCACGTCAAGAGAGTCAGGCTGTAAGAAATTCCTACAGTAAACTGCACTCACAAGGAGACCACGTGGGTATCGGATTTTAAATTATATTATGGTACGTGAAGTTCAGAACACAAAAAGAGCAAAAACAATGAACCAAAACCATTCGATGAATATTCTCGAGTAAATCGAGTTTGAAGTTTTGCAAGTACTCGTAAGTACCAATAATTTAGACAACTGCGGCATCTGTCAGTTTAACTCAGGTGGTAGCGTTGTAGCCTTACAACCGTAGAGTATGTGATTCGAATCCTGGAGTAATATATTTTTGATTTTTTTGTCGTATTCGAATACTTACACAATTTTAATATCTAATGGTAATTTTTATGAAATATGCACGTATTTTTGTTTATTCGTACTTCTCTATATTTTATAAAATAATGGTGGTTTCAATTAAAAAATCGGTTACATTTTTTACAGTATTAGCTTCACTATTACTCGACGATGGCAGTCTGATTGTTCAATTTGGGAAGATCTATGACTATGTTGGAAAGTCATCTCCATAGCTACTAATGACTTGCCAAACAGCTAACATACTCAAAGTCGCAAATACATCGTTTTAGGTGACAAGGTGTCCAGCTCGTCTACATACACATCAACAAAAATTGACACAAAATGTGGAATTAGAGATCCCAAAATGTTTTATATAGTCTAACTGAATTTGTAAGCAAAGAAAAAAATGTTAGTCACAGCGGGATTCTGACAACTGACTATGGCTGTGAGGCCAGAACGCTACCACCTGACCTACACCGACAGCTGCTGCAACTATTTTAATTATTGGCACTTACTTCAAAGTCGATTTTATCGAAAATTTTTGAGAGTTGCGTCGAATGGCTAATTCGAAAAATATCAAACGTCAGCTACATTTCCTCGTAATTTTTTGTCGTAAAATGTAGTTTTAAAGAGGATGTTAGAAGTGAAAAAAATTACAAATAAATTCTTGTAGATGTCGCAGCTCTTTCACGACTAAGAAATGAAACTGTACTCTGGGGTAACGTTTCCCGCTAACCATGCCAGAAAGGCACCACATATTTAAATCCTGAACTTCACGAACCATAAATGTCAGAAAATTCTAAAATCAGATACCCATGTGGTCTCCTTGTCAGATAAGTATAGTCAAATCAAGGGGATGAGAGAGAGGATGAATTAAGGAAGTTGCATACTCTTGTAGGAGAGAATACTTTGTCCACAAATGTTTATACTGGTACTTTAGCATGTTTATTCTAGTTAAAGGTCCTTCAAAACGAATATGTAATCGTTTTTGATTGTATAATAAGGTAAATAAGGTAATAAGGTAAAGGATACTGCGGAAGGATTAATAGAGCTAGTTGTATTGTTGCTCTACGTTTATCAAGAGCTGAGATGCCGTTTATGGAAGACCATATTCAGTCAAGAAAATTCTTCAGGATGTGACACGCATGGTGAATCTTTCAAACTGACCGACAACTTGGCCACTGTAGCAGGTGTTTGTCTGACCTGAGAGTTTTACAGATTAACAGTGCGGTCGGACACCTTGAAGAATTTCACTGACTGCGGTAACGGAGGCCTACGCTTATCTAATACATAAAAATGAATGTTTGTGTGTTCGTCTTTTATGCGCGGCCGTACCGTTCAACCGATGAAACTTAGTCAAGATATTGCTTGCACTTTCGCGATGGTCATAGGTATCATTAAATGACTGTACGACAAATAGTTCAGGAGACATGACGTAATAAACAATGAAATGCGCGGAGAAGTGCTGCATCATGCGATATCTGCTTCTAAACCACTGTACCGATTTCAACCAAATTTGGTACACATATTCCTTCCATGAGGTAACAATTGACGTATCAGTAAGAATTGCTTACAACTTATAGTTCCGAAGATATGACGTCATAAACAATTATATGGTTGAAAACCTGTGGCATCATACAACATGCGGAATAAGGACACTTTATTCATCCTAAAATCTTCATGACATTTTGGACAACTGACTTTCAAAACAAGAGGAAGGTCACTGCCACAAAAATTTTGGATGGTGCATGACGGAGGATACTTTACATACGGACCTCGTCAGTTTATTAGTGTAGTATTAATATATTCAAATTACCTAATTCAGTTAATTAACGTCACTAAACAGTTAATTATCAGACTACGGCGAAGTTTCGAATGAAATAAAATTTCTAAAAATTCTAGCAGCTCTCTCTGGAAGTTACGTTACATTATTCAGGGTGATGATCATCAAAGAAACATTTAAAACATTAACCATGTGAATTTTATGTAAGCAATTTTAAGTAAGAAAATCTTTAAAAAATATATGCTTCAGTGGAATGCATACTTCATTCATATTTTTAAATATAATTAGCGGGTGAACCCGCACGATGTGGTGAAGAAGGCGGATTGCGGGCGAAGGCAACAGGTGCTCCGCGTCTCTATTAGTCTGGCCTTTTAGTGTTCTGCTATGAGCACTTTTCAGCTGGTATTATTTACATCTCTTTTGCACGGGTAAGCTTATCCCGCAAACCTGAGCTCTCCGCCTACTGTACACAAGGAGAAAGAGAGACAGCGATATTTCATGAAGTCGAAGGAGCGTGTAGCCTACCTATCTCTCTCTCTCTCTCTCTCTCTCTCTCTCTCTCTCTCTCTGTGTGTGTGTGTGTGTGTGTGTGTGTGTGTGTGTGTGTGTGTGTGTGCGTGCGCGTGTGTGTGTGTATGAGGTAGGGAGGGAGGACTGTACCGAGTGAAGCCGTCTTGTGCACACTACACTGCGTAATGCAGCCTGAGAGGCCCAGCAAATGGACGGTCAGAAATCAAACGTACCAGGTACGCAGGATCCTCGCGAAGCAATTTCTGGCGCAAGCAATCTCCTCATCTGGCATCCAGATACAAGCGTAATGAAATTCTACCGCAATTTTAGCGGCGCGGGTTAGGCAGTAACCGCGGTTGATGCTCGTAACTAAACTCTAACAGCCGCGAGGAAATGCAGACCATAATTTGGCCAAGGCAACTCGCCGCTTCATCCTGACCTACTGGCGCCGCTGAGTTTTCCCTGCTCAAAAGCACACCTTCCGTTTTACCCAGCTCCAGTTACCGTGGGGCTTGCTTCATTTCGTCTACACTATGTTTACATAAAGTTACAAGCTGCTATAAAAATTATAAGTTAAATTTAAATTAAAAAGAAATAAACGCAGTACTTATAGCCTCCTCAAAGACTGGAAAGTTGTACAGGTCACATTAATAATCAAAGAAAAGCAGTAGAAGTAACACGCTAAATTACATGCCTATATAATTGACATCGTGTACTGTTAATTCAACGTGTCTACCATTGGCCCTGCATTAAAATTAAGATGATGCGTGTCAAAATAAGATATAAAATATTTGTGTTATTGAATGAAAGAGCAAGAGGGGAGAGCCGTAAAATTATGTTATTTTGATGCATTTTTTAGTTTTGACACGGGTTATGTTCCTGAATCCTCTTATTTTGATCCAGGGGAAATGGTTGATGAAATGTTCAAATGTTTGTAATCCTATGGGACCAAACTACGTTGGTCATCAGTCCCTAATCTTACAAACTACTTAAACTGAGTTAAACTAACCTAAGGACAACACACTCTTCCATGCCAGAGGGAGGATTCGAACCTCCGACGCGGGAGGCCTCGCGATTCGTAACGTGGCGCTGCAGACCACTCGGATACTCCCACACGGCGAAAATGGTTGATATGTTGAATTAACAATACACAAGGTCTGATGATGGCAGCTTGCATCTGCCGAAACCACTCAAAATGAAGATCGTATGAAGCGATCTTGGGTGAACCATATTTCTTCTATTTTGATATTTTTATGAAAAACAAGATAGACGGGAGAAATGTCAGAAATATACTAATTTAACATAAAGGTTTCTATTCCCTCGGGGAAGCCTATAACTGAAGAACTGGTTAGCTGGGTCAGACTGCTCTAGCTTGATTCGAAGAGCCGGATACAGTCAGCTGCCGGGCTATCGGACGTCTTCGCTATTTCCGTGGGAGTACACTAGGGATCTGCCCTTTCACCCCTCCATTACAGTCATGGATACCGCCAAAAGAGATCTGCAGAAAATCGCACCCTGGACGTTACTATACGCTCATTATGTACTACTGGCCTCGATGGAAAAGACTGACCTTCGAGTTCAAGCCTGGAATGACCCCCTTGCAGAAGTAGGACTACGGCTCAGTGTTATGAAAACACATTACCTCTCCACAGATTTAGAAGACCCTGTTAGCATCAAAATCAATGGTGTTCACCTCCCAATTGCAAGAACTGGCCTCGACAATTGAAGCCGACGGAAATCTAAGTGCAGAAATTTCCAACAGCCTAAGCAGTTCGTGGCTTAAATGGCGTTCTGCTAGAGGAATACTGTGTGACAGGAAAATTCCCAACAAGCTAAAATCAGAAATTTACCGATCGGTAATCCGCCCAGTTGCACTTTATGGGACTGAATGCTGGCCTTCGACAAAAGAAGTGGAGCAAAGACTTGCCGCAATGGAAACAAAGATGCTCAGGTGGGCATCAGGATTAACGCTGCACTACCACGAGACAAACAATGAAGTTCGTAGGCAATACGGCGTTACTTCTATAGTCAGGGCCGTATTTAGAGTATGCGACGGCCCTGTGCAGTAATTTATTCTACGCCCCACCCCCCTGGCATCTTGGATTCAAAGTGATTTCTAAAAAGCTCTTTACATACGCCACTGCTATAAACACAACAACCTGAACTTTATTGCTGTAACTGGAAAAAAAATCGTAGGCAACATTTTGCCGCCCCCTACATTTTGCCGCCCTGTGCATCTGTACATGTTGCGCCTGCCTACATACGGCCTGGCTATAGTAAATAAGATGAGGAAAAGCCGCCTACGCTGGTACGGGCATGTCCTAAGAGCAGATGGAACGACAGGGGCAAAAATTTGTTTTAACTTAAATATAAGAAGACGAAGGGAGCGATGGCTTGACACCGTGCGTGAAGACTTAAAGATCTCAGGTCTCCACCCTGACCAGGCACAAGGTCGTAGGAAATGGCGACAACGAGCCAAAGCAGCGGACCCCGACAGCACGCGGGACAAACGCTAAGGATTGATTTGATTCGATTCGATTTTCTCAGGGAAGCCAAAACAGTGTTGGTCCAACCCGCCACTGCCCGCACCGAAACTAAGTACATTGTGCGGTATCGCTCCCTGTATATCTAGTAAAGCCAACTAATGCCCTTGAACAGTGCAAGGAGTCCATTTACCAGTTCTTTATTAGACACAATTTCTTCGTGTCTGGTTGTCCCAAATGTTCTGTGCCTTTTACTCTCCAATGCAATGCATTCGAAGATTAGATGTGATGCAGTTTCATCACCGTCATCACAGGTCCTACATTTAGGGTCCTCTTCTGTTATTCCCATTGTATGTAGGTGTTTTTTGAAATTCCCATGGCCTGTCAGCAGTCCAACCATGAGTCTAATCTCTGTCCTGTTCAGGCCCAGGATAACGCTAACGAAGAAGAAGATTAAAAGTTTCTATTATAATAGTACTGCCAATACGTATTGTAAAATCTGACATTGTCAGAACGTAGATGGCGGTCTTATAATTAGATAAATGCTTAAGAATTAAAAAAAATTATTTAAAATTAATAAAATTGGCCTAGACCTCAAAGTGTCAGTTTTCATATGATATAAAAAAAACCTTACACTTTGCAGTTTAGGCCAATTTTATTAATTTTAAATAAAGTGTATAAAATTCTTTTAAATACGTATTATTTCTGAGTTTAACTAATATGTTCATAAGTTTATTTTTAGATAGCCACAGTTTATTTTTCATTGACCTTGCGGTCTCTGCTAACGACAAAGAAATCCAAGTAGCTTCTGGTCTAAAACAGAGGACACTACATGACTTTTTATATGAATGTTGATGGTCACGTATGAGAAAAGACTACGACAGCCGAAACAGGTGAGAGTTGAGCACTTCTTGTAATAGCAGCAGCAGTCACGTTTCGGCACCGCTCACAATGGATTACCCTTCCGTGGTGACAGAGACTGGGATGAATTGTCGACGCCGTAATATATCACCAATCCAGACCTAATTGGAGGAGGAAAGCGGTGGCGGAAATGCGCGTTGCCGGCACAGTCCAGTTATTCCTTTTCCGTTAAATGCTTGATGAACTGTGCGCGTCACAGAGCGAAAACGTAAAGGAACTTCGTAATGGAACGGGCGTTAGCAGGCGAAAAAACTAATGTAATAATAAAAGTCACCTACATAACAAATTTGCTGTCGACACGACGCTAAAAAAGGGCAAGGGTAAAAAAGAAAAGTAACCCGGGTACGGACCACTAGTGCAGCTGAACCGTCGAGTGGGGAGGGGGAAACGCGAAGCAAAATTAGAGTGGGCGTCCGGAGACAGAAGGCGGAAAAAAGGCAAAGGAAACACACGGTGGCGGGGGGGGGGGGGGGCCGAATATTAGATTATCTGCGGCCGCCGGTCGCTTTGTAGTTTAACGACGCGCGAAATGGAATTTGGAAGATACGCACAACTGCAAAAGGCTGCGGCGAAATGAAGACCGGCCTGGGAGGCCGCCGCGGCGTGTGCACTCCCATCTGGTGGATCTCTGGAGAGGCATTACCGGGGGGCAAATTGTGTTGCCGCCCTATGAAGAGGGCACGGTAGGATCGCGCCGAGGGAAGGCCGCGAATCCCCCGTGGCGAGGCCAATAATGAAAAATAACGCCACATCTTTGAATTACACTATATACACGGAATCCGTCAGATCCCTGCTTCCGTGCTAATATTCTCATTTTTAGAAAAGATCAAGCGTGCGCTACATTTTCTCATAATTTTTTTGTCGTAAAATATAGTTTTAAAGGGAATATTAACCCTAGCACCCTTAAGCTCGGATCTGTCACATGGATGGGGGGGGGGGGGGGGAATTTATTTTTGTTTGTTTGTTTATTTAAAATTCAAATATTTGTAGAGCTTATGGGACTTAACTACGGGGTCATCAGTCCCTAAACTTACAAACTAGTTATGAACTAGCTAAGACTACAGACGGCACAAATATCCATGCCCGAGGGGGGATTCGAACCCCCGACCGCAGTGGCCGTGCAGACCGTGACTGAAGCGCCTCAGTCCCCTCGGCCACCGCGGCCGGCTTTATTTATTTATTATTATTTAATGAAGTAGGAATTTCTTTATTAGGTTGCAACACCCTTCCCATAGTTATCAGAAACATTATAACAGATGCAAACACAACAGATAAAGTAATGAATATGACAAATGTTATTATATTTTTATCATCAAACTAACACTTAGATATACATCAGACTAGTATTAAGAAATCATAAAGAACGTACAACACCAGACCACAAATACGAAAACAGAAAATCAAAGTAAAAATTACAATTGAGGTTTTCCTTCCTACTCACTTTCACTTTCAATTTCACAATTTGTGCATATGATTGTTTTTGTAGAATGAGTGGAACACACATACTTGGAACACCTGCAACAAACAATAGACACTTTTGTCATCTTGTCCTTTTCCCTTCTAGAGTTTTTAGTCTTCAAACAGATGTGACATCTGCCTCTTGAATAAAAGTTAACAGCTTGAACAGTTGCAGTAATTCTGATACTGACGAGACATTTTATTAGAACTGCGAGTAATGTAGGACTGCTCTAACAACAATGGCGATTTATTTCAAAACAATGGGAACGTAATACAGCGGTACCAACAGTCAGAAACTGCATTTCTTTCTGTCGTTCTGAGAAATATTTTAATGAGAAGAGTTGTCTCACCGATTTCTCAGGGGGGGGGGGGGCAAAAACTGCCCGTACCTAAATTAAATGTAATAGGCAAATTGAAATAATTCACAAAAATTACAAAACCACAGCGGAGGGGTATCTGTGGAGAGGCCAGACAAACGTGTGGTTCCTGAAGAGGGGCAGCAGCCTTTTCAGTAGTTACAGGGGCAACAGTCTGGATGATTGACTGAGCTGGCCTTGTAACATCAGCTAATGTGGCTCTGCTACACAGCTACTGCGAACGGCTGAAAGCAAGGGGAAACTACAGCCGTTAATTTTCCCGAGGACATGCAGCTCTACTGTATGAACATATGATGATGGCATCCTCTCGGGTAAAATATTCCGGAGGTAAAATAGTCCCCCATTCGGATCTCCGGGCGGGGACTACTCAGGAGGATGTCATCAGGAAAGACAATACTGGCATTCTACGGATCGGAGCGTGGAATGTTAGATCCCTTAATCGGGTAGGAAAATTAGAAAATTTAAAAAGGGAAATGGATAGGTTGAAGTTAGATATAGTGGGTATTAGTGAAGTTCGGTGGCAGGATGAACAGGATTTCTGGTCAGGCGAGTACAGGATTATAAATACAAAATCAGTTGGGGGTATCACAGGAGTAGGACTGATAATGAATAAGAAAATAGGAATGCGGGTAAACTACTATGACCGGCACAGCGATCGCATTATCATTGTCAAGATAGATACGAAGCCAACACCGACAACAGTAGTACAGGTTTATATGCCAACTAGCTCTGCCGACGATGAGGAGATCGAAGAAATATATGAGGAGCTAAAGGAAATTATCCAGACAGTTAAGGGAGAGGAAAACCTAATTGTGATGGGAGACTGGAATTCGGTAGTAGGAAAAGGAAGGGAAGGGAGGATAGTAGGTGAATATGGTCTGGGCAGGAGGAATGAAAGAGGAAGTCGCCTGGTAGAATTTTGCACGGAACATGATTTAATCGTAACAAACACCTGGTTTAAGAATCACAAAAGAAGGTTGTATACATGGAAGAGACCAGGAGACACCGGAAGGTATCAGATAGATTTTATAATGGTAAGACATAGATTCCGGAACCAGGTTATAAACTGCAAGACGTACCCAGGGGCAGATATAGACTCTGACCATAACTTGTTAGTCATGAACTGTAGGCTGAAAATGAAAAAATTGCAGAAAGGTAGGAAAATAAGGAGATGGGACTTAGATAAATTGAAGGAAAGTGAAGTTCTGGACAATTTCAGAGGGAGATTTAGGCAACAATTGACAGAAACAGGAGGAAATAAAACCGTAGAAGAGGAATGGGTAGCATTGAGAGATGAAATAGTGAAGGCAGCAGAGGACAAAATAGGTAGAAAGGCAAGACCTACAAAAAATCCTTGGATATCACACGAAATACTAGATTTAATTGATGAAAGGAGAAAATATAAAAATGCAGTAAATGAAACAGGCAAAATGGAGTTCAGACGATTAAAAAATGAGATTGACAGGAAATGCAAAATGGCTAAGCAGGAGTGGCTAGAAGCCAAATGCAAATCTGTAGAAGAATGTATAAGAAGGGGAAAAGTAGATACCGCCTACAGGAAAATAAAAGAGACATTTGGGGACAAGAAAAGCAACTCTACGAATATCAAGAACTCAGATGGGAAGCCGGTTCTCAGCAAAGAAGGGAAAGCTGAAAGGTGGAAAGAGTACATAGAACAGCTCTACAAAGGAAATGAACTTACAGACAATGTTGTAGGAAGGGAAGAGGATGTAGATCAAGATGAAATAGGAGATGCTATACTGAGAGATGAATTTGACAGAGCCTTGAAAGACCTAGGTCGGAACAAGGCCCCAGGAGTAGATGACATACCCTCAGAGCTACTAAAGTCTCTGGGAGAGCCAGCCATGACAAGACTATTTGAACTGGTGTGTAGGATTTATGAGACAGGCGAAATACCCTCAGACTTTAAGAAAAATGTAATAATCCCCATTCCAAAGAAATCGGGCGCAGACAGGTGTGAAAATTACAGAACCATCAGTTTGATAAGTCATGGTTGCAAAATTTTAACACGAATTATCTACAGGAGAATGGAAAAGCTGGTAGAAGCTGACCTCGGGGAAGATCAGTTTGGATTCAGGAGGAACGTAGGAACCCGGGAGGCAATACTCACTTTACGTCTTATCTTAGAAGATAGATTAAGGAAAGGCAAACCTACATTTTTAGCCTTTGTAGATTTGGAGAAAGCATTTGACAATGTTGACTGGAATACACTCTTTCAAATTTTGAAGTCAGTAGGGGTAAAATATAGGGAAAGGAGAGTTATTTATAACTTGTACCAAAGCCAGACCGCAGTTATTAGACTCGAAGGGCATGAAAGGGAAGCATCAGTTGGGAAGGGAGTAAGACAGGGTTGTAGCCTTTCTCCAATGTTATTCAATTTGTACATCGAGCAGGCGGTGAAGGAAAGCAAGGAAAAATTTGGAATAGGTATTAAAGTACAGGGGGAAGAAATAAAAACATTGCGTTTTGCTGATGACATTGTAATTCTGTCAGAGACAGCAAAGGACCTGGAAGAGCAGTTGAATGGAATGGACAGTACGTTGAAGAGAGCATATGAAATGAAAATTAACAAGAGCAAAACAAAAGTAATGGAATGCGGTCTTAGAAAATCGGGCGATGCTGAAGGAATTAGATTAGGTAACGAAACAATGAAGGTGGTAGATGAGTTTTGTTACTTGGGTAGTAAAATAACATGTGATGGTCGCAGTACAGAGGATATAAAATGCAGAATGGCAATGGGAAGAAAAGCATTTTTGAAAAAGAGAAATTTGCTAACATCGAATATTAATTTAAGGGTAAGGAAGTCTTTTCTGAAGGCATTTGTGTGGAGTGTTGCCTTGTACGGGAGTGAAACATGGACGATAAGCAGTGCGGACAGGAAGAGAATAGAGGCTTTTGAAATGTGGTGTTACAGAAGAATGCTGAAGATTAGGTGGGTAGATCGCATAACCAATGAAGAAGTACTGAACAGAATTGGTGAGAAAAGGAATTTTTGGCATACCCTGGCTAGAAGAAGGGATCGCTTGGTAGGACACATTCTTAGACATCGGGGAATCGTAAATTTAGCATTAGAGGGAAGTGTGTGGGGGAAAAATCGCAGAGGGAGACCAAGAGACGCGTATAGTAAGCAGATTCAAGTGGATGTGGGTTGCCGTTCTTATGAGGAGATGAAAAGGCTTGCTCAGGATAGAGTAGGGTGGAGAGTTGCATCAAACCAGTCTCCGGACTGAAGACCATAACAACAACTTAAATTCTTACTTCTTTACTCCAACAACTAGATATATTAAACAAATAAAACAAATACCGCGGGCAATATTTGCCCCCCCCCCCCCTCACCACTAGCGGTGCTAGGGTTAAAAGTGGAAAAATGAGCAAGAAGTTCTTGTGGAGGTCGCAGTGAAAATGTGCTGTGGTGTTCCGTTTCCTGCTAAACATGTCAGAAAGAACAGGCACCACATATAGGGTGTTTCCGTGACAGAGTACAAAAAATTATCAGAACATGGAGCATGCTCCACTGATAGGGAGCCGGGGGTCGAGGAAGGCGGCTGCAGGGTGTATGGCAGTAAACTCGTCTACTGCTTCATATGGCACTACTGTTTTCCAGTGTAATTATATCAAACACGAGTACAAGTTTTCACGTACTCCACTGTTTATTTAAATATACGTTCTTTACATCCTGTAAGGAAACAACGAGAACGAGCCTGATTAGTAGGAAGTCATGATGCCGAATTTCCTGGTCCCTGGACTGTAATCAGAAGTCTTATTCCATGGCTTGCGACGTCTCCCTATCTGAATCCCCTTAATTTGTTGAAATGTTTGTAAAACTAGTTGATTTAACACTACTGGGTTTATCAGTCCCTAGACTTACAAACTAATTAAACTAACTTAAAGACAACAGATACACCCATGTCCGAGAGAGGACTCGATCCTCCCATAGGCAGCAACCGCGCGCTCCGCAGCAAGGCGCCTTAGAGCGCTCGGCCATTGCACATGGCCTTGATTACGTGCTACTGGGATATCTATATTCACTTGTGTATCAGACCCCATTGGTACAAAGATGCAATCAGCAGTCAGAATTGTAGCTGCTCGTGGGGTGATTCGAAATACAACACTCATATTTATCATGTTGCGTCACGCCTGCATTGAGGTTCGTGACAGTCAATTCCAGCACATTTTGTAACTTACAGTGCATACGGTACGTATTTTGTGTCAATGATGATATTTGGAGTGAACCAGAACTAATGTAAATAAAAAAAATATATACAGTAATGTTACTGTATTTCTACTGTCTCCTCAAGCTGCCTTCTCCGAGCACAGGTTCCCTACCTCAAATTGTTCATTGGAAAGAACAGATACCATTGGTAATTGTGCAACTATTATCAATCAACACAGAAAGGAATTTTCGACACTGGTTGCCAGTGGCCATTGAAATAAATCAAAGAGGAAGATTAAAATGTGTGAACAGCTAGGAATAGAACCCAGGTCCTTCTTTTTACTACGAAGTCGCTGTGATCACCACACCACTGGGTACACAGTGATCATCACTGCTGCACGGGCTGCCCTAGTGCGCTTCTGGCCAGATGCGAATTCAAGTTATCCACACATTACTGACGGATAGTGCAGATGCACATCAGGCCCAAACTCTTACGGGAACCTGTGGTGTGTAACAATGGGCAAGACCACTACATTAGAAATTTTTGGTGGAGTTGAGAGTTTGCGTCTGACGGGATGTGCCCGCGCGGCCATGGTGACTGCTGTGTTGCCAGTGGCGAAGTAGTCAGCGTGAATGCCTAGTAAGCAGGAGGTCACGGGTTCGAGTCCCGGCAAGGCACAAATTTCTAATTTTCCTAATTGATTTATTTCAGTACCAATGAGCATATGGCGTCTTAATTTCCTTTGTGTGTTGACATGAATTACTGTCAAAAGAATCAGAAATATTTTCCCTTTTAACTCGTGTTAGACGCCATGTGACCTGCTGTTAATTTTCGTTTTCTCTTATTGCTGCACAGCACGTAATATGTAGCAACGGGCGGAATTTTCCCTCGACTACGGAGAATGAGTTGGATTTAAACTTTCCGGCTGAATAAAGCTTTGGCCAACTGAGTTCAAATCTCCTCTTCAGAATGAAAATCAATCCAGAAATCATCCTCCGCCGTGTATCCGCAGTATTATTTTTTCCAGGAGTATTAGTCCCAGACCTGTGCTGAAGAACGTCTATGAAGTTTGGCAGGTAGGAGATAGCAGTGTCCACTACTGCGGGATATAACAGCAGCCAGCAGAAATACAAGGATGCTGATGCGGGCGTACTGCTAGAACAGCCATTATGATTAATAGAACAATTTATCCACAGAACAAAAACAAAATACTTGCTTCAGGCTTGAAGCGGGGTAACAGGAATTCTGCTAAGTAACAAATATAAAATGAGCGGGACTAGATTATTTTGGCTGCTGCTCATGGGTCCCGTGGCATACTGTCTCCCGAGCACCAATGTGTGGCTGCTTAAGTCAGCGATATAGAGCAGGCCTTCTCTGCCGTCTGCTCGAGCGAGCTGGCTCGCGCGGCGCCACAGCAGTGAGCTGTCGGCCGGCTCGCGGTGACAAATGGTAGCGGAAGAGTTGTGAGGGGCAGCGAGGAAAGGCAGGAATCCAAACAAAGTAACTCCGTAATGGAGAATTGTTGGGTAGTCTAATTTACGGCCGCTGATATGTTCTATGGAGATGTTACACTGCTCGGTGGTTGAATAAACTATATACTTCCAAATCAATTGTATGAAAGAGAAAATACAATTTATTTCTTCTTTTTATTATTTTTGTAAAGTGTATCACAAATGAAATAGCTGTAAACAGATACAACACTTAACGGAATGTTAATCACACTTTCCGATGCTCAACTTCAAAATAAGGCAAGAAAAGGTATTACAATATGAGAATATTATCAAATACATCTAAAAAAAATTCTAACATAAATAACCATGATGGAGGTTGAAACCTGGATCCACGGATTGACAGTCTAAGCTCTAGACTGCTCAACCAGCGACGTCAAACGTTCAATCGTTTGTAGGGCTTATGGGACTTAACTACGAGGCCATCAGTTCCTAAACTTACAAACTACTTATGAACTAGTAATACTAAGAACGACACAAATATCCATACCCGAGGGGGGATTCGAACCCCCGACCGTAGTGGCCGTGCAGACCGTGACTGGAGCGCCTCAGTCCCCTCGGCCACCGCGGCCGGCCCAGCGACGTCGTTCATATTTACGAGTACCCAGTCTACAGCATGAAATCACAAAAATCGTTCATTACTCGAACGTCATTGACTCTTGGCTCAATATATATTAGTAAAAAATGCTGATCTTTAGACGATCTTTAGACGCATAGCATTGTAAACGCGATTTTCCATCACAAAACTTCCCTAGATTATTCAAAACATTACTGAGTGTCTAGCAATATAGAACGACTATGAAAAATTTGATCGAAATCGGTGACCCCCCATGTTAGTAGTACGTTCTTCAATCTTTGGACCTCCGCTTTACGCACTTCATCTTGCAAGTGCCCATAATCATTCGTATGGGAGGTATTGTAATGCAGTTGTAAATTAAATTTTTTCGTTGTTTTAGAAATTTTGAAGCATGCTAAGCATTTTTTCAGAAACAAATGCGCTTCTTGCACTGACGTGTTGTACATTGACGTTGATGTGTCTGCTTTTCGTTTTGAAGCCATCATACTAAATTTCTTCGACTTGAAAAAAGTGCTCTGTACGTTATGTACTGTGTGGTGGGCATACGCACTCGCATCTCACACCCAAACCTTCAGATGTCAGACACTCAGATCGGTACCAAAGGTTGTATATCGATAGAGTATCAACCGAAACTTCTATATAATTCGTGCTGTGTACTGCCGTCCAGAAGAACATGCGTTAATTATAATAATAAGTAACACCTAACCTACGGAGAGGAAAAGCGTCACTGTGAGAGCGTATCACGTAGTGCTACCGTGGGCTAGTTGGCAGAGCGTTAGTTCATCGAACAGAGGAGAGTGGGTTCAAGCCCCGCCTAGAGCCCCCTCCCCCTTTTTATTTAACTTCAGGATGTTGGAAATGGTTAAAAGAGAATGCCTATAACGTTCGACAGGTTCATTTCGCAAAACAGCATTGTCAGCTGTAGCAGTAGCGAGCGGACTGGACAGCAACGTCAGCCCCACTTGATGGTGTGGGCAAACACACGGCACTCTAGCCACAACACACACATCCGCTGAACGGCTGTGCTGCCTGTCTAGCAGTCATTTATTGTTATCGTTACTATTATTATTAATTAAATACTACCGTACGTATGGTGTAATTGTTTCTTTTATGAACATACTTTGCAGGTTTGCTACTTTCAAATAAAACGAATCAGAAGCAAACTGCCGATTACACAGTGCTGCGAAATCCGAACAGTCTTTTACATTTCAGGAACATGTTGTCCCATGTAACACTCGGTGTACGTTTGTCGATGTAGAACAATTTGCAACGTCATACAGAAAAAAAAGAAAAAAGAAAAAAAAATTGCGCCACCAGGGTTTGAACCGAGGATTCTTGTAACGACAAACATTCGCTCTATCAACTACCCCATGGGAGTTTAGCGTGGCAGACCCCTACAGATACGCTTTTCCTGTGCTCCGTAGGACAGGTGTTGCATATAGTTTCCCATTTATATACATTCTCCTGGACAGCAGCACATAGCACGAATTATATAGAAGTTTCGGTTGATACTCTATCCATATACAACGTTTGGTACCGATCTGAGTGCCTGACATGTGAAGGTTTGGGTGTACGCCGGAACAACGTTGTGCTTATTCGCTTGAAGGCAGCGCTGTTCACAGCTACCCAGCGCTGCAGCTGAGCATTCAGCCGCGAGCGCTCACGGGCCAGGCAGCGAGCGAGCGCGAGCGCTCTTGCTCGTCTAGCCGCCTCCTGAGCAAGAGGACGCTGCTCTCCGCGCTATATATATTCTTTATTATGGCTTTTGGTTACAGTGACCATACAGCCAGCGGTTATTACATTGACAACATTACAATAGAATTGAGATTCTTACAATGTATAGCACAATATTAATAAGTATCTCACATCATACAGCCTTAGAATAAAAGTAGAAAAATCATATGTACAAGACATAAAACAATACATATTTAACAGTACGAGTGACATATGTATACAATGAAGATGAAACAGCATAGGACCATATGAGAGGTGCAAAGACAAATGAAAGTCAAAATATAATATAAAATTACTTATGCAGTTTCACGCAGTGCATATTCAAGGTAAACACACTAGCTCTAAAATTAGAGCTGTATGCCGGTGACTTTGAGGTAGTCCTTCAGTAAACGGTACTTAAACTTGTCGAATCCATGAAGGAGGACAGTGACACTTGTGGGGAGGGGGTAAACCCCTCGCATCCAGCGTTCGGTAGAATACACTTTGTGCGGCCGTGTTCTTGGTGCGAATTCCAGTATGATGTGGTTGAGATCCGCCACTGCCGTTCCATCTTTGTCGCAATGCCGAGAAGCGACTCTCCGCCCCTTGTAATTGGCGCGAGTGGCGGCGCGTGCTAAACTTCGTTCTCTCGTTGCTCTGCTGGTGGGTGCGCGTTCGATACTACGGGACTGCTCACAGATAAGATACAACCAGAAGTAAAGCTGTGAATGCGGGTCGTGAGTTGCGCGCTTGGATGGATCAGCTAGCGCAGCACTTGCCAGCAAAAGACAAAAGTCCCCAGGGTTCGAATCTCTGTCCATTACACAGTTTTCATCTCCTCGTGAGTTTCACAATATCATCTGTCACAGTCTAAAACAGACTTCAACTCAGTATCACAAACTTTGCGCGTTCTGTATGTAGTTTTAGGCTTTCATGGTATATATACTCTGAAATTCGTTGTATCAGTCGCTAAACTTACAAACTGCTTATTAACTAGCTTATACCAAAGACGGCACAAACATCCATTCCCGAGGGGTGATTCGAACCCCCGACGGAGAACGGCCTCGAGCATCGTACCTTAGCGCCTCAATGCGCTCGGCCGCTTCACCGCGGCTGAACAGTCAGAATACGCAAGTGAATCGTCAAACTGTGAGTGTGTGGCGAAAAACGAGTAGTGTTCACCTGCTAAATAAATGCTGGCAAACTCTAATGGATGTAGCACGTTTCTAGGCGATTTAAAGTTTCTTAGTTTGTCTAGCCTAAAATGTATTGTATGATTCTTTACACATGTACAAATACAACAATGGCCTAACTCTAATATGGAAGTAATTTAATTACTATTATGTTTGTCTTTGATCATGGTTAAGTGTCAATGTCTACTGTCTGTACACATGTTTATTACTTTTAGCTTTCCGTTACTTCTCTCGTAACTGATGCTTTTGACACGAATAAAAAAATAAAAATGGGGATTAACATTACGTCGAGGGTAAGGTCATTAGAGTCAGAACACTTGCTGATAATGGCAAAAAGTGTGGTTTCTTCACAGAAACCAAAAGGCATTTGCATTAGCAAGTGAGGGACGCCTTGGTAAACTTAACTTTATACCCTTGAACGAATAATAGAACTTGCATATTTTTTGCGAATGTGCATTTCACTTCCCTCGATAAATGTATTCCAATTAATTAATTAATTAGTTAATTAATTGTTGGCGCGGTGGAGTGGCAGAGCGCTCTAAGGCGCCTTGCTGCGGGACGCATGGTTCCTCGCCGTCAGAGGTTCGAGTCCTCCCTTAGGCTTAGGGGTGTGTGTCTGTTTGTCCTTATGTTACTTTAAGTAGTTTGTAGGGCTAGGGCTGATAACTACAGCAGTTAAGTCCCTCAAATTTACAAACATATGAATATATCAATGCATCGCTGCGCACTGCATGTTTCCATACAATCATAACGAATAATTCAAATGACGCGGCGGATTAGCCGCGCGTACTGGAGCGCCGTGTTGCGATGCGGGTGGCCGTAGGGGGGTTCGATTCCCCCCTCGGGCATAGGTGTTTGTGTTGTCCTTAGTTTAGTTTACCTTAGGTTAAGTAGTTTGTAAGCTACGGACTAATAACCAAGCTGCTGAGTCCCATAGATTTTCAAACATTTGAACAAACAACCAACAATAATTCCAATGTTAAAATGTCGGTAAATCTATCGGACTGAACTGCATGGTCATCAGTCCGTAGCTTACAAACTACTTTAACTAAGGTAAAGTAACCTAAGGACAACACAAACACCCATGCTCGAGGGTGGACTCGAATCCCCGAAGGCGAACGACCGCGCGCACCGCAGCACGGCGCCACAATGAGCACGGCTAATCCACTGCGGCGGCGAATTATTCCAAATAAGTATTATGTAGTTAAGAAATCTAATATACCATTACCGGATAAACCGTGATTGTCTATATTCCTTCCAGAATGGTCACGGAGCGTAAACTTCAAATGTTCAAATGTTTGTAAAGCTTATGGGACTTAACTACGGGGTCATCAGTCCCTAAACTTACAAACTACTTATGAACTACTTACGAACTAGGACGGCACAAATATCCATGCCCGAGGGGGGATTCGAGCGTAAACTTGTACACACACAACAGTCACTGTTTTCTCAAACCACTGAGGAGCGTATTTTAAAACTGGGCACTAATCTGCAACTGTGTAATGGGCCATTCGTCTGCGAGAAAACCTCTTTATACGAAACAAAGACAAAGTCCATTTTGTTGCGGTTCTGCCCTGTACAGCGAATGCCTTTGTTTGTCGGTCATACAGCCGCGAGTCAAGACGGATCAATTCTCCCAAGCGCATTTCATTCCGAATTTCTTCGGCTTACTCGCAGAAAGTTTCATACAAAGTCGCATAGCGGAACACATTTAAAGTCGCCCAGGTTTTGCGGAATTTAAATGAGTTTACTTGATATTTCTTTCACACAAAAGCAGGGAGAAAATGGGAAAGGACAGCGAGGGAGGGAGAGGGGAAGGGGAGGAGAATGCCTTCAGAACAGCGTCCACAGAACCGCACGCCGTATCTTTCAGAAACATACACAATGTAATAAGAGAACTGGAAAGGTCCTTTAATTGCATACTCTCAGTAACAATCTGACATTGTATTCTATTGTCATTTATACAGAAGGATGTACCGGATGATCAAAAAGTCAGTATAAATTTGAAAACATAATAAATAACGGAATAATGTAGATAAAGAGGTAAAAATTGACACACATGCTTGGAATGACATGGGGTTTTATTAGAACAAAAAAAAGTATTGCTAGACGCGTGAAAGAAGATCTCTTGCGCGCGTCGTTTGGTGATGATCGTGTGCTCAGCCACCACTTTCATCATGCTTGGCCTCCCAGGTCCCCAGACCTAAGTCCGTGCGGCTGTTGGCTTTGGGGTTACCTCAAGTCGCAAGTGCATCGTGATCGACCGACATCTCTAGGGATGCTGAAAGACAACAATGCCAATGCCTCACCATAGCTCTGGACATGCTTTACAGTGCTGTTCACAACAGTATTCCTCGCCTACAGCTATTGTTGAGGAATGATGGTGAACATATTGAGTATTTCCTGTAAAGAACTTCATATTTGCTTTGTCTTAATGAGTTATCCTAATTATTGCTTTTCTGATCAGATGAAGCGCCATCTGTCGGACATTTTTTGAACTTTTTTTTTTTTCCTAATGAAACACCATGTCATTCCAAGCATGTGTGTCAATTTTTACCTTTCTGTCTACATTATCCCGTGATTTATTAAGTTTTCAAATTTATACTGACTATTATACTGCTATTAGGAATAAATTGTGATGTTAAATGAAACACGTGCTGGATTTATTGCATGGGCAGGCAGATGCACAACATGCAATGCACAAAAAAGGAGAAAACTAAGAGGATATCCTGTTATACTGAATCGCTGAAGAGTACTCCTCTATCACATGTAGCAAAAAGATCTATGTACCAGGAGTGATTCTAATAACGGAACGGTTTATCTTGCTTATTCACGGAACGTCCGCTCAAGTGTATATTAAATGATTAATCGCCGACTGGGATGCAAAGCGAAGTCTATAAGTAACTTGCGTGGCCTGAAAAGTACACGTCACAACCTCCTAACACGTTAACGGGGTGTCGCGAAAAAAGAAAACCAGCAGGATAGTCTCAATAAGCAATCTATCCTCAATTAATGTAAGCATTACGCAACAACCATTTCAGACGTCGACATTAATTTGGAGGGCAGATGATAAAGTGTTTGTAAGTAAATATTTATATCACTTCCGAAGCTGATTTTTATGAGAATGTCTCATCTTACGCACCACTTCTACTTTCAGTTAGCTAATATAACATATGTTCTGCGCCATATGCTACGGATCAGTTAGAGGACTTTTCGATTTAAGATAAATCCAGTGCTGTGATTTATTTAGAGCATCGTGCACTATTTTTTTTTTTTTTTTTTTTTTTTTTTTTTTGTGGTTTTAGGGCGCACAACTTCTATGGTCATTAGCGCCCAGCCAAGAACATTGATTCGCTATGATCTCAAAAAAATGGTGACTGTCAGAACATCAACAATAGACTAAAAACGATAGATAAAAGACAATTAAAAGGGTTAAATATCCTTGGATAGGTTGGCCAAGTTCATAAAACGCAAAACCCGAGCAGCTGCTCGTGTGTCATCAGCTAAAATTTCCTCCAGAGTAGACGGAAAGTGAAGGGCTACACGGAGATGATTAAAATTAACACAAGTCAGTAAAACATGTCGCACTGTCAGCAGTTCACCGCAGGAGCATAGCGGTGCAGGTTCGGCGGATAGCAAGTGACGGTGGCTGAAACGGCAATGACCGATCCGCAACCGAGGCAGGATGACCTCCTCCCGCCGAGAGGGGCGTGAGGATGTCCTCCAAGCGGTCGGGATCGGTTTGACAGTTCGCAATTTATTGTTGTACAGTGAAAGCCACACACTGTGCCATTGCGACACGATACTCCGGCGAAGAGCCCGTTGAACATCGTCCGATGGGACGGAAAAGGTAGCCATGCGAGGCAAAAGAGCTGCTGCCTTGGCTGCTGTGTCGGCGGCCTCATTCCCGGGCACACCCACATGGCCAGGGACCCACAGGAAAGAAACGTGACAGCTGTCATCCGCCAGCAACTGGAGGGAGCGTTGGATCCGATACACGAGAGGATGGTTCGAGAAAGGGTCCTTAAGACTCTGCAGGGCAATAAGGGAGTCAGAACATATGGCATAGAAAGGTTCGCGGTGGCGGCAGGTATACAAAACGGCCTGGTGGAGGGCGAAAAGCTCAGCCGTGAAGTTTGAGCACCGGTCAGGGAGCTTGTATTGGAACCGGTTGTCCCCGACGACGAAGGCAGATCCGACACCGGCAGTGCTCTTGGAACCATCAGTGTAAATAAATACGGCATTATCGAACCGCGAACGGAGTTCGACAAGCCTCGAGCGGAATACCAAATCCGGAGTGCTCTCCTTGGGGAGCGAACTAAGTTCGAGGTGTGTGTGAACCTGGGCCTGATGCCACGGTGGCAATGGGCTTTCGCTCAACCGAAGGGTGGAAGGAAGGGTAAAATCGAGCCGTTGTAGCAGGCGGCGAAACCGAACTCCCGGTGGAAGCAAGGCAATCGCAGACAACTGATATTGGCGATCGAGTGAGTCGTCAAAAAATAATCTGTAAGAGGGATGGTTGGGCATCGACCGTAGGCGGCATGCATACCGACACAAGAGTATGTCACGTCGAGTGGTCAAGGGTAATACAGCAGCCTCGGCATACAGACTTTCAACAGGGCTGGTAAAAAATGCACCGGTCGCCAGACGTAATCCACGATGGTGGATAGAGTTGAGACGGCGGAGAATCGACGGCCGTGCTGAAGAGTACACAAGGCTTCCATAGTCGAGCTTCGACTGAACAATGGCCTGGTAAAGGTGAAGCAGGACGGTACGATCCGCTCCCCATGACGTGCCACTGAGGACACGAAGAACGTTAAGGGATCGGGCACAACGGGCAGCCAGGTAGGACACGTGTGTGGACCAGCCAAGTTTCCGATCCAACATGAGTCCCAAGAATTTCGTAGTCTCCACGAAAGGGAGAGCAACAGATCCGAGACGTAGACAAGGTGGAAGAAATTCCTTGTATCTCAAAAAATTGATACACACAGTTTTCTCAGTGGAGAATCGGAAGCCGTTTGCGATGCTCCAGGAATATAGACGGTCAAGACAGCGTTGGAGAGAACGCTCCAAGAGACACGTCCGCTGGGCGCTACAATAAATTGCGAAATCGTCAACAAAAAGAGATCCGGAGACGTCGGCTGAAAGGCAGTCCACGATCGGATTGATTGCAATGGCAAAGAGCGCCACACTCAAGACGGAGCCCTATGGTACCCCACTCTCCTGGCAAAAGGTATCTGACAAAACAGAGCCCACCCGTACCCGGAACTTGCGATCCGCCAAAAACGCTTGAATGAAAAGAGGAAGGCGGCCCCGAAGGCCCCATTTGTGCAATGTGCGGAGAATGCCCGCTCTCCTACAGGTATCGTATGCCTTCTCCAAGTCGAAGAACACGGCGACTGTTTTACGCTTCTTTAGAAAGTTGTTCATAATGAAGGTCGACAACGTAACGAGGTGGTCAGCAGCAGAGCGGTGTCGACGAAAACCGCATTGGATATTAGTCAGGAGGCGGCGAGATTCGAGGAGCCAGACCAACCGAGCGTTAACCATGCGTTCCATCACCTTACAGACGCAGCTCGTCAGAGAAATGGGACGATAACTGGAAGGAAGGTGTTTGTCCTTCCCTGGTTTGGGGATGGGGACAACAATGGCTTCACGCCAACTTGTGGGAACACGACCTTCAGTCCATATGCGATTGTAGGTACTAAGAAGAAAGCACTTGCCCGCAGGAGAGAGGTTCTTCAGCATCTCAATATGAATGGAATCGGGCCCGGGAGCAGAAGACCGGGACAGGGCGAGAGCACGATCTAGCTCCTGCATGGTGAAGGCGACGTTATAATTTTCACGATTAAAAGAGCGGAAAGAAGGCGGCCGTGCCTCCTCCACCTGTTTGCGAGGGAGAAAGGCAGGGTGGTAATGGGCAGAGCTCGAAACCTCCGCAAAGAAACGACCCAATGCGTTTGAAACATCAGCTGGGTCCACGAGGACCGCGTTCTCCACGGTCAGGCCAGGAATCGGGGAGTGGACCTTGATGCCGGACAAACGGCGTAGGCCACCCCAGACAACCGTGGAGGGAGTAAAACGGTTAAAAGAACTAGTAAAAGCTGTCCAGCAAGCTTTCTTGCTGTCGTTTATGATACGACGGCACTGCGCTCTCATACGTTTGTAATTGATGCAATTCTCCAAAGTTGGGTGGCGGCGGAAGGTGCGTAAGGCACGGCGTCGGGCTCGAAGCGCGTCGCGGCAGGCTGCAGTCCACCAAGGGACCTGGACACGACGTGGAGAAGAGGATGTACGAGGTATGGAACGTTCAGCAGCAGTGAGAATAACCTCTGTGAGGTATTCGACCTGACTGTCACAGTTGGGAAAATGCTGATTGTGAAAAACAGCCATGGAAGAATAAAGCCCCCAGTCGGCTTTAGAAATGTTCCAACTGGTGGGACGTGGAGATGGGGAATGATGTAGGAAGTGGATGATACAAGGGAAATGGTCACTCGAGTACGTGTCAGAAAGTGCATACCACTCAAACCGACCGGCAAGCTGAGGAGTGCATATTGCGAGGTCTACATGGGAATAAGTGTGTGTTGTGTCAGAAAGGAAGGTCGGTGCACCGGTGTTGAGGCAGACAAGATCGAGGTGGTGGAGAAGGTCCACCAAAAGGGAGCCTCTCGGACAAGGTGCCGGAGAGCCCCATAGGGGGTGGTGGGCATTAAAGTCGCCTACCAACACGAAAGGTGAAGGGAGCTGGTCAACAAGGTTTAGCACATCTGCCCTAGTAAGGGCAGGTGACGATGGCGAATATATATTACAGAGGGAGAAGGTAAATGTGGATAAGGTGATGCGGACGGCAACTGCCTGTAGGTGAGTGTGCAAGGAAATGGGATGGAAATAGACGTCGTCTCGAAGGAGCATCAGAACCCCTCCATGGGCTGGGACACCTTCTACGGGTGGCAGGTCGAACCGCACAGAGGTGTAGTGTGGAAAGTCTGCACGATCACGTGGACGCAACTTAGTTTCCTGGAGGCAGACTAGAAGCGGGCAGTGCAATCGAAGGAGTAGTTTTAACTCCTCCCGATTAGAACGAATGCCGCGAATGTTCCATTGAAGGAGCGCCATGATAAAAATGAGAGAAGAAATAAGGATAAAAACCAAGTAGCGAGCGGGGTCACCTCGACGGCCGCTGAGGACCGGATTTCGAGGGAGCACTGCTATCGCTGTCTGGGGGCAAAGGGTCATGTTCCATTGGTTCGACCGACGCGCCTGCCACCTCCCTGAGTTGATCAGGAGGGGCAGTTTCCACCGCCGGTAAAGGGCCGGGCGCCCGGCAAACGGAGCGTCCCGGTGAAACAGAAAACGGCCGAGGCCGGCAACTGTTGGACGGCGCGACAGATGGGTCACGCCTCGGCGGGGAAGGAGAGGAACTCTTTTTCTTGTCAGCTCTTCTGGAAGACTGACGACGGGAAGAGGCAGTTGACGGTTGGGAAGCCTGAGAACGCAGAAAATCCTCACGGACGGGTTCCTTTTTCAAGGTCCGGGCATCTTGTTTAGGTGCCCGCGGTTTACTAGAGGTTGTTGAAGACTGTACCTTAGAAGCAGCAGTAGGAAGCGGGGACGTGGAACGGGCAATTTCGGGCTGGCGGATCGCACAACTGTGTCAGCGAAAGTGAAATCACAAGTCTGGGTACTGGAATCCTTAGTAGGTCGAGTTGAGGTGAGGACCTTACTGTATGTACCCGCTGGGAGGACAGTGGGCTTTCGACTCGCCAACAACTTTCGAGCGGCAGATGTTGATACCTTCTCCGTGACCCGAATTTGCTGAATGATTTTTTCATCCTTATATACAGGGCAGTCGCGAGAGGAAGCCGCATGGTCGCCGTTGCAGTTAAGGCAGTGAGGGGACGGAGGTGGGCAATCCCCCTCATGGGCGTCCCTACCACAAGTGACACATTTTGCTGCATGTGGGCAATGTTCACGGGTATGGTTGTACCTGTGGCATTGGTAGCAGCGCGTTGGGTTTGGAATGTAAGGGCGGACTGAGATAACTTCGTACCCTGCTTTGACCTTCGACGGGAGGTCAACTCTGTCGAATGTCAAAAACACGGTACGAGTCGGTGTCAGCTGGTTATCTACCGTTTTCATCACCCTGTGGACGGCTGTTACACCCTGATCGGACATATAGGACCGGATGTCGTCATCAGACAACCCGTCAAGGGATCTCGTAAAAACTACCCCCCGTGACGAGTTGAGTGTGCGGTGCGCTTCTACTTTGACTGGAAACGTGTGTAATAACGTAGTCCGGATAAGTTTCTGGGCTTGGAAAGCACTGTCCACTTCCAGCAACAATGAGCCATTGCGCTGACGCGAACAGGTTTTAACAGGGCCAGCAATTGCATCAACACCTTTCTGTATAACGAAAGCATTGACAGAAGTGAAATCTTTTCCGTCGGTGCGCGACACAACAAGAAATTTCGGCAAATTAGGCAGAGTCTTCTTTTGCTGAGGCGAATCTATCTTACGTTTCTGGGTCAATGTCAGTGAAGAAGAGAAGGAAGTCATTGCGGAAGTGTCCCCCGTGATTACCGGCGTCTCCGATGGCGCGCTCCTTCCTAGTGGGGGCCCTCTCCGAGGGCTTACCCGCCTTAGGTGATTGTTCACACCTCAGGTCACACCTCCCGAGAACTGACGGAGGGACTAATTGGCATTTTCGGAAGGTACCAGCTCGGGTAATCACCCCTCCCTGGGCCTGGCCTTTACCAGGGGGTACGTACGTGCCCTACTTGTCTACCCGGGGCGGGGAATTACGCGTTACCCCGTCACCTGCTACGCATGATAATGCGTGGGTCGGCCTTCAGACACGCACAGGGAGGAAAGAAGAAGAATAGAGGAAGTGAAGAGAAAGAAGGAAAGGTGTCTCAAACGCCGAGGTGGAGACTAATGTGGAGAAGAAGGCGAGGAGAGGACAAGGAGAGAGAGACAGAAACAAAGGGTAAGAAAGGAAGGAACCAAGGAATAAGAGTAACGACAACAAGAAAACACCTGAACTCGTGAAATACGCCCGTCTCCGGGCGAAGGCATAAACCGGGAGGGAAAGTGAAGCAGCCTGGGGCAGAAGAAAGGCTGCTCCGGCTCGGGGCCCCGTGCGCGCCACACACGTACCCACAAAAGAACTGTGGGCCCCCTGGGGGGGTTCAGTGCTGTATCGAGTAGAACTTTATATCGCAGTTTGCGAATTTCCAGCGGGCAGAGTTAGAAGCGCAACACTTCTGCATTAAAATTTTTGAAACTCAGAAAAACCTTTACACAGATACATCAAATTAAGGAGGAAGACTACGGTGATGTGTGTTCAGGCCGTAGTCGGGGTTACGAATAGTTCAAGGCGTTTAATAACGGTCGGACCGAAGTTAAAGGTGACCCTCGTTCAAACGCCTTTCGACGACCCGACTGCCAGGAACGTCAAATAAATTGTACGTGTCAAAATCATACAGCGCATAGTATATTATGTTCGTAAACGGTGCGTGCGAATCGGCAATTTTTCAGGAGTCCACATCTCGGATTCTATCGATTACAGAGTTAAGGGGTAACGTGTTCTGGATAGCCCTTGGCCTAATGATTATTTGTAAACATATTACAAGAATGGCAATACCGTAGTTGTCCTACAGTACCGCGTCAAAATTTAAAATATCATACACTTCCTGGAGCCCTTTCAGATAGAGCAAATCGGTTGGTTTTTGGATATTACATTCAGTGGCGGACTAAGGGGGAAGGGCGGACCGCCTCGGCATCTCGTCTTGGGGGGGGGGGGGCGGGGGGGGTGGCCTCCAAATATCCCGAAAGCACTTTATTTTAATTTTTTCCCTCCTTATCTCGAAATCTATTCTTTTAAGACTGTCCCTTGCCTCTCGTTCTGGGAGGCCACCGAATCTCAAAAGTTACGTTTTTTAAAGTAATACATGGGCGGTTCCTGAGAAAAGCACGAAAAAAAAAAAGAAAAAAAAATCACGATTTTTGGATACTAAAGGAACGAATTGTGGGGATGGACACATCGATATTTTATATTCATTACAAAATATTTACCATATGTTTTCAAGATTATATTCTCGTAATACTTTGATAATTTTCTCGATGCTTTTATCGGTTACCGAAATCCAGTAGTTCAAAGTAATTATACTTTTGGGGAAAAATCACAGAACAGTTTTTAGCAGTTTTTGCATGGCGAGTTGAGGATATCTATGTCCATAGTTAAAATAGCAATTTGTTCAAATAATTAAAATATATCCTGTAGACTTTTATCTACAAATGGTATTGTTTCGGTTTTCGAAAATCGTTCTCCGTTATCAAGATACAACAGAAGAACCGCGATGTTTAGCTTCCAAAATTGCTTATTACGCTGAAAGATGGCATTCATGCAGCACTGAAACTTACTATCTGATTAGAAAAAGTCTACTTGGCGAAAAAATTAACACTTGTTCATCGTACAGACTGATGTCTTCACTCGATGAAGGTCTAATTTTGTTTTCGTAACTCCGCACAGATAATGCACAGCATCCAGTTTACATAAATAGGCCTATTGCAACAAATTTTAAACAGTTTGCAGTGGTAAAAACACAATGCGTAGACTTTTCGAATGCTTGGTATTAGGTCGTGCATATGAAATTCAGATAACATATCGAAATTTAATTTAAAGTCGAGAGCAAAATGGTATCTTATTTGGTTCATGAGATGTCTGTCCATACACTTTCTATTCATGGAAAATCGTCGCAGTTCTCACGATACGTTCTTTTGATGATGGTCGCAGGACGCCTTGAAAACGTTTTTCCATAATACTATTCGTTACCAATATCCATAGGTTTCAAGTGACTAGATATGCTGGTTAATTATACAGGTAATAACCCGTCTGGCGTATAATCGTAGTTTCAACTAACAGCAAAGCAACTTTGTTGGGAGGCCAGGCCACGAACTATGTTTCTAGTCGCCAGTCACTCATCAATAATATTTATAAAAATGCAAAAATCACCGTAAATTTGGTCTATGATAGTAAATTCTTCAGTTTTTAGTGGTATTCCTCACAGACCGTCGTGCATTGTGCCTGTAACAAAGAATTTGCATTTTCACGGATATACCCGTAAATCGCGACTGTGACGAAAAATTGTGCAATTAAGAAGGTAAACCTGTTGCATATTGATTTTTATCGAGGCTGTATTGAAAAAATTTGCAATTTAGATTATGCATAAGCCCGTAACTTATCACCGTAAATTACGGCTAACAAAAAGCTCTTTGCGATGAGCGATTCCTCGCCATCCACAACACTCCCTGTTTTTCCTCAGAAAAAAGGTGAACGTTGGTACCGCCCTTGCATTCCGAGAGAAGTCTAATAATCCGACATGATCGATTTTTTTTTCAATGTCTCTACCAATCGCAGATAATTTTTAACGTTATCATTAAAACAGCTTCACATTGCGATTCCCACCATTTTTTTTCCTTCTGCAAATATATTTTATAAACTTACCATGATTCAAGAAATTATTAAAACTGACAATATCAATCTCAAAAAGAAAGATACTGTCACTGTTCTGAAAGTCTGATCAAACAGATATAACAGTGCATTTTCAGGTACACCTTACCATCATCAAATTCATGTTTTTGATGCATTCACTTTATTTTTTTAAATTTCATTTACCTTAATAACTTAAAATGCGTCATCAGGAACACCTGAGACATTTCCACGACATGTTGGCATGCCAAACTTTTTGTTGTAAAATGATTTCCAGTCCATCAGTGAGAATAAATATTCCTTCAGTAAAAAACCGCCTTGATTGCAAAATTTTTATTCCTTATTTAATGACGCGTTTCGCTCTTTAGCAGGGCATCTTCAGATTATCTGCGTGACAGAATTTATACAAAATTACAAGGCGGAATTACAAAACTGGGATAATGGGAAATGGGCTTATTTTGTGTTAAGCGCCCCTGAAATATGGCGAGACGATTGATAGCTCTTGCACGTTCATCTCAGTAGGCGTGTGACTATTATACCTGGCCCCTGCGGAATTTTTCAACTTCCAAAATTAAAAAAACCCGTTGAAAGGACAAAGATACGCAACAACGATAGGCAAGATAAAAGAAAAACTCGAAGACGACGCTTGGCACAATCCAGCAAGAGGCCTACCAAGGCTACTTTCCGAAATGAGAAAGCCGTTGGCAGCGGCGTATAAAGTGTGGAGGAGACTATTTCCAAGGAGGTCGTGCACAATAATTAAAAGGTTATCGTAGAAAAATTTCGTGGGCGAAGTTCAATAATTTTTTGACCATATTTCGAACACCATATCTTGTGTATCACTTAGAAAAATTAGTTATTGATACATCAGTTTCTAGATACCGTTTACCACTAATAACAAAATCACAATATTTTCAGTACATTTAATAAAAATGTAGAAGGAGCCACGTACAGACAACTGTTTAACTAACATGTACGACTGCACTCGCAATTATTTAGAGTCTTTAAGCAAACGTAGTGTATCATGCGATTTCGGTAATTCATTTCCATGTTAATGTTGAAAGCGCTGTCTATTAACAATACTATTATGCGAAACAGCGGTTGGAGTCATTTATACCTTATTCCAGAATGAATCCTGTAGTGCAGAAACAACCTGCATTGCGTTAACTTTATAATCAGAGGTAAGTACCGTTCATTTTTATGATATACTAGCTGAAAACCCGGCGCTGCCCGGGTATTTATTTATTCCTGCCATTCTTTAGGTATATATTCATTTGTATAATGGCGGCATGTCTGTAAAATCTCTTAGGAATACAATTAGTAGTAAAGAAGTAATAGATTAAAACTTAGTGCGTGATGGGGCGGTTTTCCATGAACGTTACTGTCTATGTGCTCATATCTCATGAACTATGAGTCGTACTATGATACAATTCAGAAGGGACACTCAACTATGTGTGTTTATACTGTCTGTAAAATTTCCTGTCGCTACAATTTATAGTGTTCAAATTATAAATTGTAACGTCATACCAAGAGCCGTAGTTTTTATACATAAACAGTGGAAGAGTAGTAAGCGAGAAACTTTTTTCCTTTCATCATTTTACTTTAGTTGGCAGCGAGAAAGAGTTTAATAAAGGTTTGTAATTATGTTTAAAGTTTGTTGCAAGTCGCTAAGTACTGTCATTCTCACACAGTGTATTTCGAAAGTATCGCACATTATATGGCATTTTTTGCGATTTCCATTGTTTATGACGTAATATCTTTTAAACCACGTACCGTATGTGATTCTTAACCATGCTGCAATTGTTACCTCACTGTAAGGAATGTGTGTACCAAATTTGGTTGAATTAGGTCCAGTGGTTTAGGAGAAAATACGCAGCATTGTCTCTAAACGCAGCAGTTTTTCGCTCATCTCATTGTTTATGATGTCGTATCTCGTGATCTCTTTGTTGTATGTGATTCTTACACTTACGGCGGCCGTCCTCGTGGATTGAATCTTACGTGTACAAAATTTAATAAAGACTTGAACCAAACTGTAGATCTGTATGCAATACGAACAAATATACGGACACTCTGCTTTATATATTAGATTACTCTATTTACTAAATTAATTCGTCATTACCTTACAGTATTTGCAACATTGCTTTAGACTTATCATAACCTCAGTAGCATTAATCTGCAAGAGGTAATCAAAATTCCTGAACATTTTTATTGTATTCAGTGTTCAAATGTTTGTAAACGTATGTGACTAAACTGCTGAGGTAATCGGTCCCTAGACTTTCAAAGTATTTAAATTAACTTATGCTAAGGACACCGCACACACACACACACACACACACACACACACACACACACACACATGCCGGAGGGAGGTCTCAAACCTCCGACAGCGTAAGGCCGCGCCAGTACGTAGCATGATGCCTTAGACCAAGTGGCCGCTTCCGTGCTGCTTGTTATTGTAGTTACGATAGTTTTATTACCACCAGATTTAATGACAGAAAAATCAGTGAACAAATTTTTATCATAAGTCTGTTCAACAGCGAGTGAATGTCAAAAAATAATGGTACTACGGTTAAGGAGTATGTCAGTTCCAATTTCTTACTTGGAGGTGCAAAGGTTAACCTCATTTCTGATTCTGTCCACCATGAAGAAATAAACGACGTTCAGTTGTACCCAGTAGAGTTCTTGAACTTTTCAAATATGTTCACTTTACCATCTCATCAATTACTTTTCAAGAAAACTAATACTATTACGTTGATTACAAATCATACCTCCAAATAGAGATTGACTGATGGTACAATATTAATGGTAACGCACTTGGGTCAATATATCATTAGTTCAAAATCTGTCGGGCATGGATATTTGTGCCGTCCTAGTTCGTAAGTAGTTCATAAGTAGTTTGTAAGTTTAGGGACTGATGACCCCGTGCCGGCCGCGGTGGCCGAGGTGACTGAGGCGCTCCAGTCACGGTCAGCACGGTCACTACGGTCGGGGGTTCGAATCCCCCTTCGGGCATGGATATTTGTGCCGTCCTAGTTCATAAGTAGTTTATAAGTAGTTTGTAAGTTTAGGGACTGATAACCCCGTAGTTAAGTCCCATAAGCTTTACAAACATTTGAACATTTTTTTTGATGACCCCGTAGTTAAGTCCCATAAGATTTACAAACATTTGAACATTTTCAAAATCTGATGACTCCAATAAAATGTGCGCATACTGCGCATTGACCTCATTCCTCCTGATCCAAATAAAGAGAAAACAATTGCCAATTAAAGAAGCCTTTGTTATAACCATTAACAAAGCCCAAGGTCAAACTCTTGAAAGGGCAGGATTCAATTTACAAAACATGGTTACATGGCTTTTTCACAAGTTCGCAAATTCCGTGATATTCAAGTTCGTGCTAAGCACAATACGAGTTAACAGAAAACAATGGTCACAGTATGAATAGTAATGTTGTCCTTAAGAAGTTCTGTAAAAATAAGTTTTAAATATTAAAATTTATTTGACTAAGGCACCATATAATTTTATATAACGTTGATTCGATAAATTTGCTTTACAGTTAATTATATGGTTTACAAAGATACGGATTTTTACAGTGAAACCAGGTAGTATTTGTTACTGCTGTGCATAATGCACTTTATGGTTCTAAAACACTTGCCTTTCCCTTTTTCTCCATTACTACATTACGTATCGAGGACTGCTTACGTCTGAGTACAAATTATTCACACGAGTCAAATTCTGTGCATATATTTGTGTTTGAATTGGATACAGTACTGGAACACTACAATATTTTAAAGTTTAGTTGCATAAATTCGAAACTAAAGTATTATCTGCGCCATCTCAAGTCTTCTGCTAGTCGGTTATTAATAAACAAATCTATTAAATAGGGCAGTCAGTTTATTTCCTTGGTTCCGCACTCATCTGTAGCAGTACTTCATAATTAGCGAATAAATAAACAAAATAAAAAATGAATAATTTAACTACATGCCTGGTACAAAAGGTATAATGCAAGGAAACAAATTTAGGAAAGAGACAATAATTCAGATCTAGAAGACAGGAACGGTTTCAGCGTTTTTATGCTTAATTTAGAGACACAAAAGTAAAGTAAAAGCATCGGAAATGCGGTTTCTTCGTTCAGTTGTGAATGTGACAAAGGAGAACACGAAGAAAAACTCAAAATTTGAAGCTTACATGACAAAAAAAATCTTCCAATATCATGAAAACTGGAATTCCCACACAGAACGGATGGACTATGTTTGGCGAAAATAGGTCTGCAGCTATAAAGTCTAAAATGTTCAAATGTTGGTTAAGCTTAAGGGACTTAACTACGGGGTCATCAGTTCCTAAACTTACAAACTAGTTATGTACTACCTACAACTAAGGACGGCACAAATATCCATGCCCGAGGGGGGATTCGAACCCCCGACCGTAGTGGCCGTGCAGACCGTGACTGAAGCGCCTCAGTCCCCTCGGCCACCGCAGCCGGCAGCTATAAAGTCTAGAGGGAGCAGACAGAAGAGAATATGGAGTAATTGAGATGGAAGTTCTCTAAGGAGCTAATGCATGAAAATGATGACAATAGTGATGAACTAGACATTTTGTGCATAACTTGTCACCTCTGGTCGGTGGAAAACTTGACAACTTTGTGAGCAGAGAGAGTATCGTTTAATGTCCATCGAAAATGTGTTCCACACCGGAGAAAATACACGTGAAGGGGAATAGCATTTTATCTTGGTCGACCAATCAGTGCTAGCCTTAAATTTCCCAGATGCCACGAGAAATTACTGCGCGCTCACTTCAGGTTTTTACCGGATCGCCAAGTTCGGTCTACCCCAGCATTAGCACATCAGGGCAGCAGACGTCTTGCCGACAAGCAACAAGTAAACTCTGCCATCCCGCCAGTAAAATTATTATCCTCTTATTAAGTGCCAGGTATATAATTCCCTGCGCCGGCAGAGGGCGAGATAGTTGTCTACCGGGTATTCCTTTAGCGGAGAACGCCATTACTCGCTTCGTCTGCTGCTTGCTTAGCTAGCTGTTCGAAACCCTCTTGGTGGTCTAGTAAGATCTACACTCCAATAATTACTGTACATTCCTGGAAATCGTCTTATATTTTTCTCTTTCGTACTTTCAGACAGAGGTTTTAAATACTTTAAGGGGAAAGAACACAGTTCGTTGTAATTGACGGAAAGTCATCGAGTAAAACTGAAGTGATATCTGGCGTTCCACAGGGAAGCGTTATAGATCCCCTACTCTTCCTGGTGTTTATAAACGATTTAGGAGACAATCTGAATAGCTCCCTTAGACTGTTCGCGGATGATGCTGTCGTTTATCGGTTAGTGAAGTCAGCAGAGGATCAAAAGCAACTGCAAAGCGATTTAGACAAAATTTATACATGGTGAGATAATTGGCAATTGACACTAAATAAAGAAAAGTGTAAATTAATACACATGATCACTAAAATAAATCCGCTGAACTTCAATTACGCGATAAATCAGTCAAACCTTAAGGTCGTAAATTCTACCAAATACCTAGGAGTTACAATTATAAATAACTTTGACTGGAGAGAACACACAGAAAATATTGTGGGGAAGGCGAATCAAAGGTTACATTTCATCGGCAGAACGCTTCGAAGATGCACCAGCTCCACCAAAGAGACTGCCTACATCACACCTGTGCGTCCTCTCCTGGAGTACTGTTGCCCCTTGTGGGACCCTCACCAGGTGGGATTGACGGAAGACATTGAGAAGGTTCAGAGAAGGGCAGCTAGTTTTGTTTTATCACGTTACGGGGGGGAAAGCGTCACGGAAATGTTGCAAGAATTGGGGTGGAAATCATTAAAAGAAAGACCTTATTCAATGCGGCGTGATTTGTTTGCAAAGTTTCAGTCATCGAATTTTAGTTCTGAATGTGAAAATATTTTGCTAGCACTCACCTACTTAGGGAGACATGACCATCCCAATAAAATAAGAGAAATCAGATCGAAAACGGAACGATTTAGGTGTTCTTTCTTCCCGCGCGCTATTAGAGAATGGAACGGTAGAAAAAAGTTATGAAAGTGGTTAATGAACCCTCTGCCAGTCTCTTGAATGTGATTTGCAGAGTATCTATGTAGATGTAGATGTAGAAGGGGATCTGCAGGTGGTTCTTCATATGCACATACTCGTCGGAACACATCAGTCAGTCAGTCTTTAAGTTTGAGAGCTGAAACTTACAAAAATTTGTATTTGACACCGATACAGCCTCAACACTCAAATTTACACGTTCACTGAGAATCCTATATACACTACCGCTTATAAATTTCAATACACCCAATAATTGGCATCTAGTTCTCCGTAGATAAGATCTAATACCGTGGGTACCGTTGAGGAAGCAAAGGAATGGTACAACAGTTGTCCACATGTCATGATTTTTGTTTGTGGTTTTCGATATACAATAGTATCCAACAAACAATGTTGTGTACAAAAACGTTATGTAGCTATCTGATTGTTTGTTTACCAATTTGCCGAGAGATGCCGCTTTTGCTGCACCTGTGTTGTTCCTTGTAGTGATGTGTCCGCAGCAACGTCAAACACTGCTACGATCTGCTTCCTGCATGTCAGTTCCTTAGTGACAGTTGAAGTGTAGACATCGGTAGTATGGCTCTACGGGTGGATATATCCATAGAAAAACGTGCTGCAACTGTAGCACTAAGCCAAGCAGGTATATATATTCGCCAAATTGCGAAACAGTGTAGTGTGTCTGTAGGGGCAGTGTAATACACCCTTCGAGGCCAGAAGACAACAGATATCAATACGGACATACCACGACCAGGACGACCTCGTAAAACAACTAAAAGTGATGATAAATATATCAGAATTACCAGTAAAAGAAATAGATTCAAAACAGCGCCCCAAATTCGGGCAGAATAGGTTGAAATGAACGCGACAACAATATCTGTTGCAACAGTAAAAAACGATACTAAATGAAGCCGGCTTGAAAGGTTGTTACAGCAAGAAAAACCCTTATAAGGCCCATAAGAGACTTGAATGGGATAGAAAACATAGTAATTGGACATCGGAACAGTGTACAAATGTGTTATTCACCGACGAATCGAAGTTTGAGATTTTTGAAACCAGAAGGATTTGTAGGGGAAAGGGTAGTCCAGCAGTGTGTTCTACCTACAGTTAAACACGATGGAGGTTCTTATCGTTTGGGGATGTTTTGCCGGAAATAGAGTTGGCGGCATTGTGAAAATAGAAGGAAGTATGGATCAGAAACAGTACCACCGCATACTTCAAAACCCTGCAATACCAAGTGGATTGCGCTTAATAGGGAAAAGGTTCACCTTACAACTGGCTAATGACCCAAAACATCGGTTAGCATACTGTATGAACTACACTGCATCAAAGGAAAAACAGAAAGTACTGAAATATATGGTATGGCCGTCCCAAAGACCAGACTGTAATCCCATTGAAATGGTGTGGGATGAAGTGGACAGAGGTATCAGGGAATTTAATATATCCAGCAAGGAAGATCTGTGCAATATTGTTAAAGATGTGTGGAATCATATAGATTCAGATATCTATAAAAACTGATTGACCGCATGCCTCGAGTTTGTGAGGCACTCATTAAATCGAAAGGACGATACTTTGATGAAAGTAAAATATAATGATTGCGATGGTATTATATATGAGTAAGTTAATAGAACTATATTTGTGAGAAATAACGTTTGATTTGTACTGTGAATCTGAAATGCTAGGGTGTATTGAAATTAATGAGCGGTAGTGTATACCATAAATGTGAGACTGCCGCGGTGGAGTAGCCGAGTGGTCTAAAGCACCTCGCTGCGGAGCGCGCGGTTGCTCGCCATGGAGGTTCGAGTCCTCCCTGGGGCATGGGTGTGTGTGTGTTGTCCATAGGTTAGTTTACCTAGGTTTAATTAGTTTGTAAGCTACGGACTGATGACCACGCAGTTTGGTCCGATAGATTAACAGACATTTGAACATTTGAAATGTTAAACTTTGTATGTTTGTTACTGCATCACGCTAAAACTGCAGCACGAATTTGGATGAAATTTCACGTGAAGATAGTTTATGTTCTGGATTAACACACAGGCTGTATTCAAATACCTATATTATAAGTCATGTCTTAATTAGTTTCTAATACATCAGAGGAAGTATCAGCTTTCAACTGTTCGGAGTAGCCGTGCGGTTCGAGTTGTATAATGTCCAGCAAGTGAGTGGTGTTTGACACTGACTAGCGTCGTGCTACAATTATATTTTTCTTTGTTATTATTATTTTTTTTTACTTTCTCTATTCTAAAAGATTCTGCGATACTCCAATATGGGTTACACTGACATTTAATTACATTAAATCTGGAAATTAGCTTTTACGCATCGCCGATTTTCATTTGTTGTAGCTAATGAAGTACTTACATAAATTCAAGACTTGAAATAAAAAGATGCTCTGAGTGTTATAACAAAAAATACTGTAGTTTTGTGTGAAATGTAATCTACCTACTAAGCCATATTACGTGTAAAAAGCGCAAACTGCCATGCTTAAAGAGCGCATACAGCAACGAATGTAAATGTATACAAAATACACTCAACAGATGACAGGTGGTACAAAAGACGCTGCAGTTGACTTTTTTCCTCATTGGTACCCTTATTTTTTTCTCACATTCATGATTTTGGTACTTACAGCCTTTTTTTATTTCAAGTCTTCGTTTTTCGAGTGCAGAAATATTACGTTACGATAAAACCATCATTAAACTCCGTAAAAATGTAATTCCTGAAAATATTTCCCAGGAAGTGTAATGTGAATTCTATTGTGATATTATCCGGGTTCTTAAACACTGTTTTTTTCCTTGGTTTTTGATGACGTGTATTAGACTGGCGTCAAGAACATGGTCAAACATTGGCTGGTCGCGCGAATCAAGAGTCAGAAATCCCAACATGCTTTCGAAGAACTAGAGAACTCGTGCCGGCCGCAGTGGCCGAGCGGTCTGAGGTGCGCCAGTCACTGTCTGCACGGCCGATACGATCGGGGGTTCGAATCCCCCCTCGGGCATGGATGTTTGTGTCGTCTTTAGTGTAAGGTAGTTCATAAGTAGTTTGTAAGTTTAGGGACTGATGACCCCGCAGTTAAGTCCCTTAAGCTTAACAAACACTTGAACATTTGAACAAGAGGTCTCGGAACGTTGTTTACAGGGACATACTGGAATAGATGTTTTGCTCTCCATATATTCCACGATAATTGTGTGTTTCGCGCTAGCTATGTAGCAAACAGTCGTGCAGTTATTTACTCCCTGTCATAGCACTTTTTTCTTTGATACACGATCGCTTACAAGTATTTTCCTTAACTTAACGAATAAGATTTGAGGAACCGGTGTTCTGACGGCGTTTTGCTGGACCGCGTCGCCAGAAGTACTGTGATGGGTCATACGCGAGCTTATATAACTTTCGGCGTTAATCTTTCCTTACAACAGACCATCCATCGCGGGTAACACCGCAGAGCGGAACTAGTATGGAAATTAAAGACTGAAAGACCGGAAATTCTCAATTCCCTGGGCCGTTACAGTAACGGACCAGAAGCCGCCTCGCCACCCTCAGTATTTAAAGCCATAAAATCCCGTGTGCTAAGTTTGTTGGTATTCTAATTCTGAAGTAATGGATTAATACATCTACATCTACATAGATACTATGAAAATCACATTTAAGTGCCTGGCAGAGGGTTCATTAACCATTTTCATAACGTTTCTCTACCGTTCCATTCTCTAATAGCGCGCGGAAAGAAAGAACACCTAAATCGATCCGTTTTCGATCTGATTTCTCTTATTTTATTGGGATGGACATATTTCCCTAAGTAGGTGGGTGCTAACAAAATATTTTCACATTCAGAAGTAAAAGTCGGTGATTAAAACTTCGCAAACAGATCACGCCGCAATGAATAACGTCTTTCTTTTAATGATTTCCACCCCAATTCGTGCAACATTTCCGTGACGCTTTCCCTGCCGTAACGTGATAAAACAAAACGAGCTGCCCTTCCTGAACCTTCTCAATGTCTTCCGTCAATCCCACCTGTTGAGGGTCCCACAAGGGCAACAGTACTCCAGGAGAGGACGCACAAGTGTGATGTAGGCAGTCTCTTTGGTGGAGCTGGTGCATCTTCGAAGCGTTCTGCCAATGAAACGTAACCTTTGGTTCGCCTTCCCCACTATATTTTCTATGTGTTCTCTCCAGTCAAAGATATTTATAATTGTAACTCCTAGGCATTTGGTAGAATTTACGACCTTAAGGTTTGACTGATTTATCGCGTAATTGAAGTTCAGCGGATTTATTTTAGTGATCATGTGTATTAATTTACACTTTTCTTTATTTAGTGTCAATTGCCAATTATCTCACCATGTATAAATTTTGTCTAAATCGCTTTGCAGTTGCTTTTGATCCTCTGCTGACTTCACTAACCGATAAACGACAGCATCATCCGCGAACAGTCTAAGGGAGCTATTCAGATTGTCTCCTAAATCGTTTATAAACATGAGGAAGATTAGGGGACCTATAACGCTTCCCTGTGGAGCCCCAGATATCACTTCTGTTTTACTCGATGACTTACCGTCAATTACAACGAATTGTGTCCTATCTGATAGGAAATCGTGAATCCAATCGCACAATTGGGGAGATATTCCATAAGCACGCAATTTCATTAGAAGCCGCTTGTGGGGTACAGTGTCAAAAGCCTTCCGGAAATCGATAAATATGGAATAGATTTGAGATCCCTTGTCGATGGCACTTAACACTTCATGTGAATAAAGGGCAAGCTGTGTTTCGCAAGAGCGATACTTTCTGAATCCGTGTTGACTACTGGTTAATAGGTCGTTCTCTTCGAGGTAGTTCGTAATATTCGAACAAAGTATATGTTCCAAAATCCTACTGCAAATCGACGTCAATGAGATTGGATTTACATAAAGTCCGGGAACACTTTCAGTTATTTATTGCACAAGAACTAAACATTGTACAGATGTCATACATATAGCATTTTGAAGAGAAACTGTGAAAGTTTATTTTTACAAACATTCGATATGCGAAACATGAGTGACCCGGCAGACCCGACGTCAATACGGTAATCGAATTCCTGCCATACCCGTGCCAGAATTGCATCGTCGACTTTGGCAGTCACTCCCCGTATTCTCTCCCGGAGCTCTGCTACTTCACATGGTGGAAACGATACATACACCACATATTTAATGTGTCCCCACAGAAAAGAGTCACAGGGAGTGATATTTGGTGATCGGGGAGGCCATTGCATGAAACAGCTGTCCCCTTCTGTAGCTCGGCCGATCCTTCGATGCGGTAGCTCCGTGTTCAGGTATCCACGAACTTAACAATGAAGATGGGGTGGAGCCCAATCCTACTGATAGAAGAACGGAGACTCCGATTGCATCTGAAGCACCCGCCATTGCTGCAACGTATCCAAGTAAGAATAGTGACAGTGTTCCCGGTGAAGAAGAATGACCCGTTCAGTTTTCGACGTGACAAGGCACCTTTTGGAAATTACGATGAAATTCAATGCATTCGTGTGGATGCTTTGTACGCCAGATTCTACAGTTATGCCTGTTCACTTTTTCATTAGTGTGAAAACTGGCTTCGTTGCTAAAATTAAGCGATCAACGATGCCATCCCCTCCTCATTCAATTGTCGCAACTGCGAACAAAACTCACAACGCTTGTCTTTGTCGTCGTCATTGAGCTTCTGCACTAGCTCAACTTGAATGGTTTCGTAGACAGTTTCTGTTGCAGGACTTTCCACATTGTCAATGGAGCCATTTTGAGTCTACGGGATACTCGAGAAACCGATTTCTTTGGATTCATTAATGACTCTCGTACGGGCTCTACATTCACTTCACTTACACTGGGATTCCCACTTCTTTTTGCCAGGCATAAGCAACCCGTCGTAACGAATTTGTTGTTCCAGTGGTAAATGGCCTTCCTAATTGTAGGTTTCTTACCGTTCTTGGTTCCTAACATCCGTTGAACCGCTGTAGCACTCTTGTTTTTGTCGAACTCCAACACACAGAAAACTCGCTCCGCACCTGAACTCGGCCGGCCGCGGTGGCCGAGGTGACTGAGGCGTCCAGTCACGGTCAGCACGGCCACTACGGTCGGGGGTTCGAATCCCCCCTCGGGCATGGATATTTGTGCCGTCCTAGTTCGTAAGTAGTTCATAAGTAGTTTGTAAGTTTAGGGACTGATGACCTAGTAGTTAAGTCCCATAAGCTTAACAAACAATTGAACATTTGCAACTGAACTCGCCATGTTTGCGACTAGCCTTGCCTATCGGCAAACTACGAAACTACGCTGTCGCGGTATACAATAAAAAAAAAAACTTTCAGGCTTGCACTTCATAATGACGTATGTATGACATTTGTGCAATGTTTGGTTCTTCCGCAATAAATAGTTGAAAGTGTTTCCGAACTTTATGTACACCCTGTAGAGTGTGGGTAGCTCAATGCCATATACTGAGTTTCTACCGTCAGTACATATCTTAATGCGTAAGATTTTAAGATAAGGATGCCCGTAATGTTCAAACGTTTGTAGAACTTATGGGACTTAACTACGGGGTCATCAGTCCTTAAAACTTACAAACTACTTACGAACTAGCTAATACTAAGGACGGCACAAATAACCATGCCCCAGGGTGGGTTCGCACCCCCGACCGTAGTGGCCGTAGAACGTGACTGGCGCGCCGCAGACCGCTCGGCCACGGCGGGCGGCCGTAATGATTAGATTGCAACAGCAATGTCAATATTTAAAATTGGGCAACAGGTATATAGATAATCAAAATCGAATTTTTGCAGGTCCTACAACCCATTAGACAGGCAACGTGAATCTGCGACCGGATAGCCGTTCGCCGCGGCGGATTAGCCGCGCGTACTGAAGCGCCGTGTTTCGGTGCGCACGGCCGTTCGCCGTTGGGTGTTCGAGTCCTCACTAGAGCATGGGCGTTTGTGTTGTCCTTAGGTTAGTTTACCTTGGTTTAAGTAGTTTGTAAGATACGGACAGATGACCTAGAAGTCCGATAGATTTACAAACATTTGAACAATTTTGGATAGCCGTTCCGTAAAAGATAACATGGAGATTTGGGCTTACGTCGTCGTATGGAAAATACAGGATGATTATAATTCAAATTAAACTTCCAAAACGCTGTAACAATAACACCACTGGTCAGGATGACGTCAAAAAATGTTAAAATGTTTGTAAATCTATCGGATCAAACTGCGTGGTCATCAGTCCATAGCTTACAAACTACTTAAACTAAGGTAAACTAACCTAAGGACAACACACACAGCCCAGGGAGGACTCGAACCTCCACGGCGAGCAACCGCGCGCTCCGCAGCGAGACGCTTTAGACCGCTCGGCTTCTCCACAGGATGACGTCAAATTGCAGCGGAATATAATCACAAATGGGGGAAAACGTATGGAAGAAGAAAAGTAAATAGGTGTAAATTTTAAACATGGCTGCAATGGAGCAACGGTGGAACACGATGCAAAAGTCAACACAGTTTCAGCCGACCAGTTGCATAAAATGGTTGACATGTATAAACCTTTACCTAGGTTTCGGCAAAAGCAATTTTGCCTTCTGAAGAAGTATACATAAAGCTCACATTAAGAAAGTTGTTAAATAAAATGTGGCTGACTCCATGTCAATAGATTAAAAAGTCACTCGACCTGTGTGTGGACGTGCTCCACAATTTTATGATGTGACATTGTTTTTAAATTTTACTTTTTTATCTATTGACATGGAGTCAGCCACATTTTATTTAACAAGTTTCTTAATGTGAGCTTTATGCATACTTCTGAAGAAGGCAAAATTACTTTTGCCGAAACCTAGGTAAAGGTTTATACATGTAAACCATTTTATGCAACTGGTCGGTGTAAAATGATCAATAAATGGAGCTATATGTGACAGAAAAACATCTGTCATGCCCACGGCCGATTTATGTTGGTATAAACACGCCGAGGACGCGGCTTTTCCTTATTTCCCGTCTGAGACGTTCGCCATGACTGTCTCAATGCAAGATCGCACTCTGCTTGTAAGCTGTTTTACAAGAATGATGACTGTGCACAAGTCGCTCTGCAGAAGTTCAGGATACTGAAGGGTTTGAAAGAAGGCGTTGGTCAGATGACTGCCGTGACTCTGGAGAAAATGATCCAGAATTTCGAAAAGGTGGGTTCTTTTGGTGTGCAACCTGGTAGAGAGACGAAAGGAATTGATCCGACGTCAGTAAAAGCAGTGACCACAGCAATGCAGGAGTCGAGTGGGGATGTGCGAAAATGTAGTGCATGGAACATTGCCAAAACATTAAACAAACCAGTGATCAAAATCCTACAAAACATCCTTCTTTGCTATCCTTTAAAATTACTGATGTGCTCGAGTGGCTTCCCTATTGCCTGCCAGCAAGAGAGACTTTGGCTTTAGAATTTCTAGCTCACATGGAAGTGGAGGATGAATGGCCGTGGAAGATTTTGTGGGCAGACGAAGCTCACTTCCATCTGACAGACCGAATTGTCGAATATGGGCAACAGAAAATCCACACGCAAATCAAGCAGTACCGCTCCATCCTGGAATGGTCACTGAGTGATGCGCGTTTAGGCATCATTTATCATAGGACCACATTTCTTTCGAAGAGACAGTTGCTTCCGTTCCTGTTACATGTATAGGAAAATGTAAGCTCTATGAGTGTCTTTTGCGCAATCACATCATCCCAGGACTCCCACAGTGTGTATGAGATCATTATAATGAAAGGTGGCGCACCTCCGCACGTGGTAAATTCAGTTAAGAAGTTTCTGTAGCGCCGTTTCGGAAATGCTAGGATTATCAACCGCAATTTCCCTTCAGCCTGGTAGTCCTGATCACCTTTTCTTAATTCGCCTGACTTCTGGCTGGGGGGGGGGGCTATCTAAAAATATTGTATTCAGTGTTCCGATTGCGAACTTATCTGCATTGAAGGCACGCATTGCGCAACATATTCTGAACACCACCCCAGATAACCTTCCATCAGCTGTGGAACATGCCGTTTCTAGATTTCAACTTGTCGCAGAAAACGATGGACAACAGAAGAAAAGGAAGCTTGAAGTTTAACGTCCCGTCGACGTCGTGGTCATTAGAGACGGAGCTTAGGCTCGGAATGTTTGGGTAAGGGAATGGAAGGAAATCGGCCGTGCCCTTTCAAAGGAACCATCCCGGCATCTGCCTGAAATGACTTTTAGGGAAATCGCGGAAAACCTCAATCAGGATGGCCGGAGGTGGATATGAACCACCATCCTTCCCAATGCGAGGCCAGTGTGTTACCACTGCGCCACCTCGATCGGTGATGAACAACATACTGAACATGTTTTGAGCCAGTCACGCGGAAATTGAAAATCCGATTGATTTTGATTGAAGCTTTTGATGTATTTTTCCCCTCGCGATAATCAAAAAACATTTTTCCCATCCGATAGTATATGCCCTTGCTGTGGTACATGGGCTTACGTAACTAACAGTATCACATCTGTACACCCATGCACACCGAATAGTACAGTTTGTTTAACGTCCAACCTACACGTTAGGCATGGATGTATGATTAATTTTTGATTTGGAGTCGACCACTATTAAATTACGATGCCTACAGCGACATCTACTGATCAATTTCCAAACCATTTAGTTTTCTTCTGATATTCGTTTTCCCCTTCTCCGAAAATACGCCGTTGCAATTTGACGTCATCCTGACCAGTGGTGTTATTTTTACAGCGGTTTGAAAGTAATTATAATCACCCTGCACAGTAAGTGAAATGCAAAGGCTGGCATGAAAAAGACAAGGATAATTGGAATGACATTAAACAATATATCAGAGGAGTATGCTCAATACTAATAAAAATTTGTGCCACAGGATGAAACATGGGTGTCAATAAAATTTTCAGTTAAGCATGGAGACGGTTTCAGCTAGCCTATTGGTCAATGCGACACCGGGTGAAATACAGGCAATTCGCGTTCGAATCCAGTTGGATGCGGAAGCCGTTGATATCGTATCCTCATAGCGGTATCGAGATGGCACCAAGGACCACTCACCAGGATCAATGACAGTTGTCAGTATCATCAGTTTATTGACTCCCGCAAGAGGCAGCACACTCATTATCACTGTCAAGTGTCACAAATCTGACTGGCCGAAGCGTAGTTAAATAGCAGATGAATACAGTTTGGGAGAGAGTAGTCCTATGCATCGAGCCATCAGTGTAGTCCTATTCGGCAGGAAGTGATACGCTACGCAGAAGTCTTCACTTTGAAACAGTACCTCAAGACCTATGTACTAAATATGTATATATCTTGCTGTCAGACAAGGAAGTTTGAGGTTTTAACGTACGATGTCAGCTTTATCAGTCTAAATGTACTTCCACAGTCTAATATAATACTTCTTCAACGCCCAAAGTCGAGTATTCATTAATTTGTAATAAATTTCTCATGCGTTACTCAAGTTGTGGGATTTTTCTGTTAAAGTAACAATAATCCCCCACAAACGCACACAATAATAATAATCGTCGTCGTTGTCTTCCGGCACTAATTATTGCATTGGAAGTTCATAATTTACTGAGGGTACTGCGCTGAAATCATGCCATGTGAATGGTTTTCAGTGCCGGCCGCGGTGGCCGAGGGGACTGCGCCGCAGTCCCCTTGGCGCGCCAGTCACGGTCTGCACGGCCACTACGGTCGGGGGTTCGAATCCCCCCTCGGGCATGGATATTTGTGCCGTCCTTAGTATTAGCTAGTTCGTAAGTAGTTTGTAAGTTTAGAAACTGATGATGACCCAGTTGTTAAGTCCCATAAGCTCTACAAACATTTTTGTCTTTCAGTAAATAGAGGAATTGAAGTCATTAACTGACAGTGGGTACTGAACTATATCAAATTTGTGCCGGAGCGAGATTGCAACTGGGTCGCCTGGTTATTAAGCGTTTACACTGGTCACTACGCCATCCTGACACATTAGTCACCACAACTGCGCGGATTACCCAGCAAGCCTCTCGTTCACACGAATTCTCAACTTAACCCACACGCTACTAACGTAGTGTCCCTTGCCCATTAACCACATCATTTATTCCCAGATTTCCGGAAAAGTTTGAACATGGTGTGCTTTCTCACTGAAGAAGGAATTGTTCGTCTTAATTCATACGCTACTGTGACTTTGTAGATGGTCCGCAGCGACATATACATGAAATTAAATATAACTAGCTTAAACCCGCAGCTCCGCTCGCGTGTTAGTTTAGTATGATAGATAAGATACCTTTCAGTAGTGTGCTATGGGACTGGTATTGAAGGATGAAATGAAATAAACTACCATCTTTATAAACAAACATTTTAATCAACATTCATTTAAAAAGAATAAAATTATGTGAAGTAAGTGGTGTAGATCAAATCGCGAAAATCAACAATAATGCTTGTAATAATATCACAAATCGAGCACTTGATGTAATGCGCCAAACGTCAAATCGATTTTTTTTAAAACAGATGTATAAAAGAAATTACTTTTTTACTGCTTTATTTATTTATTCTTATATTTCCTTATTCGTCTGCTTATCCTTACAGAGAAAGAGCTGAAGACATTATAGCACGCATAGACCAAAGATATGGTCTGTGGCATCACGTTTCGCTGTATGTAACCTCCTTGCTACAGAGTCGCAAACGTCATCGCATTCCTTCAGTCAGAATTTTTTTTTATAATTTGACGACTTTGAACCACCATATCTTCCACCCGCTTATAGCTATCGATATGGAACTGCTATGGTGTACAACGGGAGACTTCGGACAATTACACACAGACCATTCGTTTGCGTTCTGTAGTTTTCGCTGCAGAGCGAAATATTAACACACACACTCGTAGAATTTTATATAAACCGATAACTTTCCATCCCAATATACTCCACCCTTTTATCCTTATCAACCCTCAAGCAACAATGCAACCAATAAAACCATTTTCAAAGAGTAAATATAATTTTCAATGAGTAATTATTGTTTCGCATTTCGAGTTATATTCTTCAAATTAGTAAATATCTATCACATCGCTATAAAACCGTGCCTAAAACCTTCCTCAGGTAAAAATTAGTAACTGTACTGCAGTAGTAGTTAGTACTAGTTAGTTAGTACTGTACTGTACTGTAATTATTTAAGTCTCTGTGTCTTGTCGTTCTGACGTGATAAGCGTACACCGAACAGACATTCACATTCATAGATATAGATTATTAATTCGCAATTTGCTAATTCTGCCGACTTTAGCTGTATTTCTGAAGGTGGTCTATGACAATATGACAAATGAAAAGTTTTGTCAGACCAGGACTGGAACCAGACTCTCCCGCTTTTCGGGAAGGGTCGCCTTAACCACTTCGCCACCTGAACACGGTTCCCGGCCAGACCCCAACTTTCAATGTCGCACTTGTCTACACCCCCTACTGGTTGCACACAGATTAGGATTAGATTAATATTTGTTCCATAGATCATAAATGAGACATTTCGCAATGACGTGGGACGTTTAGTGTGATTCCCGCGACGGAAAGAAATCGGAATACTTAGCATATTGCGTATGAATATGACATAAAAGTTTTCTGGGTGTTATACCGCGTCATGATGTAAGGCTATTACTTAAATAACCGACGTTTCGGCCAACGTTACAGTGGCCTTCATCTGGGTATACTGATGTGAGCTGGTGTGTTTACACTTATATTACTTTCATTTAGACATTACGTCATAATTTAAAAATAAGCGATGCTATTGGTGGATTTTTGGCGGAAGAATGGAACTTATTTGGATAGGATGCTGAGGTGGAGGGAGTGGGGGTTAGCCGTTGCTTCTTGCATAGCGAGACATGATTGGTGTTCATCGGCGAATGGGGTGAGGGCTTCTGTTTCTCTCCTGCTGGCCGTGGGCCGCGCGGCGGCAGTTGCTTACTAGTGACGCTCGCGTGTTGTGTTGTCAGTGCGGCCTATTTCGCTGTGATGGTTGGTAGCCAAGAGGGGGCAAGCCTGAGTCTATCTTCTCTATTCATGTTATTAGGGTGTTTTACAATTTCGATGGCTTTCCTTATCTTACGTTTAACCATCTCTGGTTTCTTGGCGAGTATTCTGGCATCGTTAAATTTTATCTTTTTGCTGCATTCTTGCTGGTGTTCGGCTACTGCAGATTTATTGTGTTGGCCTAATCGAATGTAGCGTTCATGTTCGCGTATGCGTGTTGCCACTGCCCTCCCTGTCTCACCTATGTATACTTCCCCACACACGCATTCCACCTTGTATACTCCTGATGCGTGTAGTACCTTTAAGTTGTCCTTTGTGGAACCAAGTACATCCTTGATCTTGTGACTACTATAGAAGAAAGTCTGGACTCCAACCCGGCGAAGATGTTTAGCAATCCGATCTGTGACTTTTTTTACATACGGTAAGCGTGCTGCTGGCTGCTTTTTATTGACTTCCTGCCTACTGCTGTTTCTTTTATTTGTGTCCATGGCGGTGAGAGTCACTCAGCTCACATCAGTATACCCAGATGAAGGCCACTGTAACGTTGGCCGAAACGTCGGTACAACATCCAGAAAACTTTTATGTCATCTGACTCTGGCCGCGGAAGCCTACGTAATTATATCATGCGTATGAATACTTCATTATGTAATTAATACGACCAGTGATCCTTTCACTGTAGATGATCATGCTCGAAATTTAACGTTAGTTATTAGTATATAAGTCTAGGGAACGATAACTTTAGCAGTTTGATCCTTCAGGTTTACAAACATTTGAACATTTTAAACCCAATCCAACACAAATTTTCAGCATTCCCCATTGATTTAATTCAATATCCACTGAAAGCTATTATCTTTAATTACTCTGTGTATAAATTCTTAATGGATGCAGGATCTAAATTTTGTCGGTTCTTTGGGATATGTCCGAAACAGCAGACACCATATATATTTATGAATTTCATTCATTTCATTCTTACCTATTCCATTCATAGCAAATCAGAGAATATGCTTTAAGAGACCTAATGTTAGTCAACATATTTACGCTTTTAAGTGACCGTAGTTTCCCTTCGAATATAGGAGTCACTAAAAAACGAAAATCAATTTCTAGTGGTCTGCCCGGCCATGTCTTTAAATAGACGCAGATAAGCAATCTCTCGTGGAGAACATCTGCTCGGGCATTGCACCCAAAGAAAACAGTGTTAATTCCCTGGAAGCGAGGAGCAAGATTACCGTGTAAAGCAAGTAGCAGTGTATCCCACAGGAGCATTTTTAAGGATCTTTCAATTCTCACACTCACCTTGCAACAGGTTTATCCTTGATGGTTTTTGTTGTAGACAGTAAAAATCGGTTTCATCTGAATTATTATGAACGAAATAGCACTACATAAAAATAAGTTTTTTAGCGCTATGCTCCGATGCGCGAGGCCGTACCCCGTCTGTTGTTAGAGTTCTCCATCGGGTATGGATGTTTGTGTGGTCTTTAGTATAAGGTAGTACATAAGTAGTTTGTAAGTTTAGGGACTGATAACCTCGCAGTTAAGTCCCATAAGCTTAACAAACATTTGAACAAGTTCCGTGTTTACTTAGTTCTCATGTGTAAAAAGATATTCCACAGTCTTCTCTCTAATGCAAAGCAAGGAATTGCGACTTACAACCGATGAAAAACTAAGTTAAAAACATATCTCATCACCCCCTAGAATAGCTGGATTAAAGGATTTGCCGGCCGCGGTGGCCGAGGTGACTGAGGAGCTCCAGTCACGGTCAGCACGGCCACTACGGTCGGGGGTTCGAATCCCCCCTCAGGCATGGATATTTGTGCCGTCCTAGTTCGTAAGTAGTTCATAAGTAGTTTGTAAGTTTAGGGACTGATGACCCCGTAGTTAAGTCCCATAAGCTTAACAAACATTTGATTTGATTAAAGGATTTAAATCTACTGTTTATTACACGCTGCACGGAACGTGGTCAAGTACAGCGGAAAGGGCTCGGTTTTCACAGTATACTGTATATATTCTTTATACTGTATATATTCTTTATTTTTTTATGTGTAATCAAGCAAATGTTAGGTTAGCAACGGAAGAATAAATACAGCTACTTAAAATAACTGGAGGGCAGCACCTGTCCTTCCAAGTTACTTAGATTTAGGTAGAAGTTGCAAGAACAACATTTCAGTGTTTACATAAGATTTACATTAATAAAAGGCCAGTAAATCAGTGTTAAGTAATTAGATGTTACTACAGAGCTTTAAAGAGCACTGTAATAACAGCTCATTATTTGATACTGTGTATATGAAGTATATATGATTTGCTTGCCTTTTGCTAATATAAATCTTGACTCATTCCAGAACCTTGAAGTTCCTCTTTCTTGTTGTGGTCTACAGTACATGATAAATGAATGGATCGAAGAATGAATTAAATGGATGAAGAGACGACACAACAACATCAGGAGTCGTTGATTGAAATAATTAAAAACTGCGTATAATTTAATTTTTCAGATAACAGTCATTGTGACTGGTGGACGCACATTAAAGGAGTAAATGACAGCGATATTTTGTTAGCGGCCGATTTTTCTGACACCGAAATTACAGGGCGTAGTTAAATCATTCACAAAATGCTGCTTTTAATAGCAACGCCTCCAGAGCACTGCGCGGTTTATTGTTAGCGGTTAGTCCGACGAAACTTATAATGATGGAATGCTTCTCCCACCCGCTAATGGTGGTCGTTAGTTCGCAGTAATTACGCACAAAAGAAAAAAAATAATTCACAAAGCCACGGATAAATTGCGCGACAACGCAGTTTCTTTCTAGTAATCGTTAAAGCGTTCATTGCAGCCATAACGTGGGGACACTAAACTACTAAACTCTGACTTGTCTGCGATGCCTTACCGTTATTTAAAAATATGACGTTTCTAAAAGTGTAAAAGAAGGCTTCCGCGGCCGTTGACACTGTCAATGAAATTATTCTGGGCGTTGGAGCGGCATCGTCTACACAAAATTAAAATCCACCGACGTTTCGAGCACTACTGCAAGTGGCCTTCTGCGTGTTGTGCTTACTGCTTACTTACACCCAGAAGAAGACTGCTCGCAACAGTGGCCAAAACGTCGCTGGATTTTGATATATTGACGGTGCGGTCCAATGCCCAGAATAATTTTATTGACACACGTTTCTAAAAGTTTGTTTCGAAAGTGTCCATGGTAGTTCCTTTGAATAACAATATGCACAAGCACAGTAACTTCGATCCAACATTCTCATAAAACATTTCAGGTTAGTGAGAGAAAACGGCTCGAATGATAACTACCAATAGGGAAACTACTTGACATCTGCAATGGACAAACGACAGGCGTTCCTCCTTGTTGAAAACCTTTTTCTTATTTTCTTTCTTTCACTTGGAGGCATACAAGTGTTTTCTTATCCACACTCCACTAGTCATGGTTACGCCGGGCACCCTTGGGTCGGGTCACTATAATAATAATAATAATAATAATAATAATAATAATAATAATAATAATTTCGTGTGGCTTAGTGTCCTGGTGCAAGTCTACCTACCCGTTATCCAACCGGGGAAGGGGGGACCTACAGTTTAACGTGGAATCCGAACCGCGTATCGTTTCTAGCGACTCCTCACATCGTTGAGAGGTGAAGTCTGGGTTAAAACACAGACTGAAAACTTCCTAGGTCCGACCGGGTTCCGAACCCACGACCCTTCGGTTGCCAGGTGAGCGCTTTACCCTGAGAGCACCAGGTCGGATCACTGTTTCTACCAGACAAAACCAAGGAACACAATGCAGAACCAGCTATTTGGTTTGCCGATTCTAGCATCCATTCGATCATACAGTCTTCGGATACACTATTCCACACTTGCTCAACCTGTTCACGTACTTTTGCGGCAGTATCGCTGAATACCACGCAGAGGGACCCAGGTTAGATTCCCGGACTGGGTGTTGTGTGTTGTCCTAATCATCATTAACATGCAAGTCGCCAAAGTGGCGTCAAGTAAAAAGACTTGCACTAGGCGGCCGAACAATCTCACGCGGGGTGTCAAGGCCAAAAATGCCAACGATCATTTCATTTGCAAGAGTTGTGGGTTGACGAGTCGCGCAAATTAAGTTTCACGCGCAGTGTGTAGTTGAGCATTATCGTGTTGGAACAAAATATGCCTTCGTGTAGCAAGAACAGCAAAAGAAGAGTTTTACAACATTCTACGTGTATCGCCGCCGTCTGCTACACCAGATCAACTTTGGTAGCATGTGGAAACAGCATGAACTTGTATACCCCTACGACACATCCACAACCTTTCTGATACTAATGGCGGTATGTATATCAGCTGTTATATCGAGCAATGGCGACGACACACAACAATCGTTTCCAAAACTTCCTCACTTCACATAGGGCTGTATTTGAAAAAATGTTCAAATGTTTGTATAGCTTATGGGACTTAACTACGGGGTCATCAGTCCCTAAACTTACAAACTAATTATGAACTAACTAATTCTAAGGACGGCACAAATATCCATGCCCAAGGGGGATTCGAACCCCCGGCCGTAGTGGCCGTGCAGACCGTGACTGGAGCGCCTCAGTCCCCTCGGACACCGCGGCCGGCTGTATTTTAAGTAATGTCGTTTCTGCTACCTCTCGAATAAATTTGGCTTTGGCGTCTCTGGCTCTTATTGATGTTGCATTTTGGATGGACAGTAGTGAACAAGTAGAAAGATTTGCACAATAAATCATGCAAAATTTACAGCATTTTACAGTTTTCGGGAATTGTCTTCCTTCGTAAACATTCTGTAATTAATTTTACAAGTTGAATTTGATTTCATAGAGAGTAAACGTAGGTACTGGAACGAGCGATTTATTGGCGTAAAGGCACTGGCTGCGGAGCACTGCGTAATTTTGAGTAGAGGAAATCCACACTGAGGTAGCCATAAGAGAAACCACGATAAATCTAAAGCAGAACGCCCGGGCAGAGATTTAAGGGCAACACGAGTCCACAGCTACAGTGATACGAGAATTTAAATTGCACAACCAACTCTGGCAAAAAAAAAAAAAATCAAATAAAAATAAAATTAAAAAAAAAAAAAAAAAAAAAAAAAAAAAAAAACCATTAATTTTCATCTTGCAAGTGCCAGTGTTAACAAAATCCGAGGACACAGCGCGCTAAAAAGAATAGCCTGTGTGAATAATGATAAATTAAAATGCCTTAAGCGCGTGGTAATGAAGTTCATGTCAGCAAAAATGAAAAAAGAAAGAGCGAAAACTGGATCTCTTGGGCCACCATTGCCGCTCTCGCAGCGCAGTAACATATATCTAGGTGCTTACCTCATATAAAAATGCAGACACGGCAGGCTTATGTGCACCCGTCACCTAGTTTCTTTAACAAGATAAAGAAATACGATCTTTCTTTTCGAATCGCCAGTTATTATGATTTGTAAAACAATAGCCCACAGCGTTATGCTAGACGAACAGACCGGGTTTCAAACACCGACCAAAGAAACATTCACGGCCGACAGGTCCAGAGCGTAATCAAAAATTGGTCACAGACGTGACCGAGCCGTCCATTACAGTGTGTCTGAAATCGACAATCCGTAAAGTACGTAGGCTACTATTACGGTTTATTTTTCATCAGCCTCTTTAAAAAAAAAATCGCACTCACATGTTTTACGGCCCACTCTAGATTTGTAGTTTTATAAGATTTTGCAAATATTTTGGATCAAAATAGTAATCTAAATAATAAAAAATTAATTAATAAGAGTGTCTGACACCCTTTTAGGATTCCTTAATCTTATAATATTGATGGCCGTTGTTAACTGATGCTAATATGGCATTTGTAGACACTAGATTATCATTTATCGTACGAAGAACGACGTGGCTTTGATAATTCTTCAGTGCGCCATTGCTTTAAAATGACAACGTGTAAGTTAGAATAAGGAAATCATCAACTACTCAACGCAAAATGGCGTATGCCAGAGAGTGTTCTGGGCGAGGAATGTCACTTGACATCTGCGAACGGATGCTTTTCGTTAATTCAATGGAGGGTGTCAAAACTCTGTTATTTTTGCAAATATCTCTCAAATGATACGAGATATGAAAAAAACATAAGGGAACAAAGTTGTAGAGAATTTTCTCCACTACAAATTCGTTTATTCAATTTTCGCGTCAGATGAAAGGTTTATTTGCAATTAAAATTACATTAAAAACGGCGTTTTTTGGTATTACTACCGTATATTTTGTCAGAAAAATTTGAAAAAAAAGGAGGTTCTGGTCTTTGGTGGCCTACAATTATGTCTGTAAAATTTGCTTCTGATCGGTTGAACGGTTCGTCTTAAAAACAGGGAACACGTTACGGACAGACAGATTTTGTAAATATCTCTGAAACGATACGAGATACGGAAAAAACATAAGAGCAAAGTTGTGGAGAATTTTCTCCTCTACAAATTCGGTCAGATGAATGGTTAAGCCGTTATTTTCATTTAAATTTCAAGCTGTCAAAAGACAATCGCTCAGGCCCACTTTTAGTGTTACTACCGTAACCTAAAGTGGGTCAAAAGTACGTCTTACGAAGAGAGAAGAGTCCTGTTAACATACACTGTGGGCTACAATTTTAATCGTAACATTATTTCGGGTAGATTTTGGCTTCCTCATCACCTCAACATCCATGAGGTGACAAGCAACATCCAGAAGCTCCGCTTTCAATTCAACAGTGTCTTCGAAATCCAATAAGACGATAACGTTATCTTAATAATTTGGGTGCGCTAAAGAAAGATGAGCTAATTACACATGGAGTCTGCTAAAACGTTTAATAAACGCGTCAAAATGTATCCGTTGACCTCCAATGATCTTGCATCAGCAGCACTAACAAGGAAAGTACTTGGGCTCGAACAAACACATATACACCAAAATCGTATAAGAGATAATGTAAAGATCCCCTATTGCACTAGTGATACTCCCGCATCTGCAAAACTCTGCAATCGTCCGTTAGACGCATCTGCGTGTGCCATGCCCCATTGCACTTTGACCTGTCGGTTCGCCATTAGGGAAGGTGCAGTGTGCCTCCGAAGTTGCGTTTTGTGACGTTATTTGTGTGGTGAAGCGTCAGATGGGGCGGCGATTGCTAATCAATCCTGCTAATGTATTGCGATTAGTTGAGATGAAGTTACGAAGAACCCTTCTTCGTGAAGATGGTATTATTGTAGAAGATGAATCGTTTGCGTGCTTTCTCGTATCTGCTATGGTACCGAAAAATGAGCATAAGTTAGATACTGTTGTTACAAACTCATAATAATGATAATAGGGATGATAATGACGAACAACCCATGGCAAGCGGTAGTGCTACGGTAAGTGCGGGAAGAGGCGATGGAAGCAGTGGCAGTGAATACCAACAGTCTTTCGGGAAGAAGGTTACAGTTGCAACTATCATCACGGCTTTTGATGACAATTCGCTAGACAACATGTACGATGATTATTACATAAGTTATAGTTAAGATATCTGCATTACGCACGGCGTCTACAATTACATCTACAGTGCAATCTAGAGCAAGGTTGCAGAGCTTTGCAGAAAAAACGATATCCACCAGCACATTGAGGTGTACGTAGAGATCCTGTAACTAGGGATGCAACATCGTTGATAAAACCATCGATGTTAAGACATCGATGTTCCTGCGGAAAAATATCGATGTTAAAAAAATATCGTTCCTGAAAAAAGATACATTGATGTTTTTTCGATGTTTCCATTCGTTTAAGAAATATTAGGAAAAACACACTGAAATGAAGCTGTGCTGCCAAAAAGTATCTGCCTTATTTATGTTCTTTCACTAGGCTACGAATACACAGCGAAATGACAGATTAGATTGAAAAATAAGTTAGGAATAAGATTTCGCTACCTATCGCGATGATTTTACTTGGGATTTACATGCGAAATAACTTGTGTTTTGTTGACGTATTGCATTTTTCTTGGCTGTCGACGTGGGGAAACTAAACATTATGCATATTTCAGTTATTACTTAATAATGAATTTTTAAAATGAATATTCATCAATTACGTTTATCAAATCATGTACCTTGCTGAAATGAAAATCTATGTTATACTTGGCTTGTTGGCTTTTGTACCGGATTTTTCGTCGACTTTTGTTTGATGTCTTAACTGACGTTTTGGCAGTACTATATCAGTCTGACTGGGTAACACTGTCAAAGATTCGATTTCACTGATGTTGGAGGGTGAAATTTCAGCAATGTCAACAGCCCGTGTTGGAGAAATATCAGATTAATCATCAAATTGTTTCATATTTCACTTACCTACTATTTCAAAAGTATGAAAACAGCGACGAGCGACGACAGCAGGAGCACCACACTTGGGCTAACGCTGGCTGAGCAACTAATAAAGCAATAATGGAGTTGCCAGTCAATTGTTGAACGATGTCGATAGTTTTGGACTTCTGTCGTCGATGCATCGGCGATACATCGTTGTTCAAAACATCGATGTTTTCAAAACATCGATGTATCGTTTGCATCCCTACCTGTAACCAAACGTTCATACAGATATGTTTGTTCGCGCCCATGTACTTTCCTTGTAAGTATAAAAATACTATATAGCAGTGAGATGTGAAAACTTTACCCGGACCAGTACTCAAAACACGGATTCCGCACTTACCGTGAGCGGTCGCCTAAATCACTTCGGCTATCAGTGCAAGCTTTGGGGGCCGATCCAAACCTCCATACGCCACACTGTCAATTGGTTACTACATCCATCACCTAAAGCTCGCGTCATTACGTGGATTACCGCAGCAGGGAGAATGAGACTACGAACAATCGGGATCAACGTTGATATCTCGCTTGCCAGTCCGAGCGTGTAATAAACATTTACGATGTGCTGTAAGTGGGCACTTGCGCCTTCCTGTAGTCGTGGCGACGACACGGTTGTTAGTGACTTTAAAAACCATTAGATTGGCCATGCTTTACTACAGCGCCGCTCGTTCGAGCGGTTCGCAGCCGGCCAGCTGCTAATGGAGATTGGTGAGCCGCTGGACCTCGTCCAGAGGGCATCCTTGGCAAGGCTCCCGGAAGCAACTAGCCATTACCCTGCTCCGTGTAATACAGGCCGCTATCGACCTCGGCCGTCTTGAGTGTAAATCACGTTAACGGCGCGCCACGTGTCACGTCGAGATCGTACACCTGGTGCGCTGATCGAGCAGGCAACTGCCTTAAGACCTACTGAGCACTGCGGATAAACATGTGCCCCTTGACCATGAGGCGGCAGGTTCAAATGACAGAGGCAGAAAACGTACATGTTGTAGAGCCGATGTGTGTGCCCAAATGGTATATGCTAATTTCCGAGCATTTCATAAGTATGTTCAAATGTTTGTATAGCTTATGGGACTTAACTACGGGGTCATCAGTCCCTAAACTTACAGACTACTTATGAACTAGCTAATCCTAAGGACGGCATAAATATCCATGGCCGAGAGGGGATTCGAACCCCCGACCGTAGTGGCCGTGCAGACCGTGACTGGAGCGCCTCAGTCTCCTCGACCACCGCGTCCGGCTCAGCGGTATGTTTATGTGGTAGTGAGTGACGAGGTGCAAAATACTAACACGAATTATTTACAGACGAATGGAAAAACTTGTGGAATCCAACCTCGGGAATGATCAGTTTGGATTTAGGAGAAATGTAGGAAACCGGGAGGCAATACTTACATTACGACTTATCTTCGAAGACAGGCTAAGGAAAGGGAAACCTACGTTTTTAGCGTTTGTCGATTTGGAGAAAGCTTTTGACAATGTCGACTGGAATAAACTCTTCCAAATTCTGAATGTATCAGGGGTGAAATATAGGGAGCGAAAAGTTATATTCAACACATACAAAAACCAGACAGCGGTTATTAGAGTTGAAGGGCAAGAAAGGGACGCAGAGGTTGGGAAGGGAGTGAGACAAAATATTCAAATGTTTGTATAGTCTATGGGACTTAACTACGGGGTCATCAGTCCCTAAACTTACCAACTACTTATGAACTACTTACGAACTAGGACGGCACAAATATCCATGCCAGAGGGGGGATTCGAACCCCCGACCGTAGTGGCCGTGCAGACCGTGACTGGAGCGCCTTAGTCCCCTTTTATTTTTATTTATGGTTCATCTGGTAGATCTATGGTTCGCGGTCGTTTGTTCAGTTTGTTCGTGAGTGTTCTTTGAAGAGTTGGCACAGCTTTTTTATTACAGATGGCGTTTAGCCCACTGACCGAGTGCGCTGAGCCACGGCGCCCGGCGTCCCCTCGGCCACCGCGGCCGGCGGAGTGAGACAGGGTTGTAGTTTTTCCCCAATGTTGTTCAATCTGTACATTGAGCAGGCAGTGAAGGAATGGAAGGAGAAATCTGGAGAGGGCATTAAAGTGCAGGGAGAAGAAATAAAAACTTTGCGGTTTGTCAATGACATAGTAATTCTGTCAGAGACCGCAAAAGATCTGGAAGAGCAATTGAATGGAATGGACAGTGTCTTGAAAGGAAGATATAAGATGAACATTAACAAGAGTAAAACGAAGGTAATGGAATGTAATGTCAGAAAATCAGGCGATGCTGAAGGAATTAGATTAGGTAATGAGACAATAGAAGTAGTATTTGTAATTTGGGTAGCAAGATAACGTCTGATCGCCGAAGTAAAGAAGATATAAAATGCAGAATGGCTATGGGAAGAAAAGGGTTTCTAAAGAAACGAAACTTAATTAATTTATATGTTAGGAAGTCCTTTCTGAAAGCATTTGTCAGGAGTGTACCATTGTATGGGAGTGAAACGTGGACGACAAGGAGTTCAGACAAATATATATATATATATATATATATATATATATATATATATATATATATATATAAGATCGCTGATCATCAATTTTTATTTACGACGACCGGTTTCGCTGAACTATGTCAGCATCATCTGGTCAAATAAAATATTTTACAAGGCCATAATCTTGTAAACTGCTATTGTCACTCACTGTGATAATTATGGTTTATTATAATGACATAGTGCACCTATGCACTGTAAATTGTTGTATAACAACTGATTGACATTACAAGATTATGGCCTTGTAAAATATTTTATTTGACCAGATGATGCTGACATAGTTCAGCGAAACCGGTCGTCGTAAATAAAAATTGATGATCAGCTATCTTGACTTTATATATATATATATATATATATATATATTATCATAATTGGATCGCCTCCTAGAACGGAAACCAATTCGGACAAAAAGATGACAGAAGCTTTTGAAATGTGGTGCTACAGACGTGTGATGAAAAATAGATGGGTAGATCACGTAACTAATGAGGAGGTGCTTAACCGAATCGGGGAGAAAAGGAGTTTCTGGCATATCCTGACTAAGAGAAGGGATAGATTTGTTGGGCACATTTCGGAGGCATTAAGGAATTTTCAACTTAGCATTAGAAGGAAGCGTGTGGGGTAAAAATCGTAGAGGGAGAGCGAGGGATGAATATAGTAAGGAGATTCGAAAGGATGTAGGATGCCGAATGTATTGTCAGATGAAGAGACTTGCACAGGACAGGGTAGCGTGGAGAGTTGCATCACACCAGTCTGCGGACTGAAGACCACAACAACAACAACAACAACAACGAGTGAGGGATTTAACGACCCAGCGACGAGATAGCTGGGCGAACTCCTACTGATGGTGTCATACGTTCGATGTCTCCTTTAAGAAATCTGCTCGACTAGTAATGGAAGTTCACTCCACGTCCATTCATGACGATGGATGAGAACTGCGAGAGTCCCCTACTAACAAGGAATACACTTCCAATTTGATCGGTTCTGAACATGTTTTAGCAATAGACTTTTTCGATATAGGGATGAAACCACCCCATGAAGAAAAAATTGAATTTTATATTTCTAAATTAATACCACTGAAATGGTAACACACATAAAAATACTTCAAATAATAGTTCTACGCTTATTATTATGTGATAGCACAATTCACTCACATTGTCGAAAAAGTCATTTTTCATTCCCCTTGTCACTTTTTTTCCATTTCCACATTTAAATAATAGCAAAATGTATCGCATCGTTAATGACAAATTCGATCATATAAGCTGAATTGACATTCCAAAGATGCTGTGTCAGAAATATGATAGAAAAATCTAAATTTTTGAGACTTTTGCTGTCCAATTTAATATGCACAAGCTCAATTTTAATCAATGTTCGGAATCCCAAATATGAGATGAAGCAGTTTGAGATCGTTTCAGGCTTCTTTTAACCTTCGAAGGACCAAAGAGGAAGGGGAAAAAAACAGAAATTGTTTCACTTTTTTACAGTTTTTCGCATGTAACCTGAAACCCATACATTCGACAGAAAATTTACTAGACAGCAAAATGAAAGACCATTTAACAATTTCGCGTAGAACGGCCGATTTAAACGTTCAAATCGGTTCAGCCGTTAACCGACAAACGATCGTCAAAGATTGGCAATTTTTTGCAACTTTGTCCATGTTAAAGCGAATTTAAATCAAAAATGTATTTCCCAAATGTAAAGCAGCGCCGATCTTGCTACCGGAAAAATACTTCAACTATAATAAGTCTGGAAAAAGCTTTATTGTAAGATCCAAGATTCTTAGCGGTTCGCAGGAAGATAAGAGTCAGTAAATGAAATAAATCGCTATTTGCGATCGGTTATGGCTTCACTGTACTAGGTTTAGGTGGAATACCAAAGAATAAATTTCATTTCATTCTGACAGCTGCAACGTCGTCAAAAATATAAAATTGTATACAAGCCAAGGCTGGGCTCCAAAAATAAATTGTGTTTCGATACCTCAAGGTCTGTTCTCCCTGATGCGGAAATACAGTATTGTGGCTGCGAGCATTACAGAACAAATATGCTATGATAATAGGAAACACGCAGCGTGGCGAATGGAGATTTGAGTGTGGCGGGAGACGTGCAGGGAAAAGTCCTCTACAGTAGGGCTGGTAACTGTGTCCTCGGTGGCGGAGTGGTCAACGCGTCTGTCTATTAAGCAGGAGATCCCGGGTTCGAATCCCGGCTGCGCACACATTTTCATTCGCCACACTTTGGTATTCCATCTAAACCTAGTACAGTGAAGCCATAACTGATCGGAAATTGCGATTTATTTCATTCATTGAACGCTGTAATGTCGTCAAAAATATGTAATTGAGTCAGTAAATGGAAGAATGAACAAACCGCACTGCTGATAACGTCAAAAGACGAAATGGCACATGGAAACAACCTTCCTTATACAGTCCGGAGAACACTAAACAGGCTGAGGGCTGCTGTACCCAGACGTAAAACTAATCCGCGCAGGTGGCGCCTGCTGACTAACGATGACGATGCTCTTTGTGAATGCGGAGAGGTTCAGTATTGCAGGAGTCCTGCAGTTTCAGTGACCTGCTACAAGGCAATGTCAAAGCCGTGGCGGTGACTAACTACTGGAAAAACAAAATTTGATCTGGACACGGAAATGAAATGGTATCTATATGACCACTAGAAGAAATCCGTGAAACTTCAATTACACGATAAATCAATCGAATGTAATTCAACTAAATACCTAGCAAGAACAATTACGAACAACTTAAATTGGAAAGAACACACAAAAATATTGTAGGGAAAGCGAACCAAAGGCTACGTTTCATTGGCAGAACACTCAGAAGATGCAACATCTCTACTAAAGAAACTGCCTACACTACACTTGTGCTTCCTATTTTGGAGTATTGCTGCGTATTGTGGGATCCACACCAGGTGGGACTGACGGACGATGTAGACAAACTTCAGATAAGTGCAGCTCGTTTTGTAGTGGAGTGTTACTGAAACGATGACGAGTGGACGTGGATACCATTAAAAATAAGATCTGTTTGCGAAATTTTTTGCCATATTTTTCCTCCGAATGCGGGATGGGGCAGTATTTTGTGGTCATTCATCCCCATTTTCAGTGGGTCTGGATCTAAACCAGCAACTATACTCCGAGAGAGTTCTGGGAAGCGACATCTTCGGTCGGAGGTAAACGTGTCAAACTGAATCACGATGTATCGGTCAAGCTCTGTTGAAAAGTTGCAGATGAATTTATTTCAAATATCTGGAGCTGCCCCGGGGATAAAAGCACAGAATGAAACTCAAGGCGCCCGCATTGACCTGATGCGTGAAGTCTTAATGCGACCTGTTAGAGATTAGCTGTGCGCACTGGGGCGCCGTGCTGCGGTGCGCGTAGCCGTTCGCCGTCGGGGGTTCGAGTCCCCCCTCGGGCATAGGTGTTTATGTTGTCCTTATGTTAGTTTAACTTAGTTTAAGCACTTTGTAAGCTACGGACTGATAACCCAGCAGTTGAGTCCGATAGATTTACAAGCATTTGAACATTTGAAGAGATTCGCGTTCTTTTGAAATGTATTTATAAAATTTGTCTTCTTCCTGTCGAGGTAGCTGTCACAGCTACTGAAGACCTGAAAATTAACAAATGTTTTTAGGCTTCTTCAGAGCTGAGAACTGTTTGGGATATGCATGAATTTGTCTTGATTGCCTTTACCAAGTTTCATAAGGAAGACATTGACTCTTCCTGTCCACTACTATAAGCTAGTTGGTCAGACAGAAGGACCGAGAAATGAGTAGCTTCCTCCACAATGAAGACGTTTTCTCCCTGTCTCGAATTTCTACGGCTGTGTCTTCAATGACTTGGTTACTCTGATACCCTACAACACATTGTTCGGTCAACTTCGATATTGAAACTTCCTGGGAGATTAAAATTGTGCCGGAACCGCGACTCGAACCTGGGACCTTTGCCTTTCGCGGGCAAGCACTCTACCGACTGAGCTATCCCGTCACGACTCACGAAAGGCGAAGGTCCCACGTTCGAGTCGCGGTTCCGACACACAATTTTAATGTGCCAGGAAGTTTCATATTAGCGCACACTCCGCTGCATATTCTGAAACATCGACATTTTTATTATGTTCGTTTATTAAGGCAATTTCTTTCTTAAAAGTTTATAAAATTGTCTTATCAAATAAAAGAGAAGCAGATGATATCAAGCTCTCTTAAGGTGCGTGCAGCAGATTGTAACCTTTTCGCAGAGCTTTTCTCAGGCCACTTATCATATACTTTACGTAGTTCACGTACTTTTCAAGAAAGGCATAAACACTTCATCAGTATTTCACACAACTTTGTATAAAAGCAACCCACTGTCAAAGGCAAAGTCCGCGTTGCTCGTGATTTCAACACGAACTGGATTGAGCAGTTTCAACCTGTATGATTTACTCGTCATGCGTATTATTCTGTCGTCTAAAAAAAAACGGTTAATATATGTGCAGCTAACTAAAAGCGAACATGACTCGTGTAGTATCGCGACTGTGGTATCACGTACTCTCAGGCAACCAAGGACTACCACCAAATCGATATGGTTACGAAACGCAGACAGTTGGCAACACGAGTTCCTACAATAGCGCAAGACGCCGCATAGTACGAACTCAGATCACGTGAGTGAAACGTGATTGTTCGACGAAAAGTTAAACAGGCGGTGCATACGGTCTGGAGACAGAGGATGTGAATCGTCTTCATGAAGACTGCAACGTGTTCATCACGCGTGTGCCTCGACATCGCAGTGCTACATCTACATCTACATGGGATACTCTGCAAATCACATTCAAGTGCCTGGCAGAGAGTTCATCAAACCACCGTTATACTATTTACTCCCATTCCATTCTCGAATAGCGCGCGGGTAAAAAGAACACCTGAATTTCTCTGTTCGAGCTCTGATTTCTCGTATTTTATTCTGATGATCATTTCTACCTATGTAAGTGGGAGTCAACAATATACTTTCGTATTCAGAGGAGAATGTTGGCGATTGGAGTTTCGTAAGTAGCCCACGCCGCAGCGATAAGCGCCGTTGTTGTAACGATTCCCATCCCAGATCCTGTATCATTTCCGTAACGCTGTCTCCCTTGTATTGTGACAATACGAAACGAGCTGCCCTTCTTTGGACTCTTTCGATTTCCTCCGTCAAACCCACCTGATAAGGATCGTACACTGGGCAGCAATACTCCATAAAAGGACGGACAAGAGTAGTGTATGCAGGATACCTTGTCGAAAGCACTCATCACTTCGTGTGAGTAAAGAGCTAGTTGTGTTTCGCATGAACGATATTTTCTAAATCCGTGTTGACCTTGGGTCAATAGATCATTCTGTTCGAGATAATTCATAATATTTGAATACAGGATATGTTCCAAAACCCTGCTGCAAATTGACGTCAATGAAATAGGCCTGTAGTTTAGTGGGTTACTCCTACTGCCTTTCTTGAATATAGGTGTGACCTGTGCAACTTTCCAATCTTTTGGTACAGATCCGTCTTTGAGAGAGCGGTTGTATATGTCTGTTAAGTAAGGAGCTATCGCTTCAGCATAATCAGATAGAAATCTAATGGATATACAATCCGGCCCAGAAGACTTGTTCTTGGTAAGTGATTTTAGTTGTTTCACTACTCCGATTATATCTACTTCTACGTTACTCATTACGGCCTCTCTTCTTAACTCGAAATCTGGAATATTTGTTTCGTCTTCTTTGGGGAATGAGTTTCTAAAAGCTATGTTCAGTAACTCTGCTTTAGTAGCGCTGTCATCGGCAGGATCGCTATTACTATCACGTAGTGAGGGTATTGTTTGTGTTTTTCCCCTAGTATATTTAACATATGACCAAAATCTCTTTGGGTTTTCAGTCAGATTTCGAGAAAGAGTTTCGTTGTGATAAGTATTGTAGGCATCTCGCATTGAAGACCTTGCTAAATTTCGAGCTTCTGTGTAGGATCGCCAATCCTGGGGATTTTGTGTTCGTTTAAATTTAGCATGCCTTTTACGTTGCTTATGCATCAGTGTCCTGTTTTGGGTACCAAGGGGGATCACCTCCTTCTTTTATTAATTTATTTGGTATAAAACTGTCAATTGCTGTCGATACCACTTCTTTGAATTTGAGCCACATCTGGTCTACACCTACGTTTAGTGTTAAAAACGAATGGAAGCTGTCTTTCAAAGCAATGTATTTCATTTCTATCTGCTTTCCTGATCAAATATACTTTTAGTTTATTTTTGGTAACTTATTCAATATTCAATCTCTAATAGATAGACTGCTACCGATCAGGGTAACATGCCACGCTACGTGGAATAGTGCCTCAAGAAGTACTGTACTGTACTGACATTTATTAAGGACATCAAGGAACTCTGACGCATGAAGTTTTGACTTCATCAGTCATCGTACTTCAACAACACCTATTTTACATGTGTTACTAAAGTTGTGTTATCTTTATGTTGAAGTGTGCCTACGCAACCTTACCATATAACTCCCCCACAACAGCTCCTACTGTCGTGGTGACTTCATATGGGAAGGGATTCGACGAAAAATTATATCAGCACTGACACAGAATGCTCTTAGCTGAGACTCAAGTTTTGCTGACAAAATATCGACAGTGTAAGTGATAACTCTTTCCTTTCATTATTTTGTGTGGTAAAGGTGTGTCAGCTAGCAAAAGGTATCGAAAACGTGAAATTTTATGTAAATTTAATTGCAAGTCGCTAAAGGCGCCCATTCTCATTTTCGCGCCATCAGTTATACTGCCTCAAGACGCGATTTTCTTAAATCGCACCAGGCAAATGTCAGGACGGTTCCTTTGAAAAGAGCACATGGTTCCTTCGCAGTCCGCATCCGAGCTTTAGCTGTCTGTTCAAATGTTTGTAAATCTACCGAACTCAAAGGCTAGGTCCGTAGCTTGCAAACTACGTAAACTAATTTAAACTAATCTAAGGACAAAACACACATCCATGCCCGAGGGAGGATTCGAACCTCCGACGCGGGAGGTCTCGCGATACGCAACGTGGCGCTCCAGACCGCTCGGCTACTCCTGAGCGGCTTAGCTGTCTGTAATAAGAACGCTGTCAACTGGACTTTTAACTTGCAATCGTTCTTTCTTCCAGTCTCAAGGCAAATGCCGGTACACAATTTCAAACGTTATACATGCCTTATCCTTTGGAGTAAGAGCATACCTTTTTTTATGCGTACATTATGATAACATTTTAACTTTTTTAAAATTCGGATAAGAATTACATGATACATACTGAAAATCACGTTTTGTTGCTTAAAGAATCGCTAAATAGTCAACATGCAACTAGACTGTGCATCGTTATAACGGATTTAGTAATATAGATACGACAAACTTCGTTATTTTCCTCAATAATTGACTAACTATGAACAAATAATCAGCAAACCGGGCAATCAGCCCCCTGATAATATGAAGTTTGCAGTACCTTCATAACTTGATGGGGACTCCATATATCGGTCAGAACATGGTAACGGCCTACCAATTTAAACGGACTTGCCTAGTAATTACTGCGGGGTGTTTAAACCAATCATCGACTTCAAACATGTCCCCCCATCCAAAATTACCTGATCCGGCGTCAGTGAAATCGCATGGCAATCAAACCCACGATAACTCCAGTACACCTGATTACATATGGCCGAAGTCCATTTCACAGATGAACACGAACGCCGTTTACATTTGACACAAAAGTACGTATATTGCTTGCTGTCGCGTTTCAGTTGTCTTCTGAACGCAAGGAACAATGCGGGAATTCCACATCGCCGCCATAAGAGAAGTCCCAGAGGAATTATCCGTGCGCACTGGGGCGCCGTGCTGCGGTGCGCGCGGCCGTTCGCCGTCGGGGTGTTCGAGTCCCCCCTAAGGCACGGCTGTGTGTGTTTTCCTTAGGTTAGTTTACCTTAGTTTAAGTAGTTTGTAAGGTAGGGACTAATAACCAAGCAGTTATGTCCCATAGATTTACAAACATTTGAACATTTGATATTCGTCACTGCCTCCGTCTTTTGTATTGCACATGTAATTACAGAACTCAGAAGACTGTGATGAATGCTTGCGAAGTGTACCTGTAAAGTGTGTGAGAACAGAAGAGCAAGCGAGTGCGAGAACAATATTTCCTTTCGAAAAGCGTGAAATGTTAAAATGTTTGTAATTCTATGGGACCAAACTGCGTGGTCGTCAGTCCGAGACTTACAAATTACTTAAACTAAGTTAAACTCACCTAAGAACAACACACACATCCATGCTTGAAGGACGATTTGAACCTCCGACGCGGGAGGCGTCGCGATCCGTAACGTGGCGCTCCAGACCGCTCGGATACTCCCACGCGGCACTGTGACTTCATTCCGCATCACATTCCAGAGAAGTCTGACAGTTCTCCGCCAATAGTAATCTCTAGTAATGCAGTGATCAAATGCCGAGTGCAGAAGCTTTTGTGATGTTGCTGCATTCGGTAGACAACTCCAATACAACTCCGATTCCGGCACACACTCCGCTGTAGAGTGAAAGTTTCATTCTGGAAACATCCCTTAGGCTGTGGCTAAGCCATGCCTCCACCATATTCTTTCTTCCAGGAGTGCTAGTCTTGCATGGTTCGCAAGACAGCTTCTGTGAAGTTTGGAAAGTGGGAGGCGAGATACTGGCGGAAGTAGAGTTGTGAGGCGGTATCGTGAGTCGTGTCGGGATAGCACAGCCGGTAGTGCGCTTGCCCGCGAAAGGCAAAGGTCCCAGGTTCGAGTCCCGGTTCCGGCACACAATTTTAATCTGCCAGGAAGTTTCATATCAGCGCACACTCCGCTGCAGAGTGAAAGTTTCATTCTGAAAACTCCAATACAGTTCCATATGTTGAAAGAGCTAAATGAAAGCTTAACCCTGCATTGATTTATTTTTGGTTATCGAAACGTAGTAAAAAACATATTCCAGTATTTTTTTAAAAGAACAAAATGAATTTTAACTTATAAGATTCCGTAAATTTTCATTTTATTACATTCTGGGTGTAAAACAAAGCCGGCCGCGGTGGCCGAGGAGACTGAGGCGCTCCAGTCACGGTCTGCACGGCCACTACGGTCGGGGGTTCGAATCCCCCCTCGGGCATGGATAGTTGTGCCGTCCTAGTTCGTAAGTAGTTCATAAGAAGTTTGTCAGTCAACAGACTGACTTTAGTCTCAAGTTACAAACTATTATACACCATAAAAATGTGTAAATACGAATTGCGTCTTATTTTTCTACCATATGCATTTCACTTTTATACAACAGTGCTATCAGTAACCACAGTAAAAATTACAAAAATGTTCAAATGTTTGTTAAGATTATGGGACTTAACTACGGGGTCATCAGTCCGTAAACTTACAAACTACTTATGAACTACTTACGAACTAGGACGGCACAAATATCCATGCCAGAGGAGGGATTCGAACGCCCGACCGTAGTGGCCGTGCTGACCGTGACTGGAGCGCTTCAGTCACCTCGGCCACCGCAGCCGGCTAAAAATTACATGGTAAGTGTGCAACCAGGTAGTTACAGTTCGAATTCAGATTAATTCGTGCGATTACGTAAATTAATCTTGTGCACTTTTCATTTTCCGAACATTATTAAGTACTTTTGTGCTTTTTGCTTACAGAGAAGCTTGTCAGATTGAATCGGAACTTGGGAGGCTAAAGAAGGGTGACAATAAGGAAACAAGTATTTTCCAAGGAAAATGACCGTCGAAATTTTGAAGAGAGTTCATCTGCTAGAGCAGCATACACCATTCTTACTTCGTAAAGGAACGGTTAGTGTTGTGGTTCACAAATTTTGCATTCCGTATTCAAATCCAACCCCATCTTATTTTTCTCTTTTTGTTGCCGCGGAAGGATGTGATACTGCGAAATCTCATTTCATTCTAACCATATTTTACGCATTTCTCATTACAAAACAATTTTTCTGAAGTTTCTACAGATGCAAGTGCGGTACTAGGGAATATTAGACCATTTTCGGAAAAATGACTTTCCAAAAAATACATGAATGTTGGGGAATGTTACAGCATCGTGTGGGTTGACGTCCAGGCATCACCATGAATCAAATAGGACGTTTTAGCGGTATTTTACATTATTTGAATTTCCTTTTTATTTTTTATTTTTAAGAGTACTGCAATTCGTGAAGGAAAAGGCATGTTATGCACACAGGATAGATATAATTAATCTTTTAAGGCGATTTCCAGAAAACAGTAACATAGCCTATTGTGTGAACAGATGCGCCTACCGCAATCAGTGAATAAGAAGTGTGCCTGCAGTATAGCTTATCTTTATATATATATATCGTAAAATATTGACAATCTGCAGGAGAGTGACAAAATACATGTCCAAGATTCACGACGTCTTTCAAATGTTCAAATGTTTGTAAAGTCTATGGGACTTAACTACGGGGTCATCAGTCCCTAAACTTACAAACTACTTATGAACTACTTACGAACTAGGACGGCACAAATATCCATGCCCGAGGGGGGATTCGAACCCCCGACCGTAGTGGCTGTGCAGACCGTGACTGGAGCGCCTCAGTCCCCTCGGCCACCGCGGCCGGCACACGACGTCTTTGATATGAAATCCGATGAACGACCGTTGTGTCAGCTGCTAACATGGCGGTTATTCTATTCTCTTTTTTGTGAGTCCCATGGAAAAATTCACATATATTACTTGGAAATAGGCAGCACCATATCATGACATTATTTTTGTATATTACCGATTGCGTAAAATCCGCACTGGCTAAAAAAGAATCAAAGTTGAGGCGTAAAAACGTGCTGTCTGTTTGAGAATGCGCAATAATTGGGATTTCAACTGGTTCTTCGTTCACCCTATTCACCAGAATTAGACCCAAAGACTTTTTCCTATTCCCTAACTTGTAACTTTGGCTTGCTGGAAGGAAATTTTCATCGAATGAAGCGATAGTAACTGCGAACACACATTTTATAATGTCTGAGAGAACCTATCCTTCCTAATCGCAAACAAGGCGCCGCGGTGGAGTAGTCGAGCGGTCTGAGGCGCCTCGCTGCGGAGCGCGCGGTTGCTCGCCGTCGGAGGTTCGAGGTCTTCACCAGATACGGCTGCCTGAGGAAACAGGAGAAGCTCCGGTGAGCACGTGTTTTATCAGGGGCTCGCTCAGTAAGTGCGTTGGGTACGGTTGTGACATATTTTCTGGGTACGGTCGTGGCATGTTTTAAGCGTACAGTTGTGACATATTTTCTGGGTACCTTTGTGACATGTTTTAAGCGTACAGTTCAAAATGTTCAAATGTTTGTTAAGCTTATGGGACTTAACTACGGGGTCATCAGTCCCTAAACTTACAAACTACTTATCAATTACTTTATACTAAGGACGGCACAAATATCCATGCTCGAGGGGGGATTCGAACCCCCGACCGTAGTGGCCGTGCAGACTGTGACTGGAGCGCCTCAGTCCCCTCGGCCACCGCGGCCGGCAGCGTACAGTTGTGACCTATTTTCTGGGTACCGTTGTGACACGAAGATAATTATTTTTCTCTAGATGCCCAGAAAGAGGTTGAGGAAGAAACTCTCATTACTTTATCAGTACACATATAGCAACAATCATTAAAAGAAATGGCATCAAGAAATTTACTTTTGACTGTTGAAAAGTAATGTAGACCGCTGCTAGCGTTATGGTCACGCGACGGCTGAAGCAATATTTTGACACAAGTCCAGACAGGCACGCCGGTTTTGGCTCCCTCCCACTCTCCACGTAATTCTTTTTTGTTTGGCTAATATGGCGACTGTCACAACCGTACCCAGTCTACCCTACAACGTATAAAGATTTTACATGAACATTTTTATCTTTATATACATTTTTATGGGCGAGTGGACACCTCAAGGATTACGAAGTCTGACACAGCCACATTCAACCCTAACCATAAAAGACGAGTGCTTTTGAAGATAAGGTTTTAGCACACGTTCCGCCGCACGAAGAGGTCGTTCCGCCGCAAGAATTATAAACGTTTCATGCATACTGTGCAATATAAAATTAGAAAAGGTCTTCACATGAGACAAACATTATTGCAACAACCTTCTTATTAAAACTTATAGGTCAGTCTTCCACGGTCATTGTTACTATTCAGTAGAAGACTGTTAAGAACGTGCGAAATGCACAATAAAGCGCGTATTTTACTCCAAGTAAGGTGCAAACTGTCCTGTTAATAAAATGAATCCAACAAACTCACTCTTCAGAGGATGCGCACTTATGTTTACATAGCATCGAATATTATGCAGTATACTTCTATGAAATTTATAGGAAAGTCTTTCAGTCTATCAAAAAACTCGAATACTAGAAGAAAAATGATTTGCCTTTGAGGAGTCTTGAACCAGCGCTAAAGGACACCTTTTATTTGACAGTCTAAGACATTGCTGCCTGCGCTACACGAAGGTATTAGACTTGTACATATGTCGTTTGCTGACATGTAATTACAACAAATGATGCAAACAACAATTCGTGTTGATAGATCTTCAGTCCGCCTTGCCGTGAAACGGCAGATTACTGTAATACGGAAATTTTTAACCACATATAAAACGTTTCCAGTCATTTATATACATAGAACGCATGAAAAACGACGGCCAATATGGCGTCTTCATCTCGCTACCAAAAAGAGCTGTCCCCCCTCCCCGGATAGCCCCGTGGTGTGACGTCGGTGGCTTTCTCCTACCTTATTGTTGATCGTTCAGATTAGTCTTGTGTAGTTCGCGAACGAACTAGTTCGAAAGAGCGCTCCCACAGGCGAACTACGCGAACTAGTTCTCAGATCCCTCGCCTCTTAGTTCGCCCGCTCCTTTTCCGAAGACTGACGGGGAACAGCGAGAGGACGCGATAGCGCGCAGAATCGCGTGATTCCCTTTTGCCATTCACCGTCATTTCGAGCTGAGATGCAGCTCAGCTGTAGATTCAATGTTCACTGCCACAAATTTTCTTTTCTAAGGTATTCCGCAGTGTCTACATATAACCCCCATTCCATTGTGTAAAGAATAAAGAGAACTCAAAACTTAACATTGTTTGCATTTATATGCGAGAAATTATGCATCAACCATTTTCTCTCGCCTGCATGATACTGTTGACGACTCGCGGGGTAGAATGTTGAAGACAACATCGTATAATCGACACTAACACTGTAAAGTAACGAACCCTTATAGAATTAATTAGCTACAAAACTGTAGTTTACTGCCTGCCTTCAGAATGTAAAGGTAGAAACCCATTGTCATCAATGTCGCTAGCGTGAAGATAAAAAATTTCATCTATTTCATTTGTTAATACAAAACCAATTTCTGTAATAAGTGTGAGGTTGACCGGACTGGCTTAACTTTCGATGCAACTGAGGCGGCCGCCCCTCCGAAACAAAGGATTGGACTCGCCCAGCACCGAAGACAAAAATGGGCTTTGCGCGTGGGAACTTGATGAAGGGGGGGGGGGGGGTTGAGTCTGTCACCGAAATTCTTCGCAATGGATGTGACATGATCTGTGGTTACCTTTCCATTGTTAATGGGATCAAAGCGTGTTTTGTCTTCATGTGCCAGACTAAATTTCCGTGTGAGACTCCTGCAATACTTATTAATGTTGATCAGTAGTTACATTTTGCTTTTTTACAATCTGTGTTTTCATTTTCAGTGAAATGTGTCAAAAATTTTATAAAAACCAAAAAGTCATTTATAAAAGTGCATTTTTATTCACGAAAATATGCATTTCTATTCACGAAAATAGACGCATTAAATAAATAAAGAAATCCATTTTAAAAATTAAATTCTACGAGTACTCTGTATGGAAAGTAGTTGAGTACCAACGTATCATCCATTCGTGTATATAATTGGTTTATTTGCTTAAGTATTTGATGTCTAATTGCCCAAAAATACGGGTAATAGCACACGCTTGGGTAACACTGATCATTATATAAAAAAGCTGTCATAACAAACCTCTTTTAGTAGAGGTAGCAAAAGCCAAAAAGAGCGGACGAACTAAAAAGAGCGACCTACTTCGCGGCCGAGCTGCGAACTAGAAGGAGAGCTACCGGTCGCGAACTGAAATATGTGCGATCGATCGCGAACTAAAAGATGCGGGTTCGGTCCCGAACTAAAATATGTGCAATCGGTCGCGAACTAAAACACGCGTTACCGGTCGCGAACTATTATGCCAAACGTATCTCGCTTCTTAGTTCGTTGGATTCTTTTCCGAAGAGCGTCGGGCAATAGCGAGAGGGCGCGCAGCAGAATTAAAAAATCACGTGTTTGCCTTCAGCTAATGAGAGCCATTTCGAGGTGAGCGTCTGCCTGCTAGATTACATAGTTCAGTGCTACAAAATTTCTGTTTTGAAGTATTTTGCACTCTGCAATATTTGAGTAATAAATTCCATAATGCCAAGATATAGAAATAACTCTAAACTTAAACACAATCCACAAACTGTTTCTTTTGGTTTGCGTGATATCGTTAGCGGCTCAAGCAGCAAGCGCATTCGCAGACCACGCCGCTCAGCCGTCACTGGGAGCGGACGAACTAAAAGAACGAACTAGTTAGCGGCAGAGCCGCGAACTAAAGTGAGCGCTCCCGATCGCGAACTATTATGCGCAAGTCTAGTTCAGACGCACGCTGAACTAGAAACAAAGAAACTGTGTTTCTTTGTACCCTGGACACGTGTGTTCCGGGTCACTTATTTGTCGCATCCCGTAAACAAAGGTGAAAAGTTTATATTTTACTGTTAACTATGACAGTAAACGCAACACTTTACGTCATAGAATTGGAGGTGAAATTACAACGTTTAGCCTCTTTCTCCTGTTTACAAGAACGGCAGCATACATACTTACAGGACTGATGACCTCTGCAGTTTTGTCCCCCTAAAACATCCAAACAACAACAAACATACTTATACGTCTACTATCTTTTACTCCAGAGTATAATCACACATTGAATTAAGGACGTCAGTTTGAAACAAAGTAACTAGGTCAATCATTTTTCCCTCTTATTCATTCAAAACAGCTTGTATTTGTTTACCAATTACAATGCAATTTGTGCCCCCCAAAACGCTTTGAAATTTAATTGCATTTGCAACTGCAATTGTATTTTTTCCTGCACGCGCAAATATAATTAATATAAACAAAACACAGGCAACCTGTCATTTCATCTCCATAACAGTATGTAAATCAAATTAATATTGAAGATATTAAAGTGATGTCACTGAAAGAATAACGTTGCTCGAATTCCATTTGCTGCTTTGCAAAAAATGTCCATTAAAATCTACCGAGCAGGAGCGCACGTAGGTTTTCATATCAGTAGGAGCAAAACATTTTATCTGCTACTTGTGATTTCAAAATTTTGAGGAATTCTTATTTGCTCATCAAGTTTTCCTATTACTTTCTACGTTCCCTTCAAGCGCCTGGTCAGTGTTATCAAGTAGGTAATAGTTTAATTGTAGTAAAACTGTTTTACAATGCCTGACTTTTTCTCGCAAGGTTTTTTTCCCGTTGCTTCCACCGTTTACTATCTCAATTGTTTTCCTGCTTAAAGGTTAGTATGGAAAATGCACTGCTGTCCGCCCAAAATGCAACCGCCCCCCACCAGAACCCTAAAAAAAAAGTATAACAACAATCTGGTAAAGGTAAAGATTGGAAACTTGGGGTGTTTTACCATAATCTTTCATTGGATGGGAGTGAATTAATCGTCAACGGGAATGGTAGATGGTAGTCTGTCTGGAAACTGACTAAAATTTTGCTCATCAAGCAGATGTGTCCCCCCCCCCCCAAAGCCAAGTCCTAGATACGCCACTGCCCTGAAGGAAGCATCCAAATTACGTGAAATTTACAGCATGCGTTTATGGCGACGACAGATGCACACGATTAGCTGTTCAGTGCAGACACATGTCACGACTACCGGTAACTACACCTGCAAACGGGGGGGGGGGGGGGGGCGGGGGGACGACAGAAGGTCGTGAAAGTGTACTTCGTAAAAGACAACGAGCGTGTTTTGGGCAGTTTCGGAGTTCGTCAGAAGAAGAATAGTTCAAATGTTTGTAGAACTTATTGGACTTAACTACGGGGTCATCAGTCCCTAAACTTACAAACTACTTATCAACAAGCTACTACTAAGGACGGCACAAATATCCATGCCCAAGGGGGGATTCGAACCCCCGACCTAGTGGCCGTGCAGACCGTGAATGGCGCGCCGCAGTCCCCTCGGCCACCGCGGCCGGCCCTTACCTAGTACGGATCCCACACTGGTGAACAATCTACAAGGACCAGCCAAGTGCATACATCAAGAGGTCACGTCCAAGCAGAATATACAGGGTGTCTCACGAAAGATGCCTGCCAGGCGTCCGCGGATCGCGCGGTATGGTTCCCGGCCGCCGCCACCGCATCAGCCGGCCACGGTGGCGCCCAATTCTCGGACTCTATTTGCCGCAGGCGCATACACTTAGTTAAAGTCTAAAAAACATTGCCATCTGAGTAACCTAAGCTTACTATTATTTACAGTAGATGTTCAAAATGATGTCCCTCTATGGAAAGAGCGGCCTGACATCTCTTTAACACATTTGCGAACACTCGACGAACTTCAACTCACGATCTCAAATACTGTTGCTCGACGTCGTTACTGTAACTGGCTGTTACAGCCTGTGCATGATGGGGAAGTTGATCATGAGATGCTTTATTTTTCTGATGAAACATGGCTGCATTTTTCAGGCTACGTAAATTCACAGAATAATCGACGTTGGAGCTCAGAAAATCTACACGAGTTACATCAACAACCTCTTCATGACGTGAAAACTGGAGTGTGGTGTGCAATTAATGCGAGACGAATAAATGGGCCAATCTTTTTTCCCGAAACAATAAATTCTGACAGGTATGTGAACAATATCCTGCATCCATTTTTTCAATAACTTTCACCCAACGAAAAGCTGTACGATTATTTCATGTAGGACAGTGCAAAACCACACATTGCCAATGCTTCTATGGCAGCAATACGAAGTGTTTTTGTTGATAAGATAGTTGACTGGCCTCCTCGTTCTCCAGATCTAAATCTCTGTGACTTTTATCTTTGGGGAAAGTTAAAAGACAAACTCTATGCAAGCAGTCCCCATCCACTCCAAGAGTTGGAAGACAGGATTCGAGTAGTTATTTCCCAGATTTCGGCAGCCAAAATTCTTCGAGTGTTCGCAAATGTGTTCAAAGATGTCAGGCCGCTCTTTCCATAGAGGGACATCATTTTGAACATCTATTGTAAATAAAGGTAAACTTAGGTTACTCAGATGGCAATGTTTTATAAAATAACTCAGTGTATGCGCCAGCGGCACAATATAGTCCGAGAATAGGGCACTGCCGTGGCCGGCGGATGCGTTGGCGGCGGACGGGAGACGCATCGCGCGATCCACGGACGCCTGGCAGGTGTCTTTCGTGAGACACCCTGTATATAGAAGTGCGTGTGGCAGCTGCTTGCTGGAGAGTCCGCTAGGCCCGCGACGATGTCAAAAGTGCCTGTGACATACAGTACGTCGCCGCGGCGTTTGTATAGTACGCCTGGCTCAGCATTAGACATAGTGAATTATTATACTCCGATGAAAATTACTTTGTGATTGACGTTTTCGGGAGCCGAGTGGTAGGAGCTGGGCGACAGCCAATCTTAGTTGTTTTTCGGGATCCAAGCGCTCGCTGTGTTGTTGCCCTGCTGACACATGCCTTGCCATCTCTCTCTTGATCAGGATTGTTTTTCGGGCGAATCAGCAACAGCGGCTGCAATACCGCTTCCGAAATCCCCGAGTTACTTAGCTGTACTTCCGCGGAGACCAGTTCCCAAAACTTAAAAAAAAAGAAAAGAAAAAATATCACGATTGTCACATGAATATTCGATTCACTGAGACCACTGACAGTCAACCTCAGTGCGTAATTTGCGGCGAAGTCCTACCAAATATTTAAATGTTCCCAGCAAAATTGCTTCGTCATTTTGAGGGGTTGCATCCAGAATGCAAGGATAAACTGACGAATTTTTTAGAAGAAATTATACTGAACTCACGCAGGTGCTGAAAAGCATGAAATGCCATTCAACGAAAAGGCACTGATGGCATCATACTTTGAAAGTTACAGAGTTGCTCAAACTGGTGAAGCCCACACTATAGCTGAAAAGCTTATCAAGCCTTGTGTAAAAGACATCCTTGAATGCATGTTGAACGAAAAGGCCGCTAAAATCTTATAATCAGTTCCTTTGTCAAATGATAAAGTTTCACGACGAATCTGGGACTTATTAGAGGATAATAATAATAATTTCGTGTGGCTCATTGGCCTGGTGCAAGTCTTTCAATTGGACGCCACTTCGGCGACTTGCGAGTCCCTAGCCTACCCCAGTTATCCAACCGGGGAAAGAGGACCTACAGCTTAACGTGGAATCCGAACCACGTGTCGTTTCTGGCGACTCCTCACATTGCTGAGAGGTGAAGGATGGGTTAAAGTGCAGACTGAAAAAATCCCGCGACCCTTCGGTTTCCAGTCGATCGCTTTACTCCAAGACCACCGGGCCCGACTTATCAGAGGATGTGAAAGGTACTTTAATTTCACGAATAAAAAATGTTCAAATGTTTGTTAAGCTTAAGAGTTAAGATTTAACTGCGGGGTCATCATTCCCTAAACTTACAAACTACTTATGAACTACTTTACACTAAAGACGACACAAACATCCATGCCCGAGGGGGGATTCGAAGCCCCGACCGTAGCGGCCATGCAGACAGACTGGCGTGCCGCAGACCGCTCGGCCACTGCGACCTCCCACGAATAAAAGCCAGTGCATTTTCACTTCAGATGGATGAATCAACCGATGTAGCTGGTTTGGCAATATTAATGGGGTTTGTGAGCTACCCATACATGGACTCTTTTCAAGAGGATCTTCTTCTGTGCAAACCATTGAAGACTACGATAGTCGCCACTGAAATTTTTAAATTATTGGACGAATTTTTCACAGAGAATAACATACCATGTCGACGTGTGCAGAGATGAGCAAAAGCCGTGCCGTCGCAAAAATAAAAGAAAAAGCCAAGGGGTGCAGCAGTAGTCACTGCTTACTTCACCGTCACGTGTATGAAAACAGTTATGGACAAAACAATTACAATAATAAATTTTATAAAATCACGACCTAAAAATAGCAGACTACTCGAAAACTTTCACAGAAGTAAGGTGACTCTCTCGTGGTAAAAGTTTAATGCCCCTCTGTCAACGGAGAAATGAAGTGAGATACTTCTTGACTGAAAATGACTTCGCTTTTGGAGAGAAGTTGTGTGATGATAGTTTGCTAATGAATTTGGCGTATTTAGCCGATATTTTTTACAAAACTTAATTATTTATGTCGGCCCATCCAAGGAGAAGTAGTAACTATATAATGACAAAAGTCATTAGAGATGAACTCGAATAAGACATTCTTGAGGATATCGTAAATGAGTTCGAAGTTCAGCTGTTATATTTGCTTGCTTCTTTCAAGTCACATTTTCCAGACAGGTTGCAAGAAAACAAAGAAAATATTTGGGTTGTAAATTCGTATTCTGTATCAAAAAAGCCCGCCTCTTTGACGTCGCAGCGGTATGAACGCTTGCTTGATTTGACATCAGATTCCGAGATAACCGCAAAGTTTCAAACTGAGTAATGAGTGATGTTTAAAGCTTTCCCGGCGTACAGATATTTCCATAAAATCTCGGGCGAACTGCCGGATGTCCGTAACTTCCGGCCACGATATTTCGAAGCAGAGTCTTCTGGCCATCTTCAGGTGAAGTACTTCAGCGGTACTTACCTGAAATGACCAGAAGACTCTGCGCCGAAATATCGTGGCAGGAAGTTACGGACATCCGGCAGTTCGCCCGAGATTTTATGGAATTAAGTAATCACCCTCGTAATTTTGGTGTACGCTAACAGACGAGTTTAAAATCTTATCAGATAATGCTAAACTTATTCTTCTACCTTCTACCACATATTTATGCAAATCGGGGTGTTCTGCATATGTCTGAACTAAAGCAAAATACAGATCCCGTCTCAGTGTAGAGCAAGATATTCGGTTACAACTGTCCAATATTCAACCGGATATACTCTCATTGTGCAAATTAAAACACTCTCTTCCTTCTGATTAACACCCTTGTTTTTTTCCTAAACTAATGAAAGCTTGAAACTATGTCTTCAAATACCTATTTATCTGTGTGTGAAAAAAAATTGGATCTACAATAATTATTCTGATGAATTTATTTTCAAATGTTTCGTTACAGTTTTTCGTGTTTGCGTGAAATTCTGTGTAATGAGAAATCGGGGATAAAATCAACTTTTACGATGATTAATCTTAATGTCTTGTGTACTTAAATTTGGCCGAGGGGACTAAGGCGCTCCAGTCACGGTCTGCACGGCCGCTACGGTCGGGGGTTCGAATCCTCCCTCGGGCATGGATATTTGTGCCGTCCTAGTTCGTAAGTAGTTCATAAGTAGTTTGTAAGTTTAGGGACTGATGACCCCGTAGTTAAGTCCCATAGACTATACAAACATTTGAACATTTTTGTACTTAAATTGTGAAATTACCTTGCTTCGTCATAATACTGTCACTGAATTTACCAAATGCAGTAGACATCTGCGACCTAAAATTTAATGCTCCGCCTTTAGTTCCACTTTTTATAGGTGCGACTCAGAAAGGTTGAGAACCCGTGCTCTAGAGACCTGTACACTGCTGCTACTCAGCATACTCCGTGTAAAATCGAATTGGTATCGCATCAGGTCCAGCGACCTCTCCTCTGTTGAGCGATTTCCATTGCTTTTCTATCCCTATTACATTCATGCGATGGTTTAGAGGAGGAACTAGCGTGCATTCTTCCTCTGTGAAACAGCTTTGGAGAAAGACAATAAAGACATTTAATATTTCGGCCTACTGCGTGTCACCCTTTGTTTCAACGCCATTATGGTCACAGAGCGTCCGGATATATGGTTTCGACGGATTTGACGGAGCATCAAAATTTCTTAGGATTTTCTGCCAAGTTGGTATACAAAACAATGCTCTTAAAATCGTTGAACGCCTCCCTTACACTATTTTTGGCCTCATTTAACTTATGCTTGTCTGCTAGACTTTGGCTATGTTTATATTTACGGTGAAGTTCTCTTTGCTTTCGAAACTCGATTGCTGCATCACGGTTGATCTTCCCATCTCTCATAACTTTACTTGGCACATACTTATTTCAAGTGTATTGTACGGTTCAGTTGAACTTCGTACACAGTTGCTGAACAGTGTCTGTGTTAGTGACGAAACTATCGTGTCGAGGAGTCAAGTACTCCGATATCTGCCCATTTTGACTTTTTCTAAATAAGAAGATCTTCTTACCTTCTTTGATATTACTACTTACAGTCATAATAATTAATTCTGTAATAGCCTTATGACCGCTGATTTCCCTATCTACGCTAACTGAATCAAGAAGTTCGAGTCTATTTGTCGTCAGCAGGTGTAATACGTTTTCTCGACGAGTCGGCTCTCTATTTAATTGCTCGAGTTACTTTTCGGATACAGCACTTAGAACAATATTGCTGGATTCTCTGTCCCTGATACCCGTCTTAATCACGTTTGTCTCCCAGTCTATATCCGGTAATAGCCTTGGCAAATGAGACGTTTGGTGGATAAAAAATAAGCGGAAGGTGGAAATAGTATTAATGGATGTTAGGCTTTCCAAATAGGAGTAACATGAGTCTACGACGGTTTCTGGCTTGTACATATGTTTTGAGACCCGAAGAACGACGAAATTTGACTTCTTTCAGTGTTTCGCCCATAACTAGAAAACGTTGCATTCTAGAGAAAAATTTGAGAATACCGCAATTAGAGCGCATAAAATTCTGCTATTTACAAGTTAGTCGTTTAGTTGCAATAGATCGTAAAAAAATCGGAATTTTAACCACCTTCTCGGAAAAGTGAGTTACGCCCATTTTCCAATGCCTGTAACTCAAAAACGGCTGCTCGAAATGGAAAAAAAGGCCATGTATCAAAGTTGTATATCATAAAAATACGCGTAGAAAGAGCTCCTAAATCTTAAAATTTACTCCTTCCTGTGCATAAATACAAGGGAAAAAAATAGTCCAAATAATACGAGGTACGTCCAGAAAGTAAGTTCCATTTGGTTATATAAAACAAACGTGTACAGATACAGAAAAAATATTTATTGCACAAAAATCTTCAACTGTTAAACTACTTTTCTATATAGCTGCCAAAATTTTCCAGGCACTTGTCATAGCGTGGCACAAGTTTCTGTATGCCTTCTTCATAGAAGGTTGCCACCTGTGAATTCAGCCATGTGGTAGCATGTTCTTTCAGCTCATCATCATCGTTGAAATGTTGACCACCAAGGACAGATTTTTAGGTGTAAGAAGAGGTGAAAGTAGCTAGGAGCGAGGCCCGGACTGTACGTATGATGATCAAACACGTCCCAGTGAAATTCCCGTAAGAGTTGTTTGGTCACATTCGCCACATGAGGTCGGGCACTATCGTGGAAACAAGCACCACCTTTTGATGGAAATCCTCTTCTTACACCTAAAATTTGTCCTGTCAACACTTCAACGATGACGTGCTGAAAGAACATGCTACCACATGGCTGAATACACAGGCGGCAACCTTCTATGAAGAAGGCATACAGAAACTTGTGCCACACTATGACAAGTGCCTACAAAATTTCAGCAGCTATGTAGAAAAGTAGTTTGACAGTTGTAGATTTTTGTACAATAAATATTTTTTCTGTATCTGTATACGTTTGTTTTATATAATCAAACGGAACTTACTTTTTGGACGTACCTCGTATAATAATCTAATAGTAGCGCCAAAATCCTGCTAGGACTTTTGTGCGAAATCAAATTAATTTTGAACCTCAAATCAAACAAGGTCGCCGAAATATTAACATTTAAATGTAATTTAGTGTGGTACGTATCTATATAGGTACATCTATGTATAATATGAATTAATTACTAAGTCCAAAATTTTAATAAACCGATATAGAACATAAACAACTACATATTCACCTAAAACTATACATGACTAGGAAACATACGGGAAATATTTTCCACTCTTTCCCTGAGAGGTTCCGGCAGTAGCGCTGCTGAGGCAGGTGGTCTATAAAATCTACCGGTGGCCACGTTTTAGCCATTTTCCACGCAGACTTGAGCCGTCCTCTTTGCACCGCAGCTACTGCTGACAGGTATATTGTGCGCCAGACAGTGACGGATCGCTCTGCCCAGCACGAACCATATCACACAAAAATTCCTCCTGTTGCGCGTACAATATTATTCTACATCGTTTACTTTTAGCAAAACGTCCGTTGCTGCATTTGTCACTGAGCCAACGCCACATGCTTTTCCATCGGCAAATGGTGCGATGCGCGACGGACATGGACGACCGAAAAGAACGCATTACCGGTAGACTAAGCAGCCGGCGTTGTTGGATCCTGTTGAGTGTTGCCCTTTCACACCTCGGCCGCATTTCAGCAAGACAATGCGCCGCCACACGTGACACTGTAGTAATACATTAATGATTTTTTTTAAATAACTTGTGCGATGCTTGTCGGTGACTTCTGCCCTCCCTCTGCCAGCGTATCGATAAACATATGACAGCCGGCCGCGGTGGCCGAGGGGATGAGGCGCTCCAGTCACGGTCTGCACGGCCACTACGGTCGGGCATGGATATTTGTGCCGTCTTTAGTATTAGCTAGTTCATAAGTAGTTTGTAAGTTTAGGTACTGATGACTCCGTAGTTAAGTCCCATAAGCTCTACAAATATTTGAAACATATGACATTTGTCACGGTTAACTTTTTTGCAACAAGCTGAAGGGAGAGAGCGGAACTGTTCGTCACTTACTTTCTTCTCCTTCATGTGCTAGGACGTGTCCCAGGCTTTTGTCTAATTAATGTAAGTGTGAGCTTAGTTTTTTTTATTAATTTCAATAAACCCCCCACAGTTAATTTGAAATATCTTACTTACTTACAATCCCTTCTCCATTCTCACTAATTTTAAAGTTATTTATTTTCAGCAGATCCAGTACTTCATAAAGTGATGCTCGGGTATTGTTGCGATTTGTTTCGCGATTGTACTAGAACATTCTCTGTGTATCTTTTATTTATTTCGTCTCTATGAATGGTTTATTACAATTTAATGCCTGCAGAAAAATCTTCGCGATGTTTATGAAGTACGATAATTTTGCAATTTTTGGCGACTATCATGATTAATTTTCAACACGGTCATAGAACAATAGTAAACGAAATGCACAATCCCAGCATCAATTTATCGAAGTAATATTCCAGTCATCTCAGCTAGAATCACTACAGAATATGACCGAAATATTAGTACCAGCTCTCAATAAGGTAAAATATAGATTCCGCAGACTTCTTCTGTAATGTTGCTTTCTGGTGTTGTATTTGCTACCGAAATCACGACCGCTACCATTTAATGGCGGAATCAAATAATTTTGTTTAAATTTACTCTTCCTTTTCAAAATTGCTAAGTAATTTAATTTAAAAATATTTCACTACCTGGTAAAATTTCATTTGCGGTCCCCAACCTTAACTTTAATAAGCAACACCCATTATCATACGAAAGCAGCATTACAACACGCAATCTTCAACACTTCTTCGTCGCCCATCGGATTGCATTGCTGCCTTGGCCTCTTCGTTCTCTCGAAAAATCCGCGCGGAATGGTCTAAGGCGTCATGCTACGGACTGGACAGCCGTTCCCGCCGGATGTTCGAGTACTCCCTCGCGCATGGGTGTGTCAGTGTATGTTATAATAGACTAGCTGAAAACCCGGCGATGCTCGGGTATTTATTTATTTATTCCTGCCATTTTTCAGGTATATATTCATTTGCATAAGGGCTGTATGTCTGTAAAATCTCTTGGGAATGCAGTTAGTACTAAAGAAGTAATAGATTATAACTTGGTGCGTGAAGGGGCGCTTTTCAATTAACGTTATTGTTTATGTGCTCATATCTAATGAACATCGTGTCGTACTGTGATACAATTTCGAAGGTACATTGAGCTATATGTGTGTGTACACTGTCTGTAAACTTTCCTTCGGTTACCATTTGTAGTGTAGAAATTATAAATTGTAACGTCATACCGACAGCCGTAGTTTCAGTCCATGAACAGCGGAACGTTACTGTTTATGTTCTCATATCTCTATGAACTACGTGTGAGAATGTGATACAATTTAGAAGGTACATTCATGTATACGTGTGTATACTGCATGCAAAATTTCCTGCGGCTAAAATTTGTAGTGTAAAATTAATAAATTTTAACGTCATACCGAATACCGTAGTTTTACTCCATGAACAGCTGGAAAGTAGTAAGCGAGAAACTTTTTTCCTTTAATCATTTTGGTATGGTTGTCAGCGAGAAAAAGTTTGATTTGGGTTTGAAGTTATGTTTAAAGTTTGTTCCAAGTCGCTAAGTACTCTGATTCTCATACAGTATATTTTTAAAGCCTCGCCGGATTATGTGGCACTTTCTTGCGATTTCGCCGCGGTGGAGTAGCCGAGCGGTCTAAAGCGTCTCGCTGCGGAGCGCGCGGTTGCTCGCCGTGGAGGTTCGAGTCCTCCCTGGGGCATGGGTGTGTGTGTTTGTCCTTAGGTTAGTTTACCTAGGTTTAAGTAGTTTGTAGGTTACGGACTGATGACCACGCAGTTTGGTCCGATAGATTTACAAACATTTGAACATTTGAATTTTCTTGCGATTTCTATTGTTTATGACGGCATATATTCTGAACCATGTGTCGTATGTGATTCTTATCCCTGTATCAATTATTACCTCAGGATAAGGAATGTGTGTACCAAATTTGGTTTAAATCGGTCGAGTGGTTTGGGTGAAAATGAGCATAATTGTCGCTAAATGCAGCAGTTTTTTGCGCATCTCATTGTTTATGACGTGATATCTCGTGAACTATATATCGTATGTGATTCTTACACTTACGGCGACCGTCCTCATGGATTGAAGCTTACGTGTACAACATTTGATAAAGATTGGAACAACACTGTAGATTTGTATGCAAGACGTACAAATATACGGACACTCTGCTTTATATATTAGATTGTAAGTCTAGGGACTGATGACCATAGCAGTTTGGTCCAATAGGTTCGCAGACATTTACATTTCATTTCTGTGAGCCCCACCGACTTCTACGCCAACTTCGGAAGCAGCATGGACTGCTGTACGCCGGCCGCGGTGGCCGCGGGGACTGACGCGCTTCAGTCACGGTCTGCACGGCCACTAGGGTCGGGAGTTCGAATCCCCCCTCGGGCATGGATATTTGTGCCGTCCTAGTTCGTAAGTAGTTCATAAGTAGTTTGTAAGTTTAGGGACTGATGACCCCGTAGTTAAGTCCCATAGACTATACAAACATTTGAACATTTGACTGCTGTACCCTAACAACACGTCCAGAGCCTCTTTCATTCACTGCCGAGGCGTGCAGCAGCGGTTATAGCAAGCAGTACCGGCACCACTGATTTCGTTCTCTTCCTCGTACGGAGCTCTGTATTTTCAGTCATTTGATCCGCGTAGAACGTGTTATCTTTCAAATAAATTTGGCTGTGATATCTCCGTTCCTTCATGTTGCATGTTTCTTACAGACACACATTATCCTTTGGTCATTTCTCACGCCATGATAGTCCACGGTTCAACCGCATGATTTCTTCCAATTGTGTTTCTCAAAGGAAAGCTGCAGATCAGTAAAACATAAATTTCAGTATAGCTTCCCCTTCCTCACGAAACTATGTTATCTCAAATGAAACAAATTTAAATTTCTTTCTTTTTAAATTGTTGGACGAAGTTCCTTTTTGGGTATTTTTCATAATGGAACACATTACCCTATTTTTACGTCATTTCCAAAAGAAAAATGTATTTTGCCGAACGCTTGTTTCGCATTTCAGGCAAGACTCAGACGCGAATTATACTCATTAAGGAAGGTCCCATTGCAAAGAGAATTTGTAAAGAAATAGATCCTTCTCTTGTTTGAATCTTTCAGAATTACTTATTCTATCATGATCTTTTACTTATCGCTTGGTTCTTGAAAAAAGTTTTCAGCGCTTATTCGTCATTAACACACTGTATTATGAAACAATCTTTGATCTTTTCGACTCATAATGAATGTTACACGCCGCAGTGGAGCAGCCGAGCAGTCTAAAAGCGCCTCGCTGCGGAGCGCGCGGTTGCTCGCCGTCGGAAGTTCCATAATAAATAAAAATAAAAAACTCCTTCGTGGGGCATGGGTGTGTGTGTGTGTGTGTGTGTGTGTGTGTGCCCCCTTAGGTTAGTTTACCTTATTTTAAGTAGTTTGTAAGCTACGGACTGATGACCACGCAGTTTGATCCAATAGATTTACAAACATTTGAACATTTTTGAAATGTTACACAAGGAACTCCGTAATTTTAACATTAAATAAATTTCACTTTGGCATATGTTTTTAGTAAATCCAAAGTTAAATGTGGTCTTTAATTAAGAAGCGCACGTGACAAATTTGATAGCTGTGGAGTGTACAAGATTGTTTATAATAGCCTAATTGTGATAATTATCGCCGCGGTGGAGTAGCCGAGCGGTCTAAAGCGACTCGCTGCGGAGCGCGCGGTTGCTCGCCGTGGAGGTTCGAGTCCTCCTTGGGGCATAGGTGTATGTGTGTTTGTCCTTAGGTTAGTTTACTTAGATTTAAGTAGTTTGTAAGCTACGGACTGATGACCACGCAGTTTGGTCCGATAGATTTACAGACATTTGAACATTTTTTTTTTTTTTTTCTTTTTCTTTTTTTGATAATTATTATAGCGGCCAAACCGGCCGTTCATTCAGCATCCATCTTACAGTCAACAAATTCGTTCTGCATGACATTTCCTGTCAGGTTTAAACTGTGTCTCGAGTCAGAACTAAACCCAGAACGACACTTTACACAGAAGAAACTAGAGGCAGAAGTTGTTGACAGGAGGTCGTGATTGAACACTGTAGATGCTATCTGCGAAAAGACAAGCTTCCCGTCCGGCACACAGCTTCATTACGCCAATAAGCTCCAAAACTGTGCAAAATACGAATCATTACGTAAATTTTATTAGTGATCATCGACGCAGAAAGACTCTTTACCATGCCAAATATCTACAAAAGTGTTGTGTATTAAGTTCTGACCAAGTACATCCACAATATTCTCAACAGGTTTCGTAAAATACCACTGCCAGTCACAAATGTAATGAATGTATTACCGGTAGGGGTAATTTAAGAAACCTATTAATTATTTACATGCAGTCACGGTCGATTAACACTCAATATGAGTAAGTTGCACAATATTCTCGCCATCATATTAAGCACATCAAGGTGCTTTCTGCAGTTAATCTATGTATCTTTAAAAGGCTCCAGCAGCCTTCGCAAGAAATCTATAATCTGAATCAAAGACATTTTATATTTACGAGGATTTACACCAAATACGATATAAAAAGTACCGCACTATCTTGATAAGATCTGTCAATTAACAACTTCCGCCACTACGGATTTGTGTACAAAACGACTGTTTCTGCGTTGGAGTTTGTTCCCAGCGTTTTACAATTTAATGTATGAAATATGCCACACTACAATCTCGTATGGTTGATTTACATTAGCCGCACATTACTAACGAAAGGATGGAGAAGATAAGAATGTGGTTGCCAGTTACCTTTAACGATTCTGACCTACTGTCTTGACGACGAATTAATGTCCAACTGTTTGTAAATATATGTAACTTAAATACTGTGGTTATTAGTCCCTAGGCTTACAAACTACTTAAACTAACATAAGAACAACACATACACCCATGCCCGAGGGAGCACTCGAACCTCGACGGGAAGCAACCGCGCGCTCCACTGCGGCTATTCCACAGCGACGACGAATTAATCTTATTGTAATAAGGGACGTCCATTAATTACGTGTGGCACTTAGGAGTGGGTCCAGCCGAATCTCATGCGTGGAAAAGGGGGTGTCCCGGCATATATCAAGTATTCTTTCCCGCTAAAAACAGTGCAAAATTGTAAGAAAACTGGGTGAAATTAAGTGAAACACGTTGGTCGTTCATATTATTTATTTACTATTCGTTTTTCTCACTGTGATTCTAGGCTACTTTCTGTAATAATCCTAGACTCAAATAATTAAGGAACTTATATTCTTAATGAATGCAATGCAACGAAGCAAAGATTGGGAGAGGAGACGGGTAAAAGCACTAACATCGCCTCACGCAATTAATATATGCCCCCTAACATTGATACAATGGATCCGGAAATAAAAATAAAAACACAATTGGTCTTTCTTATGGTGCCAGAAGACAACGAATTCTTTCGCAACAGTCCTGAACTTAGGCAAGAATGTATATAGCACTATTTTTATCAAATAAATTTCCCGTAAGGATAGCTTTAAGTCAGTGATTTGGAGGAGGATAGATAACTGCGGAGAGTGTCAAACATTTCGTTTAATTCATATTATGAGTACTTCCACAATCGAAAGCCTAAAGACTTAAAGCATATCTTCGGACATTAGAAAACAACAGAACGCTTGATGAAAAGAAACTGTGTCGAACCAACTTTTCTACAATGTTGTTGCAGTGTTAGCATTATGCGAAAAATTATTAAACTGTGCGGGCCAGAATACGTTGCACTTTTCACCCACATCTCTGGATTCGAATAGCGTATTTACTCACTCTGAAAAGTAAAGACGCTATGAATAGTATTAACGTAACTACTGCGTGAGAATAAAATTATTACAATAATACTCTAGCAACAATAATGAACAGTAAACGTAGTTCACAAGAATTATTCACTAAAACACGACTGCCCATGAGAAGTACATACATCACTCTTCAAAAAGCCCGCGCTAATTTAAAACCTTTTTTTGACATTTCGCATGCGACTCGATGCATGCTTCACGTAGATGGAGGGAATAGCTATTGCGGGTAATTTTCATGCGACTCAGTGTGCCTTTGACATGAAATTAATCTAATAAATAAAAAATCACATGTTCATAATTACTTTATGCAAAACAGTACAAAACAGAAAATTAAAATACTAATTTCTGTAGCAATGCTATTTATGCTAAAATTGCTCATAAAACTCCACTGTTACAGACGATCACACATATGTACAAAATGTTATATTTTATTCAGTTTCCAAATACTGCCTACAGAAACCTTGAACTTAATGACAGCTAAAAAATAATGTTAAATTGTACTTACAAACTGAATACCACCGTTGTATTCCAGTGGATCCTGAACAGTATCTTGTATCAACACATAACTCACACACTAAGCGTCTGTTTATCGAGGAATGTTAGTACATGCCTTACGTCCATACACGAAACAAACAACTACCGTCTCCCACCGATCTACACTTCACGCGCGGTGGCACGGAAGTGACAGAAGTTGCGCTCTGCGCTGTTATATAAAGTCGTTTGGGTCCATATAATATGTACTTTCCTTATACATGTGAGAAGAATTAAAATACATTCTAGGCTTTTTACTATGATTCTTAAAGAGTACAGCTGTATTTTAATTACATGTTGAGATTGACGTTGACTTTGATAGTTGACGAGTACAAGAAGTGGTGGGAGTGAAATGTTTTGCCTAGGTTGTCGCAATGTGTTTTAACGTTGTTGTATAACTATAGCTGAAGAGTCATAGTGTATTTACAATTTTGTGATATAAGTGAAACATAGAACGTGTCTCCCTTAAAGTTTGGGACATGATATAGATTTTGGGTTCCATAACCTCTATTATTACATTTCTTCAGGTTTAGTAGTCTTGAAATGGCTCTAAATACTTGGAGCAAATGGAAACACGTCATCCCATATCTCCGAATATCATCAAGAAGCATAAGTGCAGAATGTGAAACGAGTAGTTTGCCTGAAAGCAACTATGACGTTATTGTTGTTGGAGGGGGGCACGCCGGCTCCGAGGCATCGGCAGCTGCTGCTCGTATGGGTTGTAGAACACTACTCATTACTCATAAAAAGGAAACTGTAGGTATGCATGTTCAATATCTATTTTGAGCATATCCTTTACAACACGTACATAGTATCAAATCTATGGATGAAGTAAAAACGGATGTTGTCAGATTGTATGTACATATACAAAATGTGTGTATGGCCTAGGCCTTATTGTATTACTTCAGAATCAAGTTCTAAAGTAAGCCACGTAACAGGCATTTGTTACACTTCGGAAGTATGCTGACACCAGTAGTCTTCTAAGGGATCTGAGCATTCGCTCATAATTTTGAATGGAAAACCTTCCACACTGAGTTTTAGGCAAGAAACAACCACAGAATATAGACATGACATTTACCTCTACAAATAATTTACACAGATAAAAGCAAATGCGAATAATGTGGTTACTGCACTGTTATACATAAGCCTCAGAACAACAAATCTTTCCTGGGTACCGTAGTGAATGTTTTTGACAAATGTAGGAACCAAAGTATCTCAGATGATATTTTGAAGCAAATCATATGTAGCATAAAGTAGACACATTCTTATAGTGTGGTACCAGTCTGAGAAACACATGTAAATGCAACTCTGACACTACCTATTCTCTTAGTAATATTGTTCCCAGTTTAGCAGGTATTTAAGAATATTCACTGATTACATAGTATATTGGATACTTCTGTTCTGAATGAATGAATTTTGCTAAAAACAGAACTTAATCATAGTCTATTGACTGCCATTTTAGGTCCTGACAATCCGTGTTATTGCCATTTCTTAATATTTTACGAGTCAGTTTAGTTGTAAGCAGTTTACACCCAAATATATAGACTGAAAGTATGTTACAAAGAAAAAACAGCATTGGGCTTGGATTCCATAACAGAGAATCTTCTCTCGATTCATAAATTTTAACTGGTATTACATTTCACTTACAGCAATTTAAGCAGAGCTATTAAGCATCAACCTAACAAAAAAATCATTAATTACCAGTATCAGCATGTTATAGAATTTAAGACAAGAGCCACAATAAACACATATCTGAATATTTTACTGTATGTTTGGTGCATAGTTGGTAACCACACACATTCATTTCTGTTGCCCATTACACATCACATGGTTTAGCTATGTCCCATGTTATGACCCTCACATTTAGAACCATCTCTTTTAGTTCTTATTGTGAAATTTGACTACAAGCATTGAAGCCTTATACCATTCTTCTTTGGCGTAACCATTCAGAATTGAGTAAATAAAGTGAGCTTTTGGAGTGTTGTAGTGTGTGCACAAACACAATAATGTATCCTCAGATGAACAGATATTTCAGTCAAATGTCAACAATGAGCTAGATAAACTGCATGTGTCAGCTACACGTTTGAACTTGCATTTGGTACCTGTGGTAAAATTTTACGACACTTCTCACGGGGCTCCAGTGCTTATGTTGGCAACAGATGAACAATGAATTGTAGAATTGCGTTAATATTTTCCCGAGCTACAGAATAAATATTATTGCTGCTCGTTTCACTCACAGCAAAATTAAAACTGTACCTGCTCTGTGGCTGACAGGTCCTTGTATGTACCCTTGTCCATTCAGAAGAAAAAAAAAAAAAAAAAAAAAAAAAAAAAAAAAAAAAAAAAAAAAAAAAATCAGCTGCAGTTTAGTGGTAGGTATGCTGATGTTGCCATTGACCATTGAATGCTCTTTTTAAAAAGCCAATCACATAGAATTAGGCAAGTAGTTTTTTTTTGTATTGACCATGAAATAAATAATTACCGGTACTGTTGTTATTGCTCTGTGGTTCACAGACACTTGTATGTACCTTTGTCTAGTCAATTGATTAATTATCCTCATAAAGTAACACTTCATTGGTAACATTTGCACACTATGCCACCACTGCCATAAGTACAGTTTAACTCTCAGCAGAAAAGGAAAAACTAGATAGATTGATAGCTGCAAATCTTTAAGATGAGACCATTGTACTCATAGGAATATAGGCCTAGCCATTATCTATTGTCAGTACAGTATTGCAAGTACAGCTCACCTATTTTTTTGGTGTTTGTAAAGTATAAACTCGGGTTAAGTCTGTTAGTACGTATTAGACTAAAGAAAGTAAATACAGTGTACTGTTCTGAGCCTGACTCATTTGAAAATAGAAATGAGTTTACCTTAAACTTTGGTCTATTGCGCCCTCCATTAATATTAGGTCAAAAATTGAACTTTTGCTTTATTAAAATGAACTGTATGTTATATAGGCCTATCATGTAGAAATGTAGGTCTCTATGTAATTTGACTAGTGAAAAATGAATATTGTATCTGGGTGGATACAGCTTTGCATAAAGTTATTGCAGTTTATGGAAAATGAATAGTAATAGGCCTAGTCATAATATACGGTGTTCTAGCAACTAACTTGGACTTATTTGAGTAACAATTAAGTATTTGATTTAATTTTAATCAGAATAAGATGGATAAGCCAGCTTTATTAATTTTTATTTTTGTTCAATATAACTTTTGGAGTAGTATTTTATTATAGAAATAAACTTGAAAATAATAATAATATTTTGGTTAAATTTTACTTACTGTCCTGGCACCTTTGCATGGTAATGTTGGCAGTCATGTGAAGTTGACATTAACCATTCGTGTGACAAAACAAATTTGTTTTGGTACCAGTATGAAATCTTCATTTTACGAAGCCACTTACTTTTAGTCAGTGGATGATGGTACATACAAGAACCTGTTAACCATAGAGAAGGAAAAGTATTATTTATTTACCTCATGGTCTGTACGAAACACTAATAGTCATTCTGTGGTTTTCTAAGACAGGCCTAAGCATAAGTAACACAGAAATTGGCTTAATTTTTTAAATTTTGTACAGTTCTTCCTCGACAGAATAGAAAGAGGGAGTAATTACGAAACTTTTTGTCAGTTTAGCCTTGAAAGTGCGTAGATCAGTACTTGAATCCTTGTGGCAGCTTGTTAAATATGTATGTGGCAGAATACTGCACTACTTTCTACACAGGGGTCAAGGAGGTGTGATCCAAATGCATATTCAATTTCTGACTAGTATTTACGGAGCGAAAACTGTGAACTCTTGAGAATAACCAATATTTATTAACAACAAACAAATACTAACCAAGGGTTGACAAGAGGTATGCGAGCTTACTGCAAATATTGCTCGAACAGCCTGTTTCAGCACAGTAAATAAGTGCATTATAAATGCACCTTAACACTATTAAATTTCTCAGGAAACAACCAACCGTACAATTTCCATGACCTTGTTGCCGTGTAACTTTGACTACAAACACCTGCTACTCTACTGTGAAGTACTATTGTCCCCTGTGCACTGCTCTATTCTCAGTGACACAGCCCACTGTACACTTGGAATTGGTGTGGATCACATGGTGTTTATATCATGGGGATGTGGTTGCATGCATATATTCACATCCAACCGTATCCACTCGTTTGTACCGTATATATTAATATCCCTAATGACCAGAGTCTTGATACTCTCAAACACTATCTCTTCCATAATTCTTCAGATTCCAATCTCAATACCTCATTCCTCATCACCTAACAAGCAATCCGCAGGACAGCCAATCTTTTTATGGGCCATCTAGAAGAAATGTTCCTGGCCAATCAAATCCCAGATTCCTTGTCTGGCTCATATTCATTGATAATATTTTCATTATTTGGACTCCCTACGCTTGATCTTTCACAACCTCCTCTCCTACCCACTTCACTTGGTCGTCCTCAATATTGACATGTCCTCCACCTCACAGATGGCTCCATCCACACCTCTGTCCACATTAATCCTACCACCACCAACAGTATCTGCATTCTGACAGTTACTGTTGAGAATGTCTCACAAAGGCTTTAAGTGACAGGCATTATCCCTCCACACCCAGCCCTATTCCAGTCCTATTGGGCTTATCCTTATCCTGAAAGAAGCCATGTGATTTATCAACTCTGCTACAATCACTCCACAACCAGTTGTCCAGCAGAATGAACGGCCACTATGAAACTGGATCAAGAGTAGAGTGGACTACTCTGTAGTATACCATCCAGCGAAGCATAACTTTCTCAATTCCAATGGCTACTTTATAACTCGGGCGATCTGGATCCTGTCTTCCACCACACAATAACCTGCTCATTATAATTTATCACACTGCCCCAGACTTGATACCTCTTCCTGTGAATCTTGTATTGCGATTAGACTTTGGTAAGGCAGAATTTCTACAATAATACTCTTTGCACGATAGTCCTTACTCCTTAGCCCACAATCTAAAATAATCAACTGAAAAAAATGGTAACATTACCTTTATACAGGATCAAAACCCTGCTACTCATCTACCTTCCCTGTGTGAAGTAGTGCAGTGGTAACATTCTGGACTTGTGTTCGAGAGGATGGTGGTTCAAATCCACCTCTGGCCTTCCAGATTTAGGTTTCCTGCGATATCCCTAAATCGCTTCAGTCAAATGCCAGGATAGTTCCTTTGAAAGTGCATGACCGATTTCCTTCCACAGCTTCACCCAAAAGTCCAAGTGTGAGATCTGTCTTTAATGACAACTCTGTCGACAGGTTATTAAATCCCAAGCTTGCTTCCTTCATCTATCCTCTACTACCATTATGACGATAGGGAACCAGGTTTGGAGCAATAAAGTACTTGTTGCCAACTAAATGAAGTTTGCTGGTTCCCAGTTTAACAGTGTTTCTATTAACAGTAAGTTTATTTATGCAATTTGAAAACACTGATGTAACAAAAGATTTCCAGAGATCTGTGAATAGCACCTAAATTTGTTAGCTACTTGTTTTCCACTCACAATGTTGCTGATGCAAGCTAAATAAATAATAGTACATCATGATGTGAAAATAGCTGAAGTTGAAAAATTAACTTTTTATTTAGTTGATGACTAGTTTCAGATTATTTGAACCCTTTTTCAGATCTTCCATAGATATGAAACAGAACTTTCTGAAGTAGCATATATGCCAAATCAAGTCAAGTCTAGGTTGAAATATTAAAAATATTTTGAAAAGGAATAGATTGCAACTCATTGTAATGAGGAAACACTGAGCCTTAGACAAGCAATGTCAATTGTGTTTCGGCCAAAACCTTCAACAGAGGAGCAGCACACACATTTATGCGATTGTTCAGGCACAACTTGCACAACCAGAAGATATGGTGCAGTGGCAACACACTGAACTCACTTCTGGGAGGATGGCGGTTGAAATCCACCTCTGGCCATCTAGGTTTTCTGTGATTTTACTCCAGGCATACTGTTCCTTTGAAAGGGCATGGCAGTTTTTCTTCCCCATTCTAACCAAAAAACCCAAGTGTAAGCTCTATCTCAAATAACCACACTGTCAACAAGGCGTTAAACCCTTAGCTTCCTTCCAACTCGCACACATCTGTCTGTGGCTGATGCAGTTGAGTCTGTAGTGTCAAAAAAGTTATGACATAGAATAGTGCTAGATAAGAGTGTGTCGACAATCTCAGCTCTAGGACACTAAAATGGTATAGATTTGCAAGTTCAAAACTGGCTGAATAAAGGTTTTGTTAGTTACACACCTCATCTAATTCAGGTAATAAATTGAAGATACAAATTCTGTCAGGTGGTAAAGCTACATAGACTTTGTATAAATTTCATCAATAACCATAGAACTTGAATTGAATCTTGACTGTAACAAATTTTTCTGTGTTTTTGGCTTTCACCCTGATGAAACAAAGGGTAAAAAGTTATATTATAGAGTCTCTCATCTTACCCAATCAAAGACGTTAGAAAGTGATTACAATTCAAATAGGCTTTCATCAGTATATCATTAAATAAATTTTAGGAGCAGGAGAGTAAAGTGAAGAAACACACACAAATTAAATGGCTCATAACTAGATAATAAAAACCTGGTTGTTTAGTTGGCAATAATTTACGACGCAATTCCACCCTTCTGCTTTGATCCATGACGTCATCAATATGGCGGCAATGACATATGTACTTGTAGCCAATATGGCGACCAAAACACTCTCGTGACATGCACATATAAACATGCAAAAATTAACGTAAAATGACACTAATGGGTCAAGTGCAGGAATGTGGGGGTTTTGGGCAGGGACATTTTATGCGGGAAAATACGACAAAAAGCCAACCCAAAACACAGAAAAATGTGATTTTTAAAAACGCACAAAAATATGTGAAATAAATGAAAACAATCTAAAAAAGTATGAACAGAATCAAATAGTTCACTTGATGAAATAATCAGTTGAAGAAAGTGATACCAATCAACACTTGCCAAATAGCAAAAATATAGTATTGAATACTTTAATTAACGTATACTACATGTAAAATCAAGGAAATGATACCAATCAAGGCCCTCCGAATGTTCATCAACATTAAAATGCTATTGAATACTAAAATTGACCTATAATACACCTGAAATGGCATTATTTTACAAAGCGATTCCACCCGTCTGGTTTGACCCATGACAACATGTCGGAAAACTTGTATATGGAATAATATCTTAATACTTCTGTATTGTAGATAATAAATAATCCATGTTTATCCTCATAAATTACAGATTACATCAAAAGAACGTACCATCGCTCAAAGGTCTCAACCATAAAATTCACGCCTTCGGCGCTCAGTTGCGGAAAAAACCCTCTGTTAACCAATACCTTACCATCAGAATTAAATACAGATAACTTTTTAAAGATAAACTCTTAATGTATAATCTGAACCTTACACAAATCTGCCTGCTTTGAACAGTAAGCGTTACATATTGGCCCCCCGCCCCCTTTCCCCCCTCCTAAAATTGAATTTTTCAATATGTTGGCAATGTAAACATTACACTTCAAAACAGGTCAATTTTGTAACCACAACCGTTATTTGGCTTTTACATTCACTGGCTTCGCCAGCTCACAACCAAACTGTTACCATCCAACCTAACCTATACCTCGGGCTGTGCTACAGATCAGTCTGTCACCACAACCAGATGGGTCCAGTATCACACTTTAACCTGTCAACGACAGCATCAACATGCCAGAACCCATATGTGGGATAATATCTTAATACTTATCAATTGTACATAATAAAAATGTCATTTCTAGGTACTTTACCTCAACATACCATGTCTCAAAATGATTGTATTGCAAATATATTTAATGTGATGTTTCATTTCCCCTCCAAATATTCATATTAAGGAAGATTAAATAAGAAATCTGACAAATTACACGTTATAGCAACAAAATGTACAATCGTTCACAGGTCTCGGCCCATAAATTGTCTCCTTTGGTGCTGTTGAGTGAAATGAAGATCACTTTTTCAACACAAAATCTTAAACTATAATCTGAACTTTATGTAAAAATTGTCAACTACCATCAACATCAACAGAAATGACAAAATACTCATTCTATGTTAACAGCCATCACAAGATAGTGCCATCAATACTTACACATGCCACCTATAAATAAACACACCTCCAACTATTGTGCATGTGATGACATCATACAACACAACATGCTGATGTCATGAGTCAAAGCCGATGGGTGGAATCATGTGCTGTAAATGACCCATTTACTTTAAGGATGAGAAAATGCAAATTTAATTATTATTCTATTAAAAGTTATGTTATGTGTGCATGCATCTGTTTTTACATGTTCTTAGTTGATTTACTTTTCATCAGTACTATTATGCATTTAAAATGTTTGCAGGAGAAATGTCATGCAATCCTTCATTTGGTGGTATTGGGAAAGGACATTTAATGAAGGAAATAGATGCATTGGATGGAATTTGTGGTCGTATATGTGACTTATCTGGTATCCAGTATAAGGTAAGTTACACATGTTGTTATTAAATGTAGAGCAGTATTGTAGAAGTAAAATGAATATCACATGTGAAGCAGTAAAAATTCACAGAATACTGTTTCTAGTAACAACAGTGTCTGAAAATTGCAGCAAAACATTCACATGCATTTGCGCGCACCCACCGGCCCATTCTTCCGTCCACTCACACAGTACATCATTGGCGTAACTGGGGAGTTCTTTGTCTTATAACAGAGGTCACAGTTTTTGCAGGATAGAGTTTCATTGTGAAGCTGGGTACAACCAGAACACTATTGTTACATTGCAAACTGCAGGTGGTCCAGAATTCGAAGGATGGTCATTAATGGAGCACAACACTGTACACTTAGAACACGTTTATTGCTAACACAAGCTTACACCCAGTACAGACTAACTCCTGCTTGGAGTGCTCCACTATTTATACATAGAAAGAATTTTCTGGAAATTACAAATACATCAAACATAAGAAACATGTTGAACATTCTAAAAATAGTAAATACAAAAAAGTCGGGATTTGAACTGGGGACCGCAAGCACAGTGATCTGCAATGCTAACCACTGCGGCATGCTTTCTGTCGGAAGGTTCATGGCATTGCTCCCCTTCCTGAAAGAACAGTGACGCACTGCTACGTTCCCTTTGGAGCCAGCTGCTGTCTGCTGGATCTCGTCATGGCTCCTCTGTATGGCAGTACCGGAGAATCTTTCCATTCTGCCTGTACGCCTTTCTTACGATGATAGGCGCCAGACCGTCCTGTTGTGGCTTCATCATTATCACAATGGTCTTTAGATTCTATCTGTTCTTTGGGATTGTGGTACGGCTTTATATGGAGGACGTGCACAATGTTCTTCGTTTTTGTAGTTTTGAGGATGGCTCATAATATTTGATTTCGTAAGTGATGTCTATACTTTCCGTATAGGGTAAAAATCCATACCATATGTCCTGGGTTGTACACAACAGGTCAGTGCTTGTTGTTATACCACTGGTGGTACTTCTCCTGGACATCCAGTGTCCGTATGTGAGTGTTTGCGCCTGCACCAAGCTGTGACATCGTACCCTTGTAGTCTTAGTGCCCATCTTGCTTGTCGACCTGATGGATCCTTCAAATTGGTCAGCCAACATAAAGACTGGTGGTCTGTCATGACGGTGAATGGTTTACTGAATAAATATGGTTGGAACTTGTTGATAGCCCAGATAACGGCGAGACACTCCTTTTCGGTTGTAGAGTAGTTTATCTCAGACTTTGAGAGAGTTTTTGATGCATAGGCTATCACCTTCTCAGCACCTTCCTGAATGTGTACAAGCACTGCATCAATCCCATAACCACTAGCATCTGTGTGACATTCAGTTTACGCATTCTCGTCATATAAGGCTAGTATCCGGAAAGCTCTTTCTTTAGTCTTATCCCAGAAAACTTGGTGCTCCATGCAGAACTTCTTGTAATGAATAGGCCTTGTTACAAAAAACTTCTATGAAACAATGATAGTACGAGCACAGCCCAAGGAAACTTCTCACATCACGGATGTACCAAGGGGTTGGAAATTCCATGACTGCCCTTACTTTATCTGGATCAGGACGGAGACCATCTCCATTCACTAGGTGCCCCATGATTTTTATCTCTTTGGCGGCGAAGAGGCACTTCTTTGGGTTGAGGCAGAGTCCTGCCGTCTGAACACACTTCAAGACAGTAGATAGGTGGCTTAGATGTTCTGCAAATGTTCCTGAGAAAACAACAATCTCATCAAGATAATAAAAACATGTCGTCCATGTAAGGTATCTAAGCAAGTTATCCATCATGTGTTCGAATGTGGTCGGGGCATTATATAGTCCATACGGCATAACTTGAATTCATAGAGGCCGTCAGGTGTAACAAAAGCAGTTTTCTCTCTGTCAGCTTTGTCAACCTTGATTTGCCAATAACCTGTCTGCATGTCCATGGTTGAAAAGTATGTCACAGCTCCTTTCAAGCAGTCTAAGGTGTTGTCAATGTGTGGCAATGGGTAGACATCTTTCTTTGTGATTTTGTTCAGCCAACGATAGTGACACAGAAACACCACGTGCCATCTTTCTGAATGAGGACCACTGGAGATGACCAGGGACTCTCTGAAGGGTGAATAATTTCATCGGGCAACATCTTCTCTACTTCTTCCCGATTTATCCATCTTTCAGCTGGTGACACTGTACGAACGCTGGTTAATTGGTGGATGATCCCCAGTATTGACATGGTGTTTTATTGTGGGCCGATTCATCTGGCTCTTTTCCTGCCTGGCCTGGCATACACCTGAAAATTGGTGTAGTATGGTGACGTTGTTCCTGCATCAGATCGGGCGCTATATGCAATGCCATAGTAATTTCCTCTAGTGTGTTGTCAGCAGTAACAGCAGAGCCTGAGACTTCATCGATGACATTGAGCTCGCCGTCCTGGACTGGTTCAGCTGTTCCAGTACACATTCCTTTAGGAATGAGTTGCGGTTGCTCATGAAAATTAGTGATCCAACATACTCCTCGACCACCTGTAATGCTTATGATAGTCACTGGTATGTAGATTTCATTTGTTATACTGATTAGCTTTTTGGGATCAACAAGCACTTTTTTGTCCAACTGGTCATCTTGGCTGCTGACTGGAACTCTCCTCATTCTTAACAGCGGGATCTCAACATCCTCGACTGCAAACAACCTCCCAAGGAAGTCCACGTTACTTGTATTTGTCGTAATGGCTTTCTCAGTTTGTAGCTTATATCTTCCACAGTCAATGACAGCCTGGGATGCCTGAAGGAAGTCCCATCCGAGGATGACATTATGGCTACATTCTGTTAAAATGACAAATTCAAAAGGCTTTTCCATTTGCGACCTTCAGAACAGTTGCTCTTGTATCACAGAGCATTATCTTCTTTAGTTTGAGACAGTAGCTGTTCACCAATACAGAGAAGGAAGCTCCTGAATCGACTAGTGCACATACAGGTTGACCGTCAATGATAACATCAATGAGATTTCCTGACATCTTAGTGACTGTCGTCCATGTAGGATATTCATCTGCGGCAGCCTCACCTCCGTAGATAGTTACCTCGCCCAGTTTTCCTGAACATGGTAGCTAGGCGAGCAGCTGGTATATCTATAAGGCGACAATGAATGGTGGCGACATGAACTTATGGAGGGGGGGGGGGTCATCAGTCCCTAAACTTGCAAAGTACTTACGAACTACCTTATATTAAAGACAACACAAACATCCATGCCCGAGGGAGAATTCGAACCTCCTATGCGGGAGGCCGCGCGATGCGCAACATGGCGCTCCAGGCTGCTCGGCTACCCCCGCGCGGTACCGAAATTGTTGTAAAATCAACTTATATAACCATGAAAATAATAATGTAGCAGCACCAAGTTATAGGTGGAGGAGGTAGAAAGGTGTTCTGTTGGATCATTTACATTCCATTGTATTTCATTTGTGTTAAAAGTTACATTAAGTTCATATGTAATTAAGGTATTTTAACTTTCTATTTTTAGGTACTTAATAAAAGAAAAGGGCCAGCTGTTTGGGGTCCAAGGGCTCAAATAGACAGAGAACTGTACAAGTATCATATACAGAAAGAATTGTTTCACAATACCCCAAACCTTGAAGTGATGGTGTCTTCTGTAGAGGATCTAATAATGGAAGATGTAAATAGTCTGGATCATGGAACTGCCCAAAAATGTTGTGCTGGAGTGATGCTAAGTATGCTATTTCTTACATTAATTTGAAATGGTAAAAATTAATAATATAGTAATAAGGACAGTTTACAACTCATCCCAAAGACATGATGACGAGCTGCCACAGGCACTTAGAAAAGACACACACATACAACATTTCAGCTCTCGGCCATGGCCTTTTTCAGAAAATAGAACATTCACACAACACACACACACAACTGTCAGCTCTGGCTGCCACACTTCGAATCGCTCTGTGGTGTGGAAATAGGGGATGGGAGGGGTGATAGGAAGGTTGTGTCGTGGTGTGGATGGATATAGCTCAGCTTTGCAAAGCGTGTACGAATTAGATGGGAGGAATGAGATGCAGCTTAGGAATGGAATAGGTAGGCAGGTGAGGGGATGAAAATAAATAAATAAAAGAAAAGAATAAATAAATCAATCAGCCAATCAAGTGCATGCATGGCGCACATTCACGCACGCACGGGTTGACACACGCACCCCCCCCCCTCCACACACACACACACACACACACACACACACACACACACACACACACACACACACACACACACAGACTCTGTTCAAAGTAGGAGAGGTTTAGGATAGAGAGGTAGGAACTGTTGGGTGTGGAGAGTAAAAGGGAAGTTATCATAGGTTGAGGCCTGGATAATTTCAGGATCAGAGAATGTACTGTAGGGATAACTCCCATCTGTGCAGTTCAGGAAAGCTGGTGGTGGGTGGGAGGATTCAGATGGCCCAGGTTGTGAAGCAGCCATTGAAATCAAGCACATGCTCCACTGCATGCTGTGCCACAGGGTGGTCCACCTTGTTTTTGTCCACAGTTTGGCAGTGGCCATTCATCCTAGTGGGCAACCCCCAGGGGACCCACAGCTCTTTTGTGGGTACATGTATGGCGCACATGGATCCCCAAGCTATTGCAGCCTTTCTTCCTATTTTCCCAGGCTGCATTCCCTCTCCCAGCTCCCCACATCCCTGTCCTAAATCCTCCCTACTCCCTCCGCCCCTCTCTGGGAGTTTCACTTTAAGATGACCTGGCTATTCCCATGGTATTGCTGATGGGTTTTTTGATTTTGACCTATTTGCCATTTACACCTGTTTTTTGGCCTAGTTTGGTTCCACTCAGGGTTTGACCTCACCTACAAAATTTCCGTTTAAAGTGCGGGCCATTAGGGAAAAAACTCCCTAACTAGCTGCTATGGCACACATCCCTCTCCCTTCCTTCCCCTGCCCTCTGTGCCATAGTGTCCAGCCCCTGCTAGGTCCCCAGCACTTGTGTGTACTCAGTCCATGTGTGAGGGCTGTTATGTATCCTATTGGTTGAGCCCCCTGGCAGCACAGGGAACAACTACTGGTACCAGAGCTGCAAACACCCCCATGTACCCCTAGGAGTGGTTACCCATTCTTTTGGAGTATCAGAACTGAACTCCCGGCAATGACTGTCCTGCAAGGAGGTCCTTGCTTTGGCTGAGTGGCGCCCATGGGATGAGCCCCTGAACCGGAGTGGGTGATACCAGGGCGGTCATCCTGCACATGAAACGTGTTAAGGTGTCAGGCTGCTCTCCTGCGGCCAAACTCTCTCAAGGCAGGAATAGTATCTCTTCAGCTCCCACTCTTTCTTCCCTGGCCACATCCTGGGAAGAGGGTCAGCCCCACAGATTAGATGCAAAGCCGTTTCACAAGTACTTGGTTTGTTCCAGGACAGATGGGGAGACATTCGCTGCTACCAAACCTGTCTTCTTTGTAGATCACATTGAAGACAAGTTTGGTGAAGTTGAGGAACTGAGGCAAAATGCTGTCTGGCTCTGTCTCAATTCGCATGTGCTCTGCAACACAGTCAGCTGCATTTAGAGCCTGCCAAAAGTTGGGAGACATCCCAGTGAACATCACGCCTCATCAGTCCCTTAACATGACACGGGGCTTTATTTTTCACAGGGACCTTCTACCACAATCAGACAAGGAACTCAGAGCAAACGAGGAACGGCGTCGTGTTAAATTCTTTCGTCGCGTCCAGAGAGGCCCCAGAGGTAACCGTGTTCACACAGGAGCTTTTATCCTGGCTTTCGAAGGGGATACTATACCTGAGAAAGTAAAGGTAATGATCTACAGATGTGACGTGAAGCCGTACATACCACCACCTATTCGCTGCTTCTGTTGCCTTCATTTCGGGCAAATGGCTTCGAGATGCAACACCAACCCTGTTTGTGGTGACTGTGGCTGCCGTCTCCATACAGTGAACCCTTGCACTCCACCACTTAGCTGCGCAAACTGCCTATGTCCACATGCTCCTCACTCGCCTGATTGTCCAATATACAAAAGAGAATGACAGTACAAGACTCTAGATCGCTTGTCATATTTCGAGGCTCAAAAGAAGTAAGACCCCTCCACCCGGTATCGTTGACATCAACTTTTGCCTCTGTAGCATCAATCCCCCTAACCCTACCCCCTTCCCCAAACCTCTTTCTTTCACTCTCCCCTCACCCCCTGGTGGTAACCATGCCTTCCCTCAAGATACCGTCTCCCCTAACCATATCCCTGCTAACCCCCCTCCCCCCGTCCCTGCTCCCCCAACTGTCCCTCAGCCAGAAATCTTCTCTGGCACCTGCTGGGAATGGGACTTCCTCAGGGAACCTCCCTTCCCAGCACTCAAAGAAGAAAAGTCAGGACAACCAGTCACAATCAGGAACTGCACACTCAAGGGCTTGAAGATCTCTAGTTCCCTCTCTGGCTTGGACGTTGGCTCAACTAGCTCCCTTCCTGACGACTACTCTCATCCTCAAAGGGAGAAGAAAAAGTTGTGCATTTCTCTGGATAAAGTCCCAGTGAGTTCCCAGGTGGTTGCCCACTCAGAGACAGCTTTAGAACTTATGGACAATGCACCATCTTCGGAGCTGATGACCACAGTTTCGAAGAAGCAATCCAGCTAGGCATCTCCCTATTGTCTCAAAATGGCTATTCTCCAGTTGAATATTGGCAGTATCCATACTAATAGGGCAGAACTGCAACTTCTTCTGCGAACTTGCTCTCCTATGATCATCTGCCTGCAGGAAATGAAACTAAACCCTCACAATGCCTTTCATGTACCACATTTCACCGCAGTCTGTTCTGACCTCCCCCCAGTAGCAGAAATTTCAGCTCATAGGGGCATCATGATGCACATCAGAAAAAACATTGGTAGTCACGTCATTTTCTTAGATACCCAGCTCCAAGCTGTAGCTGTCAGACTTTTCCTTCTTGGTTGCCCCTGCTCACTCTGCAATGTCTATACTCCATCATCTTCACTCGCCATCTAAGATGATCTACTACATCTTATAGGACAGCTCCCACCTCCATTTCTGCTGGTCGGCGACTTCACTGCCCACCACCCTCTCTGGGGTTCTCCACACCACTGCCAGAGGGGCTCTCTCTAGGTAGATATCTTCAATCATCTCAACCTTATCTGTATTAATACTGGTGAACCTACAGTCCCATCAGACTCCGCACATACCCTCTCCCATCTAGACCTCTCAATTTGAACCGCTCAGCTTGCTCGTCAGCTTGAGTGGTCTGTCCTTGCAGATACACACTCCAGTGACTGTTTCCGATGTGTCATTCGCCTGTTGATGCCTATCCCAGCAGGGCGCCCTCGCAACTGGCAGTTCTTTTCCTCTTTATCAGCCTTCAGCGGGCATCATTTCCCCAGTATTGACGAACAGGTCGACCATCTCACTAACACTATCCTCTTTGCTGCTGAATGTTCCATCCCTCGCATCTCCACCTCACCAAGACATACCCATGTTCCTTGGTGGAATGAGGCATGCCATGAGGCAATAAGAGCTTGGAAATGTGCTCTCCACATTTTTAAACAACATCCTACACTGGAGAATAGCATTCAGTACAAACAATTGTGTAGGCAATGCCGCCGCGTCATTAGTGAAAGCAAGTGAGCCAGTTTTCCAGCTTTACAAACTATCATCCCAATTTCCTGCCTAGAAAAAGGCAGCAAAAGAAAGGACTCTCTCTTTCTCCTCCGAAAACAATGAATTACCATGAGGGAGCTTCAACATGCACTCTCCTCGTCACGGTCCTCCTCCCCAGGACGAGACTCCATCAATACACAGATGCCACAACACCTGTCTCCTGAGGGCTTACATTTTCTCTTTTGAACATATAACCACGTCTGGAGGGATGGGACGTTTCCTAGACGGTGGTGTGAAGCCATAGTCATTCTATAACTAAGCCTGGAAAGATCAAACATCTGCCTTCCAGCTTCCAACCAATGTCCCTCACTATTTGTATTTGCAAGGTGATGGAACGTATGGTCAATACTCGGCTGGTATGCTGGCTCGAATCTAGGAACCTCCTCACAAATGCAAAGTGCGGATTTTGTAAGCCCTGCTCTGCTGTCGATCATATCATCACCCAATGCACCCACATTTTGAACAACTTTTTATGAAAGCATCAAACAGTTTTGACTTGGAAAAGGCATATGATACCTGTTGGAGGGCTGGCATTCTCCAAATGTTGCATGCCTGAGTAATCCTTAGTCGAATGCCTATTTTTAATTAGGAATTTTAAAAGATTGCGTATTTAAAGTGTGTGTAGGTTCGACCCTGTCAAACAGTTTTATTCAAGAGAACGGTGTCCCACAAGGCTCAGTGTCGAGTGTTGTACAAGAGTACAGTTGCAATCAATACTATTATGTGTTGTCTCCCACCAGGGGTTTTGGCTTCTCTGTTTGTAGATGAATTTGCCATATACTACAGCTCCCAACGAACATGATCACTTGAGTGACAACTTCAGTGAAGTCTTGATCATCTGTACTTGTGGAGCACCAACAATGGGTTCCACTTTTCTGCAGACAAGACAGTCTGTATGAACTTCTGTCACCGCACAGAGCTTTTCCCACCGACTCTTCATCTTGGCCCAAATGTTCTTCCATTTTTTGAGACAAAAAAACTTCTTGGGACTCACGTTTGACAGGAAACTTTGTTGGTCCTCCCATGTCTCCTCTTTGGTTGCCCGGTGTAGCCACTCACTTAATGCTCTGATTACTGTGCGGCAATTCATCAGGTGTGGAACACTCTACTCTCCTCCGGCTGTACCACTTCCTTGTCTGCTCAGAATTGGGCTGTGGGTGTATCAGGTTCTCCTCTGCTCGACCATCAACTTTACGCCATCTCAACACGATACATCACCAAGGGATCTGTTTGGCAACAGGAGCCTTCTGTAACAGTCCTGTGGTAAGTCTGTATGCTGAATTACCTCTATCCTACCAGAGGAACGTCCTACTCAGCCGATATGCAAGCTGATTGTCATCTATGTGTGGCCACCCAATATATTCTATCTTTTTTGACGACTCCTTGACTGTCTATTCGCATTGCATCCATCATTTCTATTACCACCTGGAGTCCGCTTTCATATGTTTCTTCGGTATCTAGACCTTACACTTCCTGCCACACTCCCGACAGGTGTTGGCTCCTTCCCGCTGTGGCTCCATCAGGAGATAGGTGTCAACTTTGAACTTCATTTGCTTACCAACGACACTACTCTCGGCCAGGTCTGCCGCAATGAGTTTCTAGCTCTCTGTACACAGCTTGTAGATAATACCTTCATCTACACCGATGGTTCAAAGACCTACCATGGTGTTGAATGTGAATGAATCCTTCCAATATCGTCTGCCCGATCTGTGTTTGACTTCACTACGGAGCTTCTTGCTCTATATCAGGCCACCCAGTACCTTTGATGCCATTTGCTTTCACACAGTGTCATCTGCTCAGATTCCCCGAGTGCTCTTCAGAGCCTCTGCACTCTATATCCAGTCCACACCATAGTACAGCGGATTTAGAAATGCCTCCACTCGCTAACGGTCAACGGGACAACAGTGATGTTACAGTGGGTTCCCAGCCATGTTGAAGTGCTAGGAAACAAGATTGCAGATGCTGCTGTGAAGGTAGCCATTTCCCTCCCTCGGATTGCTACCCATTCTGTTCCGTTGGAAGACCTTCGAGCTTTCCAGGCGTGTGGTATCGCTCTGGAATACGCATTGGTTTTCCCTTCAAGACAACAAACTCCGGGAGATCAAACCCCTCCCTTTTGCATGGTCTACTTCCTCACGGCCCTTTCGCCACAATGTGGTCATAACAGCTAGCCTGCACATAGGACACTAGCGCTTTAGCCACCACCACTTACTATGTGGTGATACTGCCCCAGTTTGTGGTCACTGTTACCAACTGTTAACTGTGCACCACCTTCTGGTGTAGTGCCCAGTTTTTAACTGTCTCTGTCAAAATTTGTGATTTCCATCTGAGTTGTTTTATGTTTTAGCCGAAGACCCGTACTCTTTTAATTGCATCTTACTTTTTATCCACCACACTAACATGGGATAGGAAATTTACCTCTGTCCCTGCTTAATACAGTCATATTTCATCATGGGTAGTTACGACCACAGTAGTTCAGCACTCAAAAAAATTCCTAATGGTCAGCTGGTTAGTGGTCATGCCAGTACAAAAAAAAAAAAAAAAAACTGCATTTATTGCAGCACAGTTGGTAAATTACATGGCAGTTTTCACAGGTGGCCCGGCCTCTGATAAGGTAGGATAAGCCTGTGACAGGACTGGTATATCCCTGTGATAAGGAGTTGGGATTGGGAGTGGCATAGGGATGGACAAGGATGTTGTGGAGTTAGGGTGAGCGAGGGGTAAAAAGGATGTGTGTCGGTGTGTGTGTGTGTGTGTGTGTGTGTGTGTGTGTGTGTGTGTGTTTTGTGTATTTCCACACTGCAAAGTGTGATTCAAAGTGCGGAAGCTGGAGCTGACAGTTGTGTGACTGTGTTGTGCGCCTGTGTGATTGCGTGAATGTTCTGTTTTCTGAAGGAGGCCCTGGCCGATAGCTGTAATGCTGTATGTGTGTGTCTTTTTTATGTGCTTGTCACAACTCTTTGTCACGTCTTTGCAGTGAGTTGTAAACTGTCATTATTACTACATTAATCATTCTTACCTGGACTTTCCATTGAAATAATAAAAAAGATGTATGAGATATAGTATACAAGGAAACTGATCTTTTCAATAGGCAATGGCAGCGAAGTAAGAAGTAAAACTGTGATACTAACAACAGGAACATTTCTGAAAGGGCAGATAAACATAGGTCTAGAAGTAAGACCAGCTGGAAGAATTGGTGATGCTCCTGCTATCGGGTTGGCAAAAACTTTGGAGAGGCTTGGGTTTCATATGGGACGTCTCAAGACAGGTAAGCACTTTTTATTGTAAAAGTACTGTAGGAAATTTTAGAATTTGTTTATGATATCCATCCTTGTTGGTACTGTTGTGTTAAGTGTGTGTGTGTGTGTGTATATATATATATATATATATATATATATATATATATATATAAAAGAGATGACTTACCAAAAGGACCGGCTCGTCGAGAGAAACAAATAAAATAACACACAAACACACATACAAGCTTTCGCCACCACTGGCAGCTTCTTCAGGAAAAAGAGGAAAAAAGGGGAGGAAAAAGGGAAGGATATGGGTTTTAAGGAAGTGGAAAAGGAGTCATTCCAATCCCAGGAGTGGAAGGACTTACCTTAGGGGAAAAAAAGGAAGGTAAAGAAATACACACACACTCAGACATGGCTTTTCACAAATGTCTGTCTAGGTGTGTTTGCGTTTCGATATGTCTGAGTGTGTGTGTATTTGTTTACCTTCCTTTTTTTCCCCTAAGGTAAGTCCTTCCACTCCTGGGATTGGAATGACTCCTTTTCCACTTCCTTAAAACCCATATCCTTCCCTTTTTCCTCCCCTTTTTTCCTCTTTTTCCTGAAGAAGCTGCCAGTGGTGGCGAAAGCTTGTATGTGTGTTTGTGTGTGATTTTATTTGTTTCTCTCGACGAGCCGGTCCTTTTGGTAAGTCATCTCATAGCACCCACGTGATTTACCAACTAACATGCCTGCACTGTGAAGCGTTCTATGTGGGAATGACCAGCAACAAACTGTCCATTCGCATGAACGGTCACAGGCAGACAGTGTTTGTTGGTAATGAGGATCACCCTGTGGCTAAACATGCCTTGGTGCACGGCCAGCACATCTTGGCGCAGTGTTACACCGTCCGGGTTATCTGGATACTTCCCACCGACACCAACCTTTCAGAACTCCGGAGATGGGAACTTGCCCTTCAGCTTATTCTTTCCTCCCGTTGCCCACCTGGTCTCAATCTCCGCTAACTCAAATTCCCGCCCACTATCTTTAGCATCTTTGCCTGGGTTCTGTGGACAGAGCCTCTGCCTCAATTGGTATCTCTGTCCAACTTCTTTGCTTTTCACAAATGTCTGTCTAGGTGTGTTTGCATTTCGATATGTCTGAGAGTGTGTGTATTTGTTTACCTTCCTTTTTTTCCCCTAAGGTAAGTCCTTCCACTCCTGGGATTGGAATGACTCCTTTTCCACTTCCTTAAAACCCATATCCTTCCCTTTTCCTCCCCTTTTTTCCTCTTTTTCCTGAAGAAGCTGCCAGTGGTGGCGAAAGCTTGTATGTGTGTTTGTGTGTGATTTTATTTGTTTCTCTCGACGAGCCGGTCCTTTTGGTAAGTCATCTCTTTTCTATATATATATATATATATATATATATATATATATATATATATATATATATATATATATATAACCACAACATCCTAATTCAGTAGTCAACCTCTCCTCCAAACCCCTCTCCCAATCTGAAACCTCTGTCCTATCCAAAGGCCTCACCTTTAGTCCTACTCCCAAATTCAACCACACATCTCTCGTCAAAGATCTACTTTCCTATACTCGTTGCCTTTTCTGGAGATATCACTTTGCCACGAGGAAAAATAATCCTACTCCGAATGACCCAGCTCCCCAAGACATCATTCCAATTGAACCCTGCCTAGAACAGTTCCGTCCTCCATCACAGCGAGACCCACATGCTCTTCCTCAAAACCACCCTCTTCAAACCTTCCAGGAATTCCTTACTTCCCACCTTGCCTCTCAGTCGTTCCTGAGAAACCTTAATCCTACTCCCAACATTACTGCAGCTGAATACCGAGCTATCCGTGATCTGAAGGCTGACCATTCCATTGTCATTCTCCACGACCATGGTACTTGATCGGCGGGAGTATGTGGCTGAGGGACTGCGTCAGCTTTCAGACAGTACCACATATAAAGTCTTTCATGGCAATCCCATCCCTGATGTCCAGGCAGAGCTTCAAGGAATCCTCAAAACCTTAGGCCCCCTACAAAACCTTTCACCTAACTCCATTAACCTCATGACCCCGCCGACACCCCGCAACCCCACCTTCTACCTACTTCCCAAGATTCACAAACCCAATCATTCCGGCCACCCCATTTTGGCCGGTTACCAAGCCCCTACAGAACGAATCTCTGCCTACATAGACCAACACCTTCAACCCATCATGTGCAGTCTCCCATCCTTCATCAAAGACACCAACCACTTCCTCGATCGCCTGAAATCCTTACCCAGCCTGTTACCTCCAGAAATCATCCTTGTAACCATTGATGCCACTTCCTTATACACAAATATCCCACATACCCAGGGCCTTGCTGCGATGGAGTATTTCCTTTCCTGCCGACCACCCACTTCCCTACCTAAAACCTCTTTCCTTAATACCCTAGCCAGCTTCATCCTAACCCACAACTTCTTCACTTTTGAGGGCCAGACATACCAACAACTAAAGGGAACAGCCATGGGAACCAGGATGTCCCCCTCGTAAGCAAACTTATTCATGGGACGCTTAGAGGAAGCCTTCCTGGATACCCAAGCCTGTCAACCCAAAGTGTGGTACAGATTCATTGATGATATCTTCATGATCTGGACACACAGTGAAGAAGAACTCCAGAATTTCCTCTTCAACCTCAACTCCTTTGGTCCCATCAAATTCACCTGGTCCTATTCCAAATTCCATGCCACATTCCTCGATGTCGACCTCCATCTGTCCAACGGCCAACTCCACACATCCGTCCATATCAAACCTACCAATAAACAACAGTACCTGCATTATGACAGCTGCCATCCATTCCATATCAAACGTTCCATTCCTTACAGCTTAGGTCTTCGTGGCAAACGGGTCTGCTCCAGTCCTGAAGCTCTGAACCAGTACACCAATAACCTAATAACAGCTTTCACATCCCACAGCTATCCTCCTAATCTGGTAGAGAAACAAATTGCCAGAGCCACTTCCTCATCCCCCCAAATTCAGAACCTTCAACAGAAGAATCCCAGAAGTGCCCCTCTTGTCACCGGATACTTTCCGGGGCTGGAGCGGTCTCTGAATGTGGCTCTCCAGCAAGGATACGACTTCCTTAAATCCTGCCCTGAAATGAGATCCGTCCTTCATGACATCCTTCCTACTCCACCGAGAGTGTCTTTCCGCCGCCCACCTAATCTCCGTAACCTCCTAGTCCACCCCTATGAAATCCCCAAACCACCTTCCCTACCTTCTGGCTCCTACCCTTGTAACCACCCCCGTTGTAAAACCTGCCCTAGGCACCTTTCCACCACCACTTACTCCAGTCCCATAACCCGGAAGGTGTACACGATCAGAGGCAGAGCCACTTGCGATAGTACCCACGTGATCTACCAACTGACATGCCTACACTGTGAAGCGTTCTATGTGGGAATGACCAGCAACAAACTGTCCATTCGCATGAATGGACACAGGCAGACAGTGTTTGTTGGTAACGAGGATCACCCTGTGGCTAAACACGCCTTGGTGCACGGCCAGCACATCTTGGCACAGTGCTACACCGTCCGGGTTATCTGGAAACTTCCCACTGACACCAGTCCTTCAGAACTCCGGAGATGGGAACTAGCCCTTCAGCATATTCTCTCTTCCCGTTGCCCACCTGGTCTCAACCTCCGCTAAATTCGAATTCCCACCCACCATCTCAACATCTTTGCATCGGTTCTCTGGACAGAGCCTCTGCCTGAAGTGGTATCTCTGTCTAACTTCTTAACTTCTTTGCTTTCTACAGTATGTCTGCCTAGGTGTACTTGTGTCTGTGTGAATGTGTGGGTGTGTGTGCATTTGTTTACCTTCCATTTTTTCCCCCAAGGTAAGTCTTTCCTGTCCCGGGATTGGAATGGCTCCTTACCCCCTTCCTTAAAACCCTCATCATTTCCTTTTCCCTCTCCTTCCCTTCTGCCTGATGAAGCAGCTTGGGACTGCGAAAGCTAGCGTTTGTGTGTGTGTGTGTGTGTGTGTGTGTGTGTGTGTGTGTGTGTGTATTCTTTTATTTATTTGTGATGCTGTTACACCTGTGCTCCTTCGCCTGGTGAGTAATCTTCATCTATTTTAATACTAAGACGAAAAATTCCTAGCAGGAAAAATTAAATATAAAAAGTAGACAAAGATTACTCACCAGGCGAAGGAGCACAGGCGTAACAGCATCACAAATAAATAAATGAATACACACACACACACACACACACACACACACACACACAAACGCAAGCTTTCGCAACCCAGTTGCTTCTTCAGGCAGAAGGGAAGGAGAGGGAAAAGGAAATGATGAGGGTTTTAAGGAAGGGGGTAAGGAGCCATTCCAATCCTGGGAAGACTTACCTTGGGGGAAGAAACGGAAGGTGAACAAATACACACACACCCATACATTTAAGAAGTTCTTAACTTCTTTGGTTTCTACAGTATGTCTGCCTAGGTGTACTTGTGTCTGTCTGAATGTGTGGGTGTGTGTGCATTTGTTTACCCTCCATTTTTTCCCCCAAGGTAAGTCTTTTCTCTCCCGGGATTGGAATGGCTCCTTACCTCCTTCCTTAAAACCCTCATCATTTCCTTTTCCCTCTCCTTCCCTTCTGCCTGAAGAAGCAACTGGGTTGCGAAAGCTTGCGTTTGTGTGTGTGTGTGTGTGTGTGTGTGTGTGTGTTCATTTATTTATTTGTGATGCTGTTACGCCTGTGCTCCTTCACCTGGTGAGTAATCTTCGTCTATTATATATGTTTTGACCACTCACACTATGAACCCAACCTCACATACAGCAACTACTACTACTTCTACTACATATAAACACCACTATTAGCATCACTGTTGCCTTATCAGTTCAAATAAGTGAATGTTATTCAATGAAGTTTCGGGATTGCAACTAGAGTGCATCGACATCCTGGCATGATATTTCACCTGCCAGTCATTCACCCATCATCAGGTGTCATCCAATGGATATGTCAACACCGTTATATCGAGAGTTGGCACGGAGATACATGCACAAAAGCAGCTGTTACATTAGCATCCTCCGTCAAATTCTGTATCTTCTACATTCGCAGATCTAAATGTGGCATGCACAAAGTGCCTAAAATAATTTGTCATGCTGATGAATTTGGCAATGCCTCTTTATTAGAGAGAGAGGAAAGTGCCCTAGGGCCTTGTTTTGTTCTTGATCAATGTGAATACTGCGACCAGGCACTAGGTGACCAAGTCAGAAACATGCAGACAGGCTAAAGTTATTTTAATGAGCATAACTGTAAGGCCGTGTGTAATTAAAAAAAATGTGCTTAATATTCTCCCCAAATGATCGGCTGTAAGTAACCAAATCATCCAGATAATTAAAAACACTAGTCAGTTTAAGATCACCTAAAATATAATCAAGAAGACGGGACAGGACAGCTGCTCCTGTAGCCAATCCAAAATGAACTCAATTAAACTCAAAGAGATTCCAGTCGGTACAGAATGCCATAACAGGCTAGCACTCTTTGGTTAATGGCACCTGCTAATAGGCTTGGTAAATGAGTTGCCCCCAGCAAACCAAGTGAATGAGTTACGAGGATCAGGCAATGGAACCAATTCCAGTACCAACTTCTTGTTAAGTCGAAGATAATCACTGACCAGTTGAAAATCTCTACCCTGATCCTTCGGTACCAAAAATAAGGGAGAAGCATAAGATGATGTAGATGGGTGAATAAATCCTTGTTTTAACACTTTAGAGAGTTTACAGTGAAGATTTTTCATCTTCGGAGGAGAGAAGCAGTAGGGTAATTCCTAACCAGAATGTCATTGTTTAACCGAATATGAAACTGAATCACATTAGTGACACCTAATTTATCAGAAAGGAATCAGGGAACCTTTCGAGCGTGGTGGTTAATTCAGCCACCTGATTAGGCTGAAGGTGCACAACATCAAAATTCTCCATATTACTCACAAGCTAACTGCTAACGCTGGTCCGAGAACAGTCACACGGCCCAAATCCCTCAGATGAAGCCCCCACATCTCTCCGATGAAACAAACTTAAAATAAAAAGAATGACTGGAAAAATCAAAAACAAGCCCAATATTCATAAGAATATCACAACCCAAAGTCAAGGTAACCGGCAAACTCTTAACCAAGGCAAAATTGAAGAGCTAAGAAAAATCTCCTGCATACAAACTATCCTTTACGTATCCCTACTGAGGCAACCAATGCCCATTGGTTAAATGACATCTCTGCAGAGGTTGTGAAACGGGGACTAAGCTGGCTACATGATCAAACTTACAAGGGAACAGTCTAATAAGACATGTCGAAATCTACCCTAAAATGTTTTACACAGGCAGAAGACAACGAAAGAAATGCACTGTCAAAATTTTAGCTGCTAAGAGGTACTGCAAGTATTTTTAAAAAATAGCTGAAAAGTGTGCACAACTAGGCGTGCGTGCTCGCGCGCACACACACACACACACAGACACACACAGTCGAGGTCGGCAGTATATTGTAAACAGGAAACACAACACAACTCGATCATAATTTGTAAAGGACGTTTCAGGTTATCGTTCATCTATTAACTACTATCAGTTGAAATTTTCAGTATTGGTAAGTATTGATAATAAAGATAAAGCTGAATTAATATTTATTGTGCTTTCGTCAGGCATGCCTTCTTATAGTATCTTTTTTTTATTCTTCCAGTTTTACGGTAAGGTGGAATCTAATTAACGTTCTCAATTTAGCAAAGATAAAATACGAAGAACGTGGTTTCCAGCTGATATCACATACTTCTCCTGAGAATGTACATATGTGTCATTTCTTGATTAATTTCTTTGACATTCATTCGAATGATATCGACATTTCGTTTGAAATTGTGGAAACATTAGAAGAAATGGGAAATAAGTGACGATTCCATGAACTGTGACTCAGATGATGTCAGTTGTGCCAGTAACAGTTCTGAAGAAGAATACCTTCCAAGCCTAAAAATAACACGTACTACATCAGCTTTCAGGGACAAAGAAAAGGCAGTGAAATATTGGTTAAATGAAGGAAGGAAAAAATGCTTGAAGTTAAGCAGTATGCAAAGGCATTTTCGTTTCGTGAAAGCTGAGTGTGAACTTTATAAATGGAAGAAAGAATTACAGGAAGTAAGAAATATGCGCCAAACGGAAACTCGAAAACATCTGAAAGAAAAAGTGTTCGAAAGATTTAGAACTGCATGTGAGAGGCAATGCACCATTACCGATGGAGATCTAAGAGACTGGGTCCTCCGAATTGCATCTGACATGAACATTGCTAATTTCCAGGATTTGTCAACCTGGCTACAAAGGTTCAAGAAATTGTACAGAATAGGAAGTCACAATATTATTAAGTTTACGTCACGTAAACCAGTGATAGACAATGCCGTAGAGAAGTTCATAAGTGACATAAAACTTGCTGTTATCCCTGCAACAACTGTTTATAATGCTGATCAGTCTGGTTTCGTGAAAGAACTGCGTGCACACCGCACTTTATCATTTCGCGGTGAAAAAAAGACAGAGTCGATTACCCAATCAATGAATGCAATGACACATTCATATACGACAATGCCAGTGATAAGTATGATTGGTTTACTGTTTCTGCAGCTGTATATCTGTCTTCAAGAACCTCAAGGCAAATTAAGACCAAAACAAAACAAAAAAATGGACTGTTTAATTGCAAAAATCTTGTAATTGACATATCAAAATCTGGAAAAATGGGAAAGAATAATTTTCAACATTTCGTTCGAAACGTATTCCTACCATTTGCAGAAATTAATTGATTACTTTTGTTGGATTCATGGTCTGGACATAATGACACATTTGTTTTTGTAGAGGACGGTGAAAAATCTGTGGATGTAATGTGGATTCTGCCTGGAACTACTAGTGCGATTCAACCTCTTGATAAAGAATTTTTTTGACAGTGGAAAGCATTTTTAGGAAATTATCAGACAACATAATTTCCGATCCCCTTCTCTCATTTCAGGTTTATCAGTGGAACAGTGTTCTTAAGCTCCAGTCATTTGTGCATTACCAGTTTTCTTTGCCATGCTTTACGAATCTGATAAAGTATGCCTGGTATGCAGCACAACGTGCAGAACAACGGCCGGGACCATTTCTGACTCCATCCCAGTTCTGTCTAAATAAAACTAGTGGTTACTGCGAAGTGCCTGAATGCATCAATTTTTCCTTTGTCTGGTGTGCATGGTGCAAGAAAAATATTTGTTTTTGTCATTCAGTAGACACTTTGCATTTTTGTGATGACTACATGGTTTAAACAAAGAACTATTTCACTGATAGTCAAATGCACAAAATTCAAAAATTGTTTTAAGAAATGGCCGACAGGAACTGTTATAAGATGTGGTACTGCTAGACCCATTTCATTTCAACAAATTGCAAGTCCACATTGACGGAAATCGTCTAAGACATCAAACACTATCATGAATTTATTTTCTCTGCTAACCACGTTTATCAGAATTTCATGTGCAAGAGTTGAACTGTCAGTATCAAGTTATTCAAAAAATGTTTGTATCGTTAAAGCCAGGTGTTCACCAGAGCAAACAAACAAACAAGGATGAGGAAAAGAAAATTCTATCTTGTGTACCCGGTAGGCCTCTTGCAAGTCTTTCAACTAGACACCACTGCAGCTGTTAGGTGTCCCTAACCTTTCCCTGTTACCTGATCGGAAAATAGAGACCTGCAGTTTAACGTGTAATCCGAACTACATTTCTTTCGTAGCCACTCCACCATCTTTGAGCAGTGAATGCTCGGTTAAAAATTTGTGGTCTGAATGGGATTTGATCCCGCACTCTCTGGTTCACGAAGCGCGCACTTTGCCACTAGACCAATAGACCTGATACGTGTAGTGTTAGTGCCAGCTGTGTCACCTCCTAACAGGGTATAGTTGTATGCTGTATGCCGAATATTACCTCCAAAAACTAAAAACCAATAACACAGTGTTCACAGGCAATGTTTGCTATCTCGTGTCCTCTTCCATTCCCTCTAGTATAAACGATTCAACCTCTATACAAGCGAATGGTAGTGAATTTTCTGCAAATGCTCATTTGTTCGTGTTTGCTTCCATTCACTACATTGTAAATCAGACGTTAGGTGCTTAATATTGGTGACTGTAAACTCTGCATAATTCTGCTATGTGGTGCTGCGTGAGTGATTCACCGAGTTGCGCACTAAGTGGGCAGGGCAGTACAAACCGCTGTTCTTCGCGCGGCAAAAATGCTTAACTTCAATTTTAAAAAAAACTTGCAGTGCCTCTTAACAGCTAAAATTTTGGGAGTGCATTTCTTTTTTGTCTTCTTTCTGTGCAAAAAATTTCAGGGTATGTTTCGACATGTCTTATTGGACCGTTCCCTTGTCAGAAGGCCGTACATAATCCAGCAACGAAAGTGAACTACCTGAGTTAAGCAACGCACAAACTGGTTTTCCATCCAATTTGGAACATAAGGTAAGGAAGACCAAGCACCACTTTGCACCAGCACGTCCTATTGCCACACAAGATGGTCAGTGATATCACACCATAAACAAGGTTGGGGCTCTCTTCTTCCACTGAGGTATGGAGACCTTGCTGAATTTGCTGCCCAGTGGAAGATGAAATACTATCATCATCTTGACCATGCTGGTTATCACCAAAGGTCAAGGCCTCAGTAGATTCCACTCTTCCCCATAGTTTGTCCCCTGGAAGGGCACTTAAGAAAAATTAGGTGCAAGCGGTTGGTCAGGCACATCCTCTCAAGGATATTAGGAATAATATCAGGTTCCAAAATCATCATATTCAATGTGACAGAGATCGTTTTAATCCTCTTTAAATACTGACGTAATGATTCTAGTGCCTCTTGCAGCTGCAAAAAATGTGTGCATTCTTTCTCATTCTGCATCCTCAAGGACAAGTCTTCTTCACTACCTCTTCCCTCAGCTGTTGTGTCAGCAGTATGTCATGAAAGACAGTGAGAGCAAGGAATTCAAAGGAGAAGATCTTTTTTACAATTGGAAAATGTCAGATAATACCCTGAAGGGCTCGATGCCGTTAACACACATACCCAGATATATGGAGACAGAATATAGAACCAAAATACAGGCAGAGTGCGACCAAAACAAACCACCATTCCCACATGCACTTCAGCTACACCTACGAAAACAACATGTTTATGGGCAAGAAAACAATATGGAACAAATAGCCGAACCTCATCAAAGAACTAACACACTACCCAAAATGACAACCACATTCTGGGTAGTAGAGCAAATGTGGAAACAAAATAGCACTACCTCAAATTACAGATGCGCTCTGGGCAGGCAACGTAAATGTAAATGGGTACAAACCAGAAAACCACTGGCTACACTAAGAAAATTTTAACAACTTGAACGTCATCAGACACAAACATTTTAAGGAAAGAAAGAAATTCAACCCCATTTAGGTACAAACATTATACACAGAGCAAGGATTATATACAATCACAGGCAGAAACAGCATGTAACAAGTCCCACGCAGATCAAGCAGGTGAAAACCACAGACGAGCAATTAAGACACAAGCACAAGGGCCGGAGATGTCAAAGGCCATGCAGTCTACTCAGCTTGAAATGTAATGCCCATCTGCTGGTGGGTTGTTGGCTAAGTTTCATTCCCGAGATTCCTGTACGTGCTGCACTACTGCCACAGTGGAAAGCTTGGGCAGTTGTCCTGAGACTGGCACTTCTGCATGCATCGTGTGCTCCATGCCATTTGCCAGGCAACTCTCACTTCCTTAACACTCCCCTCTTTCCTTCTATGAACCAAATTGCACATGGTGGGAACGAAAAAAGGGATTGATATGATGCGCTTTAAGATTTACATGCCTGTTGCAAGTTAGAAAGGAGAAAAAATGTGTGTCTGCACGACTCAGGCCCTACTATCTCTTTGTTAATTTTTGTTCACATTTTTGCATTAAACTTTGCTTTTAATTAAATTTAGACTTTCTGTGGCACACCCTTGCTGTAATGTATTTAAACATCATTAAATGATGTGACATGGAGGACTGTTAACTTTAGTTTACAACCAAATGAGTACAATTTTTTCAGCATTTTTATTCTTCCAATGTACTTAGGAACACCACCTCGTCTTGATGGAAGGACCATTGACTTTTCAGTCTGTGAGAAACAACCTGGTGATAACCCACCAATGCCATTTTCCTTCATGAATGAATCAGTTTGGTTAAAGGTAACTATCACATTATTTTGTATTGGTGTGATTAAAGCTTATTTCCTGTCATAAATAAATGTCATATATATCAAACCTTTATTGTCACATCACTTATTATTTACAGTTGAGTGAAACATACGTAACTAGTCAGTAAGAACAAAGGTCACTGGTCAGTTAGTGCAATTATATGCCCAACTTCAGTATACGAAACAACATTAAGGATATGCTTACACATATAAGCACATTAAATATAATTATATACATAAATGTTACATTTCTTTACTTTCTTATTTTTACATTACTGCTGTATGATTTATTTTTAAATGTTTTTTCGTTTGTTTCTACAATTTGAAAGTGTGTATTTATATAATAATTGAGAACTTATACACAATATAGAAAAAGAACAAAACTGATTAAGAAAAATTATATCTATGATTAAAACAAGGTTAATAATTATACGAATTTAATATCTGTTGAAACTTAACTTATAAAATCATCCGGGTTGTAATAGCATTTCCTTCTTAAATATTTTTTTTTTCAGTTTTTGCTTCAGTGTTGTCTACCTTGCAGTCCTTGAACTTTGTCCATATTTTATTTCTAGTCTTCAGTGCCATGTAGGCAGTATTTCTAACCAATATACTTTAAGTCTGTGGCAAGATACCACACAGTGTGATTGATGCCTAGTTTGCATAGGTATGTGTAAAAGAAATCCCTCCAAAAAGTGTGGAACTTTTCTTAGCTCAAAGGGAAGTTTTTACACAAGTTAAGCCTAGACTTCTGAATAACGGTTAGCATCATTGCAAACCCTACTCAGATAGCACTCCCCACAAAACAAATATCCCTAAGAGACTTGCCATCTCAAAACTGGTAAATATTGGGTTAACTGAGATGATTAAATCCGATTCTACTTGGTTCCATCACCCTAAGTGCTTTTTCATTTATATTCATTCAACAGACGTGGAGCATGCGGACAAATTACTCATTACTTCTCGAATAGTCAACTGACAGAGACAGATTTTCCGTTAACAAATTAACATAACAAGTAACAAGGATACAGGAAGTCTATAACAATAAAATTAGTGGGTCACAGCCTCACTATTATGATGCATCAAACTCCCCGCAGGATTTGACTACAGCCAACCCTTCCACAACAAACTACTCTGGTCTCGAATGATACTTTCAATACCCTGCAGGCTCAAAATTTACTTTCATTAACAAAAATATCCACAGCTCAGTCACTCAGTGCTACGTAACCAAAAACATTTGCCAATATCAGCAAATGAATATTTCCACCCTACCACTCCTTCTGCAGTATAACAAAATTCCAGCCAAAACCGACCAGGCACAAATAGGCTATGAAAACTAAACTCTGAAGCTTTTACTACAGCACTCCACATGCTACAACACACTAAAATAATTCTTGAAAAATAATACTCACTTTCCCAAATATCTCAAAAAGAATAACATTGAAACCAAATATTGCGAAACAGGCTGGAAAACATTTTCCTTCGTAGATGAAGACAACTTATGACTTGACTTTACTCCATCCGGCATAAATCAAAACACATGATTCGACTAACAATACCTTTTTCTTCTTCTTCTTCTCGGGAGCCAAGTAAGATCCACATTCAATAGTCAATTTTTCCTAAACAATATAAATTAGTTGTCATCAATGCTTCAACTAACGACTGGCTAGTTCTGTGATTGTAGCGTCATCTTTGCTGTACCACAGCTTCAGTATTTACCTCTCTGGTCCACTGTTCTCTTGTGTTGTAATACGAAAATTCTACAACATACAATTCCCAAAGCATTTTAGTTTTCAAATATAATTACCATTTTACATGAAAACATATCTCCATAAGAAATTACCTGTTCATAATAAGATGGAGCTATTATTTGTGGGATCCAGCAATGGGTAGACCAATAATTTTGTTCTGTTACAATCTGCAAATTACATCTAAATCGAATAGTGACGCCTGTCATGTAATAAAAATGGCTACCCTACATTGTTACTAAAAAGGTTAAGAACAATGGGAGGATACATAAATAGTGAGTCCATAAAACTGTTACATATAACAAGAAATTAAAATAGTGGGTCCATCCGTGCTACATGTAAGAAGCCAGGTGACATTGTTGGCAACTTGGGTGCCACATATCCATCCACAAGGCAGGGTCTGTATGTAAAACAGGAAGTCCCTTAATTAAACCAGCGGAATATCATAAAGATGGAAAATCAGTGCTGTAAAGAACAGAAAAGGGCTATATATTCTGTGCACCTAACCATAACAAACCATAAATATAAGCCCCACAGCCCTCAAGAGGTCACCATAGCAATTGAACAGCCCATAGGCAGGCAAGCAGTGGTAATGTCAAATATTGCACTAATGGTGCCATCCAATGGTCAACACTCAGTTGTTGTGGCCATTATCATATGAAAAGGAGCTCAGTAACTAGTGTCCAGTGCCCTTGAATACTAATCCAAATGTACACATGTACCAGAGGGGCACTAAATAACATATGAAATTATGGTACACAATATGAGATAGGACCTTAAATTATAAATAATTAAAAAACAACAACAATAAAACAGTGTATAACTAAGAGGACTGCAACTGTTACGGATACAATTATTAAAGATTTATTACTTTTGTCAGAATTTCGTCCCATCCTGATGACTTACCAAAAGGACCGGCTCATCGATAGAAACAAATAAATATAGAAAAAATAGAACAATATTTGTTTCTATCGACGAGCCGGTCCTTTTGGTAAGTCATCTCTTTTCTATTTTTTATTTTTGTTTATCCCACCGGGAAAGTTTCCCTCTATAATAGAAAAGAGATGACTTACCAAAAGGACCGGCTCGTCGATAGAAACAAATAAAATGACACACAAACACACATACAAGCTTTCGCAACCATTGGTCGCTTCGTCAGGAAAAAAGGAAGGAAGGAGGAGAAAAATGGAAGGATGCGGGTTTTAAGGGAGTGGATGAGGACACATTCCAATCCAAGGAGTGGAAGGACCCACCTTAGGGGAAAAAAGGAAGGTAAACAAATACACACACACCCACACGCACACACACCCAGGCAGACAGGGGGAAAAAAGGAAAGGTAAACAAGCGCACACACATACACATGCAAACACCCCAAGGTAGACATATATGGTTTCCACATAGAGGAAATATGTGGAAAACTATGTGTATGGTTTCCACACATGTCTACCCTGGTGTGCTTGCGCGCGCACGTGTGCGGGCGCGTGTGCGCTCATTCACCTTTCCCTTCCTCGCCCCAAGGCAAGTCCTTCCACTCCCGGGACTGGAATGACTCCTCTTTCACTCCCCCCAAACCCACATCCTTTCCCTTCCCCCTCCCTCCCTCCCTCCTCCCCTCCCGAAGAAGTGGCGATCAGTTGTGAAAGCTCATATCTTGTGCTTGTGTGTGTTTTTATTTTTGTTTTTTGAGTCTATCCACGAGCCTGCCTCCCGGGTAAGTGGTAATCCTTTTGGTAAGATTTGATTAAATTACATTGATTATGATCATTATAGAATCAAATACATACAAAAAGTCAAGCAATGCCATAAATACCATGTAATCACAGAAATGGAACAAAAGGATGGAATCAGGTTTTGTTATAGGAATATGGTATCGGAATCTACACTAAGAGGACTGCTGATGCTTTTACATTACACTCCCAACATGACAAACAAAGTCTCCAATGCCTTATAGGAGCTCCAGCACATCAGCTAGCCAATGCAATCTGGAAAACTGAAGGGTGCGACCTTCCTTGGATTCTTGGAGGTGAAGTCACTGAAAAGCAAAATTCTCCACCATCAATCACTGTCAACATGGTGGGAAACTACATAAGCATCCTTATGGATGGCCAGTTAACACAAGATCTTTTGGGCTGGGAACATTATAGTTGGTTATTTCAGAGAGGTACTGGTACCAGTTTGCAGAAGACCACTATACAGCTGAAGGTGGCTAATGGGAGGTATGTGCAGCCTACAGGAAGATGCATTGTTCGTGTCTGTGTAAATAATCAAACAAACCCTTCGAGTTGCTAATTTTGCAAGAATGCAGGCCTGGAGTCATTCTCGGATGAGACCTCCTAAAAGCTCCCAAGCTATTGTAGAATGTTATCTCTCAGAGATTATTTTAAATGAAATAGTGTGTATGGAGAGGAAGAAGAAATTTTACCCAATGTCCCAGTGGCGTAGTGTGCTGATGTTGCTCTTTGAAAACTCAGTCACATAGAATGAGAGAGAATAACTCTTTGTGTTGCTGTTCCTGCTCTATGGATGACAGGTTCTCTCATCCACCCCTGTCCAGTCAGTAAATTAAATATCCACATGAAGCGAACATTTTGCGAACTTTATCACACAATGTCACCAAGGCGGTAAGTAAAATTTAACCAGAGGTCTGTGATGGATGAAGTTGTTATTCCCGTGGGCACTGCTTCGAAGGTAACTGTCTCACACCGTGCAACACATCAGCCCATGGAACTCATAGTGGAAGGAAATAGCGGCTTATCACTGATGAAAGGTGTATTTGTTCAAGCTTCTGTTGTCTCATTTAAGAAAGGAATTGGGCAATTTTGGATAGTTAACTGCTGCAAAGGTTCACACGTCCTTCCAAGTGGTGTGTGCCCAGCAAGCTATCAGCTGTTAGCTGAACAGCAGCTGAGTGTCACATAAGACTCTCGTGAAAAGTCTGCAGGAACACACAAAAACACACAAACATTCGAGCTTTCGCCACCACTGGTGGCTTCTTCGGGAAAAAGAGGAAGGAAGGAGAGGAGAAAGGGAAGGATACGGGTTTTAAGGAAGTGGAAAAGGAGCCATTCCAATCCCAAGAGTGGAAGGACTTAACTTAGTAAGTCCTTACCTTAGTAAGTCCTTCCACTCCTGGGATTGGAATGGCTCCTTTACCACTTCCTTAAAACCCATATCCTTCCCTTTCTCCTCTCCTTCCTTCCTCTTTTTTCCCGAAGAAGCCACCAGTGGTGATGAAAGCTCGAATGTTTGTGTGTTTTTGTGTGTGTTTTATGTTTCTGTCAATGAGCCTGTACTTTAGGTAAGTCAAAAATCTTTATTTTATACCTATTTTTCCCACCTGGAAAGTCTCCTATAATATATATATATATATATATATATATATATATATATATATATATATATATATATATATATATATATATATATATATATATTAGACGAAAAATTCCTAGCAGGAAAGAATATGTATATAAAATAGACAAAGATTTCTCACCAGGCGAAGGAGCACAGGTGTGACAGCAGCACAAATGAACTGAACACACTCACATACACACAAACGCAAGCTTTCGCAACCCAGTTGCTTTTTCAGGCAGAAGGGAAGAAGAGGGAAAAGGAAATGATGAGGGTTTTAAGGAAGGGGGTAAGGAGCCATTCCAATCCCGGGAGAGGAGAGACTTACCTTGGGGGAGGAAAAGGAAGGTGAACAAATACACACACACCCATACATTTACACAGACGCAAACACTCCTAGGCAGACATACTATAGAAACCAAAGAAGTTAAGAACTTCTTAAATGTATGGGTGTGTGTGTATATGTTCACCTTCCGTTTCTTCCCCCAAGGTAAGTCTTTCCTCTCCCAGGATTGGAATGGCTCCTTACCCCCTTCCTTAAAACCCTCATCATTTCCTTTGCCCTCTCCTTCCCTTCTGCCTGAAGAAGCAACTGGGTTGCGAAAGCTTGCGTTTGCGTGTGTGTGTGTGTGTGTGTGTGTGTGTGTGTGTGTGTCTGTGTGTGTGTTCTTTTGTTTATTTGTGATGCTGTCACACCTGTGCTCCTTCACCTGGTAAGTAATCTTTGTCTATTATATATAAAGCCAGCTACCCCATGGGCAGGAGTCATCAGAAAATTTAATTTCAAACTCTCTTTTGATAAAATAAATAAATAATTGGAAGTGCAGGTAGTTACAGTTACTCTGTTTCACCAGTCTTTAAGACATGTAACTAAAATTCACATCTAAGATAAGACTGTTAATTGTTTGTTAGGTTACTCATTTCATGTGAATCACCTTATGAAACAGTTGTTACAATGTCTTTTTTATGTTCATTCATAAAAAATATTATCCTGATGGTGTGATGAGAGATTCTGTAGGAAATTTCATTTGTTTACACTATTTTGAGCTTCATATCATTTCAGTGAGACTTGAAACCATAAACAGATTGACTGCTCAAATTTTATTTATTTATTTATTTTAGAATCCTGTGGCAAAGTCAATAAGAATGCCACAAGTCATCATATCAAGACAACTTACATAGTCTTCACTCTGTGTTGATTTTGTCACGTAGTTGAAAATTCCATAGCTGAGAGATTTATATTCATTATTTTGTTGCTGCAGCCTGAAGATCAACTGTTCTGTTACCTGACATTCACAAGTGACAAGGTAAACAAAATAATCCTTGACAATCTTCATGTAAATCGCCATGTAACAGAAGAAGTCACAGGTCCTCGTTACTGCCCCTCAATTGAATCAAAGGTACTAAGGTAAAATACATATGCTTTTTTTGTCTGTCTCTTCCATTCTGTGCTTCTTTCTTTGTACCTCTCAACCATTGTAAATGTTGTTTAAATTAAATAAATAAATAACTTACATGCTCTATAGGGTGTCAAATAAGAAGAGTTTGCAAATTTCTCACCTAAGTAATCAAAATTATAACTTATTTACATTTTATTCTTAGGGTTAACCAGGTAGAGATAAAATAATCCATTTGCTTTGTGATAAGAAGTTAGAGTGTGATTCCTGATTGGTCCTTAAATATAATTTTCACCTATAACAGTCCTCACACAACGCAAATGTAACAGGTAGTTGTGTAACATTGATTATAAATTATGTGGCTCCATAACTAACAGAACTGGTTCACATGTGGTGAATGGTTAAATCTTGCCAGCCAGCCATATTTAAGTTTTCCACAGTTTTCCTAAATCACCTTATGGAGACATTGTCTTCAGAAATAACAAGTTTGCTATCTTGCCACCTCCTTGTCTGATTTGGTCCCAAAACAATATTTTAGAGCAGTGTTTTTCAACCCATGGATTATAGTCTTACTCAGGGGGTTGCCATCGTAGGAGAAAGCAGTTGCTACATGACCAGTGTCTAAATCCCCTCCCCTCCTCTCCCCTCTTCCCCTCCCCTCCCCCCCCCCCCCTCTCTCTCTCTCTCTCTCTCTCTCTCTCTCTCTCTCTCTCTCTCTCTCTCTCTCTCTCTCTGATCCACCATTGTCAGTTGTGTCAGACATGGAGAGTTTCACAGGTCTTTTGAGAAACTTCTCCATTTTATGCTGGCTTTGGAGCTATGACTCACTGTCATATTCAAACAATACCCTTCATTGCTTGACCAGTATAATATCAGGAGAAAGGAAATTAAATATTTTGGGTTTATTTTATTACGGTTCTGTGGTCACTGATTTTTTTTGTTTTTCCCCCTTGGAAGGGGGTCGTATATTCAAAAAGGTTGAGAAACATTGTTTAAGAGTGATGGTTTGTTTTTTATGTTATTATTTTAATGATTTCTGAAGGTAGCTAATTAAAAAAATACATACATTAATACTCCATACTCACTATAAAAAACACATCTCTTTGACTTCAAACAATATTAAGGTACAGAAATTAAAAAAAAAAGGATAATCAATAATTAGAGTAACTATGAAAAATACTTTGTTTTTGACATGCCTGCTCGTTGTTCCATTCATAAACTATCAGTTACGGGAAACAATAAGTTGAAACATAAAGTTGTTATGTGAATAGTACAGGGGTAGCACAATTATTGACATTAGGGATCCAAGGTAAACCACAATGTTGTGCACAGTTTACAAATTTCAATTAGTAATAAATATTCAGTAACTACTAAGACTGATTGTATAGAAGTAGAGTAACATTTGGAATTCAGGAAGGTGAAATTGCACACAACTATTTGCAAATGCTTATGAAATCGACCTTACTGAAAGTGTATCTTATAAATGCTTGTTGAATACTTATAAGGATATTGGTGGCAATAGCAATGTCTATCAGCCCTAAAATAAATAGCGGTATTTCATACAAAACATAAACAATGCTGCAGAGTTTAAAAATAGTTAATTATTAAAATACAGTAAAACCTCCTTTTTACACTTTCCAGTGGACTGACACAAAAAAAGTGTAAAATGCAGGAACGTTTAAGAAACAAAAGAAGATAAAAATAAATAAATTCTTTTTACTATCTTTATGGTTACATTGTTCAAAATATGAGACTGAGAATTTACATTCGCCTATTTAAAATAATCTGAAACTGTTTTTGTTTCTTTTTAACAGCAATCAGCTGTACTTGTCTCTCCACAGAATACAATGCATCAAATGTGTTATTACCTGATGCACTACCTGTGTATTGTCTTAAAATATTAATAGCTTACATTGCTTCTTTACTGGTTGGAACAACTGGTTCTTGGTCATCATCTTCATTGTCCTCTTCACCATCCTGCTCTATCTTCTCTTCCTCAAAATGTTTGTCAATGGTGCTGTCTACTGTTGGCACCTCTGATATGATGACTGAAGCATCAATACCAACATAATCTTGAAACGTTCATGACTTGTCTATCACAGAAAAGTCTGGAGGCTCAGACAAACCTTCTTCTGGTGACTCCTGTGTTTTATCTGCAAATTCAATTCCGGCTTTCTTGAAGCAGTTGAAAATAGTCAAGGGTGTCACATCCATCCATGCTTTAGCTACATAATGCATAGCATCCAAGAGTGATATTGTCATAGATTTTGGGTCCATGCCATTATCATGCATAAATACAGCCTTCTGGACAAGCAGTTTTCTGTATTTCCATTTAAATGAATGGATTATTCCAAGATCTAATGGTTGAAGCTCACTAGTACAATTAGGAGGCAGGAACAATAATTTAATATTTCTGAGCTTCAGATTGTCAGGCTGTGCTGGACATCTGTCAAATATCAGTAATATTTTCCTATTTCTTGCCCCCATTTTAGCACCCAGGGCATGCATAGTGGCTGTGAAGATTGAAGTAGACATCCATGCAGTTGTGTTAGATTCACAATTAGTGGGCAGAGTTTTCAAATTTTTGAAACACCTTGGCTTCTTAAATTTACCTATTACCAAGGGGGTAATTTTTCAGGCCCATCAGCACTGACCATTAGCAAAACAGTTATCTTCTGTTTACTCAATTTCCCACCCTGGCATTTCTCACCTTTAAAATAATTTATGGTAATATGTAATAAAAAAAAGACCGGTTTCATCAACATTAAAACTATTTCTTGGATCATAATGATATCTTGCAGTTCTTTTATTCATTGGTCTACTGTTCCACCACACAGTTCATTGTAAACAATATTATGACGAGTTTTAAATCTACAAATCCAGCCATTAGAAGCTATGAAGTTGGTGATCCCCATTTTCCAGCAAATTGTAGCGCCTTCTCTCAGTATATTACCATCAAGCAGAATTCCTGATGCTCTCATGCTAACAAACCACTCTGCAACTAGTTTATCCAAATCATCATACGCAGATGATATATTTGCGCTTTTTTTGCCATGGGACCACATTGTCTTGCAGTAGCTTCAATGTGGGACCAATTTCTCCCAATCGTATTCAGGGTTGAAGTAGAAAGCCCTAAGTCCGTTGCTAGTTGAACTCGTGATCCAATATGTGAATCTACATGTTGTAGAATCCTCATTTTTTCTTCCACAGAAATACATTTTCTATCTTTTCTACTCACTTCACTTGTAGGCACCGACACAAGCTAATACCGAACGTTCTACACTGGTGATTGTTTTCCTATTTCCGGCGCAGTACTAGTTTTCGATATCATTGTTAGAATTACATCTTCCTTGTTGGGTTGAAAAATCTTATTTTATGGGAACAAGGGTAGAATATAAAATTTATGACTCCTGGTAGTGAAATTTAATGACGCATTTTGTTTCAGAATTAGTAATTAAATATGCATTAATAATTAGAGACACAAGGACTCACCTAGTTCTTTTCGCGATGACACGTTGGCACGATTCGGAACATCTGTCGACTGTCCTGTTTTCAACTGCGGCAATTTGTTAATGACGACTTTAGTAGCAACTATTCTGCGCACTGTGTTATGTTACAACAGCTGTAATATCACACTGATAAATAAAACAAACATTGCATTTGAAGACAGTCGTTACTGTGTCTTATTTAATTTCATAATGATTATACAAATGTGCACTCGAGTTTCCCTCTTTGTTCCGATCGTGTTCATTGGTACAAATAAACTACAGAGGCAAAAAGTCTGTCATGAAACATTTAAAAATAGATTAGTCTTCTAGTGTGAGAAATATTATTGGTACGGCACCTTAATGATTATAAAATTCCCGTAAATGAAACTTGCAAACAACAGTACTTATTTGTTAAAATCAAGGTGGTTAGTGATTCTAACCTCCTTGGTTAAAGCATTATAGCTAGCTGTCATCATATTAAACAGAACAATAGGCGCGAAACGTGAGGGACGTTCTGGGCGAGAAAGAGAGTGGAAATTTTCTTCTAGTTACGAAGGTACTTGAAGAGGAATGTTTATGTGTGATATCAGGACAGACTAACTCACAACTAACGTCTAGCACAGATTTGTATATTTCATGCGGAACATTTCATGAAAGCCCATTATAGAGATGTTGGGTTCAAAAGTGGTGTTTATTTATAAAAACGATTTCAAATTAAAGCTGTTGTAAAACAATGCAGTGAGCGGAAGGAAGGTTGCTACTAGAATCACCATAGCCAAATAGTGATTATTATGAAGACAGTGACACAGTATACATTCCCAAACAGGCGCCTGTGACTAACACACGAACAATGGAAATCTTCCTTTCCACACTAACACTACGTCACATCAATAATTACGTTTTCTGCTTTGTTCAAGGCTGATTTTCAGCAGTGTCGCAAAACCAGACGTTAGTCTTGCGATGAAATTTAAATGTGTTCTTAATTGATAATTTGTTTTAAGCCAGTAATCGATTATGACATATAAATTCCTGCACTATTGTATAATGACATGTTAAAGAAAAACTTTTGCCTTTAACAATTGAAGTTTTATTCGACCGTGAGAATAATTACAACATACACTGGCCACCTAAGTCAGTAACTATGGAAGTTATTGTCTCAGAGTAATAATGGTAGAGCGCCGCCTCGATGCAAACAATAAATCAATTGCAGCGATCCTGGTGGCTAGCGCGCAAACTCTCTTCACAGTGCCTTTGTGGCAGGAGCTTGAACTCCGGACGAAATGAGCCGACGGCTTCTCGTTGGTTTGCTACAAGCTGGAACGCAATGCTCTTTTCGCATAAATATGTATGAAATTCAGCATTAAAAGGCGTGATATGGTAACGCAAAAAGAACTTAAAATGCAGGAAATGTTGAAACATAGAAATGTTAATGACGGGAATGCATTGTATTGAGAGAATAGGGGTTCTGTTGGGACCGACAAAAATGAATGTAAAACGCAGGAAAATGTAAAATGCGGGGATGTAAAAACGAGGTTTTACTGTATGTTCATTGTATTTTTATTGGCATAACAATTCACATGGAATGTATTCCACATTAAAATCACTTGCTGTAAGGTTTTTCTTGGGAGGAGAATATTCAACAAATGACAGTACCATGCTATTATTTTTCATTGTTATATTTTATTCATTATTATTATTATTATTATTATTATTATTATTATTATTATTTGAGATTAGTAGTAGGACATATTTGAAATAATAGCTGTGTTATTTTTAGGTTTGGAGGCAAGAAACATCAGATCTGGCTTGAACCAGAAGGTCTTTCAAGCCATGTTGTGTATCCCAATGGACTATCATGCACTCTTCCTGAAGAACTTCAAGCCATTCTGGTTTGCCAGATTAAAGGTCTAGAGAAGGTTAAACTTTTAAGACCAGGTATGTAAGATTGGACTTATTACAGGAAGGATTGAAAAATGTTTTGAAAAGGATAGGTTGTAGGTTAGTACTTACTACAGGAATGTCTTGTTGAGTCACAGAAAGGCAGACACAACAGATTACAAGGTAACTAAAAGTTTTCAGCCATTATGGTCTTGATCAGTCAGATAATTTCTCTCTTTCCCCCTCCCCCCCTCTCTTTCTTTGTCTGATGGACAGGGAGGAAGGGAATAGGTGAGACTGGAGTGTGTGGCGGAATGGAAGACATGTGAGGCTGAGTGTAGGCAGGGAAGGGGAGAGGAGCGTGATGGGGGCGGGAAATAGCAAAGTTTTAGGCCTGTGGGGTTGCGGGAGCATAGGTTATATTGTAGGGAGAGTTCGCACACTGCACAATTCAGAAAAGCTGGTGTTTATGGGCAAGATCCATAGGCACTCAGGCTGTGCAGCAGTCATTGTAGTGAGCCACATCATGCAGGGCCACATCCTCTGCAACAGGACAGTCCAGCTGTCTCCTGGCCACAGTTTGACAATGGCAATTCATGCGGGCAGACAGCTTGTTACTGGCCGTGTCCATGTAGAAAACCGCACATTGGTTGCAACTTAGTTTGTAGATCACATACGTGCTTTACACATTGTCCTGTCTTTTATGGGGTAGAAAATGCCTTTGATAGAGCTAGTGAAGGGTGGTGGTAGGATTGTAGATAGGGTAGGATTGTTGATAGGGTAGGTTTTGCATCTTGGTTTATTGCAGGATGTGGGCCATGGGGCAAGGGGTTAGGAGCAGGGATGGACAAGGATATTATGGAGGTTTGATGGGCAATGTAATATCTCTGTATGAGGGGTAGGGAGGATAGTAAGTAGAGTATTTCTCATTTCATGGCTGGATGAAAGGTAGGAAATATTTATATGTATGTTTTTTGCTAATATTCTTAGTCTGAAGACTGCTTTTATGCAGTTCATGTTTGTCAACCATGTGCAAACCTCATCATCTCTGCAAGCTTTTGTTAACCTGCTTTCATTTATAGCAGCTCTCTTTAGTCAAGACTTTGTCACCCTTTTCAATTTTTACGCCTTCACTTACCTCCATTGCCAGCTTGACACATCCTCAGTATATCAGGATGTGTTGTATTGACCAATCCCTTCTGTAACTCCAAAATTTGAAACACTGCTGTGCTCTTCTTCTCTTACATCCTTCTTGTCTACATTTGACTTCCAATAAAAGCCTGCATTCTAAGCAAATTAATTCAGAAAATGGTATGTAATATTTGTTGTTGTTGTGGTCTTCAGTCCGGAGACTGGTTTGATGCAGCTCTCCACAATACCCTATCCTGAGCAAGCCTCTTCATCTCCACATAAGAACGGCAACCCACATCTGTCTGAATATGCTTACTGTATCCATCTCTTGGTCTTCCTCTGTGGTTTTTACCCCCACACACTTCCCTCCAACGAAATTTACTTTAGATGTTAGTAAATTCCTGTTTTTCTATAATTCTTTTTTTGCTATTGTTAATCTGCATTTTATTTCCTCCCTTCTTCAGTTCACAACAGTTATTTTGCTACTTAAGCAACTAAAGACCATCTACGACTTTTGCTATCTCATTTATAATCCAATTCGCTCAGCATCGGTATACTGAAAACAGTCTTGATTGCAGAAATTAACCGTTTTAATTAACCAGTTTCAACCTGATGTAGGTCATCTTCAGAATTATAAACAGCCCATGTGGCCAGTGCTGTGCTCGGCTGGGCTGGGCTGGGCTGTTCTGCTGCCAGTAGGTCACTGTGACCTACTGGCAGCAGAACAGCCCAGCCCAGCCCAGCCGAGCACAGCACTGGCCACATGGGCTGTTTATAATTCTGAAGATGACCTACATCAGGTTGAAACTGGTTAATTAAAACGGTTAATTTCCACGATCAAGACTGTTTTCAGTATACTGATCATATCAAACAGATCGCTGTTTTTTTTTTTTTTTTTTCTCCTATGACTATGTTGTCAAAATTAATGAGTCACTCAGCATCGACTACATTTCATTGCATTGGTTCTACTTTGCTAAGATGCATCTTATAATTTCCTTTCAAGATGCTACCCATTTTGTTCAACGATTCTTCAAGTCTCCCATTTGTGACAGAATTACAGTGCTGTCAACAAATGTCAAAGTTTTTATGTCATCTCCTTTACTTTCCTTTATTGCTTGCCTACTGTGTAGGTTGAATAATGTATGTTATAGGCTACAACCTCCCTTCTCAGTTACAGGTACTGCTGTCCTGTCATATTATTAGACTCGTTATAACTGCAAGGTTTCTGAACAAGTTAAAAATGTCTTTGCTCCATGTGTTTTCTCTCTCATGCATTCAGAATGTCAGAGTGTAATCCAGCCAACATGTCAAAAGCTTTCTCTATGTCTACAAAAGCTAGAAATGTATGTTTGTTTTTCATTGACAAATCTATTTAAATCAAAGGGCCAGTATAGCATTTCATAAAATGCATTTTTAAAAACCATCAGATGTTTATTCAAAACCTTATACATCTACCAGTTTTGGTCATAGACCATCTTCATGGATAAAAAGGTGTTAAAACAGAATGGTAAAATGCATCAAATAAAATCCATCCAACTGAGACAAACAGGAGTCAGTATAACTAAAAGTTTAAAAATTACAGTAGTCATCTTAGATAAAACCTATCAGTCAAACATAACAGAGTCTGATCTTACCTTTAGTAACTTATGTTTTCATTTGAATACTGGATGATTGACTGAGCTGGCCTTGTAACATCAGCTAACATGGCTTTGCCATGCAGTTACTGCGAATGGCTGAAAGCAAGGGGAAACTACAGTCGTTACTTCTCTCGAGGACATGCAGCTCTACTGTATGACTATATGATGATGGCGTCTTCTTGTGTAAAATATTCCAGAGGTAAAATAGTCCCCCATTCGGATCTCCGGGCGGGGACTACTCAGGAGGATGTCGTCATCAAGAAAAACAAAACAGGCTTTCTATGGGTCGGAGCGTGGAATGTTCTAACCCTTAACTGCGTAGGTAAGCTAGAAAATTTGAAAACAGAAATCGATAGGTTAAAGTTAGATATGGTAGGGATTAGTGAAGTTCGGTGGCAGGATGAACAGGATTTCTGGTCAGGTGAGTACAGGGTTATTAATACAAAATCAGTTGGTGGTAACGCAGGAGTAGGTCTAATAATGAATAAGAAAATAGGAATGCGGGTAAGTGACTATGAACAGCATAGTGAACGCATTATCATAGTAAAGGTAGACACGAAGCCAACATCAACCACAGTAGTGCAAGTTTAAATGCCAACTAGCACGGCCGATGATGAAGATATCGAAAACATGTATGAGGAGATAAAAGAAATCATTCAGAAAGTTAAGGGAGATGAAAACTTGATTGTGATGGGGGACTGGAAGTTGGTAGTAGGAAAGGGAAGAGAAGGAAATGTAGTAGGTGAATATGGACTGGTAAAAAGAAATGAAAGAGGCGATCGCTTGGTAGAATTTTTGCACAGAGCACAATTTAATGATCAGCAACACTTGCTTTAATCATCATGAAAGAAGTCTGTATATGTGGATGAGACCAGGAGACACTGGAAGGTACCAGATTGACATTATAATGGTAAGGAATAGATTTAGAAACCAGGTTATAAACTGTAAGACATTTCCAGGGGCAGATACAGACTCTGACCTTTACTTATTGGTTATGAACTGCAGATTAAAACTTAACAGACTGCAGAAAGATTAGGAGATGGAACCTGGACAAATTGAAGGAACCAGAGGTGGTTGAGAGTTTCAGAGTGAGCATTAGGCAAGGATTGGCTGAAACGGGGAAAAGTAATACAGTAGAAGAAGAATGGGTAGCTCTGAGAGATAGGGTAGTGAAGGCAGCAGAGGACCATATAGGCAGAAGGACAAGGTCTAATAGAAATTTAATATTCACAGAATATATGACATCAACTGCGATTGGGCAAAGCTGAAAATGTCTACCCAGCCGGGATTCGAACCCGGGTCTTCTGCTTTCTAGGCAGTTGCGCTGACCCCTACACCACTGGGAACACAGTGATCTCCGCACCTGCAAGGACTACGTAAGCACACCTCCCATCAGATACAAATTCCCAGCTTCGCCCTGCCCACAGTACTCAAACTCGTAGTTATGAAACTAATTCCCGTTAGAGCAAGGGCTTCAAACTTGCCCACCCCTCCCCACTAACGATAGGATCCTTGCATATTATATATATATATTATTTTACATATACATGTGGCGTCTGTTCTGAATGAACAGACCTCACTTCTGATCCTGCAGTTGTTATTATTTAATATTCATAGAATATATGACATCAACTGTGATTGAGCAAAGCTTCGTATCCGACGGGAGGCTTGCTTAGGTAGTCCTTGCAGGTGCGGTGATCACTGTGTCCTCAGTGGTGTAGGGGTCAGCGCAACTGCCTAGAAAGCAGGAGACCCGGGTTCGAATCCCGGCTGGGTACACATTTTCAGCTTTGCCCGATCGCAGTTGATGTCATATATTCTGTGAATATTAAATAATAACAACCGCAGGATCAGAAGTGACGTTTGTTCTTTTGGAACAGATGCCACATGTATATGTCTAATAGAAATCCCTGGATAACACAGGATATACTGAACTTACTTGATGAGAGGAGAAAATACAAAAAATGCATCAAGCGAAACAGGCAAAAGGGAGTACAAACGTCTGAAAAATGAGATTGACAGGAGGTGCAGACTGGCTAAGCAGGAGTGGCTAGAGGACAAACGCAGAACTGTAGAAGAACGCATATCTAGGGGAAAGATAAATACTGCCTACAGCAAAATCAAAGAGATATTTGGAGACAAGAAAAGCAGCTGTATGAATATCAAGAACTCAGACGGAAAACCAGTACTAAGCAAAGTGGGGAAAGCTGAACTGTGGAAGGAATATATAGAGAACCTTTACAAAAGAAATAAACTTGAAGGCAGTATTCTAGAAATGGAAGACGAAGTGGAGGAAGATGAGATAGGAGATATGATACTGCGAGAAGAATTTGACAGAGCGCTGAAGGACTTGAGTCGAAACAAGGCCCCTGGAGTAGATGATATTCTGTCTGAACTGCTGATATCATTAGGAGAGCCAGTCATGAAAAAATTGTATCACCTGGTAGGCAAGATGTATGAGACGGGGGAAATACCCTCCGACTTCAGGAAGAATATTGTAATTTCAATTCCAAGGAAAGTAAGTGCAGGCAAGTGTGAAAATTACAGAACTATCAGTCTAATAAGTCATGGTTGCAAAATACTTACACGAATTATTTACAGGCGAATGGAAAAACTGGTGTAATCTGATCTCGGGGAAGATCAGTTTGGATTTAGGAGAAATGTGGGAACATGAGAGGCAATACTCACATTACGACTTATCTTAGAAGATAGGCTAAGGAAAGGGAATTCTACGTTTTTAGCATTTGTCGATTTGGAGAAAGCTTGACAATGTCGATTGGAATACATTCTTCCTAATTCTGAAGGCAGCAGGGGTAAAATATAGGGACCGAACAATTATATTCAATGTATACAAAAACCAGACAGCGGTTATTAGAGTCGAAGGGGAAGAAAGGGGGACAGAGGTTGGGAAGAGAGTAAGACAGGATTGTAGCCTTTCCCCAATGTTGTTCAATCTGTACATTGAGCAGGCAGTGAAGGAATAGAAGTGGAAATTTGGAGAGGGCATTAAAGTGCAGGGAGAAGAAATAAAAACTTTGCAGTTTGCCGATGACATAGTAATTCTGTCAGAGACCGCAAAAGATTTGGAAGAGCAATTGAATGGATGGACAGTGTCTTGAAAGGAAGATATAAGATGAACATTAACAAGAGGAAAACAAAGATAATGGAATGCAATGTCAGAAAATCAGGCCATGCTGAAGGAATTAGATTAGGTAATGAGACAATAAAAGTAGTATTTGTTATTTGGGTAGCAAGATAACTTCTGATGACCGAAGTAAAGAAGATATAAAATGCAGGATGGCTAGGGGAAGAAAAGAGTTTCTAAAGAAGGGAAACTTGTTAACATCCAATATTAATTTAAATGTTAGGAAGTCCTTTCTGAAAGCATTTGTCTGGAGTGTAGCATTGTATGGGAGTGAAACGTGGACAGCAAGGAGTTCACATAAAAAGATGATAGCAGATTTTGAAATGTGGTGCTACGGATGAATGATGAAGTTTAGATGTGTAGATCGCGTAACTAATGAGGAGGTGCTTAACCAAATCGGGTAGAAAGAGTTTCTGGCATATCCTGATTAAGAGAAGGGATAGATTGGTTGGACACATTCTGAGACATCAAGGAATTGTCAATTTAGCATTAGAATTAAGCATGTGGGGTAAAAATCATAGAGGGACACCAAAGGATGAATATAGTAAGCAGATTCAAAAGGATGTAGGTTGCCGAATGTATTGCCAGATGAAGAGTTGCACAGGACAGAGTAGCTTGGAGAGCTGCATCAAACCAGTCTGCGGACTGAAGAGCACAACAACAACAATAACTGTGTGACCACTGATCACAGCTCATTCAGCTGTCAGCTGCCATTAGTGAAGCACCAGTGTGGTAGCAAGTTGAAAATTTAGTTCATATATTTCTTTTCACAGTTTATTTATTAGGCTAGTGGTAGGATGGATTGGGCATGTGTCTACTGTGCTGACATAGAAGGAGTTGGCCCCAGTTGGCAAACAGCTGGAAGGCACTTTTCGCTACGGTCAGCCATCTTCAGGCTGCTGCCTTAGGGTGTAATAGCAGTGGAGAGCTGTCACATGTTTCAGCCACTGTCTCTGATACTGCAGCACCTCTACGTGTACTGGATGCAGTTGATGCGCCCGCACTGCAGGGTGAGTGGCTGGTTTAACATGTTCACGTTACTCAAAATGGTGATTCAATGTGGAGGCTGCCTGTCTGGCTTTGTCCGTTTACCCAGCATATGGACAAGTGACGACATCTTCTGCAGGCTTCGAACATGCACGCAGGGGGTGGGGGCATTCTGGTTATTGAGAGCTCCAACATCAGGTACACTATGGAGCTCCTTAAGTGTATAGTGCACAGCAGAGCTGCCAAGCGGCACACGAGCTATCTGGGCTGGCCAAATGAGGCTCGGACTGTCTCGGCTATGCTAGGTTCTTCTCAGAAGTACTTTCTAAGACGTGACATTACATGTTGCTGTTCTGCTTCCAGCTTATGGTGCAGTATTTTTGCAACTGCCATGGCCTATTTCCCTCATCTTTCTGTTGGTAAATAAAATGAAAATATCGTAAAATTCCATCCAGTTTTGGAAGAAATGCATGAATAGTTTTCCAATCATTTTCAGGCTATTGCCGATGTTGTACCTGTTTTTGAGATGTTTTCAAGACCATTTGGTGAATCAGTTGAATGTGCTTTCGTCAATTTGCAGATAGAACTGTTGGGTTTTAGCATAATTACCAATTGAAAGACAAATTATATTATGTTAAAACTGTTTCAGGTATTTGACGAAGTATTTCCTTGAGAAGAGTTTTCATATATTCAAAATAGGGCTGCTAAAGTTGTAGCCATGTTTGGCTAAAATTATGCACGTGGCAGCTTAAGTGTTGACAGTCTGATACATTGCCTCAACCTGTCAGTGTGCCAATAGTTTGTACCAATATAAATTTTACTACATCTACAGTGAATCAGAAGTAGTTAAATAGATGTTTCTTGTTAAGAACTGTAGTCATGGCACTGTTGTTTCAGAAGTATTAGGTACAGTAGGTTTTTACGTGGTATGTCTGTGAGGGAGCCTCATCTGAGATGTGATGGCAGGATATGGCTATTCAGTGTAGGGGATGCAGTTGCCTGCACATTGTAGCTAGGGTTGCTACCAGTTATGCCTGTCACTTAGATTCTAAGGCCATTCTCACTTCATATGGGCAACTGGCGGAATTAGTGACGACTGCTTGGCGTCACATACATGGTTCGAGCAGAACTCAAATTACAGCATTGTTTCCAGAGTTGAGGGTCTCAACTAGAGGCTTCATTGGCTTTGTGATGGTCTTGCCCACAAATTTCTGGACCCATTATTAGTTGGAGAATTGTAGGATTTCCCTTGATAGATCAGGTGTGCATTACACAAAGGAAATAGCTAGTTGGCTAGCAAAGAACTCATGGAATGCACTTGCATGTTGACTTACCATTTGACATGCAGACAGTGGAGTCAGGCTGCATCCCACAAAATATGCTTTGACTGTCAAAATGTTAGCAGTAAAACTTCTAAGTATTTGTAACAAATGTTCTGGATTTACTGTATTCTAAGAAATTGGTTGCACTCACATTAAGGGGACCAAGATTTGGCTAATTGCTTATGCAGGAAGCACAGAAATATTTAGCGAGATGTGGAATGTATATCAAAATGGTAGATCTCACACAATTGGAGGGATTGTATTAATTTTAGTTGACAAAATTTTGTCTCTGCATAGCTGAATGTTGACTGTGAAGTTACATGGATGTGAATAACAGGTCTGGGAGAAATCAAGAAAACATTGGATGTTTTTGCCAGCTGCTCAGGTCACATCACAGTTCTAAAGTCATTCAAAGAAAGTCTACACTCAGTAACATGAAGATCCCGAGACTATGCAATATTAATTGGGGGGTGACTTTAACCTACTGAGTATAAAGTGGGATTCTGTAGTTTCACTGCAGGTGGTACAGACTAGTAATCTTGTAAACTAATAGAACACAATTTTCCAAAAAGCAGCTAAATCGACAGCCCATGCACAATGGAAATATTTCCAAGTTTGTAGCTCCAAATGGGCTTCACTTTATCAGTTATGTTAGTATAGAGATAGGTGTTTGTGATCAGGATGGCATCACAGCGACAACAGCTACCATAGTTAATAAATCAGTCAGTAATACTAGGAGAGTGTTTTTGCAAGGAAGAGTTTATTAGCAATTGTTGGCATTCCAATTGGAGAATGAATGGACATTGTTTAGTTCCAATACAATGGATGTAGAGGAATTACGGGCAAAATTTAAATGCACTGACCTTTTCTCCAGATATATCACCTATTGAAAACATGTGGTAAAGTTTGCAAACTGACTGGCCTTGGATACAGCACACACTGCTACACCTGATCAACTTTGGCAATATGTGGGAGCAACATGGACTGATATACCCCAAAAGGACATACCGAGCCTCTCTGGTTCAATTCCAGGGTGTGTAGCAGTTATTATAGCAAACAGTTCCGTCAACACTCAATACTGATTTGATCATCTTCCTCACTTCAGATGGGGCTTCTGTAGTATTATTTTTATGTCCTCCCCATATTGATGTTTGTCAGTGTTCCATCTTAAATAACTCAAATATCCCTCCATACTCACTCCCAGATATTTGATTATTATGATTGATTTCAGTGACTGCCAGGTGATACTGGTTCTGTCACACTTCATTGTTGTTGCATTCATCTCTGATGACTCTTTCACATCAAGAATGCTTTGATGTGTTCTGTTAGGTAGTAAATTTTCCATGTAATTAGTGGTTTTGACTTTTTTCTTGAAACTATATTAAGTATTTATAACATTGCTTTTCGTATTACACACACACACACACACACACACACACACACACCTTTATGCCTACATTGTCCCAGCACTGTAGTCCAGGGCAATGTAGTTATGCCTACCAATATGTATGCTTATTTCTTTGTATTGTTAGTTATTAATAATATGCAAGATAAAAATTCATTTCTAGAAATTCATTCATCTTCTTACCAAAAGTTGTGTGGTCCTCGTCTTTGTGTTTTAAGCATCTTTCAAGGCTTGGCTATATATTAGTTCTACACTAAATTTATTTTATCTGTGACTCTAAAATAAAGTTGGTTTCTGTCTGCAAAGTTTATGTTAACAACTTTTTTCAGGAAGAAATGAAAATACTATTTCTTTCTTTTCTCTCTTATAGGTTATGGTGTTGAATATGATTTTGTAGATCCACGAGAGTTGTATCCCACACTTGAAACCCAAAGAATTGCCGGTCTATTCTTCGCAGGTCAAATAAACGGAACTACAGGATATGAAGAAGCTGCTGCTCAGGGAATAGTTGCTGGCATCAATGCTGCACTGAAGGTGCCACAGCTCACACACTAGTCTTAGCAGCTCATTAATGTACAAAAATTATGTTCCTCTTTTATATGTTTTATTGTTTTTTTAATAGGTACAAAAGAAACCAGGGTTTACTGTGAGCAGAACAGAAGGATATATTGGTGTCTTAATAGATGATCTGACAACCTTAGGGACAAATGAACCTTACAGAATGTTTACGAGTAGAGCTGAATTCAGGCTGTCCCTAAGACCTGATAATGCAGACTTAAGACTTACTGGGAAAGGTATTTATGATATGTTTTCTTCAAAAATAAAAAATAAAAACTTTTAATATTTTTAAGAAAATTGGCATGTTTAGCTCACTGCTGAGAAAATAGTAGTACATTTGTTGTTCCAAATATGTCCCACATTTTGACATTACTTGTTAAATAGCATTCTGAATCTTGTAGAGTTATAGATTATTGTCAGTCATTATCCATGCAAGGGCTGTTACGTCTTTTGCTTTTAATCCATCAGTATGTTTACTGATAATGACAAGGGGAGGTTTGAATTCAACAATATAATGAAGACAGTTTACAACTCACCGCAAAGACGTAACAGTGAGATGTGACAGGCACATAAAAAAGACACACTCATACAACACTGCCACATTTCAGTCAGACAATTATCATCTACGGCTGCCGCACTACAGCAGCCGGAGATTACCGTTGTGTGACTGAATTGTGATTGTGTGAATGTTTTTTATTCTGAAGAAGACCATGACAGATAGCTTAAAGTGTTGTATGAGTGTGTCTCTTTTATATGCCTCTCACAGCTCATCATTACAGCTTTGCAGTGAGTTGTAAACTGTCCTTATTATAGTATTTTATTTAATGTTTTTCTAATGAAAATAGTAGAGTTATACCATGGACTTTTCTGACTAGGCTATGAAGTGGGTTGTGTCTCACACAAGAGATATCAAAAGATGTGCGAGATGAGAGAAAAAATCAAGACAGCAACTGATCTTCTACGCTCAGTAGTGAAACCATCAAACTTCTGGAGAAAGATACTGAAGTTGCCACCAGCAAAATCATCAGCGCTAAAAAGGTAGTAATCACATTTAACCAAAGGAAGGTTGATTAAATATATCTTAATATTTATGGTTTCCAAGATTTACACTCTATAATAAAAATTCCATGTAAAATAAGATCTTAACAAAATGTTCTGTGAAGTCTTAAATAATGAACCCCTCCAAAAGCATTTCAGGCACACCTCACAGATCACAACCATTATGTCCTGTTGCTACATTCAGAGGCGAAGATAGACCATTGATCCTGTCTTCAGTGCAGATGCAAACTAGGCCCAAACTCTTGTGGAAATCAGTGTCTTGTTACTATCAATGAGTTATAATGAGCAGGGACATTGGCATTACATAATTAGTGTGTGGTTAAAGTTGAGACTTTGCATCTGACACTAGGCATCCTAGGTGCAGCCTTCACGGCTGTGGTGATCACTGTGTCCTCTATAGTGTAGTGGTCAGTGCAGCTGCGCAGTTGCCTAGTAAGCAGAAGTCCTGACTTCAAGTCCTGGCTGGGCACAAATTTTCAACTTCCACATTGATTTCTTTTAATTCCACTGGCAGCTAATGTCATAAATTCCTTTGTGTATTTTTGTATTATGTTTTAATATTTCTTTCTTTCACACACACACACACACACACACACACACACACACACACACACAGAGAGAGAGAGAGAGAGAGAGAGAGAGAGAGATGGCAATCTTGTGTGCTTGAGTTTTGCGTAAGTAATTGTAGCATGTTCTTTTTCTGAGGGAGGCCGGGCAGGTGGGGGGGGGGGGGGGGAGGAATTTAAAGTTGTATGGATGTGATTGTCTTTTCTACATGCCTGTGTAAGGCTCAGTAGTCCTCTTTACATTAAATCTCTTTAAATTTACTGAATAATGTTCTGTGAAAAGATTGACGCCTTCCCTCTAGGGATTCCCAAATCATCTCTCTAATGCTCTCATGTTGATAGGACCTACCAGTAACAAATCTAGCAGCCGCCTCTGAATTACTTCTATGTTTACCTTTAATCTGAGCTGGAGGGACTCGAGCAGTACTTAGGAATGGGTTGCACTAGTGTGCCATTAGTGGTCTCCTTTACAGATGTAGCACATCTTCCTAAAATTCCCAATAAACCAAAGGTGACCACCCACCTTACCCACAACTGTCCTTACATGCTGGTTCCATGTCATATCACTTTGCAACATCACACCCAGATATTCAATTGACACTGCAGTGTGAAGCAGCACACTACTAATAGTATATTCGAACTTACAGGATTGTTTTTCCTATTTATCTACAATCCATTCCATTCATAACACCATTATAAATTTTGCCTTAAGTTATCTTGTATCTTCCAACAGTCACTAAGCAGTGTCACTTTCAGCACCACAGCCTCATCAGCAAACAGCCACAGCTTTCTACTTATGTGGTCTGTCAGATAATTTACATTGATAAAGAATAGTAGCAGTTCTATCGCCCTTCCTTGGGACACTCCTCACAGTAGCCCTCAGGGGCTCAAAATTAGCTTTGCCGACTATGAGCTTGGCGAACCCAGGGCCCCTGAGTTAGGGATTGGTAAGAGCCACCAGTCCTGACACCATAACCTCTGGGCATGCTTCAGTGACCACTGTGTGGCACAGTGGTGGAATGTTGTTTGTCTCAGGGAATGGGGATCTTGGCTTGATCATCTGGGTTGCAAGGAAGGAAAATACCTCTATAAAAAAAGCCTCAGTCCCAAGCTGTGCTGTGTGCTGATGGGATGCATGGCTGTTGAGACAGAACAGTAACTAGCTGGCTGACTCTGGAGATACTGCCAAACTTTAGTTGTATAAGGTTACCTAGGCTTGAGGAGCTCTTTCTAGGTGGACATTTATTTCCCTAACTGCACACGGGACCAGCATGGATCCTTGGCAGTTGTCCTTTCAACCTCCCAGCAGGATGACGGATGTACCAGGGGAGCAGTGGGGGACATCAACTGATTGTTTTTCATTACTAAAGGAAAAGATGGCTCATTTGAAAAGATTTTGTCGTTCTATATCCAGAAAGGTTTGAAGGGAATAGCTGAAAGCTTGAAATTCATCAAATATTGGCACAATGGGGCATTACTAATTGAAACATCAAGTTCCCAACAGCCAATTAACATGCAGACAGTGAAATTTTGTAGTGAGTCTGCGATTGAGACTGAGTTGTACGTCATCTTAAACTACAGCAAAGATGTCGTAACATGTAGGGATCTGGTAGGCATCCTGAAAGAGGAACTGAATAATGAGTGGGCTTCTGAGGGCATTGTAGATGTGCAGAATATTATGAAAAGGGTGGATGGGGAGTTGGTCAAATCTGACTCCTTGTAAAAGTCTTAACCTTCCAGATCATATTATGGCAGGCTTCCTGCATCTGAACATCAGATGATATTTCCCCAACTTAGTGCTCTGCTTTAAATGCCAATGCTTTGTGCACACCACTCTTGGCTGCGAGGGTGAGGCAATGTGTGGCAAATGTGGTAAGATCTCCTAGGAAAGAACTGAATGTACTCCATCTGCCAAGTGTTTAAACTTTTATGGGGACTACCCTGTCTGGAGTAGGGACTGTAAAGTCTACCTTGAGGAGAAGAAGGTCCAGGAAATCAGGACATGAAAGTGCATCTCGTATGCTGAGGCCAAAAATATCTTCAAGACTGTGCAACCACCTGTATCTGCAGCCTCTTTTGTGTCAGTCCTCCAAAAACCAGTTGATAAAGTTGATTCAAATGGCGGTTGTTGGAGTTAGCACAAATACCTGCACTTGCCACTGCACTTGACAGCAGCAGCAGTAACTTCAGAGCCTGTAGCTCAGCTGACAACATCCGACAAAGCTACAGGTTCTAGTATTGTAGAACCCCAGACACCTCCAGCAGTAGAGGCTGCCCAAAAACCTACAGTGACCACTACTACTTCTACTGCTGCAACTTCCAAGGGGGGGGGGGGGGGGGAGCAACTGGCAAGTCTCAGACACAGGAGAAACTGGCAAGGAAGCCATCAGTACTAATCACTGTTGTAATAGAAGATGCTTCTCCGAACTCCAATCTGGGGCAAACTTCTCACCTCAAGACTGAATCTCCACCCAGATCAGTGCCCCTGCCCCAAAGGAAGGAGAGGATGAAAGTTTTACCACCTTGTTAGATGGTTTCAGTGGATCTTAAAGGGATTTAGGATGCATGTGGAGGAACTATTATTGTTGACTCAGGTAATACCCATGTGTATGTGTGTCTCCAGGAGACAAACTGCAAACCTTCCAACACACCTGAGATTCATGGATATGTTTGCCACAGAAAGGACAATCTTAGTGGAGAGAGAGGTAAAGGTAGAGTGGCTGTTCTTGTTAATGCCTTGTACTACTCCTCACCTCTCTCTCACGAGAAACCTGCAGGCAGTCACAGTGTTGGTGATCAGAGCACATAGTTCTGCACTGCCACAGGGTCGTTCTCTGCCATCAATCTCTCACTTTGCTCAGTGGGAAGTGTACGATTACCTGCATGGTAGTAATCACTTCCCAATTTAGATTCTTCTCTGGGACAAAGTAGAATCCAAAAGACAGCCCCCCTTGGTGGTTGCTTATTAGGGCAGACTGGACACTTTACAGCCAACTTGTCAAACTTGTGCGCCATGACAGTGTCCAGGAAGGGATGGATCATATTACTGAAGCAATCCACCATGCTGCTGATGCATCCATCCCATGGTCTTCAGGACAATCAAAAAGGCAGCCTGTCCGTTGGTGGAATAACAAACCTCATTCTGCCATCAGGACCAGATGGATGGTTCTGCATCAGTTCAAGAATCAACTGACTAAAAAGAACCTCGCAACATTTGGGTGACAAGGACCTGATGTCACCTGATTATTCAAGAGAGCAAGAAGAGGTCACGGCAACAGTTCCACTAAGACTTCCATTGTATGGCAGACTTATAAGGAAGATATCTAGGAGAAAAGTCAGGTGTCCAGTAGCTGCTGTCATGGGTAATGGTACTCTCCAGATGAGCCCATGAGATATTGCACACACTACGGCGGCCTATTTTTCTACAGTTACCCCCAGTTACGATCCAGCTTTCGAGAGCTGCCAATGGCTGCTGAGAGGCGAATTTTAGACTTCCAGTCCAGCATTGATGAAGAGTATAACTGTCCCTTTATCATGTGACAGCTGGATCCCCAGGTCACGACGGTATCCACTACAGCCAGAGCCCCAGAATTATTTTAGACTTGGCAATTATTAGGAAGGACCAAACCTTGGAGTTTACTTATCAGTCTTTGTTTCTAACTGTTTTATATAAGCATCATGATTTCACATGGATCCAAGCATGGGGACTCCATTGGCTGTTCCGTTGTGTTCCCCAACCGTGTTGTCAAGGTTCACCTCCCCAATAATTACTTTGTTTTCTCTGCAGAGCTACTTGTGATCTTGAAGGCACTAGAGCAGTTATGTTCAGGGTGAACAATTTCTTCTTTGGTCAGATTCTCTGAGTGCACTGTAGTCGTTGCACAAGCTATATCCTTCTGAGACTTTACTGCAGCATATACATGATGAACTATCCTTCCTTAACATCATGGGAAGGAGGTGTCATTTTGTTGAGTGCCATAACACGTGGGAATTCAGGGTAAGATGCCAATCAGGCTGCCAAAGAGGCTTGCAGGGCCCCAGATGTGATATGATGCCCTATCACTTGCAGAATATTACGTCTGTGTTAAGGCTGTGGTCCCTGCAGTTGTGGGAGGATTGGCTCTCAATGACTCATAGTAAGCTGCATTTCCTGAAGACCACTGTCCGTCCATGACACTCCTCCTGCCGACCTCTTAGGTGGGATGAAGTTGCCATTACACGCCTCCAAATTGAGCACTGTCCACTTACCCACAGTTTCCTATTCCATCGGGAGGAGCCCTTGATCTGTGATGCCTATGGCATGCAGATTGCTGTCCACCACATTTTAATTGAGTGTGATTCATATCGTGCAGACAGGGTGGAGGTGAATCTTGGTGGCAATTTGCCCTCTCTTTTAGGTAATGAGAAAGCAGGTGTGAGGAAAGTTTTAAAATTTTGTCACTTGTCTCAACTCTGGCCTAAGCTTTAAGGTTGGAGTTTTTAGTATGTTGCAGAGTGGCTGGCTCACCCTTTTTATCGCGGTGGTCAGCCGGCCATGGTCATCTGCTTAGTTGTTTTTATTACCACTCTAACATTCCCCATAGGGGAATCTTCTCTTGTTTCCTTCAGCTGTAGATATATTTGTAAGATTTTTCTTTCTTTATTTTCTCCCCTTCTTTGTTATCACTCCTGACTTTAAATTTGCTCAGACACTGAAGACCTAGCTGTCGTGCACCAAAATCCCCTATCCATCTATCCTAATTTACCTGAACTACAGATAAGGGTCTTGGTTCTGACTTTCAAAGATACATTGAGGTGTATGAGACTCACATTTGATTTTAAACTTACATGGTTGCCACACCTTAAGGACCTGAAGACTCAGTGCATCAAATTATTGAGAATTTTAAAATGTCTTAACCACACTTCTTGGAGAACAGACAGAACATGTCTGATCTGGTTTAACAGGTCCTTTGTTCGATCTAATCTTATTATGGGTGCACGGTGTAGAAGTCTGCATGGCAGTCTTGCCTTTTAGAAATGGGAGTGGGCTCATTTTAATGTTTTACATAAGAGGTTGGAGCAGGGTTTCCCCAGTAGCTTCTCCACACCTCCAGACTTGTTGTAGACCTGACTTTGGATTTTACATTTTAATCTGTGTTTCTTACTGTTTTAGATAGGCATCTTGGTTTTACAGTGGTCTACGTAGATGATTCCAAGCAAGGAGACTCCATTAGCTGTTCCATTCTCTTCCCCAACCATGTTGTCATGGCTACCTCCCCAAGAATTCTGTTTTTTTTTTTTTTTTTTTTTTTTTTTTTTTTTTTTTTTTTTTTTTTTCTGCAGAGCTACATGCTTTCTTGATGGCACTTTAGCAAATAGGTCTAGTACAGGATAAACAGTTTCTTCTTTGCTTTGATACTGTTTGTGCATTGTAGTTGTTGCAAGACCTATATCCAGCTGAGATATTGCTGCAGCATATATATGATGAACTGTCCTTAAATGTTGAGGTAAGGAGTTCTATTTTTGCTGGGTGTCAGGGCATGTGGGAATTCAGGGCAATTTCCTTGGGGGATGGGGGGTATCACTTCTGTGTTGTGGCTGTGGTCCCTGCAGATAACAAGCTGAGGTTGCTTAAACCCACTATCCGTCTGTGATAATCTTCCTGGTAGTATTTCAGGCAGGATGAAGTACTCATGACCCGCCTCTAAATTGGGCACCATCTATTTACTCACAGTCTCCTACTTCAACAAGAGGAGCCCTCCAATCTGTGATACATATGGCATGTAGACTACTGTATGTTTCATTTATATCACATGGAGAGGGTAGAGGTGAATCTTGATGGTGATCTGCTCTCTATATTAGGTGATAAAGAAGTAAGTGTGAGCAAAGTTTTAAAATTTTGTGATTTGTCTCAACTTTGGCCAAAGATTGTAGGCTGGAAGTTTTAATGTGTTGCAAAGTAGATGGTTCACCTGTTTTTATCCCTGTGGTCAGACAGCCATGATCATCTGCTTAGTTCCACACATTACTTGCTGGATTTCTCTTCTTTTATTTTCGTTGCAGGTTTTAACTCTTTTTGTTCACACTCCTCACTTGTCACATTAGTCTGGTTGCTAAAGATCTAACTGTTGTGTGCCCAGAAACCACTACCTGTCCTATCTATCCTATCCCGATAATACCCTTCTTTCTGATGAACAGTCACTGTTGAGGGCAATGTATTGAATTCTATTACTTAAGAAGCCATCAAACTGCTCATGCAGCTGGTAACCTATTCCATTGTTGGTATTTGTTATCTCTGTTAGTAGTCTGTAGTAGGACTGAGACAATATGTCAAATGTCTTTTGGAAATTAAGGAATATGCAATCTACCTGTCTTCCTTTATGGTTCAGAAGATATCATTTGAGAAAAGGGACAGCTAAGTTTCACACAAGCGATAATTTCCAAATTTGTGCTGAGGCAGGGGCAAAAGCTTTTATATCTCATGGAAATTTATTGTATTCTGACTGAGAATATGTTCAAGAATTCTTCAGCAAACTGATGCTAAAGATATTGGTCTGGAATTTGCAGATTCATTCTTTACACTTCAATCTTTTAATGTTTAATGTGATGTATGAGGCATAAAGCTAAGGATTCTGTAGTTTTTTTATGAAACTGAACTTTTTGATTTTTCAAAGGCACTTACATTACAATTTCTTGGCATTATTTAAACCTGCATCCAGCAGTATTTCCTTGACAATCTGATTATGAGTTGCATGATGAGTTAAATACTTTTGTTGCTGGCATTCATTGCACTGATATGTTTAGGTATATACAGAGAAATAAATGGAAAACTTATGCATGTTTAACACATCTTTTAATAATATATAATTTTCTTTGGTGCACTGTATTTTGCGTGTGCACTTTTTGTGTTGAATACTGTTTTGCTTTTACTATACATTTAATTTGGACAGTCTCTCACTATTCATTCTTACTCTTCCCCAGATATATCAAATTGGTCAACAACTTACTGTACAGTTAAGATAATTTAGTAATCATCCAAATGTATGGCAAGCTTTTTTTTTTTTTTTTTTTTTTTTTTTTTTTTTTTTCCACATTGGTTTGATGCCCCATTCTTGTTACAGTGCTTTTGATATGATTGCAATTCATGGTGACATCAAAACAGCAGAAACCATATGTGAATCAATGCCTGATGTGCTAGGACATTTACTACATGATAGAACACTGTTGATGCGTCTAGTGATTGAAGCTTTGTATGAAATGGCTATTTGTGAACAGATGGAAGAAGTAGAAGAAATACGTAGAGATGAAGCTTTGATTATACCAACTAGTATCAACTACGCAGCGTATGTACTTAATTAGTTCATTTTCAGTAATTCTTAATTCTGCTGTAGGTAAATCTTGTTTGCATAAGTGTTCTTTTTCCATTCTAGGAAATCTTTGTGTTTATCATCTGAAGAGATTGAGAAACTGACACTCGTACAACCATCAACTGTAAGTATCTGCTTATTCCTAAATGTAGAAAGCTGCGTCAACTATATGTTTTATGAAATTATTGATATTATTTTATTATTATTATGTGTAAAATGACAGTCACAATAGACTTTTATTGATAACTAAAATTAATTATTGTTAAGCTCATTTGTTTAAGTATTTGTTTTCAATTCACTAGATCCAAAAATGCTGCCTCACAGCAATGTTCTTAAAGTCATACAATGCTGAAAATTAACCAGAAGGGCATCTTCAAGGAAATAAAATTAGCCTATAATAGCCTCTTGACACTGAGATAATTAGATACAGAAATTAATCTTCAGAGAATACATTAACTTTTGTATTATTCTGTCGCACTGAGCAGTAATAACTGAATATTTGGAAAAAATCCTACAATGTTTGTGACAAATTCCAAAACTCTGAACTGTACTCATGTATTTACAGTAAATATCTCCTCCAAAATACTGTATGTACAGTCACAAAAAATTCAATACTTGGATAAACACTTTAATAATTATTAATATTTTATAAGAGTTTTGACAGAATGTCATTGCAACATAAAGTATAGAAAGCAGAAGACAAGGCTTTCTTGAACCAGCAGTCGTGGCGCTGGATGTCCCTCCAGGGCAACCTTCCTACCTCGGGACTGAATCTCCACACAGTTGTGTGTCCCCACCTCGGTAGAAAAGGAGGATGAAAGAGTAACATTGATGGGTTGTTCCCATACTTCAGTGGAACTTACAGGGATTCAGGAAAGACATGTAGGAACTACGATTGCTCACTCAGGGCACATCAGTGTGCATTTGTCTCTAGGAGTAAAAGAGCTAAAGGTTGAGTGGCTGTTTTTGTCAACACAGCCTACTACTACTACTACTACTACTACTACTACTTCCTCTACCTCACGACCAGTCTACAAGCAGTTGCAGTGTCAGTACATGTGCATCATTGATTGATCATATGCTCACTCTATCTACCCCCACGTGACACACTTGATGATTAGGCTATTGATGATTTTCTGACCAAACTCCCCCATCCATTCATCCTATGTGGCGATTTAATACACACAATGTGCTTCGGCGCTCTCTGCAGGGGTTGAGCGATTTAGAGGCTTTTTGCGTACTCTAGTTCACATTTATTAAATACAGGTCAGAGTACACATTTCCGTGTGAGAACAGGTAGTTATCTGCTATTGATCTTTTGCTTTGCTCGGCAGCCCTTCAGTTCGATGAACTGCATTGAAGTGATCATGTCCCAGTTTGTACACATCAGCCAAATGGACTGAGACCTGTAAGACAACCACCGTGATCAGTGCCCAGTAGAGCAGATTGGCACCTTTACAGCCTCTAGCTGAGTTTCATCATTGTGCTAGTGTGCAAAAATAGGTGAATCATATGACACATATGACCAACCATGCCACTGCGTCATCCATTCCACAGTCCTCAGACTGGCCGAAAAGGCAGCTGTCCCTTGCTGGAGTGACGAATGCTGCTCTTCAATAAGGTCAAAGCGTGCAGCTCTGCGTAGGTTAAAAGCTGGCCAACTGCTGAGAACCTCACCGTCCTTCAGGTGGTGAGGGTAAAATGTAGACCAACTATACAAGAGAGCAAGAAATGATTGTGGCAACAGTTCTTGAATACCATTAATCATTCCACCAAAAGCTCAGAGGTATGGGAGACCTTAGGGAGGATATCTGGGTGAGGAGGAAAGCACCCAGTGGCTGCTGTAATTGGGGTACCATACAGACCAACCCACGAGTCATTGAGCAGACAAAGGCAGAATATTTTACCACAGTTACTTCCAATGCCAGACAGGCTTCTGTTTTCTAACACCATAGGTTGTCTATAGAGAGGGGTAATTTGGACTTCAGTTCCACCAATGATGAAAATTACAATCACCTCTTTTTCCATGTAGCATTTCTTTTCTGCATTATCTGTTACTTGCGACACATGGGCTGGTTAGGATACGATACATTACAGTATGCTACAGAACCTTAGAGGCTGAAATAAATAAATCCTCCTTGCTTTTTTTAATGAAATTTGACTGGTGCATCACCTCCCAACTCATGGCATGAAGTGATTTTAATTCCGCTTTCAAAGTCTGGAAAGGACTCTACAAACCCAAGTAGTTATCTAAGTGTTGCTTTCACTAGCTGTGTGTGAAAGACAGAGTGGATAGTCAACCTTCACCTTCCCTGGATGTTAGAATCCAGGCACCTCCTTAGTCCTTTCAGTGTGGGTTCAAGATATGTCAACCCACCTTTGATAACGTGGCCTTTCTGGAGGTGGCTGTAGAACAGGCTTCCTACTATAGCATCATCTTTTGATATGTTGTTCATGTGGTTGTGATCTTCAGTCTGCAGACTGGTTTGATGCAGCTCTTCACGATACAGTAGAGCTGCGTTTCCTCGGGAAAAGTAGTTTCCCCTTGCTTTCAACCGTTCGCAGTAACTGCTTGGCAAAGCCATATTAGCTGATGTTACAAGGCCAGCTAAGTCAGTTATCCAGATTGTTGCCTCTGTAACTACTGAAAATGCTGCTGAACCTCTTCAGGAACCACACGTTTGTCTGGCCTCTCCACAGCTACCCCTCCACTGTGGTTGCACCTATAGTACTGCTTTGCCATACCCATTAACAGTATTATATCCAGTGTTAAAAGTCCTGTCCAGTATTCTTCATTTGTTGATGACGTCTTTGTCTTTTGTCTTCTTCCAGCCTTGAAACGACAACATGTCAGTTGCAACTAACTCATCAATGATTGGATGAATGGACAGAGAAGAGAGCATTTATGTTTTCAATTGAGAAGTTTGGTTGTGTTCTTTTTAACTGTACTTGTTCCATTTTAAACATGCCTGAACTGAGAATGAGAGATGCCATTCTAAATTTTAAAGATGTGTTGAGGTTTCTGCACCTCACATGTTGACACCAAACGTTCATGGTTTCCACACCTGAAAATATTAGAGACATTGCCACAAAGCACTAAGCATTTTAAAATGTATTAGCCACACTTCATGGAGAGCAGATGCTACTTTTCTTCTCCAGTTTATAGAGCCTTTGTAGGATCTCAACGTGGTGTATGAGTCTGCATGCACATCCTCTTTAAGGATGTTGGACATGGTACACTATGAAGGAATTCGGCTGGCCACTGTTGCATTCAGAACAACCCCCATATCAAATCTTTATGCAGATACTGTTGAGCCACCACTGTACATTAGGTGAAGGCTACTCATGGTGTGTCAGGCATACAAAATGCTGTCCACATCTTTCATACCTGCATACCATACAGTTGCAATGGACAACTGGCGATGAGGCCTTATGTGATCTGCACAAGGGATTGCCTTTTAGATATAAGAGTGGCTGATTTTAATGTTTTACATGAAGGGTGGAGCAGATTCCCACTTCTCCAGAGGCCCAGACTTGTTCTAGATCTGACTACTTTTAAGAAACATGAAGCCCCAGATTTCAGACTGTGTTTCTTACTGTTTTAGACGGGCATCACAGATTTACAGAGGTGTACACTGATGGTTCGAAACAGGGGGACTCAATTGGCTCTTCTGTAGTTTTAGACGGGCATCACAGATTTACAGAGGTGTACACTGATGGTTCGAAACAGGGGGACTCAATTGGCTCTTCTGTAGTTTTTCCTTTTTCTAGAATAATTCTGTTTTCTCAGCATAAGTTCATGTAATCTTGAAGAAACTGGAGCAGATACCAAGAGTTCTTATCTGGTACAATTCTCTTAGTGGGCTGCAGTTGTTACAGGGCTGCGAGATTGCTGCAACATCTACAGAACAAACTGTCCTAGCTCCAACATCGGCAGACGCAGGTTTCGTCTTGCTGGGTTGCAGGATATGTGGGAATTCAGGGTAATGAAGAAGCTCATCAGGCTGCCAAAGAGGCCGGCCAAGATCATGATGTGACACAGTCCCTATTCTTTTGCAGGATGTCACTTCTTTTTTGTAGTTGTGGTTCCTACAGTTGTGAGAGGATGACTGTCTGTCAGTAACAAATAATAATCTGCAGTTGCTGAACTCCACTATCCATCCATGGTTATCCTCCTATCGGCCTCACAGGCATTGTTCAAGCATCCATGGCTCCTTACTCCGATGATAGAAGCCCGCGCTGTGTGATGGCTGTGGTGTGCAGATTACTGTAGATCACATTTTAACTCAGTGTATTTTATACTGCAGAGAGGACGGAGGTGAATCTTGGTGGTGATTTTCTGTCTATTTTCGGTCATGATGAGGAAAGTGTTGCAACAGTTTTAAAATTTTGTGATATGTCCAAACTCTGACCTAGGATTTTAGGCTGGGGTTTTAGTATGTTGCAGAGTGACGGGTTTATCCATATTATTCGTGCAATCAGTTTCATCTGCTGCTGCTGCTGCTGCTGCTGTGTGTGTGTGTGTGTGTGTGTGTGTGTGTGTGTGTGTGTGTGTGTGTGTGTGCGTATTTAGCATAAGTTTGATTAGTGTGCGAGTCTATGGACTGATGACCTTAGCAATTTTGTTCCTTTGGAATTGAAAAAGAAGAAATGAAAATAATAAAAAAAAATTGTAAACTGACAATGGACTTGTTGAAATCCAGTTCTTAACCACAAATAATTCATACAGAACATTAAAAAAGTTATTCATATTTACTATTTTTATGTTCAGCCAACAAATTATGGATAATTCAGGTAACGAATAACTTTCCTTTCAAATACAGTAATATTGTCACTTTGCAAACTGCAGGTGGTGTGGAATTCGAAGCTGGTTGGTGATAGAGCGCAAAACTTTACACTTACAACATGTTTATTGTGAACACAAGCATACACTCAGTACAGACTGACTCCTGCTTGGAGTGCCCCGCTATTTATACATAGAAAGAATTTTCTAGAACTTACAAATACATCAAACATAAGAAACATGTAGAACATTCCAGAAATAGTAAATACAAAGAAATAAATTTTCTTCTGCCTGTGGTGAGATTTGAACTGGGGACCACAAGCACACTGATCTGCGATGTTAACCACTGCTCCATGCGTGCTGTTGGAAGACTTGCTGCATTGCTGAAAGAACAGCGACCCGCTGTTAAGTTCACTTTTTAGCCAGCTGCATTGTCCTGGATCTTGTCACGGGTCGTCTGTATGGCAGTTCTGGAGAATCCTTCCCTTCTGCCTGCATGCCTTCCTTGCAGTGACGATGACCGGCACCAGACCCTCCTGTCGTGGCTTTATCATTACCATAACGGTTTTCAGAGTCCTTGAACAACATCGACATACATTGACAGTATATCTGCTAACATCTTGTCTGAGGGTGGTAGACAGTTGTTATTCTGTGGAAATGTTGCAACATGACATTACCTCTGATACTAGTATTTTGACATGAATACTTTTCCTCAATCAGATATCATCACTCATGGTGCACCATGCTTCAAAATAATGTCTTCTACAAGGAATTTTGTGATCTCTGGGGCTTCTGCAGTTGGCACAGGTTTCGTGACAGCATAGTGGGTGAGGTAGTCAGTGCAGACTATTATCCATAGGTTACCAACTGTCGACTTGGGGAACCTACCTAAAAGTTTGATTCTGATCTGGTGGAATGGAGCTGCTGCAAGTGGAATTGGTATGTGATGCCCTGGAGGTAATTGTGGGACATGCTAACGTTGCTGGCATCCTTACCCACATCTGATTCTGTCTAGGGTCTTAAAGACTCTTAAATGACCGGATATTAGAGAATCGTAGAAATAGTTGAGAATAGCTGGCCATGTGGGGTCCAGTGAATAGTAGTTGTTCTTGTACAATGTCCCATTTATAAGTTGAAAATCTCCTTTGTCCAGTTTTCATTTTTTCAAGGCCTCTATAGTATGTAATAATGCTGGATCTTCCCTAGCTGTTCAGCTGTAATGTCACGTAACTCAGAGAGGGCTGAAATTTCATCCATGCTGTTGTGTTTGGCTAATGGATTCCTTGAAAGGCAGTCTGCGTCCTTGGATTTGTTCCTGTTTTTGAATACCACTGTGGCATTGTACTCTTGGAGTCTTATTGTCCATCTTGCTAGTCAACCTGATGGATCCTTCAAATTGGTCAGCCAACATAAAGAAAGGGGGTCTGTCACAACGGTGAATGGTTTACCGAATAGATACGGCTGGAGCTTGTTGATAGTGCAGATAATGGGGAGACACTCCTCCACGGTTGTAGAGTAGTTCATCTCGGACATTGAGAGAACTCTTGGTGCATAAGCTATCACCTTTTCAGCACCTTCCTGAACATGAACAAGCACTGTACCAATCCCATTACCACTGGCATCTGTATGAAGTTCAGTTTCCGCATTCTCATCATACAAGGCTAGAACTGGTGTGGAAGTTGGAGTTTCCTGAAGTTCGTGGAAAGCTCGTTCATTCGTCTCATCCCAGTAAAACTTGGCGTCTCCCTGCAGAAGTTCTTGCAATGGACATGCCTTGTTATAAAAACTTTATATGAAATGACAATAGTGTGAGCATAGCCTGAGGAAACTTCTCACATCACAGATGTGCTGATTTGGAAATACTGTGACTGCCGTTACTTTATCTGTATCAGGACGTACTCCATCTCTGTCCACTAGGTGCCCCAGGATTTTTATTTCTTTGGTGATGAACAGGCACTTACATGGATTGAGGCAGAACCCTGCTGTCTGAACACAGTTGACAGGCGGCTTAGATGTTCCACAAATGTCATTGAGAAAATGACAATGTCACATATAGATAACAAAGACGTCTTGTCCATTTAAGAGGTCGATTCAAGTTGTCCATCATGCGTTTGAATTTGGCCGGGGCATTACATAGTGCAACTGGCATGACTTCGGATTCATAGAGGCTGTCAGGTGTAATAAAAGCAGTCTTCTCCATGTCAGATTTGTCAACCTCAATTTGCCAGTAACCCATCTGCATGTCCATGGTTGAGAAGTATGTAGCTCCTTTCAAACAGTTTAACATGTCGTCAATGCACAGCATATTTCTGATACTGTTCAACCATCAATAATCGACACAGAAACGCTATGTGCCATCCTTCTTCTTCACGTGTACCACTGGAGACGACCAGGGATTCGTTGAAGGTTGAATAAAGTCATCGTCCAACATCTTCGCCACTTCTTCCCAAATTATCCATCTTTCAATTGGTGACTCTCTGTACGAATGCTGGCTAATTGGTGGATGATCCCCAGTATTGATACTATGTTTCATCATGGGCAGTTTCACCTGGCTCTTCTCCTGCCTGGCCTAGAATACACCTGCAAATTGGTGTAGTATGGTTAACACCTGGTGATGTTGTTTCTGTGTCAGATCGGAACCTATATGCAATGCCATAGTAGTTTCCTCTAGTGTGTTGTCGGCAGTAACAGCAGAGCATGGTACTGTCGATGACATTGAGCTCACTATCCTGGATTGGTTCGGCTGTTCCAGTACACATTCCTTTAGGAATGAGTTGAAATTGCTCATTAAAGTTAGTGAGCCAAAGTTCTCCTTGACCAGCTGTAATGCTCATGATAGTGGCTGGTATGTAGATTTCCTTTGTTATACTGATTAGCTTTTTGCAGTCGCCAAGCACTTCACTGTCCAACTGGTTATCTCGTCTGTTGACTTGAACTCTTCTGATTGTTAACAGTGGGATCTCAACATTCTCAACAGCAACCAACTTCCCAGGGAAGCACATGATACCTGTACTAGTCGTAACAGCTTTATCAATTTGTAGCTCTGATCTTCCACAGTCAATGACAGCCTGGGATGCCTGAAGGAAGTCCCATCCGAGGATGACACTATGGCTACATTCTGTTAAAACGACAAGTTCCAAAGGCTGCATCCTGTTGTTGATAGTTGCTCATGAGATACATGTTCCTGCCAGTTGGTTGTATTTTCCATTTGAGACCTTCAGCATAGTTGCTCTTGTATCACAGAACATTATCTTCTTTAGTTTGCAGCAGTAGTCATTCAACAATACAGAGAAGGAAGCTCCTGAATTGAGTAGTGTCCGGACAGGTTGGCCGTCGATGATGACATCAATGAGATTTCCCAACATCTTAGCGACTATCATCCATGGACTATTTTCATCTGCGGCGGCCTCACCTCTGTAGATGGTTGTCTCGCCTAGTTTTCCTGAGCACAGAAACTAGACGAGCGGCTGGTAAGGTGACGATGAATGGCGGCAGCGTGTTGGAGAACGACCATGTCCAGGATGGGCTTCGTCTCATAGTTCGACAATAATCATATGCAGTTGACTGCCGTTGAAAGGACTGCTCCAATGGTTGGTGTCTTACTGCATAATAACTGTTAAATACTTGTCATCTCTCCCTACCGTATTGTGTGACATGTCTGGGAAGGCCACAGTAAAACCACAATGGCGTGCTGTCTTATGTCCTCTAGATATCTCTCCTCCTGCAAGGCTTCACAGTTGTTGGAGGAGTTGGTTGTGGTTGTGTCATTTGGTTCCTAAGCTGCCATTTGGCTGCTGTGGCATAAGTCATAGTAGGACGAGACCATTCTTCATGTGCGGTGCGACTGGTGGGGCTGTCAGGTGCTAATGTTTCAAATACCACTTTCTCAGCAGAATTGGCTCCCTCATGACCTACAGGTCTGACATCCATGGCCATAATCTGGTGCTCGCTTGGTACAACAGTCCCGGCTGCCATAAACTATTGTAATTCTTCTCTCACAATTTGTCGTATGAGAGAAGTAAAGGCATGCTGGTCTTGCACAACTGCCATAGGGACTACATCCGGAAGTCTGTCGTACTTCGTTCGTCCAATGATCCTCTGTTGCGTCTCTTCAATTTTCTGGCACCATTGGATAAACTCTTTTGTCATCAAAACGTCTTTTAACAGAAGAGCTTGATACATGTCTTCCGTAATTCCCTTCATCAGGTGTGAAACTTTATCAGCCTCAGTCATATCCAGGTTAACTACGTTATATAGGGTCAAAACACACTGTATGGGCGACTGCATTGATTCATCATGTCGCTGGGCCCTGTTCTTCAGTTGCTTTTCTGATAAACGGACTTGCTGCTGTTGGTCTTCAAATGTCTTCCTAAGGTCTGTCTGGAATTTTTCCAAGCTATCAAGTTTGTCCTCATGATTTTCAAACCACTGCTGGGCCATCCCGTCCAGGTAGAAATACATGTTTGCCAAGCACATAATGTGATCCCACCTGTTTTACTTGGTGACTTGGCTGAATCCTTTCAGTTATTTATTTGAGTCCTGTCCAGCATCTCCTGAGAACACCGATGGGTGTCTGATGTGCAGCTGGCTTACAGGTGTTTTGGCATCCATGGTTGTTTTGATGACACGTACCTTCGGACGGAGGTAGTCGTATACCCTTTTTATTCCAGTTCTTTTCCGTGTAAGCGACGGCTCTTATGCTGCTTAATCGGAGCAACAATGATACAGATGTAGTGCAGAATACTCGGTGCCTCCACCAGAAAGTGTCACATTGCAATTTGCAGGTGGTGCAGAATTTGATGGCTGGTTGGTAACAGAGCACAACACTTTACAATTACAACATGTTTATTGCGAACACAAGTGTACACTCGGTACAGACTGACTCCTACTTTGAGTGTTCCACTATTTATACACAGAGAGAATTTTCTGGAACTTAAAAGTACATCAAACGTAAGAAACATGTAGTACATTCTAGAAATAGTAAATACAAATTTAGAAATTTTCTTCTGCCTGTGGTGGGATTTGAACTGGCGACCACAAGCACAGCGATCTGTGATACTAATCACTGCACCACGCATGCTGTTGGAAGACTCACGGCATTGCTTAAAAAGCAATCTTTGTCTCGGAGTGTACACGTCTTATTTCACCATGTTGCATCCTGTATTATTTATTGTGTTATGCTCATGCTTTAAAGTACTCTACTGACACTCTTCTCCGATACATTATGCCCGGGCACTGAAAATCACACTGTTTTGTGCCCTCATATCATCATCACTTATCTCTTCACTCTCTCCTTCACTCTTCTCCCACTCCACACTCCTCGCCCTCCCCCCCCTTCCATGAAACGCCTAACACGTCCCCCTTCTCCAGTAATATTCTGCTCAAATTTGATGCTATTCTGAGTATTTAACCTTTCTTTTAATTACTTTTAAACTGTAAGTTTATTTATAATGACTGTGTATTTTAAGATAGCTTTCCGTTTTATTTTGGTAGTGTGACATTACATACTAGTTGTGTTTAAAATTATACTGAATCATAAGCTTGGATATTTGGTAATCTGAAAAGTAGTTAGCTAACTGTTGACTTCACATAATTGATTCATTTGATTGATAATTGTTCTCTCAAATTTTCAGATTGCCGCTGCTAGTCGCATACCAGGAGTAACACCTTCAACAGTTGTTCGCTTGCTGAATTATGTGAAACAGCAAAATAGTGTGAACTGTCATGTATAATTTACTTTGATAAATAAAATGTTTATGTATAGTGCTGTGACTCTCAAATATATATTTCCTCCAGAGTTGTATTATTTTAGTGAGTACAACTAACTAGTAACTAACTACTACAAATACCTGAAAGTATCAAAAAATTGTGGTTTATTCATCTTCACTGAACTTTTTTGTATGTTAATGGAATTTAAGTGGTTACTCATATTTGATAAGTTTGGAATGTTTTACCAAACAGTGATGTTTACTATCAGTAGTACAAGAACAATACTCACTACTTTCCCAGTACTTCTGTTTACGTTTTGGAGAATGGAGCAGGTTGAACGGTAACTGCTGTACATGTAAGGTGGTGACAACCTCAATCACAACTTTTGATCCACCTTCACGTTGAGAGCATACTGAAAGTCATCCTCTACAAAGTGTGTCCTAACTTCCGAAAAACAATAGATTTATGATAATTCATCATGAAGATGGGGCAGGATCAGCAACTGAATATGTAATGAAAACCATTTATTTTTCTTATTTTTTCATCACAGTTGCACTATTTAGGAGTTGGTAACTAGTTTCGGACTTGTTCGTCCATTTTCAAACCATAGGCCTTATTCCAACCGCAACAGTACACTGCATTAATAGTGGACAACATACAGATTTTATCATTCATTTGCTTCATGCAGTGTATTGTTGCGGTTGGAATAGTGCCTATGGTTTGAAAATGGACGAACAAGTCCGAAACTAGATACCAACTCCTAAATATTGCAATGTGATGAAAAAAAGAAAAAAAGAAATGGTTTTCAAACAATAGATTGTGTGGCATGAATTTCTTCAATTTCCAGTGAAGTGTACACTGTTTTGAAATTTGCTGGGAGATTAAAACCTGGTTCCATAATAGGATCGGATACAGAGTATGATGTGATAGTGGCATGTATTACCATGCATCAGAACAACAATATAATGAGGATGGTCTACAACTCGTCAGAGGGATGCACATCTAACTGTGACAGGCACACAAGTAAGGTACTTGAACATGTAGAACTAAGCTTTCAGCCATTAGCCTTTGTCAGAAAAGACAGTGCTCACACAGGCACATTTCACAGCCACACAACCATCATCTCCAGCCACTACTGCTCGAAACACACTCTGCAGTGAGGGGATAGGAAGAGAGGGGAGGGAAAGGTGGGGGGCAGTAAGGTTACAAGGCTATGGAGGGGATACATACAGCACAGCCTTACAGAGCATCTAAGTACTGTATGGGTGGAAAGAGATGCAGCTTAGGAATGGAGTGTGAAGGCAGGGGAGGGAAACAAAACAAACAAAAATTCACACAGAATGGGAGAGATGCAAGAGTAGGATAAGAACTGTTAGGTGTGGGAGATAAAAGGCATTACTACAAGTTCAGGCCTGGAAATTTCAGGATCAGAGAATCGACAGTATAACTCCAAACTGTGTACTTCAGAAAAGCTGGGGGGGGGGGGGGGGGGAGAGAGAGACCAAGAGGCCCAAGTTGTGAAGCAATTTTTGAAATCTAGCATATTATCAGCTGCATGGTGTGCTACGGGGGTGGTCTACCTTGCTTTCCATCACGCTTAGGTGGTCGCCATTCATCCTAATTGAGAGCTGGTTATTGGTCATGGAAATATTAAAAGAAACTGTACATTGATTGCAGCACAGTTGGTAAATTACATGGCTACTTTCACAGGTGGCCTGGTCTTTGATTGGGTAGTATGAGCTTGTGATAGAATTGGAACAGGAAGTGCTGGGTGGGTGGAATGGTCAGATCTTGCAGCGGGGTCTTCTGCAGGGATGATCTCTTTGGCTGATGTTTTGGGAAGCATAGGGATCATTTTACTGATTCTTCCATTGGTTCTTGGTAGAATACTGAATTTAAAATCATGATTTTGTGGAACACACAAAATTTTGACTTTTAATTCAGTATGGACTAGGATGTTGTGGAGGTTGGTTGGGTGGGTGACAGAACAGGGATGGGGAGGATCTTGGGTGGGACATCTCTTGTTTCTGGGCATGGTAACAGAAAATCAAAACCTTGGCGAAGGATGCAGTTTACCTGTTCCGGTCCTGGGTTGTATTGGGTGCCAAGGGAGGATTTGGGGCATGTGGGGGATATGGCTAGGGAAGTTGTTTGTGGACTAGGTCTGGGGGAAGGGGGTAGTTTCTGCCTGTAAACAGCTGCGGGAGACCTTCAGCGTGTTGAAAAGGGAGAGATTTGTCACTGCTGATGTGCTGTCCATGGGTGGTTGGGCTGTAAAGGAGAGAGTTTCTTTTATGTGAAAGGGATGGAAACTGTCAGAGTGTAGGAACTGTTGTTGGTTGCTATGTTTAATGTGGACGGAAGTGTGAATGGAGCTGTCGGTGAGGTGGAGGTTAACATCCAGGAATGTGGCACAGTTGGTTGAGGAAGACCAGATGAAGCAGATGAAAGTAGGAGGAGTTGAAGTTGTGAAGGAGGCAGATAAGGTGAGCCCATATCTTGAAAATATCACCAATAAACTGGAACCAGACCAGAGGTTTGGGGTTTTGGGACCCTGGGAAGGTTTCCTCCGGGCAGCCCATAAACAGGTTGGCATAGGAGGGTGCCCATAGCCATACCGCAGATTTGTTCTGTACTTCCCCCCTCAAAGGAAAAGTAGTTGTTAGGATAAATTTGAAAACTAACAGCAACTGTAAAAATATATGCTTGATAATGTACAGACGATCCATCACATGTCACTTATTATTCAGTTACTATCTGTACTGAAATTCATTGCGCTGAAGGTAGTATGTTAAATCTTAAACATTCCACCTGGCACCATTGTCGTCGCGAAGTTTTTAGTTACACCTGGATATGAGTATAATGATAAACGCTCTTCCTCCACTTCCCATTAGCCTATCCTTTTGGAAACTTTTGATGGAGTGTAAATAATTTTGGATTAAATTTAACAAACAACGGAATAGGAAGTGGCATGGAGTCAACAATAGCCAGCTGAATGCCAGGACTGCAGAGACTGGTAAGAGGATTTGTGAGACAAACCCCTTGAGAAACTAACCATGCCACATCCTCAATTCTGTGGTGCAATTTCTGCACAATATTTCGTGAGAACATTACCATAAAATCAATGGTCATTGCAGAGTTGTGGCAAGTGGAGAGTTGAGCACCCAAAAGTGGAACTCACTGCTAAATACATATGTTGTAACAGTATAATTCATTACTTTCCAAAGGGACAGTACTACACATAGATTAAGTGAATGGTACACTAATTGCAAGTCACCGAATACAGCTAATGTTTACACATGAGGCTCAGGAGAGAGCTACATCATAACTGACGCGACACCTCGGACACGAAGTGCTCACCCGGTCATGACAGTGCTGCAAGCCCTCGGAGGCGGCGCCTTCGTGTGGCGAACTCGGCCATGGCATGTCTTTCATATGCCACAGACGGAGAGGACGCGGCTTGCGGTGGCACGCACCAACATCCCTCCCCTCTTCTGGGAAGCCGTCACAGCGGGCGACATTGGATCGTGGCAGTCACGGGAGTCGCCCACGTGACCCTGTTGCGGAGGCAACTGTGGCGGGGTGGGAGCTGGCCGGAGACTGTGAGCGCCTCCTTCGCCTCATCTGCATTCAAGGGGTGTTTTCAGCATGGCGCTGTGTAGCCAACCAGTCCGGAGGCATGAAGGGGCAGAAAGGCCCCGGCCAGTAGTGATCACGTCAGGGGAGGGACACTGCTAGCACAGGTGACAGTAGCGGAGAGGCCAGTGACATCTCGACGTTGCCACTGAAGGAAGTCGTCTCCCCTGCCGGCGCTCCCACCACCGCCGGTGCGGAAGATGACACAGCTGCGTCCGTAGCAGGACCCAAGCCGGCAGGAGGTGGGGGCGATGGAGGGGGGCCAGCCGTTGAGTCGACCCGTGGGGGGAGAGGCCGCATCTCGATCTCGACGTCGTCATCGACAGCCGACTGTTGGCGTTGTGAACGCCCATCCATCGCGCCTTCCCCGAGCCTCGGCGAGCATCAGCTCCGTCGGTAAAGCGTCGTCGGGGTGGTAGGGAGAGGGCGAGAACGCCCCTGTGTGTGAGGAGGCCGGTGCCAACGTGATGTCGGGTGGATGCCTCTCTCGATCTCCGAAGCTACGGAGGGGTATCCAAAGGCACAAACAAGAGCTGAAGGCGGTGGGGTGGGGCCTCACCTGCAATGTAGTTGGTTGATATGGCGGGATATCGTCACCCCGTCTGCATCTACCATGCACATCTGTTGAAGACGCAAATGCTGTACTACCCCTGGCGTGCACCCTGAGCGGCAGCCAAAGGTGAATGCCCAGATACGGGTGCCTGGTGCGTAACGCTGAGGGTGTACGGACACCTCAGGTTGGGGCTCTGGGCACAGCAGGTGCAACAGCGTCTGGAGGCTGGCAGCCGGGGATGACATCCACCGGCCTCTGACCATTAATTGGTGTTGTCTGATAAGTACTAAGAAATAAGGGGAGTGCTTTCTCGGCGGATGACTTTTCCAGGCACTTAACTTAGTTGTGATTTAAAAGTACGCACCATATGCTCTGCCTCCCCATTGGATTAGGGGTGGAAAGGAGCAGAGGTGAGGTGGGAAATACCGTTATTAGTGCAGAAGTGTTGAAAATAAGAAAATGTGAATTGACGGCCATTATCCAAGACGAGCGTCCTGGGGCTCTGACCACAACTTCCGCCTTAGTGGAACGCATACGCACGACGTATGGATAACTGGACAGTGCATCTACCACCATAAACCACATTGACTGACAGAAACGGCTGACCAAGTTCACATGAATTCAGTTTCAGGGGTACTCCGGAGTAGGCCACGAGGAAAAAGTGCGCCGTGGAGCAGCTTGCTGATTAGCACATTGAGTGCACGTACGAACCAAGTGCTGGTACTCCACCTCAAAACGTAAACTGACTGAGCATTGGAATCGGCTGTTCACCATAGCCGACCAAACAACGAGAAGTTTTAACAAGATGTGGCTTCCGAAGTGCCAAATACATATCCAAATTTACGAGAGACACAGAGGCACTGGTGTCAACTTGAAAACGGAGCAGCCGATTTTGAATAAGAAGCGTGACATAAATCTTTGAAGAAGTGGCCTGCTCCTGTCCAGGTGCAGTAGAAAGACAGTTTACTTTCATTTGGGACTCATCAGAATACGGCAGTTGACTGCGGGCAGAAGTCCGACAAACAGCCGCCGTGTGGCCTTGTTTACGGCAGGACGCACACCGCATGCAGCAGATAAGGCAGGCAATCTTGCGCATGAAAACAATCCGGATAAGAGGGAAAGGCACGTTGTCAGAATGGAACAGCTAAAGGTATTCGTGAAGAACAAAAAGATGACGACGACGAAGAGGAGTGCAAAGAACGACACCTGTGGGGACGCGAGGACTGTACCACTGCCACCTTTACCATTTACTCAAACTTATCCGCTGCCGCTTTAGACACCTCAAAAGCCTGTGTAATAGACAGAACCTTGTCAAGGGTTGGATCCTGTAACCACAAAGCTTTGCAACGCACAGCCCTATGAGGAGCTGAAAGGAAAACGACGTCGCGAATTAAGGAATTTGCATACGACTGTTGACAATTTTCACACACGAAACCACAATTACAACTCAAACCGCGGAGGTCTGCCAGCCATGACTGATACGACTGACCAGGTTTCTTTTTGCCCTGATGAAAATCGTCGGGAAAGCACCACATGTGTTTGTTGCCGATAATAAGAACTAAACTACACATGAGGCTTAGGCAAGAGCTACATCATATTTTGTGCAATGTCTTGCAAACTGCGTGCTTGCCCGGTCGTGACAGCACTGCAAGCCCTCAGAGGTGGCGCCATCATATGGCGGACTCAGCCGTGGCGCGTCTTTCATATGCCGCAGGCGGACAGGATGCGGCTTGCAGTGGTGCACTTCAACAACGTAGATGGCAACAATTCTTGTACAAATTCTACATTCCCCTCAGGGGCTCAGCATTATTTTGCTGAGTATGGGCTTGATTTGATTTGATTTTTTCAGGGAAGCCAAAACAGTCTTAGTCCAACCCACCACTGCCCACACCGAAACTAAGTTTATTGTGTGGTATCGCTCCCTGTATATCTAGTAAAGCCAACCAATGCCCTTGAACAGTGCAAGGAGTCCCTTTACCAGTTCTTTATTAGACACAATTTCTTCGGGTCTGGTTGTCCCAAATGTTCTGTGCCTTTTACTCTCCAATGCAATGCATTCGAAGATTAGATGTGATGCAGTTTCATCACTGTCATCACAGATCCTACATTTAGGGTCTTCTTCTGTTATTCCCATTGTATGTAGGTGTTTTTTGAAATTCCCATGGCCTGTCATCAATCCAATCATGACTCTAATCTCTCTCTCCTGTTCAGGCCCAGGATTGCACAGCTTCTTTTAAAACATGGCTTTGGCATCATTACCTTGCCATGTTTTTGTTGATGGACTTTGGTCCAATATTCTACGTGCTGTCTTCTGAGCCAGTTACGTAGCTCCAATTTGATCATTGCCTTGGTGATTGTCACGACAGGTTCCGGTCCAATAAATGGAGTCTCTGCCCCCATCCTGGCTAATCTGTCGGCATGTTCGTTGCCACTGATCCCTGAGTGGCCAGGGACCCACAATAGGTTTACTCTATTGCTTTCCCCTAACTCCACCAGAACCTTGTGACATTCTGCAAAAATTTTAGACCTTGTTGCAGGAGCTGCCAGTGATTTCAGGGCTGCCTGGCTGTCTGAATAGATATATATGCTACGATCTTTGTAGCACCTACGCAAATTCTCCTCCACACATGCCCTGAAGGCAGTGATTTCGGCCTGGAACACTGAGGCCATTTTCCCTAGAGAGATGACACCCTCCAGTCTTGGCTGCACCCCGTATACCCCAGCCCCAACGCCTTGGTCTGATTTTGACCCATCAGTGAACCAGACAATATCCCCCATATGGTGTCGAACTATTTTCTCCCACTGCTCCCTACTTCCAATTGTTATATTGAAAGGCTTGTTGAAGCAGTATGGGGTTGTAATATTGTCGGCTGGCATTTCCCCAACCTTTCCTGTATTTACCTCACTATTTTAGTGTGTGATTCTGGATATCCCAAAGAGTTCCAGTTGTTGCCAATTTTGAGTCTGTATGCACCAGCCGCTGCCTCCATCTTGACCCAAAGGTGTAATGGGGGCATATCCGGCATGGTTTCCATCCCAGCAGTTGGTGTGCTGCTAATTCCGCCTGTTATGGCTAAGCAGGCTAATCTCTGCACCTTACCAAGCTCCTTAGCAGCAACCTGCTGTTCTACCTTCTTCCACCACACGACTGCCCCATAGGTGGTCCTGGGTCTAATCACCATGGTGTATATCCAGTGCATACCCTTGGGGCTCAGGCCCCAATTTTTGCCACAAGCTCTCCTGGTACTTATGAGAGAACCTTTTGCCTTGGAGCAAATATTCCTAATGTGAGGGGTCCATGTCAGTTTCTCATCTAGGGTAACCCCTAGATATTTCACTGTCCCCTTCACTGGTAGCACTTCATTGAAAAGCTTTAGATTCCAACTTGAGTGTTGGATATGTTTCTTTGTGAATGGTACAACAACAGTCTTCTTTGGACTAACCCCCAGATCCTGTTTTCTGCACCAGTCTTGCACAATGTCCAATGCACCTTGCGCCATATTCTTCACTGTGTCAGCAAAATTTGCCAAGTATTACTATGACAAGATCATCTGCGTATCCTTGGCAAAAGTACTGCCGAGAGTTTAATTCTCCAATGAGATCATTCACCACTAGATTCCACAATAAAGGGGAAAGAACTCTTCCTTGCGGGCAACCCCTAGTGGTGTTGATTACCATTTTTTCATTCATCATGGTAGCCTCTACCTTTCTTCCACTGAGCATGGCCCTAGTCCACCTACATATAGTGGTCTCTAGGTCATGCATCTCTGCTGCCCTAACCATGGAATCGAAGGTCATGTTGCTAAAAGCCCCCTCGATGACCAGGAAGATACAGAGGGCTATTTCCTGAAAGTGTAGTGCTTTCTCCACCTTCCCAATGAGTTGGTGGAGAGCTGTCTCACATGATTTACCTGGTTGATATGCATGTTGGTTTGAATGTAGAGGAGCCCTACTTAACCTCATTTCTCCAACATGCACATTAACCAGCTTTCCCAATGTCTTAAGAATGAAGGAGGAAGGAGGACAGGCTGAGTGCTCTCATATCCTTGGCCTTGGTATGATCAATTCTCCCTGGTTTTGGAATGAAGACTACCTTCACTGCCCTCCAGGCATTGGGAATGATTCCTGCTGCTAGGCTAACCCTGAATAACCTGCATAGGAATCTAATAAGATTTTCTTGCGCTTGTTGCAGGAGAGCTGGAAGGATTCCATCAGGGCCAGGTGACTTGAACGGTTGAAATGTTCCCACCGCCCATCGGACCTTACTGAAATCGACACACTCCTTGGCCAAATCCCAGTCCTCTTTGCGAATACCTGAGAACCATTGTCTCTCAGGAATCGCGTTCTGGTCTGAGTTATCCCCCAGAGTATATTGAGGAAAAGTGGGTCTTGAGGAGCAGTTCCAGCGTTTCATGTGCTGTCTTTGTATACTCCCCATCCTCCTTCCTCAATGTTCCTCCTGGATTAGTTGGTACCCTAGTGAGGATTTTATGAAGTCTCGCTTGAGCAGCTGTGCCCACCACTTCCTCACAGAATACCTTCCAGGATGCCTCCTTTGCCTGTCTGATGGCAAGGTTGTAATTGACAAGGGCCTCACGATACTTTGCCCATTGTCCTTTGCGCCTCGCGAGGTTAAACAGTCATCGTACCTGTTTCCTTTGCATTTCCAGGTTATTATTCCACCAAGGCACACTCCTATTTGTGCACTTCTTGGTGATTGAGCAGTTGTCCTGGTATGAGGTCACTATAGCAGAGGTTACGGCCTCTGCTACTTCCTCAAACTCTGCTGGATTCCTTATCGAAGTTTTAATTTCCGATAGGCTGAAGTCAAGGTCTGTCCTATGTGTCTCCCAGTGCGGTTTCCTGGGATTCCTATAGGCCATGGTCTGTCTGGTTCCCATTTCAACCTTGAATTTAATATACATGTGATCTGATGAGGATGGCTCCAGGACCACATGCCACTGTTTGACGTAACTTCCCATCATCATGGAACCAAAAGTTATGTCAATTACTTCTTCCCTTCTACTATTCCTGAATGTAGGTTCATCACCCCTATTCAGGATCTCCAAGTTGTTAGACAGGAGAAATTCAAGAAGGTGCTCACCTCAACTGTTGGTGTCCTTGCTGCCCCACGATAGATTGTGGGCATTGGCATCACATCCCACCACCAGTTCGTCACCTAGCCGATGGCAGGCTTCCGTCAGTCTCCTCACTTCCAAAGGAGGAGGAGAGCTGTCTTCGTAAGGACGGTATGCTGAGGCCACAACAATTTCCCTTGTGATACCTTCCTCATGTTGCTGCACCCTGATGGTCACCAGGTCCCTGGAACAAGAATCCATCATTGGTATGAAAGGTATTCCATTTCTAACATAAATGCATGTTCTGGAGTTTTTTAGATTTCTAGCATAAATCAACTTACCTCCAGTACCACCGAGGCCCGATACACCCCCTTTGTATAAATAGGGTTCTTGTATTAGGGCCACGTCCACCTCCTTTCTCCCCAGGCGACGGCTCAGGGCAGCAGTGGACCCTTCACTGTGCTGCAGGTTAATCTGCAGCACTTCCAGTCTCCATCTTGCTGCCATTATTGCCTTTAAGGTCTTTGATTACCCTGACAGCAACCTGCGAGAACCCTAAAAAGAGTTTCAGGCCTTATCTCTACAAAGAGGGCCATCTGCACGAGCTGCTCCTGCTACAAGGTGATGCTCACCAGTGGGTATCCTTCTTGGACAACCACCATTCTAAAGATTGAGACTGCAGTACTATAGGTCTGTTTCCCTATTTCCTGAATCCGGCCTTTTAGGATCACGCTTGTCCAGAGAGGAGGGAGTCTTAATACCTCCCTAACCCTCTTGCCACCTGTCTTTGACGTCGAGGGGGATCTGTGTATCCCCTTCAACCTGAGGCAGTTTCTTTTTGGGGGTCTTGGGCTCAAGCCCTTTTGATTCCCTCCACTTATGCTTAGGAAGCCATTCTTTTCCTTCCTTTTGCTTCTGTTCCTTCAGACGTTTCCTCCTCTGAGCCCCAGACAAGCCCTTAATCCTAATCTGGTCCAACTCCTCTGTTACAGTTCCCACTTCTTGCTCAGGTCTAGACCCTGATTCAGAAGTAGGAGTGCACTCCATCGGTCCTGATCCCGATGGCTGAGTATCTGAGGTCTCAGATTGCCTCTCAGATTCTTTTAAAATACTTTCTTTCTCTGTGTTCATCTTAGTCCCACGAGATTTGGGGATTTATATGGTCCACACCATGATAACCCCGTGCAATGCAAGGCTACTTACTCAGGGAGGTCGCCCGGTATCCCTGAGGCATCCACCCATGTGCCACATACCCCTCGGCACGGATCACATCACACCTTGGGTTGGGAAAGGAATTGGGAAAGGACTGGGAGAGGATAAGGAAGATGGGACGTTGTGGGACACGCTTGGTCTGATCCATCAGCTGAGGCCTTTGGTATAGCCCTCAGCTTCACACGGATACGCAAGCCTCTCCACCCGCACAGACAGTGCTTTGTCAAGGTGCTGTCCCCCGGAGAGGGAGTATGGGCTTGGTGAACCCAGGGTCCTGAGCCGTGGCTGTGTCGTGCCAACAGTCCACTACACCGTAATCTCTGTGCGTGCTTCAACGGCCATCGTTCGGTGCGACGGTAGAACGTTGTAGGTTTCAGAGCCCAGGGATCTTGGCTTAATCGCCTGAGTCACGAGAACTGTACAAACCTCTATAAAAAAAAAAAGAAAAAACCCTCAATCTCAAGGTGTGCTACATGCCGAGGAGATGCATGGCTGTTGAGGTTGAACAGTTGCTAACAAGCAACCTCTGAGGACCTGCCACACTTCAGTCATATAAGGCTTACCCAGACAAGTGGGGGATCTGCCTGGGTGGACCTTTAGTTCCCTATCTGCTCGTGGGATGAGAATGAAACGAGCAAATAACAGCATTGCTGGATGTATAATCGGTGTCTCAAAGTGTGGTAAGGTCGAATTTAATGCTGAGAAATATGACCCTCAGTCGTTCCCTTCCTTGGCAACGCCATTGGAGGAACATAGGGCGAGAAATCGAAGTGAGGTGTACGAAAAACTGCATCCCATCAGCATGAAGTCATCCTTTGCTGCAGCCGCATCTTTGTCTACAGCCTTACCACCTGTACAGTCAGTCCTAGTGGGCTCCCAGGTCCAAACATGTACTTCTGCCCCCTTGACAGATGGGGGCACCTCAACTTCCATCGGCCCCAAAGACCCTTTTTTGGGAGCGGTAACCCCCAAACCAAAGGGGACATCGGTCCCCACCCCAGAGCCAGAGTTACAACAGTCTGCTCTGGCTCCTCGTGCTAGGAAGGGGTCACTTGGATCCCTTCCCTCTAAGGTTTCTCCTGCTGCATCAGCAGATGCCAGTGGCTGGTGGAAAGTACCGCCAGCTGGTCGTAGGGCTTCACGCTACCCCTCAGTCCCTGGGACTGAGCTGGCAGGGCTCTCCCAGCACGAGAAACCTAAAGAGTAGCGCGTAACAAAGAACAAAGACGAACAAAGACAAGAAACCTCCTAAAGAGAAAGACACCCCGGTGGCCACTGTGCCACCACCCCCCTCCACCTCTTCTTCTTAGGACAAGATAGAGAGTCTCGTGTCCCCCAAAGTCTTGGCAATTGCCGAGTCTTCGGAAGCCCTGGACGTTGAGGCTCTGCCTCAAAAATGGACGACGACAGAAGATACTGTGACGCCTATTGCGCCGTCGAAATTAGCATGTCCCAGCGACCAGGTGGCTCTCTGATCCTCCAGTGGAACTGTAACGGCTTTTTCCGCCATTTGCCAGAGTTGCAGCAAATGTTGTGTTGCTTTCCGGCGTTTTGTGTAGCCCTGCAGGAAACCTGGTTTCCTGCTCTAAGGACCCCCAGCCTTTCGTGGCTATCGAGGCTACTACAAAAATCGAACCACATATGACATGGTCTCTGGAGGTGTATGTATCTAGGTCCTTGCCACTGTCCCCAGTGCCGCTGTGCCTCTCCATACGACTCTCGAGGTGGTGGCTGTTCAAATCCTGGCTATGCAGGACCTGACAATCTGTTCTGTTTACCTTCCTGCAGATGAGATGGTTTTGCTTTCTGACCTTGCTGCCCTGGCACTGTGGTGTCGCACAAGTACAAAGTGCGCGCCACCTACTTTCGCCGCGCGCCGCCATGCACGCACGGCGCGGCGTTCTCATGACGACAGCCACGAGCGCCCTCTGCTGCAACCCCGCTCGTGGCCACCACGGAAAGACACCAGCCACTTCGGATTGAGATAGCAACGAGTTAGGACCTTCGTAATCAGATAGGCACCAGTGAAGACTTTGCTATTGTACAGGCACTAGGCAGGCCTCTAACAACTATGTATCAACATTCTGCAGTACTATGTAAAAGTTAAGTATTGTTACATTCTGTGCAATATATATTTTTCTAATTTACTCGAGTGTTTATAGTTTCTGGCTGCTCCCCTCCGTACCTGCACCAGCGTGTCGGTCTCATTCCACTCGGCCACCGACACCTACGACGAGGCTGGGACACAAAAGCGGCGACGAAGTTGGGACACAAAAATGGCGACGAGGAGTGATAGACGAACCTTGGACCAGCCCGCTAGCAGCAGTCAGACAGCAGCAGTCGGAGCACGCAGAAATTGCTCCCGCCCACCCACCCTTATTATAAGATTTTTGGGGGAACATATTCTGTTACGTATTTTGTGGACTTTTTTGTTGCAGAGCGATTCCTCTTTCATATTGCATTTGTGTTTTGTTATAAGTTACTTGTATACGCGGCGCCTAATCGGTCAGCATGGCCACTACCCCGAACCCAAACTTAATGGAAATTATTCAGTTACAGACGGCGCAAATAACACAACTTCTCCAGGCTGTGGCCCAGCTCACAGCGCAAGCAGCTGACCAACAACAACAGCCGCCGCTTCAGCAGCCCACACCAGCCGCCGTACCGCTCCCTACGTTCCGCCAGTACAACGAACGTGAGGAAGAATGGAGCGACTATTTCTCACAGTTTCAAGAACTCGTCGCGGCTCATCAACTTACAGGTCAGACTGTTAAGCATCTTTTATTGTCCGTGGTGGGCCCCAAAACCTTCGTATTATTGCAGAAACTATTCCCTCACGCATCTCCTCGTGATGTAGACTTTGAACAAATTGTAGATGCACTAAATGCTCATTATGAGAGAAAAGTTCTCGTAGCCGCTGCACGATACCGATTTTTCAGACTTAAAAAATTACCGCAGCAGTCACACCAAGAGTGGATTACGGAATTGAAGGGCTTAACCCGCAAATGTAAATTTACTTGCTCTTGTGGACTTTCGTATAGTGACGTGATGTTGAGGGATGCGATTACGCAGAATATTCAGGACCCCAGAATTAGAGCAGCAATTCTGAAACAGTCTGACCCTTCATTAGACAGTGTACTGCAGCTTATAGAAGCGCATGATACTTTTGACTTAGCAGACGTAGAAATGCAAAGCCACAGTGTAAATTCAGTGCGCCGCAACGGACGCTTTCCTAGCCGTAGTTCTCAGTATAGCACTAGTGATTCTTATTTTTCTACCGGCCGTGCTGAACAGACAGTGAACAGTAGCCAGTGTAAAAGTGCGACGCAAAGGTCGCCCCGTAGTGTTAGACACAGTAATTTGAATAACGGGCGCCAACGCTCATTTGAGAAAAATGTACGTAAATCTTGCCCCCAGTGTGTGTCTCGCCACAAACGTGCTCATTGCCCTAGTCGCAACGCAACCTGTTACCAATGTGGCAAATCGGGACATGTGCAGTCTGTGTGTATGCAAATTAAAAACTCAAAGAACAGTAACGTTAGAAACAGTGCTTCGCAAAGTGCGAGAACAGTTCATTCTGTAAATGTTATACGGGCTGTGGAATTGAGCAGTGCTTTCCTTGGATCTCAATTTCAAGAAAGTAGTTCTGCACCTATGGTAAAACTATATAGTGCACCACGTAGCAAGCGCCGACGGGCGCGTAAAACAGTGCAACGGAAAAGGGTTCGGGACAAGCAAAATGATTATGTACAGTGCATTCCTGTAGTGAAAATAGTGCCTTCTGCAACTGCTCCTTGTAATAGTGCCCAGTACTGTGTAGCTAGTGACAGTAGACATAAAGTAGCTACTCAAAAGTGTAGTGCAGTAGTTAGTGACTCTGTAGTAGCCTCGCATTGCGCGGACGCCGATCCGGCGGTAGTGCCATCTAGTGACAGTGTGGTTAATCCGCTGCGTGCCGAGTCTGTGCCGCTTCCTTCACTACGCGGCCCGCGCAAGCGCAGTAAACAAACCGTAGCAGACGTTGCCCACATTCGCGCACCTGTCGTGCGCCAGAAGCACAAACTTTTTGTAAATCTCTCCATAGAAAATAAGACTGTGCAATTTCAGCTTGATACTGGTTCCGCTGTTACATTAATTAATAAAGATACTTATGAACTTCTGGGTTCGCCAAAATTGTCGCCGTCACAGCAAGTGTTAACAGCTTATACAGGTGAAAATATTCCCGTGCTAGGAACATGTAGCCTGCCCGCCTCTTTTCAAGGTGTAACAAAAACAGTTGCTTTTGTAGTTCTTCAGGCCAAATCGACACAACATTTTTGGACTAGATGCTTTTGACTTGTTTGGTTTATCAATTCAAAGAGATGTGCTTCAAATTTCGTCAATAGTGCCTCAGGATAAAATCAATGCATTGTGTGACAAATATAGTGACTTGTTTTCGCCGGAACTAGGTTGTGCAAAAGACTTCGTGGCACATGTAAGTTTAAAAGAATCTGCAGTTCCAAAATTTCGTAAAGCTAGACCAGTGCCTATCGCCTTGCGTGATACAGTTGCCGAAGAACTTAAACGTTGGCAAGATAGTGGGGTGATTTCTCCTGTTTCTGCGAGTCAGTGGGCCTCGCCTATAGTAATTATACCCAAGCCGTCAGGAAAACTTCGTCTCTGTGCGGACTTCAAATCAACAGTGAACAGTCAAACAATTGTAGACACTTATCCCCTGCCCAGACCTGACGAACTAATGGACAAATTAGGACAGTCTCGCTTCTTTTCTAAGATTGATTTAGCAGAGGCATACTTACAGATTCCACTTGATGACGAGTCAAAAAAGTTTTTCGTCATTAATACTCACATGGGCCTTTTTCAATTTCAACGCCTACCCTTTGGCAGTTCTTCCGCTCCCGCTATTTTTCAGCGTTTTTTGGAGCAGCTGACAGTTTCTGTACCGTGTTGTTCGAACTATTTAGATGATATTGTGGTATCCGGACGTACAGTTGAAGAACATTTAGCAAACCTGGAGTGCCTTTTCGAAGTTTTGACTGCAGCAGGTCTACGTTGTAATAAAGCAAAGTGTTCGTTTTTTCAAACTGAAATAGAGTACCTAGGCCATGTGATTAATGCCCAAGGAATTTATCCCTTACAGTCACATCTTCGAGCAATCAAAGACTTGCCTCCTCCTAAGAATGTGCACGAATTGCAAGCAGTAATGGGAAAACTTAACTATTATTTCAGATTTATTCCCAATGCCTCTCAGATTGCAGCTCCACTGCATCACTTACGTAGGAAGAATGTTCCTTTTGTATGGTCCAAAGATTGTCAGGTTGCCTTTGACAAATTAAAGTCTGCACTACTCAGTGATGCATGTTTGATTCCCTTTGACCCACAGAAGCCTGTAGTGTTAGCAGTTGACGCCTCGTCGTACAGTCTGGGCGCGGTAATCTCACATCGCATTGGATCTCACGATCGTCCTATTGCCTTTGCATCCAAGCTACTGACGCCAACGCAACAGAATTACAGTCAGATAGAAAAGGAGGCCTTAGCAATCATTTACGGCGTCACAAAGTTTCATCATTATCTCTATGGCAGAAAATTCTATTTGTTGACAGACCACAAGCCTCTCACGTCGTTGTTCTCACCCACAAAGCCGATTCCGCCCCGTACGGCACAAAAGCTTCAGAGATGGTCCTTGATATTGTCAAATTATCAGTATGAGATTTTGTACCGACCTACCACTAAACACGCCAACGCGGACACACTTTCCCGACTTCCGGTTGGCCAGGATGTATCATTTGATTCTTCAGAAATGGCATGTTGTCAGATAGACTCCAGAGATGCTTCCGCTGTCGCAGACTTTCCTTTGAACTCTCGTCGGGTTGCACAGGAAACAGCTGCGGATGCAGACCTAAGTGTGGTAGCACGTTTTGTTCGCTCAGGGTGGCCTGCCAGAGCGAAAGACATTGATCGGCCTCTGGTTCGACGTTATTTTGCACAACGTCATGCATTATCTTTAAGTCAGGGTGTACTGTTGTTCCATACCGACAACGACCAAGCAAGAGTGATTGTTCCTCGTTCCCTGCAACGAGAAGTGTTACGCCTCCTGCATCAAGGACATTGGGGCATTGTTAGGACAAAGCAACTGGCCAGACGTCATTGTACCTGGGTTGGTATGGACGCTCAGATAGAGAGCATGACGTCACAGTGTACTGTTTGTGCGGAGCATCAGGCGGCTCCTCCGCAACGTTTCTCAGACTGGCCACGCCCCAAGGGACCATGGCAACGTTTACATATTGACTTTGCCGGACCTTTCTGGAATACGCGCTGGTTAATTGTTGTAGACGCTTTCAGCAAGTTTCCTTTTGTGATTGCCATGAACTCAACGACTGCTTCTAGTACAATCAGTGCCTTAACATCAGTGTTTTGCATCGAAGGCTTGCCTGAAACTATCGTCAGTGACAATGGACCTCAGTTTGTTAGTGCGGAATTTCAACAGTTTTGTCGTGTGAATGGCATTCAGCATATCACCACCGCACCTTTTCACCCTCAGTCCAATGGTGAAGCAGAACGTTTCGTTCGAACATTCAGGTCTCACATGGAGAAGATGAAAGGTCAGCACTCCAGGCAGCAAGCTCTTCAAATTTTCCTGTCTACGTATCGGTGCATGCCACGTGACGGCCCGTCTCCTGCCGAGCTGCTACACGGCCGCCGTCACCGCACTCTCCTTCACCTGCTGCAGCCTCCCACGCACCGAGTCGGTTCGTATGGCGCTACGCGTTTTCAGGTTTCCACGCCGGTGCTGTACAGGGTGTTTACTGGAAACAAGAAGAAACTATGGCTGCCGGGCCCATTCAACGCGTGCTTGGTCGCAATATGTATATTGTACGTTCTTCCACAGGGTCGGAGCTGCGGCGCCACGCAAACCAATTGCGCTTGCACAGGCCGCGCGATCCTGTCTCCGGTTTCTTGATTCCAGACCCAGTTCACCGCCAGGGAGCACAAACACATCGTTCATCAATGGGTCCAGCGTCCCCGGACTACGAGATCGTCCCGATGGAGATCGACGCGACGCCGCCGCTGTCGCCGCCGCAGATGACAGCGTCACCGAGAGGGACTCCGGGACCGTGCGTGCCGCCGCCGCCTGGGCCACGCACCTCAGAAGAAGATGACCTGCTCCCTCTGGGCGGGGGGGTGCGCCCTTCCCCAGGTTTCGGTGGGTTCCCTGGAGGATCGCAAGGCGGATGCCGGGGCGCGGACGGCGTCTCGATCCCAGCCTCAGCTACGACGCCCGTCCCACCAGTAACGACCCCAACCAGGCCCTCCTCCCAGTGCCGTCGCCGTGGCCCTCAGCCCTACGCCACGACGGCGCGGCGGTTTGGGGGGGAGGGGTGTGGTGTCGCACAAGTACAAAGTGCGCGCCACCTACTTCCGCCGCGCGCCGCCATGCACGCACGGCGCGGCGTTCTCATGACGACAGCCACGAGCGCCCTCTGCTGCAACCCCGCTCAAGGCCACCACGGAAAGACACCGGCCACTTTGGACTGAGATAGCAACGAGTTAGGACCTTCGTAATCAGATAGGCACCAGTGAAGACTTTGCTATTGTACAGGCACTAGGCAGGCCTCTAACAACTATGTATCAACATTCTGCAGTACTATGTAAAAGTTAAGTATTGTTACATTCTGTGCAATATATATTTTTCTAATTTACTCGAGTGTTTATAGTTTCTGGCTGCTCCCCTCCGTACCTGCACCAGCGTGTCGGTCTCATTCCACTCGGCCACCGACACCTACGACGAGGCTGGGACACAAAAGCGGCGACGAAGTTGGGACACAAAAGGCACAACTTCCCCCACCATTTCTGCTTCTGGGGGACTTCAATGCATACCATCCCTTGTGGGGTGGCACCCAGATATTGGGTCGTGGTAGGGATGTCGAGACACTTTTAACACAACTGGATGTATGCCTCCTGAATACTGGTGCTCCCACACACTTCAGTATGACACACGGCACACTCTCAGCCATAGACCTCTCAGTCTGTAGCCCACGCCTTCTTCCCCACCGAATTTGGAGTGTCCATGATGACCTCTGTGGCAGCACCACTTTCCTGTCCTCTCTCTGCTTCAGCCTCAACCAACGGTCAACCTGCCCCGATGGTCTCTCCACCAAGCCAACTGGACAGCTTACACCTCGGCCGCTGTGGTTTCTGCTCCGCTTCCTGCTGAAGTTGATGCAGCAGTCCACCAGTTTACTGCGGTCATTGTTTCCACTGCCGAGGGAACTATTCCATGCTCATCAGGTACGTTAAGGCGCAAGTCAGTGCCTTGGTGTACGCAAGAGATCGCCGGCGAGCACTGCAGCGACAACGACACCACCCATGTGTTGAGCACTTGATAACTTTCAAACGTCTTTGGGCTCGTGCTCGACGACTGATCCAGTGGAGTAAAAAGGACTGTTGGGAGCGATATGTTGCTACTATCGGTTATCACACCTCCACATCTTGGTTGTGGTCACACATGCTGTGATTCTTTGGTTACCACCCAACAGTAGAAATCCCTTGCCTCCTCATTCAGGGAACCGTCTGTACAGACCCCAGTGCTATTACCGAACATATGGCAGTGCATTTCGCTCATATCTCTGCGGCAGAAGCGTATAGTTGGGCTTCCGCACCCTTAAAGAGCGAGTCAAGTGATAGCCGTTATCATTCCGCACGCACTGCCAGGAGACGTACAACGCAATGTTTAGTAAGTGGACGTTCCAGAGTGCTCTTGCTGCATACCATAACACCTTTCCAGGACCAGACAGACCACATTCATAGCCAATTCCTTCAACATTTGTCTGTGGATATTCGGCACCACCTGCTCGCCCTGTTAAACCGTGTCTGGGCTGACGGTGTTTTCCCGTCTCAATGGCGGGACAGCTTCGTCATCCCAGTGCTGAAACCAGGAGCTGATCCGCAGGTTGCTAATAGTTACCGCCCTATTAGTCTGACCAACGTCATGTGCTAGCTCCTCGAACATATGGTCAGCCGGCGGCTCATGTTGATCCTTGAAGTTTTGGACCTCTTGTCCTGGGAGCAGGGGGGGTGGTGGGGGCCTTCCGTCAGGGTCAATACACTCTCGACAACCTGGTGTCCCAGGAGTCGGCCATTCGTACGGCCTTTGCTCGGCGTGAGCATCTCGTTGCCATCTTCTTCAACCTTCGGAAGGTGTACGACACCACCTGGCGTCGTCATATTCTGGCAACATTGCGTTACTGGGGTTTACAGGGTGCTCTTCCCATCTTCATTCAGAACTTCCTCTCCCTCCGTATTTTTCCGTGTCAGGATCAGTACCTGTTTGAGCTCCCCTCACATTCAGGAGAACGGTGTCCTGCAGGGCTCCGTCCTAAGTGTCCCCCTGTTTTTGGTGGCAATTAACGGACTAGCAACAGCAGTAGGTGCAGCTGTCTCTTGCTCCCTATTTGTTGATGACTTCTGTCTATATTATAGCTACACAAGCATCAGTGTCACTGAATAACTGCTACAGGGTGCAATTCGAAAGGCGCACTCTTTGGCATCTGCCCATGGTTTTCAATTCACCGCATCCAAGACCAGCGTGATGCACTTTTGTAATCTGCATCCGGAGCTCTATCTTCCTGACGAACTGCTCCAGGTAGAGGAGATGCACTGCTTTCTGGACTTGCTTTTCAATGCCTGCCTTACTTGGACACCTCACCTTCGTCAGCTCAAACAATGGTGCTGGCGACACCTCAACGTCCTCTGCTGCCTCAGCCACAATGATTGGGGGGCTGCACAAACGACTCTCTTGCAGCTGTACAAGGCCTTAGTCCAGTCCCATCTCGAGTATGGAAGCATAACCTATAACTCGGCAGCACCTTCAGCTCTGCGCATACTTGACCCAATAATCCATTGTGGCATTAGGCTGTCAACAGGAGCCTTTTGCACTAGCCCAGTGACGAGCCTTCTGGTCAAAGCAGGAATTCCTCCTCTCCGATTCCATCGCCAACACTTGTAGCGCCATACACCACCCTCGTTCACACCATGCCAAATCATCCGAACCCGAGGCTCCTCTTTACATCTTTTGTTCCCCCCTTCCCCACAACGGCGACCCAGGTCTGCTCTTCTGATTGTGGGCCGGGTTCCGATCTAGACTGACGGTTCTATGGTGGACGACCGATCTGGATTTGCTTATGTCCACAGAGACCACATTGAACGCTATTCCCTGCCTAGTGGTACCAGTATTTTCGCTGCAGAGCTGGTCGCCATATATCGGGCTCTAGTGCATCTCCACTCAAGCCCCGGGGAGTACTTTGTCATCTGCAGTGACTCCCCGAGTGGCTTGTGAGCACTCAACCAGTGTTTAAGCAAACTACCTTTGGTGCAGAGTATCCAAGACTCTCTCTCAATAGGTCTGGTCACTCAGTGGTCTTTGTTTGGACCCCAGGGCACATCGGCATTCCTGGCAATGAATGTGTAGATCAGTTGGCCAAACAGGCTACCTCCTCACGCCCTCTAGAGTTCGGAATGGTCTGCACTCAGTGCGTAAAACAAGCTTCATATGATCAAACCATATACAGCCACATGGAAAACTTCACTGAGGCCTCCATATTGGGCACACTTGGGAGGATGGTGGTTCAAATCCACCTCCAGCCATCCTGATTGAGGTTTTCCATGATTTCCCTAAATCGCTCCAGGCGAATGCCGGGATGGTTCCTTTCAAAGGGCATGGCCGATTTCCTTCCCCTTCCTTACCCAAAACTCCAAGCGTAAGCTCCGTCTCTAATGACCACGCTGTTGATGGGATGTTAAACCCGAAGCTTCCTTCCTTCCTTGCTTCCTTGGGCACACTTGGTTGACTCGTGGCTATTTACTTCGCCGCGAGACACCACCCATGTGTCGCTGTGATGTTGCTTTGACAGTAGTTCATTTCCTGATGGACTCTAATATTTTGGCCCTCTTGCGGCAGTCTTTTAATCTTCCATGTACCCTATACCTAGTGCTAGGGGACGATGCCTCCACGGCTGAGTCTGTGCTATGGTTTATCCATGTAGCCGGTTTTTACCATTCCATTTAATGGAGGGTGCCTTCTTCTGACTTTAAACAGTATTTTAGTGTTTTATGTCTTCTGACTAGCAGACATTAGTGTGTGCTATGTGACTGGCTCATCCATTATTATCCTAGTGACTAGCCAGCCACGGATATCCATTGCCAAACATTAGTATGTTTGACCGCTCTGTTTTATTTTTTCTATTTGTGCTGTTGGTGAAAGTTCATCATTGGCATGTACTCCTCTTGGGTATCCGCTCTGTCTCCAGGTCCATACTGCCATTGTTTCCAATCCACTGTACGTTCTTTGTTATGACCAAGAAGTTTAGTCCCCTCTAAACAACAACAACAATTCTACATTTCCATACCTGTGTTCTCAGCTTTGCTAAAATCCTGCCCCACACCAACCTTCACCAACCCTTTCTTTTATTGTCTCACATAATCCACTATTTGTTCTTACTGTGCACTGCAAGAACTCACCAGTACTGAACATTTACATTTTTATCCTGTGCACTTTTTATTCTCCATCCCACTTTACTGTGTGTGAAGACAACTGAATGGCTCTTATTTTGTGTGTGGTTCAGAACCCACGTTAAACTGTAGGTCCCCCCTATAACTGGCTGGGTAAGTCAGTTCAAAAGTTGAGAAAGGCAACGGCATACCACCTCCAAACAGGACCATGCCTAGTAAAGCACTGTGGTGTTCAAACCAATCTACGGATTGTTGACTGCTTTACCTATTACCTTTTCTCTCTGAATAAGAACAGCAAGTTACATTCTTTTGATCCTGTTTACTACATTTATCTCTCCACCTGACTCTGCGATTTTTATGCCACCACTTCCCTCCAATGCTAAATTGATGATGCCTTGATGTCTTGGAATGAGTCCTACCAGTCTACCTCTTCACTTAATCAAGATATGCCATAATTTTTCCCCCTCAGTTCTGTTCAGCACCATCTCACTAGTTACACTAGTTACACTTAGTCTTCAGCATTTGTCTCTAACACTGTATTGCAAAAGCTTCCGTCATCATTCTGTCTGGATTCCTTATTGTTCATGTTCACTCCCATTCACGGGTACACTCCCGACAAATGCTTTCAGAAAGGTCCTCCTTACATTTAAATTAATATTGGATCTCAACAAAATTTGCTTTTTCATAAATACTTTTCTTTCCATAGGCAGTCTGCATTTTATATCTTCTTTTTCTTCGACCATCAGAAATTATTTTGCTACCAAAGTAACAAAACTCATCTACTTTTATTGTCCCATTATCTAATCTTAATTCCTTCATTGCCTGATTTTCTTTGATTCCATTCCATTACCCTTGTTTTGCTCATATTACAATCTCCTTTCAAGAAAATATCTGTTGCATTCAATTGCCCTTCCAGATCATCTGCTGTCTTTGACAGAATTATAAGGTCATCAGCAAATCCGCAAAATAGTTTCATCTGTATGGGGACATATGATTTCTTTGAATCTTACACTAATATTTCTTGAGCTCCTACAGGTATCATTATCTGAACTTAATTGGAGAGTGAACTAATTCAAAACGAACATTGTATAAACGACTAAAACCATCTAGATGGCCAAAAGTCTTTATTTATTGTATCTTTTAGTATCAGTATTTGTCAGAACAGTACTTAAGACAAAACTAACAAATAGAGTAACTAAAACTAGCTCACAGGTGGTGTGGCATCATAAACATAGCACGCACAGCCAGGCAGCATCATAGCATTGATAAGTCGACGCCACACGTTGCAGACAGCAAGAGATCGCAGCAGTGGCTTGATCACGTGGAATGTTGTGCGTCAGCACCATGGAGAGAAGTGTAATTCCACATCAGTTTGATTAAAAAGATGATAATGAGATTGCTAGGCATTGTGCAAGTAGTTACAGTTTGACACAACTGTGTTCAGCCCTCAGATGTTTACAGTGTGGATTTAGACATTGAACTTTTGATCTGCTGTTTGAGCCTTTATAGAAGCTGAGTATACATGAATATTTGTGTGTTTATGTCAGGGATGGTCACAAAACTAATTCACCAGTGGCCTTTTGGCCCGTGGACCACCCCTCCTCGCCTGGTTGCACACATGCGCCTCATTGCTATCTGAATGGGAACTTTGGAGGAATTAATTGCACAATTGCCGCTTAGACAGTAGAACTGTCACATACAGAACACAGACGGGTTGTAAACTAGGTCTCATATTATGCTGTATTAGGAAATTAGAGAAGCTGTATTATGTAAAGTCTTTCTTAGGACACGTCCAAAAGAACAGACACCTTTGCAATAAATGTTATGAAAGTGTTATTGGCTGTTGGTACAAAAGAAATAGAATTAAGTCTGTTTTGCAGCTTCACTACACTAGTAATATTTATATCTGGTAGAAACTCTGAGCACAATGACAGGCGGAAGCAGTTTATTAGATTGTCATCTCTCGAGCTGCCAGGTAATCGTGACTTACTTAATATCATCATTGGTAAAAAAAAAAAAAAAAAAAAAAAAAAAAAAAAAAAAAAAAAAAAAAAAATTTTGATCACACACATAAGTTGAGTTAAACTTGGATATATTGTTTGCAGCCACATTGTGAAAATGTGGAGACTCTTCTCGAGGAAATCTTTTGTAGAACTCGTGAACATTTTTAAAGTCTTATAATTTATCTTACAAATGAACATTACTCTGCAGTTGTATCTGCCAATGGTCAGAGGACTTTCAACTAATACAGAAAATAGTCTTGAAAATATTGGCAGTATTCTCATTTGGAAACTATTTCTTTATATCTTGTAAAACTGAAATAAATTTTATAAAATTTGCATTTTATTGGCACTGGAAAGCTTGGAGAAATGGATGCTGACAGTTGCAAAAAAGGAAGCTGGAAAGGAAAAGAGCTGCATTGCATTGCACATGAAATGTGCCACAAAAGATACTTCTGAGTAGTGCCGAACAATCTTAGACAGTCCAAGCATCACTTGTATTTATGAAGCAGACAAATTTTTAATTACAGCTATACACACAGCCAAATAATTTTTAAAATATGATTACATTGGTTAAAACTGCATATTATTTTCACTAATTTTTGTATGGGGGTATGCAGTTAATACAAAATATTTAAAAAATGTTCTGTGCAAATATTAATTAATTCTATTGAAAAGATAGCTGAAACTTTGTATTACAATATTTTTTGCGTCCACAGAAAGTAGCAATTATTTGATATTGTAATATGCGTGAATGATAAGTGAAAAATTGCACTTTATAAGCTAAAACTTTGTCAAAGAATACAGTATTGTGTGGTAATCTGTAAAGTGGGCCGGGGTATATAGGCTGCAGCCAAGACTGGAGGCGCCATCTCTCTAGGGAAAATGGCCTCAGTATTCCAGGCCAAAATCACTGCCATCAGGGCGTGTGTGGAGGAGAATTTGTGTAGGTGCTACAAAGACTGTAGCATCTATATCTATTTAGACAGCCAGGCAGCCCTGAGATCACTGGCAGCTCCTGCAACAAGGTCTAAAATTGTTGCAGAATGTCACAGGGTTTTGATGGAGCTAGCAATAGAGTAAACCTATTGTGGGTCCCTGGCCACTCGGGGATCAGTGGCAACGAACATGCCGACAGATTAGCCAGGATGGGGGCAGAGACTCCATTTATTGGAACGGAACCTGTCCTCACAATCACCAAGGTAATGATCAAATTGGAGCTACGTAACTGGCTCAGAAGACAGCACGTAGAATATTGGACCAAAGTCTACCAACAAAAACGTGGCAAGGTAATGATGCCAAAGCCATGTTTTAAAAGAAGCTCTGCAATCCTGGGCCTGAACAGGAGAGAGATTAGACTCATGGTTGAATTGCTGACAGGCCATGCGAATTTCAAAAGCACCTACATACAATGGGAATAACAGAAGAGGACCCTAAATGTAGGATCTGTGATGACGGTGATGAAACTGCATCACATTTAATCTTCGAATGCATTGCATTGGAGAGTAAAAGGCACAGAAAATTTGGGACAACCAGACCCGCAGAAATTGTGTGTAATAAAGAACTGGTAAAGGGACTCCTTGCACTGTTCAAGGGCATTGGTTGGCTTTACTAGATATACAGGGAGCGATACCGCATAATAAACTTAGTTTCGGTGTGGGCAGTGGTGGGTTGGACCAAGACTGTTTTGGCTTCCCTGAGAAAATCAAATCAAATCAAATCAATCTGTAAAGTAAAATCTAGAAAATAAAGCCATTCCATTAACTAAAAATATTTTTGGAGGTCATTCCATCCTACAGTCTGGTTCCCAAGGCAGGCTGTTTGCCACGCAACCAGCAGCAGCTCTGTCGGCCAGCTGATGGGCATGGCCCAGTCAACTGCAGGGGGCAGGTGGGGCTGGGTAACAGTCAGCATATGTCACATTAGCAATTCTTGCCAAATATTTTGAAAAAGCTTGTTCAAGATTCTTTGTGGAGCTCCTGATTAAAGAAATCTATGGCCTTCAGAATGTTCGAAATGTCCCTTTGGGGCTTTATGTAAAATTCTTATGCAATAACATATTTGACTTGATTGTGTTTCCTTTATCCAGCCTTTTAATACAACACTGCTTCCATCATAAGAATGCCCCCTAAACCTTGTCTTGAATTTGCTTCCGGTTTGTACTATATGAAATTTATTACAATTATTACCATTTATTTTGGTCACAGTATTGAGATTTTTAATTTTTTTCTTTTATTTCCAGTTTGGCAAAAGTTTTTTTTACATATTAACAATGATGATCACAAATTCATACTGGAAATTTGTTGCCATTATAAATGAAAACACAGTCTGCCACCCATGGTGAAGGGCTATTGAAGCATAGTGTGCAGGCTGGTTTAACACACAAAAGGCCATTTAGGATGCTGAAGATGCCAAAGGGAATTAAAAGTACTACTTTCCTTTGTAGTCACTATATATTTTATGGTTTATTGTAGCTTCCCTGAATAACTGTAAAGTTGTGCATCAAATTCTGCTTTGCTGAGTGAAGATAAATGCTAGATCTTAAGATTTCTCCTTCAGCTGTGTGTGTGTGTGTGTGTGTGTGTGTGTGTGTGTGTGTGTAAGGGGAGGGGGGGAGTCTGTAGCATAAATTAGTTTAATTAGTGTTATATCTACAGCATTACTTTATTGCTCAGAGGCGACTGCAACATCCGCATTTGATCGTAACAATTTCGTGACATTAGTACACCGCATGCTCGCTGGGAGGTCATGCTGCTACCTGTCCACAGAGATGGCGCCTTCCCATGGCAGCTGTGGCACTTATTTGATATGCCACAGTCACATAGGCCCATCTTTCAGGAAGTTTAAGCCCCAAATGGTGGCCAGTGATGCTGCACCGCGGGTTTCGCCCAAGTGCCTCTACGGTGTGGGTCTACATCTACATCTACATACATACTCCGCAATTCACCGTAAGGTGCGTGGCAGAGGGTACACCGTACCACTACTAGGCATTTCCTTTCCTATTCCACTCCCAAATTGAACGAGGAAAAAAAGAATGCCTATATGCCTCCGTACGAGCCCTAATTTCTCTTATCTTGTCTTTGTGATCTTTACGCGAAATGTAAGTAGGCGGCAGCAAGATCGTACTACACTCAGCTTCAAATTCCGGCCCTCTAAATTTACTTAACAGAAATTCATGAAAAGAACGTCATCTTTCTTCCAGCGATCCCCAATTGAGTTGCCGGAGCATTTCCGAGACACTCGCGCATTGGTCGAACCTACTGGTAACAAATCTAGCTGCTCGCCTCTGAACCGCCTCTATGTCTTCCTTCAAACCGATCTGCTGCGGGTCCCAAATACTTGAGCAATACTCAAGACATGGTCGTACAAGCGTTTTATACGCGGTCTCCTTTACAGATGAAGTACATCTTCCCAAAATTCTCCCAATAAACCGAAGTCGGCTGTCTGCCTTACTCACAACTGTCCTTACATGCTCGTTCCATTTCATATCGCTCTGCAATGTTACGCCTAGATATTTGAACGATGCGACTGCATCAAGAAGCTCACTACTGATGCTGTATTCGAACATTATGGGATTGTTTTTTCTACTCATGCGCATCACCTTACATTTTTCTACATTGAGAGCTAGCTGCCATTCTTCGCACCAACTAGAAATTTTGTCTAAGTCAACCTGTATGCTATTACAGTCAGTTACAGACGACACCCTCCCATACACCACAGCATCATCAGCAAACAGCCGCAAATTACAACTTACTCTGTCCATCAGATCATTTATATAGATAGAAAATAATAGCGGTCCTATCACACTCCCCTGGGGCACGCCTGACGATACACTCGTCTCTGATGAGCACTCGCCGTCGAGAACAACGTACTGCATTCTATTACTTAGGAAGTCTTCCAGCCAGTCACAAATCTGTGAACCTATTCCATAAGCTCGTATCTTTATTAGCAGTCTGCAGTGTGGCACCGTGTCGAACGCCTTTTTGAAGTCGAGAAAAACACAATCCGCCTGTTGCCCTTCGTCCATGGCTCGCAAGATGTCATGTGAGAAAAGGGCAAGCTGAGTTTCGCATGAACGATGTTTCCTAAACCCGTGCTGATTCATGGAAAGAAGCTTTTCCGTTTCAAGGAAATTTACTATATTCGAACTGAGAATATGCTTCAAAATTCTACATGAAACCGATGTCAACGATATTGGCCTGTAATTGTATGGGTCAGTTCTCTTTCCTTTCTTATACACTGGAGTCACCTGCGCTTTTTTCCAATCACTAGGAACTTTGCGCTGAATTAAAGATTCGCTATAGATGCAAGCTAAGTAGGGGGCCAATGCCGCAGAATAGTCTTTGTAAAACCGAACTGGTATTCCATCCGGACCAGCAGACTTTTTCGTATTTAGCTCTCTCAGCTGCTTCTCTACACCGGAAATACCTATTGCTATGTCCCCCATTTCGGAATTAGTACGTTGATCAAATGATGGTATATTTGTGCGGTCCTCCTGCGTGAAAGATTTCTTAAAGGTTAAATTTAGAACTTCAGCTTTCCGTTTGCTTTCTTCTATTACTGCCCCGGAATGATCAACTAGTGACTGGACAGTGGGCTTTGACCCGCTTATCGATTTTACATAGGACCAGAATTTTTTCGGGTTCTCGGAAAGATCTTTTGCTAAGGTATGGCTGTGATAATTATTGTATGGTTCACGCATCGATCTTTTTATAGACGCACGAATCTCTACTAACTTTTGCCTTTCATCATTTGCGTGTTCTTTTTTGAATCGAGAGTGCAACAGCCTTTGCTTTCTCAGCAGCTTTCTAACATTATTATTATACCACGGTGGATCTTTTCCATCCTTAATCGTCTTTACTGGCACATATTTCTCTAACCCTTCATTAACAATGCATTTAAATTTAGTCCACAATTCCTCTACATCCATAGTCCCAGAATTAAACGATGCCCATTCATTTTCAAAGTGCGATCGTAACATTAGCTTGTCGGCTTTTCCCAACAAAAACACGCTCCTAGCCTTCTTGACTGGTTTATGAACTTTGGTCACCATCGACGCTATGACGATATCATGATCACTAATTCCTGTCTCTACACAGACATCGTTAATGAGGTCAGGCCTGTTTGTGGCTATAAGGTCTAGAATATTTCCATTGCGCGTGGGGTGCCGGTTTAACTGCTCAAGACAGTTTTCGGAGAATGTGTCCAAAAGTAGCTCGCAAGACTGCTTGTCTGTACCGCCTGAAATGTAACTAGCGAGGTCCCAATCTATACTCTTAAGGTTGAAGTCACCTCCGACTAATATTGCATGGCCCGGATACCTATGCACTACCTGGTGTAGACTTTCCTTGAATGATTCTAAAACTGCTACAGCAGCACTGGGGGGCCGGTAAAAACCCCCAACTATTAACTTTACTTCTTTTAGACCTGTTATGCATGCCCAGATAACTTCACAGTTACTTTCAACCTCGATCTCAGTAGAAACAATATCTTTGTCCACAGCGATGAACACTCCTCCTCCAGTTGTATCAGATCTGTCTTTCCGATATACATTCCACGCTTCGCTAAATATTTCTGAACTTGCCACATCATCATTTAGCCAGCTTTCGGTGCCTAAAACTATCTGAGCGCAATAACTTCCGTGCAGCGCTGCAAATTCGGGAACTTTGTTTCTAATACTCTGTAAGTTCGCGGCTAATATTTTTATGTTCGAATTTTTGTTCCGAACGTGGCCTGAATTCGCTGTTTGAATGCTGACAGGCGAGTGCTCATCAGAGTTAGCGCCTAGCCTAAAAAACCCCCATGTGCACTCCACAAGTACTCTGCTACCCGAGTAGCCGCTTCCTTAGTGTAGTGCACCCCTGATCTATCTAGGGGCACCCTACAATTCCCCACCCGATAACGCAGATCCAGAAATCTGCAGCCATGACTGTCACAGAGTCGGCGAAGCCTCTGGTTCAGACCCTCCACTCGGCTCCAAACCAAAGGACCCCGATCAACCCTGGGAACAATGCTGCAAATCGACAGCTCTGCTTGCACCCCGCGTGCGAAGGCAGCAGCCTTCACCAATTCCGCCAGCCGCTCGTAGGACCTGAGGATGTCCTCAGAACCCAAGCGACAAGCGTCATTGGTGCCGACGTGAGCTACGACTTGCAGTCGACTGCACCCCGCACCCTCGATAGCCGCCGGCAAGGCCGCCTCCACATCTCGGATGAGGCCCCCCGGCAAACACACCGAGTGCACGTTAGAATTCCTTCCTGATCTGGACGCTATCTGCCTAAGGGGCTCCATCACGCGCCTGACATTGGAGCTCCCAATAACTAATAATCCCCTCCCCCCGTGCACCTGCTCGGACCCTGCTGAAGGAGTGGCCACACTTTCACTCACAGGACGAACGGGCGCGGACGGACGTCCAGCCTCCACATTGGCCTTCCGCCTCGAGCGACGCGAACGCCGTACAACCCGCCACTCCCCTTGCGGAGAAGGCGGCTCGACGACGTCCGGTACACCTGAAGGTGCCTCGGTAGCAGGGACAGAGAGCGAAGCGTGAGACACCTGAGGTGTCCCACTCGACGCACCAGACTCCCCACCATCGCTGCACCCCGAGACAGCAGCCTGAAGACGGCTGACCGTAGCCAACAGCACGCTCAGCTGTTCGCGAACCGCGGCCAACTCCTCCTGCGTCCGCACACAGCAGGCACACATCCTATCCATCCTATCGATACAATTAACAGCAATTAACAACTTTAAAGAAGCCTAGTACTATAATGAAGGCGGCTGGCTGCTGACTTAACTGTGGTCAGTGGTAACTACACTGTCGAATCAACAAAACTGAGTCCGGCAGCTTAGCGCTGTTAACGCCGCGACACTGGTGTCAGCTGGCACTGGACTGACTGATAACGAACTTTAGTAACGGTCTCTGACTTGTTTTGAAATACACCGGTCAAAGACGAAGACTAAACACAACGGTATTTATCAAATACGATAGAATAAACTATTAAAACGGTAGTACAAACGAAATCTGCAAGTACGCAGGAGTAAACCTCTTAAAACAGTACTACCGAAAATGAACTAGACTGGCAAATTAAATTTGACACAAATTAAATTCAGATACTTAGCGCTGTAACGATGTAGCACTGGTGGCAGAGGTGGTGGTTAGAGCGACTGCAGTGGGGTGGGAACCAACCTGAGACAGTGAGCACCTCCTTCAGCTCATCTGCATCTGAGGGTAAGCAGTGAGCATGCCATTGTGCAGCCAATCAGACTGGCGGCACATAGGGTCAGATGTGCCCAGGACGATAGCGACCATTGACGAGGGCGGAGAGTGCGGTCGCATCTCAAAGTTGCCTCTCTAAGAAGATGTCTTGAGTGCCGGGCTTCCACCATCCCAGGTATGGGGGATGCACCAAGTGCCTCCATAGAGGATCCAAGCAGGCAGGTTGTGGGGGCGACAGAGGAGGCCCGGCAGTTGCGTTGATCAGTGGAGACAGAGGCCACATTTCAATGTCCTCATCCAACCATTTTTGGTGTGGTCGCTCATCAGTAGTACACATCCCACACGCCTCTTCGTTTGTTGGCTGTGTCGATGGGGGCAGGAGGAGGTGTTAGCATGGCTGGAGGCAACAGATGGAGACCGCCAGCGGTAGACATCTGCTGCCACCGTGATGCTGGAGGTATCCACCTCTCAACCACCAAATCTACCAGAGGGCACCTGACAGGCACAGGCTAGAGGTCTGGATGTGGTGTCATGACGTCACAACAAGGACACAACTGGTTGAGTTGGTGGGAGAGCGTCACCCATCTGCATCCACCATAAACATCTGCCAACCGCACACTTGCCGCACTTTCCCTGGCACCCACGCTGGGCGACAACCAAAGACAGGGGTGCCTGGTGCATGTTGCCCAGAATGTGCATGCACCTCAGGCTGTGGGCCGGGCCAGTAGGTGCAGCAATTTCCAGGGCTGGTGGCTATGTAGAACCCCCGCCGAGCTCCTACCATTTATCGATGTGGTCCGATAAGTGCCGAGAAACAAGGGGAGCGCACTCTCTGTGGATGACTTCTCCAGACACTTTGAAGGTGCAATTTAAATGTACACACTACGTCCCCATTAGATTGAGGATGGAAGGGGTCAGAAGTAAGTTGGAAAATACCATTATTGGTGGAGAAGTTTTGGAAACCTGCTGGCGTGAACTGAGGACCATTATCAGAGACAAGCCTCCGGGGAAGGCCTTCAATACACAAAATCTCCACAATGGCTCTGATCATATCTTCTGTGGTAGTGGAGTGCATACAAACAATGTATGGATAATTGGACAACATGTATACCACCACTAACCATAATGACTGACAGAAGAGGTGTGCCAAATCCATATGAATGCAGTCCCAGGGTTGGTCGGGTGTAGACTATGGGACAAATGTATGATGGACAACTGCTGGCTGGCTAGCTAGCACACTGCATACACATTGACAGGTGTGTTCATTGGCAGAGTTGATGTGTAGGTTAATGGATTGTTTCAGTTTGGAATTGGTATAGAGCGGGATGAAAGGATGGGTTACAGCCAGAGCTGGGAACTTTTAGTGTGAGGCCCTTGGGAGTGATTCTAAATGTCAGACAAGCCTGTCAACTTGTATCCCTAATCAAAATCCTCAACCTTTCCTTTCCCGTATACACACCTGCAGTTCAGAACATCCTCCTTCAGGCCAACCGCAAATTAGAACAACATGCCACCCACCGCCTCAAAAAACTATCCAATCTCCTGGTCACCTGTAATGCTGCTTTCGTATGAAAATGGGTGTTGCGTATTAAAGTTAAGGTTGGGGACCGCAAATGAAATTTTACCAGGTAGTGAAATATTTTTAAATGAGATTACTACGCAATTTTGACAAGGAAGGGACAATTTAAACAAAATTATTGGATTCCGCCATTAAATGGTAGCGGTCGTAATTTCGGTGGCAAATACAACACCAGAAAACAACATTACAGAAGAAGTCGGCGGAATCTAAATTTTACCTCATTGTGAGCTGGTACAAATATTTCGGTCATGTTCTGTAGTGATTCTAGCTGTGATGACTGGAATATTACTTCGATAAATTGATGCTGGGATTGTGCGTTTCGGTTACTATTGTTCTATGACCGTGTGGAAAATTAATCATGATAGTCGCCAAAAATTGCAAAATTATCAGACTTCAAAAACATTACGAAGATTTTTCTGCAGGCATTAAAATGTAATAAACCATTCATAGACACGAAATAAATAAAAGTTACACAGAGAATGTTTTAGTACAATCGCGAAACAAATTGCAACAATACCCGAGCATCACTTTATGAAGTACTAGATCTGCTGAAAATAAATAACTTTAAAATTAGTGAGAATGGAGACGGGGTTGTAAGTAAGATATTTCAAATTAACTATGGGGGTTTATTGAAATTAATAAAAAAGGAAGCTCACACTTACAATAATTAGACAATGTCCTGGAATACGTCCTAACACCTCAAGGAGAAGAAAGTAAGTGACGAACAGTTCCGCTCTCTCCCTTCAGCTTGTTGCAAAAAAGTTGAACGTGACAAATGTCATATGTTTATCGATACGCTGTCAGAGAGAGAGCAGAAGTCAGCGACAAGCATCGCACAAGTTAAAAAAAAATCATTAATGTATTACTACACACCCACCTCCAGAAAGGTAATACTCTCTCCCTCAATAACCTCTCCAATAAACCCCAACCTCCTCTTATTGCACACAAACCAAGTCTCTCCCATCTACTCAATTTCTCACTCCCAACTCCTATCCCCCCCAAACATCAAAATTACAATCCACACAATCCGGAACCAAAACATCCCAATTCAGTAGACAACCTCTCCTTTAAACCTCTCTCCCAATCTGAAACCTCACCTTTAGGCCTACTCCCAAATTCAACCAAACAGCCCTTGTCAAAGATTTACTATCCTATACTCGTAGTCTTTGCTGGAGATATCACTTTGCCACAAAGAAAAATAATCCTACACCTAATGATCCAGCTCCCCAAGACATCATTCAAATTGAACCTTGCCTGGAACAGTTCTGTCCTCCATCACAGCGAGACCCACCTGCTCTTCCTCAAAATCACCCTCTTCAAACCTTCCAGGAATTCCTTACTGCCAACCTTGCCTCTCAGTCTTTCCTAAGAAACCTTAATTCTACTCCCAACATTACTGCAGCTGAATCCCAAGCTATCCGTGATCTGAAGACTGACCATTCCATCGTCATTCTCCCACCCGACAAGGGATCCACGGCCGTGGTACTTGATCAGCGGGAGTATGTGGCTGAGGGACTGCAATCAGCTTTTAGATAGTACCACAATATAAAGTCTGTCAAGGCAATCCTGTTCCTGATGTCCAGGCAGAGCTTCAAGGAATCCTCAAAACCTTAGGCCCCCTACAAAACCTTTCACCTGACTCCATTAACCTCATGACCTTGCAGCCCCACCTACTTTCCAAGATTCACAAACTCAATCATCCCGGCCGCCCTATTGTGGCTGGTTACCAAGCCCCTACAGAACGAATCTCTGCCTACATAGACCAACACCTTCAACCCATCATGTGCAGTCTCCCATCCTTCATCAAAGACACCAACCACTTCCTCGATTGCCTGAAATCCTTACCCAGCCTGTTACCTCCAGAAACCATCCTTGTAACCATTGATGCCACTTCCTTATACACAAATATCCCACATGCCCAGAGCCTTGCTGCAATGGAGTATTTCCTTTCATGCTGACCACCCACTTCCCTACCTAAAACCTCTTTTCTTAATACCTTAGCCAGCTTCATCCTAACCCACAACTTCTTCACTTTTGAGGGCCAGTCGTACCAACAAATAAAGGTAACAGCCATGGGAACCAGGATGGCCCCCTCGTATGCAAACTTATTCATGGGACAATTAGAGGAAGCCTTCCTGCATTCCTGGATACCCAAGCCTGTCAACCCAAGGTTTGGTATAGATTCATTGACGGCATCTTCATGATCTGGACTCACAGTGAAGAAGAACTCCGGAATTTCCTCTTAAACCTTAACTCCTTTGGTCCGATCAAATTCACATGGTCCTATTCCAAATCCCATGCCACTTTCCTTGATGTTGACCTCCATCTGTCCAATGGCCAACTTCACACATCTGTCCACACCAAACCTATCAGTAAACAACAGTGCCTGCATTATGACAGCTGCCATCCATTCCACATCAAACGTTCCCTTCCCTACAGCTTAGGTCTTCCTGGCAAACAAGTCTGCTCCAGTCCCAAATCTGTGAACCAGTATACCAATAACTTAATAACCTAATAACAGCTTTCACAACCTGGAGCTATCCTGATCTGGTACAGAAGCAAATTGCCAGGGCCACTTCCTCATCCCCCCCCAAATATTCAGAACCTTCAACAGAAGAACTCCAGAAATGCCCCTCTTGCCACCAGATACTTTCCGGGACTGGAGCAGACTCTGAATGTGGCTCTCCAGCAAGGTTATGACTTCCTTAAATCCTGCCCCAAAATGAGATCCATCCTTCATGATATCTTTCCCACTCCACCAAGAGTGTCTTTCTGCAGCCCACCTAATTTCCATAACCTCCTAGTCCATCCCTATGAAATCTCCGAACAAACTTCCATCACCACTTACTCCAGTCCATAACCCGGAAGTTGTACACGATCAAAGGCAGAGCCACTTGCAATAGTACCCATGTGATTTATCAACTGGCATGCCTGCACTGTGAAGCTTTCTATGTGGGAATGACCAGCAACAAACTGTCCATTCGCATGAATGGTCACAGGCAGTGTTTGTTGGTAATGAGGATCACCCTGTGGCTAAACATGCCTTAGTGCACAGGCAGCATAATCTTGGTACAGTGTTACATCACCCGGGTTATCTGAATACTTCCCACCAACACCAGTTTTTCAGAACTCCGGAGATTGGAACTTGCCCTTCAGCATATTCTCTCTTCCAGTTGCCCACCTGGTCTTAACCTCCACTAAATTCAAATTCCCGCCCACCATCTTTAACAGCTTTGCCTCGATTCTCTGGACTGAGCCTCTGCCTCAAGTGGTATATCTGTCCAACTTCTTTGCTTTCTACAATATGTCTGCCTAGGTGTGTTTGCATTTGTGTATATGTGTGGGTGTGTGTGTATTTGTTTACCCTCCTTTTTTTCCCCCAAGGTAAGTCTTTCCTCTCCCGGGATTGGAATGGGTCCTTATCCACTCCCTTAAAACCCTCATCATTTCCTTTTCCCTCACCTTCCCTTCTGCCTGAAGAAGCAGCTAGGCTGCAAAAGCTAGCACTTTTGTGTGTGTGTGTTTTATTTATTTGTGTTATTATCACTACCTGTGCTCCTTCACCTGGTAAGTAATCTTCATCTACTTTATATATATGATATTTATACATTCATCTTTAAGAAGATCCTACCTACAGAAAACAGACACACAGCGAAGTCAGTGATGAATACAAGACACTTTTACATAGTACCAGTACTTCATTTTGCACATGTGCAAAGCCTATCCATTCCTCATCTGATAAATTGACTATTTGTGACAATGAAAGAGAGTAAAATATGTTTTCACTGCTCATTTCATTCACAGCAATCAAAGCTGTACTATTAGATGCTGCCTAACCACATCCTTAGAAATCAAAATTATATCAGAAATAAAAAGTAAATATTTATTATAAGTAGTGAATAATAAATATTATTTAAGCTGAATTCTTAGATTCTTGCCTTGCCATACCCTTTGAAATCGTGACATGTTCTTGGAAAATTGGGTGAATATTTGTCACAAGTAAGAATATGAATGTCCCTGCTGGTCCTAGAATCTGAGGATCTCTTTCAAACATGAAACTAGAAAAAAATAAATTAATGCATACTAAGAGTCTGACCAGCAATTATTATGTTTGAAATTAAAAAAAGTTTAAATGTTTGTAAAGCTATGGGGACAAAACGTCAGTGGTCATCAGTCCCTAGGCTTACAAACTACTTAAACTAACTTATGCTAAGGACAACACACACACACACACACACACACACACACACACACACACACACACATCCGAGGGTGGACTAGAACCTCTGACGGGGAGTACCTTAGAGCACACGTCAATGCCCGTGCAGTGTTTGAAATCCCATGCATCTTTTATGATCAGGCCATACTGAAGTTTGCTGTCTGACAATTTTCATTAGTTTAGAACTTCTGACAACTTTCACAGTCAATGTGTCACTGATTGAAATTTAGTGGTCAGAAATCCTACCAAGGGTGACATGGGTTTTGATAAATCCTTTGTTCATTAAAGCAGTCAGCTGCAGCTATTTGAGAAGGAACATAGGCTGTAGTAACTCCTGCACTTTAAGCAGAGCTGGAAACTAGGGGCTGAGCATGAAATAATGCTTGTATATCATCTATCAAATTCATGTGTATTGGGCCCATAACACAATGACATCATGCCAGTCAAGCATGCATAAAAACACCTTGGGATGTGCTCCTGACACTGATGTCAAGTTTCACGGAGTCCAGACAAACAGCAATGTAGCATAATGCAGTAAATTTAAGTGCAGTTTAAGATTCACATGAAATAATTACAGTGTCTTGGGTAAAAATTTGAAGAGAGGTGGTAAATAAATGTGTGGAAATCGTAAAACTATTACAAAACATTTTGAATTTTGATTAGGTGGGAGACCACTTACTTAAAGAGGGTCACAGTTACAAAGTCCAATATGAAGTTTTACACCCACTTCTAACTGCATATAATACTAATAATCCCACCTAATCACTGTACATGTTTTGTAACAGTTTTATGATTGTCACATATTTATTTACCACCTGTTTACAAATTTTTACCTAAGGTGCTATAATTATTTCATGTGAGCTCCTTTTTCACAAACAAACAAACAATGTAATTAATTTTTGGTTGAATTGTCGCTTACTTTTGTAACAGTTATCATGTAATTAATTCTTTCAAATTGTCACTTACTTCAGCCACTTAGTACAATACTTAATAATTTCCCACCAGTTCTTTGTATACCTTCCTACAGTAAGTTTATCTTTTGCCCATTTATGAAATTCTTTGATGCACATTTTGTAAAGTCTTTGACATAACATTTGATTATAGAAATCTTTGAACCTGACATTGGCATAACAGCCAAAAACTAGTTTGTATAAATCAGTAAATATTGTAGAATATTAAACCAGTGTCATGTACGTTTTTGTATTCATGTTTCAACAATATCTCCATTTTGACAGCTGCCATCCAATCCCAACAAGAAGTCCCTTCCATACAGCCTAGCCACCCATGATTGGCAATGATGGGCACTCCTTCTCCAAGTATGAGAGTGACCATAATTACACTCATAACCTTGTCTAGAAATTGATCACACATGCCTTATCAGTCCAATCACACCACCACCTCCCTCACACTAACTATCTGCCCACAAAGGAGCACCTTTCGTGTGACCCAGAACTGGAGCAAATAAACAACATTCTCTGTCAGGATTTCGACTTCCTTCCATCCTGCCTTGAAATGAGAAATACCATACCCCAAATATCCTGACCTCCCCTCTTACAGTGGTATTGTGCCACCCACCAAACCTACATAATACCCTTGTCCATCGCTGTTCCCAACTCCTTGCCCTGTGGCTCAAATCCCTGTAATAGACCAAGATGAAAAACTTTTCCTATCCACCACCACCACCACCACCACATACTCCAGACCCATCACAGCAATTCCTATCCCATAAAAAATAGGGCAACCTGTGAAAGCAGTCATGTAATCTACAAACTGAGTTGCAACCACTGTACAGTCTTCTGAGTGGGCATGACCAGTAGCAAGTTGTCTGTCCACTTGAATCACAAGCATTAAACTGTGGCCAGGAGACAGCTGGACAATCCTGTTGCAGAGCATGCAGTCCTGCTTAATGTACCTTACTTCAATGACCGCTATGCATCCTGTGCCATATAAATCATCCACACGAACACCAGTTTTTCTGAACTGCACAGGTGGGAATCCTCTCTACACTATATCCTATGTTCCCACAGTCCCGCAGGCTAACACCCCTACCCCTCCCCTTCACTGCTGTAGCATCGAGTATGTCTTCCATTCCACCATGCACTCCAGTCTCTCCCCTTACCTCTGAGCTTTGATGAAATTTACTGAGCTAGGCTGAACTATTCAACTTGCTCTGCGAGTTGCTTCAGTTATCTAATTATGAAAGTTGAGCCCAGAAGACAGACATTATTCATCGCACAGTGTGCAGTAGGTTGTACCTTGTTCCTTTAATGGTCTCGGTACAGACTCTGCAACAAATTGAATGGGGCCTCATGATATACCAAGTTCATGAGATGATTTTCTTATCACTTGCTGTCATCGCCATAAGAGGTGCAAGAAATAAGAATTATTATAAGAGGCCCCAACCCTATTCTGTCACCTCTTCTTGACACAAAATAAACTACATTTCCTAAAAGATAGAGTGCATTTCACTGGATCAATTACAGTTGAAGACTGCTCTCACACTGTAATGAATAGACTATGATTTTTTTAAAACCAGATAACACTGTTGAAATTTGTAGACTAATTGTAAACAGCTATTGTTTTACTGCAAAATATGTTACACTTTTTTCCCCTCAAGCCCTTCTAAGCTCCATAGAGACTCTCCTGCTGTACTGCTGGTTGAGCAACTCAGGGAGAAAAGACACAGCAGAAAGTTCCACTTACCTTTCCTACCTGACTGCATGGACTTGAATTCATGCACTAGTATCCTGCTGCAACATCTTTTAGCTTTGCTGTACACTGCAAATATATTGATCAATGAAGGTGTAGGCTGCTGAATCAGTTAAATGTGCACAAACTTGTTTTGGTCTGGCATTCATGGCTTCCAGTGTTTAAAATGTATGCTTTAATTTGAGTTTTTGAGACTTTAATATTTGCATTGAAGATGGTCACTTGGTGACTGGGATATTTTTTATTACAATATATAGTTTCTAAACTTTTACAACCAATGTTGTTAATTTGCTTGTTTACAATACCTAAATTTCTGAAGACAGTATGGAAGAAGTAAAGAAAATGATTCTGGAAAATTCCCACCAGAGAGATTGCTGCAGATGTTAGCATATAGTTTAGCTTATTCCAAGCCTTTTTATTTATTTATTTTGGTATATTTTGACCATGAAACATATAGTAGGAAAATTTCTTCCAAAATTTTTGAATTTAAACAAAAAATGACCTGGAGCAGACATCTCTGAGGAATTTCTGAATGAAGTCAACATTGATCCTTAACTTTTAAATGAAGTTATGACAGGTGGCAAAAAGTGAGTTGTGATGTCAAAACCAAATACCCAATCATCCCAATGGAAACTGTCTTGAGAAACAAGACAAAAAAGAATCAAGATCTATCACATGTGAAGTTGGTTCTCTCTGCTTTTTTGATACAGTGGGATGGCACATCTTGAATTCCTGCCTTATGAGAATACTATTGTGGCAGTTATGATCATACTGTTATGGAATGTATGAGCAATATTCACAAAGCAATCCTTAGAAAATGACCATAATTGCAGCAAAACCACCTGATACTTATCAAGCAGGCTGTGGATGCCTTGTTGTAACAATTGTTCGTGTTGGTTCTTTTAATAACACTGGAGGACATCCAATATTAGTAAAGTTTATACTAACAATTTTAGAGAGTCTTTATTATTATTATTATTATTGTAATATGCTCTTTATTGTAAGGAATCATAGTAGGCTTATGGTAGATGGTGATGAGAGTGTATGTGGTTGGATTAAAGATTCTGGTGTTTGTGAAAATGTTAAGCTTCATGGAGATTACACATTGAAATTTCACCATGAGAATGCTCCCCCTGACACCTTAATGCTTGTTCATCATTTTGTCAAGAACAAAGCCATAATGTTAATTCAGCCATTGCATTCTCCTTGCAGCAACTTCTTTTTATTCCAATCTGAAGAGAACTATGAAAAGACATTGTTTTGTTACTTTTGATGACATGAAAACACAGAATTACTGAATACAATAACAAAACATGTTTTCCATAAGTGCTTTCAAGAGAGTAAGAAGTATTGGCACAAGTGTAATCTATTTGATGTAGGAGTACTTTGCAACAAAGTTACTGTTGATCATGAAAAATAAAGTTTCTTTAAGAAATACACCTCATCTGCTCATTAACTGTCAAGAACTAAACACAATTTGATCAAATTCTTGTTTTTCCATTGTCAGAATATGTATTGCAATTCTTACTATGTCAAAAAAAAATTTTGAATATAGGAAGGGGAAATTAATTTTTTGATGTCGTGTGCTTGAATCTTTTTTATGTTGGTAACAATTTTCAGATAGTTATTTGTTTATCTTTGTTATGATCTAAGCTGTTTGCATGTGTATATATTGAGTGCAGTGAATGCTGTCTCATATAAATTTTGTGTGCTATGAGTTAATCGTGTTTCTGAGACACGTCGGTGTATTGAATTTGTGTGTTGCCGCTGAATTTGAATAAACCTGTTACTTAGTTGAAGCCAGAACTGTCATTCATTTTAACAGGTTACAGGCCCAGATCGCCGGTGATATGTTTTGAGTGGATATCATGCGATATAGACATGTCGGTGATGGCTTCGGTTGTTGACACTTTAAAGATTGAAATACTTGGGCCTAAGAACTATTTGGTATGGAGCAAGAGAGTGAAAGCCTTCTTGGTAGGAAAAAAGTGTTGGGCTGCAATAGATCCTGGTTTTGATGAGTATGATGATCTGACTACTGAAGAAGATACCCTTAGCTATCTAACTGAGTTAGTGGAAGAATGTTATCTGAATGATGTATGCAGACATGAACGAGCTAAACACGCCTGGAATAGACTCAAGAGCATACACTTCAAGATTTCGCCATTCCAATTTGTAAGTACTATGTATGAGTTAACCAATTGCATTAAGAGATCAGATGAAGCTGTATGGGATTATTTGAATAGAACTGAACAGCTAGTGGAAAAACTGAGAAATCATGGATCTAACATCAATGATCAAGATTTGGCAGCATATATGCTGAGAGGTTTGAAGCAAGAAAACTACAAACAGATTGTTCATGTAAGGGAGCTAAACAAAGAAAAATTAACATCAGAAAATGTTAAAAGCAAGCTGCTGCTAGAGGAGAACAGATTGGAGACAGAAAAAAACAAGGGTGACAAGAGAAATGAAGAACTAAGAAGCTACATGATGAAGAATAAGAGAGATTTTTATTTGAACTTTGGGAAGACAAGTGATTTTGTTAATGAGAATCATAACTCCTCAGATAGATCAGGTCACTGTTGTGGTCAACTAGGGCATTTTGCTTGAGACTGTATCAGGGCGAAGAAAGTGAAGGCGAGAGGAACAGTCATTTGTTATAATTGTGGCAAAGAAGGACATGCATCGTTTCAGTGCACGACTTATGAAGAAAATGGAGTGAGAGTTGAAGAGGGGAAGATTGGAAACAACAATGTGAAATTGAAATATGCTGTGCATCTTATGACATGCTCTGAAGATGAAGAAAGTAAATCAGACAGTGAAGCAAGTGATGCAAATGTCTGGATTGTGGACAACAGTTGTAACCAACATATAACTCCTCATCGAGAATTGCTTAATGACCTTGTAAGAAATGTTACAAGATCAGTGCAAGTGGGAAAGAAGAGGGTGGCATGTGATGTGAAGGGGAGTGGATTAGTTGTGTTAAAAATGAATGACCAGTGTGGTGGATGGACTTTAACAAAGGTATTGTGGGTTCCTGATGCATCTGATGATTTTTGTCAGTTAGACAACTTGAAAAAATGGGTGTGCGCTATGAAATTGATAATGGAATATTGACTGCATATGATAAACTAAATAAAAATGAAGAACTTTTCTGTGCTTATGCAAGAAAAGATGATATGTATGTAAACAAGTGTGATTGGTATGAACTGGAGAAATTCAATGGTAAAACTAGTGATAGTGAACAAGAATCTGTCAGTGCTGTTGCCTTCAAAATGGTGAGTAGAGAAGTATGGCATAATCGTTTTGGTCATGCTGACAATTTACCTGATTGTGACCTAATTAGTAAACAAAAACCTAGTGTCAGATGTGAAGTTTGTTTGAAGGGGAAAGCCACAAAATTTCCTTTCACAGAAAGGACAGAGAGATAATCCGCTGTTCAAGATCTTGTTTACTTAGATGTGTGTTATAAAACCTGATTCAATAGGAGGAGGAAAATATGTTCTAACTTTGACAGATGATTTTTCACGTTACAGTGAAGTAAGTGTGTTGAGAAATAAGGTTGATATTTGCGAAGCAATAGTCAAGTATAAAACCAGGGTGGAGAACCTTCATGAAAAGAAACTAAAGTGTACTCAAACAGATGGTGGAGGAGAGTATTGTAGTCATCAATTTGAGGAATTTTGCGTTGTCCATAGACTGTCACTACCAGGGGAACACCAACAAATGGGGATGGCAGAGAGGTTAAATCCATAACTTTTGACCTTAGTTAGATGTATGTTACTAAATGCAGGAATACCATTGAAATTTTGGGGTGGAGCTCTGTATACCACATGTGTGTGTGTGTGTGTGTGTGTGTGTGTGTGTGTGTGTGTGTGTGTGTGTATATATATATATATATATATATATATATATATATATATATATATATATATATATAAAGAAAAAAAAAAAAGATGTAAGTCTAGTGCTATTGAAAATAAGATTCCTTATGTATTGTGGTTCAACAAAGAATTGTCCACTAAGGCACTCTGTAGAATGAAAGTATTTGGGTGTAGGGCATGGGCTTATGAAGAGCACAACAAGGCTGAAAAGTTAAAATCTTGTGCAAAAGAATGTATCTTTCTAGGATACCCAGAAAACAAAAGGGGTTACATACTTTGGGATTTGGAAAATAGGTGTGTAGTCTTGTCTAGAAATGTTGTTTTCGAAGAGAATATTTTTCCCCTTGAAGAATAGGGGAGGTGCATTTTTACCACTGTGTAAGACTTGTAATCATTAACAGTAGAGTTTGATTCTTTTGGTGATTTTGATTATGAATCTGTGCTGTAAATGTGAACAATGAACAGATTGAAAATGAGAGAGAGGTAGAGGTAATGAAGTTGAGGACAATGATGTTAGTGGTAGAGAGTATGTAGTTCCAGAACATGAACTGCAGAGATCAGAAAGAATCAAGACTAGTAGAAAGTGTGATAGTTGAGTAGGATGTAATTTACATGTAACATGTGAAGCATCTGAGAAATTACCTAGGAATGTCAAAAGTGCCTTGAGTGGTGCAAACAGTAACAAGTGGAGACAGGCAATGGAAAAAGAATTGCAAAATTTTGAGAAAAATGATTGTTGGGTGTTAGTCGAAAGACAAAAAGGGAAAAATATTATAGGGATTAAATGGGTATTCAGAGTCAAAGAAGGATCTGACTCTCAAAGAAGGATTTATAAAGCTAGACTTGTGGCCTTGGGGTATGGGCAAGAGGGGGTTGACTGGAATGACACATATAGCCCTGTTATTAGATGTCAAGCTGTTAGAATTTTGGTTGCCCTTGCTGTTGTGAAAAATTGGTGTATAGAGCATTATGATGTAGATGCAGCTTTTTAAAGAGTGCGATTAAAGAAAGTTTTTGTAGAACAACCTAGCGGCTTAAAAAAAAAGTGTATTTAAATTAAAAAAGAGTATGTATTGTCTGCATCAGAGTTCTGAAGATTGGAATATTTGCTTCGATGGTGTGCTGAAAAATATAGGCCTAGAAAGATCAGTATGTGAACCATGTGTATATTTTTGTAAAAAAAAAATTGATTATTGGAATTTATGTAGATGATATTGTGATATTAAATGTGAATTGGGTCATTATCTAGAATTTAAGAATCTTGGACAAATTAAAAATTTCTTGTCTATGTCAATTACAGTAACTAAAGATTCTGTGTATGTTGATCAGTGTAAATATATTGATGATGTGCTACAAGAATACAATTTGCAGAATGCAAAAGGGTGTATGGCTCCCTTGGATGTAGGTGACAAGAGAATTGCAGGAGAAGCTGATGGTTGTAATCAGAAGGCTATAGGTAACTTATTGTACATTGAAAATAACACCAGACCTGATATATCTTTTTCATTTTGCAAGCTGAGTCAGTATTCACAGACTCCTAGTGTGAAAGATTGGCATAGAGTTAAGAAAGTGTTCAGATATTAAAATAATAATAATAAAGACTTTAAATTGTATTATAAAGCTACTAACGATTCCATTAGTATTTATTGTGATACTGATTATGCTAATTCTGAAGACAGAAAATCTGTTTCTGGTTTTGTATGTAAATTTGCTGGTTCTACTATAATAGGGTCATGTGAAAAACAACAAATAGTTGCCATTTCAACTGTAGAAGCTGAGTTTGTGTCAATGGTCTCCTGTGTCAAGGAGACACTATGGTTGTATAATCTGTTCAAAGAACTGAATGATTTTAAGTATTTAACATTGCCAATTGCAATTTTTGTGACAATCAAGGAGCTATATAAACTAGTTAGACTTATGTTGTATCAGAAAAAAAATAAGCATATGGATGTTCGATACTTGTTTATAAAAGACAATGTGGCTAAAGGATTGGTAAAATTTGAGTATGTGCCATCTATTGATAATGTAGCTGATATATTTACAAAAGCATTATCTGTGGAGACAACTGCTAAGTTTAGAAAAATGTCAGGACTCATTGAGTGAGAGTTGTTTTTTTTATGTTTGTTTTTGACAAGGGGAGGTGTCAGAATATGCATTGCAATTATTTGTATGTAAAAAAAAAAATTGTTTGAATATGGGAAGGGGAAATTAATTTTTTGATGTCGTGTGCTTGAATCTTTTTTATGTTGGTAACAATTTTCAGATAGTTATTTGTTTATCTTTGTTATTATCTAAGCTCTTTGTGAGTGTACATTGCCATGTTGAAATGTCTTGCAGTATTGTAAGCAAATGTCATGACTGGCAGAATTGTATCCCAATCCTTCTGCTCAACATCGACGTACATCGACATCATGTCAGCTAACTTCTTGTTAAAACGTTCCGTAAGACCATTTGTCTGAGGATAGTATGCAGTTGTCATTCTGTGGACAATGTCGCACCGTGACATTACCTCTGATACTAGTTTTGACTGGAATACTTTTCCACGATCAGATATCATGACACGTGGTGCTCCATGCTTCAAAATAATGTCTTCTACAAGGAATTTTGCGATCTCTGGAGTCGGCACAGGTTTGGTGACAGCGTAGCGTGTGAGGTAGTCAGTGCAGATTATTATCCAATGGTTACTGGTTGTCTACTTCGGGAACCTCCCTAAAAGATTGATCCCAACTCGGTGGAATGGAGCCGCTGCTGGCGGAATCGGTACGAGATGTCCTGGAGGTAATTGTGGCACATGCTTCCATCACTGGCACTCTTTACAGTGACTGACATAGTGCTTGACAGATCAGTAGAGACCTTTCCAGTAATACCTGTGTCTGATTCTGTCTAGGGTATTGGAGCATCATGGAAATATTTTAGAATAGCTGACTGGAGATGAGCTGGAACAACCAGTAGCCATTTGGGGCCCAGTGGATCGTAGTTGCTCTTATACAATGTTCTGTTTATAAGTTGAAACTCTCCATTGGTCGGTTCTCCTTTCTCCAAGGCTTCTATCGTTTTAATAGTGCTGGATCGTCCCTCTGTTCAGCTGTAACATCATCTAATTCAGTGAGGGCTGAAATTTCATTAATGCTGTTGTGTTCCACTAATGGATTCCTCGAAAGGCAGTCGACATCTTTATGTTTGTGCCTGTTCTTGAATACCACTCTGACATCATACTCTTGTGCCCATCTTGCTAGTCGACCTGATGGATCCTTCAAGCTAGTCAGCCAACACAAAGAATGGTGGTCTGTCACGACTGTGAATGGTTTGCCGAATAAATACGGCCGGAACTTGTTGATAGCCCAGATAACCGCGAGACATTCTTTTTCAGTTGTAGAGTAGTTTATCTCGGACTTTGTGAGTACTCTTGATGATAGGCTATCACTTTTTCAGCACATTCCTGAACTTGTACAAGTACTGCACCAATCCCATAACCACTGGCGTCTGTGTGAAGTTCCATTTCTGCATTCTCGTTGTACAAGGCTAGCACTGGTGAGGAAGTTAGAGCCTCCTTAAGTGTCCGGAAAGCTCTTTCTTTTGTCTCATCCCAGTAGAATTTGGCGTCTCCCTGCAGTAGTTCTTGTAATGGATCAGCCTTGTTCCAAAATCCTATTATGAAACGTCAGTAGTATGAGCACAGCCCGAGAAAACTTTTCACATCACGAATGTGCTGAGGGAAATTCTGCCCTTACTTTATCTGGATCAGGATGGACACCATCTCCGTTGACTAGGTGCCCCAGGATTTTTATCTCTTTGGCGATGAAGAGGCACTTCTTTGGATTGAGGCAGAGACCTGCAGCCTGAACACACTTCAACACAGTTGACAGGCGAATCAGATGTTCTTCAAATGTTTTTAAGAAAATGACAGTGTCATCTAAATAGCAAAGACACATTGTCCACTTAAGGTGTTGAAGCAAGTTGTCCATCATGCGTTCGAATGTGGCTGGAGCATTAAATAATCCAAATGGCATTACTTTAAATTCATAGAGGCCATTGGGTATAATAAAAGCCATCTTCTCCCTGTCAGCTTCGTGAACCTCGATTTGCCAGTAACCTGTCTGCATGTCCATAGTTGAGAAATATGTAGCTCCTTTCAAACAGTCTAAGGTGTTGTCAATGCGCGGCAATGGGTAGACATCTTTCTTTGTGATTCTGTTCAGCAGCCGATAGTTGACACAGAATCGCCATGTGCCATCCTTCTTTACGAGGACCACCGGAGATGACCAAGGACTCTCCGAAGGTTGAATAATGTCATCTCGCAACATCTTCTCCAGTTCCTCCCGAATTATCCATATTTCAGCTGGCGACACACTATACGAACGCTGGCTAGTTGGCGGATGATCCCCAGTATTGATACGGTGCTTTATTGTGGGCCGTTTTGTCTGACTTTTCCCCTGCTGAGGTGTGAAAGCACCCAAAAATTGGCGTAGTATACCTAACACCCGCTGGCGTTGTTCCTTGGTCAGTCCAGGCCCTATTGGCAGTTCCACGTTTGTTTCCGCCAGCGTGTTGTCTGTACTAACAGCAGAGCATGGGTCTTCATTGATGACATTGAGATCATCATCCTGGATTGGTTCAGCTGTCCCGATATACATTTCCTTGGGGATAAGTTGTGACTGCTCATGACAATTTGTGATCCAAATCTCTCCTTGACCACCGGTAATGCTTATGATAGCTGCTGGTATGTAAATTTCTTTTGTGAGCCTGATAAACTTTTTACTATCAACAAGAACTTCACAGTTTAACCAGTCATCTGTGTTTGTAGCTTGGGATGCCTGAAGGAAGTCCCATCCGAGGATGACATTGTGACTACATTCTGTTAGCACGACAAATTCAAACGGTTGGGTCCTGTTGTTGATGGTTATTCTTGCGACACAAGTTCCTGCTGGATGGATGTACTTTCCATTCGCAACCTTCAATACAGTTGCCCCTGTATCACAGAACATTGTCTTCTTTAGTATGTGGTGATAATTATCTGACAGTACAGAAAAAGACGCTCCTAAATCAACAAGTGCCCGGACAGGTTGGCCGTCGATTATGACATCAATGAGATTTCCCGACATCTTAGCGACTGTCATCCATGGAGGATTTTCACCTGTGGCGGCCTCACCTCCGAAGATGGTTGCTTCGCGGCAGCTAGGGGAGTGGCTGGTACCTCTGTACGGCGAAGGCGAACGGCTGCAGCATGTCGGGGAGCCACCTCATCTAGGGTACGGCGATGGGCTTCTTCCTATAGGTCGACGATCAGCAGGTGATTGCCTGGGATAGAACTGCTCTGATGGCTGACGTCTTGCGGCAAAATAATCATCGAATACTCGCCTTCTCTCTCTGCAGTAGCGTACGACATGTCCAGGGCGCCCACAGTGGTGTGTTGTCTTCTGTCCTCCAGACATCTGTTCTTCTGCGGGGCGTGATTGTTGCTGGGGGAGTTGGTTGTGGCCGCGTCGGCTGGTTCATAAGCTGCCGTTTGGCGGCTGCAGCATATGTCATAGCAGGGCGACGCCATTCTTCATGTCGGGTGCGATTGGTGGGACAGACAGGAGCTAATGTCTGAAATATCTCTTCCTCAGCGGCGTCGGCTCCCTCATGACTTACAGGGCTTACATCCATGGCCATAATCTGATGCTCGCTCGGTCTAATAGTTCCGTCTGCCATGCACTATTGTGATTCTTCTCTCACAATTTGTCATATGAGAGAAACGAAGTCTTGCTGGTCATCTACAACGGCCATGGGGACTACATTGGGGAGTCGGTCATACTTCTTGCGTCCAACTCTCCTTTGTTGCATCTCTTCAATACGTTGGCACCACCTGATGAACTCTTCTGTCGTAGTGACGTCTTTTATCAGAAGGGCTTGGTACATGTCTTCTTCTATACCCTTCATCAGGTGCGTGATTTTGTCGGCCTCAGTCATGTTCGGATTGACAGTGTTACACAGGGCCAAAACATTCTGTATGTAAGACTGTCGGCTCACCATGTCATTGGGCCCAGTTCTTCAGTTGTTCTTCTGCCAAGCGGATTTGTCGCTGTTGGTCTCCAAACGTCTTCTTAAGTTCCACCTGGAACATTTCCCAGTCATTCAACTTGTCTTCATTGTTCTCGAACCATTGCTGGGCTGTTCCATCCAGGTAGAAATAAACTTTGGCCAAGCACATTGTATGATCCCACCTGTTGTACTTGGCGACTCAGTCAAATCCTTTAGCCATTTATTAGGATCCTGTCCAGCATCTCCAGAGAATACCGACGGGTGTCTGATGTGCAGCTGGCCTACCGTTGATTTTGTGTCCATGGTTCTCCTGATGATATGGACTTTTGGAAGGATGTACTCGGTATATCCCTTGTATTCCGGTTCTAGTCCGTGTAAGCGACGGATTCTACTTTGCCTAATCGGAGCCACGGTGATGCAGCTGTTGCACAGGGTACCCGGCACCTCCACCAAACAATGTCATGTTGAAATGGGAGCAGGCTTGACTTTGAAGGCAACTGAACACAGCGCTTATACTCAAAGCACTTTTATTACGAACTCAACATACACGCAGCACTGACTGCCTCTCACGCAGAGTGCTCTGCTATTTATACACAGACAGAATTTACCAGAAAATAGAAGAACAGTTAATAAGAAACAAGTAAAATTTACAAATGAACATAAGAAAGATGTAGAACCTTCTGGAATTGTTAATTACAAAGAAATAAATTTTTGCCAGTGGGCAGGATTGAACCGGCGACCTTCAACACCGCAGTCCGGGACGCTATCCCCTGCGTCACGCCAGCAGTCGGTCTTTGTGGTCTCTCACGGCAATATATTGTTTGCAGTGAATGCTGCTTCATATAAATTTTGTGTGTTATGAGTTAATCATGTTTCTGAGACATGTCAGTGTATTGCATTTGTGTGTTGCCGCTAAGCCGGCCGCGGTGGCCACGGGGACTGAGGCGCTTCAGTCATGGTCTGCACGGCCACTACGGTCGGGGGTTCGAATCCCCACTCGGGCATGAATATTTCTGCTGTCCTTAGTTGTAGGTAGTTCATAAGTAGTTTGTAAGTTTAGGGACTGATGATCCCGTAGTTAAGTCCCTTAAGCTTAACAAACATTTGATTTTTGTTGCCGCTGAATTTGAATAAATCTGTTACTTAGTTGAAGCCAGAACTGTCATTTATTTTAACATCCATAACACAGCCGTTATGGGGAATTGTAGTCAGTACAACCAGCTTTAAACGGAAGGTGATCACAGATCAATATAGACGATGTTATTCAAAAACGTTTCACTAGATCAGTTACTACAGGCACTACCATTTGAAATGTCTTTATTGTGTCATCATTAATGAAGTATACTTCAGTCAAAAGAAGCAGCAGATGGTTAAACTGTGGTGTCTTAGTAATTATAATTAGAAACCCAAACTCACAGAAGAAATCTCTGGCCAGCATTTCAACAGTCATATGAAATGACAATACACACTACGCATCATAATATATGCATTAATTTGTGCTGAATTTTGAATCAAAGGTGTCACATAAAATTTAGAAAAACAAATCCATTTTGAATGAAAAGGAATAACAACATAGCCATCTTTTTACATCTCACCCTAGAGCTCCATTTCCTTCCTAAAAGTTTGATAGCTTTGCAAGCCACAGAATCTATATAATTTTTTAAATACCTCTCACTTTCTTATTGTGACAATTTGGTATGTTTCAGGGGAGGGGAGATGGGGTGAAGGAAAAGCATTAAACCTAATTCATTGCATCGCTAAGGAATTCCTGTAGAACATGACCTGTCTTCTGAAAATACAGACCCCTTCTGTTGTACCATGGTCTTAAAACAGGACAACTTTCTGAAGCCATTCATACCATTGTACCTTAGCCAAGCAAAGAGACAAAATTATTGAAACCTCTGCAACAGTTTGTGTACATTAAGTAAAATTGTTTGAATGTAAAAACCAAGTGGGATTTAAAGTTTTGAACAGTCATTTGTTTGAAACTGAAAATATTTGTATGTACCATATGTTCTTTTAGTCTGGTTCATATACTTTTCATTAAGTTATCAGAAGTTTTGGAAAAATCATTTTACAGTTGATCAATTGCAATGCTAACTATCCAAACTGGAACATAATGAAAGATCAGAGAGAACACTTTCCATAAAGTACAAATGACATAAAATGCAGTCTATTGTGAAGTGAGGAAGACAATGAAATTTGTATCAAGTGTTTCTGCCATTGCTGACAATAAGTTCTGCTTCCACATAATCTCAAAGTTTATCTGGTGTAGTAGTGAATGTTGTACTTTAGGCCAGTTGGCTGTCAATTTTCAGTAGGCAATGTTGGGAAAAAGAAACCATGCATTCCGATGGGCAACAAAGAAGTCATGAACATTGCATACCACATGTGACACAACATTATCTTGTTGCAATTTGATCTTTAGCGAACTTCAAAGGTATGGGTAAACAACAGGTTTCAACACTGCCTCAAGGAAGGCAGGAAGATTAGGGTTTAATATCCTAGTGACATCATGGTCTTTAGAGAAAGTAACACTGCCTGGCTAGAGTACTGGTAATGTGTATTTGGTGGGTGGAGGAGCGAAATCCAATACCACCCCAAATGGTAATAACAAATGCAGTGTAAGTGTGGCGATGTGTAAGGTAACAGTTAAATATTCTCTCAGCACAGTGTCTCCAGACACTATCCTGACCATGGTGGTGGTGCAGATACTGTAGTGGAAGAATGTTGAACTGTTGCCTTATATATCACCAAACAGGTCCTGCACCCAATATTGTGGTTTGAGGTGGTATCACATTCCTGTCTTCCACCTCCTTGGTGCTACACTAACAAGCCAGCACTTAATATCTGAAGTGTTGGAACCTGTTGTCCTCCCATACTTTTGGATATGGTGATGCCCACACTGCAACAGGATAATGCATGACCACATGCTGCACACAATGTTCGAGACATCTTTGTAGCTCACTGGATTGCACTGCTTTGCCCCCCCCCCCCCCCCCCCAATTATCTCAAACTCTCACCTATAGAAAATATCTGGCTCAAAGTACACCACCATTTACTACACCAGAAGTGTACAATGGATAACTATAGCTCAATGTTGAGATGTGTAGAAGCAGTTACAGTCAACAATGGCAGCACCACTCAAGACTGATTCCATCATTGTACTCACTTCACACAGGGTGTATATTTTTGAGTTGTGATCTTTGTAGAATGTTTTATCTCCCCCAAATATATTTCCCTTCTCATTGTCAATTTCACTGCAAGATGATGATTATGAAACTTGTCAGAACATTGCCACAGAATGATGCCTTAGAGTAACTGATAATGTGAAAAGATTCATCACTGAAGTTTGATGAGATAGCTTGCATTTCCTCCTCTATCGAGTTTATTTTATCCACTATTATAGTAGTTACACAGTTTGTATTCAATTAGTTCTCTTAATGATTCATAACACAACTTTTGAAAAAGTAACAATTACTTTATTGTCGCAATTCAAAAAGATCATTTCGTTACAATTAATAAACTACATCTTTGTTTTAAAAAACCATGAACATACACATTTTTATCAATTGACTGTTGTAGCTCACACTAAAAAAGGCACGTTTTTCTTTCAATTAATCTTAAACACAGATCTTAATTTAAAATATTTTAAACAGTGGTCCATAAATTTCATTAATGAAATGTTCTGGTTGTGAGCAATTATAATTTCATTACATTTGCTGTAAATGTATGTAATATGTTGATATAATCGTAGACTGGTAACTTTACAACTCTTTATTATTTGGTTTTGACTCGTTTCTGTAAAATGAGATATTTCATCCAGTTCATATTTACATGTCTTTCCCTTGTCTTCAGGTATGGGAATGTTATTTGTCTTAACTTATAGTATCACAATATATTGCTTTATATCTAAAGCAATAGGAATAGTCAAAACAAGTAATCAGAAACTTAAAATTATTATACAAATATTTACATAAAAGTGTTGACTAACATGAAATTTTATGTATTCTACAGCACTAAGATACTTGTAAGTATTTGTACATAGCATTTTCAGTCCACAAATTTCATTATTCTTCATCTTCATATATCACTAAGCAGTAGATACTGGTAAGGAGTTTTGTATTAGTTTTTCCAAGCAGTGCTGTATATGAAATTCAACATCATTTTTTTGTGTGTAACATATGGAGTGTTTTACAAAGTCCTTTTCGATTCTCGGCAAGAACAGAAAAATTGTTAAAACAATATATAATGTCTGGATAGCCTGTTACTGAATAAAGTGACAGCATGAAATTAACCTTTTAAATAAGCTAAATAGGAACTTTTATCATATCTTACTAGTAGTCTCCTTCACTACTTTAACATCAGACCATGCAAATAACATTAAGAAATACCACATCAGGTACAACAGCCTTCAATAAAACATATGTAATCTGTATATTACAATTTTTCTGTGCTAATGTGTCAAATCTTTGCATTGTCTCAAATACATGCTTGAGACATGGAAGAGAATGACTACAAGAATAATGTCCTGAGCATAGATTCTAAGCACAAATCAAGAGAAAAATCTAGTACATTTGTGCTACCTAGCTCATCACAAGCATGTTTGTCTATACTCTAATATTTCTACAGTAAGACATGTATGTGACATTATCATGCTCATCATGACAGCCACACCTATGTTCATCAGATCACATTTTATAAAAAGCACAAATCAGTGTATGATATGTATACCACAGAAAGTACCCATGTACACTAAGTAATTGTCAACAAACAGTCTCCATGGGAGAGGAAGTGTTTTTAGTGGAGGGCGTGTTGATTGAAGAGTCACCAAGTGAAGGAAACCCTTGAGAATACGAAGACAGATGACGATGAGCTGCCGTGGTTCTGTCCTGTTGTTCACGCAAACACCACATCCTGTTGATGGCAGACCATACCTGAGGTTGACACCCAACTACACCAAATATAAAAACACCCTGCAATGCATTTGCAAGGTCAGTGACATACCAGATGTATGCAGGTCCACCTATTGCCCATGATAATATGTCAATCACCCATGTTAGTCCCATCACAACAACAAGCTTCACACAAACTCTCCAAAGAGTTGCCCTGTAAAATAAAAGTACAATGTAGTTAGTATATGATTCCGAGACTAATTTAAAATTATGTGATATTTAACAAGATAACTTGTTTTCCAATGATATTGCTGAATATGTTACTTATGCAAATAAAAGAAAAATTTGTGTCCCATCCCATAGGTGTACAAAAAATAATAATTTGGAAAGTTTAGAACAGTTTTCTTATTATGTGCATGCTTACATTATTGTAATGTAAACAATGCTACTGAAATTCAAATACAGATTATTTAGTATGGAAAATGAAGCAAGCACCAGTCTATCAACCATTGTCACTTATGCCTATTTTGGTGTTCTGCTACATGTGATAGAATACAGAGTGTAGGCTTCATGAATGACAACTACCAACTTGAAATAGGTTTCAGAAATTACTGCAACCAGTCGCCGTTTTTCTTCTCAGTGAAGATTTATTAAACCATGACTGGTTTCAAGCTGCCTAGCAGCTCTTCATCAGATGGTATGTATATACATTTAGTGCAAATTACATTTGTATCTGTGGCAGGGCAGAAAATGAGAAAAAGTAAACACTAATTGTGGTTAATAAATCTTCATTGAGAAGAAAAAAAGGCGACTGGTTGCAGTAATTTCTGAAACCTATTTCAAGATACAGTTGCAGGTTCCAACACATAATGGATAAAAGTTTTACCAACTTGAAATGCTTTGCTATGATGTAACGTGGTACAGGTTATACAAAACAATCACCTTATATGTGCTGATTGGTGAACAAGTCTTAACTGGTAGACTGTGAGATAATACTTATTTTACTAACAATTATAAAGTAAAAATTTAATCATGGCTGCAATACAGCAACAATGTTATTGCCAGATTTTAGGTGAAATAGCAGCCAATCAGTTGCAAACAATTAAGTGTATTAATCCTTTATCTAAGGTAGAACAGCAGGTTGCTGCTAAGGAGCTTTGTAAGGTGCATAGATTAGCCTGCTTAGCCATAACAGGCGGAATGAGCAGCACACCAACTGCTGGGATGGAAACCATGCTGGATGTGCCCCCATTACACCTTTGGGTCAAGATGGAGGCAGTGGCTGGTGCATACAGACTCAAATCTGGCAACAACTGGAACTCTTTGGTATATCCAGAATCACATAGTGAGTGAGGTAAATATAGGAAAGGTTGGGTAAATGCCAGCCGACTATATTATAACTCCATACTGCTTCAACAAGCCTTTTAATATAACAATTGGAAGCAGGGAGCAGTGGGAGAAAATAGTTCGACACCGTACGGGGGATATTGTCTGGTTCACTGACAGATCAAAATCAGACCAAGGTGTTGGGGCTGGGGTATATGGGGTGCAGCCAAGACTGGAGGTCTAAAATTGTTGCAGAATGTCACAGGGTTCTAGTGGAGCTAGGGGAAAGCAATAGAGTAAACCTATTGTGGGTCCCTGGCCACTTGGGGAGCAGTGGCAAGGAACATGCCAACAGATTAGCCAGGATGGGGGCAGAGACTCCATTTATTGGACCGGAACCTGTCCTGACAATCACCAAGGCAATGATCAAATTGGAGCTATGTAACTGGCTCAGAAGACAGCACGTAGAATATTGGACCAAAGTCCATAAACAAAAACATGGCAAGGTAATGATGCCAAAGCCATGTTTTAAAAGAAGGTCTGCAATCCTGAGTCTGAACAGGAGACAGATTAGACTCATGGTTTGATTGCTGACAGGCCATGGGAATTTCAGAAAACACCTACATACAATGGGAATAACAGAAGAGGGTCCTAAATGTAGGATCTGTGATGACGGTGATGAAACTGCATCACATATAATCTTTGAATGCATTGCATTGGAGAGTAAAAGGCACAGAACATTTGGGAGAACCAGTCCCAAAGAAATTGTGTCTAATAAAGAACTTGTAAAGGGACTCCTTGCACTGTTCAAGGGCATTGGTTGGCTTTACTAGACATACAGCGAGCGATACTGCACAATAAACTTAGTTTCGGTGTGGTGCTTAACTCCCTTGTTGGAAGTGTAGGTGTTACTACTGTCTTCAAAGAATGTTCTTAGTTGAAAAGTAAGAACTACTTCAAACTGATGGGCAAGGTCTTACACCCAGTTCACCTACTGAGTGATGGATGGTGGGGTAGAATATTTTTAAGAATTTTAGATGTTATTCATTATTTCATAGTACATTTAAAATGAATGTAATCTAAGAGGGTGGGGATGAAATTTTGAAGTTTGTACTATTTTGTTGATATACTCCATTAGTATAGTAGAAAAAAGTAAGGAAAGCAAATAGGACAACATGGGGAAACATTGGCATTCCTGTTCAATTAAGCTAATGTTAAGATATATTTTAGTGTCTTCATTAATATACAGTGTGTACATCAAGTCTGGGAACACTTAATTATTTATTTCACAAGAACTAAGCATTGTACTGATATCACACATATGTCATTTTGAAGAGAAATCCACCTCCCTCCCTCCCTCCCTCCCTTTTAATGTATACCGCCACAGAGTGGTTTGGAATTTTGCTGATAGACATTGTTAGTCACAAACGTGGTGAAATCAGGTGCTATAATGGCCTTGGAGTGGCATCTATTGACAGGCAACACTCGTGGCGCAGTGGTGTACCAACACATTCAAGAGGCTGCAGCATGTCCTGGTAGGAATATCCAGTGACAGTGACAGTGAAGAAGAATGGCCCGAACAGTTTTCGATCTGACAAGGCACAAAAACATATACCTTTGGGGACTCACGCTAAACTTCATTACATTTGTGTGGATGCTTTGTAGCCCAGATTCAAAAATTATGACTGTTCCCTTTCCCATTAGTGTGAAAAGCGTCTTCATTGTTAAAAATTAAGTGATCAACAATGTCATCCCCATCCTCATTTAATTGTTGCAACTGCAAACGTAACTAAAAACCCTTGTCTTTGTTGTCGTCATTGAACTTCTGCATTAGCTCCAATTTGAATGGGTTCAGAGACAGCTTCTGTACAAGACTTTCCACACTGTCATTGGAGTCATTTTGAGTTCACAAGATGCATGACGCACCAATGTCTTTGGACTCCTATGAATTTCTCTCAGACATGCCCCACATTCACTTCACTCACACTGAGCCATCTGCTTCTCTTTGACACACACAAGCAACCCATCATAACAAATTTGTTGTGCCAGTGGTAAATAGCCTTCCTTGTTGGTGGCTTATTACCGTACTTGGTTCTAAACATCACTGAACAGCTGTAGCACACTTGTTTTTGGCGAATTCCTATGCACAGAAAGCTTGCGCCACACCTGAATTTGCCATGTTTGTGACTAGTGCTGATGATTGACAAATTACCAAATTACAGTATGATGTGGCAGTACACATGAAAAAGAATTTCAGAGTTTCTCTTCGAATTGACATATGTATGATATCTGTACAATGTTTGGTTTTTGTGCAATAAATAATTTAAAGTATTCCTGGATTTTATGCACACCCTATACGTGTCTGCCTTTTCAAGCACTGTGCTAAAAAAGTACTTAAAAAACATAGTGTACCTCGTGTGAAGTGTAGAAAGTCCTACAGCTTCTTACACACACACACACACACACACACACACACACACACACACCATTGCAAGTATGGCCTATTAATATAAATAGAATTTCATTGTTAGAAATTTATTAATAATCCGTGAGGAATTGTCTTATAATTGTGATGTTTAAAGCTTTCCTGGCATAGTACAGATATTTCCATAAAGTCTCGGGCCGAACTGCTGAATGTCTGTAAATTCTCACCGTGATATTTCAGTGTAGAGTCTTCTGGCGATCTTCAGGTGAGTACCGCCAAAGTACTGGCAAAGAGCTGTGCTTTTTATGACCAGTTCAGCCGACATTGCGCATGCGTGTACTTAGTGTGGACTTTCACTACAACTACATACACTGCTTCGAGTGCCCTCCATGGTGGAGGCTTGCCACTTTGATATCAGATCAATTACCATTGTCATTCAGTTGCAGGGAACTGCGCTGACTACAAAGTCTTTCAATGACAGGATTCCATGCAGCATTTATTTGGAAACCACTGTATCGATTAATAAGAGACTGACAGTGAGACTCTTATTAACCGACACAGTGGTTTCAAAATAAACGCTGCATGTAATCCTGTCATTGAAAGACTTTGTAGTCAGAGTAGTTCCCTGCAACTGAATGATGATGATAATCGATCTGATATTGAAGCAGCAAGCCTCCACCATGGAGGGAACTCAAAGCAGCGTACATAGTTGTAGTGAATGTGCAGCTAAGTATGTGCATGCACAATGTTGGCTGAACTGGTTATAAATAGCACAGCTCAGTGCGTCTTCATCAGTACTTCAGCGGTACTCACCTGAAGATCGCCAGAAAACTCTGCGCCAAAATATCATGGCAAGAACTTTATGACATCCAGCAGTTCGCCCGAGATTTTATGGGAATGTCATAATTGTTGGTATCATACATATTAATTATGTGTTCTAAAGTGAAACTTTTACACACCACCAATGAAATATAAATAATAAGTGATTAGATAATGGTTTACCTTTCTGTTGTTGATTTTACAACTTCCCTTTTCCACAGTCCACATGTAAGCTCATGGGCTGTCGCACCAAATAAAATCAGATTCACCAACAGCAACACTCCTACTGGTCCATAGAAGTAATAAAATATTTCTGAGTCACCTGTAGAAGAGAAATATGCAATATATTATCTATTTTAATTTTCTTATGCTTTATGTTAAAGCATACTTTATTATATGTGTTATTAGTTATAATTTAGCATACGCATACAATTAACCCCCATATCATTATTATGTAACTTTTATAAATGAGGCAGACTCAGTCTTTCTCTCCTCTGATTTCACAGTTTGTACACATGGTTTGTACAGAAAGCTACCATCAGCAAAAGAATGAAGTGAACATCTCAAATGTGTGTTCTTGGCTTTCTTTTTATTTAGACTATCAGTTTATCTAATCACATGCAAAGAGACCTCTAATGGAAAACTTCTGTTTGAACATTAGGCAGATTTTGTAATGTGGAAAACTTGTTTATAATTAATATCACTGTAATCTGTTTATGCACACAATAGATTTTTTGTCAACCTAATATCAGAGTACATATTTCAAATGATTACATCTTGCTATTTTTAAATGCTTCTTATCAGAATGAAGTATTGAACTGGTTGCAACCAGTCTTTTACACAGCTATCAATATGATTTTGTTTTTGGATAAAACATTTTAAGAGGCTCCTTTACTGTCAGCCATACATAACATAACATAAGAACACATAAGAACTAGTAGCATGTTTGGCTTCTACATGTGTGCTGTTTATCTTTTGTCTATAAAACAAATCCATATGTAAACCAAAGTATTTCATGAATTTGATAATCTTTCATCAGTCATCAATTTTTATAATTGTATTTCATTGCCAATGGAGAAGTGGAAGTTTATGAATGTTGCACACATTGGTTGGTGTTTGGAATTTTTAAGGCGACTAAACAGCTAAGTTATAAGTCCCTGCTCCTGGGTAAGACATGACAGCAAAATAAAAATCTAATGCTCAAGGCACAGAAGGAAAATCCAAAAAAGTGTACAGAGTAGCAATGAAAGCTACAGTGACAACACAAAGAAGGAAATACGAAGGAGTAGTGCAGGTGGTTAACTTGACTAAAATGCTGCAGCAGGAGGCTGTAGCTGGCTGATCATAAGATACTAAAGGATGGGCCAGCCTCCACAAATTACAAATCCTGCAGTGAGAAGCAGGAGAGACAACACAAAGGTGGGAAACATTAAAATTTTTGGAGGGTTGAGAACCTAAGAGATCAGGCTAAGGTACCTACCACTATATGGAGTGATAAAAACCAGCTGCACAGATAAGATGTAAAACATAGTCAGCCATAGAAGTATTGTCACCAAGAATTAAAGGAAGTGCAGCAAGTAGATTGAAAGACTGCCACAAAGGGGGTAAAAGGGGCAGTCCACCAGGATGTGGACTACTGTCAAGTGAGCAACTCTCGGGAAAGTCCTCTCGACAAAGGAGGTGGTTGTATATTAGCCAGGTTCGCCCTATACATAGGTAACAGAGGACAACAGAGTCTCTACAAGAAGCCCTCAGTGAGGACTTCCGTGCAATTGTTTGGTGTGTGTGAGGCAGACCATTTATGAACTCCAGACCCTAAGGACCTCGTGGTTAAACTCCAACTGAAGATCGCTTTCTGGGTGCCAATCTCCAGAGACCATGAAGTATTGGCCTGCTTGGCCAGCCGTTTGATGCATTCGTTTCCTGGGGTGCCGATGTGGCCCAGTGTCCAAACAAAGGCCATTGAAAGAACAGATTTGTAATGGGTAAAACCAGAGTCATGAATAGACAAAACTAAAGGCTGTCATGGGAAACACTGGTCTAGGATTTTCAAACCACTCAAGAGTCAGTGCAGATAACTAAAGACATGGAGAGGTATTGGGTCATGCAGCAATGGCACTTTGGAACTCCCACTTACTGAATGGCACGTTGTACATTTCCCAATGGGGAATGCAAAATGACAACTGCTTAAGCCTGATCTACTCTTTAAGGGTGCAGAAACCCGAATTGTAGACTGCAGTCACAGAAATATGCATATAATGCTCTGCCATGTGATCAGCAATAGTGGTAGGGGCAGTTCAGAGGGTACGCTGCATGTGGAGATAGGGGATTCGTGCGGGTGAGCCATAGCCAAAAATGTATTGAACTTTTGATCACATCTGAGAAGGGGAGGCACAAGAACCAACAGTAGCAATATCCTCTCCCCATTCTGTTGGATCATTTGCTGAGCTCAATCCAGGAACTGTTTGAAAGCAATCAGATGCTCTGTGGAAAGGTAGCCCTGAAGCAGTTGCTGACATTCAGGATGGCATCAGCATTCTCTGATATCCACCACGACACTGAATTTCGCTGGAGAGAGCCAGGGAAGATGGGACAGTTGCCTCAGGAGCCAAAATAATAGTTGCAGTGATCTGGTGAGTGCTATACCGATGTTGGCAGGAACAGGAGCAGCAATGACAGCAGCTGAGGTATAAGGCAGCCAATCTACCCTGCAGAGAGAACATCAGGAGAGGCGGTTTGCAGGTTGAGACTGAAGAAGAGACAGAAGGATGGGAAAGTGGTCGCTGCCAGAAAGGTCATCATGGATCTCCCAAAAAGAGATGTGGGAGAAGACTCGGGCTACAAATAGAGAGGTCAATAGCAGACTATGTGCCATATGACATGACAAAATGCATGGGAGCACCGGTGTTGAGAAGGCAAATGTCCTCCTGTGTCAAGAGTCTAAACATCCCTACCATAGTTGGAGGTCTTTCACCCCACAAAGGGTGGTGAGCATTGAAGTCCCCCAAAAGAAGAAACCTTGGGTGACCTAGGTGGTGAGGTCACTGAGAGGCACAACCACATCCAGCGAGAGGCAGACAGATGGTGATATTTTACATTGCCTGGATGTTGACAGTCACTGCCCCAAGAGCTATGTGGAGAGGCAAGGGGGCATTGGGGACAGTAGTGAAGATATAGAGACAGACTCCTCGAGATACCCTGTCATAGACTGAATGCTTTTCACAGTAGCACCAATACCATGAAGGGCAGGGGTCCACTGGACAGATCAGGTTTCCTGTACAGCTAAACAGAGTGCATGTTGGTGGCACAATAACTGTTGCAACTCAGCCAGGTGGTAGAAATAACTGCTGCAATTCCACTGAAGGATGATACTATTGTCAGTCTGAGAAGCCAAGAAGGGATGCTATCTGGCATCAACAGCCATCGATTCTGAGGTTTTGTTGAGTGCTTGGTTATCAGCAGACATTAGGATCTCCATCCCCATCCTCAGACTGAGAAGTCGCAGAGATCAGTGGCTGAGATGCCACTGGAAGCACTTTCTTCTTCTGTTTCTTCTTATTTTTCTTTCCCTCTCACTGTTGCTTCAGTTCGTTGGGATGGCTTCTCTGAAGTGACTTCAGAAACAGATGAAGATCGGGAAGCCCTTTGAACCGTAGCATGTGGATCATTCATCCACCGACTGGGATCTTCCAATCCACTTCTAGAAACCTCAGAATGTAATGCCCTGATGAACGCTTTCCTGTTGAGAAGAGCCAGTGGAGGCTGTTGCTTCAGTAGCTGAGGGACGGGGTTTGGTGTCCACGATGGTTGAGAGAAGTTGCCTCCACAAGAAGTGTTGGGGGGAAAATGGATGATAGGGAGGCCCCCAACCATCAAGGGAGGAATTTGATGGCTCTCAAGGCCCACAGGTGGAGGTGAAACGTATGATACCATAAATAGGATGGTGATGATGTGACAGCAGCAAAAGATGTTACCATAGCGACAGGATGAAGTCGCTCATATTTCTTTCTTGCCTCTGTGCACGTCAGTTTAATCAGGGTCTTAATCTCCATAATTTTCCTTCCTTTGTGGAGAATGGTACAGTCCAGTGAGGAAGGTGGATGGTGCTGTCCACAATTCACACAGACAGGAACATCCGGATGTTAAGGCCACCCACATTCCGTGTATGTGGGCCTGAAGGAGCATGCCCGAATTTCTAACACTTACAGAGATGCATAGGGGAAGGGATATATGGCCTTACAACATACTAGTAAATCATAACCTTGATCTTTATGGGCAATGTATCACTGTCAAAAGCGAAGTTGAAACCACCAGTGGAAATCCTGTGAACTTTAAGTTTCCTATAGACGTGCAGGATTAAGTGAACACCTCGTCACTGTAAGCTGACACACAACTGTTCGTCAGACTGTAACAGGTGATCTCAGTGGTAAATTATACGGTGGACGATGTTTAGCGTCTTATGGTATGTGATATTTACAGGAATATTATCCAGTTTATCGAAGGCATTTAATACCTGCGACTGGGCAGGCCTGCTTCTCATCTTAGGTAGTGACACTGCTTCCCCAAACTTGTCTTCAAGGTTCTCAATGAAGAACAGATGCTTAGTTGATGGATATGGCTCAGATCAGTCTAGGGCTCCGCGCTCCTCTGATAATGTAGCAAGGGAAGGGGACAACTTAGGGTCGTATGCCATTGCATTGAATTTGGTTCTGCCCAGCTTATAAATGCTAGTGGCCGTTCGACCACCAGCATTTCATTTCAGACACTTCATGGTGCTCCCACCATATGGAGGGATTGTGTAACACAATTTTGGAACCCAAACATTATGGAAAGAGACATATCAAGGAGGACCTCTAATACTGTGGGCAGGGATTATACTGGATACTTAAACACACCTTCAAGAAAATTTACTGTTGAACTGGTAAGGTCAGATACTGTGACAAGATCTTCTGACCTCATGTGTTATGAAGGACAAGAAAATTGGGTGGATGATAATGCTCGACTTCATAGAGCAGGGGTATCTGGTTTTTTTGTGCAAAAGATATTGCATGCATGACGTGGTCGGCTCGCTCTCCTGACCTGAATCCCAAAGATGCACTAGGGAGACAAGTGTCATCATATCAACATCTACCAACCCCTTTCCAAGACTTGCGAGTATCTCAGCGGGAAAGATGGTATCATTCACATCATGCCGCTATTGTTGAGAGGTGGTCACAAGCATTACTGAGCAAATCTGTTAAGTTGGGGAAAAAATCGGACTGACCTGTATTACGGCCCACTTTAGATTTGTAGTTTTATAAGTTTTTGCAAACATTTTGGACCAAAATATTAATGTAAATAATAAAAAATTAATTAATAAGAGTGTCTGAAACCCTTTTAGGAAATAAAACTAGGTAGTGGCGGGTTCCGAACCACCGACATTTAGCATCATAGTTCAACGCCTTGCCCACTACGCTACAACTATTAATCAAAAGATGAGTCCTTTAATCTCATACTATTGATGGCCGTTCTTAACTGATGCTAATATGGCATTTGTAGAGACTAGATTATCATTTATCGTACGAAGAACGACGTGTTTTTGTTAATTGCTCAGTGCGCCATTGCTTTGAAATGACAACGTGTAAGTTACAATAAGAAAATCATCAAATACGCAACGCAAGATGGATGGCGTATGCAAGAGAGAGTTCTGGGCGAGGAATATCATGTGACGTCTCCGAATGGCTGGTTTTCGTTAATTCAATGGAGGGTGTCAAATCTCCGTGATGTTTGCAAGTATGTCTCAAACGATACGAGATATGAAAATAAACGTAAGGGAGCTAAGTTGTAGATGAACGGTTCGTTTGCAATTACAATTATATTACAAATGGCTTTTTTTGTATTACTGCCGTTTTTTGTCCGAAAAATTTGAAAAAAAAGGAGGTTCTGGTCTCTGGCGGCCTACAATCATGTCTGCAAAATTTGGTGCTGATCGGTTGAACGGTTCGTCTTAAAAACAGGGAACACGTTACGGACAGACATACATACATCTCAAAATCGCCGTTATTTTTGCAAATATCTTTGAAACGCTACGAGATATGAAAAAAACATAAGAGAGCAGAGTTGTAGAGAATTTTCTCCTCCACAAATTCGGTTATTCAATTTTCGTGTCAGATGAATAGTTAATCCGTTATTTTCATTTAAATTTCGAGCTGTCAATAGGCGATTGCAAAGGCCCACTTTTAGTGTTAGCCGGCCGCGGTGGCCGAGGAGACTGAGGCGCTCCAGTCACGGTCTGCACGGCCACTACGGTCGGGAGTTCGAATCCCCCCTCGGGCATGGATATTTGTGCCGTCCTAGTTCGTAAGTAGTTCATAAGTAGTTTGTAAGTTTAGGGACTGATGACCCCGTAGTTAAGTCCCATAGACTATACAAACATTTGAACATTTTTTTTAGTGTTACTCCCGTAACCTAAAGTGGGCCAAAAAGAAAACGTAGACCTTGTTGATCCTTCATTATGTATGTAAAATGTTCAAATGTTGGTATAGTCTATGGGACTTAACTACGGGGTCATCTGTCCCTAAACTTACAAACTACGTATGAACTACTTACGAACTAGGACGGCACAAATATCCATGCCCAAGGGGGGATTCGAACCCCGACCGTAGTGGCCGTGCAGACCGTGACTGGAGCGCCTCAGTCTCCTCGGCCACCGCGGCCGGCATTTTGTATGCATGTAAACAAAAATGATACCAATCATGTGTTCATTACTTACCATAAAACCAACACCTCTTCTGACCAAACTTCGGCCTCAGAATGGAATCTTCGCCCGGAACCAAGTCAACAATGGCAGCCACCGACATTATCAACAGGGGGCCACCCCAGGCGTAGAGCCGGAACAGTCGCAACCGACACACCTCCTGCCGCTTGTCCATGCTTGTTGGCCGCAGATCCCTGTGGAAGGACGGCACATTTATGTCTCACAAAACTAATTCCTGTTTATTATACACAATACAGGTTAAGGAAAGGGCAACCTACGTTTTTAGCATTTGTAGATGTGGAGAAAGCTTTTGAAAATGTTGACTATAATACCGGTACACTCTTTTAAATTCTGAAGGTAGCAGGGGTAAAATATAGGGAGCGAAGAGTTATATTCAACTTGTACAATAACCAGACAGCAATTATTGGAGTTGAATGGCATGAAAGAGTCGCAGCAGTTGGAAAGGGAGTAAGACAGAGTTGTAGCTTTACCCTAATGTTGTTCAATCTGTACATTGAGCGAGCTGTGAAGGAATGCAAGGAGAAGTTTGGAGAGGGAATTAAACGTTCAGGGAGGATTTGCCGATGACACAGTAATTCTGTCAGAAACAGCAAAGGTCCTGGAAGAGCAATTAAATGGTATGGACAGTGTCTTGAAAGGAAGATATAAGATGAACATTAACAAGTGCAAAACGATGGTAATGGGATATGTATAGTGTCAGAAAATCAGGTGATGCTGAAGAAATTAGCACCGGCGTTTTAGCCGTGCGCACTGGGGAGCGATGTTGCGGTGCGCCGTCGGTGGTGCCGTTCGCCGTCGGGGGTTCGAGCCCTCCTCCCCCCCCTCGGGCATTGGTGTTTGTGCTGTCCTTAGATTAGTTTACCTTAGTTCAAGAAGTTTGTAATCTACGGACAGATGACCAAGCTGTTGAGTTCGATAGTTTTACAAACATGTGAACATTTTTGCTGAAGGAATTAGATTAGGTGATGAGGTGATAAAAGTAGTAGATGAGTTTTGTTATTTTGGTAGCAAGATAAAGTCTGAAGGCCAAAGTAAAGAAGATATAAAATGCAGAATGGCTATGGGAAGAAAAGCGTTTCTGAAGAAGCGATATCTGTTGACTGCCAATATTAGTTTAAACATAAGGAAGTCCTTTCTGAAAGCATTTGTCTGGAGTGTAGCATTGTATGGGAGTGAAACGTGGACAATAAGGAATTCAGACAAAAAGATGGTAGAAGCTTTCGAAATGTGGTGCTATAGACGAAGATTAGATGTATAGATCACGTAACTAATGAGGTGCTCAACAGAATTGGGGAGAAAAGGAGTCTCTGGCATATCCTGACTAAGAGAAGGGATAGATTGGTAGGACACATTCTGAGACATCAAGGAATTGTCAACTTAGCGTTAGAAGGAAGTGTGTGGGGGTAAAAATCGTAGAGTGAGACCGAGAGATGAATACAGTAAGCAGATTGGAGAGGATGTAGGTTGCCGTTCGTATCCTCAGATGAAGAGGCTTGCTCAGGACAGGGTAGCATGGAGAGCTGCATCAAACCAATCTGCTGTCTGAAGACAAAACAACAACAACAACAACAACATACATTGGAGATCTTGTGTAATAAATGTTAACTTGCTTTAGTGTCATTACTAACGTAGAAAAACACGCATATAATGTTAATAATTTAAATCTGGATTCATTTGAGTTCCCCAAGATTAAAGAATTCCATGTGCCAACTAGTCTTACGCCAATGATGATCAAAACCACATACAGGGTGCCCACCCTAGACCAATGCTCCTGATGACGACCGTTGTGGCGGGCGACAGTCACGTCGGTATACCAACACCTGCTGCCTGGGCTAACTCCAGACACGTCTCAGTTCGAAGCATGACTGGTCACGAAAGTGAGATTACAGGCCATTTGTGCTTGTCATCCCTTCATTCAGGCTTGTTGCTGTATAAGGTGGTCAACAGAATTCCGAGCAACGGCGCCGTGATCTGCGACCCATATTTGTAATCGGTCTATTAACGGTGCTTGTGCTAACTCCAGCACCAATTGCATGTCGGATCGATGGGGCTCTGAGTGCCTCCCTGACGCTTGCTCGCTTCTCACATTCTGTCACCTCTCTACGTCCATTGCTTCCTTCTTGACGCTGCATTCGGACGTGATTCACACATTCCTGGAAACACTGTCGAACAGTGCCATCATACCTGTTCATATGTCAAACGATTTGCCAATTACTTCAACCAGCTTATTTGAGCCGGACTACACGTCCTACATCAAGCTATATAGCTCACTCGCGCGTGTTAGATCCAAAGTTTACTATTTGGGATTTTCTGCCTCTCTACCCAAGTATTTGTACTGCAACAGAAATTATAGAAAATATGACAGATGCACAACTAGATATGTTTTTATATCATCAAATTCGTTTGCTTTGTGATTTCCATAATCACAAAATAGACAGAATAAAACATTTCCGTATATAGTTTGGCTTCTTGTCCATGGTTTTATCGGAGGCAAACCTACAACTTAAGAATACTTATGAATTCGAAGTGGAATTAAAAACAAAACTTGTTTACCCACACTTTCAACATGTCTAGTGAATGTCTACAATTAAGGCCTCTATTATTAAGACACACAAATAATTGATAATGATGATCAATATTGATGTCAGGTACAGTATATAATGGATAATGGTATAGTGTTTGTCACCTCGGTAAATTTAAGTCACATAACTTGTTTGTGCAGTATCACAGTCGATACTACCCGTGAGTCGATAGCCAGGAAAGGTAACATCGCTGGCGTGCGACTGGAGCGCGACCATCTATGAGAAGCCACAAGCCAGTAACGGTCCCAGTATTCAGCCGGACTTCGAGAACCTCACATAGCCGACGTCAATCGCCGAACTATTATCCTAGTTAGGCTTAGCCTCCACAAAATAAACCTGGAAAAGACTCGCGCTCCTTGCTCAAGAAAGATACGTATATTTTAACATGAATGCTGTATATCGTGTGTTACTAATAAATTAGTCATGTTGCAGAGTTCGGCTACTTCAATTTACGCCTCCCTATACCATGCTACTCAGTGTACTAAACGTTGTGCCCTGTGCTTCGGCGCAAGACACAATAGTTTGGTTCCATGGGGAAAGTTACAGTCCTAGTACAGCCATTACGGAAGTTCATGAGTTATGGTACTAACAGGGAATACTAAATATAAAAACAGAAATAATAAGAGGTTTTGACAGAATTACAGAAATGATCATGAACCTGAACAGATAGACGCTTGAAGATACCTCGATCAGTAATATATGAAGACACCAGGAATTCTCTCTCTCTCTCTCTCTCTCTCTCTCTCTCTCTCTCTCTCTCTCTCTCTCTCTCTCTCTCTCTCTCTCTCTCTGTGTGTGTGTGTGTGTGTGTGTGTGTGCGTGCGTGCGTGTGTGTGTGCAGGGCCGGATCTAGGACATTTGCCAAGGGGGGCAAGCTTAAATTTGCCGCCCCTTCTTTCAACCCCCTCCCCCTCTAAGAATCGACTTTTTGACGCTAATTGGGTTACATATTTCTAAATAAATGTCACAATCTCACAACATGAACTTGTTTTATTGACTGAATTAAGATAAAAGGACAACAGAACAATTTTAATACACACAAAAATATTACAAGATTACTCATCGTACAAAAATCAATTCAAAATTTCGCTTTTCGAGCTTTTTTTTGTTGCAAAACTGCTTTTCATATCATCATAGTTTAGAGAAGCTGTTCGTTTGTGCCCTATGGATATTATACTCAGATTTGTTAAGCAGTCGTGCTCCTCAAGTGTATTTAATTAGTTTCAGCTTGCTGAAACTTCTTTCTCGAGACGAAACAGAAACTAGAATGGTAAGATATATTTTAACGCTTTAGTAAGGTTGCGATACCCCTCTAGCAATTTATTTTTATAGATTAAACTTAATGTTGATGATGAAGTAGAATCTTGCAAGGCTCTGTCCACTGCCAGCTCATGTTGTCTGAAACTTTCAACTTCTTCTCCGCTAAGATCTTCTGCCAGTTCATCTGCTTTGGCCTTCAAGTCCTCCACTTCCATTTCTCGAATTTGCTCACCACACAGAAAACTAATTTTTGCACCAATTTTCTCAAGTGCGGTAAACCTGTTACTAAGCTTTATTTTTTTTTTTATTTTTTTATTTTTTTTTTAAACGGTAAAAATTCGCCGCCCTCTAAATTCTGCCGCCCACGGCAACTGCCCCTTTGCCCCTTCCTACATTCGGCCCTGTGTGTGTGTGTGTGTGTGTGTGTGTGTGTGTGTGTGTGTATGTGTGTGGTCCTTACCTTAGTGTAACTAAGTTTAAGTAGTAGTTCCAAGCGACTGATGACCATAGCAGTTTGGTCCAATACATTTACAAAAATTTGAAGACAAACAGAACCTCGCCCACGCCGCTTCCCATCGCATCACGCTGGCGGCCCCTTTGTCACATTCACTTTTGCTGGCGCAGCGGCGACAGAGTTACGTTGTGATTTATTTAACACACGTGCACTATTTCAAATCTTCGGTATCCACCTGTTAAACAAAAAGGGGGGAAAAACTGGAAAATGCCGGAACTCGTCCCGGACGAAATTAAGCCGTGGTTAACTGGTACGAAAGTGGGAATGTGTCAGGATTTTTGATTTAAATGTTTTCAAAGCTGTCATCAAGTCGAGAAGCTAGTGTTCATGTTTTACAACTTCCTCTCTGGCTAGGCTATATTCGTTTTTTGTCGTGCCGAGATGGGAGCATTTTTCATTCTGCCCACCGCGTCGCAAGGCGTCGCGCCGTACTGTTGTGTATCGCGGCGGCAGCAAGCTGGCGCGCCGGGCTGGGCTGGGCTAGACGCGAGGATCCGGAGTCTCAGACAGACCGGAAGGACGCTGCTATTCCGAGAACCTGCCGGCGCCTCTCTTGTCGGCTGCCTTCCTCTACCCACGGCCCATCTCATTAGGCCACACAACGCGTGGCCGCCTCTGAGTCAAGTGGAAACAACTGACACCACATTCCGATTTTCGCATTCAGTAATTACTGCGCCGCTTGTAAATGTTGACTACTGACCATTAAAATTGCTACCCCAAGAAGAAATGCAGATGATAAACGGGTATTCATTGGACAAATATATTATACTAGAACTGACATGTGATTACATTTTCACGCAATTTGGGCGCTAGATACTGAGAAATCAGTACCGAGATCGACCACCTGTGGCCGTAATAACGGCCTTGATACGCCTGGGCATTGAGTCAAACAGAGTTTGGATGCCGTGTACAGGTACAGATGCCGAAGCAGCTTCAAGACGATACCACAGTTCATCAAAAGTAGTGACTGCGTATTGTGACGCGCCAGTTGCTCGGCCACAATTAACCAGACGTTTTCAATTGGTGGGTGATCTGGAAAATGTGCTGGCCAGGGCAGCACATTTTCCGTATCAATAAAGGCCCGTACAGGACCTGCAACATGCGGTTGTGCATATCCTGCTGAAATGTGGGGTTTCACAGGGATCGAATGAAGGGTAGAGCCACGGGTCATAACACATCTGAAATGTAACGGCCACTGTTCAAAGCGCCGTCTATGCGAACAAGAAGTGACAGACTTGTAACCAAAGGCACCCCACACCATCACGCCGAGTGATACGCCAGTATGGCGATGACGAATACACGCTTCCAATGTGCGTTCACCGCGATGTCGCAAACACAGATGCGACCATCATGATGCTGTAAACAGAACCTGGATTCATCCGAAAAAAAAAAAAAAAAAAACATTTTGCCATTCGTGCATTGGTGCTTCCAAACCCTTTCCGTAACTTTTGTGAGATCGCCATTCGCCACCACGCCGGCGGTTCGTGCAAATTGTCGCGCCACTTCATGAAGGTGCGGTAACTCGCGTCACAGTACTTCGACCGCTTGGGGCGCCTAAAGTCTCGTACCTCTTTGCCTTGCACCGCGCCGACCAATCAGAAGAAGAGGTCACGCCAAGATGTGCCGGCGCATCGATAACCACGACAGGAGTGTAGCGGAGCACAATTCAGTCTAGCAATCAACGGAAGAGTAAGTCAGTATAGCAGAGATCCGTCTACAGCGAGCGAGCTGCCTACGTTAGCACAACCTTGAACACTACTATTTCCTGAAGTAGATCATTGCAGAACCGATTTGTACCACAAGCACATCTCATAAAAGTCGAGTATTCCTTTCTTTTGTAATAAAGTGTATTTGAACTAATCGCTTCTTTCAGTTACAGACCTTGTCCACAACCCTAGCTAGCCACAACCTATCTCCCAAACCTACATTACACAGAGCAGCATCCCGAAGATACAAAAGTAACGTACAGAATTCCGCTCAACGCCCCCCAGTAGCCATAGATGATTTCCGACGTCAATGTACCTTTCGCAGTCAAATTTGAACTGCCGATATGCAACAGCGTTTTTGGCACATTTTCTTTCTGTTGCCTGTTTTTACTCATTTCCTCGTTATTTGGATCACACTCGTCGCCTATTGCATTTGTAAGGGCGCTAAACATATGGTAATCGTGCGCCCGAAACATCCTATCCATGGATTAAGAGATGTCGCTATAGTTATAGGTCTGTGCGGATACGGATATCCGCGGATATCCGCAGTATATCCTACTTTACAAATAAAATTGTGAGCGACACGGATATCCGCGTGTCATATGCGGATAAAGAGCACATTTCATTGTTTATTATGTCATATCTCCTGAACTGTGTGTCTCACAGCCATTTAATTATATCAATAACCGTCACGAAAGTGCAAGCAATATGTTGGCAAAGTTTCATCGCAACCGAATGAACGGTACAGCCGCGCATAAAATACCAACAAACATACAAACATTCATGTTTATGTATTAGATAAGTGGTGAAAGAAGTAATAAAAAGTGACAGTAACATTTTATAGCAATTTTCATAATGAGATGCGGTGTACAGTGAAAGTAACGTATTTGGGAGGTGCTGGCCGCAGCTGCAGCCGCATGGTCTCTTTTTTCTGACAGTTACCAATTAGAAGTAGACAACAGTTTTAACACTTAAATGACATGCTTTGCTTTGTGCGGCATAGCCTCTTGTGCATTAATGTGGGGGAAATAAAGTGCCATCTTTTTTTTTTTTTTTTTTTTAATGTAAACACAGTAAAATCTTCTCTATGCCGATCAATTTTAACCACTGAAATTCAAGAAAATGCCTTTACTAAACAGCTGACGTAGTACTTTGACCACACGGGCTCCGAAGCGCTACTGTGTCCGGAGCGCCAATGTTTTTCTGTTTGGAATAGCCTGTTTTGGAGTAGGTATAAAACAGTTACCGTGATTCGAGAAGTCAAAAATGGATAAGGTGTCGCTGAAATGACACTCTAACAATAATTATATCATCAGATACCATGGTTTTAAATACTGCTGTCTATTACTATTACCCATTCAAATCTCTAATATCTGCGGATGAGGATAAAGTGCCGCGGATGCGGTTGCGGGTATGGACCTTGCGGATGTGGTGCGGATGCAGATAACACTGTTTATCCGCGCAGACCTCTAGCTAGAGTACAGTAGTTGAATGCACAATATGATAGCTGTCTCATTGTTTTTTGTTGTCTTTTTTTTTTTTGTTACTAGGAATATACGGCTCCAAAAATGTTCAAATGTTTGTAGAGTCTATGGGACTTAACTACGGGGTCATCAGTCCCTAAACTTACAAACTACTTATGAACTACTTACAACTAAGGACGGCACAAATATCCATGCCCGAGGGGGGGATTAGAACCCCGACCGTAGTGGCCGTGTAGACCGTGACTGGAGCGCCTCAGTCCCCTCGGCCACCGCGGCCGGCTATACGGCTCCGTAGCACAGTTAGTAGAGAGCCAGACTACAAATCCAAAGGTCGCGGGTTCGATCCCCGCCAGGTCCTGGGATTTTTATCTGTCACTTTCCACTTCTTTCACCTCTGGCAGTGTTGCCGATGTGAAAAATACGGAGTAGTACCGTGGTTGTGAACCCACTTTAAACAGTAGGTCCCTCTATAACTGGCTGGGAAGTCAGTTCGAAGGTCGGAGGAATACAACGGCATACCACCTCCGAACAGGACCATGCCTAGTAAAGCAATATGGTGTTCAAACTAATCTTCGGATTGTTGACTGCTTTATCTTTACCACAAAGAAAAAAAAAGCTCTAACATTGCCCTGACTGTTGCTAATGAAGTTTTTCCGTGAACTACGTTGTCTTCGTTTAAAAAAATAAGAGAATTTACTTTCTGGGTGCACTTCGTATTTGTTACACAAGCAGATGCTATTTCACGCTTCCATACTTATCAGGACGTAATAATTAGTGAAGTCAACATTAACTCGCATGAGGCGCAGAGTGTGTGCTCTGGCTTGGCAGAGGCCGGCTTTGTTTTCGCCGACCGCCTGGCGCGCGCGGCGCCTTCGAATGGCAGCGGAAATGGCGACCCGTAAATCACTGCAGACTGCAGACGCGAGGCGAGGCGCCGGCTTGGTTTGCTTGGCGAACGGCAGCGCGCAACGCGGGCGGCCTACTCGCCAGGCGCTGCCCGCCTCCCGACACTGTAAACAAAGGCTGGTGCTGTCAATAATACGCCGATACCAGTAACTTAAATCCCAAATAACCTCTGTTCATCGAGATAACTTTTGCCTTGATTATAACAGTTTTTCATTATGAACTGAGTAAAACACCGGCAAATGACATACAACTTTGAATCTGTCTGATGAACAGCGACTGGAATCGAATTATTTTTAACAATTTTATATATAAGCCAACCGGTTGCGTAGTTTTAAGTACTTGACCAATGTTTCGTTGTCGCTAGGGACAACTTCATCAGAAGAATAAAAAACAGTTATATGGAACACATGACGTCAAAATTAGTGCATGAAGGAACAGCGACAACGAAACTTATGCCAAGTACCTTCAAACTACGCAACTGACACATAAAATTGTTAAAAATAACCGGCATATAAATTTCCCATAGACTGCTAATTTTTCTTAAATGGTGATCATATTGCGCCCTATGCAAGACACTTCAATTTTTATTATTATTCCATATATGTTTCGGCACATTTTGTGCTATCAAGTGAGGATTTCTTTATTATTGTTCTGAAAATTATAGTAGTACTGTACAAGTGCCATTTTGAGATACATATAAAAGTTTTTACAATTTCTTTCAGTGTACAGTCCCCACGAGGTCCTACGATTTTTATCTGTCACTTTCTACTTCTTTCACCTCTTGCAGTGTTGCTGATGTGAAAAATACCGAGTAGCACCGTGGTTCGAAATCTACGTTAAACTCTGGGTCCCCCTATAACTGCCTGGGTAAGTCAGTTCGAAGGTCGGAGGAAGGCAACGGCATACCACCTCCAAACACCACCATACCTAGTAAAGCACTGTGGTGTTCAAACCAATCTTCGGATTGTTGATTGCTTTACCTCTTTACAGTTCGCTTAAGTTCGCAGACGAAATTATCTGGTTTAGTTTTGTTGAAATAAAGCCTATAAATACAAATTTCATATTTTTTGTAGTACATACCTTACATTAGGCTACATTAAAAGCACTGAGTATAGTAGTTATTATTTCTTGTTGTAATAGTTTTGTACACCTTGTCATCTGAAAGACAAACCAAACACTTTACATTCCTTGTTATTTGATTTTGCGTCGAAAACGCGTAATAAAACAAAAATTGAATAACAAGGAATAGAAAAAAAAATTTAAATGTAAGGGACTTAGGTTCGTTATCAGTCCATAGGCTTACAAACTACTTACACGAACTTAGAGTAACTTACACCCGTGCCCGAGGGAGGACTCGAACCCCTGACGGCGAACGGCGCCGTGCAGCGCAGCAGGGCGCCTTAGTGCGCACGCCTATTCTGCCGCGGCAAAAATAAACTGTTTTATTTGTCTTGCAGATGACAAGGTGTACAAAACTGTTACAGCAACAAATAATAAGAACTATACTCAGTGCTTTTAACGTTGTTTAATGTAAGGTACGTACAAAATATGTGAAACTCTTTATTTCTAGACTAATTTTGAGGCAACTAAAACAGATAATTTTGACTGCCAACTTAAGCTAATTGTACAGTGAAGAAACTTGTAAAAACGTTCATATGTATCTCAAAATGATATTCGTGCAGTAGTACTATCAGTTTCAGAACAACAATAAAGAAATCCCACTGTTGATACCACAAAATGTGCCGAAACGTGTATGGGAAAATAACAAAAATTGAAGTGTCTAGCATACGGCGGAATATCCTCAACATTTATTTAAGCAAGCGCGGAAGAGCATCATAAAGATAATTGCTGATTTTTATTGTTTTTAAATGCAACTTTCATAGAAGTAATTTCCATTGGTTTGAAACATTAGGTGGTTATAGAAAATGGGCGAAATCTGATCAACCCGATAACAGTACTGTCAGTTGGATCTATCAAAATCGACACAGGAGTGCTAAACAACCATCATCAAGCTGATGCCAGATTGCGTGGTCTCTACACATAAATGCGCAGTGTACAATACTTGCTCTCATTCTGCGTCATTGGTTGTATTATAGAATAGTACTCCCCTTATTCGGAAGAATTTTACAAAGTGTAGTAGAACCACCACATAGATCTGGTATCCCATACGGCCATACATTTGATTGAGACATCTACTTTTTCACTGATGTCCTATAAACTTGGGGTAGTAACTAAATCCCTAATTTTGTGCTTCACAGTGAAAAATTCATATTATTCAAAAGTGACGCTTCAACGAAGTACTCGACATGTCATCAGCTGCTGCTATCAACGCAACTGCCTCATCCACCTTTCCTGCCTTTTCCTGAGACAGGGAGACCAATTTTACTCTTATTCCACAGCCTCAACTCGATATAGATAACGATGTAATAGAAAACCTAAATGAGCAAGTAAGAAAAGTAGGTTTACAAATTTCTTTCACAAATGTGAGAAATTGTCCAGAGAAACTACTCCTAAATCAAGAAAGTCAATTTATTCAAATGTTTAGGTAAGTGGCTTACCATAAACAACAAGGAAAAAGAAAATATATTATAAGAACAAATAAGATGAACATCGTGACTTCTGCAGTTTTCATCCAATAACTTTCGGGTGTGCAGCCGGATCCCGTGGACATCCTACCATGATATTTCGGCCCAGACACGTCCTGCCATCTTCAGGAAGACTTTGAGGAGAAGATACTCGAGTCTACTGCTTGAAAGCCCATAAAATTCTGGCGCTACGTAGATGATAATTTTGTTATATGGGCTCATGGTAGAGAAGAAGTGGAGAAATTCCACTGTCATTTAAATTCATTACATGAAAACAAGTTCACGTTGGAGATTGAAAAAGATGGGACGTTATCTTTTTTAGACGTACTAGTGCATCGCAAGAATGACGGGTCATTGGGACACACTGTGTATAGAAAACCTACGCACACAGATCTGTATTTAAAATCGTCAAGCTGCTATCACCCCGCAAAAAAAAAAAAAAAAAAAAAAAAAAAAAAAAAAAAAAAAAAAGTCTTGCGTAAATGTAATAAGAAGAAGAAATACACAGAGGACGCTGATAACAAATCTATTGCCTTCCTTCCTTATACCGGAAATGTGTCCTCCAAAATAGGCAGGTTGATTTAAAAAAATAATAAAGTCATCTTTCGTCCACCAGCGAAGAGGTTGGCTTTAGTAGGATCCGTCCAAGATGATCTGCCTCTGAGAAAAGTTGTTTCTACCAACCGTGGATAAATCGCCAAGCGGCACAGTATGGTGTTGAATGCCTTCAACAAAAGAAGAGTAGCAAAGTGTCGCTGTTATTGAAATAAAGATGACCAGGTGGAGATCTGGATTAACACTGCACGAGTAAGTTACAAACGATGAAGTTCGAACGTTATACAGAGTAGTTCCAATATGAGATAAAGCCGTCTACTTTCCTACTGGCATGTCCTTACATCAGCGAAACAGCAGCGGCAACGACTGGTTTTAATTTTAAAGGAAGTGAAAAATGACCATTAGGACGACCTAGGCAACGTAGCTCGACACTCTGCATGAAGGCCTTTTACCCTGACCAGGCACAGGACCGAAGGAAGTGGCGACGGCGCTACAAAACAAGGGATCCTGCCAGCAGGCGGAACAAACACTAAGAAAGAGTAAGACAAAAAACACTACAATACAGTGGTGGGAACAGGGGCCGAAACACTAAAGTTAGTGCAAAAGGGTGGGATAAATAAGGTTTTGAAAATTCGAAGGTGACTAGTTGGAAGCACGTTCAGCCAAAGGGCAACGAGTAAATGCAGTAGACCACGACCCAACAAAGAAATCTACAACATGTAGAGAACATAATACACACCATGCACAAAATCAGGAAGTCATTCTTTGCACATTCGACGAGACTGGAAAACGATAGGATGATAAAACATTTTAATACAAATAATAGAGCTTAAAGGACAAACTGTGTGGTTGACACAGACTTTAAATGATCTCAAAGATGGTAACAATGAGATATTAGACACTAAAAAGAAAAACCTATATAGGAACAAAATTCAGTAAGTGGTTTTCAGGGAAGAACAAGAGAGGGGGAAAAAGGAGCAGCATAACATGGAGTCATGAAGTAGCTCAGAAGACAGAAATCGGAATGCACGAAAATTATTGGGCAGGGAGAAAGAAGCCGGAATTGATATCTTGATTTAACATGCTCTGTAAAAGTGCCATTCGAATAAATAAAATGAAATAGCGAAACATGTTTCTTCCTTGTTTTATATGCCTCTTTTCCACAGTTGCAGTTATACAATTTGTATAGGATGATTGGCCGTCTCTTGCAACTGTAAAAATTAGTCTAGGACCAGACGCGTTTCGCTGTATTTTAAAACATCTTCAAATGTCAGCTGTAACAACAGATTCGGTATACATTTGTGTATGATATTACGGTTTTGATCGTGAACTGTTCTCACGCTACAGGTTTGTATTATTCTAAACATAATTAATTATTAAAATTACTCAATTTTTCTATGTTGCCCTCTGTCACACTGTCACGTATACTGTCAGCACATATTACGTATCAGTCAACTGTATAAAACTGCCAGTAACTCGCCAAATCTGTCTTATTTAGGAGTTGCGAGATACGTTTCTCTCTCTCTCTCTCTCTCTCTCTCTCTTTTTTTCTTTAGCTTTTAGTTAACAAGTCTGCTGTTGCCGAAGAAATTTTCGCATGGACTTCCAACTACTGGGACTGAGGCGCTACAGTCACGATCTGCACGGCCACTACGGCATGGATATTTGTGCCGTCCTTAGTATAAGCTAGTTCATAAGTAGTTTGTAAGTTTAGGGACAAACCCCGTAGTTAAGTCCCATAAGCTTTACAAACATTTGACTGAGTTATTAAGGAAGCGATTGAAATAAAACTAGCGGATAATCTTTCTGGGTTGAGGTCCGCCTGAGTTTTCTGTTTATTTAATGCTGTGAAAACAAAAATACATTGATTTTACTACTGTAGTATATGTAGCGTTGTCATCTACAACCAAAATTCTCTCTTTCAATCTTGTGAGGATTTTAAAAAACGTTACTTTTAGTGCGAATACGTAAATTTGGTATGTGGGGATATTTCGATCGTGTGCCTACTGTCTATTACTTAGTTTCTTTTGGCGTACACTTCCTCTTCCGTGTTTTTGTAGGTGGCACACATGTAATACACATAGTTTGCGGACTTTTTTCTATCACAATCACTTCGCACTTTAGAAATTCGCGTGTGTATACTTTGTTAAAATGCGTAAACATACAGTTTTCTCCAGAGGAATGGCGGTGGATTTGAATAGTGTTTGTTTTCTCTCTGTGCCTGTGTGTTGCGCGCGTGCCTGCGTGTGTGTGTGTGTGTGTGTGTTTTAGCTGTTAGTGTCATCCTTTCTGTACAACTCATTTAATGGGTTAAATAATGTATTTTTGCATAGTGTTGTGTATTCATTCATGACTGATAATCTGCTGAATAGTGATGAAGATTTTAGTTTGAATTTTGTATGGAATCCTGCTCTCTCACTTGTCTAAAAACGGATAAAATGTGACCTCACCCACTGAAAAGTGAAAACGTTCACTCTGCAGCGGAGTGTGCGCAGATATGAAAGTTGTGAGACGGCATCGTGAGTCATGTCTGGATAGCTCAGTCGGTAGAGCGCTTGCTCGAGAACGGCAAAGGTCCCAGTTTCGAGTCCCGGTTCTAGTACAATTTTAATCGGCCACCAAGTTTCATATCAGCACACACTCCGCTGCAGAGTGAAAGTTTCATTCTGGAAACATCTCTTACGCTGTGGCTAAGCCATGTGTCCACCATATCCTTTCTTCCAGGAGTGCTAGTCTTGCATGTTTCGCAGGAGAGCTTCTATTATCAATTTGTTCGTGGCGATTGCCGACAGCAATAAACTTGAGCAAAGGCATTTTACACTTAGCTGTCATGTACGATTTATTTATTATGCAACTGGTTTCGGGAATATCCCATCACCACGGCATTTAAATTTACATAAACAGTTCCGTTCGGCGCGCAAGTTACGGTCTGCACGTTCACTACGGTCGGGGGTTCGAATCCCCTCTCGGGCGTGGATATTTGTACCGTCCTTAGTATTAACTAGCTAATAAATAGTTTGTAAGTTTAGGGACTGATGACCCCATAGTTAAGTCCCATAAGCTCTACAAACATTAGAACAGTCCCGTTTCATACATTTCCTGAATTAAAGATGTCGTCTTAACCATAAAAAAGATGTCTTTTGACATACTGATAAAAACACAGGAAGTGGTTCTGCACTTAACCTAAATAAAAACATTGCTGTTTCGTAAGAAAATAAGTCATAGTTTTGTTTATTATCGATATTGCTGTTGGTTTTCATCTTTGGTCGTGTGATGGCGCGGTGTGTTTGCTTGCTTGCTTGGTGTGTGTTGTCTCTCTGTTGTCATTGAAAACCGAGGTTTTAAACGTCGTTGCACATTGCTCGCTCGCTGCAGTATTGCCTTCAGAATGACAGGGTGTACTCTCATCGAATTTCGGCTGACTCCGCCGACTTTCATACCTGGCTGCATGCCAGAAAGTTTTCAAATTTCGAAACCTGCCAAGTCGTTTCAGGGCGTTCAGCATCCATGACGGACTGCCAAAGACGATAAGGCTGCACCCTGAAATTCCGCGAGTCGTTCAGGACGGCAGAGGAAGACTAGGAAGGACAAAAGGGCCCTACAGACGATGCGATTTATTGCACCAATTCGTTGGCTACCCGATAAATTGGGCGGTTTTAGGCGCTACCCGACCAACATTCCATGTCGACCGGTTGCTTGTGCCTGAGCACCCGATCTCCGATTGCCCCACCACATCACCCGACAAATTGTACCGTGTGTAGCGCATCCCGTCCAACTTCCATGCCTGAGGTCGTCTGCACAGCGAACACGCGAAAACAAAAACAGTTCGACAGACAGACACAAGAACAGGGTGGAGCTGCGTGCTGTTGGTCGGAACGTGTGTAGGCTGCTACAAATTGGTTGGTATGTTTGACATCTTGTTGGTCGTACGATAAATCGGAGCGTGTGTAGGGGCCTAAACCCGAGAGACATCGAAGAAAAAATGGCATGGAAGGCAAAAAATCTTGTTGGGGGGGGGGGGGAGTTGAAGGTGAAGGTGGCGTGATGTCGGCCAGCTTTCCCGGAACTTGCTGCCACCCCATCCCCCTAGAGCCACCCCCTGTCAGCGCAAGAAAAGCACGCCGGCGCTCCCTGCCTCCCCGTACACCTGCGCTAAAAGCAGTGCCACAGCACAGACAAATGCCCAGGCCCAGGGCACATCCGGGTCCGCCGCCCCTGCAGTCTACTTACTACCTGCTGCGCGCCAGCCGGCGCCACGGCCGCCGACCAGCCCCACAGCCGATAGCTCACAGCACAGCCTGGCCCAGTGCCCGCGCCGACCCGACACCCCACAAAAAAGCGCATTAATCTCGCGACACCAATGCCTCGCGCCATTATCTCACCCCTCTGCCGCGCCCCCACTGTCTTAACAGCTAAACAACTTTCACTTACCACAGGGGGAAGTGCTCTTTATCTTTCGTAGGCTTCTGCCGCTGCATACTCAATCTCTTCTCTGTGTGTGTGTGTGTGTGTGTGTGTGTGTGTGTGATGTTGGTTAGCTGCGCAGGCTCTCTTTAACAGGAACGACCCCACCTCTCTAGTAACATACGACCTTTATTAATCAAATACACTACGCCTGGAAAGATGACGTCTATTTTTTTGCCGCGGTGGTAGCCGAGATGTCTAAGGAGCCTCGCTGCGGAGCGCGCGGTTGCTCGCCGTCGGAGGTTCCAGTCCTCCCTGGGACAAATCAAATCAAATGTTTGTAAATCTATCGGAGCAAACTGCGTGGTCATCAGTCCGTAGCTTACAAACTACTTAAACCTAGGTAAATTAACTTAAGGACAAAGAGACGCCGGCCGCGGTGGCCGAGGGGACCGAGGCGCTCCAGTCACGGTCTGCACGGCCACTACGGTCGGGGGTTCGAATCCCCCATCGGGCATGGATATTTGTGCCGTCCTTAGTGTTAGCTAGTTCATAAGTAGTTTGTAAGTTTAGGGAGTGATGACCCCGTAGTTAAATCCCATAAGCTCTACAAACATTTGAACATTTTTGACAAAGAGACACACACCCATGCCCCAGGGAGTCCTCCCTGGGACATGTGTGTGTGTGTGTGTGTGTGTGTGTTGTCCTTAGGATAGTTTACCTTAGTTTAAGTAGTTTGTAAGCTACGGACTGATGACCACGCAGTGTGGCCCGATAGATTTACAAACATTTGACGTCGGTTTTGATTCAGTGACGACAAATACCACCTGGGGAATAGTAGATGTACTGATAATGGTTTTGGAGTTGAGCAGACAGCGTGTGACATATCTGCCACAACACCAGCTGGGTGTACACTTTACAAGCCAATGTGTACATCAACAAGGCTCAATCGAATTGTAGCCTTCCGAGAAGCGTGATAGTTCTTTGCGACAATAGACACGTAATTTGGATGGAAGTGCTGTGTCTGTTATACAACTGTGCTGGTTGCAGAGCTCAAACATTGTCACACCCGTAGACGAGCTTCTGGACGTCCAAGCACCACAGACATCAGCCAAGTTCGTCGTAACGGCAGCAGTGGCAAATCCTACAGTTGCAAGTTATTTATTAATGAAGGATTAGGAAGGAAAGGACTCACATTATCTGCGCAAGGGCATTGAAATTATACAATGGCGACAAGTGAAACTGTGAGCGGTGCCGGGAATCGAACCCGGTCTCCACCTTCTGGCCAGCGATCGCTTTAACCACCTGGTTACCCGTGCTCGCCTCCCGTCCGTCTCAAACTTCCACTAGTCGCACGCTATGGCTGTAGCGCCTCTATCGTCCATGCCCTCTTAATTCGCCATTACAGATTCCCGTGCGAGGTCGAACGTATGACCGCATCTGCGGTGAAGAAAATGAACCAACGGCGTATTCGAGAGTAAATACTTATATTGGTGTGTCATCTGTTCTTTCGGACATTTAAGAAAAAACAGACAGCACATGAATGGAATAAAAATCGTACAGTTACCACAGCACAGATAAGAGGGTTTGTGAGCTCAGAAGTGACAACACGGACTGTTGCCACCAGGTTTCGGATGCCAAAATTTTTCGTGAGGAAGGCGAAATGAGCACTGAGACAGATGATTCCCCACTTTTCTGCCCGTGTTGTTTAAACAGGATCATTTGTCTCTTTTGTACTCTGACAGGAGCATTTTTCAGCTGATATAATTTCGATGTGGAATAAGAAGAGAATTTTTCTCTAAAAGGTTTTTACCTTCACATCGGGAGGACGGTGGTTCAAATCTACCTCCTGCCATCCAGATTTAGGTTTTTGTGAGTTCCCTAAATCACTCCAGGCAAATGCATGGATCGTTTTTTCAAAGGGGAAGGCCGAATTCCTTCGCCATTCCTACCCACACAACCCGAGCATAACCTCCGCCTCTAAGGACCACGCTGTCGACGGGGCGTTAAACACTAATCTTCCTTCCTCCTCCTCCCTTAGGTTTGCCATTGCTACAATATTTTCTGTGTGATATTTCCAATTTAATTTGTTCGTAATTGTTATACCTAGGTGTTCAGTTCAATTTACGGCCTGTTGATTTGACTGTAATTTAAAGTTATGATGATGCTCCTTTTCTACGTTTTCATATCTTTTAAGGCTCTATAATATTAAACTTTTCCTGTGCAAGGAATCTAATAGTGGACCACATCACTTGATACTGAGATAAAAGTCGCCGAGATGGCGTCAAGTAAAAGACTTGCACTAGGCGGCCGAACAATCCCACGTGCCGCGGCGGAGTAGTCGAGCTCATTGAGGCGCTATGCTCCGATGCGCTAGGCCGTTCCCCGTCGGGGGTTTGAATCCTCACTCGGGCATGGATGTCTGTGTCGTCGTCTTTAGTATAAATTAGCTTATAAATAGTTCGTAAGTTTAGGGACTGATGACCCCGCAGTTTAGTCCTATAAACTTTACAAACATTTGAACATTGCCATACGATCATTTCACACCATATTTAATTATTTTACTATCAAATTGAATATTAGCTCAAGAGTCATTTACATTTTTTTTTAAATTTTCCTTATTTGCTGTAAAAAAACACATGACACTTCAAAGTTCCGACAGGATATAACGCTATTAGTACACATTATGAAATGCTTATCTCTGTTTACATAAGGATTTACCAGTAACAAACAGATACCATAGATTTTATATAAAAAAAGCCAAGGTAAATATTAATCTGAATGAAAAAACAGGTTACAACCACTTTTTACTGACGCCTAGCAACAAAGCGTACGAAAAGATGCAGAATATTTCCTTTGACAAACTGTAAAGAGACTAAAAAGTCTCGAGCAAATTTTTGGACGTTATGTAAATAAAAAGGATTATATTCCTTAATAATATCAGTTTGCTTTAGCTAAAACGATACAAAACCAAATTACTGACTATAGAAACTCACAAAAGCCTGTTTTTGTGAGAACCAGCCGCAAAACTCGCCTCACGAAATCGTGCATACTAAGGTTCCTGTAAGTACGAGCTGACGCATCCGCCATTTTCATTCTCGTGGCTGTTAAGTTAAACACACTGCGGTGCTCAAGGATTTGCGTCACGGCACTTCAGCACGACATTACGGGTGGTTGTGTTGCCATAAACTGCTCAAATCATTCCAGAAGTGGATACAGAACGTTTAGTTTCCCGAGTGATTCTACCAGAAGAAAAAATGGAACATTAAATGTCGGCGCCAAACCTGGAAACCCGGACCGAGCCGACAGTTATGTATTGTAAGTAAATAGTTATTATTATGACTTGAAGCAATATTTAATAGTAAAAATCGTATGTGATATTTGAAATTACATTTTTGTTTAGCTCTTCTGAAAGCTGCCTGTAGGTAATTAGCAGCCACAAAGGAAAGCATCCAAGAACATACTGTTTTTAGAGCACAGTATGTGTGTCTTATATAGTATATTGAGAAATACACCTCATCAAAAAGTTTTGTATTGACATTGCGCCAATTGTTGAAGATACTTCTGTTACGTATTACAAACACTAAAACGGAAAATATAAATATACTGGGCAAAAAGTTTCGTTACGGCTGTGACAGCGTACTGTGCTGATACAGGCAACTACCGTTGAATGCTATTTGTGGTATTTCGAAGTTTTAGCGTCATAACTTGTACTATGTAATTTGAAAGAATAGTACGGTACCTGATGCTTTTTCACAAAATACACCCTCAATTCAATTTCTTATTAGTAAATGTTAATATTGAAGCATATCTATAAGAGGCTGTAACATAACTGGCAAAGAATACTAGGTAAATTTTACTTATGGTTACGGCTGCGTAGTGTGCTAATGTTGGCAACGAAATGTTTGCTTTATAAGGATTATTAAATTACTGTACTGTACTGTTACATATGAAAACCTGTCAACCTTAGAGAAGGAACAGAATTATTTATTTATTTCGTGGTCAACACATTCTATACGATTCGGTTTTCAAATAGCGTTCAAAGGTTACTGACAACATCGGCACCGTGTGCCTCTACGACCGTAAACTTTGGATTCTGTACACTAATATTCTTTTTAGGTTTAGTGTTTGTAATACATTCTCAAACTTTCTCAGTAAATAGCAGTACTTTCAGCAATTTGAGTACAAAAATCCGATGTGGTGAATTTATCACAGCAGACAACAAACACTTACTGCAAGACGGCAAACAAACCTCGCATATTGACAATCATTATTCAAATAGAAGCTAAGATCGCTTAAAATGTAGTAAAATAAGTAAAGAAAACGCTAGATTTTTGTGTCTTATCCACATATCGGTGTAAACAAAAGCGGAATGCAAGCTCGAAGTAGCACGATCTAAGGCTATGCCGGGCATGTGGTGTTGCACAAGTCCAAAGTGCGCGCCACCTACTTTCGCCGCGCGCCGCCATGCACGCACGGCGCGGCGTTCTTACGACGTCAGCCACGAGCGCCCTCTGCTGGAAATCCGCTCGTGGCCACTGCTGAATGACATCGATCACTTGGGACTGAGATAGGAACCAGCTAACACTTCGGAATCAGATAGGCACCAGTGAAGACTTGGCTATCGGACAGGCACTAGGCAGGACTCTAGCTCAATTATGTATCAGCCTTCTGCAGTACTGATATATGTAAAAGTTAAGTATTGTATAAATTCTGTGCAATATATATCTCCTTCTAATTTACTCTAGTGTTTCTAGTTTCTGGCTGCTCCCCTCCGTACCTGCACCAGCGTGCTATCTTTATTCCTGTGTCGGTCTCATTCCACTCGGCCACCGACACCTACATCGGAAACGAGACACAAAAGCGGCGACGAGGCTGGGACACAAAAGGGCACTTGTAAAATATTTCAGTAAACTTAAATAAAACAACACTGTTCGTATAAGCTGCGTGTTGTGCTTAGCATTCGCAGGAATGAAAATGGCGGATGCGCCAGCCTGTGTTTTTAGGAGCTCTAGTGCATACAGACAGAAGAAGTCCGTTTTTCCTGCTCTGTGAGCAGAGATATCGAATAATCTCGTCCATACAGTTTCACACATCATGAGGACATTAACGTCCCATCAGGAACACAAATATCGACTTCCCGCCAGGCAGCAAAGTGTTAATAGTTAATACCTTTTACCCCAAAAAACATGACGTTCAATTTGCTTCAAACATCGCGAATCTTTAATTCAGCGCAAAGTTCCTAGTGATTGGGAAAAAGCGTAGGTGACTCACGTTTATAAGAAAGGAAAGAGAACTGACCCACACAATTAACAGGCCAATATCGTTGACATCAGTTTCATGTAGAATTTTGGAGCATATTCTCAGTTCGAATATAGTGAATTTCCTTGAAACGGAAAAGTTACTTTCCATGATTCAGCACGGGTTTAGGAAACATCGTTCAGCTTGCCATTTCCTCATATGACATCTTGCGAACCATGGATGAAGGGAAACAGGCGGATTGTGTTTTTCTCGACTTCAATAAGGCGTTCGACGCGGTGCCACATTGCAGACTGCTAACGAATATACGAGCTTATGGAATAGGTTCACAGATTTGTGACTGGCTAAGTAATAGAACGCAGTACGTTGTTCTCGACGGTGAGTGTTCATCAGAGACGAGTGTATCGTCAGGCGTGCCCCAGGGGAGTGTGATAGGACGGTTATTATTTTCTATCTATATAAATGATCTGATGGACAGAGTAAGTTGTAATTTGCGGCTGTTTGCTGATGATGCTGTGTATAAGAGGGTGTCGTCTGTGACTGTAATAGCATACAGGATGACATAGACAAAATTTCTAGTTGGTGCGAAGAATGGCCGCTAGCTCTCAATGTAGAAGAATGTAAGGTGATGCGCATGAGTAGAAAAAACAATCCCATAATGTTCGAATACAGCATTAGTAGTGAGCTTCTTGATGCTGTCGCGTCTGAACGACGTAACATTGCAGAGCGATATGAAATGAACGAACATGTAAGGACAGTTGTGAATAAGGCGGACAGCCGACTTCGGTTTATTGGGAGAATTTTGGAAAGATGTACTTCACATGTAAAGGAAACCGCGTATAAAACGCTTGTACGACCACGTCTTGAGTATTGCTCAAGTGTTTGGGACCCGCAGCAGATCAGTTTAAAGGAAGACGTAGAGGCGGTTCAGAGGCGAGCAGCTAGATTTGTTACCGGTAGGTTCGACCAATGGGCGAGTGTCACGGAAATGCTCCGGTGGACGTATGAAATGAAGGAGGCGGCTAGCGGTGGGAGCGATGTGTGAGGCGGGGTGCCGGAGACTGCCCTCACCACGGAGGCCGCTGTCTGGCATTCCTCCCTCGTCAGACACAGAGCTGCGCCGTGGGGGCGCCGGAAGCACGTGTCGCTAATGACGACAGTGGCAGGCACAGGGACAGGGCTAGGCAGCAACGTGGCCACCATCTGTCGCCGAGGCTGGGGGCGGGACGCGGGCGTTTACAAACACACTGCCGACTTCCCGTACCTCCAGCACGTTTGGCTCCCTAATTTCTAACGTACGGTGTGTCCTCCGTACCCAAAGTATAGAAAGTTGCCCAAGTTACTCCAGTATTCAAGAAAGGCAATAGGAGTGATCCCCAAAATTACAGGCCTATCTCACTGACGTCGATTTGCAGTAGGATTTTGGAACATATACTTTGTTCGAATATTATGAACTACCTCGAAGAGAACGACCTATTAACCAGTAGTCAACACGGATTCGGAAAGTATCACTCTTGCGAAACACAGCTTGCCCTTTATTCACATGATGTGTTAAGTGCCATCGACAAGGGATCTCAAATCGATTCCATATTTCTGGATTTAAGGAAGGCTTTTGACACTGTACCCCACAAGCGGCTTCTTATGAAATTGCGTGCTTATGGAATGTCTCCCCAATTGTGCGGTTGGATTCACGATTTCCTATCAGAAATAACACAATTCGTTGTAATTGACGGTAAGTCATCGAGTAAAACAGAAGTGATATCTGGCGTTCCACAGGGCAGGGGAGCGTTATAGGTCCCCTACTCTTCCTCGTGTTTATAAACGATTTAGGAGACAATCTGAATAGCTCCCTTAGACTGTTTGCGGATGATGCTGTCGTTTATCGGTTAGTGAAGTCAACAGAGGATCAAAAGCAACTGCAAAGCGATTTAGACAAAATTTCTGCATGGTACGAAAATTGGCAATTGACACTAAATTGAAAAGTGTGAAGTAATACACATGACCACTAAAAGAAATCCGCTGAACTTCAATTACGCGCTAAATCAGTCAAACCTTAAGTTCGTAGATTCTACCAAATACCTAGGAGTTACAATTACGAACAATTTTGACTGGAGAGAACACACAGAAAATATTGTGGGGAAGGCGAACCAAAGGTTACGTTTCATTGGCAGAACGCTTCGAAGATGCACCAGCTTCACCAAAGAGATTGCCTACATCACACTTGTGCGTCCTCTCCTGGAGAACTGTTGCTCCCTTGTGAGACCCTCACCAGGTGGGACTGACGGAAGACATAGAGAAGGTTCAGAGAAGGGCAGCTCGTTTTGTTTTATCACGTTACGGGGGGGCGTCACGGAAATGTTGCACGAATTGGAGTGGAAATCATTAAAAGAAAGACGTTATTCATTGCGGCGTGGTCTGTTTGAAACTTCGCAATCACCGACTTTTAGTTCTGAATGTGAAAATATTTTGCTAGCACCCACCTACTTAGGGAGACATAACCATCCCAATAAAATAGGAGAAATCAGATCGAAAACGGAACGATTTACGTGTTCTTTCTTCCCGCGCTATTAGAGAATGGAACGGTAGAGAAAAGATATGAAAGTGGTTAATGAACCCTCTGCCAGCCACTTAAATGTGATTTGCAGAGTAGCTATGTAGATGTAGAAAAACTAACTACAGTATGTCTTTTGGAACTGCAAGGTCGAGGAGGACAGATCATTACGGATGAAATAAAAGCTATGGAAGAAAAAAACTGTTTCGAAAATCTCCCGAATGTGAACAAACACCAACATTGCTGCAACAGAAGAAGAATAATAAGAAGAGAAAGAATCAAATAGAGAAAACAGAGAGGCAGTACCATCAGGGTAGTATGACTTACCATCATGTAAGAAAGAGGTAAGAGCAACCATAAAAATGCTGAAGACGGGGAAGGCACCAAGAATAGATGATATACCGGCAGCAGTGGTGGCACTAGACGAAAATTGGGCGTCTTTGCGAGGCTCCTTTCACTTTTTCAGTAAGGAGGAAAATGATAAATAAAATACACCGAATTATACATCAGTAATTATTATACTAAAATTTTATTAGTATAATGTACAAGTATAGGGTGTCTCACGAAAGACACCTGCCAGGCGTCCGCGGATCGCGCGGTACGGCTCTGGGCCACCGCCACCGCATCCGCCGGCCAGCGCCCGATTCTCGGACTCTACTATGCCGCGGGCGCATACACTGAGTTAAAGTCTAAGATACATTGCCATCTGAGTAACCTAAGTTTACCTTTATTTACAGTAGATGTTCAAAATGATGTCCCTCTATGTCCCTTTTGCTGTTACAAAGATGCTTTTCAAGTAAAAAAGCGAAACGCATCTGGTGTAAAACAAATGTATTTAATTGCAGTCAGCATAAGACGGATTAAGTATTATAGTCAAAAATACTACCAGCCTTATTGAAGAATACAGTAATTCCAATGCCGAAGAAACAAAGTGCAGACAACTGTGAAAATTAACGAACTATCAGTTTAATGAGTCATTGTTGCAAAACTAACACAAATTACTTAGAGATAGATTCTGACGTCCGGGAAGATCAATTTCGATTTACGAGAAATGCAGGAACATGAAAAGCAATATTGACCCCACTAATTTGCTTACAAAATATGTTCAGGAAACGCAAACCTACATCTTAGCTTTTGTAGGTTTAAATACAGATTTGACAATATTAACTGCAACATTCCCAGATTCTGAGAGAAGCAACGGGGAAATAAGAGGGACGAATTCTGAATACAACTTCTACGTCAACGAAACATAATAAGTTATAAGTTGTAGGATACGAAAGGGACGCAGCTTTCGGGAACCGAGTAAAACAGGATTGTAGCCTTTCGCCAATGTTATTCAATTTGCACACTGAGCAAATTGTGATGAGAAATTTGGAAACGGGTTTAAAGCTCAGGAAGAAGATTTGCCGATGACATTGTAATTCTGTCAGAGACAGCAAAGGACCTGGGAGAGTAATTGTACGGGATGTAAAGCGTCTTGAAATCAGGGTATCAGATGAACATTAACAAAAACCGAAGCAAGGGAAATGGAATTTAGTCCTACCGTTAGAAAATTAGGCGAAGCTAAAGGAATCAGATTATGAAAAGACACGAAGTTGAATATCAGTTTTGTTACTTGGGCAGCAAAAAGCTTTTGAAATGTGGTGCTGCAGACGAATGCTGAAGGTGAGGTACGTAGATTTGTGTAAGTAATTATGAGGTACTGAACAGAATTGCGGAGAAAATTTCTGGCCTATCGTAACTAGAAGAAGGCATTGACTAGTGGAACACATTCTGATAAATTTAAGAATCGTCAATTGAGCATTTGAGGGAAGAGTATGGGTAAAAATTGCAGAGGTAGAACGAGAGACGAGTACAGTAAGCAGGCTCAAAAGGATCTAGGTTGCCGTTCTTATTAAAAGATGGAGAGAGAGGATAGGATTGCGTGGAGAGCTGCATCAAACCACTCTTCGGGCTGAAGACCACATTAACATCATTAACAGTATACAGTGGTGATATTGTGACGCAGTGGTGTTGCAGATGTACACCATGGTTGAACGTTACGGAAATCGGCGAAACCCGCGAGTGGTGAGGATAATGTGCGGAGCACTGAATCAGTAGTGTACGATAATAGGGCGTGGCGGGAGGCGTGCATGCACATGTGGTGGTTGTCCAGATGGCGTAGTGGCCACTCCAGCTGTCAAGTAAGCAGGGATTCTGGTTTGAATCCCACTCCGGCATAAATTTTCAACTTCCCCATTGATGGAATTCAGTACAGATACGCAGTTAATGTCTTTAATTACGCCGTGCCTTTTAATACTTGCACATTACTGACCACTGAAGTTACCCAGCGCTGAATACTTGAAAGATGTCTGGCGCCTAAGTCTTAATTTCAGTTTCTTACTTGCTTACTGCGTTTGCCATACAAACCGCAGTCGGCCGACCGGCCTCTCTCTCTCTCTCTCTCTAAAAAAAAAAAAAAAAAAAAAAAAAGTTCAAATGTCTGTAAATCTATCGGACCAAACTGCGTCGTCATCACTCCGTAGCTTACAAACTACTTAAACCTGGGTAAACTAACCTAAGGACAACACACACACCCATGTCCCAGGGAGGACTCGAACCTCCACGGCAAGCAACCGCGCGCTCCGCAGCGAGACGCTTTAGACCGCTCGGCTACTCTACCGCGGCTTGGCCTCTCCAATCAGCCTCTTCGAGCGCCCGCGATCCATGTAATCTTCTTGAGACAGTCAATCCATGACAATCATGGTCTTCGCCTTTGTCTTTTGACTCTAGTGTCCTCTTCAACTACCTGCCTGATGAGCTGACCTCTCGACGCATTACGTGTCAATACCACTTGAGTCTTCTTTCTTTGATTACTGCCACGATGGTCATCGACTTGAGTAACGCCGGCCGCGATGGCCGAGGGGACTGAGGCGCATGGCCACTACGGTCGTGGGTTCGAATCCCCCCCCTCGGGCATGGATATTTGTGCCGTCCTTAGTTGTAGCTAGTTCATAAGTAGTTTGTAAGTTTAGGTACTGATGACCCCGTAGTTAAGTCCCATAAGCTCTACAAACATTTTTGAACTTGAGTAACTCCTGTAATTCACGGTTCTTTCTTCGTTTGCTGCTAATTTCTTGAGTTGTTTCGCACGTCACTATCGATGTTTCGGAAACAGCGGAAGATATCGATGTTTTTCTTAGCATTTCTTTCTCGGTACAACCTTAGAAAGTGAGATAGTAGTGATAGCTCAAGTTACAAACCCAGCATACGCCACTGAAATAGACCAGGAGATGGTAGGGACAGATCTAGTCGTGAAAAAACATACGTTACCATCCAACTGGAGCTGCTATTAGAAAAAGGAGCAAATAAAACGATCTGCTAGGGACTGAGTGTCTGGGTGTTCAGTGGTTGGTCTACCTTTCTCTGTACGGGCCATTTGAGCCGGCATGTCCAAGACAAACTTGCCCAGACTACTGGAGTAGTAAGGCGACACGCCAGCGGTAAGTTACGGCGGTGTCGCACCGGCCACATCAGTCTCTCTGGAGAGAAACTGCCACCGCTCCAGCTCCAGCTGTGGCTTAATGGCGGCCGTCTCTAATTAGGCGAGTAGCTGGGCCCAGGTACCCGGATATAGCACGGCCGGAGAAAGGCCGCGTGGCGCCCGACCCCCTCCTGTGGCTACCACCGCACGCTGTCCTTTCTTTCGCTGCCGCCGGCGTACGATTGTCTGCCTCCCCTCACACACACACACATACATACGTCCGTGGAGAAACATCTGTCTGAGCCGCGGCCCCCGACTGTCATACTCGCGAGGGGGAGGGGTGGGGGTAGGAGAAACGTCAGTCTCCAGCAGGGTTAATAGTCGCTGTGCGCGGGCCGAGAGAAAGGAGGCGAACGGGCGGAAAAAGGAAAAAAGAAAAAAAGGGAAGGGAAGGGAAGAGGAGAGGCGGGGAGCGCGCTCGTCCGTCTGGCGGCGCTCGTGACCGCGCATACCTGCGGCCTTCCGTCTGGCCGGGGATCCTCCCGCAAAAACACGCCGCCGAGCTGCGCCACTTACACACCCCAAGATGTGGCACCTGTTCCGCGAGGCGACGGTCGCCAATAGCGACGTGGGCAGATGCACACGGCGGTGGCATCGATCTCGTAACACGGCTTTGATCAAATGTTCAAATGTTTGTATAGCGTATGGGACTTAACTACAGGGCCATCAGTCCCTAAACTTACAAACTACTTATGAACTAACTAATACTAAGGACGGCACAAATATCCATGCCCGAGGGGTGATTCGAACCCCCGACAGTAGTGGCCGTGCAGACTGTGGCTGGAGCGCCTCAGTCCCCTCGACCACCGCGGCCGGCACGGCTTTGATGAAATACAGATATCGAAACTTTTTTGATTGTATGGCGTGCAGCATTCAATATTTCGAAATACGACTTCTTAATTACTTCTTTTATTTTTAATGCTGCTAAGTAGTTATATTTATTCACTACAGCTGTTTCACCATTATAGCATTGTCAAATGGTCTGCAAAAGTATAAACAGGTTTTCTTCAACAAATATTTTTCGAAACAAGATAGTCTAATACCATAATTTCAAATGTACTGCTTACAATTTATCTCCTGTTGTTACATATAAAATATGTACCCTTATATAATACACTCCTAGCCATTAAAATTACTACACTACGAAGATGACGTGCTACAGAAGCGAAACTTAACCGACAGAAAGAAGATGCTATGATATGGAAATGATTAACTTTTCAGAACATTCACACAAGAACGGCGCTGGTGGGGACACCTACAACATGCTGACAGGAGGCAAGTTTCCAACCGATTTCTCACACACAAACGGCTTGGTTAAACGTTGTTGTGTTGCCTCGTGTAAGGTGGAGAAATGCGTATCATCACGTTTCCGCCTTTGATAAAGGTCGAATTGTAGCATGTCGCGGTTACGGTTTATCGTATCGTGACATTCCTCCTCGCGTTGGTTGCGATCCAATTACTGTTAGCAGAATATGGAATCGGTGGGTTCAGGAGGGCAATACAGAACCCCTGTGCTGGATCCCAACGGCCTCGTATCACTAGCAGTCGAGATCACAGGCATCTTATCCGCATGGCTGTAACGGATCTTGATCCCTGAGTCAACGGATGGGGACGTTTGCAAGACAACAACCATCTCAACGACGTTTGCAACAGCATGGACTATCAGCTCGGAGACCATGGCTGCGGTTACCCTTTACGCTGCATCACAGACAGGAGCGCCTGCGATGGTGTACGCAGCGACGAACCTCGGGGCACAAATGGCAAAACGTCATTTTTTCGGATGAATCCAGGTTGTTTACATCATCATGATGTTCGCATCAGTGTTTGGTGACATCGCTGTGAAAGCACATTGGAAGCGTGTATTCGTCATCGCCATACTGGCGTATCACCCGGCGTGATGGTATGGGTCACCTCTTGTTCGCATCGACGGTACTTTGAACAGCTGCCGTTACATTTCAGATATGTTACGACCCATAGCTCTACCCTTCATTCGATCCCTACGAAACCCTACATTTCAGCAGGATAATGCACGACCGCATGTTGCAGGTCCTATACGGGCCTTTCTGGATACGGAATTTGTTCGACTGCTACCCTGGCCAGCACATTCTCCAGATCTCTCACCAATTGAAAACGTCTGGTCAATGGTGGCCGAGCAACTGGATCGTCACAATACGCCAGTCACTCCTCTTGATGAACCGTGGTATCGTGTTGAAGCTGCATGGGCATCTGTACCAGTACACTCAATCCAAACTCTGTTTGACTCAATGCCCAGGCCAGAGGTGGTTGTTCTGTGTACTGACTTCTCAGGTTCTATGCACCCAAATTACGTGAAAATGTAATCACATGTCAGTTCTTCTTGGTGTAGCAATTTTAATGGCCAGTAGTGTATTATGTGGATACATTTGTCAGAAAGTCGTTTGTAATTATTTATTAGTTAAATGACTCTTTCCTGTTTAACAGCACTTTTGATGCTGAATGCTTACAAAGATTTTACATTCTGAATTTGCGGTATCTATGGTTATCAAGTAGTGTCTTTCGGGTGTCTGAGGTATTGTATGCTATTCGAATTATGCATTATCTTTGAGTATGAAATAGTGTTTCCTCTGGTTTCTGAGATATTGTATATTCGTAATTTTCCACTATCTTTGACTGTGAAATATGAGATCGCTGAAACTAGCCGTTGTCAACCTTAAATAGACCGATGAAATTTTGTAAATAAATTTTGTGTTTAAAATTTGTGTGTTCATTGACAAATTCGTTAGGTAAAGGATCACAAAAATGCTGGTTTTGAGGCATAATTTGTTGGAGTGGCGTGTCGAGAAAAGAGTACGATTCTTATCGGTGTCTTACTCCATACGCTGAGGCGGCCTGAGAGTTTAGGAAAGTGGCTGATCGCAGAAGGCTGCAGCCGCATGTTTTAGGCAGTCGGAGAGGATGATTTGGCTGCCCTGGTGACCATGAATCTCGTAGAACTTTTAGGGGAGATAATCTAGAGGTCAGTAACTTATGATTGTGCAAGCAGAGAAGATTTAAAATGCAACTACTAATGTAGAGGAAAACATATGTGAAGAAGAGCAATGTACCGGTGTAGAATATTGATTTAAATGTTGGGAAGTCCTTCCTGAAAGAATGTCTGTAGTGTAGTGTAGCATTAAAGTGAAACGTTGACGATACGGAGCTCAGGGAAAAAATGATACAGGACAATGCAGAAGATTAAATGGGTACGTCGAGTAACTAATGACTAGGTAATGAACAGAAAATAGGTGGAAAAATTTTCTGGTTTATCGATTTCTGGGTCACATTATGAGACATCAAAGAATGAGCATTGGAGGGAAATGCCCAGACCAGAGAAAAATATAGTAAACAGGGTCACTAAAGACTACGTTCCCATTATTACTGTGAGATGTAAAGGCTTGCCTAGTATAGGGTAGGGTAACGGTGAGAGCTGCGTCAAAACGGTATTTGAAGAACACTGACGACGACGACAGGGACAAGGTACTGTAAAATGGCCGGCACTGTGCGATGGAAGTTGAGAAAATGGCCTGACAGTGTGTAATATTTCTGGCTTAAAGCCATCATATTAAGATCGAATTATTGCTTCATTGCAGCCGGTTAGGACCAGTAGGCGACAGATAGTAAAAACTGGTGAGAACCAGGACAGGTGGTACAATAGCTCTGGTTCTCATGGGAAAGAGCACTGGCAAGTTTCCCTGAATTCTAGGGAAGTCCCCGAGCGGCAGGCACTGGTCGCCGATTGGCTGTAGCACTGGCGGACTCGCGCCAAAACACATTCATATTTTTGTTAATATTTATCATACTAATTATTTATTCAGTGTCACACTCAATTTAGAAAAGACCCTCAAAGCTAAGCTATGCCCTGAGTAGGTAAAACATATTAACAATTGCTAATTCAATAAACAAAATAATTAATTTAAGACGGGCGATACACGGCACCATATTTGCTCGCCAAATTGCGGATCGAAGGCAGCCTTGCATCGAGCCGCCACACTTCAGAACGTACCGGTCACGGTCTGCACGACCACTACGGTCGGGGGTTCCAATCCCCCCCCCTCGGGCATGGATATTTGTGCCGTCCTTAGTGTTAGTTAGTTCATAAGTAGTTTGTAAGTTTAGGGACTGATGATCCCGCAGTTAAGCCCCATAAGCTATACAAACATTTGAACATTTGGACACGCACTCGGAGGAGTAACATGCGGTCGTAAGACATTGTTTAATCGTCTTAGATCAAGGATAATAACTTTATATTTACTTTCGGTTGAGACAATGTGTGTTAAGTGGGTGTTATGCAGTTTGCTGGTTTTCTGCAGTCTTTAAATAAATCAGATGTACCTCAGTTTTATTCCGTAATTAGATCAGTTCCTGCCAATAGTTTAGCAATTTCAGCCTCATTCAAGAACTCCGACCAGCGTGCTATCATCTGCGTGGGCATATGTATAGAAGACGTCAGGTTGGTGAACTTTTAGAGTTCCTACTCTTCACACAGTGCAGTAAGGAGTTACTACAACCCTCGCGTACACTGTCATTGCGGTACAAACGCAAACTGTTGTGCGTCATCCATGGCAACATGGAGGAGGAAAGAAAATACAGAACGGTTTAGCACCACACTTGTAGTCATTTTGCCGTTGTAACTGAGGTAATAGATTTGCGTACATCGCTCACTCTCCAACTGTAAAGTAGAATCAGTTTACATACCGTATGCCTGTTGTGCTAGGCGGTCTCAGAGAGTGGACAGTTCTTCACGAAATAGTATGCCCTCATCCGTCTCTCCACTCCTTCCTGCATCTTTCCCTAATGAAAGAGTCGCTTTTCCTAAAGCACTAGATATACCGAGCTGAACAATCCGCCATTTTGAATCGCAATCCGACGACACAGTTGTATGCTTTGCCTGGCGCAGCGAAGTGAATCAGCCAACAGTTCGTGATTTTCTTGTTTCACAGTGTGAAATGGTTGGTTGTGTATCTCCAAACTGCTCAAATAATAGCAGACATGGTCGCTAGAAATTTTATCGAATTTCTTGAAACACAGATCGGGGTAAAAGGTGGCTTCTAAATTCCAGATACCAAGTATGGACGCCAAAATCGAGTACTTATCTGTTAACGTTAAGAATTAAACGTTCTTTTATTTGTGTTAAACTACTTATGCTGACGGAGAGGTAGTAAAGAAAATATAGGCCTATACCTGTCAGCAGTGGTTTATTTTGATTGTTAATATATCACGACGCACAGTGTGTTTAAGGTTGCTTTTCTTGATATTATTCAGACCAACTAGGTACTTAGTCCAAGGTCTATTAATCGTATTTTTAAGTGATGCATGAGTGCAGCTGACTTTACCCAGTTATTGGTTTTTAAATTATATTATTTCACATTAGTTAAAATGTTTGTATAGTCTATGGGACTTAACTACGGGGTCATCAGTCCCTAAACTTAAAACTATTTATGAACTACTTACGAACTAGGACGGCACAAATATCCATGCCCGAGGGGGGATTCGAACCCCGACCGTAGTGTTTCACATTAGTATATTGTTTAAATTAAATATTACTCTCAACACTGGAATATGTAGGCCTAAGCCAAGCTGTGAACAGGATGTCTGAAAAAGAAAAATAAGAAATTGAACTTCGCAAAGAATGGGAACAGGAAAGACGTAAAATATTCCCTGAAATACGGTGTGTGTAAAATATGCGTGACATTAGAAGGGGGCAATACGGGAAGTACAGTAACGCAATTTAACATTATTCCGTAACTGTTTTCGTATGCAACTCTTAGTTATCGTAAACGTATATGGATGTACTACTTCTAAACTAGAAAATACGATAATTGTAACGTATTTTAGCTACATTTGGTACTTATTTAAAACGGCAACATATCCTTTAATATGGAATGTAAGTGAATGGATCATATCTCTAAATATCCCTCTTATCACTAACTTCAAGTTGCTTGCCTCTTACAGTCAAATGTAAGCCAATAAATATACTGTGGTGTAATATTTCTGCGCTAGCAAAGTATATTTAATGGCCTTAAGTGCATATTAAAAAGCGTAAGTGTGCCGTAGCCTTTAAATGTGCACCTTCAATGTGGGATTCAAAATGGCGGATTGTTCTGCTTGTACTATACAGTGCTCTAGCTTTTCCGATGACGTAACTGACGAGAAATATGAAAGCCCACAAAGGTAAGAGGGGGAGGGGTGGGAGGAAAGATCCCGATGTAAGCGTCACGCACGCTTTAGAGTGGTGCAAGAGAAGCGGAAGCAGGCGTTTGTGTTCGTGCGCGCGTGGTGCGTGCTCGCGTCTGTAGCAGCAGGGCTGAGCTGGCCCTGTCTGGCCTGGCCTGGGCACACGTGTGGCGCGCCTATACAGGCGGCCTGCCCGATGGGAGATGCGGGCCGTGGCAGCGGCAGCGGCGGTGAATGCTGCCCTGAATGCCAGACCAGGCGGCATGAATGCTCCTTTAGAGGCCCCCAATTGCCCTAATTGGGCTCACTTTTAGGGCGGCTTCGCGCTGGCCCACCGCCGCCGTGCCGTCTCGTGTACGTCGTCGAACGCTCCTCCCCTCCAACCCCCGTCACGTGATCGCTCTGATGGGCGACGACAGCACAGACAGACGAGAGAAAATCTCACATTTCCAACGCTTGATATACTCTCATACTCCGCAAGGCACCTCGAGGGCACTTTCAAAATGTTCAAATGTTTGTTAAGCATATGGGACTTAACTACGAGGTCAGCAGTCCCTAAACTTACAAACTACTTATGAACTACTTACGAACTAGGACGGCACAAATATCCATGCCCGAGGGGGGATTCGAACCCCCGACCGTAGTGGCCGTGCTGACCGTGACTGGAGCGCCTCAGTCACCTTGGCCACCGCGGCCGGCGAGGGCACTTTCCATACCATCGTCACTTCCTATTCCAGTCACCTACGGTTCGCGGAAGAAAATAAGGTCCGTATGTCTCCCTGTGGGCTCTAATCTAATTTTATTTTTGTTCTTTTGTAGCGAGATATACGTACGAGGAAGCAATACATTAGTTGACTCCTCCAGAAGTTTGACAGAAGCCCTTACCGCGAAATTGACCGTCACTCTTGCTCCATCTGCCACTGGACTTTCCTGGTCATCTTCGTGACGCATTTGCGTTTCCTAAACGAACCTGTAGCGAGGCGTGCTGCTTTCTGTTGGATCTTCTTTATGTCTTATGAACCCTGCCTGATAAGGATCCCACAGTGAAAGGCAATGCTCTAGCGTCGGACAAATGAGTATTTTAAAACCTAATTCCTTTGCTGACGGAGTGCACTTCCTGACGATTCTTCCAACGAGTTTCAAATGTTCAAATGTTTGTTAAGCTTATGGGACTTAACTACGGGGTCATCAGTCCCTAAACTTACAAACTACTTATGAACTACTTACAAACTAGGACGGCACAAATATCCATGCCCGAGGGGGGATTCGAACCCCCGACCGTAGTGGCCGTGCTGACCGTGACTGGAGCGCCTCAGTCACCTCGGCCACCGCGGCCGGCTCCAACGAGTTTCAGACTGGCAACTGCCTTGCCAATAATTTTATGTGGTCTTTTCATTTCAGATCGCTCCGTACGTTCACCCCAAGATTTTTATAAAAATATCTCCTTCCAGTGTTGTCCTGCTGCGAATAGTATAATGAAGGACTTTTTTTCTTTCTTTCTAACCACGGCGTTGTACACTTGTTTATATTTATGTTCAACTGCCACTCCCTGCACCTTTCCAGTGTTGCGAGTTCTCGATTTACTACAACACCTACAAGACCCAAAATGAACTTCCGATGTTATCTACGAGGTCATCTGTATATATAGTCAAACGGAACGGTCCTATAACAATTCCTTGGGGTACGCAATAGATCACTTTCAAGTCGTAAAATTTCTCAAAAAAATGATCAAATGTTTGTGAAGCTTATGGGTTTAACTGCGGGGTCATCAGTTCCTGAACTTACAAATTACTTATGAACTACCTCATACTAAAGGTAGCGCAAATATCCATGCCCGAGGGGGGATTCGAACCCCCGACGGGAATGGCCTCGCGAATCCTAGCATAGCGCCTCAAATCTCTCGGCCGGGGCAAGATTTCTCAAATAAATGTTTGTAAGTCTATGGGTCGACTACTGTTAACATACTTTCAGTTTGGATTCAGGAGGAACATAGGAACCCGGGAGGCAATACTCACTTTACGTCTTATCTTAGAAGATAGATTAAGGAAAGGCAAACCTACATTTTTAGCTTTTGTAGATTTGGAGAAAGCATTTGACAATGTTGACTGGAATACACTCTTTCAAATTCTGAAGTCAGCAGGGGTGAAATACAGGGAAAGGAGAGTTATTTACAATTTGTACAAAAGCCAGACCGCAGTTATTAGACTCGAAGGGCATGAAAGGGAAGCATCAGTTGGGAGGGGAGTAAGACAGGGTTGTAGCCTTTCTCCGATGTTATTCAATTTGTACATCGAGCAGGCGGTGAAGGAAAGCAAGGAAAAATTTGGAATAGGGATTAAAGTTCAGGGGGAAGAAATAAAAACATTGCGTTTTGCTGATGACATTGTAATTCTGTCAGAGACAGCAAAGGACCTGGAAGAGCAGTTGAATGGAATGGACAGCGTGTTGAAGACATCATATAAAATGAACATTAACAAGAGCAAAACAAAAATAATGGAATGCGGTCTTAGAAAATCAGGCGATGCTGAAGGAATTAGATTAGGTAACGAAACATTGAAGGTGGTAGATGAGTTTTGTTACTTGGGTAGTAAAATAACATGCGATGGTCGCAGTACAGAGGATATAAAATGCAGAATGGCAATGGGAAGAAAAGCATTTTTGAAAAAGAGAAATTTGCTAACATCGAATATTAATTTAAGGGTAAGGAAGTCTTTTGTGTGGAGTGTTGCCTTGTACGGGAGTGAAACATGGACGATAAGCAGTGCGGACAGGAAGAGAATAGAGGCTTTTGAAATGTGGTGTTACAGAAGAATGCTGAAGATTAGGTGGGTAGATTGCATAACTAATGAAGAGCTACTGAACAGAATTGGTGAGAAAAGGAATTTCTGGCATACCCTGACTAAAAGAAGGGATCGCTTGGTAGGACACATTCTTAGACATCGGGGAATCGTAAATTTAGCATTGGAGGGAAGTGTGTGGGGTAAAAATCGCAGAGGGAGACCAAGAGACGCGTATAGTAAGCAGATTCAAGTGGATGTGGGTTGCCGTTCTTATGAGGAGATGAAAAGGCTTGCTCAGGATAGAGTAGGGTGGAGAGCTGCATCAAACCAGTCTCCGGACTGAAGACCATAACAACATAACTATACTTATAAACTACTTTAACTTAAACAAACCTAGGGACCCCCCCTCCTCACACACACACACACACACACACACACACACACACACACACACACACGTTTTAGGGATGACTGAAATGTCCGTCTGCATACAACCGCGCACTCCGCAGCAAGGCGCCTTAGAGCGCTAGGCCACTCCATCGCGGTCGGAATGAGATCCAGTGTTTCCCTTATGTATCTGTGCAAACCGGTATCCTATTTCAGTCACCCCGCTGCAATATTCAACAAGGATCCCATGATTCGCAAAATCCTGACCTCCCATTGCGTGATCAATATTTTAACAGCTACTGTTCTTGAATAAAATTACAATAATTTAATGTGTAATGTGAAAAATATAGCATTTCAGTCCATACGATTTACGGACGTTTAAGACTTAACCAAAATAGCACAATATCTCGGTAAAGTTCTTTATAATCCCACGGCTCCCCTCAATTTCAATCAATCTCGCTTACCAGCTACCTCCTCCTGTATACTGCGCTGTCTGGAATCTGCTTACCCCTCGGGCACATCTGCGACAAATTACGGATTAATAAAACTTTTAATAATTTATTCCCGCGTTGTTCGCAGCGTCAGTTTGTTTATGGATTAGTTTATTTCCAACCGTGTGAGCCCATTTTATAGTTAATGACAGTACTACGGTTCAGCGAGTTAAAACTTTTGTGAAACGTATAATTGTCAGACACAACGTTAGCCCACTTAACTTTTATTGTGTTCAATTTGAGTTTTCGAAGGGATCTGCATAATTACCCTCCGCATTTTCCCTAACTTGTCAGCTTTTACCAACTTTAATTATTCTGCAGGCGAAATAGGTCAAATTTAGAATACATTGGGGAAAAGTCTGAAATTGTGCCGTAAGTTGGATTGGAAGTATTCTTTATTGGTTACAGACACATGAACATTTTCATATCATCCATTCACATAAGAGACTATACAGGTACAGCCAGAGTCCTGAGCAATCACAGCGGCACAAGCAGAACGGCGAAATGAACAAGAGTAAGGCAACAGCCTTTATGTGGCAGCAGCTAGAGTTGTATTACTGGTGTATTCTTCCTCTCTACGCCACTCTGCTTGCATTAACTGTGGCAACTCAGAACTATGGCATAATCTGCATCGACACTTATGAGAACGGATGATTATATCGGGTGATCAAAAAGTCAGTATAACTTTTAAAACTTAATAAATCACGGAATAATGTAGATAGAGGGGTAAAAATTGACACACATGCTTGGAATGACATGGGGTTTTATTAGAACAACAACAACAAAAGTATTGCTAGACGCGTGAAAGATCTCTAGAGCGCGTCGTTTGGTGGTGATCGTGTGCTCGGCCACCACTTTCGTCATGCTTGGCCTCCCAGACCTCAGTCCGTGCGATTATTGGCTTTGGGGTTACCTGAAGTCGCAAGTGTATCGTGATCAACCGACATCTCTAGGGATGCTGAAAGACAACATCCGACGCCAATGCCCCACCATAACTCCGGACATTCTTTACAGTGCTGTTCACAACATTATTCCTCGACTAAAGCTATTGCTGAGGAATTATGGTGAACATATTGGGCATTTCCTGAAAAGAACATGATCTTTGCTTTGTCTTAATGTGTTATGCTAATTATTGCTTTTCTGATCAGATGAAGCGCCATCTGTCGGACATTTTTGAACTTTGTTTTTTTTTTTGGTTCTAATAAAACCCCTGTCATTCCAAGCATGTGTGTCAATTTTTTTACTTCTCTATCTACATCATTCCGTGTTTTATTAAGTTTTCCAATGTATACTGACTTTTCATCACCCGGTATTTATCGTTGACTAAATACAAACTGAAAGGTTGTAAAATCTAAGCCAAATACCGCAGTGTTCGTTCAGTTTAAAGGAATTGATGAGTCTGCCTGTCGTTGCTTCTTCATTGAAACCAAGAAAATGCACTAAGCATAGTTCTATATATGGAAAAGTAAACACACCGTCTGCTCAGCTAGATAGTAAACACAGAGAGACTCACCTGAACGTCCACCATATGTTTATACACATGGTGTTCAGCCAGAAGAACGCGGCCAGGAAGAAGAAGTGCATCGCGATAGCTGCAAAAAAGAAGAGAAAAAACATTCAGTCTCTCATAATTTACAAGAATCTACAATAAGTCTCTCTCTCTCTCTCTCTCTCTCTCTCTCTCTCTCTCTCTCTCTCTCTCTCTCTCTCTCTCTCTCACACACACACACACACACACACACACACACACGTCAAAAATAAAAGCAGCAAATAAAATGGAAGAGAGATTTAAAGTGAACATACTCCGGCTGTGTGATCACAGAAATGATATTGGAACGTTGCACCACTGTGCTAGACATTAAAACCTCATGCCTAAAAGTTTAGGCAAGTGAAGTACAGATACTCACTAAACGCGATATAAAATGATAGAAGAAATTTCACTTGGTCCCATTTGGTAAAAAGTGCGACTGTCGACAACTGTGGCTGCGGTGCATTGAGGTTCAGTGTGCAGTAGTCTGGTTGCTGAGACATCGAGTTTGGAGGGCCGGTAAAGTATCGGCCGTCCACATTCCGGTAGGGAACCACTGGAGGGCACTGCAACTTGCACACTGGCCTCCCACCGAGCGGCCCCGGAAAAAAGCCTTCCTATGCAGCTGCTGGCCGCTGCCATTGCAGACCACAGGCGCCGGCGACACAAGAGGCGCACGTCGTCAAGTTAAGCTGGCACACGGGCCAATTTTTACCCGCCGTCCCCCCTACACAGCTCTCGATGTGGCTTCTCGCTATACAGTCGACGTAGCATGTATACGACTAAAATATAAAACATTGATTCGGCAGTTAGTCCCGTATACAATAATTTACAAACATTTCAGATTCTCGCCTGTTTCAGGGCATTGAAACAAATTCGATGGCGAAGTTGACATTTTATGCCAGACTGTGACTCGAAGCGTTGTCTTGCAAGAATTTTTTTTTAAGTTTTTGCTGTTTTATTCTTCGGGTAGATCGTGTCTTGGTTCTATGATGTTTTTGAGATCTTCGCTGTTCTCTCAGCGATCGGCTAACCAGACACGTCTCTAGTCCTGGCCAAATCATCAACTCATCGCGTACTACGAGTGTCCGTTATTACAATTTCTCGCATATTTATCTAAATTCCCGCAAGGGATCGAACTCCTTTAAATATCCACACAGAAATGGTCATTTGCCTCTTTGAGGCATACATTTAATCACATTATGTATACGTTTGCAATAGATAAAGGGATTAAGAGAAAAGTGAATACGTATTTCGGTAGTGGAAGCAGGAACAATTTATGCAACAAAATTTAAAAAAAGGAGACAGGCCAAAACCTGAAAATTATAGAGGGATATCACTATTGAATGTAGCGTGTAAGATCTACGCCAGAATAATAACCGAAAGATTAAAATCCATAATGGAGTGCTTGCCATCAGAAGACCAAAATAAATTCAGAAAGGTGAGAAGCTGTACAGACAACACATTCATGTTACAGCAAATTATGGGAAAACATAAGGAATTCAATAAAGAAACCCACATCCTTATTGTCGATTATGTAAAGGTTTTTGATACATAACTATTGTGGGAAATTTTAATAAGAAGAAGTATACATTTTACAGTTAATTTTAAAGATCTGTACTAATAGAAGGATAAAAAATAGGGATAATGAAGAAAGAACAGATGTTATTAATTTAGGAGTTCGGCGTGGATGCAACCTCTCACCACTACTTTGAAATATATGCATTGACGACACTGTACGCCAATGTAAAATGAAACTGGAAAACTATACACATAAATTTAACAAAAATGATTACGCAATGGCTTTCTTATTAGCAGATGACTAAGTGTTCGAACAATGAAGATGGACTGTAGAGAACTGCCTACGTACTATACTAAACGTGCCAGATATATGTCAGTAACAATATAAAAACCAAAAGTCATGGCTTTCCGTGGAAAAAACAGTAAGAACAATATTATAGAGCAAGTAGATATATTCAAATTTCAAGGAACCACGTTAACGTAAAGGGGAGATCTAGATAAAAAGACAAAATTGAGAAATTTGAGAAATTTGACTACACAAATGGCACTGTCATAAGAGCCATCCAGCGTGAAGTAAGAACAGAAACAAATATAAAATTTTATAAAGTTACGTCAGTACCAGCATTAGTATATGGAAGTTAATGAAAAAGAAAGATGGGACAAGATTACAAGCCAACGAAATGAAATTCCTCAGGTACATAGCAGGACACACCAAGCTAGACTACAAAAGAAACACAGAAATCGGAAGGAATTCGGCTACATATTTTCGATATAAACAGTAAGGTTGACGAATACCGACAAAAATAAATATCCCATCTCCTACGAATGGACGAATCAACGTTATCACTATATTTCTGGCGATACACTCCGTAAGGAAAAAGATGCTTCGGAGGACCTGCAAAACGGTAGAAGGATCAAATGTAGCTGCAACAGGCTGAGGAACAGGATAACGCATGACGGAAGAAGAACTTTGGACACGTTTAAAGATAGAAATGCGACTAGAGATACAAGACTGGAGACAAGTTTCCTGCGAACTGAATGAGGGATTTGAGTAAATCGAGAGCAAAGAAAAAATGCATTTCGTAACTGTTATACTAATGTGTGGTACGGTACTTCAGTAGTTATTTGTATCATTCTTGGAATATTTGTAATAATATTGTGCAAAACCGTTTGGAAATCATTAATTTATGTTTGAAGTCAACTACACTCAACCACGACAGTCAAGTGACTACTCTTTTGACCGGTAAAATTTCGGCTTGTGTCCAAGAAACGCTCCAACGATAAAATGTCGACCTATTTTTTACCGGCCGCCACAGACGTAGGCAGGATATGATGTCGGGAGGGGTTTTCAATGAATGGACAAAGTGTACTCACAAAGAACTGCAAACGGTAGTAATACTGTATATATTTTATTTCATTGGAAAGGGCAGTATAGAAGAGTCACAATTGTGTAGAAACAAAATTAGTACACTTCTTAAGAATGTACATATTCTGAAAAAAATGGGATAATACAGATGATATCATGAAGATACGCAAGTGTGGATTGAAACAAGGATGGTAATCAGAAAGGAAGTGCATAAATTGTCAGTAACTTCTAAGCATTATCAGAGAAGCACTCGCCAACTCAAATGTTTTCCGTACGTGGAAGCTGTCAGTGTCAAAAAATAAGCCTACAGATAAGACTCGACAGGAATATCGGCTGGTTTACATACGAACGTCAAGTGATATTGCTGAATGATGATGTAATTACTGATAGTGATGTTGGAAAACAGCTCAAATTTCCGAAGCATAATGATGCTCCAAAGCCCAACAGCGACACTGACAGTTTCTAGACAGAATTTCAACCGGATTTAATACGCCTCGTTACTATAACGCACCATGGGTACCTTGAGCAAGGAATTATTCTCACCTATAGGGTGCAGAAAAATTACAAGAAGACATCTGGGAAAAACCTAACTAAACTGCTCATGATTTCAGTATTAATCACCATAACTGTTAATATATTCAAATGCTTCAGTTAGTTACAGGACCACAATTTTTATTTAGATTTCACCTCTTCATCCTGATGGTCAATGTCTTTCTTTAGGGTTACAAAAAAATTTGGGAATCGAAGGGAGAAAATCGCTAATGTATGTAGCATGTGTGTAACGCACACACTTTTTTGAGGGCATACGATACACGGCCGCAACGGCTGTGCCATAACATTAAACAGAACAAAATAAATATAATTATGTTATTCCGACCACAGATTCGAGTTGCCAGTAAAATTACGAACTCCCGGATACCAACAACAGACCAGACGGATCCTTCATTAAAACGTAGCAAAATTAAATCAATTAATTTAGGACGTTTTATTAATTTTCTCCAACCAAGAAGCATCACAGAATGATTGCTTACTTAGAGCACAATCGAATGGAAGGGACAGAGTAATTTCTACATTACCCGTCTGGTTAATGTAGAAACTGCTCAAAATGGAGAATTACCTGTAGCCGTTAAATTTTAAAGCAAGCGGAAGCCACGACGCGGCGGAGGCATACAAGCTTTGTCCTGCGCTCCAAACAGGTGTCCCAACCTGAGTGTCCGAGGCACAGTGCCGTCCGCAGGGGCTAAGCTTCCCCAACATTTCCTCTCCCGTACCTGTAAGGTTGGCTACAGGGACTACTTTTGAACATCGGAAACATACTGCGGTGCCGTGCCCGGCGAACAGCCACGCACCGCCATTCGGTGGCAGAGCTTCGAAGTATCTACTTTGCTTGCGGACAGTCTAGGGCGGAAGTTACCGCCGTATTAGTAAAGTGTGACTTTGGGGTCAGTACGCGTCTGTTACAATGATGGGCGAGTGGAAGCATCTGGTACAAAAAAAATATTCAAATGTTTGGAAATCTATCGGACGAAATTGCGTGGTCATCAATCCGTAGCTTACAAACTACTTAAACTAAGGTAAACTAACCTAAGGACAAAACACACGCCCATGGCCCAGGGAGGACTCGAACCTCCGACGGCGAGCAACAGCGCGCTCCGCAGCGAGGCGCCTTAGACCGCTCGGCTACTGCACCGCGGCCATCCGGTACACTTACCATTCAGTTTATAGTGAGGTAAGCTTGGCCGTTTGGCTCCTGCTCTGGTTATAGTATTGCGATTTCATGGTTAGCAACATTCTGTCTGATTCAACCACTCTCCGCTCTCTCTAGGGGCTGCAAATGTACCTGTATAAAATGTGTGTATTTATTGACTGTTGTTAGTAATTCCTTGTCCTACAGCAAGGTGGTTTCGTGGCAAAATAGTCTTATTTGTGACACAATATTAAACATGCAACAGAGCTACCTCAGTTTCGTCATATCTTTATGAATACAGATTTCACCACACTTCTCCCTATTTGTTCTTAACTTTCCTACTGTCCTCTTTTCAATTAATGAACCTTCAATAAGGCGACGAAACACCTTCCGAGACAAGAGGTCTAACGCCTTTACGGTCTAAGGACAACAGATCAGCAGATGAGTGTAACTTCTAGTCTTGCGCATATTAGTTCGCGACCGGGAGCGCTCACTTTATTTCGCAGCTCTGTCGCGAACTAGTTCGCTCATTTAATTCGCCCGCTCCCAGTGACGGCTGAGCGGTGTGGTCTGCCAACACCGTCTAAAGAGAAGGCCTCAGCGCTGCCGTGCCACGTCATGCAGATTAGGTTGCGATCGCGTAGCTGACTGGCTGGCAGATAGGGCACGGCCCACCGCATCGCATCGGCCAGCCAGTGAGATACGCGCTCGCGACCTATTCTGCGTGACGTGACACTGCAGCGCGAGGCCTCTTTAGAAGGTGTTGGGTCAGCGCATGCAGGTAGAGGGAGAAGTTCCCCCCACTACTGCTTCATGCGCTTGCCGCGTGAGCCGCTAACGATATCACGCAGACCAAAAGAAACAGTTAGTGGAAAATTTCTCGCGTTTATGTTTTATCTTTATATCTTGGCATTACTAAATTTATTAGTCGGATACTGCAGAGTGCAGAATACTTTAAAACAGAAATATTGTAGTACTGAACTATGTAACTCTACTGGCATGCAGACGCTCACCTTGAAACGTCTCTCATCGGCAGTAGGCAAGCACGTGATTAATAAGTCTGGTGCGCACCTCTCGCTATTGCCCGCCGGACTTCGTAGAAGGATCTAACGGAGTAAGGAGCGAGGTACGTTTGGCATAACAGTTCGCGACCGGCAGAGCGTATTTTAGTTCGCGAGCGGAAGCTCCCATTTTAGTTTGCTGCTCCGCCGCGAAGTAGATTAATCTTTTTAGTTCGTCAGCTCTTATTCCCGAGACAGATTGTTACTCGTTATCTCTTTTTAGCTTTTGCGAACGCTGCTGTAATCGCTCTTTCTTTTGTTTTGGTAACTTTTTTTATAATGATGATTGTTGTCCAAGCGTGTGCTATTACCTGTATTTTTGGACAATTAGACATCAAATAGGCAAATAAACTATTTCTTTACACAAATGCATGACATAACAATGGTATTCAAGTACTTTACATACGGAGAACTTGTAGTATTTTATTTTTAAAATATGCTAAATGTGTGTATTGTGATGAATAAAAATACTCTTTATAAATAACTATTAATTTTTATAAAGTTTTGGAACTGATCAACAAAGAATATTACTACTATTAGGTACAGGTCAAGTATTATATGGCACAAACAATATTATCCATATTATTAACAAAAGATTATAATTTCTAATTTGTTTCTTAACAGTCAAACGCGCGGCCTGAGGCGGCCTCAGTTGCATCGAAAGTTAACCCATTCGGATCGCCCTCACTCTTATTATAGAAATTGATTTTGTATTAACAAATGAAACAGAAGAAATTGTTGAGCTTCAGTCTAGCGACGTTGATGTTGACGATGGGTTTCGACCTTTACATTCTGTCGACTGGAAGTGAATTAAAGATTTGTAGCTAATTAATTCTATACGGGTTCGATACTTTACAGAGTTAGTGTCGCTTACACGACGTTATCCTCAACATTCTACCACGCGAGCCGCCAACAGTATTACGCAGTCGAGACAAAATGTTTGAAGCGTAATGTTGTTTTGAGTTCTCTTTACGTCTTTACACAATGGAATGATGGTTATATTTAGACACGGCTGAATACCTTAAAACAGAAAATTTGTGGCTGTGAACTATGAAACTACAGGTGAGCTGCATCTCAGCTCGAAATGACGGTGTGTTGTTGTGTGTTATGGTCTTCAGTCCAGGGATTGCTTTGATGCAGCTCTCCACCCTACTCTATACTGAGCAAGCCTTTTCATCTCCTCATAAGAACGGCAACCCACATCCACTTGAATCTGCTTACTATACGAGTCTCTTGGCCTTCCTCTGCGATTTTTACCCCTCACACTTCCCTCCAATGCTAAATTTACGATTCCTCGATGTCTAAGAATGTGTCCTACCAAGCGATCCCTTCTTTTAGTCAGGGTATGCCAAAAATTCCTTTTCTCACCAATTCTGTTCAGTACCTCTTCATTAGTTATGCGATCCACCCACCTAATCTTCAGCATTCTTCTGTAGCACCACATTTCAAAAGCCTCAATTCTCTTCCTGTCCGCAATGCTTATCGTCCATGTTTCACTCCCGTACAAGGCAACACGCCACACAAATGCCTTCAGAAAAGATTTCCTAACACTTGAATTAATTTTCGATGTTAGCAAATTTCTTTCAAAAATGCTTTTCTTCCCATGGCCATTCTGCATTTTATATCCTCTGCGCATGTTATTTTACTACCCAAGTAACAAAACTCATCTACCACCTTCATTGTTTCGTTACCTAATCTAATTCCTTCAGCGTCGCCTGATTTTCTAAGACCGCATTCCATTATTTTTGTTTTGCTCTTGTTAATGTTCATTTTATACGCCCTCTTCAACACACTGTCCATTCCCTTCAACTGCTCTTCCAGATCGTTTGCTGTCTCTGACAGAATTACAATGTCATCAGCAAAACGCAATGTTTTTATTTCTTCCCCCTGAACTTTAATCCCTATTCCAAAATTTTCCTTGATTTCCTTCACCGACTGTTCGATGTACAAATTGAATAACGTCGGAGAAAGGTTGCAACCCTGTCTTACTCCCTTCCCAACTGATGCTTCCCTTTCATGCCCTTCGAGTCTAATAACTGAGGTCTGGCTTTTGTACAAGGTGTAAATAACTCTCCTTTCCCTGTGTTTTACCCATGCCGGCTTCAGAATTTGAAAGAGTATATTATAGTCAACATTGTCAAACGCTTTCTCCAAATCTACAAAAGCTAAAAATGTCGGTTTGCCTTTCCTTAATCTATCTTCTAAGATAAGACGTAAAGTGAATGTTGCCTCCAGGGTTCCTGCGTTCCTCCTGATTCCAAACTGATCTTCCCCGAGTTCAGCTTCTACCAGCTTCTCCATTCTCCTGTAGATAATTCGTGTTAAAATTTTACAACCATGACTTATCAAACTGATGGTTCTGTAATTTTCACACCTGTCTGCACCTGATTTCCTTGGAATGGGGATTATTACATTTTTCTTAAAGTCTGAGGGTATTTCGCCTGTCTCATACATCCTACACACCAGTTCAAATAGTTTTGTCATGGCTGGCTCTCCCAGAGACTTTAGTAGCTCTGAGGGTATGTCATCTACTCCTGGGGCCTTGTTCCGACCTAGGACTTTCAGGTCTGTGTCAAATTCATCTCTCAGTATAGTATCTCCTATTTCATCATGATCTACTTCCTCTTCCCTTCTTACAACATCGTATCTAAGTTCATTTCCTTTGTAGAGCTGCTCTATGTACTCTTTCCACCTTTCAGCTTTCCCTTCTTTGCTGAGAATTGGTTTCCCATCTGAGATTTTGATATTCATAGAGTTGCTTTTCTTGTCCCCAAATGTCTCTTATTTTCCTGTAGGCGGTATCTAATTGTACCCTTCATATACGTTCTTCTACAGATTTGCAAATGACGGTAACATGCAGAATGGAATCACATCACTATGAGCTATCGCGTCCTCTCGCTGTTTCCCGTCAGTCTTCAGAAAAGGAGCGAACGAATTAAGAGGCGAGGGTCCTGGGAACTAGTTCGCATAGGTTGCCTGTGGGAGTTCTCTTCGGAACTGCAGAACACTAGTCCTGTCTGAGAGGAAAGGCGATAGGAAGCATCTCTTCTTGCTTTTTCTTCTTTAGAAAAACTTCGAAATTTACATGTGTAACGGCTTCCCGTCCTTGGAAGAATGTAATCGGGCTGTATCCTGATAACAGTATGATACTATTTGTCGTTAGCTTTCTCAACAGTCTGGAAACCCCTCCCCCTCTAGCTACGCCTATGCCAGCCGCCAAATTCGGCGAGTGTGGCAGCAGGCGTTGCTAGGGCAGGAAGCGTTGGCGGGTCCCTCCCGTGCGTGTCCCGCGCCGCGCACACCGACACAATGGCGGCCTTGGCTGGGCCGCCTCGCCAAGGTCTCGGCCGCAGACTCTTGACCCCAGAGCGGCGCGGCGCCCCACCGGTTCCCGCAGAATGGGCGCCACTACATCAGCCGCTGGCAGCCACAGTCAGCCACCGAGCCTCGCGCAGAATGCCCGATCGTAAAAGTGGCCACGTCCTGCCAGCGCCCTTTGTCCGCTCTCGGCACACATTTGTCTTAGCGCGTCCGTGAGGTCGCCGCTCCCAGCGCCTCCACCAGCACCGAGATGATTGATGACCTGCCTGTCCTACGCTCACATTCTTCTTTTGCTACCTACGGTCTGGTTCGCCTACTTCTGTTTTGTTGTGTAGACTATGCCAAGACCAAAAGCATTGTACTACCTGAGAATAAGTTTAAGGCCATCCAACACTTGGTCGGAGGTCGATGTCCCTGCCTATGAACAGTCCGCGGATCTGTGAATATTAAGTCTTGACCATACGGATGGGGGCGCGAGAACACTGTCAGTTGGCAACACGAGTTCCTACAATGCTGCTGGAGGCGGCGCACTTCCCATTCTAACACGAGCACGAGTCCTGATTGGCCGATGTATCAGACACAGAATGTGCCTCTTGTTTAGAGACTGCAACGTATTCTGAGAGGTAAAGCAGTCCACAATCCGAAGACTGGTTTGAACACCACAGTGCTTTACTAGGCATGGTCCTGTATGGAGGTGATAGGCAGTTGCCTTTCTCCGACCTTCGAACTGACTTACCCAGCCAGTTATGGCGGGGCCTACAGTTTAACGTGGGTTCCAAATCACGGTGCTACTCGGTATTTTTCGCATGAGCAATACTACCGGAAGTGGAAAGGGACAGATAAAAAAACCCAGGACCTGGCGGGGATCGAACCCGGAACCTATGGATTGATAGTCTGGCACTCTACTACTGTGCAACCAAGGCGCACCTTATAAAAATGAATGTGTGCCTGTATGTCCTCTATGCATTCATAATCCATCCATTCGACTGCGATGAAACTTTGATGCACTGTGCCTCGTGCAGAATGCCCGATCGTAAAAGTGGCCAGATCCTGCCAGCGCCCTTTGTCCGCTCTCGGCACACATTTGTCTTAGCGCGTCCGTGAGGTCGCCGCTCCCAGCGCCTCCACGAGAACCGAGATGATTGATGACCTGCCTGTCCTACCGCTCACATTCGTCTTTTGCTACCTACGGTCTGGTTCGCCTACTTCTGTTTTGCTGTATAGACTATGCCAAGACCAAAAGCATTGTACTACCTGACAATAAGGCCACCCAACACTCGGTCGGGGGTCGAGGCCCCTGCCTGAATATTAACTCTTGACTAGAGCCGAAATACGATGATCCCTGGTGCTTGCGCCAATCGGTTTTGAGCGCCGACTGCAGCAGCAGACCATTGAGTAAGTCAAACGCGAACTTTGCTCTGCGAATGCTCGCGTTCGGCTGCGCTGTGCACTTTTGCCAGGTCTGTCAGACAACACCGACCGGTAGCTGTACTGTCCGGCAGCAAACTCACTACTTGGAAACATGTTTGTATTCCACTTTCCGCTGCCGGGGCGGTCTTCCAGCCGAGTGGGCGGAGCCAGGAATCATTGTATTTCGGCCCGACTGTAGTGTAGTGCCGCGTACTGTGAGGCAACCATACGGATAGGGGCGCGAGAACACTGACAGTTGGCAACACGAGTTCTTACGAGTTCCTGCTGGAGGCGGCGCACTACCAACTCTACCACGTGTGCGAGTCCTGATTGGCCGAGATATCAGACTGAGAATGTGGCTCTTGTTTAGAGACTGCAACGTATTCTGAATAATATAATGCCGCGAGGGAGTAGCCGAGCGGTCTGGAGCGCCACGTTGCGAAGCGCGCGGCCTCCCGCGTCGGAGGTTCGAATCCTCCCTCGGGCATGGATGTTTGTGCTGTCTTTAGTATAAGTTCGTTCATACGTAGTTTGTAAGTTTAAGGACTGATGTTCCCGTAGTTAAGTCCCTTAAGCTTAACAAACATTTGAATAATATAATAATTGAAAAAAAAAATATTATGACGGCCGAGTTCGATCAGTAAAGATCATTCTCAGATCATGTCCATCAGAACCAGTATTGCGATCTAGACTGTTGCATTAATCATTATATTATTCAGAAATTTAATCAGCCTTACTGTTTTGTGCTCCCCTAGCACGAAGTGAGCGGACACCTTCAATCTTATTGCAATTATTTTCCTTTTTATTTTAATAGGTCTCGAATAATTCGAAATTTAGGACTTGGATCAGTTTATAACGAATGCGTTTTGTGATGTAATAGACATCATGCCAGAAAATCCGTTACATAGTTTGCCGACTGCCTATTGGAAAATTATGTTGATGAGCAAAATGCATTTTTCTCACCTATTTGGCCAGACGAGTCCTACAATCGCAGGCGACTCCAACATTTTTACTTTTGTGACTACGCTGAGAAGAGTACAAACATTCGACATAGTGTCAGCTGTGGTTCCTTACCAAAAATCGGACAAAATAAACCAAAGAGAGAAATATGTATCCAGAAAATAAATCTGCAACAGCAAAATGGTGAAATTGACTGAATTTTTAAAGAGTTTGAAAATGTTTCATTTAGCTTCCAAATATGTTGTGACAAAAAGTATTAGTAACTGAAGATCTAATTATATACTACATTCCATCAGCTTTCTTCCAGTGTAGAAATGTACGGTTTTTGAACAGTCATAGAAAATTTATCGTTTTGTACATTTTAGTAAAATGTATTAAAACTAGTACACTTGTTAAATGTGTCTTACTGGTGGCAAAGTGAAAGCTGCGAGTCTGCAGATTAGTTGCAGAGTTCGTATACTGGCGATCAGGACCGTTCCAGGCACTGTTGCGTAGTTCGTATGAGCTACCAGCATTCCTCCCCGTGCCGAGAAACGGCGCCTTAAACCACTCCGGTAGTATTAAATATTTAATCACGTAATAGAGAAAAAATGGAGTTAGAAGCTTATTCAAGTCCCCAAGTCGTCTCATTAAGTGCCAAGTAAACGTAACACACAACAGAATGTCGAAGTAAAAACAGAGTTTGCCAATAGTGAGCTGATAAGAAGAAATTTTAACAGCAAAAAAATTGCACGGATTAGGGACGGAAAGCAAGTTTTCGAACAAATGAAAACAAACACATTGCAAAGTGGGTCTTTTTCTGCTATTTATTTTTCTTCTACAGACTATCTTGATTACATTTGACACGCTCGACCTTCAACAGAAGGAGAAGATCACTCTCTACACGATTTTTCGTATGGTGCATGTAGTGGTAACGCGTCCTGTGTGTTTACTGGTCCAGTGAACACCCGAAAAAAAGCTCGTCGTGGAAAAAAAAGTAAATAAATGAAAAGTATTTTTAAACAATCGTTCTTCGTTTCGTTATTCTGGCAGTTCATTTTATATGGATATTTAAAGTACTTTTACCGCATGAGAAACGTTTTATGTTGCAGAGACAGCACGTATTCGAGTCGTAGCGCGGGCGATTAATATAGGTGGCAGTGCCCGTAGCGTTGCTATGCGCATGCGCGGCTGAGGTTCAAATTCTCTTGTGAACCCCCTGGAGGCACAATATGGGCGCTCCCACGGCAGAGAGGGGCGAGGGGAAACGCCGCTTTTTAACATTGGCGTTGGAGCTGGTAAGAGACGCCAGCTCCTGGCTACTCGTGCTCTGGCGGTTAAGCACGAATAGTCCTGAAGAAATGACAAGGGAGTTACTGCGCACCTCGTACTGCGCATCGGCAAATGGTCCATTGATGCAACATTTGTCGTTTATATTCGTTTTTGGTGCATTAAAGATTCGTCAAAAACACGTCGTTTTGGTCAAATATGTTGAAACTATAAATTAAAGACGCATCACCTGTAAAAGCCTTCAGAAGATCCGATCATGAATAATAATGTAGTCACTATTCTCCAGCTACCAAGCGGTATCGCGTTGCACTGTCGAAGGTATTGGGTTCGAGAGCGACTGCAAGCAATAGTGTTCAAACCCAATTTTCTTTTTAACAGATATTGGAACAACAATGACTTTTGTATTGTTGCTTGCCATATAAAAAAAGTGTGAAATAAAGAAGCTTGGTAAGCTGACGCCTCAGCCCGAGTTGGTACCTTGCACTAAATTGTGACAGTTTCACTGATCGCCAAGGCAAGTGACATGAATAATTTTTCATAGATAGAGGGAGGAGGACATAAACTGATGAAGCGAAGTTGAACAGAGAGAGAGAGAGAGAGAGAGAGAGAGAGAGAGAGAGAGAGAGAGAGAGAGAGAGAGAAAGAGGAGGAGATGGACACAGGGTGACAGGAGGTGGCCGAAGAGAGGGGAGGAAAGGAGATGGACAGAGAGAGGATGGAATAAATAAATGTCTGGGCAACGCCAGTTTCAAATGTTTGTAAAGCTTATGGGACTTAACTACGGGGTCATCAGTCCCTAAACTTACAAACTACTTATCAACTAGCTTATCCTAAGGACGACACAAATATCCATGCCCGAGGGGGGATTCGAACCCCCGACCGTAGTGGCCGTGCAGACCGTGACTGGAGCGCCTCAGTCCCCTCGGCCACCGCGGCCCAACGCCGGTTTCAGTCAGTGATAAAACTGTGCGTAAGATGAGAGAAATAAGCGGTCCCGTGGCGTCAGACGCGCTCCAAGCGGCGACTCAGCTCAGCCTTATATCGTCCATATTGGACTGTGGGAAGGAACTGCGACTGTTAATGGCAAAAGAAGTTCAAATAAAAACAATTATCAGCATCAGTCATTTTTATTTCTCCCAAGACGCGTTTGGAGACTTTACACTCTCATCTTCCGGTGGAACAATGATTTTTAGCTTACATTGATTCTGCCAGGATCCAGCCAGTTATTTTGGATTTCATTTTGCCTCAAAACGCATACAAACTCTTATTAATGTAGGTAGGTACATAGATTATAAATTTAAGTATTAATTTGGTTACTTACAATTTGTTCCAGTGTATACAACTCTGTAGTTTTCCACACATTAACATTTCAATAAAACTACATACACTGAGCATGAACCAAAACATAAACAAACCAAAGATTACGATTCCACAGATATAGTGCCTTGTATCAGAGATCTTATGTAACTGTATAAACACTGTGGGCTATGTGTATTTGTTTATAACATAATGTTATTAAGGCTGTGGATATTGCAAAATGCTGTTTGAGACTCAGGCTGCGGCGTGTAGGCGCGGCTCGCTGGCCGTGAGCACAGAGTAACATTGTCTGTGCCGTGAGTCAGCGCGAGCGACGACTCGTCGTGAGCAGAATCCCAGCCGCCGGCTGCCGACACCACCTCTGGGCGGCCTTTAAACGCCACGGCGGGACACGACGCTACTTGTGTTTACACGCCTATGTGCCTGCCAGAGCAATCACCTGCACTTCGACGCAGCTCCACGCCATCAATTTGTCGTGTATCATGCGGATTGCAGGAATCAGTATGAACTGGCGTAGTTCCACCGCAGGACTTGATAACCGACGAAATTCGGTTAGAATGTGAGTCTACAGGATTGTACAGGAGCGTCGCAACCAGCGTTAGGTCACCAGCCTAGGGTACGATTCACCAATTGGGGGGAATGCTCATATCGTCGTTTTACCAACAGCCCTACAGATTTCCCAAGTGGTTCATGTGAGGCGATTTTGCAAGCCACTGGAGATTTAACAAGGGTGGGAGAGTATTCAGAAAACCAGTCACGTATACCTTCCAGCCGAACGGACGAATCAACAGCGTATTCATCATGTTCAATGAAAGGTAACATCTGATCATCCACAATATTTAAACAAACACGCTGGCGCACGCTCGTGGTCACCAAGTTACCGGGCCCACCTTCGGCTTTCATCTGACATTGGAGGCAAAAAATATTCAATTGTTTGTAGAGCTTATGGGACTTAACTACGGGGTCATCAGTCCCTAAACTTACAAACTACTTATGAACTAGCTTATACCACAGACAAATATATACAGACGGGAAACCTCCGTAAGGGCCTGTTCCTACGTTCAGGGGTGCGGGGAGAGAGGGTTTCCAGCAGTTCCGTAAGATGTCCCATGATGGCGCTGCGGTCAGAAGCAGCTCTTTAAACTGGCCAGAGCAGGCGGCAGGTAGCAGCTCTCCCCACCACCACCTCCCCTTAAACGCCAGCAAGCCGGACACTGCCGTGGCCTCGTGGCCGGCGGCACGAGTTCCCCCCTCAGCATCCCCTCCACGCTACCCTCTGACATGCGAGAGGCACCATAAGCCAGCGATCCGTCTGACACCTGCTAGCATCTTACGGAACTACGAGGGGAGCGTAGGACAGTGGTTTAGGGGTGGCTGGTCCTCTGTATATGCTACTCTGTGCTTATGCTAAAGACGGCACAAACATCCATGCCAGAGGCGGATACGAACCCCCGACTGCAGCGGCCATGCAGACCGTGCCTGGTACTCCGTAGACCACTCGGTAAGGTCTCCGCCCTGTTCCATTTGAATAAATGGCAAAAATATACCGTCAGTCAGCTACCGTATATGCGCGACGTTGAGTGCTCGTGTGATCAATGTCCTGCGACATGCTAATGTTCCCTTTAGTACAGATACAGACGACGCTCGAATTCTCACGGAAGGAAGCAGATTAGACTTTAACATCCCATTGATTTCGTGATCATTAGAGACGGAGGACATGCTCTGATTGCGGTAAATCACCGTTCATACAAGGGAATTACAGGCTTTACGTTACTCCTGAAACAATAATGGGTCACAAAGTTATGGAATGAAAAACATTGTGTTGCAATGTTCAAATGTTTATAAACCTTAAATTTCCTGGCAGATTAAAATTGTGTGCCGGAACCGGGACTCGAATCTGGGACCTTCTGTGCAGTTTGGAAAGTAGGAGGCGAGGAACTGGCGGAAGTGAAGTTGTGAGGCGGGTAGAGCGCTTGCCCGCGAAAGGCGAAGGTCCCAGGTTCGAGTCCGGGTTCTAGCACACAATTTTAATCTGCCAGGAATTTTCATATCAGCGCACACTCAGCTGCAAAGTGAAAGTTTCATTCTGTTTATAAGCCTATTCGACCGAACTGCTATGGTCATCACTCCGTAGACTTACAAACTACTTACACTAAGGACAACTCACACATCCATGCCCGAGGGATGACTTGAACCTCCGGCGGGAACGGCCGCCCAGTCCGTAGTTTGACATCTTAGACCACACAACCATTGAGTTCTCAAACCCTCAATTCCGTAATCTTAACACGTGCTCTCCGCGACACCGCAGTCTTAGCCTTGATCACAGCCTACACCCAGTCCCCATCAACAGCGTCACACGCACTCACTGAAACAGACGATGCAGAGAGGTTTGTAATTTAATACAGGACATTGGCGCAATCGCTGGTGATCAAGGACTGCACCAGCCCCGCCCCTCCTGACCCCTCTGTCGCAAGACAGAGGCTAAATTATTGTCAACAGCACTTGGCGCACCCGGACGGTCACCCATCCAAGTAGGCTTACTGGCCACGCCCGACGGTTCTTCGTGATCTAGTGGAGACCGATATATTCACCTCGGCAATGCCGTTGACAACTGACCATTGCTAATTATTTCAGTACCGGTTCTACAACATTTCCCACCCGAGGCACAAACTTCGTAATAGCGCCCCCCCCCCTCCCCGCCCGTAAGCGCTTGGCATGGGAACATCTTGTTTTGAGCCCTCCCCCCCCCTCACGTAGAGGGCGACTCAGCATTCGACTCTACGGCTGTGCACATACCCAGCTGGCGTAGTGGTTAGCACACTGGACCCACAGTCAGGAGAGCGGTGCTTCAGCCATCCAGATTTAGCTTTTCCGTCAATTCCCGAAACCACTCCACACAAATTCCGAGATGGTTTCTTTGAAAGTGCGCGGCGATTTCCATCCACCACTGTTACATAACAGTCTCTAATGAGCACGATGTCGACGGGACGCTAAACCCTGAGCTTCCTTCCTTCGATCGCTACGCCGTCTTTAAAGGCGTAACGACTCGTCTGCCTTTGCCCTGTGAGGCGGCCAATTTTTTTCTGGTGGGCTTACATAAGCGCTTACGCCTTTTTGTGCACAGAGTATAATGATCCAAGCACAGCAGGGGAACGATCGTCCTCTAGCTATGCATTTGGCTGTTCCGCCAAGCCCTGCACAGATACTGGTACACACGGTTCAAACAGGAAGCAAATTCCCACATTTCTGGACATATGAGTCGCAAAAACATTGGGATTTCAGACTCCGGAAACTAGCTTAACAAATACTATCTATGACAGCCCTAAAATGTATAATTATGTATTAACATTGCCACAAATAAAAATTATTGCACCCACTCAGTTTTAAATTTAATCAAATATTTATTGCTGAAACAGTGCATACGGAGTACCTGAAATGATTACATTTATATATCAATAGCTGATGTACTGCTGAGGTAGCAAGTGTGATCCTGATGGCTGTGTGACCACTTCGTATTAAAAGGATCAACACAGATGGCAGTCTGGCAGTTGTGTCACTACGTCATCTGTTGGTAGCCAAAGCCGAAATCATTATCAGAACATCTACTCAGTGGCGGACTAATGAGGGGGGGGGGGACCACCCTGGGACTCCAGTCTTGGGGAACTTATAAATACCTCGAAAGCACTTTTTTTGTTTTTGTTTTCTGAAGTTTATTTTATTTTGTTTTATTTTTGAGAATGTAGTGTGAGAATATTGTACACGCACAGTGATGCATCAAATGACACACATTGCCAAAACACAGTAATTAAATGACGGAGCTAGGTAAGTACAGGCACATATATACATAGACTGCTTATATCAAATTACCGGCTTTCTCATACTTTAGTAAAGATGAAAAATTAAAAGTTCATTATTTGTTTCAAAAACTGATTAATAGAAACATGTTTTATTTAGAAAATATATTGAACAGTGATTCTAACTCGTGATTATTAAACACTTTGTTTTAAACATGCCAATCCGGAGTAGTCGACTGACAAAGACAGAGGGAGTCACGCAAAAGGATTTCCTGAAAATAGCACGATTAACCGTTTAGCTGATCCTTTATGAATTAACTGCAATCCTCCCGACAAGCCACGGAGTTTAAAACACCGCATTTCGGGACGGGGATGTGGCAGCCCTGGTTCGAATCCGGTTAGCGAACTGAACGACGTGGAACGGTGAACCGGCCAGTCTGGATGTGAATTTTAGACGGTTCCCCACACCCCACCAAGTGTATACCGGGCTGCTACCCAAGTTCCGCCCAACTCGAAAACATTTAGAAGAACTTTAGCACACTGAAGTAGTACTATACGCAGATATTCGCGGTCCACCTATCGTGGCCAATCTGTTTATGGTGGATTTCGGGGAACGTGCTTTAGAGTCAGCGACACTGAAACCTGCGTGTTTTTTCAGATATGTAGACGACAGTTTTGTCGGTGTGCGCTTGCCTGCGAAAGACAAAGGTCCCAGGTTCGAGTCCCGGTTCCGGCACACAATTTTAATCTGCCAGGAAGTTTCATATCAGCACACACTCCGCTGCAGAGTGAAAGTTTCATTCTGGACACTTTTGTCGTTTGGCCTCATTGCAGTGGGAATTTAAACGGTTTTTTGGAACACCTAAATTCAATCCACCCGAATATTCAGTTCACTTTGGAGGTAGAAAAGAACGGCTGTCTTCCTTTCCTTGATGTGTTGGTCATAAAGAAGGTTAATGGTACATTGGGATATTCTGTTTATAGGAAGCCTACTCACACTGATTTGTATCTGCGAGCTGATAGTTGTCACCATCCAGCTCAGCGTGAAGGAGTACTTCGTACTTTGGTTCACATGGCCCCATGTCATTTCAGACCCTGAAAGTTTGTCAGCTGAGTTGTTCCATCTCGAGGAGACCTTTCGTCAGAACGGTTACAGTGAGAGACAGACAGAACGTACGTTGCACTATCAGTCTACTGCGTAACGGGTGAGTGACGGTAGTAATGAAGGGGCACGTAAATCTATGGACTTTTTCCCCTTATGCAGGAAGCATTTCCAACGAGATTGGTCGTATTTTGCGGAAATATGATGTAAAATGTGCTTTTCGATCACCTAAGATAAAGGCCCTGTTGGGGTCCGTAAAGAATGATCTTGGTTTGCGTACGGCCTCGCCGTTGTGGCATGTCATATATTGGTCAAACAATCAGGACTGTGGAAGACCGGTATATTGAACACAAACGTTACACGCGCTTACAACAGCCAAACAAATCCGCTGTTGCAGAACACTGTCTTGGCACCGGTCATCCTATGGAATACAACAACACGGAGATTCTGGCATGCACTTCCACCTCTTATTAAAGAAGCTGTTGAAATTAAACTAAGAAGCGACCTTATAAACAAAGATGGTGATTTTTGTTTAAATTCTGCTTGCAATCCGGCACTGTCTCATAAAAAAAAGAGGGACAAAATTAATGCAGCCTCACCTGTTGATTAAGTAACTATCGATATTTTTGATGTTTTGTCATCTTTGGTTGTGATGATTCTGTAGTGACTTGTACTGTGCGATTTATCTCTCTTGTTTACCCTTTGGAAATCAAAATATTAAATACGCTTGCACATTGCTTCCTTAAGTGCAGTTGTGCCTTGAGAATGGCAGGGTGTCCTGTCGAAATATCGGCGGTTGCCGACGACGTCACCCGGCAGCATACCCGTAAGTTGTATGAACATTCATTACGCCGTGAAAAGTTAAGGTTTCACATTGAAGTGCACTGCTGTTTTCTTTAAGTCAATGAATTTAAAACCAGTGATAGTCCTACGTACATGTTAATGATGGATCAAATGCAATTTCCATATTCGAGATCTATTAAGAAAATTTCTGAACTTTGTCCACACAAGGTTTCTACCCTAACCTTTTACTTATAGTGCTTGGCTTCCTTCGAAATGATCTCATCCACAATTGATACGCCGTTTTCACTTCCGGATGCAGTCGTAGCACGCCTGTTGGTGAATCGCACGATTTCGCTGAGCGTATTTTTTTTTCCTTTTTTTTATTGGCCTTTGAGTAGTCCCCATACAGCCACACACAGAAGTAATCATAAGAACATTCTCTGGTACAGTTATGAAAGCAAGCTGGCAAAAGCAAACACATCAAAGATACGACAGAAAACAAAAACAGCAAGATCAATTTGAAGTAACATAACAAACATTAAAGATATGACACTAAGACAAGAGCAATTTGGAATAGCACATAGTGATTAAGCATGATAGTTTATAACTCTTTCTTCGCCTCCGTTAGAAAGAAGATAAGTTCTTTGTACACTGTAAAGTCTTTGGTAGCAAACAATGTTGACACAGATATTGGTAACTGGTTGTTCCTGCATTAAAAAAAAATAAATAAATAAAAAAATAAAATAAAATAAAAAATAAAAATGTGATGTTTTCCGCTTCCCCGAAGTCAAAAAGTGGAGATGTCACTTTGCCGATGCGATGTAGGTGCTGCGCAGTTCGACAATGGTTGAACTTAATCTAGTCGAGTATCCTTTCAACGGGGGTCTTCAGTTTTGGAATGAAAAAAGCAGCAGGGACCAGACCGGATATGTAAAAAAACAGTGATTTCGTGTCTTGTGCAACAGTCACGCAAAACAGAAATGAATGTGCCGTTGAGTTACCGTGATGCAAGAGTCATGAACTGTCTCCAGGCCCGGGGATCTAGGGGAACCGAGGGGTCCGTCCTTGGCGCCGAATGGCCTCCACGAAATCGCACTGCCGTAGTGTGCCATAGTGTTATAATCTTGCAAATGATTTTTGGAAGCTCGTTGCGCCTCTTAAATTTGCCATTTCGAAATTAGCAAACTGTGCGTAACAACATTCTACTCAATAGAGCACCGAACAATAACTATCAGACATCTCATATGAAACTTCTAGAATTTACACATTGAAAATAGGCGCGTGCAGGGACCACGTAACACTTCACTGTTGCGAAATTACGAATGTTCCGTACGTTTAATACCGTCTATGATAGGAGCTAATTTTATAAAACAACATGTTAATCTCTACCTATATAAAAGCGAAAGGGTACTCACTCACTCACTCACTGACTAAACATGAAATCTCAAAATCTACTGCACCAATGAAGCTGAAAGATTGCCGGTATGTAATTTATAGTTAGAAGACGTCAGCTAAGAAAGTATTTTGCGATAAGACAGAATTAAGGTGCATGACGGAGGATACTTTTCCTACAGACTGACGAAATCTACAGTTTCATTCTGATTTCCACGAAATTTCGCACGTTTGACCGTCAAAACAAGAGGAACGTCACAGTCCACCTTAAGTTTCATACGGTGCATGGGGGAGGGTACCTTGCAACATAAAAATGGGTCCCTAAATACCTTGGTCGCGCCATAACTAGAGAACGCCTCGACAGATTTCACAGATCCTTTTGTTTTCGTTATTCTCAGAACAAGGGTTGTATGAAATAAAACTGGAAAATCTGACAACAACAAAGTGCGTTTTTCAATGTGACTGTGTTTCTATTGCATACAAATATTTAGCTTTGTTCCGATATTGATGAAATGTTGCACACTTGACTTTAGAAACAAGAGGAATGTCACTGTCTGTATAAAATTTCGTTCGGTGCACGGTGGAGGATACTTAACTTACGGACTTTGACAAAATGCATAGTTTTGCTCCGATATAGATGAATTTTCGCACACATGACCTTTAAACCAAGAGGACGGTCAATGGGTAAATAAATGTTTGTGTAGAACATGACAGAGCAGTAAATTTCAAAAAAACTTTGCCGAGAGGGGAAAAGGTAAAAACGAACACAGAGATGGGAGAGAAAGAGATGGGTGCAGAGAGAGGTGGATTACGAGAGTGTAGGATAAAGAAATGCCCGGCCAACCCCAAGTTTAGGGGAGACCAGGGGAACGACGCCACCTTAAGGTAAACCAGTTTTTTACCGTAGTAAAGGTGTGTCTTTTTCGTAAAGAATAATACTACAGCTTCGCCAGCTAATACTACTTCATTATAATTTTTTTCAGACATGTATTTTGTTAAAAAACATATTGTGAAACTATACGCAGTGGCGCCATTACCCTTGGTTCCGGGGTAATGACGCCATACATTTGAAAATCAAGGATAAACCTACACGATGAGTGAGTAGTGGTAATTAAGTGTTACAACCGTTGTAAATTATACTTATCACTAATCTGTATGAGACATTTAGAAGGCTTCAAGTACTTGTCGATGAAAAATTGGAATAAAAATACGTTTTATAATTTAGGCTTCATTAAGACACCGCATAAGTCAGAAATACCGGTATAGTTTTTGGCACTTCAAACCTACTACGTCCTCAACATTCAGCAAGTACCCATTTCCCAAAATGAATGCATCTGTATCACACTTCAATTTGCCTAAATTCTTCACTATGGCGTCATTGCCCCAGTTGAAAAATATGGCTAAGAACGTCAATTAAAGCCAAAGATTTTGCGAAACAATGAGAGACATGAAATCGAAGCTAAATACCTACAGATTACGTTAATACGAGTATTAAAAAGCACTGCCAGCCTATAGAGGTACTTACTTCAATTTAAAAAATAGATCCAAAACGTCGAAACTAACAATTACTTTCACACGATTTATACCTGTCAACAATCACGAAGCAGGGTTGCCAGGTGTGGCGATTTTTCGCATTCATGGCTATCTTTTTCTTCTAATAGTAGCCATTCTAGCAGTCTGGCGACTGGCGATAAATTTGGCTATTAAAGGAATTGGTTGGCGACTTAATGGCTATTTTATTTTACATCATATACAACGAATGTAAAGCAATCACTCTTTAGCCATTGCGTCAATGATACCGGCTTTTTTTCGGTAGAATGCTGGGGAAATGTAATCAACCTACACAAGTTAGCACAAATGTTTTCAAGTATCATGGATGTGTGGGAGAGTGTCTCAGAGATGTAAACAAACTCAACTTACAGACTCTTGAAGATAGACGTAAACTACCTCATGTACCCTACTTACGATGGTTCAAGAACAGGCTTTAAATGATATCTAGAAGTATACTACAACACCGTATGTATGGTTTCCGGTGAGACCACGAGGATAAGTTTATATAAATTACACCATGCAAGGAGGCATTCAAACAGTATGTTTTTCCGTGTTCCATGCGACAACACAACAGAAAATCGTAACAACTGATACTGTGAAGCTAGCCCTTTGCTACACACTTTACAGTTGTTAACAATGATTTACAGAGTATAAATGTCGATGGAGAACAAGCGGTGATTTCTCAATCGTTCTCATGGCTGGTTTTTCAATGTGTAATGACGCATTATTACGAATTCAAATCCATCTCACCTCAAAGTATGAAATGCTTAGTGTATTATTACAAATTAACTCACCTCAAAATATTGTAATTATTTTGTGTGAATTAAAGAAATGTTTGAAAGATTTAATAATAACTCTATTTAGAATGATTCTTGAACAGTTTTGTTTGTAATTTTGATAAGTTATGAAATTAATAAATGTGATAGTTAAATGTAACTGAATTTCCTGAGTCTCTCTATTATATTTACAATGTGACAATATTTTGAGTGCCCTCATTGTCAGTTGGTGGTGTGTCTGGGTTCAGTTCTTGGATGTTTTGTGTGCCAACTTCGTCGCCGCTTTTGTGTCCCAGCCTCGTCGTAGGTGTCGGTGGCCGAGTGGAACGAGACCGACACAGGAACAAAAATAGCACGCTGGTGCAGGTACGGAGGGGAGCAGCCAGAAACTATAAACACTAGAGTAAATTAAAAAGAGATATATTGCACAGAATGTAACAATACTTAACTTTTACATAGTACTGCAGAATGTTGATACATAGTTGTTAGAGGCCTGCCTAGTGCCTGTACAATAGCAAAGTCTTCACTGGTGCCTATCTGATTACGAAGGTCCTAACTGGTTGCTATCTCAGTCCGAAGTGCCGATGTCCTTCAGTGGTGGCCACGAGCGGAGTTGTCGCAGAGGGCGCTTGTGGCTGTCGTCGTGAGAACGCCGCGCCGTGCGTGCATGGCGGCGCGCGGCGAAAGTAGGTGGCGCGCACTTTGTACTTGTGCGACACCACAGGATGAACTCAGGTAAATGTTTCTGTGAAGTATGAGTTTCCTTGGAAAGTTCAGTCTGATGTCTGTGAATGTGAGAGTGCCACAGTTTGTGTTACGTTTTACTCAGTAACCAGCTTACTCACTGAATTCCAGGATTATTATTGTCGAGTAACATGCCATAATTACCATAGCATAATAATGTTAACAGATTAAAGGTTGCGATATTTGGCTATTTTTACTGATGAAAAGATAGTTATATTTTGGTATTTTATTGATGAAAAGATGGCGATATTTGGGCTACTTTTTGTTTAAAATTTGGCGGCAGAGCGATAGCAAAACCTGGCAACTCTGTCACGGACGGCGACCACAGGAATTAGTTCCGCGGTAGGTAACGGAGATAGAACACTGGCAAGCGTACTCGTACTGCCAACATTTTGTCATAAAACTGGGGTGGCGCGATTACTCAGGATGGCGCCGTGCCGGCCGCGGTGGCCGAGGAGACTGAGGCGCTCCAGTCACGGTCTGCACGGCCACTACGGTCGGGGGTTCGAATCCCCCCCCCCCCTCGGGCATGGATATTTGTGCCGTCCTAGTTCGTAAGTAGTTCATAAGTAGTTTGTAAGTTTATGGACTGATGACCCCGTAGTTAAGTCCCATAGACTATACAAACATTTGAACATTTTTTGATGGCGCCGTTACCCTCGTCTCCCCTACAGCTGGTCTTTTATAATAACGTATATTCACTGCCAATGTACAGCAGTGAAAACGTGAGACCCCAACCATGAATGTATTTGTCCGTTACATATTTTTCGTGGTGCTCTCAACAGCCTGTTTATTGACCTTCCTCACAAGCTCGCGTTCATGAACTCTCCAAATCAAGAACGCCAATGTCTGGTTGTTACTGCAGTCCGCTTCACAAAAGGAATCCTTGACTCTCATTGACGTTAACTGCAGTATACGGCTCGCTTGTTGAGAAATTACGGATCCTATCTAGGAATCGCTAGCGATGGACGTTTCAATTCCCCGAGCACATAAATATGACAATTATTCTCTAGCTGAAGGATCTCGGTCAACGAGGTGTGACGACAGAACTCTTGATATACGATCTACCCGGGACGATCGAGCCCTGTATCGTGTCGTAGTTTGCGTCAGAAAAACAGTTACTCAATCTGTGAAGTGCGCACTAGGCTAGATCCGATCTGTGTCTGATCCTCGGGGACTTCTCGAGTTTCTTCCAGACGACGCGGGAGTAGCGGCCAACGAGACAAACAAAGTTTCCTCGCTCGCGAACGACATCAAACCAACAGAGCGTTGAGTAACACGAAATGCACGCGAAGCTTCCAGAAATGCCACAACGGATGGCGTGTTTCGTGTGCCACAGCGCAGCTCAACTCAGCTACTCCGTCTTGTGGCTTCTCCGTGACTCATTTTCCACGAATTGCCTCCTTTGTACTCTGGTGAATACACACCAGACAAACGGGTTGCTTGGTGTGTATTCACTGACTGCAGCATGCATTATGAGAGGGTATTCTTGGTATTAAACTCGTGCATAGGGTGGTTTAAAATTTTCGTCCGTTACCGCAACAATGAGTTGCACAGTTTTCAATCGTCTTGCATTCTCAGACGGTTATGTGGTGCATTTTCTGTTCTATACTACTCTTTTCGATTGGTAATGGGTCCACATACCTTGTCAGCAGATCGTAACTGACCTGCAGACAAACTAGAAGCAGTGACTAGGCGTTTGTTTTCTTAGCAAACAGTTGAAAAGTTTGCGTGGTGCCACTTTTCACCTCATGAAACCGTAAATCTTTGTCTTATATATGGTCCAAATTTATTTAGCAACTAAATATTTTATTTTAGGATTCATTAAAACATCAATTTATTATGAGTGATACTGACTCTTCGAGTTGTCATTCGTATATGTCGGTCTACCGAATGTACTAAGAGTAGCATATCACGAATTCTGAATAATTCTCGCGAAAAACCACAAATACCCTTACTGGATTCAAAACGGAACCGATGTGCTCTGTGTGTGTTAGAAAGAGACCAACCAGTATTATACCTGCTGCAATCTTCTAGACCGCCAAACCTTTCTTAAGAGAATGGAAGGGGAAATAACTTGATAACTGAACATTTGTGAAACATTATGTCTCAAGTCATACCTGAAGTGCTGCCAGTTTTTCACACCGTTTATGTTCAGCCTGCAGAAATCTATTACTGTTTCATGTTATTTATTATACAATAAACTAATATGATATTTTATGCTTTATTTCACTTCACTGTTAATCCAGGATTCCATACATTTATTTTTCCTTTCGTGATTTGAGATTTTTGTGCTAAAACTACCTTTCGCAATGTAATACGTAAACATTCGATTTGTAAATAAAAATTTGCCACTTTTCGTGGCTAAATAAAAGCGACTGGAGCCCACAAAACCATTTATGAAACAAAGAGATCTGAACTCCGTTTGAGAATTGACATTCATCGTATACTATTTCAAAAGTTGCTTTCTACAGTAGTATACAAAGACATGTAGATGTGTAATGGTGTTCCTAAAAATCTTGTTAAGAACTTGATCGACTTGTTTCACATTTTTACAAGATACTTTAACATTAGGACGAACAGAGAGTATTTATTTCCTTAAATATGTACAACAGAAAATTGTAATTGTTATGTATACATAAGAAAAGTTTTTACTTACTAAAAATCTAGAACAGCTATTTACTCATTTACTTCAAATTCTTACAGCATAATGTAATGAAGATTAGGACAGACATATGTGCAATTATATATTTAATATAGGATGAAGATGTGTTATCAATAATTTAGAAAACTTCGATTTACTTACAAGATTTAGAAAATTTTCAAATGTTTGTAAAGCTATGGGACCAAAATGCAGTGGTCATCGGAAACTAGACTTACAAACTATTTAAACTAACTTATGCTAAGGACAACACCCCCCCCCCCCCCCCACACACACACACACCTTGCCCGAGGGAGGACTCGAACCTCCGATGGGGAACAGCCGCATAAGTTTTAGAAAGTACACAAAGAAACATTCAGACGGAAGTGTAACGGTTTTCTACATACACACTCCGCACGCAGTCGATCTCACGCACGGTGTGTGGCGGCGGTTACTTTTTTTACCATTTCCTACTCCAGCAGTGTGTGTTTCGCGGAAAAGAAGATTACGCGACGGCTCCAATCTCTCTAATTTATTTTAACCTCGCGGTCTCAAGTCTGGCATTTGCCTTGTTCACTATTAATTATGTGTGTTCGTTGAACTTCAAACCAATCATTCTGCCTATTTTATGGGAACAACTGTTTGAATTGATGTTCGACAATAGGTCTTTCTGTGCATTCGCTGTCCGTTACATTTGTTTATATTCAGAGTCAGTTGCCACTCCCTGCACAAAGCGTCGTTACTGTGAAGAAATTCTTACATTCCGCTACAGTTTTCCAGCGTGGCAATTTCTCCATATACTACAGCGTCATTCGCGAAATGTCTCATTGAACTTCCTACATCTACGAGGTCATTTATATTGGTAGCGTAGAAGTCTTATTTGGATGTCTGCTCTTGATGTATTTTCGTTTCCCGATCAGGTATGTTGGCAACAACAGAGTTTAGTTTTATCTTTGGGGACGGTGTTTTTGCTTCGCTGAATGCGCGAAGCGCGCAAGTCTAGAAATGAGTGCTGCCATAACTGAGAAAGTGTCGAAAAAGGGAATTATACTGCTATTTCAGTGAGACTGTTTGTGGAATGGTGCATACAAAAATATAAGACCCAGTTACAGAAGTCGAAAAAGTTTTTGTATCGGAAGCATGTGCCATTTTTTGTCATGATTAAAATTTTATATTGGTGACTAAATGCCAGGATTACGACAGAGGTAAGAACTTTTTATTTCATTCATTACTGGAATGTGAAGTGACATCTAAATAAGAGTATGTGATCAGGAACAAATAGACAGTCAAACTCATTTGGAAACTTTTTCAGTTTAGAGACTATTGCATTTAGATGATTAACTATTGCATTTATCGTGTCGAAGAAAGAAACGGTAAAATTTTACTTTACGCGTCGGCAGTGTAATGTGCTGATGTTAGCAATGACCTTTGAATGCTCTTTGAAAACTTGATAAAAAGGCGAGGAATAATTTTTCGTGTTGGGCATGAAATAATTAATACTGCCCCGCTCTATGGTTGACAGTTTGTTATGATCCCTTGTCGGGTCAGTAAATTAATTATCCTCGTAAAGCGAACCTTTTGTTGCCAACGTCAACACACTACGCCACCGACGCGGCAAGTACAATTCAACCGAAAGAAGCAAATTTATTTCAGGTTTGATACATCTATTCTCTGACTTGAGGTCTGTCCTAATTAACTGTGGTAACGATCACGATTCAGAGAAAGACAGAGACCATTCCACAAAATATTACAGTAAGACATGTATACACGACGTATGTTAATTTAAAATATTTATTACACTCTTTTACTTTCTTTCAATGTGTTTAAATGTTTATACAATGATAGTACCAAACTGCTACAATATTGCCGTTAAGTTCATTTCCTTTGTAGAGCCCCTCTGTATACTCTTTCCACCTTTCACCTTTCCCTTCTTTGCTGAGAACTGGTTTTCCATATAAGTTCTTTATATTCATACAGCTTCTTTCCTTGTCTCCAAACGTTTCTTTTATTTTACTTTAATCGGTACCTATTTTTCCCCCATTTATACATTCTTCTACAGACTTGCATTTGCCTTTTAGCCACTCCTGCTTAGCTATTTTGCATTTCCTGTCAAACTCATTTCCTAGTCGTCTGTACCCCATTTTGCCTGCTTCATTCATTGCATTTTTATATTTTCTCTTTTCATCAATTACATTTAGTTCTTTTTGTGATATCCAAGGATTTTTTATAGTACTTGCCTTTCTACCTATTTAATCCTCTGCTGCCTGCAATATTTCATCTCTAAATGCTACCCATCCTCTTCTACTGTTTTATTTCCCTCCGTTTCCCTCTGAAATTCTCCAGAACTTCAGGTTTTTTCAGTTTATCCAGGTCCCATCTCCTTCTTTTCCTACCTTTCCGCAATTTTTTCAGTTACAACACAGTTCATAATCAATAAGTTATGGTCAGAGTCTATATCTGCCCCTGGATATGTCTTACAGAGTAAAACCTGGTTCCGAAATCTATGTCTTACCATTATAAAATCTATCTGTTACCTTTTGGTGTATTGTGGTGTCTTCCACGTATGCAACCATCTTTCATGTTTCTTAAACCAAGTGTTTGTTATGATTAAATTATGTTCTGTGCAAAATTCTAGCAGGCGATGTCCTCTTTCATTCCTTTTGCCCAGTGCATATTCACCTACTATTTTTCCTTCCCTTCCTTTTCCTACTACTGAATTCCAGTCTCCCATCACAAGTTTTCCTCGCCCTTAATTGTCTGACTGATTTCCTTTACCTCGTCATACATTTCTTCGATCTCCTACTCATCATAAAAGCTAGTGGGCATATAAACTTGTACTACTGTGGTCAGTGTTGGCTTTGTATCTATCTTGACTATGATAATGCGATCATTGCGTTGCTCATAGTGATGTACAAACATTCCTATTTTCTCATTCATTAACAGACCTGCTCCTGTAATACCCCCAACTGATTTTGTATTTATAATCCTGTACTCACCTGGCCAGAAATCCTGTTCCTCTTTCCACCAAAATTCACTAATCCCCACCATATCTATCCATTTCCCTTTTAAAATTTTCTAGCTTCCCTACCCGATTAAGGGATCTAACATTCCACGCTCCGATCCGTAGAATGCCAGTGTCGTCTTTACTGATGATCACATCCTCCTGAGTAGTCCCCGCCCGGAGATCCGAATGGGTTACTATTATACCTACGGAATATTTTACCCGAGAGGATGCCATCATCATATATTCACACAGTAGAGCTACATGTCCTCGGGAAAATTAACGGCTGTAGTTTTCCCTTGCTTTCAGCCGTTCGCAGTAGCTGTGTGGCAAAGCCACATTAACTGATGTCACAAGGCCAGCTCAGTCAACTACTGTAACTACTAAAAAGGCTGCTGCCCCTCTTCAGGAACCACACGTTTGTCTGGCCTCTCCACAGATACCCCTCCGCTGTGGTTGCACCTACGGTACGGCTATCTGTAAAGTTGAGGCACGCAGGCCACCCCACCTCGGCAATGTCTGTAGTTCATGGGGGTGGCTTATATATTTACGTAGTGATTGCAACGATGCGTTAGATGGTGTTGGTGTAGGAGGTGGTATGACGTGTGTGAGACGCAGGCAGTAGGCAGTGAACGGAAACGCGGTGTCCGCGGTATCTGTCGGAGGGTGTTAGAGACTGGGGCGTGGGCCGCGGCAGATAAGCGGCGGAGACCGCTCCAGATATCTCCAGGCGGGCGCGCGCCACTTCCAGGAACACGCACAGACGGCACGTACGCCGGCTTCCACTCACATCCTGGAAATCGCCGTCACCTCCTGCACTCGCCGCGTCTACCAGCTGTCCGAACACAGAGTCTGACCTAACTTCAGAGCCACGAGCGGAAGGGGGAGGAAAAAGTAAATACCGACACCTAACATACGCACAATATTTATTTATAAGTAATGAGTTGACTCACGACTTGCTCTGAGATTAGTTCCAACCCTTCGAAGGTCAGAACTACTAAGTGTCATTATACTCTCACTTCCCAACAGAAACTAGCGAAACATTCGGCACTTACTTCAACTGCTGGAGACGTTTTTCTGGTTCTCAGTCTCTGTTTTGAAACTCCTCATAACAGTTCAAATACGTTGAGAAGTGGTGATATTGCTGCCAAGGGGAGATGCTTGATAATTTCCTGATGCTGTACAAAGCACGCTTGAATCTTTTTGGGCCGCGGAGGAGTGGCGAAGCGCATTGAGGCGTTATGCTACGATGCGCGAGGCCGCTCCCCGTCGGGGATTCGAATCCCCCCTCGGGCATGGATATTTGTGCCGTCCTTAGTAATAGCTAATTCATAAGTAGAATGAAACTTTCACTCTGCAGCGGAGTGTGCGCTGATATGAAACTTCCTGGCAGATTAAAACTGTGTGCCGGAACCGGGACTCGAACCTAGGACCTTTGCCTCGACTGAGCTATCCCGGTACGACGCGGTGTCTAGCTAACCACGACTCACCTGTCGAATCTAACCGTTGACAGTAGCGCATCCAGAGGATACAAAAGCCCTTTCGATTGCGAGTCTAATGTTACCACTGCGTCACCTCGCGCGGTAAACAAACAGTGCAGCCGTTTTGTTCACGGTTGCTCCCAGTAACTGCGGACTGCCGAGGCGCCCTCGTTGCAAATCTGAGAGATCACGCATTTCACCAATCATTTGTGTTGAGCGCCGCAGAACAAACCGCAGAATACACTGCAAGGGGTCGCCCGACAATTCCTACGTTAATTGTGCACAGCGGTCTCGTGTCGTTGTTAACCAAGGAGGTTAGAATAAATGGAGGTGGCATAATCTATGCCTAGCACGTATGTCAGTTGAAGCCCGTCCATCATCTTAGTCAGTTCAGGAAAGCTATTTCTCCGTTGCAACTATGCGTTAAGTCGACCCTCTTGCTGTTAACCCTTTCACTCCGGCGCCGTGATTGTTGCGCCGTGCGCTGTGGACGAGCGCCAGTCGCGCCCGGCCGTGCCCGCTGTACGGCGCATTTTCCGCACTCCCCACGGCGCTACTCTGTCCTGCTTTCACACTCTCAGTGTTATCGCAATTATTGGACTTCATACTATATATTTATTAGGGAAAATTCATTTGGAATACAAACAGTTTTCTTCCTTCTTTCAGATAACTCGCGTAATTTTTGCGTAAATTCTAAAAGTTCCAAGTTTTGGATTCCGCTCTGGTTGGATGTGGACGTTATTATTATAAACGCATATTTCGCTTGCTAAATAATATTTATTTACAATTGCTTTACGTTACATTTCAGTAGCATTACATTACGATGTATGACGCGAGGCGGAACTGCTACAGCCGGCCGCGGCGGCCGAGGGGACTAAGGTGCTCCAGTCACGGTCTGCACGGCCACTACGGTCGGGGGTTCGAATCCCCCCCCCCCCCCCGGCATTGATATTTGTGCCGTCCTAGTTCGTAAGTAGTTCATAAGTAGTTTGTAAGTTTAGGGACTGATGACCCCGTAGTTAAGTCCCATACACTATACAAACATTTGAACATATTTGGAACTGCTACAGCAGTCCACCGGCTGGGCGGCGCAGGCAGCACTCGACTGCTGCAGCAGTCCACCGGCTGTGGAGCACATTCGCTCCCGACTTCTGCAGAAGTTCACCGTAGCGAAAGGGTTAATGCATTGAACTGACAGTCACGGCAAAATATGTACTTTCAAACAATATACTTTATTGACTAAATAGTAATAAATACTCATTATATTTCAAAACTTAATTTTTAACGGCTAATTTGCACTCTTTTAACACGTTTTACATCACGGCAAACCCGTTGGATGTTTTATTACTTTTTAACACTTCTCCAAAACTGACCAATATGGCGGAGGCAGGCTTCACTTTTTCAGCATAAGGGCGTCGCCTTGTATTCTAACCTCCTTGATGCTAACGCGTACGCAACCTCCAACGATATAGTTTCGTGCAGGGTGTTGATGTTATTTTGTCCACCGCTGCCGGTTCAGGCGCTTGCTGCGTTCTTTTTCTGTAGTATGAAATGAATGGCTGGAACTTTTTAGTTTGATCCACGCCGTCAAGTCGCTACTGGAGTGGCTTTTATGTTTGGGAGGAGCAGGAGCGGTCGCGTTTGACAGGCCGGCCACGCAGAGCAGACGAGATGCGGCGATAGCGTGGTGCGGCTGAGGACCCTCGAGGCAGCGGCAGTCAGCTCCATTCAGCGGCGGGAGAAACGCCGCCTGGCTGACGTGCCTCTTTCCGCGTGCCTGCCCCACTAACAACAGGCCAGGCGGCGCATGCGCCACTGCCAGTGCCGTCACAAGAGGTTCGTTCAAGCAGCTGCCAGGCTGCTCAACGCGCATGCGCAACGCTGAAATTGTGTTCCAGCGGCGCCTTCTCCCGCTTCTGGCTACTTGGAGTGTGGCTGTTTGGTGTTCCAACAGTTGCCGCAAGCAGCCAGACGCTACCCGGAAAAAAATTTCTGGCGCGGTCAAGCTGCCAATTTGCGCATGCGCAGAAAGGTCTGAGAGTGAGGAGGGGGGGGGGGGGTAGCCATCACGTGATACGTGGGTGTTTGTAGAAGGGTTTTCGATTATTTCAAAGTCACTGCAATCACACTTAAGATCACACTTCTTCAAATATGTTTGTACAACTTATGGGACTTAACTACGGGGTCATCAGTCCCTAAGCTTACAAACTACTTATGAACTAGCTAAGACTAAAGACGGCACAAATATCCATGCCCGAGGGGGGATTCGAACCCACGACCGTAGTGGCCGTGCTGACCGTGACTGGAGCGCCTCAGTTACCTCGGCCACTGCGGCCGGCTTACACTTCTTCGGAAAGTATTTTAATTATTAGGTAGTACTGCTGTGAAACTGGTTAGGTCGCAAATTCTTTGTTATTGGTCACACTTCATGTACAGCGTGCTCTCAAAAAATGACGCGTTTCGGAATTACCATCATCAGATTAGCATCTCTTCCGTGCCATGTGCACAAGTGAACAGATGGAAGATGTTCTTCAAGATACATACAAACGCAGACTACCTGTCTGCTTTTGTATGTATATTGAAGAACATATTCCAGCCTACCTGTCTGCTTTTGTATGTATATTGAAGAACATCTTTCATCTGTTCACGTGTGCACATGACACGGAAGAGATGCTAATCTGATGATAGTAATTCCGAAACGCGTCATATTTTGAGAGCACGCTGTACATGAAGTGTGACCAATAACAAAGAATTTGCTACCTAACCAGCTTCACAGCAGTACTACCTAATCATTTCATCAGGGTCGCCTACCTCCTCAGTGACTTTATGTCGCATTTACAATATTTTAATTATTCCTTTAAACTGCCTGCAGCCAAAAACAGTGCAAAAAGCGTTCCAGCAGTGCAAGTATCAAACAAGGGTTTTTACGTCATAATAGCTGCGCATGCGCAGTAACACCTCTTTCTTAGCGCTTGAAAGTAGCCGTCTGGCAGCTGCTGAAACGAACCTCAGTACATCACCTTAAGCCCGTTTTACACGATCCACTTTGTGGTCAACATTGAATACTCGAAGTGCGTCCGCCTTTCTTGACTGCGTGAAAATCAGCAGCCGACCCTACAGCGAGTGAGTCTATGACGTCAATGATTTATAGATTGTGCCGTCTGTGTGCTGTGTATCGAGAGTGCTGCAGAATGCGCATGCGCAGAAGCAAGTAACAGCAGTAGTGTCTGCTCACATCAGAAGTTAACGCCGCGGTGGAGTAGCCGAGCGGTCTAAAGCGTCTCGCTGTGGAGCGCGCGGTTGCTCGCCGTGGAGGTTCGAGTCCTCCCTAGGGCATGGGTGTGTGTGTTTGTCGTTAGGTTAATTTACCTTACTTTAAGTAGTTTGTAAGCTACGGACTGATGACCACGCAGTTTGGTCCGATAGAATTACAAAAATTTGAACAAACATTTAAGAAGTTAACCTGTTCTGGTCCAGCGCTTTCAAAAATGTCCAAATGCTTGTGAAAGCTTATGGGACTTAAGTACGGGGTCATCAGTCCGTAAACTTACAAACTACTTTCGAACTAGCTGATACTAAAGACGGCACAAAAATCCACCGCCAATGGGGGGATTCGAACCCCCGACGGCGAACAGCCTCGCGCATCGTAGTATAGCGCCTCAACGCGCTCGGCGGCTCCGCCGCGGCGAGCGCATTTTATATTACAGAAATGCTTTCGCATCTTCTTTGTTCTGTGTTTTTGCTTTGTGTTTTCATCACACCGTAAAAGTTGCACCAGAGCCTAATATTCTTTTTTCTAGTAGTTTTCTTCTCAAAAGAGAAACATATTTTTGTTTTACGGGGAAAAAGCCTAGCCTATACTATGTTATTTTGACCGTTAGCAAGAAAACAAGATATGAAAACTAAAGAAAATAGTCGCTTTTTACTTCATTTTCGACACTGTTTCATGCGTTTGCCAGTATAAATTTTTCTTCTGCAATTTATAAATTTTCAAAAGTTTGAATGACAACTTTTCATATTATTTAGGTTCACAATTGTGTAATAAAATTACTACATGCCATCTGAGGAGACATCAACCATGAATTATCCTTTCGTCATTAATAAACTCAATTATCCTTTTCCTGCTCCTACGTAAAAAGTGCCCTCAGTTCAGTTGCGAAATTCTATAACAGACAGCTCTAGAGTTTTGGTGTGTAAGTCTAAACGAAAACGACTACTGTCATGCAGTACGGGAATAGCTCGGCGTCATATTGAAACCGATTAGACGTCAAACGACAGCTGCTTACTACTAGGTTTTTACTCAACGGAGCTAATGTAGCCGACTAAATTTTAAGACTATTACGAAAAGAAGCGATGTGCCATGTTGCTACTAACTTAAGTAGTTTGTCCACCTTAGCAACTGTTCTCTATATTAATTTAAATAAGGCACAAACCAGATGCAGGCTCGAAGATTTTATCGTCGGCCGGTTTCAGGCTATTGTTGCCCTTCTTCACATATGTAATTGTATCCTACAAGTTCGATCAGAACATGAGGATTCTCGCTATGCCTCCCTTATATGGATATTATGAGATGAAATCCACGTATCAACATGTGATAAAATAGACATTTTTTGATGTGAAATAATAAACATCGTAGAGATATTGATACGACCTCAAGATACTGATAAACCAATAGTTAGTTATTGGATTAATTATAGTTTATATTAGAAAGCCACAACTGAAGTGACCCTGCAACCGGTTGCTGCCTTATTTACATAAATAACAACTTTCAATACAATAATGCACGAAAACGTGTGACCAATCCAACCAGTGTTTTGTTTGCTAATTATATCTAAAAAGTCGTAGTAAGTGAAATAATAATCAGGAAAGGTTATAGCAGTAATTAATAAGTAAAGCAATAACTGCCGACATTTATTTAATGCTAGATTAGAATCACATTTCACTCCTGCGAACGTTGCTAGACTAGCACTCCTGGAAGAAATATTTTGGAGACATGACTGAAGAATAGCTTCTGGCTGAACTAAGACTATGAGGTAGGCCGCGAGGCGAGGACGGGTAGCTCAGACGGTAGAGCGCTTGCACGCGAAATGCATAGGTCATGGTTTCGAATTACTGTCCGGCACTAAGTTTTAATCTGCCAAGAAGTTCCATCATAAATACTGCCACTCAAACTAGTTTATACTAACTTCTGCTGCAGTCGTAAATCTTTCGCAATATTTTTTCGCTTACCTTGTGGAGAACTCGGCAAAGGATTTTAGAAATTTCAAACGTTCATGTCTCTGCTGCTTCGTATACAGTTCCAGCCCCTTTTTAGTAAGTTATAAATGGTAAGTTATATATACAGCCGAAAACGGTTACAACGATGTCGAAAGGACCGATGCTTTACGGTCGTGCCCGCACAAAGCCTTTATTTTAAAAAAAATTCAATTTTAGGCTGCCATACGGTTAACAATGCACAAATTGGCAGAATTACAGCGAACCTACAGTACTGACAATACGGTATTTGTGCGGAGGGACTAACGAGAATATTTTTCAAACGCTGCATCCACACTGGAAGCGTCGGCCGCGGCGGATTAGCCGTGCACATTGGAACACCGTGCTGCGGTGCGCGCGGCCGTTCCCTGTCGGAGTTCGAGTCCCCTTTCGGGCATGGGTGTTTGTGTTGTCCTTAGGTTAGTTTACCTTAGTTTAAGTAGTTTGTAAGCTAATAACCCAGTAGTTGGGTCCGATAGATTTACAAACGTTTGAACATTTGGAAGCTACGCGCCGCCCCGCGTAGCGCAAAACCAGTGAAACAAAGGCATTTGGTGCATCTGCTGTGGCTCAACTACATTAAGTTCTGAACAGTGCTATTCCACGTCGCCTGCTGTCTATCAGAAGAAAAAAAAGTTCAAATGTTTGTAAATCTATGGGACGTCTTTGGTTTTTAGTCGTTAGGTTTACAAACTACTTATACCAAGTTAAACTAACCTAAGGACAACATATACACCCATGCCCAAGGGAGGACTCGAAACTCCGACGGCGAGCAACCGCGCAGCCCGCATCAAGGCTCCTTGGACCTCACGGCCACTCCACCGTGGCTCTTCTGCCTCTGACAGAATTTCAATGTCATCGGCAAACTGCAAAGTTTTTATTTCTTTTTTATGGGACTTAACTACGGGGTCATCAGTCCCTAAACTTACAAACTACTTATGAACTACTTACGAACTAGGACGGCACAAATATCCATGCCCGAGGGGGGATTCGAACCCCCGACCGTAGTGGCTGTGCAGACCGTGACTGGAGCGCCTCAGTCTCCTCGGCCACCGCGGCCGGCTTTTATTTCTTCTCCCTGACTTTGATTCCCATTCAAAACTTCTCCTTGCTTTCACTTTACAGCATGCTCAATTTTCAGCTACAATGACATTGAGAAAAGGCTACGACCAGTGCTTCCCTTTCCTGCCCTTAGACAATTCCAACTGCTCTCTGGTCTCTGTACAAGCTGTAAATAACCTTCCGTTCTCTACATTTTACCCCTGCTACCTTCAGAGTTTTAAAGAGTGTATTCCACTCTACTTTATCAAGAGGTATAAACGTGGGTTTGTCTTTCCTCAGCCCGTCTTCTAAGACAAGTTACTGCCCGACTCGTTCCTACATTTCTCCTAAATACAAATGATGTTGACAGAGTCTGATTCTACCAGTTCTTGCATTCGTCTGTACATAATTCATGTTAGTATTTTGCAACCATGACTTATTGAAGCGCGAAACTGGGGCGTGGTCTAAGGCGTCATGCTACGCACCAGGCGGCCGTTCCCGCCGGAGGTTCAATTCCTCCCTCGAGTATGTGTGTGTGTGTGTTTGTGTGTGTGTGTGTGTGTGTGTGTGTGTGTGTGTGTGTGTGTTGTCCTTAGTGTAAGTTAAAGTAGTTTGTAAGTCTTGGGACTGATGACCATAGCAGCTTGGTCCAATAGGTTTACAAACATATGAACATTTGACTTATTAAAATGATGGTTCTCTGATTTTCACACTTATCTGCACTTCCTTTCTTTGGAAATGAAGTTATTACAATCTTCTTGAAATCTTTTACATTTTGCACACTAGGTGGAACTGTTTTATCATGACTGCCTCTCAGAAGGATAGATAAATACTAGAACCAGGTATTTTGGGGTGGGGAGTGGGATCTTCAAATTTTTGTATAGCTTATGGGACTTAACTACGGGGTCATTGGTCCCTAAACTTACAAACTACTTATGAACTAACTAATACTAAGGACGGCACAAATATCCATGCCCGAGGGGGGATTCGAACCCCCTACCGGAGCGGCCGTGCAGACCGTGACTGGAGCGCCTCAGTCCCCTCGGCCACCGCGGCCGGCAGGAGGGGGACCTGATCCAGTTGAGAATGAATTTTATCAAGATAAAGAATAAAACGGGGTGCATTAGAGCTGAGCGGGATTTAAACCCCTTAGCCATGATGTTATGGTTAATCTGTATTACTAGTTATTAGTTAAAGCTACAGTTAAACGTCTACATGTTACGTATTTGTGAGAAATGCCACGAAGTTCTGTAAATTCCTAGAACATGTAAATACGACATTTGCAGATAAGCATCAGAAAACGATCTGGAGTCCGCGTACGGAGATTCACAACATCAACTGATGAATTTACGACCGTGTGAGATGGCTGCAGGTTCCTTGTCAGATCTGCTTTCGGCCACTACGGTCGGGGGTTCGAATCCCCCTTCGGGCATGGATATTTGTGCCGTCCTTAGTATTAGCTAGTTTGCAAGTAGTTTGTAAGTTTAGGGACTGATGACCCCGTAGTTAAGTCCCATAGACTTTACAAACATTTGAACATTTTTTTTAGATCTGCTTTCTAGCTGCTCGCTGATTACAACGTCTTAGGATGTCTGACACACCCTTTAATATTTAGATCAGAGTTTTGTACAGTCTTCTTCGTTAATTCTCACCTTGATTATGTGTACAGAGTCGCGAAGACGGCTGCTTCTTTCTCGTCGTTGTTATTCTACGACAAGAGAAACGCGTAACGCGAATTTGTCTTTTGACTATTATCTTTTATTACATTTACTTCCTTTTAACTGATACAAATAAAATATCAACATTCCTGACCATGTATCGGAAAACTAGCCTCATTCCGTCACCAACAGAAAAATCAAGAACGAACGAGTTAACAAATTCAGAATAATCATATAATCTCTCTGACATGATAATCTCTGATATAGTACAATCGCAGCACTGTACTTTGATAGATACTTACGAAGCACTGTATTTTAGCAATCCGTGGATATCCAAAATTCCACTACAATGACCCCTCCCCTTCCCTCCTGGAATTGCGACTGCTATCTTTTGTATCCCATCCTCGTCGCAACTTTCGTGTCTCGTCCGCCGGTTGTCGTAGGTGTCGGTGGCCGAGTAGAGAGAGACCGACACAGGAATAAAGGATGCACGCGTGTGCAGGTACGGAGGTGACCAGCCAGTGGGACAGCAGAAACTAGAACCATAGGCTAAATTAGAATATATATATATTTCATGGAGTCTTGGTAATACTTAACTTTTACATAGTTCTTGACTGCAGAATGCTGATGCATAGTTTAGATAGAGAGAGGCCTGCCTACTGATAGTCCTAGTGCCAATCCGATAGCTAAGTCTTAACTGGTGCCTATCTGATTCCGAAGTGTTAACTGGTTCCTATCTCAGTCCCAAGTGAACGATGTCGTTCAGTGGTGGCCACGAGCGGAGTTGTAGCAGAGGGCGCTCGTGGCTGACGCCGTAAGAACGCCGCGCCGTGCGTGAGTGGCGGCGCGCGGCGAAAGTAGGTGGCGCGCACTTCATACTTGTGCGACACCACAGTATCTACGAAGTTGGAGAAGACTATCGATCGAGATGAGGTAGACAGTTGCCACGAATGCATCTCACACCGATAAAAAGCAGCACTCGTTCAAGATCGTCGAATGGAGAGTCACAGTGACTTGAGTGAGGCTGCTCGGTGGCGAGTGCCGTTGGCGGCGTTTTCCGTTGGCGTCGGCGGCAGCCGTTACGCCTCAACAGGCAGCTCGTGGCCGGGTGCGCGCAGAGAGCTCAGAGTGGGCAGCTGTGCGCCGTCTGTTGCAGCTGTCTCAGAACGAGCCGCTATCGCCTTTCTGCCTCACGTTTCTTCGCTTTCAACGCGACCGCCCTACCCATTATATCGAATTTCCAAAACTACACTCAGCAGTGCACGCTGAACACTGTAGAGGCACAATTTTATGATCACCCCTGCATGTGACAACTATATGGCGTAAAGAATGAGGTTTTACGTGTACGGGCGATGCAGTTGTATGAAATAGGTGACTAGAAATCGAACACCTTCATCCGTCCTGAATGATCGCAGACATTGACGAGACACGATTCCAGATGCAATTTTACGTTGACCTAACGGCAACACAGCTACGGAACTGCGTTTGCGTCACAGGTGAACGGCGACAAAGAACTGACACTGAATTATGGAACAATCCCCTAGCCACATAAAGCCTCAGTGTGTGGGTTCCGATGACAGTCCATGTTGTCAGCCACTGATGCGAATCAGTCTGTTCAAAATGTTCAAATGTTTGTAAATCTATCGGACCAAACTGCGTGGTCATCAGTCCGTAGCTTACAAACTACTTAAACCTAGGTAAACTAACCTAAGGACAAACACACACACCCATGCCCCAGGGAGGACTCGAACCTCCACGGCGAGCAACTGCGCGCTCCGCAGCGAGACGCTTTAGACCGCTCGGCTACTCCACCGCGGCGAATCAGTCTACATGGAAGTAACTTTTAACTGTTCGGTAAATTGACGATCGACTTCTCCTGTTAATCCTTTCCTGGCGAAATACGTTTTCTCTTTAATATGACTTATAAAATTGAGAGCACATCCTACGACGTCTGTCCAAACAATTTCGAAACTGTGTCAACAAAATTTTTCTGTGTTTTGCTTTTACTTATTGTGCCTAATCTCCTTCCAAAAAGTCTCTTCTACAATTGATACATCGCTCCAAATGCCGTTTCCAGTTCCGATTTCTCATACATAAACAGCGGTTGCCTGGTGAAACGTTGTACGTGGAGAAATGATTGCCATCACGTTTCCGACTTTGATAAAGGTCGGAATGTAGCCTACTGTGATTGCGATTTAGCGTTCGGGACATTGCTGTTCGCGTTGGTCGCGATCCAATGACTGTTGGCTGAATATGGACTCGGTGGGTTCAGGATGGCAATACGGAATGCCATGTTGGATCCCAACGGCCTCGTATCACTAGCAGTCGAGATGATAGGCATCTTATCCGCATGGCTGTAACGGATCGTGCAGCCACGTCTCGATCCCTGAGTCAACAGATGTGGACGTTTGCAAGACAACAACCATCTGCATGAACAGTTCGACGACGTTTGCAGCAGCATGGATTATCAGCTAGGTGACCATGGCTGCGGTTACAATTGACGCTGCAGCACAAACAGGAGCGTCTGCGATGGTGTACACAACGACGAATGGCAAAACTTCAACCTGTTCTGTTTACATCATCATGGTGGTCACATCGGTGTTTGACGACATCGCAGTGAACGCATAGAGGTCTGCACCTCGCTCGGTTGCTCGCTCGAATCGCGTGGTACATGTTCTATGACAGTCCGACAGGTGTCGGTACTGCAGCTTGCGGCAAGGCGTGTGGCTGCGCTCGACTTCCTGCACGCTCGTTCGAGCGGCGCACGCTCGACCGGCCCGACCGTCCACACTGCCCGCTCGCCACTCGGAGGCCCACCGCCACGCCACTGGAGTCCAAGTCGAGTGTCGGGAGCAAAGTAGACGCTAGAGAATAAATCCTGACTGTGAAATTTTGAATTGTTTCCTTTCCCGGGTACTTCGAAAGCTGTTCTCTCGATCCAGTTGAACTAGCTATTCAGTTTCGCATTTTGTACTTTACCATACAAGTTGTTATACGTGATTAACATAAATTATCTGTGCTAAGATCATTTACTAAATGAGTTTTCCACGATCTTTCTTACTTTCTTGTTCCCATTTTGTGGACTGTTGTATTTTATATCCATTCCTCTTATCACTCTCAAGTCCTGTAATACTTTGTCCATCTTCTATATTGATATTAAATACTCCGATATTGATGTACACCCGTTAGGTTAGATTTGTGCATCTCTCTCTCCGTTGTACCCCGTTAATACATATTCCCGTAGCCTTTTGTCACTGTGCGTGGTTGTTGCGCCTCTACCTTTTCCGACTGAGTCCGTAACGGGAATTTTTCCAATTGCAACTTTCTTATATTCCCCACTGCCACTGTCGTCTTTCTTATCTACATAATAAAGAACGCATGCAAGCTTTTGTACAGTATATAGGATCCGCGCTTTCAGGGTCATATGCCGGTCTAATGCTCATATATCCTGTACCTGTTTGGACTGTCTGGACTGTGAAATGCGCGAGGCGCAAACCGCCAATGTGGTGGACCTTTATTTAGCACGAATTGATGGTGATGACGACGATCTGCTTGAATAGTAGAAACGCAACAGTACTCTCTTTCCTAAGCTAGATGTATTGGTGAACAGTATTTTGTGTGCCCGCCTCAAATGCACCTAGTGAACGCACTTTCAGTACGGCAGGGAATCTGTTCTCTGATAGAAGAACTCGACTCGATCTACAACGTGTCAATGATATTTTAACAATACATTGCAATTACAATGCCAATGAACTAGCTAATACTAAGGACGACACAAATATCCATGCCCGAGGGGGGATTCGAACCCCCGACGGTAGTGGCCGTGCAGACCGTAACTGGCGAGCCGCAGAGCGCTCGGCCACCGCGGCCGATGTGGGACCCGTATTTTTATTTTTATTTATTTATTTATTAAGCGTGGGAATAATATATTTAAGGGGTGAAACGGTCCCTCCAAAATTGGGGCTAAAATAGAAAAATCTTGATAACTTAGAGATTAATGAAGCGATTTTAATAATTTTTTGGTATGAAAGTATCTTTTGATAAGAGATTGGCCTAGGTACATTGCAGGGGGAGTGACAATTAGGGGGGCAACTACCCCTAAAGTGACCAATTTTTTGTATTTAATCGAAGTTGAATCTATTAAATTTGTCTTTTATCAAAAGATACTTTCATACCAAAAATCATTAAAATCGCTTCACTAATCTCCAAGTTATCGCCATTTTTCTAATTTAGCCCAATTTTGGAGGGGCAGTTTCACCCCTTAAATATGTTTTTCCGTCGCTAAAAAAATTACGTGTCCCATAGTTTTTCATGTATTATAAAAATTATAAAATATGCAAATTTCATAAAAATCGGAGAGTGACTTCGGTAGGTTTCCTTGTGAGTACAGCGGCAGCGCCACGCTGTGCGGCTCTGCCCGCCCCGCCCCACGTAGCGTCGTTCGAGTGTCAACACGCTCGCTCCGAGCGAACACGCTCGCCGCGCCACCGACGAGCGTTGCGCACTCGACCGAGTACGAGCGAGCGAAAACGGCGATTTGCAGACCTCTATGAACGCACATTGGAAGCGTGTATTCGTTGTCGCCATACAGGCGTATCACCCGGTGTGATGGTATGGGGTGCCATTGGTTACACGTCTGGATCACTTCTTGTTCGCATCGACAGCACTTTGAACAGTGGCCGTTACATTTCAGATGTGTTACGACCCGTGGCTCTACCTTTCGTTCAATCCCTGTGAAACCCTACACTTCAGCAGGATAATGCACGACCGCATGGTGCAGTTCCTGTACGGGCCTTTCTGGATATGGAAAATGTTCGACTGCTTCCCTGGCCAGCACTTCCTCCAGATCTCTCACCAACTGAAAACGTTTGGTCAGTGGTCAACTGGATCGTCACAATACGCCAGTCACTACTGTATATGAACTGTGGTATCGTGTTGAAGCTGCGTGGGCATCTATACCCGTACATGCCATCCAAGCCCGTTATTACGGCCAGAGGTGGTTGTTCTCGGTACTGATTTCTCAGGATCTGTGCACCCAAACTGCGTGAAAATTTAATCACATGTCAGTTCTAGTATATTGTATTTGTCCAATACCCGTTTATCATATGCAGTTTTTCTTGGTGTAGCAATTTTAATGGCTAGTAGTGTACATGTAATAACGGCTGGAGGGACTGACGACATGCCGATCTCACCTAGCACGTACGGACTTTTGGGCAACAGTCGGTTCAAGATTAACACCTCATCCGCGAGCGGTGTTTAGGAACGAAATTTTTGACGACTAGGGAAATACCACGAATAGAATGTCTTGTGCTTCGTTTTTCTTGGGTGCATCCCTATAGCACCATCAGTGAATTACCGTTCATATTACATATGGCAACCACACTCGGCACTTTTGCAGATAACGGTACTTAGAGGGGCAGCACCAAAATGAACATAAAAAAAAACTAAATTAGTACAGGAGTCCCATAACATGTTAACAAACTGGATTTCTGTGCGTACAAACTGATTAAAATATGAACTGGAAGAGACTTGATTGTTGAGATTCTCAAACAAATTACTTCAGCGACTTTTGCTGTTTCCATAATCAACATTGTAACAAATATTTTGAAATCCTGCAAAATAATGTTATGGAGTAACTCACTGCACACAAAAGGAGCATTATTTGTTCACCCATTCTGCAGAGATTAGGCACTCTAATTGCACTATCACAACATCTAATCGTTGGTGAAATTCTCAAAATAAATAAATAAATCACAATATGACAAGACCAGTGCCCATATTGCCAATGAGTAGCAAACTGGCAGTTATTCCATAAATCGAAGTAGTAAGGAAAACTTTGTCAAAAACCGTAGTAACCGGAAGAATTCTTGGCATTAAAGTGTCTGCGTAAAACACAGTATTAATTCCGCTCAGACAGTGTCTGCATTGTAATAATCGGTGGCGTTAAATGAAACAGATAAGACGTTGACCAGAACGTGAGTTAAAGGACGCCGCTGTCTGATTTTTTCTTAGTAATTACACGCCATTTTACACAGGGTAAGTAAACGACTAGATATGGCTGACCCTAAGACCTCAGTATGAATGTGGTAACTGCAATCGCCTTTACTCCACTCTTCCTACTTTCTTAGACACACACACACACACAAATAGCACGTGCGATAGTGTACATAAAAATTCTACGTGTAAGAATGTCTAAGTGGCCGAAAAAAAAAAAATTAAAATGAATCAGTGTCTTAACTGTGATTCATAGCTACTCCTAACGTTAGACGGATACAAGTACATCGCTTTCTGTAGGATATTTTCCGCTGAAAACGAAAGGGGTAAATTTAACCAATCTTTTGCGAACTTTTACAGTTTAACTAGTACATGAGTCATTTCTATGCTGCGTTATAATGATGTGGAACGAGGGTATTTAGTGTTCAGATGCGGTACCTGATGATCGTTTATTATTAAATTGAATAAAGATAATTACGTAGTGCGCATTTGCTTATGCACTGCTTAAATAAATCAGGCTCTGAATAGTGGAATTCTACACAAGAAATAGTCTCTAGCTGATTTTAAATGTAGAGTGTGATTTTACAACATTAACAAGTGGTTGAACAATAAAATTCAATCGTTTCTGATCTAAAAGTAAAATTTGTTGGAGAACGATGAACAAACGGAACGGCATTGCCTGCATAATAATCTGTACAATGCGTGGTGGAGGGTACTTTATCACAGACTTCGAGACCAGTCTACAGTTTTATTCCAATCTTGACGAAATTTTATACACCTGATCTTCAAAAGAAGAGAAAGCGTCAGTGATTGTGTAAGATTTTGCACAGTGCTTGGTGGTGGGTTCCTTACATCAGACTTCGACATCGTTTGACGATTTGGAAGGTAAATGTAATTTTTTATATGCAGCAGATGGAGAGCAAGCGAACGAGCGAGAGAGAGAGAGAGAGAGAGATGGTGGGTAATGGCAGAGGCAGGGGAATAGATGGGTGAATGTAGTGAGCGATGATAATGTCCAAAAATGTTCAAATGTTTGTAAATTTATCGGACTCAACTGCATGGTCATTAAGTCCGTAACTTACAAACTACTTAAACTAAAGTTGTTGTTGTTGTCTTCAGTCCGGAGACTGGTTTGATGCAGCTCTCCACAATACCCTATCCTGAGCAAGCCTCTTCATCTCCACATAAGAGCGACAACCTACATCTGTCTGAATCTGCTTACTGTATCCATCTCTTGGTCTTCCCCTGCGATTTTTTCCCCATACACTTCCCTCCAACGCTAAAATCACAATTCCTTGATGTCTAAGAATGTGTCCTACCAATCTATCCCTTCTTTTAGTCAAGATATGCCAGAAATTCCTTTTCTCCCCAAGTCTGTTCAGTACCTCCTCATTAGTTACGCGATCCACCCACCTAATCTTCAGCATTCTTCTGTAGCACCATATTTCAAAAGCCTCAATCCTCTTCCTGTCCGCACTTTTTATCGTCCATGTCTCACTCCCATACAAGGCAACACTCCATACAAATGCCTTCAGAAAGGACTTTCTTAGGTTTAAATTAATATTCGATGTTAACAAATTTCTCTTTTTCAAGAATGCCTTTCTACCCATTGCCATTCTGCATTTTATATCCTCTGTACTGCGACCATCATTTGTTATTTTACTGCCCAAGTAACAAAACTCATCTACCTCCTTTATTGCTTCGTTTCCCAATCTAATTCCTTCAGCATCACCTGATTTTCTTACACTGCACTCCATTACCCTAGTTTTGCTCTTGTTAATGTTCATTTTATATGCACCTTTCAGCACACTGTCCATTCCTAAACTAAAGTAAAGTAAGGTAAACTGACCTAAGGACAACACAAACACCCATGCTCGAGGGGGTACTCTAACATTCCTCTCCCCCCCCCCCCCCCCCCGGACGGCGATGATGATGAGGGGGCGAGGGTAGAAGGGGAAAGGGAGAGTGGGAAGGGGAGGATGCAGAGACGGCGGAGGGGCAGGAGGCAGACGTATTTAGAGAGAGAGAGAGAGAGAGAGAGAGAGAGAGAGAGAGAGAGAGAGAGAGAGAGAGAGATAGTACATGGACTAACTGAATATTGGAGTAAATAAATACCCGAGCAACGCCGATTTATCAGCAAGCTAGAGCACAGAGAGATTCCTAAGAGGAAGGTAAAAAATAGGCACAGATAAAGGGGGAGTGAAGGGCTTAGAGATTAAGAGAAGGAATGTACAAATCTCACGCACATTTAGCAATTGCGGAGCAATGTCAGGTGCGCTAGTTAAGTAATATACGAGGGTTGGAACTTTAATAGTGGCAACACTGCTGTGGAGAGACTATGCAATGGAATCTACTATTGTCTCTGATAGCACACGTTGGTGACATACCTATCTCGCCCGTCCCACGTTACTGGAGTGCGCACAAAAATGGAAATGAGCATATGGCTTTCTTGGGCGGGAGATCCCTAACGGGATTGTTCGGCCGCCTGAGTGTAAGTCTTTCTATTTGGCGACTTACGTGCCAATGATGATGATGATGATGACAACACACGACACCCAGTTCCCTGCCGGGAATCGTACCCGGGGCCCCTGCGTGGTAGTCAGCGACGCTCCCACTGAGCTACGGAGGCGGACGGAGTGCACACAATCTAGGGAAACACAGTCACTTGTGAGCGAGCGGTCTAACGTAACGGTGTCACTATCTTTTCGAAACAGGAACAACGAAGTTTAATCAAGATTGAATGTGCCAGAGGTCATCAAAGTGTTCAAGAGGCGTTCAAATGTTTGTATAGCTTATGGGACTTAACTACGGGGTCATCAGTCCCTAAACTTACCAACTATATATGAAGTAGCTACAACTAAGGAAGGCACAAATATCCATGCCCGAGGGGGGATTCGAACCCCCGACCGTAGTGGCCGTGCAGACCGTGACTGGAGCGCCTCAGTCACCTCGGCCAACGCGGGCGGCTCAAGAGGCGTGCGAGAAATCGGCAAGCCGTTCAGAACAGTGGCACCTTCGACGAAGGTCGACAAACTGTGGCAGACATGCATCGGGCAGGTCGTCCTATCGACTCTGAAGAAGTGCATACTATTGCCGCGTTAGTGGACAGTGATTGACGCCAGACGATTCGTGAGCTCGCCCACGAAACCGAATTACCGCATACGGCTGTGCTTCGCATCCTGAAGGAAAGCCTGGGCATGCGAAAAATTGCGTTATAATGGGTTCCGCATGAATTGACGAAAATGCGGAAATAGATGCGTTACGACGCTGCTTAGACGCACTTTGACCGGTATGAGCGGTGAGGAGAGGCTTTCTTACGCTGTATCTTAACACTGGATGACACATTGGCCACATCGCAGGGTAAAAACAACACCAGTCCAACGACTGGCGTCATTATGGGTCGCCGCGAAAGTCTAAAGTGCGTCAGATCCCCATTGTTGTGAAAGTTACGGTGATTCTCGAGTACAACTGCGGTGGTGCTTATCCTAACGCATTACGTTCCTTCACGGCAGACCGCCAATGCACAGTACTACGGTTCGTTGTCGGAGCATTGCCTGCGGTCGCATTTGCGAAAGAAACAGCAACACTTTGGGCACAACCCACCCATCGTTTTACACGACAATGCGCGGGCGCATACAGCGCAAGCTGTGACTGCTCTGTTCCGTCGATGGGATTGGGAAGTACTGTACAACGCATGATACTCCCCGGACTGAAGTCCATGTGACTTTGATTTGGTTCTGAAGATGAAGGAACCACCTCGTGGCATTCGCTTCAGAATTGTTGCAGAGATTCAATAGACAGTAGACCGCTTTATTCGCACCATCAACAAAACAGGCTCTGCTAACGGTATACTACGCTTTTCACATGGCTGGCAATGGGTTCTACAGAACGCTGGTGACTACTTTGAGGGACAATAACAGATGCAAACATGTAACGCTTTTGTATCGGTTGTGAATAAATAGTTGCCACTATTTAAGTTACAACCCTGCTCCTGCAACAAGGTCTAAAATTTTTGCAGAATGTCACAGGGTTCTGGTGGAGCTAAGGGAATGCAATAGAGTAAACCTATTGTGGGTCCCTGGCCACTCGGGGATCTGTGGCAACGAACATGCAGACAGATTAGCCAGGATGGGGGGCAGAGACTCCATTTATTGGACCGGAACCTGTCCTGACAATCACCAAGGCAATGATCAAATTGGAGCTACGTAACTGGCTCAGAAGACAGCACGTAGAATATTGGACCAAAGTCTATCAACAAAAACATGGCAAGGTAATGATGCCAATGCCATGTTTTAAAAGAAGCTCTGCAATCCTGGGTCTGAACAGGAGAGAGATTAGACTCATGGTTGGATTGCTGACAGGCCATGGGAATTTCAAAAAACACCTACATACAATGGGAATAACAGAAGAGGACCCTAAATGTAGGATCTGTGATGACGGTGATGAAACTGCATCACATCTAATCTTCGAATGCATTGCATTGGAGAGTAAAAGGCACAGAAGATTTGGGACAACCAGACTCGAAGAAATTGTGTCTAATAAAGAACTGGCAAAGGGACTCCTTGCAATGTTCAAGGGCATTGGTTGGCTTTACTAGATATACAAGGAGCGATACTGCACAATAAACTTAGTTTCGGTGCGGGCAGTGGCGGGTTGGACCAAGACTGTCTTGGCTTCCCTGAAAAAATCAAATCAAATCAAGTTACAACCCTCCTTGTTGTCTATAGTGGCAAGAATATACAATGATCTCATACCTACAGTTCCCGTTATTAATGGTATTCGTTCGTTAATATTATTCAGGGGTGCAGCTGATATGGGTATCACAGCGTGACGGAGAAGCGTGTGGCGGCGTTGTGAAGGGAGTCAAGCCGGATGAACCGCCGTGAATCAATTACACGCGCAGTCTAATAAATACGCCCGCTGTACAACGCCGGAAACCTGGTGGCCTAACATCACTCGACGTCTCTTTGGTGCACCGCTGAGATAGACAGAGAGGCGCAGAGGCAGGCAAAAGTAGTACATTGACCAGCACTATAAGGACAAGTAATAGATCATTACTGTACTCCATGAGCTCTGCCCTCTCTTGGTCAGAGATTACAGTTATCTGTAAATTAATTTCGACAGGTTTATGTCTCAAAATAAATCAAAGAGAAAAATCTTCTGATTTTTTTTGTCTGTATCTATAGTTAGCTAGCCCTCCATTTTAATAGCTCAAAGGGTAAGATGTTTTTCTGTATCATTAATTGCAAACAGTTAGCCCTGTTCATAGTATTTTGTTGTTAAAATCTATTTTATTCACACTGCCACACCCGTTACATAGAGCATTAATATATATGCCATTGTTTTTCGGGTGAGAAATAATTGGACGCAACCTATACTTTGATGAGATTGATCGATATTCGTGTTGGCCACGTTTAGTATGCATCGTTTGGTAAATCTAACAACGTGCGTGAAATTTATGTTTTCTGATACAAATTCTATGTCGTTTACTTATTGAGTGAATTTTAGTTTTGACAAATAAGATATTTTCACAGTCAAACATCACAAGAGTATCGGCGATCTAACAATCCTCGTTCCTCCAGATGTTTTGAGTTCTCGTCTTTTTTTTACTCATCACCGTCATTGCTTGCATTTATAAAATGATTGTAAATGAGACATAGGGGAGAGGTTATAGACAATGAGGAAAGTACAGCGGGTGGAAAAAAGTATTATCATCATCTAACATAGACAAAATACTTATATGTAACGAGTTGGCCACCATTGACTTTAAGAACAGCTGCAACACATCGAGGAACATATTGGTTATTGTTGCTCTTTTGGGATTTGTAAGGGGACGTCTTGTAGCAAACCATTCACCAATTACTTCAAAGTTGTTGTAGCTGTAAATTTGGTCTTCACTCTCTGCCCTGGAATCGCCCCCCTTCACACAACGGTTAAATTATGTTGAGAGACGGCTATTTTTCTGTGCACGGAAGATGTATGATAATTTTCGGATGCTATACAAACCACATCGAACCATTTGGTTGTGTATGTGTTCGCATTGTCATTTTACAATGTAGCAAAGTTTTGGCTTATGAAATTAATGGCCGCGGCGGAGCGGCCGAGCGCATTTACGCGCTATGCTGCGATGCGCGAGGCCGTTCACTGTCGGGGGTTCGAATACCCCTAGGGCATAGACGTTTGTGCCGTCTTTAGTCTAAGGTAGTTCATAAGTAGTTTGTAAGTTTAGGGATTGATGAGAACCGTAGTTAAGTCCCATAAGCTCTACAAACATTTGAACATTTTTTTTTTTTTTTTTTTTTTTTTTTTTTTTTTTTAATTAATGAATACCATGATACAGATGCCCAAATCATGGTGAAACCTCCACCATGGCTAACTGTAGGAAGCAGGCATGGCGTATTGGAAGCTTCCTTTGGGGTTTGTCATACATAAATTCGGTTCTTTGTAGGGAGTATTCATTGGGCCATCCCGCATACTGGGTTTATGATCCTGTCATCACTTGCTTCGCTGCTTTGCGTTGGCTTAGAGGATCTCCTGAATTTGGAGCTAGTGAAACGAAAAGTACATCTAATCTAATCTCAACATTAAGGCTGAGCATTATAAACTGTGCTGTTTCTGAGAATGTTAAGCTCCAGCCGTACTGTAGTTATCGAAAATCATGTGAGGGCTGAGTTTTGTCGCCTTTGCTGTGGTAGTTTCCTTTTTATTTATTTTATTGGCCATACTTGTTCTCAATGTTAGTCGGTCTTTGTCAGTTAACTCGAATTTCCAGACTATTACGGTTCGCAAATAGTCTTTACCTTGATTTATATACGCTGTGATTCTTGAGGATTCTGCGGCTAGTGCAACGTTAAACAGTGCGGTAGTTTTCGTCACAGTTGCGCCCAGTAACTGCACATCATCGCGATGCCCTCTTACTTAGTCTGAAAGATTATGGATTTCACCGGCTGTTTATGATGACCGTCGCTGAACAAAACATAGTATGCTGCAAGGTAACGTCCAAAACGTCGTACGTCAATTGTGCAGTAGGCACGCGAGTTAGTACGTGGTGGTGCGAAGTTGCGACACGATGTAGCATACTGCAAAGAGTTTATATTACTTTGTCTACCCACTGTAGGCATGCTGCAAGGTGGAGCGCTCCTTGAAGAACAGAGGGGGAGGGGGAGAATGGACTAATAAAAGATTGTAGTGTATACGTAATGTAGCAGAAAAGGTTATTTTTAATTACATGTACTGCCGTTTGATAGAAGAGGGGTGTAACTGACGGACTGAGACAAGTGGAAGAGAAAGGAGGGGGGAGGAGGGGGAGGAGGAAGAGGAGGTGGAGGAAGAGGTCGAGGAAGAGCCGCGGTGGACTAGCCGAGCGGTCTTTTTTAGTTTTTATGTTTTTTATAGCTTATGGGACTTAACTATGGGGTCATCAGTCCCTAAACTTACAAACTACTTATCAACTAGCTTATCCTAAAGACGACACAAATACCCATGCCCGAGGGGATTCGAACCCCCGACCGTAGTGGCCGTGCAGACCTTGACTGGAGCGCCTCAGCCCCCTCGGCCACCGCGGCCGGCCCGAGCAGTCTAAAGCGTCTCACTGCGGAGCGCGCGGTTGCTCGCCGTCGGAGGTTCGAGTCTTCCCTGGGGCATGGGTGTGTATGTGTGTTGTCCTTAGGTTAGTTTACCTAGGTTTAAGTAGTTTGTAAGCTACGGACTGATGACCAAGCAGTTTGGTCCGATAGATTTACAAACATTTGAACATTTGAAGAGGAAGAGATGTGATATGGAACAATTGAAGACATGGACGAAGAAAGGAGGTAAAGAAGACGTTAGTGATGATGATTGGTGTTTTAGGGCGCAAAACAGCTACCTCATCAGCCTCCGTGAGAGAGAGAGAGGGGAGGGGAGGGGAAGAGAGGGAGAGAGAGGTGGGAGAGGGAGAGAGAGAGAGAAAGGGGGAGTGGAGGGGTGTAGACGGGGATACATAACAAAGGCTGTAATAAGTAACTCCCTGGGCAACGCTAGTCTTTCATTAATGTATTATTGTCGATAGGCTCTCTTCTAACTATATTCATGTCCAAGTCTTACAATTACAGCTTGGTTTATCCTACGAGTGGTAGATAACATTTCGGTCTCTCTATTTCATTCCTGCTACCTTCACAAATTAGAAGAGGACGACTATGGAATCAAGGTACGAAAGATACCAGGCGATGTGGGTTACGCAGCTGTGTTTCAGAGAACACACTGTGTTGGGCGGGCAGCGCTGTTTTGGTCGCCCCTTCCGCTGGGATACCGTTTTTCAATTGCCTGCGGCACTAAACGTCAAACCTAAGCTGAAAGGGGACGGGGGAAGTTACAGTGGGAAGTGTGGGAGGGGTAGAGTGGAAGAAATACGCCGGCGTGGAGACCCCGGGCCACGCCGCCAAAAGCCGAAAGCCAAAAGCCAAAAGCCGCGCGCCAAGTTACGAGCGCTGGGCGGCCCAAAAAAACGCGCCACCTCTAGCGCACTTCCTGCTGTCGGTGCCGCGAGCGAAGGACCGCTCGCCGGATACACGCAGACCGCGCTACGGCGGCCGGGGCACGTGAGACGCCCAACACTACCCACTGCGATGATACGCCTGTTCCATGGGAACAGACGTTGCTGATGGTCAGCAGCTATAAATGTTAAATATTTATTCGTTACTTCGCAATTTGCGAGAATTTCCGACTTTAGATGTTCTTCTTCAGTTGGACTATCATATTGTAACATATGAAAATTTGTGCTGGACCGGGACTCGAACTCGGATCTCCAGCCCGTGAAATGCGGGAGACCCGGGTTCTAGTCCAGGTCCGACACAAATCTTCATATGTTAAGACTTAATTTTCGCGAGTTTTTATTATTATTATTATTATTATTATTATTATTATTATTATTATTATGCCTACAATTTTACATTCTACCTCCTTTATTTTATATTTAGTTTTTAACGTAACTTTTAATCATTTCCCTAAAATGTAGTTTAAGAATGTTTCAAGTAAATAAATTTTTCACTTTATACGTGACACATAAGTGGCTGCAATTTTCATGTTTCTTTCTGCTTTTTACTTGTTAGGTTTTTTCTGAAAAAAAAAAAAAAAAAAAAAAAAAAATACTTGTGCGTGAAATCGGCTAAGTAGAAAAGTGATATCGAATTAGAAATGTGTAGACTGAAGCCGGTCGCGGTGGCCGAAGAGACTAAGGCGCTCCAGTCACGGTCTGCATGGCCACTACGGTCGGGGGTTCGAATCCCCCCCTCGGGCATGGATATTTGTGCCGTCCTAGTTCGTAAGTAGTTCATAAGTAGTTTGTAAGTTTAGGGACTGATGACCCCGTAGTTAAGTCCCATAGACTATACAAACATTTGAACATATGTAGACTGAATAATACCGTTTTTAGTTTTTTATCTCAGAATTACAAACGAATTACGGTACTTAGTTTCTATTTTGATTAACTGTTCATGGATAAAAAAGTAACGGAGAACGAGTAGGAAGGAACGGTTCCCAAAAATGAACGATCATATAGTTTCCAAAAATGAAATAGCTTGTCCTTTCTAGCCCCTATAAACCGAAGGTAACGGCTGAATGAGTCTTGAGCAGACCAGGATGCCTCGTAGAGGTATGCGCGAACTCAGAGCACTGAGATAGAAAAAGGGCGCAGTATCGGAATGAGAGAATGCGGTGCATCGACCAGGTAAAATACTTATCCTGTGGAAGAAAGTGTGTCGGCAATGCGACGGATGTGTGTAGAATGATTCACGGAAGGCCATAGAAGACGACGCGATGAGTCAGGTCGCACCACCCGTATCACCCTCGCAGATCGGCACCTCACCCTAATGGCGTACTGGCAGGGCAGATCTGCGTAGCTGTAGCGCAACAGTGGAACATTGTAACACCTCGTACAGAATCACGGATAACAGTCCGTCGCCTTGCGTTGAGTGCCCGTTCTCCATTTCTCCGTGTATCGTTGACTGTGCTGCGTGCGGAAAGATAGTACACTGCAATGGTTTATGGAATGACGTCACTAGGAACAAGAATTGAATCAGATAGTGTTTTCGGATGAATCCAAGTTTGCTTGAAAATGATGGATACATTTTGGTTCTCTGCAGACAGGGAGATTGGCATCACAGAGACTGCATTTGCGCAAGAGATGCGGCGAGAAGGCCTTATGTTGTGGCTGTGCTATTGGGTACAACTACACATCACAGTTGGTGGATGTCCCGGTCACTATCGCTAATTTAATTTTACCCGTAGCCACACCCTTTCTACACGGCCTACAAGACGCCACTTTTCAGCAAGACAATGCACAACCATACGTCGCTGCACGAAGGTGTGCCTTCTTAGTGTCACAGGATGAACGCCTTTTGCAAATGTTCAAAATGTTTGTAATCCTACAGGACTCAACGACTTAGGTTACCACTCCCTCGACTTAAACTAACTTAAACGAAGGACGACAAATACACATAAGCTCGAGGAAGGACTCGAACCTCCGACAGGGAACGGCCGCGCGCACCGCAACAAGGCGCCTTGGTGCGCTCGGCTATTCCGTCGGGGCCCGCCTTTTGCCTTGGTCGCTAGGTCACCATACTTGTCGCTAGTCTAAAACGTGTGGGATAGGTTGAAAGAAAGGATGCAGCGCTGCTTCATTGCCAACCACGACACGCGAACTTTGGAAGCAGGTGAATGCAGTATGGACGCTACTTGTGGGTGGTAGCCGTCGACGCCATCACGCATGGCAGACGCCCCCCCCCTCCCCCGCTTGCTAGGAACAGGACTACTAGTAAACAATCCTGTGTATAACTTCATGTATCTAGGGCGTCAAGGTGGTTTTGTGCACATGAATCGACTAACGGCAAGATTAGGTGATGGGACAGTCGTCTCAGTATAGACGAAGAATTCCCCGATATATTGATTGTAACAGGAGTCTTCTGAGCCGACGCTGTGGCCCGCAGATGTCCGGAAGAACGGCGGCGCTGCTGAGGGGTGTGTGACATTCCTGCGGCCAGTGCAGGGTCCTTGGCGGCGGCGCATGCAACAGGTGCCTTCTGAGAAGGCCGCCACAGCAGCGGCGGATATCCGGCGCGCCGGCAGATCCGCAATCAATCGGCCGCCAACCCGCGGTGAGTGGTCGCGCAAAACTGCTTCGCCCCCGACTATAACGGGCGTGGGCCCCTTTGGCGAGCCACTGGCCGGCTTCACATGCCTACTTCAGCTGGCTGGCCGCCTCTTGTTGTGGAGTACATCTACATATATATATTCCGCAATCCACCATAAGGTGCGTGGCGGAGGGTACACTGTACCACTACTAGGCATTTCCTATTCCACTCCAAAATAGAACGAGGAAAGAATGAGTGCCTATATGCCTTCTCTTGCCTTTGTGATCACTACGCGAAATGTAAGTAGGCGGCAGCAAGATCGTACTACACTCAGCTTTGAATTCCGGCCCTCTAAATTTCCTCAACAGAAATTCACGAAAAGAACGTAGTCTTCCCTCCAGCGATCCCCAACTGAGTTGCCGGAGCATTTCCGTGACACTCGCGCATCGGTCGAACCTACCAGTAACAACTCTAGCTGCTCGCCTCTGAACTGCTTCTATGTCTTCCTTTAAACTGATCTGCTGAGGGTCCCAAACACTTCAGCAATACTCAATACGTGGTCGTACAAGCGTTTTATTCGCGGTCTCCTTTATAGATGAAGTACATCTTCCCAAAAATCTCCCTATAAACCGAAGTCGGCCGTCCGCCTTACAACTGCCCTTACATGTCCGTTCCACTTCATATCGCTCTGCAATGTTACGCTTAGATATCTGAACGACGCGACTGCATCAAGAAGCTCACAACTAATGCTGCATTCGAACATTATGGGATTGTTTTTCCTACTCATCCGCATCACCTTACATTTTTCTACATTGAGAGCTAGCTGCCATTCTTCGCACCAACTAAAAATTTTGTCTAAGTCATCCTGTATGTTATTATAGTCAGTGAAAGACGACAACCTCCCATGCACCACAGCATCATCAGCAAACAGCCGCAAATTACAAGTTACTCTGTCTATCAGATTATTTATATGGATAGAAAATAATAGCGGTCCTATCTCACTCCCCTGGGGCACGCCTGACGATACACTCGTCTCTGATGAACACTCGCCGTCGAGAACAACGTACTGCGTTCTGTTACTTAGGAAGTCTTCCAGGCAGTCACAAATCTGTGAACCTATTTCATATGCTCGTATCTTCGTTAGCAGTCTGCAGTGTGGCACCGCGTCAAACGCCTTTTCGAAGTCGAGAAAAACACAATCCGCATATTGCCCGTCATCCATGGCTCGCAAGATGTCAAGCTGAGTTTCACATGAACGATGTTCCCTGAACCCGTGCTGATTCATAGCAAGAAACTTTTCCGCCTCAAGGAAATTAGTAACGGGTTCCGGTCCCCGCTCGCAGAGTCTGTTGGAGATATTTGTGCGCCCCTTGCGCAGGGAGTTACACTAGCAGTCCCTCAGGTGACGGAGGCCCTCCCTGCTCTCATCGTGTCTGCTTTCAAGCTGCTTACCAGACACATCCAGCTCGTAACGGTACCGCCTCCTTCCAATTCTTGCAATCACTTTGCTAAATGAAAATACGCATTTCATTATTATTGATTTCCCACTAGATTGTTCGATTTTAGTTTTTTTTTTTAATGTTCAAATGTTTGTTAAGCTTATGGGACTTAACTACGGGGTCATCAGTCCCTAAACTTACAAACTACTTATGAACTACCTTATACTAAAGACGGCACAAATATCCATGCCCAAGGGGGGATTCGAACCCCTGACAGTAGCGGCCGCGCAGACCGTGACTGAAGCGCCTCAGTCCCCTCGGCCACCGCGGCCGGCGATTTTAGATTTACTATCTGTATATAATAATATGCAAATGATTGACAGCAATCAATGAAAAGATTGAAAAAAAAAGTATACGTTTGCATCAACGTTTTATTCGGTGAGTAAAATCTAGATCTGCGACTATAATAAAATGTTTACGACTAATGGCTGTTCATCTCCTAAATATTTAAAGCAGTCGCTGACCACAGCGATTTCGACATAATAAGGCATTTCCAGCTACTGTTCCGTTGTGGCCTACCGAAATATACAGTTTCTCCTCAATATTAGCAAATTGTAGTATTTAAGGGTTTTGGACAAGAAAAGCAATACCATCGTCTATGGCTATATCAATACGTAACTAGTTCTTCCAAAAATAAATATAGAAGCAATCAGTCACCACGGGGGAGCAGGGAAAGAACGACGTAAACAGAATGCGTATGTTAGCTGATTTTTGAATGCTACGTTTTTGGTTGTTTGAACTACTATTAATGTGTGGGGACAGGAAGTGATAACGTGCACAGGGCGGGTTGCGGGAGAGAGTATCAGGCGTTGGCGGTAGAAAAGGAGAACCGCAAATGTCAACGTTTGCATATCTTCGAAGTAACGCACGGATATGAATCATACCGTTTCTCCAACAGAAAACTATGCCTCAGTACCCGCGGATTTGAGCGGTTATGTTCATCTCAATGTCTATGCTTATATTTATTTATGCGTGTTGAACATTATTTCTTTACTTGCGACGGTATACAGTGTCTTACTCTGTCCCCGCGGGAAACCTGTTGCACACTTGCGGAATACAGCATGTTGTGGGGTACGATGGTTCTCTTAACGAAAGAGAACAGTAAAGTTAACGGAGTACGCTACAGCTACATATTTTTAGCTAATCACATTTAAGTGCCTGGCAAAGAAATCGTTGAAACGCTACGACGTGCAACACAACAACAACAACAACAACATGGTACACCTACAGCTACAGTCAGCAAGCCGCCTCCTGGTACGTGGCGTAAGGTTCGCGAGACAAAAAGACTGTAGCTAAGTCTTCGCGTGGGCTCTTATCACTAACTGTATCCTCACGGTCTTTCTGCAAGACATACGTAACTACCAGGCGCAGAAAATAAGTTTCACTATTTTTCTCAACCAACACAAACATCGTTGCATGAACAACTTTATTGACAACAGTTACAGCAATCTTTAAGCTATTTTTCAACATACACACCAAAATAATTGAGAGATCAAGTTTTGAATTCCTGTGTCGTAGAAGTCTGCTGCTTATTAATGGGACCAGCGCGTGGGCAGTCGTCTTGAGCTCCTACTGTGCAACAAGGCGGAAACTGACGAGTCATCTAGAACAAAAGATGCGGACCGCTTACTGCAGGCGTTGTGTTGCTCCACGACAATGCTCGTCCTCATACGGCTCGGTGCACGGCAACTGTTTTCCAGAAGCTCGGCTGAGAGCTTGATCATCCAGTATACAGCCATGGTCTTGAACCCCCGATTTCCGTCTCTGCTTGCACCTCAATAAATTCCTGTCGTCCGGGCATCATTCTGAAGACGACAACGAACACCTGAAGATGACTGTCGCGCTGGTGCCAATCACAGGCGATATTGCTGTATATCGTGCAGATTATGTTGAGTTTCACGCGCATTTTGTGGCCGACCAGTATCCTGTAGGAACAACACATCACCTTCCTGTTGCAAGAATGGAAAAAGAACGGGTATTACAACATTCTGCACGTATCGAGCGCTGATAAGCTTACCGTCCACAAACAGCGACGGTGAATTACAGCGGTGGCATATCGCACCCCAGACGTAAGCCTTGGGGATGGGAGTCAGTGTATATTGGACGAATGCACTGTACGAGGAAGCGCTCGCTAGGAAGGAAGGAAGCTTGGAGTGGTCATTAGACCCGGAGCTTACGCTCGGAATGTTTCCTTAAGGATGTGAAAGGAAATCGGCAGTGTCCTTTAGCAGGAACCATCCCGGCATTTGCCTCAAGTGACTTAGGGAAATCACGGAAAACCTATATCTGGATGGGAGGAGGTGGATTTGAACCACCATAGTTCCGAATGCGAGTCCAGTGTGTTACCATTGCGTCACCTCGCTCGGTTGCTCGCTAGGTGTACGTCCTACGCGCCAACGACAATCAGTTGCATTAGGAGAGAATGTTCTTTGAACGCTGAAGACCAAGGTCTACCTTGCCAAGTGATCCTCTGACGGCGCCACTCGAGCCGTGCGCGTCGATGCTGTGGAAGACCGACTAGAGACGTGTGAGACCTTAGATGCACCGCTAGTAACAAGTTGGCATCGGTCCGTGTTGACACTTGAGGACCACATAGGACTTATTTGTGCAGTAATAGTTTGTACGATCTGCCACTGGTGTTTTTACAATACGACGCTCTTGGAAGACGTCTGTGCTGCCTGGGTGTCCACAACATCGTATACATATGTTCACCTGATCAGTGGAATCAGCATCGTTGCAGAAGTGACGCAGCACGTCCAACTTGTGAGGCAATTCTCGGAGAGGACCATCCCGTCACTCGGAAGGCCTTAGGTTGACGACTTTCAAACTCGTTCAGTGGCTGTAGGAAGCACAAGTGCTTCTCCATGGCATGGCGCTTGGCTTTCTTCATACGTTGATACGACACTGAGCCTTATGTCTGTAAAATTTCCCTATTAAAGGGTGTACACAGATGGCGGTCTGCCAGTTATGTCACCACTGTATCTCTTGGCGCACGACATTGAAACTAATATCAGTACATCTACTATCCCCCAGGTGACGCCTGCCGTCATCGGCTCAACACCGTCGTCGTTTTTCCAGGTGTACTATATACACTTCTTTCCGCAGTATATTTCGTTGATAAAGAAGGTCGCTTTTTTGCAATTACAACTGGAAGTAGTGTAGCTCTGTCCCTTTCGCAGCAGAGCAGTAAGTCGCCCGGCAGGGGGTCCAGTGTTATGATGCTGTCCTCGGCTGCAGCGCACCGCACGCACTCCTAATGACGGCTGTGTCCTGCGCTGGCGCCTGGCCAGCGCCGTGTCGGCGCGGTGGCCGCCAGCTAGCGGGACCGTCCACGCGTGCCCTATCGCAGCTTCCGCCCCCCCTCCCCCCCCCAAGCAGCGCAATCTCACCCACGCAGAGCCGGCGCTCACCGTTACGCGTGTTCCGACTCGACGCAACAGCAACAGCACAAAGCCATTGTCCGCCGCAAGCTGCCCTGCCCCTGCAGTTTACGTGGCTCGCGAGTTTCCGGGACCGCCGCCTAAATACCGCACGCTGCCTGCCCACCCAGGCGGACACTCGACTCGCAATCGGGAGGACAGCGGTTCAAACTCGTCTCCGGCCATCCACATTTGGATTTTCTGGGATTCCCATAGGCCACTCCAGGCGAATGAGAGGATGGTTCCTTTGCAAGGGCACTACCTTTTTCCTTTTGAATCATTAGCCGAAATTAACCCAATCTTAGAGAATGGCATCCTTTCTTCCGTCCTTCCAGACATACCACACGCGTTCTTCGTTGGTTTATCTCCTCATCAAGTATACACAAAGACTTGTACGTTAACGAACACGTACTTTTTTTCTGTTTACTGATCGTAGAAAGTAAGGAAGCAAGATTAAGACTTAACGACTCGTCTCTATAGCGGGGTCATTAGAGACGGAACGCACGCTCGTATTTGTGGGTAAAGGCTAGTCTACACGACGACACCAGGTTGCGACACTCGTTTCATGAAATGAGTTGCGCGCAACTGGTTTTGTCTATGTCTGTAGACACGGCGCCAAAACTATACACTTCAGTTTCGTTGTTTTGTGAGTGCCGTAGTCGCCGTAGAATGAAAATTTCGGTAGCTGTAAGAGTTGTGACGGAGCTATTCTTACTATGTGTGAAATCTCTGGATAAGACTAAACATAAAAAGAATAAGGAACGTGTTTGGGTTCGTGACTAGATTAAAAAAGACGTCAGCTCGGTTGCTCAGCGAACTTGCTGAAAGAAATTGTGATCGAAGATCCTAGAAGCAATTTTAATCAACTAAGAATGTCACCAGAGCAGTTTACGTTCCTTTTAAACATAGTTAGTAATGCAACAAAGAAACAAGATACTGTTATGCGTGAAGCATTGTTACTAGAACTGAAATTACAAATTGCATTACTTTTTTTGTCAAGTAGATATTCGTCTCTACAGTACCTGTACCGCGTTCCCAAATCCACAATAGCCATAGTTCGTTTGTATAGGTATTTGGAATTGAATGTAGTCTGCAATTCACTAATCGTCAACCCCTCAATATTTAATTCACGAATAATTTCTTCAAGAACACTAATACGCCGCTGATTATTCCTGAAATTTTCAGCGTTAAAATGGCACAAACACCTATGAATCGCATATATGTTCAAAAACCGAATTACTTCTTCCTTTCCCCCCTGTACATTGCATTTTGTTCTGTATTGGTCATAAGCTAACCTAAAAACATGCGCAATCAGTTTCGCCAAAGTTGGAAGGTGCCGAAACTGTTTAGTTTCGCCAACGACTTGCGCGACTGCCTGCCGCGCATGCGCACTGGCCATTAGCGCAGTTTCATGAAACCTAGTGTCGTCGTGTAAACTAGCCTTAAGGATTAGGAATGGGCTATGACCGCGCTCGAGAAACGCGCGACGATTAGGTAAATTCTCGAGAAATTCTCGAGACGTTGTCGACAGTGCTGCGCTCTCTCAAAGCTGAGCGGAACTACTGTACAAGTCGTAATCGAGCATGGAAGAAACTGAGGCAAATTACGAAGAATCTAAATCTGGATGGCCGGAGGTGGATTTGAACTACCAACCTCCGAAAGTGAATTCAGTGTGAGATACGTGAAACGTACGCGGGGTGGTCAAAATAATATACACACCCTACCAATACACAATATTTATTTTGTAGTAAAGAGTTCGCCCACCATTCATTTTGAGAACTGTTGCATCTGTCCCAGGAACAGATTCCTAAAGTGTCTTGACAGTTTCCAAAAGAATTTTATCCATTATTCTACCAAAACATCCGCAAATTACCTCAACGAACTTGTAGGTGCATATCTGTTCCTCGCTGTCTGATGTCCACAGCTGTTTGATGTTCACAGTAGATAAGTGATGCTTTTTTGAGGTTGTATAAAGTAAGCCTCGAACCTTTCTAGCTGGTATGTAGCCGCATTACTATTTTGGAATATGGCAGTGTTCTCCAGCAATATCTTAGTCATAGTACATCTACATCTACATGGGATACTCTCCAAATCACATTTAAGTGCCTGGCAGAGGGTTTATCGAATCACCGTTATACTATTTATCTCCCATTCCACTCCCGAATAGCGCGCGTGAAGAAAGAACACCTGAATCTCTCCGTTCGAGATCTGATTTCTCGTATTTTATTCTGATGATCTTTTCTCCCTATGTAAGTGGCAGTCAACAATATATTTTCGCATTCGAAGTAGAATGTTGGCGATTGGAGTTTCGTAAGTAGCCCACGCCGCAGCGATAAGCACCGTTGTCGTAATGATTCCCATCCCAGATCCTGTGTCATTTTCGTAACGCTGTCTCCCTTGTATCGTGACAATACGAAACGAGCTGCCCTTCTTTGGACTCTTTCGATGTCCTCCGTCAAACCCATCTGATGATCCCACACTGGGCAGCAATATTACAAAAAAAGGACGGACAAGCGTAGTGTATGCCGTCTCTCTAGTAGTTCTCTTGCATCTTTTAAGCGTTCTGCCAATAAAACGCAGTCTCTGGTTCGCCTTTCCCACGACATTATCTACGTGTTCTTTCCAATTTAAGTTTGAAGTAATAGTAATTATTAGGTATTTTGTGGAGTTTACGGCCTTCACTTTTCATTTATCTTGTAAACAAAGTTTAACGGATATCTTTTCGTACTCATGTGGACGATTTCACACTTCTCATTATTTAGAGTCAATTGCCAATTTTTACACCAAACTGATATTATATTAAGATCGTTCTGCAGTTGGTTTTGTTGATTTTCAGATGATTTTACTAGACGGTAAATGACGGCGTCATCTGCAAACAACCTAAGAGAGCTGCTTAGATTTTCTAAAAAAATGTTCAAATGTTTGTAAATCTATCGGACTAAATTGCGTGGTCATCAGTCCGTAGCTTGCAAACTACTTAAACCTAGGTAAACTAACCTAAGGACAAACACACACACCCATGCCCAAGGGAGGACTCGAACCTCCACGGCGAGCAACCGCGCGTTCCGCAGCGAGACGCTTTAGACCGCTCGGCTACTCCACCGCGGCTTAGATATTCTCCCAAATCGTTTATGTAAATAAATAACAGTAGAGGACCAATAACAGTACCCTGTGGAACGCCCGATATCACCTCTGTTTTAGTAGATGCTTTAACATCGATTACTACAAACTGCGTCCTCTCTGACAGGAAATCCCCTATCCAGTCGTAAATTTGGGGCGATATACCGTAACCACGCAAGTAGTTTGTCGCAGCCGCTCCCGCCTTAGAGCACTCTGCCATTCGGGGCGGCGCACCTTACATTAGTGCTCAGTGACAGGTGCCTCGACACTCTGACGTGACCCGCTGCGCGCTATGTATGCGACGCCCCCGCGCAGCCCCCACCTGTTGAGTCGGCCGCCGCCACAGGAAGAGCAGCTGGAGTCGGACGTCCGCCGCCCACACAGGCTCCAATCTCGCCGCCCACAGGTGCCAACTGCTAGGCTGTCGCTTCCGCAGCGGAAGCAATATACCAGCTAATAGCTCGCCAGCTTTGGAAGTAGTCCAATCAAACTGGCGGATGCTGCTGCAGTTGTCCAGCGTGCTAAAATCAGGGGACAACGTTCGACGCCACGCGTGGCCTGACCAAGTAAGGTCCGCCGACTACGAACGGACTGATCCCTGACTTCGAGGCCACATGACCGTTACATTTCAAGACGAATATCGTTCTACCTTGCCGGAGTCTGTAATATTTCTGGCTTAAAGCCATCATATCAAGATCGAAGTATTGCTTCAGTGCAGCCAGTTAGGACCAGTAGGCGACAGATGGTAAAAGCTGGTGAGAACCACGACAGGTGGTACAATAGGTCGGGTTCTAATGGGAAAGAGCACTGGCAAAATTCCTCGGAAAAAAAAGTTCAAATGTTTGTAGAGCTTATGGGACTTAACTACGGGGGTCATCAGTCCCTAAACTTACAAACTACTTATGAACTAGCTAATACTAAGGACGGCACAAATATCCATGCCCGAAGGGGGATTCGAACCCCCGACCGTAGTGGCCGTGCAGACTGTGACTGGCGCGCCGCAGACGGCGCGGCCACCGCGGCCGGCGAAAATTCCTCGAATTCTGGGGAAGTCCCCGAGCGGCAGGCACTGGACGCCGATTAGCTGTAGCACTGGCGGTCACCCGCCAAAACGTATTCATATTTTTGTTAATATTTATTAAACTAATTATTTATTAAATGTGATACTCAATTTAGAAAAAAAAAAACCAAAGCTAAACTATGTCCTGAATAGATAAAACATTAACAATTGCTAATTCAATAAACAAAATAATTAATTTAAGACGGACGATGCACGGCAGCCATCTTTGCACGCCAAATTGCGGAACGAAGGCAGTCTTGCATCGAGCCGCAACTCTTCAGTTCAGAACAGGCACTCGGACGAGTGAGTGAGTTCAGTACACGCACTCGAAGGAGTAACATGTCGCATTCATAGGCGGTCATGAAACATTGTTTAATCATCTTAGAGCAAGGGAAATGACTTTATATATTCACTTTGACTTTATATATTCACTTTCATTTAAAACAATTTGTGTCAAGTGTATCTTACTATGCAGTTTACTGGTTTTCTGCTTACTTTAAATAAATCAGTTTGCATCCCGATTCTCGAGGATTTCAGTTTCATTCAGTAACTAGATCAGTTCCTGCCAATAGTATAATAATTTCAGCCTCAATCAAGAACTCCGACCTGCGTGCTATCATCTGCATGAAGACATCTATAGAAGACGTCAGGTTGGTGAACTTTTAGAGTTTCTACTCTTCACACAGTGCAGTGGGGAATTACTAAACCCTCGCGTACACTGTCATTGCGGTACAAACGCAAACTGTTCTGCGTCATCCATGGCAACATGGAGGAGGAAAAGAAATGATATAGGACCGGTTTAAGCCCTACCCCCTGTAGACATTTTCCCGTTATAAGTCGTTGAAATGCTTATTTTTATTTGCTGTGGGAGTGTTACATTTTACTTGAAAATGACCAATATACGCGGTAACATTTGGGAGAAAACTCACTTCTTATTTATTTAACACAGTCAGAATATTCAGAGACAACGCAGGTAATCTACTCTTTTAGTCTACTTACAAACAGGTATGAAATTTGTCTTTTGAATTTAAAATTTTCTCTAATTGTGGCACCGACACAATGTACTCCTTTACTAAGGTTTCTTAAACAATCAAGTCACTTCTCAATTTATTTTTTGTAAGTATCATCAAAGAAAATATTTTGTTAAAATCTGTAGGTTATACGAAATACTGACACAGTTTGTGTAAAGTCTTTGAGGTCTAGACAGTTTTCTCCTTAAAAAAACCCTTACGAAAAAACTTCCTTCTCATCGCCAGCTAAACTCTGTCTCAGTAGAAAGACTACAGAAAAGTCTCACAGTTTTGAAGACTCAGTGCAGTGATAGCACGCTAGCTTCGCATTCCGGGGCAAAAATAAAGCTGTTGCGCCGCCGCCTTTGAGTTCGCCTATGGTGCACAGTGCACGAGGTAGGGTTGCCAGACTAAATTATCTTAATCATATTTCAAAACGTCGGGATTTTCAAGTTGTCGTCGGGAAAAATAAATATCAAACTGAAAATGCTACTCAAATCTTTCTTAAACCTATTGGATCAAACAGCTGTGGTCATCAGGTCCTGCAGCTTAAAAACGTCTTAAATTAAAAAGGAAAACAAATGCCTTACGGAGGACTCTAACGTCCGGCGGGAACGGCCAATCAGTCCGAAGTATGATGCCTTAGACCACGAGGCCATTCTGCGCGACAAAATGCTACTATTTATTTTTCAGATCAGCTGCTTACAAAGAGTTTCACACTGTTATACCTCGACATTTGCTAGCAAAACTCCCAACGTCCGTTGTGCAGGCACCAGCACTGTTAGAGCGGTACGTGTCGAGGAACGTGATTGCGCGCTCGGTGTGTTAAAAATGTTCAAATGTTTGTATAGTCTATGGGACTTAACTACGGGGTTATCAGTCCCTAATCTTACAAACTACTTATGAACTACTTACGAACTAGGACGGCACAAATATCCATGCCCGAGGGGGGATTCGAACCCCCGACCGGAGTGGCCGTAGAGACCGTGACTGGAGCGCCTTAGTCCCCTCGGCCACCGCGGCCGGCGCTCGGTGTGTTGGTGACGGGCGTGTGCTGGAGCGTGGCCTGCGCTGTGCCGGCTATCTGCCTTGCCTGCCCACTCGAGTGTCGCGGCGCGGCGCTGCGCGGTGGCTCTCCTTGAGGCGCAGATCGTCTTACCGCCTGACCATCCCACGCGCCGCCGCAGCACGTGTTGTCCACACCACGCGGGCCTGCTCACAACAACACAACACACTGACACTAGCGTTGTGGCTAGTGCAAGCGGAGAACTTCTGCTGTCAACCAATTTGGCTTTATACCGTATGACCTTTTACTCAAAAAAAAAAAAAAAAAAAAAAAAAAAAAAAAAAAAAAAAAAAAAAAGCCAACGAAACTGGTAGACCTGCTGAACCACGACGTGACATGGGCTCGACTAATGCCTGAAGCAGTGCTGGAAGGATCTGACTCCACGAATCCCGGTGGGCCGTCCATAAATCTCGAACAATACGAGGGGCTGGACATCTCTTCTGAACAGCACATAACAAGGCATCCAGATCTGCTCAGTTCGGTGGCCAGTGTTTAAACTCACAGGAGTGTTCCTTCAACCACTCTGTAACAGTTCTGGACGTGTCGGTAGTCCTGCTGGAATGTCTAGGTTCAGTGCACAATACACAATGGAGATGAATGGATGTCACCAGCTATGATGCGCGCGTATTTGTCACCCGTCATTGTCGTATCTAGACGTATCAGGACTTCCATATCACTCCAACTGCACACACCTCACACCATTACAAAGCCTCTGCCAACTTGGTCAACTGCTGACACGCAGGGTCCATGGATTCATGAGGTTGTCTCCATACCGATACACGACCATCCGCTCGATGCAATTGGAAATGAGACCTGTCGACCAGGCAACATGTTTCCAGACATCAACAGTGTTGACAGGCCCAAGTCATGCGTAAAGCTTTCTGCCGTGCAGTCAGCAAGGGTACAAGTGTGCCTTCGGCTCCGAAAGCCCATATCGATGATGTTTCGTTGAATGGTTCGCACGCCGACACTTCTTTGTGTAACTTCTGTTACATTGGACGATTCCCTTTAGTCGTCGTCTGTCCCATTCTCGCAGGATTTTTTTTTTCCGGCCGCAGCGATGTCGGGACAATCCTCACCTTATCGCTACCTCGGAGGTGCTGTGTTCCGTCTCTCGTGCGCCGACTATAACATCGTGAACAAACTCAGTTAAATCACGGTAACGTGCCACTGTAGCAGCAGTAAACGATCTAACGGCTGCACCAGACACCTGTTGTCTTACACAGGAGCTACCGACTGAAAAATCGTCCTCCGAGTGTTTAAACCATTCTGTTTTTGCATATCTGTACCTATTCTAGTTTCTTTGGCAATGTATAGAATGACGATACACATCTTATACAAAGCCTCAAAAGTTCCCATGCATAATTCTAATCTGAAGATGACGATTTACACCGCTGAAACCGGTAATTAAATTATTACATGTGATAAGGCCAAGCAATGCTTTACATAAAAACTATATGAGCCAACTGCATGTGGCAAAATATATCAAATAATCACAGCGTTTGCCTTACATCTGGTCCAGTGGTCTTTCTTTTGTTTCAAGATTGTAATGAATTTTTAAATAAAAATGTTGCAGTCAACAATTAGAAGATTGCTTGGAACATGGTCCTGTTTGAAAGTGGTATACCCTTGCTTTCCTCCGACCTTTTAAGAGACCCAACTGATTATGGGGGGCATAAAATATAGCGTGTGATCTGAACCACGATATAACTACTTGTCCCTTTTTTTTTTGTTTTTTTTTTTTGACAACAACAAAATTGAGAGAGATGAAAGAAGTGGCAATTGGCAGTTTAAACTCCTAGGTTTGACCAGGAATCGAAGCCGCTACCTTAGGATTCCTAATCTGGTATTCTGTCACTGCCACTAACAATCAGCTCTTCAACACAATATGTGCAAATTCCAGAGTAAACAGTTCACTGGATCGACGGCACTAATAGGTGGCGAGAGAAATACTGGTCGATTGCCTGCAAGTCACTCAGGGAGTCACTACAGATGACAAATGACCCTCTGGGACAGGCTTTGAGGTGTTAGAGAACCCTTATAATGGCGATGGTACTGCGACGTGGTAAGGAATACAGTTCAACATGGTCGTCATGAAGATACGCACGACCAACTGCCAAGGAACCATCAGTGTAAATGGCTTCAGCGGCACGGAACGATTCAAGGAGTTGCGGGAACTGGCGACGGAGTTGTTTTGGAGTCCTTTGAAGCACTGCCGGCCGCGGTGGCCGAGGGGACTGAGGCGCTCCAGTCACGGTCTGCACGGCCACTACGGTCGGGGGTTCGAATCCCCCCTCGAGCATGGATATTTGTGCCGTCCTTAGTATAAGGTAGTAAATAAGTAGTTTGTAAGTTTAGGGACTGATGACCCCGTAGTTAAGTCCCATAAGCTTAACAAACATTTGAACATTTGAAGCACGGGATAGGTCCTGATGGAGCTGCAAACGGGGAATGGACCAAGGAGGGGTTTCATAGGAATAGGAGAAAGTGGCAGTGAGTGGAAAGGATTCGAGGGACAAGAGAAGGAAACGAACACGGACTGCGGCAATTTACTGGCCAGCATGATCTCTGGACTTGGTAGCAATCGACCGTATGTGAGATACGATGGGACGACCAAACTCTTGACAGCGTAAACACGTAGAGTAGGCGTAGAATAATGCGTCCCAAGTCAGTCGTCGCCATCTGTATCATCGAATAGATGCCAGAATTCGCGTTGTATGTAGAGGCTACACTACGTAGTAATATGGGTGTCTCAGCATGGATCCTCACCTGGTACCTCAGTACTGCTTAAGCTATTGATACGTTAATGTAATCTTTCATGTGCTCCGTATCCACTGTCTCATCGATAAATCTTGAGTGAATTAAAAAGCTCTTAAGAGGTTAAACTAATTTTATATTTCCAGACGTGTGCCTATAGCTGCGGTCCATCACCAATGTCTGTGCCTTGGAACAGACATCTCGTAGTAAATGCTTTTGTATCCATTTGTCGTTTCGATTTAGTTATCTGCTATCACACCAGCGACATTTTTTCACAGACTTGGTAGATAGCCAGACTTCGGACTGTAAATCTGACGTTAGTGGCTTGGATGTTTGGTCGGGCGTAGGTGTCGGCGTGCGCTGTTGCGTCGTGTGGACGTGTGACACACTTGTCTCGCCGCCGCTGCTTCTCCTCCGCCGCTAGCGCGTTTATCGCTGTCACGCCTGGCGTCAGCGGAAATGCTGCCGATACTGGGGTCACGTCTGGCAGCCAGTGCAGAGGATCAATGGGCCAGCCGACCTTCTGTTGACACACGGAGGTACGGATCAACGAACGCTTGGGCAACTGACGCGTGGCGGCCTACGACCCCACAGTGTCAATAAGCATGCCAGGGCTAACCATCTCGCAAAGTGCCGAGGTAAGTTTTCATTGTGAAGTTGCAACGTGCTACGAATACATGGGTAATGTCTTGTTCGTCGCAATTTACGAAAGCCGCTGAATTTTTTCCTTGGAAGGGAAATACTTCATCGCACAACGCTTAGATGTAACGGAGAGATGGTCATTCTGATCGCAGATCAAGCATGACGACAGGAAGAAGCTGTACTGAATGTGAAGAGAGAATATCTACAAGAAGTATTAAACGAACACACAGACTTAAGAAACATAAATAATATGTAAAGATATTGTCATATTACAGCACGAAGATGAATAAACATGAAACGAAAACATGTAACAACCAAAGAAAATCCACATCAAAATCCAGACCGCGAAAATTATCATAGCTGCCCAATTGCATATAATTTGTAAACATAATAGTAACTGACTGTCAAATATTCCAAGTCTTGTTACTTTACGTTATAATTCTACGGACAACTAATAAATGACAGTTACATGGCTGTGTACCAATGTTGTCAGTCAAACAAGCAATACTTACAGTATCCATTCGCTGTTTTCGAAGGTCACGTGAAAATGTCAATAAAACCCATATCACGGCTATCGTAGCTCTTTGCACCTAATATTATTGATGTCATCACATTTACTCGGCCGCGCGGGAGTGGCCGTGCGTTCTAAGGCGACTTGCAGCGGAGTGATCCCCGTCGGAGGTTCGAGTCTTTCCTGGGGGTTTTGTGTGTGTGTGTGTGTGTGTGTGTGTGTGTGTGTGTGTGTGTGTGTGTGCGGATGTGGGCGGCCGGTGCTTTCGCGAGCGCGCTGGCCGGGTGGTCCGGCTGTCAGACCAGAACAATGGCGCGCTCTGTCTGGACGGCCGCTATCTCACAGTTGCGAAAATAAAAGAGCCCGGCGTCCTGTGCTGCAGGGATTGGCGGGCGTCGTCATCTGCACTATTTATAGCGGTGGACGCACATCACACGCAGCTTACGATAAGGCACTGCTTTAACTGGGCGCGGGCAATATTTGCAACTGGCTGTTGTGGCAATTACATCTTAGGAAATCGAAATCGAAGATTTTTTCCGCTATCAGAAACTTCAAGTTCTTAGTGCCGCTCTTGTCTTAAGACAGCACAACAAAGAATAAAATTTAACTTGTTGCTGAACACAAAATAGCATACGATGAAGGAGCTCAGAAGGACTGGTTAATACTATTATTAAAAATAGATGCACTAACTTCGCAAATCAAATGCTTAAATGTTTTTTAAGCTTATGAGATTTAACTGCGGGGTCATCAGTCCCTAAACTTACATATGAACTAACTTAGACTAAAGACAACACAAACATTCATGCCCGACGGAGAATTCGAACCTCCGACGCGGGAGACCGCGCGATCTGCATCGTGGTGCTCCAGACCGCTCAGCTACTGTCGCGCGGCCTAACTTAGCAAATATCATGGGATAGTAGGGCACACATGGCCTCTAGGGTATGGTTGTGCCAGTGAATTATGTAGCAGGCAAGGGACCGGATATGGTGGTCGGCGCCCGACGAATGGGAATTTAGTGGTGCGTGAGTGGATCGATTAGTGTGACAGTCCACAATAGTCGAACTGCCGGCCGTCCAGTCACTCTCGGTGACCGTTGAGTGGCGAAACCCGAGAACTATCGTCAGCAGTGACAGTAAGGCAACAGTGCGGCAACTCGGGCTATGTATGAGGTATGTCTTCCAGTGAACGATCCGTAGGAACACCGGTTGCCTGCGGTATTGGAGCCGGCGCCGCACACGGGTGCCGCCGTTACCACAACGTCCTCGTGGCCAATCACAAGGGAGGAACACAGAAACCATAGCGGAACGCGATACGCCTAAGGCGCCTCGCTGCGGAGCGCGCGGTTGCTCGCCGTCGGAGGATCGATTCCTCCCAGGGGCATGGGGGTATGTGTTGTCCTTAGGTTACTTTACCTTAGTTTAAGTAGTTTGTAAGCTACGGACTGATGACCACGCAGTTTGAACATTTTTTTTGGAACGCGATACGGTTTGACGCATAGCGATAACTGATCCATGCCGATGGGAGACAGCGTGTGAAGCGCACGCCACACCAATTCATGGATACGGCCTGCCAAGAAGGCGTCGTCAGGGCGCTGGTGTCCTGTGATGGTGCCTCGTGACTTTACTGGTGCGGAATAGACGCGCTAGTTCTTCTGGAACGGACTTTGAACGGTCCGCCTTATATCGAGCTGCTCGGTGACCATCTCCATCCGTTGGCCTTGCAACATCCTGAAGGTTATGCGGTGTTTCAAGACAATAACGTGCCGCCACATCGCTCCCTCGCCGCGCGGGATTGGTTCCAGGAACATGCGGACAGGACCAAAGCCTGAAGCGGGCACCCCGACGCCCAGATTTGAAACTCGTGGAGCATACATGGGATGTCTCGGAACGTAGGCTGCGGGACCAGAACTGGCTGCCGTTCTGTCAACGCCCAGAGGAGACCCGCGGGCTTACACACACACTTCCGCGGCGTCTCGCTGCCGTCTGCGAGACCACAGAAGATCCTATAGTTATAGTGTCGCCTGTCATGTATTACACTTCTGTCTCTTCAGTCGTCAATGGTTCCGATCTTGCAGGATTTTTTTAGTGCACTCGTGAATCACCCACCACATATCTAACTCATAGATGCTGTCCCCTTTCGTGCGATAACTTCAGCACCACGTTCAAACTCACTTAAATGGTGATAAGCTGCCTTTGTAGAAGCACTAACCGAAGTAACGTGAGACAGTTGTTGTCATATTCAGGCATTGCAAACAGCAGCGCTGTCCTCTAAATGTTTAATATCTCTGTGTTTGCATACGCATGCCCATACCAGTTTCCTTGCATATATGCATATGTATGTCAGCTACTATACTATAATAGTCCTCACCATCAAAATAATCAATCTCAGTTCTTGTTGTAGTCTTCAGTCCGGATACTGGTTTGTTGCAGCTCTCCATCATACTCTATCCTGACCAAGTCTCTTCATCTCCTCATACGAACGACAACCCACATCCATTCGAATCTGTTTACTATATGCGTCTCTTGCTCTCCCTTTGCGATTTTTCCCCCACACATTTTCTTTCAGTGTTTAAATTTACGATTCCTCGATGTCTAAGAATGTGTACCACCAATCGATCTCTTCGTTTAGTCAAGATATACCACAAATTCTTTTTTCCCCCAATTCTATTCAGTACTTCATTAGTTATGCGATCTACCCAAGTAACCTTCAGCATTCATCTAAAGCACCACATTTCAAAAGCTTCTGACCTCTTCCTGTTTGAACTATTTATTGTTCATGTTTTACTTCCGTAAAACGCAACACTCCACACAATCAAATACTTGGAATTCTATGGGACCAAACTGCGTTGGTCATCAGTCCATAGTCTTACAGTCCACACAAATGCCTTAAATGTTTCAAATGTTCAAATGTTTGTATAGCTTATGGGACTTAACTACGGGATCATCAGTCCCTAAACTTACAAACTACTTATGAACTAGCTACTCCATATCCATGCCCGAGGGGGGATTCGAACCCCCGACCATAGTGGACGTGCAGACCGTGACTGGAGCGCCTCAGTCCCCTCGGCCACCGCGGCCGGCAAATGCCTTAAATAATAATAATAAAAACTTCCCTAGACTTCATATTCGATGTTTGCAAATTTCTCTTTTTTCGGAAAAGATTTTATTCCCAATGCCATTCTTAATTTTATATCCTATGTACTGCAATCATCATTTGTTATTTTACTGCCCAAGGAACAAAACTCATCTACTACCTTTATGGTTTTGTTACCTAATCTAATTTCTTCAGCATCGACTGCACTACATTACCCTTGTTTGGATGTTGTTAATGTTCAACTTATACGCTGCTTTCAACACACTGTTCATTCTGTTCAATTACTATTCCAGGTCCTTTGCTGTCTCCGACAGAATTACTATGTCATCAGCAAAACGCTATATTTTTATTTTTAAACCTTGAACTCTAATTCTTCTCCAAATTTCTCTTCGCTTTCCTTCACAGCTTGCTCAATGTACAAAGTGATGAACATTGGATAAAGGCTACAACCCTGTCTTTCTCTCTTGTCAACCACTGCTTCCCTTTGACGCCCTTCAACTCTAATAACTGCTGTTTGGTTGATGTACAAGATGTAAATAACCTTCCGTCCCTATATTTTACCACTGCTGAATTCAGAAATGAAAGAATGTATTCCAATCAACATTGCCAAAAGCTTTCTCCAAATCTACAAAAGCTCCGTCACAGAGCTAAGTGAAATTCCTTTAACCACTGGGAGCTTCCTCAGTGACTAAAAGGACTTCAGTCACCCTACCTTAAAATAATCGCAGTGAACAATTAGTAACTATATGCGTCATTGTTTGTAAGTCACACAACTGATCATCTGCCTGCTGCCATTTTCTTTTCAACAGTGGCACCGCCCAACGCCAGTACGGAAGCGGTCGGCCAAACTCTATTTCATCCTCTATTCCTTGTAGCTCTTTTGAGGGTCGTCTATCCCGACTTGTTTTGTCCATTAAACGATTGATTCCTGATGAGTCTAAGATAGCTGTAAGTGAGAGAGCAGACGTGTTGTAAGGGGTCAGCGTCCCTCCGTTCAGAGACGTACAGGCGCATCGAACATAAACGTATCGATACTTGGCGCCGATAGCGCCATCTGTTGGCAAACAGTGAGGAAGATGTGGTCCGACTGTGTTGTGTCATGGCGGGAGTGTTTTTAAAAGAGCATTTGTTAGGCGACGTCTGACTTTTAAATGAGTAAGCTGAATAATTATTATCATGACTATAAGATTCGGCCATGAACGTCTGATTATTTGTGTTACATAGAAAATATATGATTTTTGTGCCTGTGAAACCTACAGCTAATGCAATCCGAACCAATCTGGGACTATCACATGCACTGTATTGTTGAACATCAGCCGTAAGTACCGGGTAATCAAAAAGCCAGTCACATTGTGAGACATCAAATAATGAGCATTGGAGGGAAGTGTGCAGACCAGAGAAGAATACAGTAAACGGGGTCACTATGAACTACGTCCCCATTATTACTGTGAGATGTAAAGACTTACCTAGGGTAGAGTAGCGGAGAGAGCTGTGTCAAAACAGTCGACGACAACAACAAAAACAACAACAATCACCTCCACCTAAGGGACTAGGTACTGTAAAAATGGCCGGCACGGTGCGCTGGAAGTTGAGAAAATTGCCTGACACTGGGGTAATTGCCGGGTGATCAAAAATCAGTATAAATTTGAAAACTTAATAAATCGCGGAATAATGTAGATAGAGGGGTAAAAATTGACACACATGCTTGGAATGACATGGGGTTTTATTAGAATGAAACATCTACCGTTATGGGGCCTTTTTTCTTCGAGGAACTGCGTTATTCTGGTTTTGTAACTGCTACTGCGACGGGTGAGAGGTACGCCGATATGTTACAGAATCGCATCCTCCCCAGCATGGCTGATAAACACCTGCTTGAACGTACGATTTTTATGCAGGATGGCGCACCACCCCAGATTGCTAGACGCGTGAAAGATCTCTTGCGCACGTCTTTTGGTGTTGATCGTGTGCTCAGCCACTACTTTCGTCGTGCTTGCCTCCCAGGTCCCCAGACATCATTCCGTGCGATTATTGGCTTTGGGGTTACCTGAAGTCGCAAGTGTATCGTGATCGACCGACATCTCTACGGATGCTTAAAGACAACATACAATGCCAATCTGATAACCAATATATCGATCTTCGCTACAAAATGTTCTTTCTTGTATGAATAGAACCGTGTAGATCGCTAAAACTGTTTTTATTTATTATGACGTTTTCACATGTGCCATCATCAGATCCGTGATTATGATAAAAAGGATATACAAGTGTTGGTTGTCATTATCGAGCTCCAAAGAAACTTAAAAATGCAAATAATAATAATAAAAAAGATCCTTTACAAGGTATTTAAAAATGTTCAGAAACCTAACAATTTCTGAATTTGCGAAGCATAGTTGATTGTCAGTGATAAAATCTGTACCTAGTAGGGGCGTAAACTAAATTGTTGTTTAGAAATATGCTCATTTGTTAAAATAAACTTTAGGTGACGATAGCGCTGAGAGTGGAATGATGCCTAAGCATTTGTGTATTTGTTGCTTTGCTCTTCCTACCATCTGCATTTATAATTTTTAAAGTATAGTTGTACATAGCCATATTAAATTTTTAATTGGATTTACATTGATTAAAATTATTAACTTCTCGCGTGGCATACACAATTCGTATGAATTAAAAAAATATGTTTTTAATAATATGTATAAAAATTCATTGAGATTTTTAATTTTTTGAATGACTTCTAAGAAAATTTTTAGTTTTTAATTTGCGTTTTGTAGTCTCTTTCGGTGCGGTTCGGTAGCACAATGGTAGAGTGCAGACTACAAATCGAAAGGTTGCGTGTTCGATCCTCGCCAGGTCTCAGGATTTTTATCTGTCACTTTCCACTTCTCTCATCTCTGGTATTGTTGCATGTGAAAAATACCGAGTAGTCCCGTGGGTTCGGAACCCACTTTAAACTGTAGGTCCCCGTATAACTGGCTGGGTAAGTCAGTTCGAAGGTCCGACATGCTTTACAGTGCTGTTCACAACATTATTCCTTGACTACAGCTATTGTTGAGGAATTATGGTGAACATATTGAGCATTTTCTGTAAGGATCATCATCTTTGCTTTGTCTTAATTTGTTATGCTTTTTATTGCTTTTCTGATCAGATGAAGCGCTATCTCTTGGACATTTTTTTTTTTCATTCTAATAAAACGCCATGTCATTCCAAACATATGTCAATTTTTACCTCTCTATCTACATTATTCCGTGATTATTAAATTTTCAAATTTAGACTGATTTTTTGATCACCCGGTACATAAACCTGTTGGAACAGATCCCGCAGAATTCCCCCGATTAGCTTTATTCCTTAGGCACGCTCATTACAAAACGAAATATTGGCAGTTTTCGGTAATACGACGTCATAGCGGTTGTGTTTCGGTGTCTCAGCCGACAGTCAGGCCTGCAGACTGGGCCGCGGCCACGCCCCGCGGTTTCTCCGGCCCTCAGCGGGACACGGACGCGCACGCTTGGCTCGCTCCTAATGCCGGCCTGGCTGCCTGCACAGGTTTCTCCGAGCGTCCGCCCGCCGCAGTTTCCTCCCGGGGTGAACAAACCCCGCGCCGTGGCGGCACGTCTGTCAAGCATAGCCGCGCGTTCGGCAGGCGGTGGCCTCCTGCGAAACTGTCAATATTCCAATAAAACCGTCGCTCTCTCTCTCTCTCTCTCTCTCTCTCTCTCTCTCTCTCTCTCTCTCTCTCTCTCTTCGTCCCAGACAGGCCTCGAGGGCCCAACGAGTACCGATCGGCCACCGTGTCATCCTTCGCTCGAAGGCGTCACCCGATGCGTTATGGAGGGAACGTGGTCAGCGACCCGCACTCTCGGCCGTTGTGTCGATTTGCCAGTGCGGACCTGCTACTTCTCAATCAACTAATAGGCCTCAGAAGTGGTGTGTGCATACCGCCTAGAAGACAAGGCCTGACAACTGACAGTGCCTACGTCACACCAAGGGGCGGCGGCTGCCAGTTGACTGGCTACCCGCTGGGGCACGCCCACAGCCGCGTAGCGACCGGCCAGTCAGATTGCGTTCGCCAGTTGTAAGGCCTTGTCTTCTAGGTGGTGTTGGTGCACTCCACTTGCCAACAGCGTTCGGAAGGCCCGAACGGTAACCCATCCAAGTGCTAGCCAAGCCCGGCAGTGCTAAACTTCGGTGATCTCACGGGAACCGGTGCACTCACTGGTGCAAGGTCGTTGGCTCGAATAAAACCGCCGAGGGCATAAAACTGGCTTTATCAAGTCGTTTCCACTTCCGCCATCATCACATACGATTAATCGAAGACACAACTGTTGCTTGTACAATATCACGTTCGAAAAAGACAAAAATGTTTGTAAATCTATCAGATTTAACTAGTGCGATTATCAGTCCATAGGCTTACAAACTACTTAAACTATGCTAAGGGCAAGAGACACTCAATTTCCAGAGGGAGGACTCGAACCTCCGACGAGGAGCAACCGCGCGTCTTGCAGCAAGGCGCCTTAGGGCGCTCAGCCATTCCACCGCGGTCCGAAAAAGACAGTGACCCGGGGCAGGAAATGATTATGAGCCATAAAAAAAGGTAAAGCAGTCAACAACCCGAAGATTGGTTTGAACACCACAGTACTTTTTTACTAGGCATGGTCCTGTTTGGAGGTGGTATGCCGTTGCCTTCCTCCGACCTTCGAACTGACTGACCCAGCCAGTTATAGGGGGACCTACAGTTTAAAGTGGGTTCCGAACCACGGCGCTACTCGGTATTTTTCACATGAGCAATACTGCCAGAGGTGAAAGAAGTGGAAAGTGACAGATAAAAATCCTAGGACTTGGCGGGGATCGAACACGCAACATTTCAATTTCTAGTCTGGCACTCTACCACTGTGCTACCGAGCCGCACCGAAAAAGGCAAATTAAAAACTAAAAATTTTCTTACAATTCATTAAAAAATCTTAATGATTTTATACATATTGTTAAAAACATATGTTTTTAAAATTCATATGTCATATTTACAACTTTTATGGCGATATAGTATTGTTTGTTGTATGTATTCAGGACTGTTGTGTAGCCTTCATTCAATTTAATTCATTGAAAAATATTTGTAAACTAAAATTTTAATTGTTTATAAGAATACAAGATTGTTATTATGTTATATAAGGTGAGTGCGCCAAGCACTCGAGACAATAAAAGTAGCAGTGACAGTTGCAGACAATAGTAGTCAGTACAGAGAGTTCTGTGTAAGTTTGATGATTAGATTAGATTAATAGTTGTTCCATAGATCATATATACGATATTTCGTAATGATGTAGAACGTGTCAGTTTAGTAAATGTTGTCTATGCTTGACAATCAATATTTTAAGGATTTTTATTTTATTTTTATTTCTTTAAAGTTTTATCTAAAAATTCATCTACATTGTAGAAGGAGTTGCCATTCAGAAATTCCTTTAATTTCTTTTTAAATACTGAGTGACTATCTGTCAGACTTTTGATGCTACTTGGCAAGTGACCAAAGACTTTTGTGGCAGCATAATTCACCCCTTTCTGAGCCAAAGTTAGATTTAACCTTGAATAGTGAATATCATCCTTTTTCCTAGTGTTGTAGCTATGCACACTGCTATTACTTTTGAATTGCGTCGGATTGTTAATAACAAATTTCATGAGTGAATATATATATTGTGAAGCTACAGTGAGTATCCCTAGATCCCTAAATAAATGTCTGCAGGATGCTCTTGGGTGGGCTCCAGCAATTATTCTGATTACACGCTTTTGTGCAATGAATACTTTTTACTCAATGTTGAATTGTCCCAGAATATGATCCCATATGAAAGCAGTGAATGAAAATGGGAATAGTAAGCTAATTTACTGAGATGTATATCACCAAATTTTGCAATGACACTGATAGCATAAGTAGCTGAACTCAGACGTTTCAGGAGATCTTCAATATGTTTCTTCCAATTCAGTCCCTCGTCAATGCAAACACCTAAAAAATTTGAATTTATGTTCAAAGTGTAAATTTATTAATGGTGTCATGTTGACAAATTCGTGTCATTAGAGAATATAAATGACGTGCGGTAAAACTGAAGTTAGTAGTTTCTTATCATGAAGGGTGCCGAGTACAGCCCAGTGCTTTCTCCTGCAGAAATATTAAAAAACCACCCCATCACGACCAGCTAAGTATAGCAAGCAAAGAACCGAGGAAAAAGCAGGGAGACGTGGGCTCCAAAGAGCCTATTTTAGCTTCACTACTGTAAAACATGTCATCTGCTGAAGAAGTGCTCGTAACTTGTAAGATATGCAGTTTAAAGGGTATGTTTACTGCACTTTATTGCTTCGATTAATGGTGCCTGTCATACGCTTGAGGTTGAGCATTCGTTCACGGACAGTCTGTATAAACAGCTGTGCCGCTGGTGGGGCTCAAGGAAAAAGTCAGTTTTTAAAAATGAAATTTTTTCGAATCGTTTGTCGTACAACTGTAATTTATGCTGTATTTCTAATCACGTAGGAACATTTCAAATATGGTTATTAAATATAATTGACGAAGCAAGGTAGTTAATAATAAATGTTTTACAGAAGTGAACTATAAGGAGGACATCTGGAGAAGTACGCTTCTAATCCAGCCAGTTGAAAGCACCGAAGATCCGATGTTATGCAGTCTTCATGCCTCCTTGCCAAGTACTGCACGACGACTGCATATTAGGCAATAGCTTAGGACGGTACGTGTATCGGAGCTGTTATCCACTAACGTAAATAAAAACAAATTTCCAATATAGAGTGGAACGTAGTCCTCTATAAAAGTTTCACCGTAAACTCACACACCTACAAAAGTGAAAGATATCTAACCCAGTGGAAGTACTGACCTCAACTTTACACTGACACACAAGATACATTTCATAGCTTGTTCACACCAGTGTTAAGGTATAATTTTGTTCTGCTCTTCCCTCGACTTTCCTATTAAAATCAGTAATGAAAGAAGAATTTGACAAACTTTGAAAAATATCAGTGTATGCATCGATTGGTACCTCAATATATCGATTTCCTAAATAATCTAAATAATAACGGAGTTCCTGTGGGCTACTTCGGCTTCTGGCGCAGGATAAAATAGTTGAAATACATTCCAATAATAGCTCTTCCCTCTTTAGCCACCGGGGAGGCTACCTTTTCTGGAGGAGTATAGGGTGCCTCAGGAAGAATAGTATATGTTTTAGCTGCTGCTGCCACCGGACCAAGTACCGTGAATTCTATTGGCGTCACTCTCTGTCACCCCGTTTACATGGGCTCTCAAAACCGGATTTAGTAAACCGATTTTCCAAATCCGCTTTTCTTTGGTTATGTAAACACGTCTGTAAAGCGGTTTCCCAGTTCCACAATCGATTTTCGTGCCCATGTAAACTCAACGGTTTTTGAAGCGTTCTTGGCTTGTCAGGTTGTGTTTTCTTGTTAAGAATTTTCGGCACATATGGACCGAGTGGCATTTTCTAAAGTGAAATAAAAATGTAAATATTACAGTGAGCATGAATTCGTGCATTTAATCACCATCATCATCATCATCGCCTTCATCATCATTAGAGACTGATTATGCCTTTCAGCGTTCAGTCTGAAGCACAGTACCTCTAATAAAATCCCTCCATGATCCCCTATTCAATGCTAACATTGATGCCTCGTCTGATGTTATGCCTTTTACTTTAAAATCATTCTGCATCGAATCTAAGTACTTTCTTCTTGGTCAACCTCGACTCCTCTTACCCTCCGCTGCCGAGCTCATGAGTCTCTTTGGTAACCTTGCTTCTCCCATGCGTGTAACATGACAGAAAAAATAGTGATTGTGTTGACTAAATCAGGAACTGAATCAGCTGTTTTTCAGCCGCCATATTAAGTGGGCTAGGAAATCCGATTCAGGGTGTGACACGTAAACACGACAGCAAAAAACGGTTTACGAAAATCGGTTTTCGTCTTCCGAAAGATGTGTTGCATGTAAACGTAGTGTGTGTACGCTGTTTCTTGACAGTGTCGGTCACGTCTGAATGCGATCGTGGCAGCGTTTGAAACTTGTGTATGTCGTCAAATACAGGACTAATAATAATGAAACTTGTCTCAAGTTTAAATGAGGTCAGCGCCTCGACACAAAATTCTACTTTCTACCGTTCACGGAGAATCGGCATCGGCCGCTGTTTAATTTAAAGATAATACACAAGGTGCTCTTTTATTGTCAAATACCACGCTGATGAGAATATTGTCACTGCGTATTTATGACGATGATTACGTTAGAAATGTAACTGATCTAATTCATAGTTTTTCGAAACTTCACCATTACCAGTTTATTTTTTATTAACGCATCTAAAATATATTTTTTATATTATTAACACATCTACATAATATATGCTCCGCAATCCACCGTAAAGTGCGTGGCGGAGGGTATATTGTACCATTTCCTTTCCTATTCCACTCCCAAATAGACCGAGGAAAAAAAGAATGCCGAGATGGCTCCGTACGAGCCCTAATTTCTCTTATGTTGTCTTTGTGTTCATTACGCGAAATGTAAGTGGGCGACAGGAAGATCGTACTACACTCAGCTTCAAATTCCGGCTCTCTAAATTTCCTCAACGGAATTTCTCGAAAAGAACGTCGTCTTTCCTCCAGCGATCCCCATTTGAGTTCCCGGAGCATTTCCGTGACACTCGAGCGTCGGTCGAACCTACTAGTAACGAACCAAGCTGCTCACCTCTGAATTGCTTCCATGTCTTCCTTTGAACTGATCTGCTGCGGGTCCCGAACACTTGAGCAATACTCAAGACGTGGTCGTACATCTGACTAATTTGAAGTTAAACTGATTCAGAAAATAAAAACGATAACTTTTTCAACACGACAAAACGTACTCGGCAACTGATTCTTTCACTACCCAAAATCACTACAAAATTACAAAATGTCTTTATAGCTGAAACAGATAATACCAGTGTCCACCGTCCCTGCGGATCAGACTATTTCACTTTTCTCAATCTCAAAATTTGCATATGTGTCTGCCGCCACTGTGGATTAGACGAGCACTCTACGACGGCAAACAATGACCTCCGCGAGCCAATGATTGGACTTGGGTATACTCGTTCGCGATTGGAAGAGCTCTCTTTAGTTCGCGGCTCTGCCGCTAAGTAGTTCGTTCTTTCAGTTCGTCCGCTCCCAGTGACGGCTGAGCGGCGTGGTCTGCGCATGCAGGTGGAGGTAGAAGTTCCCCACCTAGCTTGCTGCGTGAGCCACTAACGATGTCACGCAAACCAAAAGAAACAGTTTGTGGATGATTTCTCGCGTTTAAGTTTAGAGTTATCTTTATATCTTGGCATTATGGAATTCATTAGTCAGATATTGCAGAGTGCAGAATACTTCAAAACAGAAATTTTGCAGCACTGAACTATGTAATTTAGCAGGCAGACGCTCACCTCGAAATGGCTCTCATCAGAAGAAGACGAACACGTGATTTTTAATTATGCAGCGCGCCCTCTCGCTATTGCCCGTCGGTCTTCGGAAAAGAATCCAACGAACTAAGAAGGGGATACGTTTGGCATAATAGTTCGCGGCCGATAACGCATGTTTTACTTCGCGACCGATTGCACATATTTTAGTTCGCGACCGGTAGCTCTCCTTTTAGTTCGCAGTTCGGCAGCGAATTAGTTCGCTCTTTTCAGTTCGTCTGCTCTTTTTGACTTTTGCTACCGCTACTTAAAGAGCAGTTTCTTTTGTTATGACAGCTTTTTATATAATGATCAGTGTTGCTCAAGCGTGTGCTATTACCCATATTTTTGGGCAATGCCTATGAAACTACAGCTGAGGCGTCGCAGCTCGAAATGACAGTGACTGGCAGAAGGTAATCACGCGATTCTGCGCGCTCTCGCGTCCCCTCGCTGTTCCCCGCCAGTCTTCGGAAAAGGAGCGGAAGAACTAAGAGGCAACGAATCTGCGAACTAACTCGCGTAGTTCGTCTGTGGGGGCGCTCTCCCTAACTAGTTCGTTCGCGAACTACACAAGACTACCAATGATGTCATTACAGTTCTGAATATTTTGGGCGTGTAGTGGCAACCTAGTACCAACTTAATTATCTTTGTGCCAAAGACAGTGGTGTTTCGCCTCCGTCTGTATTCAGTGGAAACAGCGTGTAAAGGCACCTTCGGATCGCCGGATATTATCGCAGAGGCCTCGCAGCTCGCCGGTTAATGGTAGCGACGCGACACTGCAGCAGGCGGCCGGAGCTGCTATCAGCGGCTGCTCAGCTGCAGCGACCGACTGCCGACCCCACAGGTCACGCAGTGCACGACCCACTTAGGTACCGCTCACATGACGTTCCAGCTGGACGGTTTCTCTCCCTCCCCCTCATTCTAGTGCATATCGGCCCCCTTCATTCCACTCCCCCCCCTCTCTCTCTCTCTCCCTCTCTCTCTCTCTCTCTCTCTCTCTCTCACACACACACACACACACACACACACACACACACACACACATGCACGATTGTACGAGAAAGCTACGGCCACAGTAAAAGAAGTTTCAGAATAACTGCACTGTCCAAGTGAAACGCGGAGCGAAACGGTGGAGGGACTGTCAATCATTTCTAGAGCTTTCAGATTCGCATTGGCGTACTAGCAACGTAACAGAACCCGAGATGCTCATTTCGGAAACACTGGTTGACATTAGTACTTCTCATAATATGCAAAAGACAGCTGAGTCCTCAAACTGGGAAGCAATCAAAAATGGGGTGCCACAAGGTTCGGTCTTGGGTCCTTTGTTGTCCTTAATATATATTAATGACTTGCCATTCTATATTCATGAAGATGCAAAGCTGGTTCTTTCTGCTGATGATACAAGTATAGTTATCACACCTGACAGACAAGAGCTAACTGATGAAATTCTAAACGACGTTTTTCAGAATATCATTAAGTGGTTCTCAGCAAATGGACTGCCATTAAATTTTGATAAAAAACAGTGCATACAGTTCCATGCAGAATATGGAATGACACCATCAATAAATATGGACTTTGATCAGAAATCTGTAGCAAAGGTAGAATATTCAAAATTTTTAGGTGTAAGCATTGATGAGGGGTTGAATTGGAAAAAAACAAATTGATCTGTTGAAACGTGTGAGTTCAGCAACTTATGCTATTAGGGTAATTGCAAATTTTGGTGATATACATCTCAGTAAATTAGCTTACTATGCCTATTTTCATTCTCTGTTTTCGTATGGCATCATTTTCTGGGATAATTCATCATTTAGTAAAAAGTATTCATTGCACAAAAGCGTGAAATCAAAATAATTGCCGGAGCTCATCCAAGATCATCCTGCAGACACTTATTTAAAGAGCTAGGAATCTTCACAGTAACTTCTCAGTATATATATTCACTTATGAAATTTGTTATTACCAATCTCACCGAATTCAAAAGCAATAGCAGTGTACATAACTACAACACTAGGAGAAAGAATGATATCCACTATTCAAGGTTAAATCTAGCTTTGATACAGAAAGGGATAAATTATACTGCCACAAAAGTCTTTGGTGATCTACCAAACTGCATCAAAAAGCCTGACAGCTAGCCATCAAGCATTTAAAAATAAATTAAAAGAATTTCTGCATGACAACTCCTTCAATATAGTGGCAGTCACAAGTCGGCTCACGATGGGTGTCACAAAATAGAACGTCAATATACGTTATGTTTCTTGTTATCGTTTATAAGCCCGTAAAGTGGCGTAGATGACGCAGAGACAATATCTAGACATAAAAAAACCTGCTGTGTGCTAGTCTCGCTAAAACTCAGAAATACCGTGACCGATATCAGTTTGTTTTGTTCGCTAGTTTACACAAAATGAAAAAAAAAAAACAAAAAAAAAAGTTTGCACATTTGATCTTCAAAACAGGAGGAATGGCACTTTCTAAATAATAATTCGTATGGTGCATGGTGGAGGGTACTTCAGAAAAGACTGGCACCAAAGTACAGTTTTAGTCTTACCGTGATGAAATTTAGCATACGTCAACTTAAAAAAAAAAGTAGGTCAGTGCCTACTCCAGATTTCGTACGACACATGGTGGAGGGTACCCTACTCAAAAATATGATAGTTTGACCAGCAACATGAAATTTGGCGAATGTAATTTTTCATGTACACGGGAGGGACGAGATGGGGCGGACAAGAGGAGACTGGCACGAAGTATGAGATGGAGGGGTGGATAGAGGTAGGAGGAGGGGCGGGAAGGGGAATGAGACAAGGGCAATTTGAGTACGCAAAGCGAGAGAGAGAGAGAGAGAGAGAGAGAGAGAGAGAGCTAAAAACTGGCATAGGCACGGGGGCAGAGAGATTAAGGAAAGGAGTGTAGGATGGATATCCAGTTCCCATGCATATTTAGCAGTTGCCGGATGCGCTAATATATGACACATATCGGGAAATTCCTCAAATGTGGGTGAGAGGTGTTGGACATGTGACGTCACCAGTTGCCATACCTCACCACACGTGCAGCGCATCATTCTGTAGGCGTGTCGTACCTGACCAACCCAAATGTACACCCGCGGTACTCCAGGTCTACGAGTGTGGGAGATCAGGCATCGCACCTGCGGATGGCACGCGTATTTTTTCACTACGTTAAACAATTGTGTATTTATACTGACATACGATTCATTATTATGAATTTTCTTGGTTATGCAGCCGGGCAACAGAACAGATGACCGTCGCTATTTCGAAAGGAGCGTACCCTGCCGCACTGCCAAGTTGTCCTGGCCGCTCCTGCCGGAACATCGGCGGTCGCCTACTGTTTTACCCGGCTGCTAGTGTTTTCTGGTACCGAGTACACAGAACGCGGCTTTCCTCCAAGGCACACGCTAAGCAGGCAGACACGCACGCTGTCTGCCCTTGCCCTTGGCTCCGGACTTTTTTTGTCTAGCGGTGGAAACAACTGAGTAAACAGTCGGAAGGAAAGACGCCCGACACCTAGGAACTGGGGAAGTTACAGCGCTAGCGGATACCAGTGTACGACTAAACGTGACGCTCATCACACGGCGTATTAGTGGTGCGGGATCCGATACCCACCACGTACCATCCTAGCAGAAATTAAATCAATAATAACGGCCATACGATTAAAAAACGCTGTGTCAAAAAACTGTTTGGGTACGGCAGGAAGGGAACACCAATCATCATGCCATGTGTTCGCAATCGTTACGTAAAGTAGCGCCTTACTAAGCTCTGGAGGCAAAAATCGGACAGTGACCTAGCATTGTTCTCTTGTAGAACTGCAAAGGCTATGATCGCAGATTACTATCCGTTGACGTTCAGTTATACCAAATCTTAACAACAACAACTTTTTTGGGATAAATCTTCAGTGTGACTTATGAAACGTGAGTAATCTTAACAGTTAATGTAAAATAAACAAAGCCAGACCATGAGAATTGTTCATGATCAGGTTCAGTAATATCATACAAACATGTAAAAATCTTATATGGTGACGATTTGCAGTGGTCCACATAATTTTATCGATATTTATTCGCAATAATGATTTTTTTTTCCAACTCCTCTGTACGTAGTGTAGATGTTGTACCAAATGGTGAAATGAAAATGTAAAACGTTGTTACAGTATACGACTGAAGATGATTTAAAATAAAGCGAAACGCGTCTGGTCTCTATTAGACTTTTACAGTTAGAAAAATCTGTCAATGATGCTATACAAACTATAATTGCAGCTGCAGAAAAAGAATCCTATAAAACGAAGAAGAAAAGTCAGCTGTAAGTACACTAATACCAAAGATATAACTCTGAGAAACGGACAGCCACAGTGGAGCGGCCGAGCGCATTGAGGCGCTATGTTGCGAGGCGCGAGGCCGTTCCCACCTTGGGCATGGATATTTGTGCCGTCTTTAGTATAAGCTAGTTCATAAATAGTTTGGAAGTTTAGGGACTGATGACTTTGCAGATAAGACCCTTAAGCTTGACAAACTTTTTTTTTTTTTTTTTTTTAGAAATGGAAAGGCAGCACGCTACTTGACCATAGAAAGATCCCTTCAAAAAAAGTTCAAATGTTTGTGAAGCTTATGGGACTTAACTACGGGGTCATCAATCCCTAAACTTACAAACTACTTACGAACTAGGACGGCATAAATATCCATGCCCGAGGGGGGATACGAACCCCCGACCGTAGTGGCCGTGCTGACCGTGACTGGAGCGCCTCAGTCACCTCGGCCGGCAAAGATCCCTTCTGTTGGGATCAACAAAATGTGAAATTTGTCAAAAGGCGGAACCTCTCACAATTTCATACGCTGCACAAGTTTTTGCTATAATTCCCCATCGGATTCATCATCTTGTTGCCATCAATTTATTCGGGCAAATTCGCATTACTGAAAGAGGTTTTACTTACACTTTTGTTGCAGGCGAAGTGACGTCTAAGTTTTTCACTTTCACTCCACTACTCGAAGCTACTGCCCGTTTCTGTTGCCATTGCTTTTATCAAAGACTTTTTGCATGAATTACGCTTTGAAAATCAGGTTGTGTTTGACAATGCATCTCCATTCCGGTCCCGTATTTGGCGTGAAACTCAACGGTGTACAAAAAACACTCCGATCTTTATCTCATTCCGTCGCCCTACGCGTCCGAATATTCCTCAGTTGTTATTCGCCAAACTTATGGGTTCTGTTACAGACAGGTGCGCTGCGATAATAGACGCAAAGGGATATGCAACCAAATATTAAGTAATTATTTACATGATGCGATATAAATAATTGTACATCTGCCCCAAGAACCATTTGACAATTTCAAAGCGGACGCATTAATACGCACGATCCCTTGCGGTAATCCAGTTTAGGTTGCGAGCAACTGGAATTAAATGGGCAGGTGGCAGTACAACCGCAGTGTGCTACAAGGTGAAAATCTGGGTTGGAAAAGGGAAGCGTGCCTGGACAGCTTAAATGGTTTAGGCGACCGCTGGCGCAAAGCGGGTGAATCCGGATGCGAATCCCGGTACAGCACAAAGTTTCAAATTTGCCAATGGATTTATTTCAACGTCCTGAAACGGTCGAAATGTTTACATACTTCGAATTCGCAAATATTAAGAATACACCACTTAAAGACAAAGTTTTTTGTTTACTTTAAACCAAATACTTTCGAGCCTTGCTATTTCGTTCACTCGTGTTTTGTGATTATGCAAAGATTAGAATTTTATAATATGTATTACAAGACAATATAGTCATTATCAAAATATAGCAATTGATTTTTTTCATTTAAATTTTCATAGATATTTTGTTTTTCGGATTTATCTATACAAAAATACTTTTGAGCAATACTCTGCCCCGTGCTATTGGTGGCACAGTTATTAACGACACGTGCGACACATGAATTTGTAGCTGTTAAACTGGTATAGAAAGAAAAGAGGGAAGAATGAGCTAAGTGGTTGTGTGGACATCCGATACTACATCGTTGGCACTAGCTCATTCTGTTGGTTTATGACAGAAGGAAATGGTCCTCGTTTATTCGACGTTAGCCTATAGCTCAAGCCTCTTCCGCATTCAGAAACGGGCACATCTGACACTGTATCTCGAACAAGGACGACGTGTGTTGGAAGTGCAATTAGGCAGAGAGCCCGGTGCCTGGATGACGTACAGTGTGTCTGCTGAGCGGCCGTTCCAGAACATCGCGGACGCCAGCGGAACGGCGATCTGGAGATCAGCTCAGCTCGGCTCGGCCCATTAGGCGGCTCAAGGACGGGCTCTAGAGCGACCGTCTGCAGCGGCGGCGGGCATCGCGTGCGGGGCAGACAGCCCGCCAAAAGAACCAGCGAGGCTCCTGCGGATGGTATAAGGCTGTTCTTGTGTGCCGGCCGCGCTAGCGATGGACAGGCACCCAACTGCCCGCAATGCCTTGCGAGAGTGGAAACTGCAACCAAGCGCTTCCTAATGTTTTTCTCTGATATTCTGATATTCTGCAGTCTCTTCACACACTGCATAATATGAACACAGACAACAAGTATTACAGTCAAACCTCGATATATGTAATCTCCAGAGATACAAAATTAATTCGACGTATCGAAGTTTCGACATATCGAGGTGTTCCAGAAAAAAGTAACGATGTTTGTTCATGTACTTAACGTGAAGGATCCTTTGCAATTTCAAAGCCGACATGGTGGAGTGCAGTTGACGCGGGCCAGCTGTGCTGCATGGTTCGGGATTAGTCGGACGTATGCCACCGTCCTGCTAGTCGGACGAATACGGTTTTTGTGTACGCTCAGCCGAATGGTCGTGTGGTCCGGAGCGCCACGTTACGGATAGCGCGGTAGCTTGTGTTCGGGGTTCGAGCCCTCCCACGGTAGTGTGTGTGTGTGTGTGTGTGTGTGTGTGTGTGTGTGTGTGTGTGTGTGTGTGTGTGTTTTTGTCATTAGTAGTTCGTAAGTCTAGGGACCGATGATAACAGACGTTCGGTCCCTCAGGATAACAAAGATTTGAACATTTGAATTGACAGACCGAGTTTTGTACGCGCACATATTTGTTTGTATCCTATGAGTAATAACTTTGAGAATTTACAGGATGTCGAGTAGGCTCTAGTCTTCTCTCGCCGTGGATATTTGGGCTGTAAGTGACTTTAAACTCGTAATCACCTTACCTTCAACGGAAGTCACGTCCAGATATTAACGTCGGAAACCACGAGACGGCGCTATAACTTACATTAAGGTGTGAGCTATTCCAGCAACTGTACGTACAGACTCATGTCTGCAAACTGGCTTGAGGAGACGATTATCCATGGCGACTTACCTGAAACAAAAGAAAGCAACGTTAGTGGCAGCTGAGACGGTAAATAGTAATCCCGTCTACCGACACTAGTTTATGTAACAAGGACTTAACATTGCGGAATTTCAGTAGCTTCTCTGTTTTTGCCGATCTTTGTGTGAAGTTTCCCACATACCAGCGACTGTAAGCTACAAGGCAGTGTTTTTAACCTATGGGTCGGAAAGTCGATCAGGTAATGAAAAGTAGTTGTCACAGGATGAAGTAGTTGCAAAACAAAGCAACCGGCGCAGTACATGCATCAAGCCTAAGAGTTCCATAATACAAAAACATACGCCTCTGTGATATTTCTTTTATGTTGAAATTACGTAATTTCTTGTTGACATTAATTATGAATTGAACAGAATATAGATTTTTTATACGACACTGTGTAAGAGATAAGTAATTGCAAAGCCTGAAAATTCTTCAGGGAGTAATCTATAGGTAAATGAACAAGATGCAGCAAGTAATTATGAGAAATTCGAGGAAAAAATACGATCTACTTTTTTTTTTGTTTTGCGAATTGTCCATGCAGTGGGACTGGTTTTATAAGCGTAATTCGTTTTTGCGTCTTGCCTGAAATGCGAAACATTCGATGTGCATAACGGACTTTCTGTTCGACATCGTGTAAAATAGGAATATGTTTTTCATTTGGAAAAATATACAAAACAACCTTCTTCCAGCAAGACATGTCTTTCGATCAATAAATATACAATTACAATACCATTATAATAAACAAATTACACTCTATGGACAACAGATTCTCTAAATACATGATTACAGTGTACAATTACATTGAACAAATTACAATCAAGAAATGCAAAATTCAATAAATACACAATTAAAACACATTACAAACAAGAAAAAAAAATATGGAAAAAGATGAGTAATTCTGTAGGACACTGTCTTGATGGTCAAATCATTTGCTGCGTGTAGGTCCACTATGGTACAGGGGTTGGGTAGGTTTCTGCAGACCAGGAGGTGGTGTGTGTCCTGCACATCGCCACACTCACAGAGCTCATCTTCGTCTGTGAAGCCCCACTTTCTGAGATTCGTCTTGCAGCGTGGCACTCATGTCCTCAGTCTATTTAGTGCCTTCCGTGTTGCATACGGCAGACGAAATCCTTCGGCAGGTTCCTCTTTGATGTTCTTCCCGGCCATTTCGTTTGACGAATTCTGCCGTAACTCTGTTCTTCGAGTTCTAGGCCTCAAAGCAGTTGATGCTGTTGTGCTGAAAGCTCCTCCTTGACTTAAGCCTAGTTTTTCATGGATCATCCGAAGAGGGGGTGTCTGAGGTAGGTTTCCTGTTTCTTTTTCTCTGTTTCTGCAGCTGTTCTTCTGCTTACGTCTGGAGGCGCTATGCCCATAATTGCGTAGATTTTTCTGACACGTGTCGGCCGAAGGCAGCCAATTAGACTTGCGCATAATAGTTCGCGATCGGGAGCGCTCACAGAGCCGCGAACTAGTTCGTTCTTTTTGTTCGTCCGCTCCCAGTGACGGCTGAGCGGCGTGGTCTGCGCATGCAGGTGGATGGAGAAGTTCGCCCACCTAGCTGCTTCATGCGCTTGCTGCTTGAGTCGCTAACGATATCACGCAAACCAAAAGAAACAGTTTGTAGATAATTTCTCGTGTTTAAGTTTAGAGTTATCTCTATATCTTAGCATTATGGAATTTATAAGTCAGATATTGCAGAGTGCAGAATACTTCACAGCAGAAATTTTGTAGCACTGAACTATGTAATCTAACAAGCAGACGCTAACCTCGAAATGGCTCTCATCAGCAGAAGGCAAACACGCGATTTTTAATTCTGTTCGCGACCTATCGCGCATATTATACTTCGCGACCTATAACGAATATTTTACTTCGCAGCCTATCACGCATATTTTAGTTCGCGACCGGTGGCTCTCCTTTTAGTTCGCAGCTCGGCCGCGAAGTAGGTAGCTCTTTTTAGTTCGTCCGCTCTTTTTGGCTTTTGCTACCGCTACTAAAACTACAGCTGAGCTGCATCTCAGCTCGAAATGACGGCAACTGGCAGAAGGAAATCACGCGATTCTGCGCGCTCTCGCGTCCTCTCGCTGTTACCCGTCAGCCTTCGGAAAAGGAGCGGACGAACTAAGAGGCGAGGGATCTGCGAACTAGTTCGCGTAGTTCGCCTGTGGGAGCGCTCTTCCGAACTAGTTCGTTCGCGAACTACGGAAGACTATAGCCAATCACCATGCGTCCAGTCTCATTCAGTGCCGTATCCACCTCTCTGGCATGTGTTGAGTTTCTCCAGACTGGTGCTGCATACTCCGCTGGAGAGAAGCACAGTGCCAGGGCAGATGTGCGGAGCTGTGATACCAGCAATTAACAAGATAGTTGTATCAATAGGAAGAAAAATGATTTATTTGCCTTTGTCATAACGTAGTTTTATTACGGCCCGGAAGGAGAAAAAGGAGGGGGGCAGCAGGCAGAATACTAGTCATTCGGAAGAGGATCGCATATTCAAAAAGGTTCAAAAACGCTTATATGACGTAATGGAAGTAACAATAATGGTCATGTGTTGGTGCCGATGTATTATTACTATTTTTTTTTAGGGCGCAAAACTACTTAGGTCATTAGCGCCCAACACTGCCCGTAGTAAAATCGAACCGGGGTTAGATATTAAATGGCTTTCGCCATATGTGCACGATGTATAAGAAGTAAAACTCGGTCAGCAGAATGCGGATCATCAGCTAAAATATCAGACATTTCAAATGGTAAACATAGATCACGACGTAGACGATTAAAAAACGGACATTGCACTAAAAGGTGGTACATAGTAAAATGTTCATCAAAGTGCTCACGTAAGGCAGCAGGATCACCACGAAGTAAATACTGGTGGCTGTAACGGCAGTGGCCAATACGAAGCCGGGTTAGAACAATCTCCTCTCGGGGAGAGGGTCGCGATGACGTTGACCAAAAATCATGCACTGGTTTAATGGCTCGCAATTTGCTCCCGGACAGGGAAGACCAATGTAAAAGCCAACGTGAAATGATACGCCGGGAAACGCCAGCACGAAGGTCATCAAAGGTAGTAGAAAAGGTAGCCGAGAGAGGAGAACTGCCTCCTTGGCAGTCGTATCCGCAGACTCATTCCCCAACACTGTGCCGATGTCATAACAGTTTTATCAGGTTGTCCAGTGATTTGTAACTACTATGGAAGAAAGGTAAACAACGTTAAGTTACAAATTATTGAAAAAAAAAATAATAATAATAATAATAAAAAAAAAACATATTCTTTTCATTCTCCACTCCTCGGAGTGGAGCGGGCTGTTTGAGATCCGGCCCATAAAGAGTCGCGGTTCTATTCAGCCAATTATCAGACAAGCTGATAGTGGGGCAAAAGGGGAAATTCCAACTGCGAATAAGTGGGAGGGGCTTACCAGCTCCGGCATACCCCTAACAACCAAGGAAAACCTCCCGAAAACTTGGTCGGAACCGGGGGATTGAGAGCAATTTAATTTATCTCTGGGACGTTGCCCCAGACTACAAATCGATTATCGGGAGAGCACGAGTGCACTCACGACAATCAAGGATCGGACGCCCGTGTTACTCTCGTAAGCTCGTAGAGGTCAGCTCGACCAACAGTGGACAAGCTTGCACCCTAGAGGAACCGCACCCGTGAGCACGGTATCCTGCTGCGTCGACCTATTTGATACGTTCAAATTGTACAAATGTTTACAAACTTAAGGGACCAAACTGCTTTGGTCACCTGCGAGACAAACTGGTTCAAATGTTTGTATAGCTTATGGGACTTAACTACGGGGTCATCAGTCCCTAAGCTTTACAAAGTACTTATGAACTAGCTACTACGAAGGACGGCACAAATATCCATGCCCTAGGGCGGATTCGAACCTCCGACGGGTAATGGCCAAACTAACGTGTGATACGTGTTGTTGCAATTTGACGAGCGCTCGTTGTCCGCGCGGCGCGGCGCGCTAAGTGTCGCTTGTTTGTTGGTGTCGTTGGCAGCGCGGCGCTAACGGCCTCTCGTAATTGCCGCGGCAGGTGCGCGGCTCACAATGGCGGCCATTCAGCGCAGGCTGCGGCCTTGGGCGCCGCCTACACGGGCACGCGTACAGAAGGCGGTGACTCAGAGATCACCTCTCTCCGCGCCGCGGTAAGAGCGCCGCTATAGAAGGCGCAGGCCCCCCGCCATCCTAGACCCACATTCTGCGGAGGTTAGCCGGTCGCACCAAACAGGTCCAGGGTCGCCGGGGCAGGCGGCTTTGGGCGGATTGCGTCGCGTTGCGTGCACTCGATGCTCCACGGCCAAGCCTGTCAATTGCGACCAGCGCCATTCGTCTTCAGCAGATGTTGCTCAGGGCCGGCCAACTCCAGGGGCGTAACCCACATACGAAACGAGGCCCAACTGCGCCCCGATAAGGTCACAAGGCAATGCGTACTTCGTAAAAATTTATGTGCGCAAAAAAAAAAAAAAACCCAAAGTGCCTGTAGAGTCATTGTTATTCCACTGATAAAAACCTACTTTCACGAACTCACAACTACAAATTTATGTTAAATGTGTTTTATATATTCTCTAAAATATATATGAACATAATAAAATCCATGTAAAACCGTTCTGGATATAATTATATGGGTTAGAGTGTCCCCACGTGGCCGGCCACGGTGGCCGAGGGGACTGAGGAGCTTCAGTCACTGTCTGCACGGCCACTACGGTCGGGGGTTCGAATCCCCCCTCGGGCATTGATATTTGTGCCGTCCTTAGGATTAGCTAGTTCATAAGTAGTTTGTAAGTTTAGGGACTGATGACCCCGTAGTTAAGTCCCATAAGCTATACAAACATTTGAATATTTTTTTGTCCCCACGTGTGTACCCAACGAGTAGCAGAAATATTCGAACTGGTGGCGCAGCCCACAGACTCAGGAGTTAGTTTCACTTTGTCAGTACAGGCTGTTAGCAAGGACGTTTATCTGTGTTTATACTAATATTGTTGTTGCCGTTGTGGTCTCCAGTCCAGAGACTGGTTTTTCAAAGCATTTTTGGAAACAGCGATCTTAAGATGTTAAATAATTAAAATACTACAACCCAACTTGCTGAGCTTTTTACTGAGAACCAGTTTCGGTCCTACAGGACATCATCAGGCCTTTGGCACCTTGCTGGTGGATGTGGCGGTGGCCGGAGCAGCGGTCATTCGTCCACCAACAAGGTGCCAAAGGCCTGATGATGGTTCTATAGGACCGAAACCGGTTCCCAATAATAAGCTCAGCAGCTTGCGATATGGACCGTCGTATTTTAATTATAGAGATTGGTTTCATGCAGGTCTCCACCCTACTCTATCCTGAGCAACCTTCTTTATCTCCTCATGAGAATGGCAACCCACATCCATCTGAATCTGCTTACTACATACGTCTCTTGGTCTCTCTCTCTCTCTCTCTCTCTCTCTCTCTCTCTCTCTCTCTCTCTCTGCGATCCCCACCCCTCTCCCCCACACACTTCCCTCCAATGTTAAATTTACGATTTCTCGATCTCTAAGAATGTGTTCTACAAATCGATCTCTTCTTTTAGCCAGGGAATGCCAAAAATACCTTTTCTCCCCAATTCCGTTCAGTACCTCTTCATTAGTTATGCGAGCTACCCATCAAATCTTGATCATTCTTCTGTAGCACCACATTTCAAAAGCCTCTATCCTCTTCCTTTCTAAACTATTTATCGTCCAATTTTCACTCCTGTACAAAGCAACACTCCACACAAATGACTTCAGAAGAGACTTCCTTAAACTTAAATTGTCGATGTTAGCAAATTTCTCCTTTTCAAAAACGCTTTTCATCCCATTGCCATTCAGCGTTTCATATCCTCTGCGACCACCATATGTTATTTTACTGCCCAGGTAACAAAACTATAACCTTTATTGTTTCGTTACCTAATGTAACTCATTCAGCATCGCCTGATTTTCTTAGACTGCACTGCATTCCCCTTGCTTTGCTCTCGTTGATGTTCATCCTACTTGCTCCTGTCAACACACTGTCCATTCCGTTCAATTGCCCTTCCAGGTTCTTTGCAAAATGCAATGCTTTTATTTCTTCACCCTGAGCTCCAAACCCTTCTCCAAATTTCTCTTCGCTCTCCTTCACAGCATGCTCGATGTACGAATTGAATAACCATGTTGAGGACTACAACCCTGTCCCTCTTCTTTCCCAATCACTGCATCCCTTCCATGCCCTTCAACTCTAATAACAGCTCTTTGGTTAATGTACAAGTTGCAAATAACCCTCCGTTCCCTACATTTTACCCCTGCTGACTTCAGAATTTGAAAGAGTGTATTCCAATCAATATTGTCAAAAGCTTTCTCCAAATCTAAAAAATCTAGAAATATAGGTTTGCCTTTCCTTAATCTATCTTCTAAGATAAGTCTTAAGGTAAGTCGTGCCTATCGTGTTTCTACATCTGAATTGGTCTTCCCCGAGGTCAGCATCTATCAGCTTTTCAATCTTTCTGAAAATAATTCGTGTTAAAATTTTGCAACCATGACTTATTAAACTGATGGTTCTGTGATTTTCGTACCTATCTGCACTTGGTTTCTTTGGAATATGGATTATTACATTTTTCTTAAGGTTTGAGGATATTACCAGGTGAAATAGTTTTGTCATGGCTGGTTCTCCCAGAGACTTTAGTAGCTCTGAGGGAATGTCATCAACCCCAGGGGCCTTGTTTCGACTTGGGTCTTTCAATGCTCTGCCAAATTCATCTCTCAGTATAGTATCTCCTATTTCATCTTCATCTACTACCTCTTCCCTTCTTACAATATTGTCTCGAAGATCATTTCCTTTGTAGAGCCCCTCTATATTCTCTTTCTACCTTTCCATTCTTTACTCAGAAGAAGTTTTTCATCTGAGCTCTTGATATTCATACAGCTGCTTTTCTTGTCTCCAAGTGTCTCTTTTATTTTTCTGTAGACGGTATCTAGTGATACATTCCTCTACAGATTTGCATTTTGCTTCCAGCACTTCCTGTCAATCTTATTTCTTAGTCGTCTGTACTTCATTTTACCTGGTTCATTTACTGCATTTTTATATTTTCTCCAACATAAATTAAATTTAGTATTTCTCGAAATACGACGTTGTAGTAAGTAAATTTAGTATTTCCTGTGATAATCAAGGGTTTTTTTTTTTTTTTTTTTTTTTTTTACGTCTTGCTTTTCTACCACTTATCTGGTCCTCTGCTGCCTTGACTAATTCATCTCTTCAAGCTACCCATTCCCTTCTATTGATTTATTTTCCCCCGTTTCAGTCAATTGTTGCCTAAATCTCCAACTGAAATTTTCGAGAACTTTAGGATCCTTCAATTTATGCATGTCCCCCTGCTTATATTCCTATCCTTCTGCAGTTTATTCTATTTCAGTCCACGGTTTATAATCAATAAGATATGGTCAGAGTCAATATCGCCCCCTAGTTTAAAATCTGGTTCCGAAATCTATGTCTTACCATTATAAAATCTATCTGGTATCTTCCAGTGTCTCCTGGTCAGAACTGTTTAAAAAAAAATATGATTTGGATGATATTACTGGAGAACTGGACCTCTGGATTGATTTATGGAGGGAAAAGAATATCCCTGAAGCTGAATTAAGGGATATAGAAGTAATTGACATGTTTAATGAGGCGAATATATTCTTCCCTCCTATGAGAAAAGCTCTAAGAAGTTTGAGCACTATTCCATACACAATATGACAGTGGAAAGATCCTTCAGTATACTTCGAAGAGTCAAGGCGTGGCTTAGAAGCACTATGGGAGATGAAAGGATCACGGGTTTGTGCCTGATAGGCGTGCACAGAAATTACGTCAAGGTACACTGCGAGTTGTTAGAAAAGACAGTAATTGAAAAATTTGCAGCAAATCCGAGAAGATTATTATTACTAAATTCAAATGTTGCATTGTTATGAAAGTGCATTCTTACGTTTTCCACTAGTTTTCTGCTGCATTTATTAAGAATGGACGTCTATTGTTACTGTTCTTCGAGGGTAATATGACCTGACTCCCCAGCTTTGATCCTGGGTGCGCCCTTGAGTGTCCCTACACTATCAATTCAGTATTTCATATTGCACAATATTACTGACTGTGTCGTTAACGTTCTGCAATATATTGACGAATCTACTGAAAGTAGACTGTTTAGTCTCTGGATAAGGTACGCCGGTTTTGCATCGTTTTGTAGGCTGCTGACATTGTTTTGAATTCTTGTTTAAGCAATTACAACTGTTAAAATGTCTGTAAATCTAAGGGACAAGCCGAGCGAGGTAGCGCAGTGGTAACACACTGGACCCGCATTCGGAAGGATGGTGGTTCAAATCCACCTCCGGCCATGCAGATTTAGGTTTTCCGTGATTTCCCTAAATCACTCCAGGCAAATGCCGGGATGGTTGCTTTGAAAGGGCACGGCCGATTTCCTTCCACATTGTTACCCAAACATTCCGAGCGTAAGCTCCGATTCTAATGACCACGCTGTTGACGGGATAAACTCCAAGCTTCATTCCTTCCTTCCTTCCTTCCTTAGGGACAAAACTGTTGAGGTCATTTGCCCCTAGACTTACAAACTACTTAAATTAACTTATGTTTAGGGCAACAGCAGCAGTAGCAGCGCGCGCACACACACACACACACACACACACACACACACACACACACTTTTCGCTGCCAGCTACACGGTAAACTCGTTAATGATTCCAAACCATACCATCCACTGTCGGCGAGTAGTTACAAGTAACTTTCAGCCTACCAATTCTTTTTAATACATTGCCTGCATTACTACCCATCGTTAATAGTCTCGTAACACGTTAACTTTCACTGAAAGATTTTTTCTAATTTTTTCCGATTTTTCACAGTAATTTTTGCATGGCTTCGAACTTCAAATTTTTTTCCTTTGCCATTTTTAATCACTAACTTAGACAATCAGGCAGTGACATTAAAAAGAGTGACGACCGTCACAGAGACAAGAGGAAGTGATTGACAGAGCGAGGGGAAAGTGGAAATGGACGGAGAGAGGGGAGGTGATTACGAGAGAGGAGGGGGAGGAGGAGAAGATGGACAGTGGGAGATGAAAACAGAATGTCGACAGAGAAAGAAAAGGAAGGAGATATGAAATATACTTAAAGGCTGGAATAAAAATGAATATATATTAGCCTTTTAGAGGATCATCTTTCACAATATACTGGCTACATCCTTCTTGTATGGGAGTATAATGATGTTTGTAGGGCACTTAAATTTTCTTTAACGTTGCTGCGATGGTGAATCTACGTGAGGAGCAGGATGTGAAGAGAATTTTCCCGTTTTGCTACCCATTACTAGGGAGTGCTGACAGGAAAATGGCCATTGTGTACAGGTGTGACAAAAGCGGCGGTTCAGCTACTGTTTACTGTCGCTAACGACTCGCGCAGTAAAGCAGAACGGTGCAAGCTAAGCGCACGCGCGAACGCTTTGTTCGCTGCTGCATGGGAAATGACCTCGTTGTCGAGTGTAATCGTCCGTCATGAGAAACGGCCACGCGGAAGGCACTGCAGACGTCCGTCGTCCGCGTTACGTCGCAGAGGACGAGCGACAAATGTCGCAACGCGCGTGAGTGTCATGTCGATGTGTGTGTCCCCTTGCTGTTGACAGCGCAGTTCCCAAATTTCCAGCCCGCACTGAGTGGCTGTTGAAACGGAAGCAGTCAGGGTGGTTGTTCGAAACCCATTTAAAATCATTGTCTGCTTGTTGAACATATTCAATTCAAACACTGGCGTACGTTCTATAGTTAAAATCAGGCACCTCAAGCAGCTTCTGCATAATACCTCCAGCTACTGATTGAGCTTTACCAAAGGCTAATGTTTTAAATTATAGGGTCGATCAAACGCCGTTTCCCAGTTCGGTAAAGAATAATATATTAAAGTAGTAGCAGCCCACATAGTTCATAGTTGCTTGTCAATGAAGGAAAGACTATATATAAACACCACCACCAGATATACTGCATCCATTTCATGCCAAAGATCGCGTATCAATACCGTCATCAGCTATACGGCATCCATGGCTTCCAATCGTCTGCTTACATGTTCTTCCCGTCCCCATTTAACATCCATTATAGCCACATATACGAGAGTCGGATTCACGGTATAATCAACCAAACTGTCAACAGATGTTCAGTCAGCACAGACCAAGATAAAATAGATTGTGCATGACTACATTATACAGAAACCAACATCTAAGTCACGTGACTCGGGGCAGGAAATTATGAGCCACGTGAAAGTGAAATAATAATAGTGGATATGAAGCTTAAATTTTAACAATAAAATATATTATTGTATTTATATTATAAACTGAGTAGCTTACTTAGTTCTCTGGAAGCCCCAATATTAATGCGACTATTACAGATTTCACATGAGCCCAGGTGAAACGTATTGACAGTTCTATTCACGAACAAGAGAAATGCAGAATGAAACTTTCACTCTGCAGCGGAGTGTGCGCTGATATGAAACATCCTGGCAGATTAAAATTGTGTGCAGAGTGAAAGTTTCATTCTGGAAACATCCCCTAGGCTGTGGCTAAGCCATGTCTCCACCATACCCTTTCTTCCAGGAGTGCTAGTCTTGCAAGTTTCGCAGGAGAACTTCTGTGAAGTTTGGAAAGTAGGAGGCGAGGTACTGGCGGAAGTAAAGTTGTGAGGCGGCATCGTGAGTCGTGTCGGGGTAGCTCAGTGGTAGAGCGCTTGCCCGCGAAAGGCAAAGGTCCCAGGTTCGAGTCCCGGTTCCGGCACACAATTTTAATCTGCCAGGAAGTTTCAAGAGAAATGCAATTTTTAAGCAAATGATTGTTTTCCTTGTAGGGCTGGTCTTTTGGTTTGTAGACAAGATACCAGTTTTTTTATGATTCAAATGTTCAAATTAGTAATTCTATAGGACCAAACAACTTCGGTCAAAAGTCCCTTTCTTATGATCCCCCGACAGTACATGTTTTTTTTATTACGCCTTTATAAAAACTGAAACCTGTTTGCATCCATAAAGTACGATCTTTTACACTATACAAGCGTTTATGTTTTACAACTTTTGACACATACATGGGTGCCAAAACGTGAAACAAAATTTTAGCTAAAATGTTCAAATGTTTGTAAAGCTTATGGGACTTAACTACGGGGTCATCAGTCCCTAAACTTACAAACTACTTACGAACTAGCTAATACTAAGGACGGCACAAATATCCATGCCCGAGGGGGGATTCGAACCCCCGACCGTAGTGGCCGTGCAGACCGTGACTGGAGCGCCTCAGTCCCCTCGGCCACCGCGGCCGGCAAAATGTTAACTATTTACAATAAATAATAAACTCTGATGAGCAAACATTATCGATGCACTGGAGAAGAACTGGTTTTATAGGTATAAAGAATACTCAGTATTCATCTTTAGCTTGTATAACGTTATTAAAACAAGGTCTGCACTAGATAGGACTTACTGACATTGAAACTAAGTCAAGACACAGTCAAGAAATTGGGAAAAAAGTAGGCCTAAAAGATTCATGAGGTAACACAAACACTGAGTATATATATAATTCTGCTGCTTTTAAAAAGATCCCACACTACTTTTCATCCGGGTGCATCTAAAAATGATAATCACCACATTAGTGTTAGTAAAGCAGATAAATTACGTCACCTTTACTACTACATGTGTAACAGGAGTACGAGTAGTCGTTTTATTGTTAAAATCAACGCTTGGTTTCACCTGCAAATGAGAGGAACTGTTGCTCTCTTAATTACGAAAACAAACACGTAACTCGGGGCAAAGTTAGATGTTGGTTTCAAACGACAACACGACAGAGACGGGGACACGCGCAGTCCATGTTATCTTTGCTCTATCCTAGTTAGTCGGTGACGTCAGGGCACTTCTCAAACATGGTAGTGTTTTCTGGGTAGACCTACAGCTACATACCCAGTGTACACAATCACAATACACCACAGAGAGTATTCCTACCACACACTCTGCGGTGGGGAAAGGAAGCAAGACAGTCTCAGACAGATACAGCGCAATAGCTTCTTGATAATCGTTCTGTAGTTCCTCAGTTGTCAAGACAGTTTATAGGTTACGAAACTGTATTCCGAAGACCAGGGCAGAGCCGATCACGCTGCATGTCTGACAACAGCAAGAGATTACATCTGGATGAACCGCTCGTTCAGTACTCTGACTCCTATCGTTTGAGCGATGTATCGCTGGCGATAGCTTACCTCGCAGTACGACTGTATGAATGGCTATACGAATTGCGCCAGGTTAGTGAACCATTTTCCTGGCAAACTGCCCAGCTTTGTCCTATAACAAGTACTTTCTTATCATAAAAGAACTTCAAAATCCTTAACCCCCAAGCTGAGACTGCCTGCTTCTGAAGTACACTGAAAAAAAAGGGGGTGGGCAAACAAAGAAAAAAATGTAAAAGGCGACGTCAATTTTGAACCGATTGACGGCAGGTGCCCCCTTGGGGTACAGTAGATACACTGATAATGGGTTCAACGACGTCCACGGAAAGATAGCGATGTGACATCGCTATGACAGCACCACCTGTGTGTACCCTTTAAGAGGCAATGTTTACAGCCGTAAGGCGCAGCACGATAAAAAAGAAAGTGTAAAGCAAACAGGGCCGTGCCACGGAGATGCACTCGTCCTCCCTACAGGAAGCTGAGTGAGCTTCGAAGATGTGACACTGTACTGTCGCCCCTCGGTTGGCAGAATTGGCCTTCCAGAGAATTGGCACACATGTTTGACGTATTGTGCAACGATGTGGTTGCAATGGCCACGTGAACATTCTCGCACCTGCAGACGAGGTTCTGGGCATCCACGCAGGACAGGCGACCGGCTAGATCACCGTGATGGTGGCAATGGGAATAGCACAGGAGAGAGGGTTTGCGGGCCCAGAAGTTTTCACATGAACTGTTGCGAAATGGCTACTCTCAGTGGTACTATGGGTACAGGCAATTCTAACCTATCTTCCACACACGCCGTAGCCACAGCATCGCGTGCGGTTCGACTGGTGCCGTAAGAGAATCACTTGGAAGGTAGAATGACGGGCCGTGGCCTTCAGCGATGAAAGTACTCTGTTTATTAATTTTATTGTAAAATTCTTAAAATGGTCTAGACCACAAAAAGAATTAAAATTTACGACTTGGCGACTAGTTTCGACTTTCGGTGTCATTCAAACCACAGTATAGACCGTTTTTAAACTGTGGGTTACAAAGGATTGCTAAGGGGGGGGGGGGGGGGGTCGCCATCACGGGAGGAAGTACTGCCAGCCATACAAAAACGAACGCCTGACTCAACTGTCAGTATTCGACCTCAAACGCTCAATGTATATACACTATACTTCACATCAATAGCGTATTTAAAGTATTGACAATACGTTAATATGCGCCGTCAGACGGTCAATACATTGACGGTTAGACAATATCATTGCACATGTGAGGCCCCTTAACAGTAGACGCCGCGTGTGGTGTGCAGCGCGGTCGCGGTGGCGGCCGGCAGCCTTGAACTGTGCGACCCGCTGGTAGCAGCAGCAGTAGCGGTAGCGGCGGTGAGAACTAGCGGGCCGTGGTAGGGGCCGGCCGCATTGTGCCGCTCCAGACGGTACAGTATCCGCGCTCTATCTGCCCGCCTCACCGCTAGCAGGTGCCACGGTCGCTCGTACGGCTCCAACTAACGGCGCTGAGGCATTTAATAGCGGATTGTTGCCACTCGCCCCCATACCCAGGCTTCGAGGCGACGCGTCACAGCCACCACCAACAACCGCACATATTCACAGGTGCATTTGTAACAGTAAAAATGTCTTTTCTCCAGGATTAAACTATGCCAGCCCAGAATCTGGCTACATCGCAAGCACCACGGCTAGCACCAGTCAGATCCACCATGGTACAACAGGCTGGACAAAGCTCTCACTGTAGCAGATGCTGGTGGTTTGTTCTTTTCCACACTCGCACAGGACAGATGCGTCAGAAAGGCCCAACCTTCTCATGTTGACTTTGGATCTTGCTACGTTGGTCCGCAGTCTATTGAGGGACTTCCACGTCGTCCAGTCCTCCTCGTACCCAGGTGGGAGCGCTTCCTGTGGGGTCATCCAGCCACCACGGTCCCCGCTCTTTGCCGTCCACGTCTCCAGCCTGGTCAGTTGGGGTGATTTGTTGAGCTCCGTCATTGCGCGTAGGAAGCTTTTCCTTGATTTGAGTCTGGGGATGTGATGATGATGCCAATGCCTTTGTTCGTTCCATTCTGACTGTGACTTTTCTTCTGATCTCAGGCGACGCTATACCAGCAAGGCAGTATAGTTTTTTAACTGGCGTTGGCCACAGGCATCCTGTGACAATGCGGCAAGTTTCGTCGAGAGCCACATCCACTTCTACATCTACAGGGATACTCTGCAAATCACATTGAAGTGCCTGGCAGAGGTTTCATCGAACCACCATTATACTATTTATCTCCCATTCCATTCTCAAACAGCGCGTGGGAAGAAAGAACATCTGAATCTCTCCGTTCGAGCTCTGATTTCTCGTATTTTATTCTGATGATCATTTCTACCTATGTAAGTGGGAGTCAACAATATATTCACGCATTCGGAGGAGATTGTTGAGTTTCGTAAGTTTAACGTCAAAGTTGTTACCGACTAACAGTTGGAAAGACACTAGCGCTCCCAGTGGTGGGCAATGCGATGTAACAGTCACGTCTATCTACAATTATTTTTCTATGTAATTAACCAAATAATTACTATAACGTTTGGATTCCAAGTTCTAGCAAAACATCAAGTGACATAATAACCGTGAAACAAACGTAAACACAGCCAAACTAAATTGAATCGCTACTTATTTATGAAGAATAAGTAAGAGGCTGTAAACACATAGGAAATATAAATTTCTGTTATGGTCTCTCTTTACTATGGTAGGCACTTTCTTTGACGCTTAACAATACGGCATGGGGTCAAATGATTCACTCGTCTTTCTTATACATGCATAGACTTTTAAATGCAACACTTATTTCTTCAAAATTCTTGCCGTTTCTTCGTCAAGTATAGCGACAATATTGTGAAATTAGTGTCTTCTTTGTTGGGAAACAGTTTTACTATTTTTGACGTTTTATTGCCACGTCTTTGATGTTTTTCCTTCAGCTACAGCTGTGGCTGTATTGCTTTCCAACAAGTCTCCTACGTTTCACACTCACTGGTTTGTCTGGAACTGTAATGAAGAAACCTTAACGTTCCGGAATAGAAAATCGACGTCTTTCTACAAAAGTTCAACTCTTCTACCGTTTAGTAGCCAGTTTTCGTTCTTAATAGAAAATTAAATTACTTAGGTAAAGACCTGCAGGCTGGAAGAGAATCGTAAATAAATTATCATGTAATGTAACGTTACAGTACTCCCCAATGGCTTAGGAAACCTGAGAAAGACGAATGTGGAGTTATTTCTTATTTATTGGCGAATTTTATGGCACGACACGTTCCCTTTTGTAAAACCTATGTTACAAATCAGTATTAGCGATACTATTCGCATTCATCTGATATCGTATTCAGAAATGTAGCTTGCCAGCAGCTTTGAGCGCTACTTTCGCAATGTATAACAGAAGTTAGTGGGAGTATGGTGACTGTTGGTTGGACTGTGACTTGCGCCCATACAGTGTCGGAAGACCAGTTACGAAGACATCATACGATGATAAATGGAGACACACCATTTTTAGTCAACAACGCTATAGATAGATTTAAAGTAAACTATCAGTAAATTAACAACATTATTGTTTCAAATACGTAGCACTGTGGATAAGAAACAGCACAACGGAAGAGGGAATTATAAGAACGAGAGTGCACAAAATGCAAAGGATGTTTCATATGATTAAAAATGAGCAACAAATCCTTGTCCTGGAGCACGAACTAAATACACTATCGAAGTGACCAGACACAAAGTTCTTTATGTGGAAAAGCACATAACCTAACAAGTACTGGACATCTCGAGAAACTAGATAAGGTCGAAAGACGAATTTTCAGGGATATACAGGGACCTAAGACACTGGGATGGAATTAAAAGGGCAGTGTCTTGCATGGAAGATATGAGATGAACAGTAACAAGAGTAAAACAAGGGTAATGAAGTGGAGTGTCTGAAAATCAGACGATGCTGAAGGAATTAGATTGGATAATGAGAGAATAAAAGTAGTAGATGAGTTCTGTTATTTGGGTAGCAAAATAACTTCTGATGGCCGAAGTAAAGAAGATTTAAAATGAAGAATGGCTATGGGAAGAAAAGTGTTCGGAAGAAGCGAATTTTGTTGACATCCAATATTAGTTAGGAAGTCCTTTCTGAAAGCATTTGTCTGGAGTGTAGCATGGTATGGGATTGAAAGGTGCACAATATGGAATTCAGACAAAAAAATGATAGAAGCTTTCGAAATTTGGTGCTTTAGGCGAATGATGAAGATTAGATGGGTAGATCACGTAACTAATGAAGAGGTGCTGAACAGGATTGGAGAGAAAAATACTTTATGGCATATCCTGTCTTCGAGAAGGAATCAGTTGGTGGGACACATTCTGAGACATCAAGGAATTGTCAACTTAGGATTAAAAGGAACCGCGTGTAAGGTAAAACTCGTAGAGGGAGACCGAGGGACGAATACAGTAAGCAGATTCAAAAGAATGTAGGTTGCCGTTCGTATTCTCAGTTAAGAGGCTTGTACACAGGATACCGTGGAGAACTGCATGAAACCAGTTTGCGGGCTGAAGACCACATCAACAAGATAAATAACAATGCGGAGAGTTGTACTAGAAAATTGAAAAAAATTAACTATGTAATCAGGAAGATAACACTACAGTTTTTTTGGACGCACCTAACGAATTGTGACAAGAGGTTCACCACGCGGATCTTCAAATTAAAAGCTCTACATCATGGCTGACTTTCATCTACTGGTACTTAAAGACGAAAAAAAGCTTGCTATAATCGAAACTAAACGAATACAGATAAATAGCGGATTTCATTAACTAAAATACCGATATCGGCATTAAACGATCTGTTTTTCCCATCGCTACAAGCAAGCGAGCAATCTGGCTAGACAGAAATCTGCGTCATTCACACAAGAAGTACATTCACTGAAGATGGCAGTCTACATCTACATACATACTCCGCAATTCACAGTAAGGTGCGTGGCGGAGGGTACACTGTACCACTACTAGGCATTTCCTTTCCTATTCCACTCCCAAATTCAACGAGGAAAAAAAGAATGCCTATATGCCTCCGTACGAGCCCTAATTTCTCTTATCTTGTCTTTGTGATCTTTACGCGACATGTAAGTAGGCGGCAGCAAGATCGTACTACACTCAGCTTCAAATTCCGGCCCTCTAAATTTCCTCAACAGAATTCACGAAAAGAACGTCGTCTTTCTTCCAGCGATCCCCAATTGAGTTGCTGGAGCATTTCCGTGACACTCGCGCATTGGTCGAACCTACCGATAACAAATCTAGCTGCTCGCCTCTGAACCGCCTCTATGTCTTCCTTCAAACCGATCTGCTTCGGGTCCCAAATACTTGAGCAATACTCAAGACGTGGTCGTACAAGTGTTTTATACGCGGTCTCCTTTACAGGTGAAGTACATCTTCCCAAAATTCTCCCAATAAACCGAAGTCGGCTGTCCGCCTTACTCACAACTGTCCTTACATGCTCGTTCCATTTCATATCGCTCTGCAATGTTACGCCTAGATATTTGAACGACGCGACAGCATCAAGAAGCTCACTACTAATGCTGTATTCGAACATTATAGGATTGTTTTTTCTACTCATGCGCATCACCTTACATTTTTCTACATTAAGAGCTAGCTGCCATTCTTCGCACCAACTAGAAATTTTGTCTAAGTCATCCTGTATATTATTACAGTCAGTTACAGACGACACCCGCCCATACACCACAGCATCATCAGCAAACAGCCGCAAATTACAACTTACTCTGTCCATCAGATTATTTATATACATAGAAAATAATAGCGGTCCTATCACACTCCCCTGGGGTACGCCTGACGATACACTCGTCTCTGATGAACACTCGCCGTCGAGAACAACGTACTGCGTTCTATTACTTACGAAGTCTTCCAGCCAGTCAGAAATCTGTGAACCTATTCCATAAGCTCGTATCTTCGTTAGCAGTCTGCAGTGTGGCACCGCGTCGAACGCCTTTTTGAAGTCGAGAAAAACCAATCCGCCCGTTGCCCTTCATCCATGGCTCGCAGGATGTCATGTGAGAAAAGGGCAAGCTGAGTTTCACATGAACGATGTTCCTAAACCCGTGCTGATTCATGGAAAGAAGCTTTTCCGTTTCAAAGAAATTTACTATATTCGAACTGAGAACATGCTCCAAAATTCTACATGAAACTGATGTCAACGATATTGGCCTGTAATTGTATGGGTCAGTGCTCTTTCCTTTCTTATACACGGGAGTCACCTGCGCTTTTTTCCAATCACTAGGAACTTTGCGCTGAATTAAAGATTCGCTATGCAGTGACCGTCATTGGCTTGTAATATCGTTTTGGCTGGCTACAACTATGGAGGGAGGCAGTGGATTTCTGGCTTCCGCCCGCGACGATTGTGGAGAGCCCCGCGGTGTTGACATTAATGCGCCAGTGCGCCGTAACTCATACGGAAAGCAGACACCGCGCGGACACGGCTACAAGCAGCACGTTGTGCGGTCGGCCAGGAACCAAAGAAACGCGAGCCGGCCGCAAGTCGGTGTTATTTATCACGAGGCAGCGGCAGCGGGGAGGAGAAAGCAAAAAGCAGCGCGCACGAGCGCAGAGAGAGAGAGAGAGAGAGAGAGAGAGAGAGAGACGCAGGAAGGAAGCGGCCCACATCTGGGCCAAGCACGTCATTTGGCTGTAGCGCCACCTCTGCGATAAGCTGATGGGAGCCGCCGTCCCACGCACTGTCAATATAGACGGCGAGGGCGCTTCCTGTCTACCAGACGGTGTCGCAACGTCGCGGCACAGGTCGCCTGTTGTCGCTAAGAACAACTCTATTAACACCGAAGCCGAACACGATTGATGCAACGTCCTACTTTTGGCCACATTTTGTTATAAGTATTTCGTTATAAAGGTTCCGGTTGTTGACAAGGAGGCACAACATAGACTCAAAAAAATCGCACTGACGTGTTTTACGGTCCACTATAGATGTGTAGTTTTATAAGTTTTTGCATTTTGGACCAAAATAATAATCTAAATAATAAAAAATTAATAAGAGTGTCTGAAACGCTTTTAGGAAAAAATAATTAGGCAGTGGCGCGTTTCGAACCACCGACCTTTAGCGTCATAGTCCATCGCTACTGCTATCAAGCAGAAGATGCGTCCTTTAATCTCATACTTTTGATGGCCGTTGTTAACTGATGCTAATATGGCATTTGTAGACACTAGATTATCGTACGAAGAACTATATGTTTTTGTTAATTCTTCAGTGCGCCATTGCTTTGAAATGACAACGTGTAAGTTACAATAAGAAAAACACCAAATACGCAACGCAAGATGCCAGAGACAGTTCTGCGCGAGGAATGTGACATGACATCTCCGAACGGCTGGTTTTCGTTAATTCAATGGAGGGTGTCAAATCTCCGTTATTTTTGCAAATATATGTCAAACGATACGAAATATGAAGAAAACGTAAGGGAGCTAAGTTGTAGAGAATTTTCTCCTCTACCAATTAGGTTATTCAATTTTCGTGTCACACGATCGGTTTGTTTGCAATTACAATTATATTACAAACGGCTTTTTTTGGTATTACTACCGTATTTCTTATCCGAAAAATTTGTAAAAGAGCGGTTCTGGTCTCTGGATGCCTACAATCATGTCTGTAAAATTTGGTGCTGATCGGTTGAACGGTTCGTCTTAAAAACAGGGAACACATTGCGGACAGACAGCCGAGCGCGGTGGCCGAGGGGACTGAGGCACTTCATTCACGGTCTGCACGGCCACTGCGGTCGGGGGTTCGAATTCTCCCTCGGGCATGGACATTTGTGCCGTCCTTAGTTGTAGGTAGTTCATAAGTAGTTTGTAAGTGTAGGGACTGATGACCCCGTAGTTAAGTCCCATAAGCTTAACAAACATTTGAACGGACAGACAGACAGACGGACATACATCCAAAATCGCCGTTATCTTTGCAAATATCTTTGAAACGCTACGAGATATGAAAAAAACACAAGAGAGCAAAGTTGTAGAGAATTTTCTCCTCCACAAAATCCAAATGTTTGTTAAGCTTATGGGACTTAACTACGGGGTCATCAGTCCCTATCTCCTCCACAAATTCGGTAATTCAATTTTCGTGTCAGATGAATAGTTAAGCCGTTATTTTCATTTAAATTTCGAGCTGTCAACAGACGATCGCAAAGGCCTACTTTTAGTGTTACTACCGTAACCTAAAGTGGCCAAAACACACAGAACGTCTTGAAAGACTAGAAATAGAAGTTGATATTCATAGGAAAATTGCAATAGTGTGTTCTGCAAAAATGATCATGCTTTTGGCTGTCGTCGCTACAAGCCGAGGGTAAGGCTATGTAGCCTATGTCCTAAGTGAGCGACAAAGCGCACGACAGCGCGCGACATACAGCTATGCGACCTGCAGCTGCAAGCAGCGACATTCGACGGCATGGCCGTGTGTCCTACGTGAGCGACAACTTATCGCTACAAGATATGGCGGCTAGAACCGATCAGATGCTGCTCAAATTTGGCATCCGTAAAGCGTAGAATAACGATAACTGCAGAGTAACGCAATAAAGTTTTATTTACTTTAGGAAATAAAATGTAAAAAGAGTGCTGTGCATTAAATTTACGAAGTGAAGAATGTTCGTGGACTATTTCATTCATAACTTCAAATATGAAAATAGACAGCCGGCCGCGGTGGCCGAGGAGACTAAGGCGCTCCAGTCACGGTCTGCGCGGCCACTACGGTCGGGGGTTCGAATCCCCCCTCGGGCATGGATATTTGTGCTGTCCTAGTTCGTAAGTAGTTCATAAGTAGTTTGTAAGTTTAGGGACTGATAACCCGTAGTTAAGTCCCATAGACTATACAAACATTTGAACATTTTTGAAAACAGACAGTGAAGATCACCAGCCTAATACGACGACCAGTACATATATTTTCGAGTTTTTCTTTTGTGACTACAAACCATCAACAACTCAATAAGTACAAAATGACTCTTATTGTAAGACGACTGTAAACCATTTAAGCCCGTGTGACATCCTAGTTTTGTTTGTCTGTCCGTCTCTATCCCTCTCGTGAGTTTGTTGTTACTGCAAATGCTTAAAAGGCATACAAATGTAATTGTTCAAAACACCTTCATAATTGAGTAAATCAAACTACAACTCAGAATTAAAAAAAAAAAAAAAAAACTGTCGTATTGGAAATAATTTATAAATTCAACTTCAGCCGTAAATTTACGCGATACTTGGTTCTTGACACATCTTATCCCAATCAAAATTCTTAATTATATGTACAACTGCACTTTTATATTCTGTTATTTCGGAAACAGTTGGAGTTTCATAGCCATCAGGGATTATTAGCTCGCAGATTTCTTGCGACATCCTTCGTAACCTCGTCAAACAGACGATTCTCGACGAACTGGACACTTTGTCGCGCGTGCGATAGCGACAAGATTCAAATGCGTTTGAATTTAAACGTCGCCACTTGTAGCGGGCGACAGGCAGCGCGCCAGATGCAGCTCATGCCGCGGTGGCAGAGGGGACTGCGGCGCGCCAGTCACGGTCTGCTCGGCCACTACGGTCGGGGGTTCGAATCCCCCGTCGGGCATGGATATTTGTGCTTTCCTTAGTGTTAGCTAGTTCATAAGTAGTTTGTAAGTTTAGGGACTGATGACCCCGTAGTTAAGAACCATAAGCTACACAAACATTTAAACATTTGATGCAGCTCAGCTACGACACTTCCGTAACTATACATGTGGTCGTATCGCTTGAAGATGTCGCGCGCTTTTGTCGCTCACGTAGGACATAGCCTAAGTTGATTTCAGTACTTTGTAAGACTAGAGACTGAAGTTTGGTCCCATATGTGATAGGTTTACAAACATTTGAACATCAGCCTTTAAGAGATCAGCGTGACTCGAGCAGACGAGTGCAGTGCCTCGCACACCGACCGCCCTTTTATATCTGTACCTGCATTTTGTCATGCTATCCAATTGGCCTTGGAAATTTTGTATTACTTCCGTAATGAGCCAGTTTTTATGGTTTAATTTTAGAAAATGCTTCATGTTCTTATTAATATTTTTGCAGATTGTTTTGTAATGAAACATTAATTTGAACTTGTTTATAATTCGCCCATATATTGGGCGCGCATGGAAAAACTTTTGACATCACGGTCTATTGCAATCTTTTTCAAAATCTTGCACATGTTCCACTTCAAGTTAATCTGTTGTACTCACTACTCCACGTTTATATGTTGGATGGCATGTATCGTTTACCTCATTTGATGTGTGCTTTTTATTATAGCTCTAACACTGTAGATGGCAGGGAAGTAGGCGAAACCGATCTGTAACAGTTTATTTTGCGAGTGATCGGTGGTTTCCTCTTACACAAAATATCACTTATTACCAGGCAGAGGTGAGGAAAACTTAAGGACTGTAAGGCGATCTTGATATTTTAATTATTCTTCAAATAATTGAAGGAAAGCAATTAGTTTTGCAGTTCTCATAGTTTTCTTTTGAGAAATAAGAAGCTAACGAAGATATGACCGGCCGCGGTGGCCGCGCGGTCTGCGGCACACCAGTCATGGTCTACACGGCCACTACGGTCGGGGGTTCGAATGCCCCCTCGGGCATGGATATTTGTGCCGTCCTTGGTATTAGCTAGTTCAGAAGCAGTTTGTAAGTTTAGGGACTGATGACCCCGTAGTTAAGTTCCATAAGCTCTACAAACATTTGAACGAAGATATGGTTAACAAATATGAAGAGGAAAAATTATTTACGACTACAACCAGTTACATCAACTGATCTCACTTTAATAGCAAATATATGTACAACACATTTTTTATAATATTTTTACATATGTACATATATGTATTTTGTCTGAACAATCCAAATTGTCTTTAATTTTCCACATCATTTCCGAAAAATTAATAAAACTTAACCATCATCGCCCAGAAAGCGAACTTTCAACAATGCGTGCGTAATTTATGTTTAATGTTTTATGATATTAATAAATTTTACTCCAAAAAACTCCACTTTTACTCCATGACATTCAGGTTGCCTCTGTTTACTATGCATGGTCCTGTCTGGAGGTGATATGCTGTTGCCTTCCCCCGGCCTTTGTACTGATTGTGAGTTTCCCAGCCAGTCATAGGGGGACCTACAGTTTAACTTGGATTCCTAACCACGGTGCAAGTCGTCATTTTTCACATCAACAACACTGGCGGGCCGGCCGCGGTGGCCGAGGGGACTGCGGGGCGCCAGTCACGATCTGCACGGCCACTACGGTCGGGGGTTCGAATCCCCCCTCGGGCATGGATATTTGTGCCGTCTTTAGTGTTAGCTAGTTCATAAGTAGTTTTTAAGTTTAGGGACTGATGACCCCGAGTTAAGTAAAGAAAACCACTGGCGGAGGTGAAAGAAGTGAAAAGTAACTCATGACAATTAATAGGCCAGATCGGAGATCGACCCCACGACCTATGGAATCTTCGTGTGACATTCAACCATTCTGCCACCGAGACGCTCCTGAGGAACATATTTGACAAGACGCCTGCTTTAGAGGACAGTACGTCATCCGTTAAGAGAGCCATTAGAAGTGGCCGTATCTCGTCTGATATCTCATTTTGAAGTCAGAGCAGCACTTCCGAGAAAAAGAAGAAGCAAAGATAAGGGCGCTCTAATGTGGCAGAAGGCGTCACCATTAGCTGCGTTCCCCGGTTTAAAGAGATGCGCGCTGCCCTCTGCTGGAGCCAGAGACAGTGACGAACAGCGCCCCTGGGGCTACGGATTAATTCTCCGCTAACAGCTGCTCGCTCTGATCTCAGCAGGAAACCCGTCTCCTCCTCCTGACAAACAACTTCGTGCATTATTTACTAGCCTCCGTCGCAGCGACTTTTTCACTGCCCTTTAGGCGCACTGAATTACTTCCCAAAATGTTTCACAGCCTGTCCCAGGTGCTAAAGGAGTACGTTTAGACATCGCAAATTATACCTTCGGTAGTGCTTTAGAAAGACCGTCTCTACTCCCGTCACATCATGCCCCATAAATGTATCTAGAAAGATGTTCAGCATCCGGCCGCATACATCCCGGGAACAGGACGAGTTGACATTAACACCCTGGCAGTTCGCCACTTTACCTGTGAGGATGTCTTCCGCAGCCTACGATGAAGGCGAAAGTTTTACAACTCGACCACGGCCTATGAGCCCGGAAATTTTTAGATGAAGTTAACGCCGGCCGTGAAAGCCATGTTTAACTGCAGTCAAGTAGTTCTTTCCATCCTCACGAATAATAGTTATAATATTAAGAAATGCCCCCCCCCCCAGGGGGCTCACGGTTCTTTCGTGAGTACGTGCATGGCGAGCACGGGGCCCCGAGCTAATGCAGTCTTCCTTCCTTCTTTAATTCCCGGACTGCATTTCCTTCCCCCTCCTCTCCTGCTCTATCCTTCCCCTCCCCACCCGGAGACTGATAACCTCAGTAGTTTAGTCCCCTTATCTCAAAAAAAAAAAAAAAAAAAAATACCAACCCCATTAAGAAATGGGAATTGTAAATTATCGAACTTGTACCGAAATGGTTTTCTTGGGCCGGCCGCAGTGGCCGAGCGGTCTGCGGCGCGCCAGTTACAGTTTGCTCTGCCGCTGTGATCTGGGGTTCGAATTCACCCTCGGGCAGGGCTGTTTGTGTCGTCTTTAGATAAACTTTTCGTACAATTTATTTAAGAAATTGACAGTCAAATGCGATTGGAAACATTGAGAAAGGAATCAAATTATTTAGACATTAACAGTTAACACTTGAGGTATGTCTCTCTTAATAAACACAAGATATCAGACTCAGAAGCATACCACTATACTTCATTCGATAAACATTTCATATTGCAGACTTTCATCTTCCGCATCCGCTTTTGAGACTTTTGTTTCCCTGAACCAGGGAGCGTTCTGAAGCGACAAAATGTTCAAATGTTTGAAAATCTATCGGACCAAACTGCGTGGTCATCAGTCCGTATCTTACAAACTACTTCAACATAGGTAAACTAACCTAAGGACAGGCGCACACACACCCATGCCCCAGGGAGGACTCGAACCTCCACGGCGAGCAACCGCGCGCTCCGCAGCGAGACGCTTTAGACCGCTCGGCTACTCCACCGCGGCTGCGTATTATTCATTTTAGATTATATGTTGCTGCGTATGAATGTTGTGAACATGTCGATGTAAATAATTATTTCATGTATTAGTTTATTGTTCTCACTTCTTAAATGGTCAACATCTTTGGTTAATTCAGCCACAATTATTCCATCATTGTCAACGACAGTGGTCGCTAAGGGGTTTTGGAATTAGTACACCTACTGATTTCCTGAACGGAATTATTTATACAATTTACGCTGTCATACTTGTCACTTGTTGTTTACAATAACTTATGTACTTCGTTTCTGTTGTTCCGTCTTTCTACCCTGACTTCAAGGCATTCAGAAGTACCAGCCTTGATTACGTCGATGCACTTAGGCAACTTCTAAGTAGGGACCGCATCTGTCTTTAATATACATTTCAATGGAAGGTTTAGAAGTTAATTTTTCAAGTCTCTAACATAATCAGACTCTTTAAAAAGTTCTGAACAATCATGAGCAGTATCAGGATTGAGAGCATATAATCGCTTATACGCATTTATCCACTTTCATCTTACCTCTTTCTCTCTCGGAAATCTGTGAAATATCGCATTCTTCTGTCTACCATGGTTCGTACAGCACGCAACAGTACAACACACCATCGTCGCTAATGAGCCATTACTTATCACTTACAACTAGTTAAGTGGAAACTATAAACAGCCAGTGGGAAACCATTTCCGTGGAAAGACACTCCTAATAGCAGCGCTATGGTGGCGCGCGAAATCTGTGCTGGTCTCCTGGTGACGTCAGTGGCGCGACATACGTGGCCTACGAGAAAGACAGGCCCCAGCGCAGATGTCATGCAACGTAAGCATGGTAGTTCCGAGCCGGCGCGATCGCTAGCTTAGTGGCTGCCTGCTATGACGCAATGGGCAATGGGCGGCTAATCGGCTAGCGATCGCGCCGGCTCGGAACTACCTTGCTTACTTGGCACGACGTCTGCGCTGGGGCCTGTCTTTCTCGTAGGCCTCGCGCGGCATACGACTGCGCATCCGGCGGTTGACACCTACCGTCTATTCTAGTATCCGTGCAGTCAGCCAGTCTGCTATGCCGACACCACCTAGAGACAAGGCCTTACAACAGGCCGTGCCTACGTCACACTTAGAGACCGCGGCCGCCACCTCACTGGCTGGCCGCTGGGGCACGCCCACCGACGCGCAGCGGCCAGCCAGTCAGATGGCGGCCGCGGCCTCTAAGTGTGACGTAGGCACGGCCTGTTGTAAGGCCTTGTCTTCTAGGTGGTGTTGGCTATGCGCGCGCAGCCTACGCTGCATGACGTCACACGAGAGCGCCGCGCCTTCTCTCTAGGTGGTGGTGTCCCTGCTCAACCCGCGACTTTCAACTTGTTCACATACTACTAACGTATTGCCCCTGCCCATTATCACTGAGTACTTCGGTTGCACAGTGGTAGAGTGCCAGACTACAAATCCAAAGGTCGCAGGTTAGATTCCCGCCAGGTCCTAGGATTTTTATCTGTCACTTTTTGTTTCACCTCTGTCAGTACAGCTCATGTGAAAAATACCGAGTAGCACCGTGGTTCGGAACCCACGTTAAACTGTAGGTCCCCCTATAACTGGCTGGGTAAGTCAGTTCGGAGGTCGGAGGAAGGCAACGGCATACCACCTCCAAACAGGACCATGCCTAGTAAAGCACTGTGGTGTTCAAACCAATCTTCGGATTGTTGACTGCTTTACCTTTTTTTACTCTCGGCATAAAGCCGTTTCCGTAAGAGTCCGGGCCTAGTGTGCATCCCACTGAGAAAAATATAAATGAAAAGAAACATTTCACGTGAAGAATTGGAGTACAAATGTCAACTCTGCCCAGTTGGTACCGCAGCTGTGAGACGGGGCGCGGTCGCGGGTTTCCCGTTGCGGAGCCGTGGCGCGACCTTGCCGCCTGCTAGCTGCTGGCTGCTGGCTCCCACACGCGTGCGCAGACGCCCACCAGGTGTACACACACAGCCTTTGTGCGCGTTGTCGGGTAACCTATTTGTCGCAGGCGCAAGCACTGGGAACTGGGTCTGCGCCGTTGCAGTGCGAACAACTGCCAACTTCCACGGCACATCAAAACTAACGTGAGCTTAAGAAAAACAACATTTCGCCGTGTCCGGGTCTACGGTCCATACAGCGAAGCCGTGCGTAATGGCCGCGTGGTCTAAGGCGTCATGATGCGGACTTGGCGTCCATTCCCACCGGACGTGTGTCTGTTTCCTTAGTGAAAGACAAAGTAGTTTGTAAATCTAGCAACACCTATATCTACATTTAAGTGCCTGGCAGAGGGGTCATCTAACCACCTTTATACTATTCATCTCCCATTCCACTCTCGAATAGCGCACGGGAAGAAAGAACATCTCAATCTCTCCGTTCGAGCTCTGATTTCTGGTATTTTATTCTGATGATCATTTCTACCTATGTAGGTATGAGTCAACAATATATTTTCGCATTTGGAGGAGAATTTGGTGATAGGAGTTTCGTAAGTAGACCACGCCGCAGCGATAAGCGCCGTTGTTTTAGTGATTCCCATCCCAGAGCCTGTATCATTTCTGTAACGCTGTCACCTCTGTATCGTGGCCGGCCGCGGTGGCCGAGGGGACTACGGCGCGCCACTCACGGTCTGCACGGCCACTACGGTCGGGGGTTTGAATCCCCCCCCCCCTCGGGCATGGGTATTTGTGCCGTCCTTAGTATTAGCTAGTTTGTAAGTTTAGGGACTGATGATCCTGTAGTAAAGTCCCATAAGCTATACAAAACATTTGAACATTTTCTGTACCGTGACAATACAAAACGAGCTGCCCTTTTTTGAACAGGGCTATATGACACCTGTTACGACATCAGTGAATAACCTCTATCGTACTAAAGAAGTTCTAGATGGTAAAAAGAGTAGGGGAAGATTAGAGATTACCGGTTTCGATAAGCAATGTTACCATAGTGACATAAAAGATCAGGTGATAAAATTGCTTACCTAAATCGGTAATCTCCAATAAATGTCCAGTGTCGCGACCTTGGCTAAGAAGTGTTCCTTCTTCTATCCTGTAAATAATCAAGATCTACAGAGAAGTTCCGGCCACTGTCAACGAAGCAGTCAGACTTATCAGCAAGAACAAAAGTACATAGTAGCGAATATTTGCAGTGTAGAGTCGCTTCAACAAATTATCTGTAAAATCCTGTGTAGAAGCGAGTACGCACGTCCACGCTGTAGTTAGGTCGTGGGCAGTCGGAATGGTCGTTCCCGCCTGGACTAACATGTTTTGCCGCCACTTGAAGCCGCTGACACACTGGAGCTTTTTCTATGCCGCACGTGCTGCAAACTGGACGAGAGAGAGAGAGAGAGAGAGAGAGAGAGAGAGAGAGAGAGAGAGAGAGAGATACGGTGACCGACCAAACGTTATCTCTTTCTCTGTAGACCAGCGGCATTTTCGTTATTCCTTTATTTTTCTTACTTCTCTATATCTATCACACACACACACACACACACACACACACACCACACACACGAACATCATGACAGTCTTGCTTTCAGTTCCACTATTTATACAGCTTTTCGTGTGACGTGCATAGAAAGGGAGAGAGAAAATAAAACTGCCTTGTTTTTCGATTTTTGTATTAAATGTGTAACTCTACAATTTCTAGGCACGGCAGAGAACCAACGTTATGTGCAAATTAATACGGATATGAACAGTGTTTCGTGGTATGCAGCTAAAAGGGCAGCCTTCATACAGGATACGGCGCATCACATTTCACAGCGAGAGCAACCATTAAGTCACGAGAATTTACATCTCCTCTCACGTTTCCCGTTTAGCACCCAACGAGCCGCGACGTAGTAATGGGGAACACAAAAAACAACACGAGTCTCAATCCAAATTTATTCTTTACTGCTCTACAGTTATTGACCATGTTGTGACACTGTTACCTTTTTATGCTAGTAGAGGTGACAATGTTTAATTGAGGTACGTTTCGAAGGCTTCAGTAAGTAATTCTTCACTGGTAACGGGAATCGTACACGTGTGTAACAGCAGCTGTTGCAGGTAGATAAAGTATCTCTGTATTGTATTAATTGCAGCCACCAGGTGTTGGGCATTTGGCGATAGCAGACACCTGCACCTTCAGTGCTTTTCCCAGCAGTCATATTTACCGCAACGTCATTTTCAGCTTTAGATGCCTGCTCTACTTTACTTTTTTCCTTCCAGTTTCCAGTCGTTAAACTTTCGCAATTTTGTGAGCTTGTGCAATGCGTTATTTTTCTAAGTAGCTACGTGATCTGTCCCTGATTATAGTCTGCACAATGGCGCGCCCTCGGTTTGTTTCAATTCAAACAATTTCTAACTGCTATACGTGTCTTACAATGTTGAACCTTAACGTAAGGTTATACCTGTTAATTATTAGGTTATACGGGCTTAAAAAATTTAAATTCGGACAGTATTCATATAAAATTTTCATATTCACTTTTTGTCCTTTAGAACCCATTTGATAGGCAATCGACAATAGGGACCAAGTTGCCGAACTGCAGCTTAGTTGCTTAGAAGTACAGTATGTTCAATCTTTATTTTTCTCAAAGTTGTATCACTATACGTAATTTGAGTATATAGACAAAATAGACTAGCTTTAGTTGCCAGTGCAACATAACGTCAGAGGTTTTGACAAGTCTGGTTTTATATCTTTATTGGTTTAATAATAATATTCAGGGTTTTTGCATCTTAGTTTGGAGGTAAATTTTCTAGGCGCCAAGTAGCTGGCTGGCGGTATGCAAAGTAGTATGAATGATGGAAGGAATGAGAAAAGCATAAAAGATGCCACAGATCATGCATGGACCGTGAAGAAAATCGTAGTTAGAGATCTTCAAACATTTTCACAGCATTTTAGCTTCAGACATCAAGAAACTGTGACTTGTGTGCTGAAATTGCGTGGGACATTATCTACTTCGAGATCTAAGGTCAGTAATAAATAAAAGAAAGTCTGAAGATTTGGTGAAACCTACGACCCCTCATGCAACATGCATTTCCTAGTACAAATAGGACCATACGTTCATGCATCTCTAGTAATAGGAGTGAGGGTAAAGCAGAGGAAATTTATAAGAGGTTGGAAGATTGTGCTGAGAGACTGTTAGGAACTTTACAACTAGTCAGTGTTAACATTGTATACAAAGACTTGCTCTCGGCTAGTGACTATTTTGTCCCCTCTTGATGAACTATTATTTCATTAGAAGAGACATTTAAATTTCTAACAGGCATGTTGTAAGTTGCGAACGATGTACATAGAAATTTCTTTTTACAAAGTAATCTTCAAACTCAAAATATCTGAAGAAAAGACAGCCACAAAGGTAACGACGTAATAACACTAATTCACCGTGCTCACCATCCAAGATCAACAGCGTGAGGGACAGGAGACGTGACAGCCAGATTTATTTCGGAAATAGTAGGTAGTGCCAAAACCAAATGTTGGAAAATACCTTTTGAGGTGAGGAAGACGTGTTACCGGCATTGCTTCCATATAATACCGAAATTTTTCTGGCGTAGCATCGGGTGGTGTATTGCGGGCCATATTACAGCATGGAGGACCAGTATGGCGATACATAAGACACCAGTTTAAGACTGTCGCACCTGGAGTCTCCAGACTCTAATCCGGCCACCGCGGTGGTGCAGACAGAATCGGGAGACGACGGACAAAATGTTCAAATGTTTTTAGAGATTATGGGACTTAACTGCGGGGTCATTAGTCCCTAAACTTACAAACTACTTATGAACTAGCTTATACTAAAGACGGCACGAACATCCATGCCCTAGGGGGGGGGGATCTGAACCCCTGACAGGAAACGTTCTAGTGCATCGTAGCATAGCGCCTCAATGTACTCGGCCGTTCCGCCGCGGGAAGAGATGGACAGAAAGAGGAAGACGAAGAGAGGGGGGACATGAGCCGAAAGATAGAGAAGGGAGAGGAGGAAATCGAAGAAAAAAAATCTGGGTCGAATTAATGGCAGTCTGGGGGATTGATAGACAGAAGGAGGAAATGAACAGGAGGAGAAAGAAGGAGAAAGGAGGAGATTGACAGAGTGCGAAAATTAGGACGTTGATTAACAGAATATTGGAGTAAATAATTACCCGGGCAACGTCGAGTCTAGCTTAGTAAAAAATAATTGTATAAGTGAACACATTTCATTTGAATCACTTTCACAAATACGTTTATCCTTTACGTCAAAACGAACAACGGAAGTAAGACAGCACTACAGGAGATCCATTCTGCGTGTTGAATAATACGAGGTCCCTGCAGTGCCTAGCTGCAGAAATGCACTTTTCAGTGAAGTGGAAGGATATGGCGGATGGCGGAGTGTAGTTTGAGTACCCGCCAATAACGGGCAGTGCATTGAGGCGCTGCGCTGGCAGCGTGAGTCAGGCAGGTGAGTAACGCTGCAGAATGTGCCGGCGGCGGCGGGGTCGCGTTTCACAGACACCGGACACGCTGGCGACTCAGCGCCAGCACGCAGGATCCACGCCGGACCGTGCGACCAGCCGCTTTGTAACCGGACGCTGCGGGGCATTCACCTGCTGACGGCGCCGCTTTGAGCCACGCGATCGACCCTCTTGTCTTACCATGAGGCCACATCAGTATCCGATGTTGGTAATTACTTGTGCCATTTGCATTCAACACGTCCGATTTTGGCCCACTTTAGGTAACGGCAGTAACACTAAAAGTGGGCCTTTGCGATCGTCTTTTGACAGCTCGAAATTTAAATGCAAATAACTTGTTACATCTCGGGCCCACAGTGTTAGAAATGTCATATATTGACATAATGCGAAAGGATAGTCCAAACACTGCAATTAATTATTTATTTGAGTTGGTTTACGTTATAGGAGGCGATCCACTTATAATATTGTAAAAATATATAAAATAGCCAAGATCGCTTATCATCAGTTTTTATTAATGACAACCGGTTTCACTGAACTATGTCAGCATCAACAGGTCAAATAAAATATTTTACAAGGCCATAATCTTGTAATGCCAAATAGTTGTTATATAAAACGATTTACAGTGCATAGGTGCACTATGTCATAAAAATAAAACGTAATTAACACAGTGAGTGACACTGTGTTAATTACGTTTTATTTTATATATTTTTAAAATTATTTATTTATTTATCTATCACACAAGATATCTTTCGGCATTTAATGCCATCGTCAGGTGTTTCGTATTTAGAGGTTGTAAGTGCTTCAAATGACTATTTATTATAAAAATAACGGCGTAACCATTCATCTGACATGAAAATTGAATAACCGAAATTGTAGAGGGGATAAAATTCTCTACAATTTTGCTCTCTTAGGTTTTTTTCCACATCTTATACTGTTTCAGAGATATTTGCAAAAATAACGGCGATTTTAGGATGTCTGTCTGTCTGTCTGTCTGTCCGTAGCGTGTTCCATGTTTTTAAGACGAAGCGTTCAACCGATCAGCACCAAATTTTACAGACATAATTGTAGGCCGCCAGAGACCAGAACCTCCCTTTTTAAAAATGTTCGGATAAAAAATACGGCAGTAATACCAAAAAAAGCCGTTTGTAATATAATTGTAATTGCATACGAACCGTTCATTTGACACGATAATAACCTCATTGGTAGAGGGGAAAATTCTCTACAACTTCGTTCCATTGTTTTTTTTTTTTCATATCTCGAATCATTTGAGAGATATTTGGAAAAATAACGGAGTTTTAACACCTTCCATTGAATTAACGAAAACTAGCCGTTCGCAGATGTCACGTGACATTCCTCGCCCAGAACTCTCTTTGGCATACGCCATCTTGCGTTGCGTATTTGATGATTTTCTTATTGTAACTTACACGTTTTTATTTCAAAGCAATGGCGCACTGAAGAATTAACAAAAACACATCGTTCTTCGTACGATAAATAATAATCTAGTATCTACAAATGCCATATTAGCGTCAGTTAATAACAACCATTAAAGAACGCAACTTCTAACTATTACCCATAGCGTGGTGGGCAATGCGTTGGACTGCGACGCAGAAGGTCGGTGGTTCGGAACCCGCCACTATCTAATTTTTTCCTAAAAGGGTTTCAGACACTCTTATTAATTAATTTTTTATTATTTAGATTATTATTTTGGTCCAAAATGTTTGCAAAAACTTATAAGACCACAAATCTAAAGTGGGCCGTAAAACACGTCAGTGCGACTTTTTTCTCAACTAATCACACTCAAAACTATGACATCTTTCTCCTCTCGATGTAGTCTCCTTGCAGCAGTAAACATTTTTCGCAATGACGATTCCATGGCCGTTGCGAAGGCTGGTTGCAGGGGGCTGCTTTGAACATTGTGCTTCTAATGAACTGGCTTTTGCTTCGATTCAGGATAGAGAAATGGCATCCATGTCTCATCCATTGTCATAATCATAGAAAAGAAAGTCCCATTCATGCCGTCATCACACTTTAACATCGCAACCTTGTGGTCATCTTTCAGCATTCCCGGTGCCCAATTGGAGGACACTATTCGCATTTTCAGATCCTCGTACAAGTTTGGTTGCAGAGATATGTCAACGTTTTTGGTAGTAAAGTCTTGGTTGTACAGAAGTAATGTTTCATTTATTTATACATGACACGTTTCGCCTTTTCTGGGCATCATCGGACGTTGAAAAGGGAAAAATTCAACGTCTGATGATGCCCAGAAGAGGCGAAATGTGTCATGTATAAATGAATGAAACGTCCCTTTTGTGCAATCAAGACTTTTTTATTATTATTTTTATTTATTTATTTATTTATCTTTTTACCAAAAATCTATTTCTGTTGCTGTGCCAACGCCACAAGAATATGGAGTGGAGTGATTTTAGATATGTCAACTTTGGGGCGTTGTGTTTCATAGACGTTTGGCGATCCTCCAAACCAATTTTCTGCACTCGCTCGATCATCAGACCACGTTGCACGATGGAGAGGTTGTCTTGGTGTGTTGTTACGTGACGTTGTGCACGGTGACACCCACAAAAGCACACTGTACACGTCCACTACAGCATCACCACATGTCTCACTCAAATGAAGATAAATGTCAGTCGGTGTCGCACCACGCAAATGGAAGAAACGAATGACTACAAGCTTTTCTTGTGCTGAGAACGTCGCCGCTAGAGTTCTTTGTGCCGTACAGTGCTGCCATCTGTCACGCATTCACAGTGAGTGCGCGCGTACTTTAAATAAACGCAAAGTTTCTATAACAAATTAAAGAAAAAAGAACCTGAGCTGTTTTAACATGTATGCACCTCGTATTTATGATACGTGAAGCTCAGAACTAAAATATTAAACACCTAGTCATTTGATGCAATTGTAAGAAATTCTTGAGAAAATCGACTTTCAAGATTTTCAAGTACCTGCTATTATTGTGAAGCAGTCAACAATCTAAAGACTGGTTTGAAGACCACAGTGCTTTACTGAACTTGGTCCTGTTAGGAGGTGGTAAGCCGTTGCCTTCTTCCGACCTTTGAACTAACTTATCCAGCCACTAACAGGGGAACCTAAGGTTTCACGTTGATCACGAACCTAGGTGGAACTCGACTTCGACAAACGTTGCCAGAGATGAAAGATGTGAAAAATGACAAAACTGCTAGGTCTGGTGGAATACGCGAGCTTTCGGTTCAGAGCCTGACACGACCACTCAGCCACCGAGTCCCATAGTAACGTGAAGTTCCGCACGGTGGGCGTGCGTGGTTGATGCGTTAGCTTTGTAGCGTGACATTGAAGTCACCGTAGCGTCGATGGTGCGAATCTTGCTTTGTGATGTTTGCTTTCATTGTAAAATAAATAAATAAAGTCTTCATAAAAGTGCCCATCTGTTCGATACGGACGAAAAATATTTGTTGTAAAGACAGTGTGATACCTGTGCTTCATCAAGAACCAAATACCTACTTGTGCAAATAACATTAAGTTCCTGCCAGAGGTTTTACCCAATCGCTTTAATAATAGTTCTCTACCTTTCTATTTAACTGCGTGCAGAAAAACGTAACACGCAAATGTTTCCGTTATGATATGCCTTAGCTGCGGCGGGACATCCAATTTTCTTTATACTGCCATCAGCCTCCTTCCTGTTTACAACAGAAACATCGTCTGTAGAACTGATGGTTGATAAAAACATTACAGTGCGTTTGTCTTTCTGTTATACAATCTATTACATCATTCCTTACTGACCAATCAGATTCCTCTCTACTGAGTTCTTTAATATACTTCAATTGCGGCAAGTTCACGTTGTTGTAGCTCTCCTACTAATGGGACGCAAGTACAGTGGCCCCATATGAAGCCACCATGGATATGCTTGTGTAGTTGTATTCTTCAGAGTATAATTACAAAATTTTCATAAATAAGTACCTAGGAACACGCCTTATATAAGCTCAAGAAATATTTACTGGAGTAAATTGAACAGCAGCCACTGATGCAAACAAGTATTAGCAACTTTATTATGAGAACAAAACACACTCTGGGTGTAGTTAACAAAAATTCTCACAGATGGATGCACTAAGTAGGACAAACAGAAAGTGGCTCCTGTTGAAACCACTGTGTCAGTTGACTGGAAAACAATAAAAGCTAAGGTGGACGACATAGAAGCCACTATGCGTGCTTATGGTACATCGCCCCAAATTTGCGATTGGGTAGGGGATTTCGTGTCAGAGAGGACACAGTTTGTAGTAATCCATGGTAAGGCATCGAACTAAAATAGAGGTAATATCCGGCGTTCCACAGGGTAGTGTTATTGGTCTTCCGCTGTTCCTTATTTACATACACGATGTGGGGGAAAATCTAAGTAGCTCTCTTACGTTGTTTGCAGATGACGCCGTCATTTACCGTCTAGTAAGATCATCTTAAGATCAAAACCAACTGCAGAACGATCTGAATAAGATATCACTATGGTGTCGAAATTGGCAATTGACTAATGAGGAGTGTGAAGTCGTCCACATGAGTACCAAAAGAAATCCGTTAAACTTTGTTTACAAGATAAATCAAACAAAAGTAAAGGCCGTAAACTCCACAAAATAGCTAGGAATTACTATTAGTTCAGACTTAACACGTAGATAATGTCGTAGGAAAGGCGAACCAAAGACTGCGTTTTAGTGGCAGAACTACTAAAGAAACTGCATACACTACGCTTGTCCGTCTTTGAGTATTGCCGCCCAATGTAGGATTCTTATCAGGTGAGTTTGACGGAGGACATAGAAAGAATCCAAAGAAGGGCAGCTCGTTTCGTATTGTCACGATACCGGGGAGACAGCGTTACGGAAATGGCAAAGGATCTGGGATGGGAATCATTACAACAACGGCGCTTATCGCTGCGGCGTGGGCTACTTACGAAACTCCAATCGGCGACTTTCTCCTCCGAATGCGAAAATATATTGTTGACTCCCACTTCCATAGGTAGAAATGATCATCAGAATAATATACGAGAAATCAGAGCTCGAATGGAGAGATTCAGGTGTTCTATCTTCCCGCGCGCTATTAGTGAATGGAGTGGGAGATAAATAGTATAACGGTGGTTCGATGAACCCTCTGCCAGGCTCTTAAATGTGATTTGCAGAGTATCCCATGTAGATGTAGAATGTGCCTCAGAGGGCTAGCGGCCAAGTAATACTGCGCGCAGTCTAGAACCACCTGCTGAGCTGGAGCCTTGGGCGCTAGATCCTGGTCCGCCTCCGCGGCCACGTGTAGCCGGCGATCCGCGTCGGTCTCTGCCGCTATGCGGGTTGCGCAGTGCATCGCTCAGCTTCATCACAAGGAGAAGGCCAGGTGCACCGAGGCTGGGAGCGCGCCCACACCTCCACTCCCGCCAGCAACGAGCCTTGCCTCACCAGCCGCTGCACTCGCTGCTCCCACTGACCGAGCACCCACTGCGTGCTGTGTGGCAGAAGTGTGGGGGGTGTTGCTGCCCTCCTCTGCTGTGTCACTCTATGCTCCCGGAAAGGTCAACAGACAAAATAATACCTCCGCCGTCTACAGGGGATGGACGCAATAACATAACTACATCACATAGACGATATACTTATTAAGATTACCTGACGTCGACTGGTCTGGAGGCGATCAATTCGTTTTATAGTTTCCAAATGATAAGCGAAGATCGCAAAAACCAATTTATTAAGTGACGACCGGTTTCGGTGCACTGTGTCACCATCATCTGGTCATTAATCTGGTCGTCTTGTTAAAAAAAATGGATATAAAATAAGAAGTGCAACTTTGCACTTAGTAACTATATAAAAAATACTTAAGTTAAAAACATGACAGCTTAATATTTTGTAAGCTGTCATGTTTCTAACTTGTATATTGTTTATATAGTGACTAAGTGCAATGTTGCACTTCTTATTTTATATCCAATTTTTTTTAAAAGATGACCAGATTAATGACCAGATGATGGTGACACAGTGCACCGAAACCGATCGTCACTTAATAAATAGGTAGTTTGCGATTTTGGCTTATCATTTGGAAACTAATATACTTATTAGTAAGGAGTTGGCCCACCATCGACTTGCAGAACAGCTGCAATTCTTTCAGGACCAGACTCGTAAAGTGCCAACAATATATTATCCATTCTTGAGCCTAAACAACCGCCAATTACTTCAACGACGTTGGGAGCTGTAAATAAGGTGTTCATCTCTGTTCTAAAACTCTCCACAAAGGTTCAGCTACCTTGAGACATGGCGACTTTTCTGTTCAAGGGAGATGTCTGACAATTTTCTGATGAAGTAGAAAAGCTCTCCTGAACCCCTCTGTGTGTGCACTGTCATTTTGTCAGTACTTTTAGCGATAGTCATAATAAGCAGTTTCCTGTCAAGAGTGGTGGAGATATTCGTTCACAGTTACCCGAACACTGAGCGTAATGGTATAAAGACCTCAATATCATGCTCTATCGTAAGCTTCTTTTGGGGCTTTCGATACATAACCCAGGTTATTTGCAGGAAACAAGGGAAACGACGATTCATCGGGCGATACCACATACTTCCAGTACCAAGTGTCTCGGTCTTATGATCGTGCCACAATTTCCTTCGAGCTTTGCGTTGGATTCCGTTATTAAGATTTCACCAACTACAGCCTTTCCGTGAGTGTTAAGCCGAAGCCGTTCTGCTGTTATGGAACAAATATTACTCAACTGACGGTTGAGTTTTGCAGTCTCGTTTACCGTGTTCAAAATGTTCAAATGTTTGTATATCTATCGGAACAAACTGCGTGGTCATCAGTCCGTAGCTTACAAACTACTTAAACTAAGGTGAAGTAACCTAAGGACAAACACAGACACACATGCCCCAAGGAGGACTCGAACCTCTGATGCCGAGCAACCGCGCGCTCCGCAGCGAGGCGCCTTAGACCGCTCGGCTATTCCACCGCGAACATGTCCCGTGCCGCCGCGGCACATATACTCGTGCTATTTCAGATGTTCAAATGTTTGTTGAGCTTAAGGGACTTAACTGCGATGTCATCAATCCCTAAACTTACAGACCACTTATGAACTACCTTATACTAAAGACGACACAAACGTCCATGCCCTAGGGGGGATTCAAACCCCCGACCGTAGCGGCCGTGCAGACTGTGACTGGTGCGCCGCAGACCGCTTGGCCACTGTGCCCGGCCACTTGCATTTAATGGCTTTAAGAGACAACGTAAATGTCATTTTATCGCCTTGCACACAAAATATTTCAGTTCGCCTGATTTAATTTTCAGTATTTCACACGAATACTGAACAGCGAGCAAAAAACCAAACGATCTTGCTGCACCCTCCCCACCAAAACTGAAATTCATAAAAACAATATCTGAAACACCGCTACCCGCACTTCATAAAAACAATATCTGAAACACTTTACGCACCGCTACCCGCACGCCATTTTTAATCAAATTACGTGCCTTTGGGCTGTAATCTCACCTGAACGACTGGATTTGTGATCTTATCAGAAAAAAACCACAGTTCTTACAAGAAGACCACATGGGTATTGGATTTTAGACATTTTTTTTATACTTATGATACAACCAAAGCCATTCGACACAACTCATAAAATTCTCGAGAAAATCAACATTGGAGTTTTGCAAGTATTCATAAGTAGCAAAATTAACGTAATTGCAGCGTCTGTCGGTGTAGCTCAGATGATAGCGTATTGGCCGGTGGTTCGGATCCTGCCGTGACAGAGTTTTTTACTTCTGATACTTATATTAATATCTAATGGCAATTATTAAGAAAAATGCACATATTTTTCTTTATTCGGAAATTTCTGTATTTTATAAAAGCTTGTTAATATTGATAGATTCAATAAAAAAATCATAACTTACATATTTTTAAAGTATCGGCTTCACTATTAGCTGACGACGGTAGTCCTGAAGAGGTACGTCACTGTTTTCGGAAAGTCATCGCCGTAGATACTAAATTCTTTCTAAGCAGTTAACGTACTCTAGCATCTTTTTAGTCGACAAGGTGTTCAGATCGATCTACATTCATAAAAACAAAAACTGACAACACGTAGCATCAGAGATCCCAAAATGATTTATATAACTGAATTTGAATACAACGAATGAATAAATAAATAAATTATTCTGTCAGAGCGAGATTCGAACCACCGACCCGATGATTGTGAGGCCAGAACGCTACACGGACATTTATTGCAGCTGTTTTAATTATTGGTACTTACGTTTATTTCCAAAACTTGAAAGTCATTTTTCTTGAGAATTTTTGAGAGTTGCCTCTCATGGCTTTGGATGATTGTTATGTAAGTTCTGAACTTCATGTATCATACATATAATAAATCAACTTGTGATGTTTACACATATAAATATTCACATTTCCGAAAATATTGGATACAATCAGTCTGAGTTATCGTGCAAAAGGACTGTGGCTAAGGGTCGTCGGATATCATCAAAATAGGTGAAACTAGTCACAATGCCTTGGACACCCACCGACTATGATTTGTGGTTGTGAACAGCCGCTCACAGGATAAGGCTTTGAGTTGGTGCCGTATGTAATGCAGACGTTAGCCGTCAGACGAGCCAAAATGCAGTCATCATTACGAACACAAAGAGAACCCGGATTGGTCTGAAAACATTGATGCTATTCCTGACCTTGAGCGATGTCGTTCCGTACAGCATTGACGCTTAACATGATTCCGCACATTAGTTAATGGGAGGCGGAGAACTGTAGGAAACGCACGTGACATGTGTCGCAATAAACGGTGACGAACTGTCACTCCTGATAGTGTACAATGTGTACCACTGTTGCGGCAGGGCCGAGGAGGACGCAGATTACGTTGCAATGCCTGTTGGATGAGGTGACGATCTTCTTGGAGAATGGTCTCGGAGGTGGGATCTAGTGTTGCACGTCCTTTAAGCATTGCGATGCGAAACTCCCACGCGAGCAGGAATTTCCAGGATGGTTATGTCACAGTCCCTCGAGCCAATGATGCTCTCTCTTTCAAAGACACTCATTTGACGGTAAGCTTGGCGCATGCGTTTTGGAGCAACCTGAACGTCTGCTCCACACACACTGGCCCATTACCTTCGGTTTATAGCGACAACGAAAGCCGCACGACATTTCACCGCAAGGTGGCGGTGTGCCCCAATGTTCTTGTTGACCTTGAACCCGCCGGCTGATTTAGTTGAAATGCTAATCATTTCTACAGAACACACCGGACATTGCACTTGTATAACAATTTCGTATGTGTACTGTTGCAAGGTGGTATCTTTCAATCAGAAGACGAGTGTATAAACACATGTGCATCTTACCGTGTTGTAATTGCTTATCTCAGATCTATCGGCCATTGTTCTTCGACTGAGCTGACCGTGAGTACGGAAGGCTATCGTTTGTCTGGTGGCACGGCTGTGCGGCCGGAATAAATAAGACGGCGTGAGGAGTATGAGCCGCGCGCTCGTGGTGGCCCAGCTGTAGAACGACGCGGACGTGGCTGGCGACAGGGTCGATGGACAGTAGGGAATACCGCGGCATGACCACACGAGGGTCGGTGCGGGAATGGCCGCTACGGACTGTACGGCCGCTTCTGCAGGAGGTTCGAGGCCTTCCCGGGCATTGTCGTTTGTGTTGTCCTTAGCGTAAGTAGTTTGTAAGTCGGTTTGGTCGTCTCCAGTGACAGCTGGTGCTTCAGATAACTGGGGAGAGAGAATTTGGCGCACCTCTAAAAGTGGCGCCGGGAGAAAGCGCCTCGGTTTACTCCCCCCCCCCCCTTTCCTCTTCCTTTAGATACATTTTCGTTGAAAGATCTACGGAATGTCTTACGTCGGAGTTTCCGCTTCATTCAACTCGCTCTGAGACGTCGGCCAGCCAAGCTTCTTTATTTCATACTTTTGTTCCAAGCTTAAAGCTGAATAATTTGTTTCTAGAAGCTACTTACTGAACGTTGTTAATTTTTCTTTGATATCAAACACCAAGAACATATAAATAAATACGCACACGAATACCAAAACACAGTAAACAGCTGATTATACTGTTAAGTGACTAAACTCCGTCTGACAGGCCTCAGGGGGCCCAGTGGGTACTGATCGGCCGCCGTGTCATCCTCTGGCCCAAGGCCAGCTGTAACAGACATTACCCAGGAAAAGACTTCGTGAACAACATACAGGCGAGACAGTTTGAAACTGATGTAAAATGGACAGTTTCCAAGAAGCAGTCCCAATAATTACTGTAAATTTGACGTTAGCATATTCGAAAAGTGTTATCTTGCAGTTATTGCAGTTTAATAGTTTGTTAATCGCCTGCTGATGGCAGCAACTGCCGAAACCAGTCGAGTTATAACGAATAAAAATATTATACAGCTCTGGACACAAGAAATATTTCTGTAGAGTGGTAGCTAAAAGCAACATTAATATGTTAATGATATTGGCCTGCTATTGTGCGAGTCCATTCTTTTACCTTTCTTATGAGCGGGAGTCACCTAGGATTGCCACTTTGCGCTGGACCAAACGTCTACGCCCATTGGTAACATTCGCAGTGTGTGTTTCTAGGCGGTCTGAGGCCGCCGCCGCCACCGCCTAGCCTAGGACAGCCTCGACGTCTCCATCCGGCGGAACTGGCGACAAATGACAATGCGGCTCTTCCTCCACAAGGAGGGCTGGCCTTCACCGCGGCGTGACAGCACACGTCACCAGCCATCGCAGCCATCCTGCCTACCCCACGCTGCACGTCCTCACTGACAACCGACATTCGTTAAGTGTCTCGCCGACGCTGTAAACTTAACGTTCAAATGTTTTAAACATTGGACCAAACTGCTATGGCTACAGGTCTGCGCGGATGAGAAAAGTGGTATCTGCATCCACACCGCATCAGCAAGGTCCAATCCGCAACCGCGGCACTTTATCCGCATCCGCAAATTCGTTATCCGCATCCACAGATATTAAAGTTTTGAATGGGTAATACAACAGATAGCAGTAATAAAAACTATTGTATGTATTGATATAATTATTGTTAGAATCTCATTTATGCGACAACTTACAAGTATTTAACTTGTGTACCTACTCCAAAACAGGGTATTTCAAACAGCAAAACATTGGCGCTCCGGACATACACAGTAGCGCTTCGGAGCCCCCGTGGTCGTAGCACTACGTCAGCTGTTTAATACAGGCGTCTTGCCGGCCGCGGTGGCCGAGGGGACTGAGGCGCTCCAGTCACGGTCTGCACGGCCACTACGGTCGGGGGTTCGAATCCCCCCTCGGGCATGGATATTTGTGCCGTCCTTAGTCTTAGTTAGTTCATAAGTAGTTTGTAAGTTTAGGGACTGATGACCCCGTAGTTAAGTCCAATAAGCTATACAATCATTTGAACATTTCTAGATCTGGTAAACCGCAATCGCGATAGGCTACAATCCGACCTTTATCAAAGTCGGAAACGTAATGCTAAGCATTTCTCCTCCTTACACGAGGTATCACGACAACGTTTCACCAGGCATCGCCGGTCAACTGCTGTTTGTGTATGAGAAATAGGTTGGAAACTTTCGCAATGTGAGCACGTTGTAGGTGTCGCCAGCGGCGCCAACCTTGAGTGAATGGTCTGAAAAGCTAATCATTTGCATATCACAACATCTTCTTTCTGTCGGTTAAATTTCGCGTATGTAGCACGTCATCTTCATGGTGTAGCAATGTTAATGACCAGGAGTGTATGTATTTTCACCGTTTCAAAAATTGTGAGGTGAGGGGAGGATTTCGAATCATAATGTTTAAAGACTTGATTGCAGAGTTGTAAAATACAGTAGCAACCATGGGAATTATGTTTCAACATTTTTATTTTTTGTATATCTCTTGCTGTTTGTACGATATGTGCTCAGAAAGATAAATATCGCGTTCCCTCGGGAGGGTTTTTACTACTTAACGTAAGGGTATGTATAAAAAAATGTTTGTCTCATATTTTGACCTGGACTACAACACATTCCAAGTGCATCGTAATCGGCGAGCGTCTCTTTAGTAGTGTTATCTGTAAGAGAGGGCCTGGTGACTCTCGTTATGTGGCCGCAAACAGCAGGCGTAACTCGGTTTAATTTCTCTTAATGGTCTCCGGAGGCGACAAGTCGCTAAAGTGAGGAGGGAAAACAGGGGTCGCCGCGTGTGTCCCGCCTCCAGGCCGCAGTAAACAGCACTTCCAAACGAGCGGAGCAAACAGGCGCGCTTGAAGTGCGTCGCGCTAACCGAATCAAGCGGCCTGCCATGCCCACGCAGCGCGCCGCCGTGGGCGTTGCTAGGCGACGGCGTGGGCCGCGCACCGCTACAGCGAGGCGGCAGCACACGCCACGCCACCAACCAGTTCTCCCGCTGCACGTTTACGAGCACACTAATTGGTACTATCAACAGGGGAAGAGCTGCTTAAATGAACACTAAAATAAGAGTAACATGTTTGTCGAAATTTCTTCTACCAGCACAGAGCATGACACAGAAAAGGTCGAAATGCTAAATGTCTTTTTACGAAGCTGTTTCACAGAGAAGTCAAACCACCATCTGCACCAACAGTTCGTCGACATTTGCAGCAGCATGGAGTATCAGCTCTGAGACCATGGCTGCGGTTACCCTTGATGCTGCATCACAGACATGCGATGGTGTACGCAACGACGAACCTGGGTGCACGAATGGCAAACCGTCATTTTTTGGATAAATCCAGGTTTTATTTACACATCATGATGGTCGCATCCGTATTTGGCGACATCGCGGTGAACGCACATTGGAAACGTGTATTCGTCATCGCCATACTAGCGTATCACCCGGCGTGATGGTAGGGGGGTGACTTTGGTTACACGTCTCGGTCACCTCTTGTTCGCATCAACAGCACTTTGAACAGTGGCCGTTACATTTCAGATGTGTTAGGACCCGTGGCTCTACCCTTCATTCGATCCCTGCGAAACCCTGCATTTCAGTAGGATTATCCACGATCGCATGTTGCAGGTCCTGTACGGGTCTTTCTGGATACGACACATTCTGCAGATCTCTCATCAATTCAAAACGTCTGGTCAATGTTGGCTGAGCAACTGGCTCGTCACAATACGCCAGTCACTACTCTTGATGAATGAACTGTGGTATCGTGTTTAGGCTGCATGGGCATCTGTACCTGTACACACCATACAAGCTCTGTTTGACTCCTCTGAAACTATCGCATGGAGCACAAAATGACAGATATTGTAATAAGCGTTACAATGATAAGGATCTAGTAGCAACACTATATCGAAGGTCCCTACAGGAGCAAACTGTTCCTAAGCGTTGGAAAAGAGCGCAGGATATTCTCGTTTACAAAAGGATCGTCGATCAGATGCGCAAAACTACAGGTCTATATTTGTCAGCTACAGAGATTTAAAACACCTTTTTATGTTCGAGTATAATAACATTTGGGTATTCTCCTCTGTAGTAATCTACATGGTTTCCGAAATCAACGATCATATGAAACCCAGCTCACTCTAGATCCGAAGAGGAGAAGTATCGCAGGCAGATGCCGTGTTTCTTCACTCCCACCAAGGTGTTAGATACCGTTCTGCACCGTTGCCTGATGGACAAAGTCCAAGCATATAAATTATCAGACCAACTGTGTGACCAGATCGACTAATTCTTTCAAAAAGAACGGAACATATCATTCTCAACGGAGAAAAGTCCTTGGACGTTGAAGTCATCTCAGGCGTGCCCCACGGGAGTGTTTATGACCCTTGATTCTTACATCTCTATCCCAGATCTTACGTGATATGGGTCTCTATCTATATAAAAGCGAAAGGTCACTCAGTCACTCTCTCACTGACTAAACACGAAATATCGAAAACTACTTCACCTATGAAGCTGAAATTTGGCAGGAACGTAGTTTATAGGTAGAAGACGTCAGCTAAGAAAGGATTCTGCGATAGGGCCCGTAGTTCAGGAGATACGAAGGTATAAACAATGAAAACTTCCCCTTCTTGCGGCATATGATAGTGTTTCTGTATCACTTCACTATTTGAGAAGGAGAGCACTTAGCGATTTGCAACAAACTTTAAACATAATTTCAAACCTTTGGGAAACTTTTTCTTTCTAACAACCCCAGCAAACGATGAAAGGAAAAAAGTTTGTCGCTTACTAATTTTCGGCGTTCATTAAGTAAAATTACGACATTTGGCATGAAATTACAATTTATTATTCGTACACTATTAATTGTAATCGCGAGAAATGTTACATACAGTATACACAAACCACTGAACGTACGGTCGAAATTTTAACATTGTACGACAAGCAGTTCATGAGCTATGGAGTCGTAAACAATTCGGTTCCTGAAAAGCAGCCTCATCACGCATGACATTTTGATTTATTACGTCTTTCCTACTAGCTCTATTCCTGACGTATTTTGAAGAGGTATTGAATATACACCACTGGATCTACCTTAGAAATAATATCGTATTACGAGATATAGTCGTAAAAGACAATAAAATGCATGAAAATTCGCCCTAATAAGCATGAGGTTGTAATTTGCTACGTCTTACAGCTAACTCCATTTACAACACATTTCGGAGGCAGTTCCTAATAATTCCTCTCTACGAATCTGGTAAATCATGTTTTTGTAGGACACATAATTCAAGTTGAAATTTTGCCGGTATGTAGTTTATAGGTAAAAGACGTCAGATAAGAAAGTATTTTGCGATAGGACAGAACTAAGGTGCATGGTGGAGGATACTTTTCATACAGACTGACGAAATCTACAGTTTAATTCCGATCTTCACGAAATTTTATACACTTGACCTTCAGAACAAGAGGAAGGCCATCGCTTATCTGAAGTTTCATATGGTGCATGGGCGAGGGTACCTTGCAGCATTAAAATGGATCCCTAAATACCTTGGTCGCGCCATAACTTGAGAATGGCTCGACCGATTTCACAGATCCTTTTTTTGTTGGTTTCGTTATTCACAGGACAAGAGTTGTATGAAATAAAACTGGAACATTTGCCAACAACAACGTGCGTTTTTCAATGTGACCATGTGTTTCTATTGCATAGAAATCTATAGTTTTGTTCCTTCATTGATGAAATTTTGCACATTCAACCTTAAAAACAAGGGGAATGTCACTGTGTATAACATTTTGTTCGGTGCATGGAGGAGGGTAGTTAACTTACGGACTTTGACAAAATGCATAGTTTTGCTTCGATCTTGATGAATTTTTGCATTCATGACCTTTAAACCACGATGAAGGTCAGTGGGTACAGAAATGTTTGTACGGTATATGACAGAGGGTACCTTGCAAAAAACTTTGCGGAGAGAGGGAAAGGTGCAAACGAACAGAGAGATGGGACAGGGGACAGAAAGAGATTTATTCGGAGAGAGAAGGGAAGGGGAGGTGGACTACGAGAGTGTAGAATAAATAAATACCCGAGCAACGCCGGGTTTACAGCTAGTTTTATATAAATGACCTCGTAGATAACATCGGAAGTTCAATGAAGCTTTTTGGGGGATGATGCTGTAGTTTATCAAGAAGTCGCAACACTGGTACGCAGTAGCGAAATGCAGGAGTATCTGCAACGTATTGACGCCTGGTGCAGGGAATAGCAACTGAGTCTCAGCATAAATAAACGTACAGTGCTGCGATTACATAAGGGAAAGGAAAATTCTTTATTATACAACTATGCAATAGCAGGACTCACACTGGAAATATCTGGGAATAGGCAAAAGGGGCGATTTGAAATGGAACGACCGTATAAATCAGTCGTGGGTAAGGTAGATGCCAGACCGAGATTGGTTGGAAGAATCCTCAGGAAGTGTAGTCCGTCAACAAAGCAAGTAGGTTGCAGAACTCTCGTTGGTTGTCGCTTGAGTATTGCTCATATGAGTGGGATCCGTACCAATAGGGTTAATAGTAGACAGAGAAGATCCAACGGAGAGCAGCACGCTTCTCTGCAGTCCCTTGAAGTTGGCACCCCTTTTTCTAAAAATGTACTTCATTTTCAGAGTTGTAGACAAGTATACAATAGTTTAGAACTTTTCCATACAAAATTTAAATAGTACTAAAGAATTTTGCGAAAAAAAACGGGTATCACCATTCCGCATGTAACGACAAGTGCGTGCTGTAGATGCTGCAAAAGAATCTGACGCCGGCTGCGGTGGCCGAGGAGACTGAGTCACGGTCTGCACGGCCACTACGGTCGGGGGTTCGACTCCCCCCTCGGACATGGATATTTGTGCCGTCCGTAGTTGTAGCTAGTTCATAAGTAGTTTGTAAGTTTAGGGACTGATGACCCCGTAGTTACGTGCCTTAAGCTCTACAAACGTTTGATTTGAATCTGACGTTGTGCGGCCACCGCTTAACCAGCGGTTTCTGCGATATGGCTGTGCCTTGCATACGTGTGACGGTGGCAACGCTCCTTCGAGAAATATGCTTGTTTTCAGAGTCCAGGGAAGATGTACGAACGTAGGTTTTCGCGGTCTTTATTGTTAACGTTAAAATTCTTCTGAGCTATTTGCCGCGTCATGATAGTAGTGTGAAATGAATTCCACCTTAATTGCAATTATCTCATAAAGTAAAACCTGACCACAAATATGTCATTAGGATTTCCTGTTTAAATCTTTGGAAGCTATATTTTTTGTGATCAGAACTATGTTTCCGCTAATAGGCAAATAATTATTTTGAAAAACTAAAATTTGTGATAATTTTTTTGTGAATTTGTTCAGAAGTATTTAAATTTTGTGTAGAGAACTCCAAAACTATTGCTTATCTGAGGAAATGCATACTGTAAACCATCAGCTGTTTATTATTTTTCAAACTTCTACCGGTTTTGGTTATAAACCATTTTCACGGACGAGAACTAGACAAACTGATTAAACAGGTGTATTACATGCCCCCTTATGCATACTGGCATTCATTTATTTTAATTGTGTGACATGCATGCCAGTATGCATAAGGAGGCATGTAATACACCTGTTTAATCAGTTTGTCTAGTTCTCTTCCGTGAAAAGGGTTTATAACCGAAACCGGTAGAAGTTTGAAAAATAATAAGCAGCTGATGGTTTACAGTATGCATTTCCTCAAATATCTTACGGCTGTTGAACCACATCTCAATAAAAATTTGAACATTATTGCTTATCTGCTTAGAACTCTGAAAAATGTATGTTTTCCAAAGAAAGGGGGCGCCAACTTCACAGTAGCGTGAAAATGGATTATCCATTATTGCAATTATCTCATAAAGTATAATATGCACAGCAAAATGCCATTATGATTTCCTGTAGAACTCTTTGGGAGCTATTTAGAGCCACGCGGAAGTAGCCGAGCGGTCTGGAGCGCCACGTTACGGATCGCGAGCCCTCCCGCGTCGGAGGTTCGAATCCTCCCTGGGGCATGGATGTGTTTGTTGTCCTTAGGTTAGTTTCATTTAGTTTAAGTAGTTTGCAGGACTAGGAACTGATTACCAACGTAGTTTAGTCCCATAGGATTACAAACCACTTGAACATTTGAAGCTATTTAGAACTCCTAATCAGAAATATGTTTGCGCTAAGAGGCAAATAATTATTTCGAAAAAACTAAAATTTGTTGTAATTTTGTTCGTTTAACTTTGCAGAACTATTTAAATTTTGTACAGAGAACTCCAGAACTATTGCGTATCTGTCTAGAGCTAAGAAAAATATGCATATTTTAGAAAAAGTGTCGCCACCTTCACAGAACTTTTCGTTGAGGGCTCATTTAGCAAGCGTGAGCTGCGGCGGAGCGGCCGAGCGCATTGCATTGCCGGAACATAGCGCCTCCCTCGGTGCATGGATGTTCGTGCCGTCTTTAGTATAAGGTAGTTAACAAGTAGTTTGTAAGTTTACGTGTTTGTAAATCTATCGGACCAAACTGCGTGGTCATCAGTCCTTAGCTTACAAACTACTTAAACTAAGTTAAACTAACCTAAGGACAACACACATGCCCATGCCTCAGGGAGGACTCGAACCTCTAACGGCGAGGAACCGCACGCTCCGCAGCGAGGCGCCTTAGACCGCTCGGCTACTCCACCGCGGCTTTGTAAGTTTGGGGATTGATGACCACGTAGTTAAGTCCCATAATCTTTAGAAACATCTGAACATTTAGTAAGCGCGGAAGCGTCACGGAGATGAGGAATCTCCTCTGGCAGACACTGCAAGAGAGGCGTTATGTATCGCGGGATGCGCTTTTGTCGAAGTCCCAAAAAAATTCATCCAATATATTGCGTCGTCCTACGAATATCTCGGGAAGCGACCACAAAGTCAGATTAGGGGCCACATAGAGGCATACAGGCAATCCCTTTTCCCGCGAAGCATACGCGACTGGAATAGGAGGAAGTGACAATGGTACATAAAGTCCTTCCGCCGCGCACCGTCAGGTGGCTTGCAAAGTATGAATGTAGCTATAGAGAGGGCATAAAGGAAAGTGAAAAATACATATAGGGATATGGCAGATGACGGGCAAAGAGATGAAGGGATGACCGGATCACGGGATCTATTGCCTCGTAATTTTTGCCTTTTTCGTTGGTTAGTTTGCTGCGTATACATATTTTCACTGTTATTTACTAAAACATTGCTAAAACCGCGGATAAAAATAAAAATGGGGCGGCACGTTACAGTGTAATGTTTAGTGTACGGTGAGTTGGGCAGCCCAGTGAACAGGTAAGTCAAGCAGGCGAGTGCTGGAGGTCAGGGTGAAGGCAGCAGAGGTGTAGGCAACACTGAACTGCCGCTCGGTGGAACAAGAAGCTGCGCAGCCACGCCGCTCTGCTGCTCGCCGCCTCAGCGAACTCCACAACTGGTAGGGGAGGGGGCAGCGTGCCGCCTTGTAGAAGCCGTCTAACCGGCACACTAACCGACTCCTGCAGCACAACGGCCTGTCTGGGTCACGCTTCTCTACTCCCAGGCACTCCCAGTTCTTGTATAAACAAATATTTTTGCTAACCTCTGCTTACAATTTGGTATCAGCAGGACTATACAGGGTGGTCCGGACTGATGACCCCGTAGTTAAGTCCCATAAGCTTAACAAACATTTGAACATTTTGAACAGGGTGGTCCATTGACCGTGACCGAGCTAAATATCTCACGAAATCAGCATCGAACGGAAAAACTACAAAAAACAAAACTTTTCTAGCTTGAAGGGAGAAAATCAGATGACGCTATGGTTGGCCCGCTAGATGGCGCTGCCATAGGTCAAATGGAAAACTGCATTTTTAAAAATAGGTAACCCCATTTTATTACATATTCGTCTAGTACGTAAATAAATATGACGATTTTATTTGGAGCACTTTTTTTCGCTTTGTGATAGATGGCGCTGTAATAGTCACAAACGTATATCGCCTAACATTTCGCCAGTGCGAACGGTATTTGCTTCGTGATACAAAATGTTCAAATGTTTGTAAATCTATCGGACCAAACTGCGTGGTCATCAGTCCATAGCTTACAAACTACTTAAACTAAGGTAAACTAACCTAAGGACAAACACACACACCCATGCCCGAGGGAGGATTCGAACCTCCGGCGGCGAGCAACCGCGCGCTCCGCAGCGAGGCGCCTTAGACCGCTCGGCTACTCCACCGCGGCTTCGTGATACATTACTCGTATTAAAATGGACCGTTTATCAATTGCAGAAAAGGTCGATATGATATTTATGTATGGCTATTGCGATCGAAATGCCCATTGGGCCTGTGCTGTGAATGTTGATCGTTATCCTGGAAGATATTATCAAAGTGCCTGGACCTTTCGTCGGATAGTTACGTTATTTAAAGAGGCAGTAAACATTCAGACACAACTGGTATGTCAACCACGACCTGCAACAAATGATGATGCCCAAGTAAGTGTTTTAGCTGCAGTTACGGCTAATCCGCGCATCAGTAGCAGACAAATTGAGCGAGAATCTGGACTCAAAAACGTCGGTGTTGAAAATTCAACATCAACATAAATTTCACCCTACCATATTTCTATACACTAGGATTTGCATGGCGAAGACTTTGAACGTCGGGTACAGTTTAGTCACTGGGCATAAAATACATTACGGAACGATAACAGATTTTTTTCACGCGTTCTCTATAGTGACGAAGCGTCATTCACAAACAGAGGTAACGTAAACCGGCATAGTATGCACTATTAGGCAACGGAAAATCCACGATGGCTGCTACAAGTGGAACATCAACGACCTTGGGGCAGTGGGGGGGTTGATGTATGGTGCGGCATTATGGGAGGAAAGATAATTGGCTCCTATTTTATCGATGGCAATCTAAATGTATGCCGATTTCTTACGTAATGTTCTACCGATTTTACTACAAGATGTTTCAATGCATGACAGAATGGCGCTATATTTTCACCATGATGGATTTTGGCAAATGGCTCGCGTGCAGTTGAAGCGGTCTTAAATGGAATATTTAATAACAGGTCAATTGGTCGTTCAAGCACCATACCATGGCTCCACTTTCGCCGGATCTTCAAACACCAGCACTGGCCATCAAACTCCCCAGACACGACTATTGAGCAGATCTGGGAGGCCTTGCAACGTGCTGTTGAAGAGGGATCTATCTCCCCCCCACCATGGCCCTTCGTTACGGATTTGTGGACTGCCTTGCAGGATACATGGTGTCAATTCTTTCCAACACTACTTCAGAGATTAGTTGAGTCCAAGACGTGTTGCGGAATTTCAGCGTGTTCGCGATATTAGGCTGGTATACCAGTTACCCAGAGGGGCGCAGCAACTACGGCGCAGAAGCTAACGCATTTCTGTTGCTTTGCGCATGACGTCACGAAGGAACACTTCCTGCGCGCCCAGACCCGTCGGCCCGAGGCTTTTTGATTTCATGTTTCGTGAGTGGTGTCGATTTCGCTAAGTTATTGTGTTTAGTGAATGATTTACCACTGAAAGAGTTTTTAGCGTTGTTGTTGGCTGTAATTTCCACAATGGAAATAAAAAAAAATGAAATATTTTTAAAAGGACGAAACTGCTGATGTCATCGGTCCCTAAACATAAGTTACTTTAACTTTTCGAAATATAACAGGGACTGAATTAGTGCTTCACTGTTTCGCACGTGATGCACGTCTGCAAAAGATTTGACTTTCCAATTGATCCAGGAAAGATCGTGTAAATGTTGAAAATGCTATGATATCCTGTACTCGTTTTCTAGGTGAAGATTATATCAAGCATTTGTGTGGAGCACTGGCAAATTTATCGTAAAACGAGTGCATAAGATGTCCATCCAGTGATTAGTCTTTTCCTTGTGATAGTACCGCCAGTGATAGCACATCGAGTCTAAGAGAAAATAGGCAAGAACATTTCAACAAAAGTGAAATCAGGAGAAGTAGAATGGTGACAAATGTACTTTTATTGATGAAGTTGTGTGTAATAATTCAGATGAAGTCCTTTTACAGAATTCGGTAGCCTCATTACAGAGGAGAAATCCTCTTCTTAAAACGTATGCATGAAATTGGGAGCACGTACAAATATCGTCGAATTCAGTTATCAACGAAACGGGTCTGTACTAAGAGGAAACTAACGAGAGAGTTCTTGTCTCGTGAAATGTATACTAGCCACAATCTTTTTACCTAATCAAATCGGTAGTCCTTTACACGTTTCAAAACAAGTTCGATGGAAAAAAGGGGACATTTGAAAATCGACCACTTTACGTGTCGTTTCGCAAAAAATATGATTTGTCAAGGAAAAGCTCTAAGAACCTTTACCTGTGGAGTTAGTCTTGCAATCTTGGGTAAACCGCGGTTTCTGTTACAACTCAGGTACTTTAAATGACGTTTTAGTGATGATGAAAACGCAGGATTAAACACAGAGTGAAATCTTGTTTACTAGTCAACTTCTCCTCAGAGCCAAGTCAGTAAAAGGAATGCTCATTTTGAGCATTTAGTTTGGCAGTTAACTGCAATAACTGGTTACACTTTGCGTTTTTTTATTTTTATTTTTTTTTATTTTTTTCGATAGATGCTTGAGCTTTTGAAATAAGAAGTGTGTCTGAAGGCTGGGGAAGCTACAGAATTTAGCAATAACACTCGAGTAATAGCAGAACAGCAAATGTACTTATCATTACTTCAATAGAATGTGAAGTGCGCCACAAATGCGCGGGCCTCATACTGTAGTACCGTTCCCGAGGCAGTCGCTGTTCCTGCGTGACGTCAAAGCCTCAGCCAATAGCAGCACGGAACGCTTACTGCTCAACCTCATTTGTTTTACGGACCTTGCAGTTATCTTGGCTCTTCAGTGCAGTACCAATAGTTAATGATTTTTCTTTGTCCAATAAGTGGGACACTGTGCAACCGTCGTTAAGCAGCTGAGGGTCTGTTGGTGGCCGGTCGGCTGGGCAGACCCTCCGGCGAGTCTACAGCTGAGTGGTTCCCGGTTTTTCTGCACGAGGCGTGGTGCCGGCGGCTGGCTGCGTGGGACCGGCAGTAGCAGCTGTTCTGGTGGTACGCCTTGTCTCGCTCTGATTACGGCAGGAAGCGCAACAGGTGGAGGTGCCGCAGCGCGGCCCAGGTTCATCGACCATTGAGCGGCCGAGTACAGCACAATGGGCGGCCAGCAAGGACGCAGCCATTGTCTTCCGCCGCACGCTCCGCCGAATGCGGGACACCCAGCCGTACTCTGCATTCCTCAGCGCTCGCTACACATACCTCTGGCTGCTTTTGTTACTGCGAATGAACACATTCTTTGTAGAGGCTGCAGGTCCTCTCTTATTCTTTTATCCTTCCTCCCCCTTTCTGAGGGTTCTACACGACCTTGCGCGCAGCTAATTCATGCTAACAGGGTGCACTCTTCTATACTGTTGAATTGGATGCCGGCACAGACAAATATATTTTACTCTGTGATGCCGGACACTTGCCACCCCGAACCTTTGTCACACCTGACCCTTCGCCAGGTAGTCGGATTAGCGGCCCCTCAGGCAAGGGACGCCCTTCCCCGTACCACAGACAAATATATATGTTACTCTGTGCCCGTACTCCTGCTGTTTGCTTCCAAACCTCCGTCTCCGATCTTACTCGATACAACCAATACGAAAGAGATATTTTTTTGTAACAAGATTCCATTTTGTGCCAGCTCACCACAGAATTATAATGAAATAAAAGGTAGGCGATGTGAGATGTTTCTTTTACTAAACTTCAAAGCCTATCGATTTCGTCCCTATGATGGGACATCATCAGTGCAGAATTGCAAGTCATGATGACTTATGTGCTCTGCTTCAAACATTTTTATCAGTCATGTCATAAAAAACATTTTAAAGGTCTTGCCGGTAGCACATAGGTCATCATCACCCCGTTTAGATGGGCTCCCAAAATCGGATTTCGTAAACCGATTTTCCAATTCCGCTTTTGGTTGGTCATGTAAACACTCCAAAATCGATTCTGGAAATCCGCTTCTCTAAAGCGGTTTTCCAGTTCCACAACCGACTTCCGTGCCCACGTAAACGCAACTGTTTTTGAAGCGTTCTTGGCTTGTCAGATTGTGTCTTTTTGTTAAAAATTTTCGGCACACATTGAAAGAGTGATATTTTCTAATGTGAAATAAAAGTATAAATATTAGAATGAACATGATTCTGTGTATATAAATAAATAAAAATACCGATTTTACTGACTAAATCATGAACTGAATCAGCTGGTTTTCAGCCGCCATATTAAGTGGGCTAGGAAATCCGATTCAGGCTATGCCATGTAAACACGACAGCGAAAAACGGTTTACGAAAATCGGTTTTCGTTTTCCGGAAGATGTGTTCCATGTAAACGTAGTGCATGACTTGTAATTCTGCACTGATGATGTCCCAACAGGGGGACGAAATCGATATGTTTTGAAGTTTAATAAAAGAAACATCTCACATCGCCTACCAAGCGGAAACCTTTTATTTCATTAGAGATATTTTTGTTCGACAACTCGCCGAAATGTACAACTTCTTTTCAATATCGTGAAATCGAAATATTTATAACTTTTGGGAAACGAAAGCAATACCGTCGGCTACGTCAATGTGGAATTAGTTCTTCCAACCACAAATATGGATCCATTCTCCCTACGTTTGTACGGTAGCTTTCTTCCACACTTACTGACTGCGATAGAAACAGTCCATCGCCATGGAAGGAACATGAAAGGAACGATATAAACGTAATTCAAGTTTGATCACTGCATTTGTACATATATTAATTGCAACAACTGCGTGAAAAAAAGGGGGATAGAAGAACGATACACTTCATAAATTTACTTTTTTGCGGCGAAATATTCGTTAATAAAGTGAATTGGGACAATGTTCAAATCAATGACAGAAAATACGATTACAAAATATAGATAAGAGTGTATGTTTGACAGTTCACCTAAAGTCGACATACAAATTTGAAATGAAGGAATATACATTGCTATGCTTGTAATGTACACTGTTGTTCTATATTGTTTAGCTGAGTCGCAGAGGAAACACCCTAGTTTTTTAATGGAAATGCATAATTCCTATGAACTACAAAAGAAACAAAAAGCACAATGTAATAAGTGTACTAGCTCGCAACCGAAACTGAAGTGGATAGTTCCTGTCAGTGTGAGCAGATGTTATATTCGACTACCGTAATAAATTAATAATTGCCGCGGCGGAGCGGCCAAGCGCGTTGAGGCGCTATGCAGCGATGCGCGAGGCCGTACCCCGTCGGGGATTCGAATCCCCTATCGGGAATGAATATTTGTGTCGTCTTTAGTATAAGGTAGTTCATAAGTAGTTTGTAAGTTTGACTTATGACCCCGCAGTTAAGTTCCTTAAGCTTAAACATTTGAACATTTTAATTTACCGACCCCGGCACTCTCATGATGCAGCCGCTGAAGAGTTCATAGAAAACTTGAGTCTCAACACAAATAACTACACTACTCATACAATTATAGTTGGCGGTGACTCAAATCTACCATCTGTATGTTGGCAAAAATACACCTTCTGACAATGTGGCAGATACATCTTCCGATATTTTTCTAAACACTTTTTTTTTTAAATTATTTTGAACAATTAGTTCACCAGCCCATTGAAATTGTAAATGGTTTCGGAAACACACTTGAGCTCTTAGTCACAAATACTCCTGAGCATCACGACGGATACAGGGATTAGTGAACCCAAAGTTGTAGCGAGCTCAAATCTGTAACAAAGATATTCACCAAAACTAAACTCTAAATACGTCTATTAAAAAAAAGAAAAAAGTTAAAAATGCGGTTGACATCTTCCTAGTAGTCAGTCGTCATTTTTTCTAAATTAACTATGTAAGTGAAGACCATATGTGACTTACATTCAAAGAAATAGTATCAACAGCGGTAGAGGGACTCCTAACAAATAAATTAATAAGAGACTGAACTGGTCCCCCATGGTACATAAAACAAAACAAAGTTTTTGCAGAAAATTTAGACGAATTCAAAATGCCCAAGATTGCCGATGTTTTACTGAAGCTCGAAATTTAGCATGGCCTTCAATGCTGCGACATTCGTTTAATATTTTTCACAATGAAACTCTTTGTAGAAATGTGGCGGAGAATCAAAAGAGATTCTGGTCCTATGTTATCTACAGCAGCGGAAAGACTAGGTGAATGCGTGATAGCGACGGTAATTTTACTGAACAAAGTGCCAGTAAAACGGAGTTATTAAATGCAGTTTACGGAAGTTCTTTCATCAAATAAGACGAAGTAAATATTCCACAATTCGAAATGAGGACTGCTACAAACATGACCTTTGGTGATGCAAAATAAATCACACTATCAAATAAGTGATGTTGCAGACGAAATGATCAAATATGTTTTCAAAAGTTTCTAATGCATAAGAAAAATACGTCTAATACATTTGTTTATGATATTATTTGTAACAATTATTTTTGAATAGTCAGCTCCTTGCCTTGTTTCCATAGCATTTACTGGCCTGATTAATGATAATCAACAACATGGTGAGAAACTTTAATTTTTAAGGACTACAGCTAAACGTACTTAATGAGATCTACGTCTACTGTAAAGTTATTTCTATCCTTGTGTAATTTTGGAGATATGGGAATTATTTCAACAATATAGCTGCTGAACTTGTCAATCTTAGGAGCAGATCTGTTTTAGGGTGTATATTTTAGGTGCAATTCTAAAGTTCAGATTCTTTTTAAAACCTAAACTGTACCTTATCAGTTTAACAAAAATGATATTTTTAGCAGCTAATTGCGGCTCTGAAGTTACAGAAATAATTTTAGAACTCACAATATTTGACGGTATGGCCATAATATTAGAAGGTAGAAAAAAGTTCTCTTAACGTGTCAACTGTAGGAGCTTTTACCTAAATAGAAAATTGCAAATTGAAAAGCGGTAGATTTAACTATAAATTCTGGTTGCAGGAGAATCATTTGAGTGATGTTTAATGTATTTCCTTTGTCGAGTCAAATTTCACAGCGTATTGATTAAACGCTAGTGAACCGAACTGTGACCAACTAGCTTCATCATTAAGTTATTTAAGGATACTGAGGTCTGATACAATTTTTACAATTAATAAAGGTCGCATTGTTAGGTGGTCCTGACAGGTGTTCTCTGCGTTCAATACGTTTCCGTTCTTCGAAAGCAGCTTTCCCTTGCAATGATCCTGTTTTCGGAGTAAGCACATCCACACATTATCGCGTAACCTTTGTAGTGGGTAAAAGGCCTGCCCTTGGCCGTTGTAATAACTTCCATACTGACGGTCGTAGTACGAAATGCGGAAGCGACCAGCGTGCATATGTCGGGACAACGTCCACCGAGTTCTCGGGCCGGGTGGTATTGGGATGGGGAGGAGGAGGAGGGGGGCGCACCCGACCCTTCGGAGCAGGTAAAAGTGTGGCAAATGTCCGGCGTGGCAAGTGTCCGGACATCGTTGAATTAGCTCCTACACCGGGAAGAGCTTCGTTGTGAAGTTGAGGATCGATGTTTCACGGCGCTCGACGAAAGTGTTATTGCACACGTCGTTACGTAATGTTAGCGCTGCACTAAATACACTGCCTGACAAAAAGAGTGATGCACCCAGGAAATACTCCAATATTGTTCCATTTCGGCATACATGCTTACTGTGTGTGTGTGTGTGTGTGTGTGTGTGTGTGTGTGTGTGTGTGTGTGTGTATGATTAGATTTGCACGGCTCTGTAATGTCTTGAACGCTCACCGGAGTGCATGTTGTTGCGAAGTTAGTACCAGACACAACAGGCGTGAGTCAGACAGTGAAGCAAGACGTTTACGTACCATACGAAGCTCCCACGGGGCCTCGTAGGAGCGTAGACAGCCAATTCACCAACTGAATGCCTTTGACTGAGGCCTCATCTTTGGACTACATGAAGTTTTAAGTACGTAAAAATAAATAAATAAAAAATAAAATAAAAATAATGGATTTCTCTAATACGTGGTGGAGTAAATTTTGAAACATAATTTTCAGACCCGGTCGATGACGAAAATTAATCAACTGTATTAGAATAAAAGTTGCGAACCCGAATGAAAATTGCTCAGTGTGGCAGCACAATAAACAGCTGCAGTGTGCTTTCTCGGGAGTTAACCCTAATTCGGCAGCGCAGTGGGGTCTCGAAAGAGGTGTATCACTGTAGAAACTGTCCCTGAGTGGCAACGCATTATTCAGCCATTCGTAGTGTCAACGAATATGAGATGACATTTATGTATCGCGTTGCTTCTCAAATGGAAAGTGGTCTGAAGCTGCCAGATAATAGAAAAAAAGGAAGAACATTAGGATTTCACGCCCAGTTGACATCATGCTCGTCAGAGGCGGGGCTTGCGGTCTAAGGACGGAGGAATAATTCGGCCGTGTCCTTTCAAGGGAATCATCCCGGCATTTGCCTGATGTGATTTAGGGAAATGACGGAAAATCTAAATCTGGATGGCCGGTGGTGGATTTGAACCTGTGATGTCGCACAAGTACAAAGTGCGCGCCACCTACTTTCGCCGCGCGCCGCCATGCACGCACGGCGCGGCGTTCTTACGACGTCAGCCACGAGCGCCCTCTGCTAAAACTCCGCTCGTGGCCACCACTGAACGACATCGTTCACTTGGGACTGAGATAGGAACCAGTTAGCACTTCGGAATCAGATAGGCACCAGTGAAGACTTGGCTATCGGACAGGAACTAGGCAGGCCTCTAGCTCAACTATGTATCAGACTTCTGCAGTACGGAACTATGTGAAAGTTAAGTATTGTATAAATTTTGTGCAATATATATCTCGTTCTAATTAACTCTAGTGTTTCTAGTGTCTGCTGTCTCACTGGCTGCTCACCTCCGTACCTGCACAAGCGTGCTACCTTTATTCCTGTGTCGGTCTTCCTACTCGGCCACCGACACCTACGACGGGAACGAGACACAAAAGCGGCGACAAGGCAGGGACACAAAATAACCACCGTCCATCCAAATGCGATTGTAGTACACCTCACTCGGTGTAAGAGATAAGAAGCTTAGTTCTCCTCTCTTACTTCTTTGTCTGGCCAGGACATATTCCTCTTTTTTTGCGATGTGTTAGAAGCATTTCTCGCACTGGTGTCATTGAATATACAAACAGTATATGTGTACTTCTGTTATCATGTGTTAGTTATTAATAAAAGAAACAGCGATCCGTGAATTAGGATCAAAAATTTTCTCAACCAGCAGTCTAGGATCGCTTGAAAGTTATCATTTAAAATTTATTAATCAGGTGACACGATCATGAGCAGACCCGTAAAACTCCATGACGACGGCTGAAGCTATGAGGACTACGGAGCGACGGACGTTGAACGCCTAAAATTGGTCAGCTACTTACTTGTAAGCGCCACAAGTTACTTGTGACACCATAACAAAGCACTGCGGCATATTTCCAGATGTTTTGTGGAAGTTGTACGTTGCACGTTGACATGATACATTTTCTAGTTGATCATCTATGGTGACTTACCTGAAACAAAAGGAAACAGTAATTACTTGTAGGCTAGGGGGTAAATGTTTAATGCTAGATGCAACAATTCATGTCAATAGGGAATAACATTCCTGATCTCTTCATAATCAAGTGAGATAAGATTACATTATTTTTGTATTACTGCTTTAACATGATTGTCGTGTATTTTAATAGTGAAGACATGATTTTTTTTCTTTTACTAAATTAGGATACAAAACGAATTCAAACACAGTTTTCACGTACTTTTCAACAGATAGAATTATCATGAACAAAATTAAGAACGAATCAGTTTGTTATAGTAAAAATCATTACTAAACATTACTTTTAACTAGATCTCGATATCTCTAAAGTATCTTCTTCAGCAGGATTGGATACTTGACACATGTAATGAAGGAAAAATAAATGTGTACCTGTAACGACACTTCTTAAATGAAAAAAAAATTTAATCTCTTTTGTAAATTCCGATTTCTATGATTAAAACTCTTTATTTACGAAAGATTGTAAATTGTAAAAAAATCATTCTTGTGCCAAGAGCTGCACAATATTTTTATTTGTTACACTCGACTTGTTTCGGCACTGACTGTCATGAAAAGGAGATTGACAAAATATTGTACATCAGTCGCCTGTTGACGGCAGTCAGTGTAAGGATTCTTGTATAATACGTAGACAAAAATACCGGGTGATCAAAAAGTCAGTATAAATTTGAAAACTTAATAAATCGCGGAATAATAGAGAGGTACAAATTGACACACAGCTTGAAATGTCATGGGGTTTTATTACAACAAAATAAAAATAAATAAAGTATTGTAGACGCGTGAAAGATCTCTTGCGCGCGTCATTTGGTGATGATCGTGTGCTTAGCCGCCACTTTCGTCATGCTTGGCCTCCCAGGTCCCCAGACCTTAATACGTGCGATTATTGGCTTTGGGGTTACCTGAAGTCGCAAGCGTATCGTGATTGATCGACATCTCTAGGGATGCTTAAAGACAACATCCGACGCCAATGCCTCACTATAACTCCGGACATGCTTTACAGTGCTGTTCACAACATTATTCCTCGACTACAGCTGTTGTTGAGGAATGATGGTGAACATATTGTGTATTTCCTGTAAAGATCATCATCTTTGCTTTGCTTTAATTTGTTATGCTAATTATTGCTTTTCTGATCAGATGAAGCGTCATCTGTCGGACATTGATTTGAACTTTTTTGCTTTATTAAACCCCAAGTCATTCCAAACACGTGTGTCAATTTTTACCTCTCGATCTACATTATTCCGTGATTAATAAAGTTTTCAAATTTATACTGACTTTTTGATCACCCGGTATATCTTTAAAGTTGCTCCTCCCTTCAGAATAGTCATATACTATAGGAATTAGCGACTTCGGGCTGTTTGATGATGATGCTGTGGTGTAGCGAAAGGTGTCTCCTTTGTGACTATAGCTGCATACATGACATCGACAAAATTTCAGGCTCGTATAATAAATGGCGGTTAGTTCTAAATGTAGAAAAACGTAAGGTGAGACAGATTAGTACGAAAAACAATCTCATAATGTTCCAAAGCAATAGAGCTTTAGTAGCGTGCTGCTTGGCAGCGTAGCGTCGATTAAATATCTAGGCGTAACGTTGCAGAGTAACGCGAAATGGAACGAGCATGTGAAGGTAGTTGTGGCGAAGGCGGATGGTCGATTCCAGTTTACTGGCAAAACTTTGGGGAGATATGGTTCATCTGTGACGCAGACCGTGTATAGCACAAGTGCGACCAATTCTTGAGTACTGCTGAAGCGATTGTGATCGCCATCAGATGTTTTAAAGAACAGGCGGGCTGTTATATTTTTTACTGGTAAGTTCGATCAGTTCGTGAGTGTTAACGGAGATGCTTCAGGAATTGAAATGGGAACCCCTGAGACAGGTGGGGGAAGGGGGAGCGGTTTATTTCGAGGAAAACTACTGGAGAAATTTCGGGACTCCGCAGTAGATGACTGCAGAGCTATTCTACTGGCGCCTACTTATCGTTTTGCGTAAGAACCACAAAGATAAGAGAAATTATGTCTCTTACGTAAACATGTAAGAAGCCGTTTTGCCCCCGCATTATTTGGGAGTGGAACAGTAAATGATTGATTCTTTCCATAGTGGATGGTTTGGGACGCAGCTGATTCGTTTATACAGATGGATGAAAATACCAACAGCTGTATTTAAAATCTTTATTAAATTCTGCGCGACCGGTTTCGGAGCTACATTATACCATCTTCAGGGTCCTGGCCGGACAAGATAAAAAGTACAATAGTAACAATGTTAAACAACACATGCATCATGAAATTATGTAAAAAGAATCGTCAGGGGATTAAAAATAAGTGACAAGATAAAGCAATTGTCAATCAATAAATAAGGTCACTATGTAACAAACTGTTTTCAAGAAGGAAACATTGTAGTTGGGTTGGGTTGTTTGGTTGGGTTAGGGGACTAAACTAAAATGTTCAAATGTTTGTAGAACTTATGGGACTTAACTACGGGGTCATCAGTCCCTAAGCTTACAAACTAGCTAAGACTAAGGACGGAACAAATATCCATGCCCGAGGGGGGATTCGAAGCCCCGACCGTAGTGGCCGTGCAGACCGTGACTGAAGCGCCTCAGTCCCCTCGGCCACCGCGGCCGGCGGGGACTAAACTACTGAGGTTATCAGCCCCCGGTGGGGAGGGGAAGGAGTGAGGACGGGGAAAAGGAAATTCAGTCCGCGAAGCACGTACTCTCGAAAGAACCGTGAGCCCTATTAATATCATATACCATGGGGTTTTCCTTTTGAAGTTATGTAAAAAAGAAACATCAGGCGGCAGACAAGAAGTTACAATAAGATAAAATAATTGTTCAACAATAAACATGATATAATGTCACTATGTAACAAACAGCTTTCAAAAAACCATTGTAGGGCCAAATATATCATAATGTGGGGCTTCCTTTTTTTTTCTATGAAATGACGTTGGTAAATAAGCCACTTTAATTATCCTATCATTTAACCTGCGGTTGCTAACATGGCGTCCCGGAAATGTATGTCCCACACCAAGAAGTTTGATTTCCATGTATATGATTCACTAATGGTATGCATAAATAGCTTTGTGGGTTCTTTACTCTTCCTGAATATTGCATAAAAAGGGTCATATTAATACTCGTGAATACTATGTATATAGTTTCTACTTATTTTACCTCAATGACTTAAAATACTTTGCACATTCCCTTACTACCAATAACCGCTCTTTACGATATCTTATGGTTATAATACATTTATATTATGTAATAATTATATATATAAAAAGGGAAGCCCAACATTATGATATATTTTAAAGCAGTTTGTTACATAGTGACGTTATATCATATTTATAGTTGAACAATTGTTTTATTTTATTGTAACTTGTTTTCTGCCCGCTTGATGTTTCTTTTTTACGTAACTTCAAAAGGAAAACCCCATGCTATTTTATTTTAACACTACAATGTTTCCTTCTTGAAAACAGTTTGTTACGTAGTGACATTTATTGGTTGACAATTCTTTATCTTGTCACTTATTTTTAATCCCCTGACGATTCTTTTTACATAATTTCATGATGCATGAATTCTTTAACATTCTTACTATTGAACTTTTTATCTTGTCTGGCCAGGAGCCTGAAGATAGTGTAATGTAGCACCAAAACTAGTCGCGTAGAATTTAATAAAGATTCTAAATACAGCTGTTGGTATTTTCATCCATGTGTATAAGGAAATGATTAGTTGTGGTGCGAGGTACACGTGGACCGTGTGGTGGCCTGCGAATTGTGTACGTAAACCTAGACGTTCCATAATATTTTATTTGCGCCTGCCACTCTCTGGGCAGTATGCACGTGTCAGCGCGCTGCGGTCCACCGTTGACAGCGGCGGGAGCGTGGGAAAGCGCCGCCTTGCCGCCTCTGCTGCAGCGGTGTCCAGCGCGGCACGTGACGCGGCTGCCAGTGACGCGCGCTGCAGCCGCGGCAGATAACGTGACCGAGCGTCACCGCTGTGACGTCACGCGCCTGTTGCCGATTCGGCCGGCGGGCGTGACTCACGCCGGGCGGAGCGGAGTGCGCGCTGCGCATGCGCGCGCGGCCACAACAGTCCGACGTGACGAAATGCCGCACGCGAGCCACACATCACAAAAGACGCGCGAGGCACCGCCGCAAGCACGGCCGGCTTCTGTAGCCATCTCCTCTATAACGAGAGGATACTTTACTTCCATTATTCGTAAATAACATTTTAAAGATGTCGAGTGCATATAAATCTGTCGTTAGAGAAAAGTACGTCTTTCATCGGTTGCGTTCATGTTCGTTACGTAGCTGCCAGAAAGCTACTTTTCATGCGCGAGAAATTAGGCGTTACTGCCCAGGCGCAGCTACGTTGACATATAGAGTAATTTAGAGTGTGCACTGCTTAAACGCATTTCGTCCCAATTCTGGTAGGATTCTCGTGCGTAGCAACGGATCAACAGCTGATGTGCAATCTCATTATTGTTTTTATATTCATATATAATGCATAATTTGATTGTTAGTGGCTTAACTAAACCATGATAAGGATATAAAAACTGTCACCATAATACAGCATACGTACAAACTAATGAACATGTATACAATAGCATAACACTAAAAAATATGCTGACAGTGCATTCAGGTAATTTTACTGTAAATTAAAATCCAAAAAACACAAACTAAGATATAAAGTGAAACTATGGAACGTACCAGAGTTATCGAAAAGACATTCTTTCGTGCAAGGTAGGTGAGTAAAAGAACTTTTTTTATAAAGCTGTCAATATAGTATTTTAACTAAAGTATTTTATTCCAAATTGCAAATTAAATTGCCTGCTTAGTAGCCTTCAAGTGAACATTTATGATTATGCGCAGGTGTAGCATTAACAGACCGTCTAATGTTTTCATAAAACAAACACGTCCAAGGATAATTCAGGAGTATCAGAATTCCGTAAACTTGACTGAAGCCACAATTCGGCTTTAAGAACATATTCACAAGTCCAGATCACGAAGACGGACCTGACGTTAACTGTGGATTTCGCGATGCCACTTTCGCTGAAGTATGTCGTCATGGTCTTTATTAATACCATAACACTACACGCACTATGAAATAAAATAATAAAACGTTGCCTTAAAGCACGGCCAGCAATTGGAACAAACTAATAGTGTGGACTATTGTTTCAAGTAAATTCACTGCCTCTGTGGCAAAGAATAGTTTATTGTAGTTGATTGATGAAAGTCAAATGTCTTTAGCAAACAGAATAATTATCTTGAAGTTTAATAGTACTTGATGTGGCAATGACGTGCATATAAAATCAAAAACCTTATATATTATCATATTGATTTAGCCTACCGTGATTTTATGAATAGATTCACTTAATAGTTTCAAGCCACCTAAATCCGCTTTGTTTTCATTCGACGAAACACTTGTACACACACACACACACACACACACACACACACACACACACACACACACACACACACGAAAGACAAAATGCAAATGTCACGAAAGGTAAATGCTGTCACATGGAGACTACCTCAACACCCTCACAACACAGACAGTTCTGCAAATACACCAATTTGGTACCTTAAACGCCGCAGGAATATTTTTCCAGGTAGAGTCTGGTAGCCTGCGGTAACTGCTTAAACAGCAAGTCACCACACACAAGGCAAGCAGCCAGAAGCGGTGGCAGGCGCTGCTTAAAATTCATTTCAGCTATGCGTGAGTAGCCCACTAAACAAACATTTCTTGTCTTTGTCCGTCTGTCATGCTTGTTCGTTCATTGTGGATCCATATAATTCGTTCTGACTGTGCCGCAGTCACTTCCCGTCTCAAATGGATGCGATTGTAATGGTACGAACTCAGAGTATATAATTCACGGTATTTGAAAGTCAGATCAGTTTTACCAATCGTTTGACAAATAATTTCTTTAGAATATTCCAGCACGCCAGCTTACATCACAGCACAATGATGCCGCTCGCGCCGGGGTGGCCGCGGGGACTGAGGCGCTCCAGTCACGGTCTGCACGGCCACTACGGTCGGGGGTTCGAATCCCCCCTCGGCATGGATATTTGTGCCGTCTTTAGTATTAGCTAGTTCATAAGTAGTTTGTAAGTTTAGGGACTGATAACCCCGCAGTTAAGTCCCTTAAGCTTAACAAACATTTGAACATTTTTTTATGCCGTTCGCGCAATCGTCGTCAATGTTAAAGATTCTGAACGACGTAGTGAGATTTTACTCAAAATATGATCTTCAACTTCAAAATATCGGAACCTGCATCTACTTAGATTCCGATTTTTTTTTTTTTTACTAAGTCCGGTATTTAAATGTGTTGTAACTGTAAAACGTATTTATACGATTGCAGCTGCCAAATTTAAACTTCTAAGATGCGATTGACGATAGACCTCAGTACTAATGGGCGAAATAATTAAAATAATCCACCTCCAGTCTTTCCGGAAATTCACCTCCCATTGACACAAGCAGTACCGAATGTGTGTTGGACGAACTGTCTTGTCTATTGGCACTTTTCTTGTGCATTTCATTTCAAAGTCGACATAAAAACTAAAATCATATTTGGAATGTAAAAATGTTCAGATGTTTGTAAATCTATGGGACTCAACAGCTTGATTATTAGTCCCTAGCTTACAAACTACTTAACCTGAGGTGAACTAAACTAAGGACAACACGAACACACATGCCCGAGGAGGGAATCGAACTCTAGACGGCGGACGGCCGCGCGCACCGCTACGCGGCGTTCCAGTACACGCGGCTAATCCGCCGCGGCGATTTGGAATTTAATTTCGGTGTTCCAGTCTCAACTGCTAGAAGGTGTTGTCGTACCCTGGATTCGAACGCGCGACCACATCCTTACTTCGTCACCGCAGACACCTGCAAGGTCTACCCAAGCGCGTACCCCGACGGAACCAAACGTTCAAAAGTCCTCCTCCTTCGACCATTGGCTGTCAGCTGGCCCCGTATTCACTCCAGGAGTTCGGGACCTCGTGTGCATCGCACTCAAATCTGTGCCAATTCTCTAGTTGGAGGCTTAGAATTATGAACTGCGGCGTATGATTACGTTCCAGCAATTGAGACTGAAACGTCCCAATTAAGAACCTGCAGCAGACATGTCCGAAAGAACAGGCGCCGTATTTCACAATTGAAAATTATATGGAAATCAAAAGAGTGTGGCTAAAGCTATTTTGCATATTTTTAATTACAATATTGAACATCACTTTGGTAGTACTCTTATCCTAACAGTAACGTTAAACAACAGGTAAACTGGGACGTGTCAGGATACACATTGCAATGTTCGCGTGTCCTTTGTCTCCCGCTGCAGTCCGCCAGGTTACCTCTCCTCAAACAGCACGAATTCTCAATATGAAGCCTGACCAGTGGCACGCACTGACGTAGCATTTCCACTTCCGGCACTTCTGGTCACACGGATTGCTGTGGCCACGCTTAAATACTTTGAATTTGGGATCACTGACATAGCTTTAATACTGGCCTGGGGATTCGCCGGACACTTTTACTCGGAAAGGGCGTGGCGGGTTCAAAAAAGGTGGAGAAACCTGCAACACACTAATGGTCATCGATTGCTGTGGTACTCTTTGCGTGGCAAAAGTCATCTACAGTTCCCCTATCTACCTCTCCCACGTCCGAACAACATGGCTTTGGTTCACTCAGAGACGTCTCGAAACTTCCATTGATGAGAATTCCTCCAGACCCAATTGCGGATACGATCAATCTTCGGAATTGATTTTGTTGGCATGGCAGAACTACAATCAACAGAAGCACTATACTTGCTTCCTGGTGTTAAGACTGGAACTCATCGGCCGTCTTACCCACTCCATCACACTGACACTGCTCAAGCGTGGTTGTTTACAGTTTTGAGCTGGTTGGCTGACATCTATGGACGATCTAAGGTACTGTGTTGTTGAAGCACTATATAAATGTTCAGGAGGTCTTGGAAGCAAGGTGATGCAACGCCGTTTCTTATGAGTGTATGTTGGCGCCTGTGTGTTACGCCCGCAACAAGCAGTGTAAAAATCGTGATTTTATGTATGGTCAAACTCCAAAAGAAGCTTACGATACTACATTTCTGCTAGATACAATCAAGTCTGTTGGAGGTTCCGTCATGATTTGGGCATCTGTATCGCGGTGTACAACTTTTTTCTCTCACTACCCTCACTTCTCGGATAATTGTGACTGAATATCTCAACATCATACATAGCAAACTGCCTCCTAATACTACTACACAGCTGACAAACACTTCCATAATTATCAAAGATCTGCCTTCGACAGCAAAATCGCTTAAGTCTAGCCGTAACTGGACTGTTATGGGAGGTTAAGAACAGATAGGGAGGACCAAATTTACAGCCCTGCCGCTCGAGGATGGCCACGCTGTCTGAGGCGCCATGTCACTTCTTGAGCAGCCACTTCCGCTGGAGGTTCGAGTCCCCCCTAGAGCATGGGTGTGTCTATTGTCCTTAGCATTAGTTTACGTAGGGCGTAAGAAGTCTAGGTACCGATTACCTCAGCGGTTTGATCCCTTACGAAAAACATAGTAGCAATTAAAAAAAAAAAAAAAAAAGAATAGAAATATGTATTACGATTCTCTTCCTTGAAGGGTTGCAGCTGCTGTCAAAGCCAATGACGGGCGTACTCCTTAAAAATAAATAAGTACTGCATGTAAGGTGTTAATTTTATTCTGGCCAAGCACCAGAAGACATAGCTAGCACTAAATATAGTGTGCTCCAAATACGTCTCATTATACCGACAGTATTTATAACTTCCCTAAGGTTCGCTGGGGCGCATTGTTCATAATCTCTGCACGTATGCAGCTGGATCATCATATAAAAATCACCATGTCGGCGATTCAACTACTCGCCACCTTCAGCAACGGTACTGGTGCTGATTCCCCCAAGCAGTGGCGGACCAAGTCAGTCGGAGGCCCGGGACGGCGGCTAACCAAAATGAGGCCCCCCTACTACTTGTAAATACATGTATTATTATAAAACATCAACTTTTGCGTTTTGGAGGCCCTCCCAGGACGAGAGGTACGGACCAGTCTACAAAAAATAGCTTTCCAGATTCGGAGCCCCAGAACGAGAGGCGAAAGTAGGTCCATCTATATATATATATATATATAAAGAAACACGTTCTTTCGGGATATTTGGAGGCCCCCAAGACGAGAGGCCCGGGACGGACCACCCCCACTCCCCCCTCCCCGCACTTAGTCCGCCATTGCCCCTAAGACATTGTAAGAGAGCGGCTTGAGGAGGCAGACGTTTGCATACAGATCGAGCCAGCACGTGAGAGCGCGCTGTTTTGAGGTCGCTAAGTTCGGCTGCCCCACAGGCTGCGTCGGCAGCTGTTGGTGGCCGGAACAGCTGCAGCGATTTGACAGCACGTGCCACGGGAGGCAACGAGCGACACGCCGCACGACACATACCGATGGCTCATTTCACTCACCACTTGCTGCCTGAGGCGTCTACACAGCAGTGACATCACACGGGCGTTTAAAGGAGTCAGGCGGCCGTTCATATCCTGCCGTCTTAGTTTTCAGAGAAGTGAGAAGTATCTGAAGTACTATTGACAGTTCCGGATTTGGTTTAACCAGAGTCTAACATAGTCAACGAAACTCTCAGTGAATTTCTGCGACTGCAGCGCCGTCAAGTGGCTGAGTCGTAGAAACATGCCACGAAACGAATGAGTCATGAATGTTGGTTTGGAGTGGAGCATTACATTCAAAATAACTTTGAATTTAGGAGCTTTTGTGGCGCTATAAACTGTAGCAACTAATAATTCGAAAAGCTCTCATTTGCAAACGATGCTCAGAAGTAAGGGAATAATGTTACGAATAACAAGTGTTCATTTATGGTGGTTAACTTGTACTTTTATGCATAGAAATAAATTTTAACAACATTTTTCACGTCCAAACTTCTGCTCTTAATTGGAATCTCAAATACTAGACCACTATTTCATAATATTACTTCTGTATAAAAGTAATATCTGAATGCTTTCAATAGCAGTTAATCAATTGTTTCAATAGAGCCGCCTCCGTTTCGTCCCACATTTTCACAAAAATTGTAGGCCTATATACAGCTATTTTTGCTGTTACCTGCTGGTTTGATATAGTGAATGTGTAGCTACAAATAAATAATATGTCCATATATAAACTAATTATTATTAGCGCGTCAGATTCTTGAAGATATTCAGTTTGATTCTTGCCAAGTACCTAAAAAAATTATGATAGAGACTCGAAAGGCGTAGCCGGCCGCGGTGGCCGAGGGGACTAAGGCGCTCCAGTCACGGTCTGCACGGCCACTACGGTCGGGGGTTCGAATCCCCCCTCGGGCATGGATATTTGTGCCGTCCTAGTTCGTAAGTAGTTCATAAGTAGTTTGTAAGTTTAGGGACTGATGACCCCGTAGTTAAGTCCCATAGACTATACAAACATTTGAACGAAAGGCATAGAAACATGGACAAGTCCAAAAGAGCGTCTAAAAAGCTATGTAGAATATAGTCTCCTATGATGTAAAAATCGTTTGTAGTTTTGAAAACATTACAGTGTCCGAAATCTGCTAAAACAAAGCTCGTGCAATCTAACTACGCACTGAGCACGTCAACATAATCAGTCGTTTTATAATTTAGTACATCAGGTTGCAGTTCATTTCTGCTTTCAAAACGTTTTTAAACGATATGATTACGACGCAGCTATTGTGTACTGTATGAATTACACTGCACAGAGAATTTGTTATTATAGACTGCCATAACAGAAGCAGTGATATTATGTTAACGATGTCGTTGTATTACAAACTTCACAACAAGGTTTAGTGACTAGTAAATGTGAAACGAAAAACATTAAAAAACAGCAACTTCTGAGTTTCCAGAATGAAACTTTCAGTCTGCAGCGGAGTATGCGCTGATATGAAACTTCCTGGCAGATTAAAATTGTGTGCCGGAACCGGGACTCGAACCTGGGACCTTTGTCTTTCGTGGACAAGCGCTCTACGAAGCCATGTCTCGACCATATTCTTTCTTCCACGAGTGCTAGTCTTGCATGTTTCGCAGGAGAGCTTCTGTGAAGTTTGGAATGTAGGAGGCGAGGTACTGGCGGAAGTAAAGTTGTGAGGCGGCATCGTGAGTCATGTCGGGATAGCTCAGTTGGTAGAGAGCTTGCCCGCGAAAGACAAAGGTCCGAGGTTTGAGTCCCGGTTCCGGCACACAGTTTTAATCTGCCAGGAAGTTTCAACATTTGAGTTGTGTATCGTGCCATTCCTCTGTTACTCGCTACTGGCCGCTTGGAGCGCTAGTATAGCCTAAGCTGCAATATTTCCCCACGGAGTTTCGCGACTGTCTGTGACAGACTGTGGTTTAACACTGTCACGTTTTATGATACAATCATGAACGGTGCGGGCCACTATGGGCATCTTCAGATGCTGCGGGTAGCATCTGGAGAACTAAGTGTGACAATGCATATGCAGCATCTGAAGGTACAAACTGTGCGCTGGGATCAGTTGCAAACGCATCTCAGAACGTCGATGAGAAAAAAACACCTGACCAATCTTCCTAGATAATTGATCTCTTGTTCCTAATAACTAGTTGCGGGTTTTCATCGATTTATCCAAGTCGTTCAATCCACAATTAAGGACATCAACTATCATTGCTTTTTTTTATTAATCAGTTGGGCCGGAAAATTTTCCCGCTAACGATAAAACGAAAATAGCTGTTTTTAGGGAAATAACGCGAAATCAGTGATTTTTTAGAGAAATCCCGGGATTCCTAATTTTCTAAAACAAAAAAGGACAAATCTCAGGGCAGTAGTTTCTTCTAGCTGATAGTTACTGAATGTTAGAAGCGGGTTTTGACTTCTAATCTGGAGAATGAGGTTTATGTATAATCATTAAATAATAAGTCACTTCACATATAAGAAAATTGATGTGACGAGGAAAGTAGTAATGATAGCCTTTATCAAAAGAAACACTAAGTCTGCCAACAGCTACGGAATTTGATAAAAAGTAATGAGGAATTTAGCCATAATGTGAATGATTTTCAAAGCTACAAAATTAGGCAAATTAGGAAAAAAAAACCAAATAGGGAAAATACACCAAATAAGTCAAAAAAGCCCAATTTGAACAGAAATACTGAATTTGAAACCATTCACATGATATTAAAACAACTAGACCTATATTTAGCAAGATAACAACACTGGATATGGTGAAATAGCACCGGATGTGGCAAAATAACTCCGAATGTACCAGGAAGACTGAATTTGTGAAAAATAACAAAAAGATGCAAAAATTGAAACAACCCTGGCAAAAAATTGTAACGAAGAGGGGTTAAAATACATCTGCCAAATAATAATTTTGATAAAAATCACCGAATATGGCCATACGATAAATGAATTTTCCCTGTGCCTATCAATCACGTAATACTGAAACTACTACTACTAACTATGGAAATTCCAGGTGTTCATTATGACACTACTTTCGTTTTCTTTTCTTTCTCTTTATTTCCGCAACATATTGTCGGCCTTTAATGCTCAATAAAGTAAAAAGTACTTTTGAGGACACCACTTAGAACAAAAGGTATTCTATTATTTATTGTGACGTTTTACTACGACTCTGGTATCTTTCAGTACTAAACATAAATTTATCCATGTTATTTGTTGCACCTTCTTCAAATATTTTGGGGGGGGGGGGGGATGCCAAAAAATTTCGGGTGTTTCAGCAGTAGTAAAAATCCATCTTGACCAAGCAGTGAAAACTATTTCGCTGTATTCACAAAAGTACATTACTTAAAGCGTTACAAATGGTGTAAAAAAATTACTACGTACACTAGCACCACATCACGTTTCAGACAGCGCATAACCCATTAAATCGTTTAATTACGATTTCTTTGAGCAAATAAAATGGCAGTGGTGACATTAAAGGGTGCAGTAACAAACAGGAGAAAGGTATTATTTGAAGTACTCTACTAAGGCTTCTATATACAGTACCAAATTTAGATATTTGTGCACTGTAACATGGCACACGTTGAATTCCGGGAAAGAGTAAGCAGTACTTGTAGTTTACTGGGTTCCGTTAGTGCAACACAGAAAGACCTAACCGAATCTTAGGACTGCTTGAGAGATTTGATTATACCAAAATAAAAGTTTCTTTTAAAAACAGACGATTAGTTAGTCAATTACTCCCCGATATGAGCAGTCCAAGTGGAATCAGCTACATACATTTTTAAGACATCGACGGCGTAGTTCAATTTTAGTAATCAAATCAAATGTTCGTAAAGCTATGAGACCAAGAGTTGCTATAGTTATAAACTAATTAAACTAACTTTTGCTAAGAACAAACACACACACACACACACACACACACACACACACAGAGAGAGAGAGAGAGAGAGAGAGAGAAAGAGAGAGAGAGAGAGAGAGAGAGAGAGAGAGAGAGAGGAGAATTATGTTGGGGAGGAAGTTTTAATGTTCATTTCAATGACTTGTTCCCAGAAACTGCTACAAGAAAATGGCCCGCATCCGCTGCGTTGTCAGCACTTTTACGAGAATGCGGATTACTCATGCTTACGCCGTGAAATTAGGATCTGCTTCGCACGCACACAACACGACGTGAATTACGTGTCTAACAGCGGAGCAACTTTTCGAAACGCGGCACAAGTAACATATTATATCTGCCAGCAGTACTAACCCTCGGCGATGCACATTAGAGCTGTGCCGATTAGTGAACGAATCATTAAATTGAAAGAACGTAAATAAAGAATATAATCTTGGTACGGACAAATCGTCGTTCAAAAGAATCTTAAGAGCTATTGCGTATTTCTGTCTAGTGGATTCAAGTACCATTCATTAGAATAGTATGTTTCTAAGGCAACTGGCGAATCGTGCCGAATTATTACGACGATTTTTTTTTCTTTTTCAGAGAGATTCTGTTGAGGAAATTTAGAGGGCCGGGTTTCATCATGCTGCCGCTACTTACATTTCGCGTAACGATCACAAAGACGAGATACGGGAAATGACGGCTCGCACAGAGAGATATAGCTATTCTTTTTTTCCCATTTGGGAGTGTAATAGGAAAGGAAATGCCTAGTAATGCGGTGTGTACCCTCTGCCATGCACGTTACGGTGGACTGTGGGTTATATACGTAGATGTAGGCTACGAACGCCCGAGAGCAGTGAAGAGGTCGTGTGTGTGTACAAGTGCATTATTAGAATGAAGATCGTGGGTCGATGAATGTTTCTCCCGCATACTAACACTGTTGTTGTTGTTGTTGTTGTCGTCGTCGTCTTCAGTCCGCAGACTGGTTTGATGCAGCTCTCCACGCTACCCCGTCCTGTGCAAGCCTCTTCGTCTGAGAATAAGTACGGCAACCTACATCCTTTTGAATCTGCTTACTGTATTCGTCCCTCGCTCTCCCTCTACGATTTTTACTCCACACACTTCCTTCTAATGCTAAGTTAACAATTCCGTGATGTCTCAGAATGAGTCCAACCAATCTATCCCTTCTCTTAGTCAGTATATGCCAGAAACTCTTTTTCTCCCCGATTCGGTTAAGCACCTCATTAGTTACGTGATCTGCCCATTTAATTTTCATCATTAGCACCACATTTCAAAAGCTTGTATCAACTTTTTATCTGAACTCCTTATCGTCCACGTTTCACTCCCATACAGTGTTACACTCCAGAGAAATGCTTTCAGTAAGGACTTCCTAACATTTAAATTAACATTGGATGTCAACAAGTTTCGCTTCTTAAGAAACGCTTTTCTTCCCATAGCCATTCTGCATTTTATATCTTCTTTGCTTGGGCCTTCAGAAGTTATCTTGCTACCCAAATAACAAAACTCATCTACTACTTTTATTGTCTCACTAAAACTTTGTTTACGTATTTCTTTTATTGATAATAAAATTAAAGGACGAATAATCACTCATTGCGTAAAATATAAGTAGTTTATTGGTTCTAAAATAAAGTGTAAGGTTATTAGAAAATGCCGGCTTTTTGTGAAGAACTGTCCCTCTTTTCATAATTTTTAGTTGGTAGCCGTTCTTACTCACGTGATACGTAGTTTTTTTTTTTAAATAATTAATGTTGCAGCAGTCACTATTTATTAATATTTTTATTGGCAGACGCGTTTCGGCAGCACGCTGCCATCATCGGGTGCATTTTTACAGTTACTGGTTACATTCTTGTTGTGGATGCCAGTGAGGTTATGTTTGTACATTTTTAACCTCTTCAGGAAGATATAGCTAAATGTACAAACATAACCTCACTAGCACCCACAACACACAACATAATAAGTCAAGAACGTAACTAGTAACTGTAAAAATGCACCCTATGACGGCAGCGTGCTGCCGAAACGCGTCGTGCCAATAAAAATATTAATAATTAGTGACTGCTGCAGCATTAATTATTCCAAAAATGCTTATAACACAGTCGCAGACCTCTGAAAAATCCAAATAACATGGATAAATTTATGATACGTAGTTGACGGGGAGAGAATATCTTTTCAGTCCGTGTTATTAGGATATGATGAACTTTTTGCAAGGAGGTTGGATCTATACATTTCACTCCATTCCATGATGGTGGTTGGATCTAGCCTCCTTTACATTTTCAGACTTGTGCCATCTGTGCGGAAACTCCAAGGATGTTTTGGCATTCTAGACTAGAAAGATTCGTGATCGAATCGTAGGAATCGGTTAGCAGTTAGCAGTGTGGGACTGAATAGCAGCGATCGATACCTGTATGATCTTCGCGCTGTCCAGCTGTACTGCACATGCGCAGTGCGGTCCGCGCGCCTGCTTCCGCTGTTAGACAGCTGGTGCATTGCTCAACAGCGACTGCAGGCTGCTTGCGGAGCTGAGTCCGGCGGTCCCTGTTTTGCTGCACCCACAGACAGCGCGGTATGTGTGTGTGTGTGTGTGTGTGTGTGTGTGTGTGTGTGTGTGTGTGGATGGAAAACTCGGGATTTAACTGCCAACCTTCTGTTTCTCCACCATCAGCTGTGTTGTTTTTAGTGCTGCGCAACGGAAAAGCCAGTTTCGCAAGTGGTGACTATCGAAAGGGAGTAATAGAGAAGGAAGTGAGACCAGGAATTAGTCTACACATTCGCAGTGGCGGCTCGTAGAAAATTTGACCAGTGTGCTACAATATTACAAAAATAAACAGGAAACAAAATGTACTAAAATAAAAAGTTCAGTTTTGTATGATTGCCTTTAATTAAATATCAATTAATATTGTATTGACAGTAAGACCTTCAGGGGAATCTATAACAGGGCTGCCAACTGCATGTATTCACTGCAGGTAGTAAATATAACGTATTAATTATAAAGTATTAATTTAGAAGTATTTGAATACGAGCCTCACTCAGATAGGTTTGAGAGACAAAGCGCAAGACGTCTAAGCCAGCGCGCTATTTGACTCTGTATGCCGCAATATTCGTCATATACTATTCTTCCACAGCCGTTACACGCAGCGCGAAGTTCTACTGATCTGGTGCTGCAATCGGTCTCAGCACATGAGCCGCCAGGCCTGACGTCACGTCTGCGCATGCGCACTAGCGAACATACGACTGCGCAACCTCTCTGCGCACGTACCTGCGTGGCCAGTGGCGTAACTATGGGGGGGGGGGGGGGGGAGGGATGAAACCCCCCCCCCCCAGAACCCCCTAAAAAAAGTAAAGATTGAAAACTTGGGGTGTTTTAGCTAATCTTTCATTGGATGGGAGTGAATTAGTTTCTTCAGTGGGAGTGGTGGATGGTAGTTTGTCTGGAAACTAACTAAAATTTTGCTCGTCAAGCAGATCTATCCCCCCTCTCCCAAAGCCAAGTCCTAGGTACGCCACTGAGCGCGGCTGAATCCCACTTCAGCACACGGAGCTGGTTTCCAGCTATCGCGGCGATAACGCTCCAAAATGCGTTTTCATCCTTATTACTAGCATTCTAATACGCATTGGAAGGGAATTGGCATAATTTTATTGTGATATCTGGCTCGTATTCCAAGAGAAAGGATGTAATTTTACAGCGATTTCTCGCTTGCATTCGAAAAGTAATGGCATAATTTTAGTAATAGATTTACAGTGTGCTGCAGCACATTAGCACATTATCACCAGCCGCCACTGCACATTCGCCCCTTGGAGTGTTATTCAATGTGTACGTGTAGTAAGCTTTATAGGTAACTTAAGATGAACATTGCGGAGGAAATACGAGTTCAGGGTGAAAAATCCATACACAAAATACAGTCTCTGCATGCAGCGGTTTTTATAGTCTTCAAATTTGAATTATTTCTTTTGCATGTTGCAGGTGTCTTCCAAGATATCTACAAAGCAAAAATTTAAAATAGGCAATAAGGGAACTTGTATGAAGGGTATTATTTGTCCGTCCATGCAACTACAAAAAGCTGCGATGTTTTTTCACCAGACGCGTTTCGTTCTATTGAATATAAGACATATTTTGTGCTATGGAAATAATAGACACAGATAAAGAAAAGTATAAAAATACATCTGATAGTGTGGCACTGGATGTAAAGAAGCGGAACAGATGCATACTGCTAAAGAGAAGCACAAGATAGAACGACATGGCTGGTTAGTTTACTCACAAAGTGCACGGCTATTCTATATGCAGTCTGAATCGGCCGTAGTGTTCGCCAGTTTGCAACTGAAGTCAGCGGTGCACGCTACGAGTTGTTCTTTACGTCGTTGCTAGTTAATGTAGCCACGACACCGAGAGAACAGACCGCGGAAGGAACAGCTCAGTTACACCGATATGCAAAACTTAGTACTGCATACAGGTGGAAGTTCAAGGTACGACAAAAACTCATTTTCTCTCCAATTCTTTGTGGTCATTATCAATGCTTGAAAACGATTAAAATGCTTAAAATATCTCGACCTCAATGATGGAGGTTTCGTTCGTACTCGAGATATTTTAAGTATTTTAATCGTTTTTAAGCATAGATAATGACCACAAAGTGGTCGAAATCTCGATCTGCCAATAAATAAATATTTTTACGACTGATTGCTGAAAATTTCCACAAGTCAAATACAGTAGTGGAGCACAAATTCCACCATGGAATCAAACTTGACCTCTTCATTAGTTATGCGATCTACCCACCTAATCTTCAGCATTCTTTCAAAAGCCATAACATTGGAAGAAAAAAAAGGGAAGAAACCGAAATAAAAAGTGCTTTAATATGAGACCAAATATGCTGCTTGTATTTGAGTATAATTACTGTCATGAAGAAAATGTTCAAATGTTTGAATAGCTTATGGGACTTAACTACGGGATCATCAGTTCCTAAACTTAAAAACTACTTATGAACTAGGACGGCACAAATATCCATGCCCGAGGGGGGATTCGAACCCCCGACCGTAGTGGCCGTGCAGACCGTGACTGAAGCGTCTCAGTCCCCTCGACCACCGCGGCCGGCTCTCATGAAGTCAAGTTTCGTCAGGTCTCTGAGTGAACCAAAAACATGTTGTTCAGACGTGGAGGAGGCACAGAGATACAGGAAATGCCAGTGACTTGCCTCCCTCTGGCTGCCTGAATGGTACATCAGCAGCTGATAAACGCCACAGTGCTGAATAATGATCTTCGTTGAGCATCAGGGCGTCGTAGTTCCACTCAAACAGTACGCAAAAGAATGATAAACATGCTACTGAACTTCCGACATCCGTGGCGAAGCCCAAGTTTGACACCTATACCATACAGTGCGGTACAAATGGGCCCAACTGATCGCTCAATGGGCTCGTCAGAATTGGCATGAAGCGCTATTCACAGACGAGACTCACATCCGCCGTCAGCCTATCGGAGACGTTCTTTAAGATAGTCTGATTAGCCTGAACGTCGTAACATACACCGTCCAGCGAGAGCAGCAAGGTGGCGGTTCTCTGATGTTATAGAGTGGCATTATGTGGGCCGTACAAGGCAATCAGCTATACGGTACAGGGATGAAATAGTCGGACGTATAGCGTAACAATATCGTCAGAATTTTGGCGAGAGATTCGTCCTAATGGACGATACTCAAACAGCTCCCAGGAACGGAAATTTAACGGTAGTAAGGCACCTGTGTTCATTTGTTTTAAAAGCTTCAAACGCTCCTCATCCGATACATTGATGTGCGGCATCTTCCATATTATAGTGTTGATGATGATTTCATTCTCACCTTGAACTTCAGCTCCTTGATTGTATGAGTGGTTGCACTTAGTAACAGAATAAGCTTCTGTTTAGCATTCATGATAATTCGGTGCATATCCTCAAACTACCCCATAAACTCTTTAGAGGCACACATGCTGCAAACCTTTTGTACTCGCCAACAGTTGGATCTGCAGGCTCATCGGCGAACCAGCATGCGTTTTCTAGAGCATTCGTATCCGAGGGGGCTGCGGAGACGTAGGAATTAAGAGCCGATGCCTTGCCCATGTTACGTGTGCGATCGTCCTCAACGCCATTAAGATCATATCGTATGTCTTGGAACAAGAATACGGTCCTTCATGGTAACAATATCACAAGATTAGAACGGCCAATATTTTTTCCAGACATGAACCCCATCTGATTGTTACCAGCATGATATTGGAGTACCAGGGAAGCAGGTTGCTAGCCTCACTTTCCCAGGGCCCCACGGGGTGTTACCCTTAACGGTTGAGGGACTAACCGGTGGATTTGGTAGTCTTTGCCGTCCGAGCACAAAGGTGGCCACGACTCAGAATATGTCCGAGATGCCCAAACTTTTTCCAAAGTAACTGGTATCCCAACTGTCAAGACCACTAACTTGGTCACTCATACGTTGCTCGTGGTTCATGAACTAGAACATGACTACAGGTTACCTTATTCATAAGATAGAGGTTACAGATATGAAAGTAGCAAGAATGATTGCAGGTACCAATAGATGGGAACAATGGCAGGAGGGTGTCCATAATGAGGAAATCGAAGAAAAGCTGGGAATGAACTCTATAGATGAAGCAGTTAGAGCGAACAGACTGAGATGGTGCGGTCATGTTAGACGCACGGGTTACCTAAGAGACTCATGAGCTCGTCATTGGAGGGTAAGACTGAACGCTGAAAGGCATAATCAGTCTCTAATGATGATGAACCCTATCGAACATTCATGGGTAGGTTAAAAAGGGCTGTTTTCGACGAGATCTACTCCGAAGTGCCATGGAGAAGTGACGTAATCTGGGTCAACAGTCCCTCGATGATGTAGTTGACAGTATGCGACGACGAATACAGGCATGGATCAGTGCCAGAGTACAGTTTACGGGGTATTAGGAGTGCTGGCGTATGCTGAAATGTGCGGCAAAAGTTCAGAACCCGTAGGTTATTGTCGTCAGCTAGTCAATTTCTGTTTTCAAGATTATTAGGGGTTCTTGTGCGTGGTGCAATCTGGTCTTATAATAAAGAGAGCTGAAATGGTTTTGTATATATTTCAGGGAAAACTGGTCATTAATTCCTAGAATAGTAATGATACAAAAATTGTTTGTTGTGTACGTCCGCCGCGGTAGAGTAGCCAAGCGGTCTTAAGCGTCTCGCTGCGGAGCGCGCGGTTGCTCGCCGTGGAGGTTCGAGTCCTCCCTGGGGCATGGATGTGTGTGTTGTCCATAGGTTACTTTACCTAGGTTTAAGTATTTTGTAAGCTACGGACTGATGACCATGCAGTTTGGGCCGATAGATTTACAAACATTTGAACATTTGTGTACGTCACGAGCGATGACAGCAGGGCTTCCGTAGCGAGGAGAGGGTCGTCACGTCTTCGTCGCGAAGGGAGGGCGGCAAGGGTGGATGAAATTTGATTGCCCGCCCGACCGTAAATATAATCACAGTAAGCGAATATGGTCGGTGGCAGCCTGAAATGCTGTTAGGCGGCCATCAGGCCATAACCGGGAGCCACCGGGGCACGCGCTGCGGAGGGAGGTGTCGCTTCACGGCCCCGGGCGCTCAGTGGTCCCTTCGCTGGGCGTAATAGGGCAGAGGGGAAACCCAAACTTCCCTGCCTACACCGACTGCGCCAGGAAATTGCTCCAGCGGGTGTTCGCACCTTAATTTGGCCGAGAGTGACGATTCGCTTCCCCGTTGCCTCGAGGCTTGCCGCGAGGGAAGGCGGTAAAAAGCGCGGCTGCTAAATGAACTAAGCTTTGTCACAGGACAGCAGGACGTTCAACACTGTCTTATACAACAGTGTATTGAAGAAGATATAGATGTAAACTGTCAGAAAAAATGGCGTACACCAGGATAAGGTCATTTTATCGATAAGTGAATAATGATTTTTTGAAAGTCCTCTAAAGCTTTACGTATTACGCAGAATTTACACGACAACAAGTCTCAGAATGTTTTATAGAACAAACATTCGTAGTACAGCAAAGTCCCGAAAACTGTCTAATGTGGACCGAACGATGGCCGAGTTTGTGAAAATGCCAGTTTATCGGGAATGGAGTTGAAAAAAAGAATAGTTAAGATTTTATTATGAAATAGTTTGTATTGCTACTTTACAATACAATAAAAATGATGGAATACAGTAGCACAAAATAAATTTAATACAATATCTAAGATATTATATTCTTTACTTACACTCTCAGGGACTTCACAAGACGCGATTAAGAAATGACAAAGGCTGTAGGCAGACTGAGTGGCAGCCGCGTCACTTAAGTGTCATTGTTGTCTGCTGTAACCGAGTTCGTTATTTGTCCATCAAGCTGGTTTTAAACGACACCGTGAAAAAATGCTCTCCCGTACTTCTGATCACGACTGTTTTAGTATGAAAACGCATCTACATACTGCATGATACTCAAAGGATTCTTAAATAGAGTGTGCGTGGGAAAATAAAAGATGTCTTGGCCCATACATAGCATATAGCCTGTAACTGCTGCACACTACGATTTCACTTGCATCCTGCATTATGCGAGCACAAAATAATTGCAGGGGGTATGCCGGGGTGTCGCCAAGTTATCCGGACTGCCGAGTTATCCGGACTGCCGGTTTACCGAGTGCCGAGTTTTCGGGAATCTACTGAATCTGATTTATAGGGAAATAGGCTAAAACCGATGGTTGTAGTTGACTGGCCGACATCTGTTTATACTTTTAGTCGTCTCTTGCTACCGGGAAGGAAAAACTGCTCCCGAAACCGCAGGGAGTGGGGGTGGGGAGGGGGGGGGGGAAGCTCACAAATACAATAGGCGTGATGACCCCCACCTCCCTGATACCACTCTCTGTTGAAGCAGCGCGCCTGCATTCCGCGCTTTGATACGGCAGGATGGCGGCGTGGCTTGAGCAGAAGCGCTTGACGCCAGTGGAGAACAGCAGTTTGGAGGGTGTCTGGCCTGTAATTGGGCCGTAATGCCGCGTGTCCACCTGCCACGTGATAACCCAGGCTGGGCTGGGGCGGCCGCTATTAGAACAGAACTCGTTCCGGCGGTCCTTCCCAGGCCTCGAGTGTGTGTGAGTGTGTGTGTGTGTGTGGGGGGGGGGGGGCACTGATGGGAGACCGGGTCATTAGCGTGCTGCGACATCCACTCAGGCGGCCAGCTGCACTTCTTCAGCGCTCACGAGTGGCGTGCCGAGAAACAAGCGGATCTCTCGTCGCCGAACCTTTCTACTGGGGCGTCTGGCTGCAGTGTCTCGTCTGCACACGCCATCACCCGACACAGCCCTCGCCTTTTCACTAATTCCGCCATTACGAGGACACCACTGCTGGTGCTGCGCTTAACAGTACCTTAAACACCTGCGTCTACTGTATATTACGTTTCTTCGTGAATGTGTCAGCTAATGAGTATCTCAAATTAAGTACAGTACAATTACAACGTTGACTGGAATACACTCTTTCAAATTATGAAGGTAGCAGATCTACAACATAGTGAACGAAAAGTTGTGTATAACTTGTTCAAAACCAGACATCGAAGGACCTGGAAGAGCAAGTTAACGGCAGAATGTCGAAAGGAGAGTGGAAGATGAGCATTAACAAGAGCGAAACAAGCATTATGGAATGTAGTCGAATTAAATCAGCCGATTAGATTAGGAAAATGGATAATGAAAGTGGTAGTTGAGGTTTGTTGCTCGAATAGCTAAATGTTCAAATGTTTGTACAGCTTATGGGAGTTAACTACGGGGTTATCCGTCCCTAAACTTACAAACTACTTATGGACTAGCTAAGACTAAGGACGGCACAAATATCCATGCCCGAGGGGGGATTCGAACCCCCGACCGTAGTGGCCGTGCAGACCGTGAGCGCCTCAGTCCCCTCGGCCACCGCGGCCGGCCTCGAATAGCTAAATGACTCATGATGGCCTAATTACAAAAGACATAAAAGAAAAGCTTTTCTGAAGAAAAGAATTTTGTTGACATCGAATATTACTCCGAGTGTTAGTAACTCTTTTTTGAAGGCATGTGTGTATAGTGTACTCTTGTAGACGAGTGAAACGTGACAACGAGTTCAGACAGAACCTGGTAGAAGTTCTGATATTTTTTGCTACATCAAAATACGGAAGAAAAGTAAAATATATTTCTTATTACCGTATCCAAATTTACTTGAGGAACTTTAAATGAATAGCTCGAAGGCAAGCAAGCAGTATTATTTAAGGGATAATATGTCAGTCAAGGGATATTATGAGGCTAATCAGAGGATTTTGCTCACTCAATGATTATAAATCTTAACTTCCTGTTTGAAAAATTTTGTTCTTATGGACACTTTCACTGTTACACATGTTCTCTTTCCAATGTATTCTCCTCGTCTATGCTGATAGACACCATTCCTGACAGTATCAAACATTAATAATTCGATTTTAAGAAAAGTATTCATAAGAAGTATGATAATGTCTTGTTGATTACCGTTGATGTACAGTATCAAATTAAATGAAGCATCACATGAAATTTTAAAAGGTTTTTCAGAGGTGAAAGAGGTATGGGGCTGATTTTCCCTGTACAAGGAAGCATAATGTGTGTAGATTACATGTAAAAAAATAATTTAAAATTGAAAGGAAAAGACGTTGTTTCGTTCTCGAGAAATTTGTGTTTATACCTGGTGGAGCATCACTTGTAAAGCTGCAAGTTCTGTACCTACCTATGTCAATCATGTGGCCATATTTCATAAGCGCTTCAAGATGTCAAAGCAAAAAATGAGACGTGTATGTTGCACGATGAAAATCTTAAACTTCGTATTGAGCCAGTTACGGAAGTAACTGGTCTGCAGTAATCAGAGGCCAGGCGGAACCGGATGAATCAACACGTCAATAGTGTTAAAGGAAAACCGCGAAGCCACGTCCACAGCACTTGCGGCGCGGGAAAGCATCAGCTGAGCATTAGCATTTCGTCCACAGAATTTGAAGGGGTTAACACCATCATTTCGTCAAAAGGACCAGAATGACCTAAAGAAACTAACAACAGTAATTTGTCATATACTTTTCAAAATAAAAAGCCAAGATCGCACATTAATGATTTATTAAATGACAACCGGTTTCGGTGCACTGTGTCACCACCATCTGGTCTCATATATGTCACAACCACAGCCACATTTTGTAAGCTGTCATGTTTTTAACTTGTGTATTTTTATATAGTGACTAAGTGCAATGCTGCACTTCTTATTTTATACCCAATTTTTTTAACAAGATGACCAGCTTGTAACAAATATGTGACCTGATGATGGTAACACAGTGCACCGAAACCGGTCGACATTTAATAAATCATTAATGTGTGATCTTGGATTTTTATTTTGAAAACTATAAAACGATCAGATCGCCTCCAAACCCGACTATGTCAGGTAATCTTAACAGAGATTTGTGTTTTCACTGGGACAACGTTCACACAGATGAAGGATGTAGCAGCCACTCCTCTTCAGAGGTTGGAATCATCAGTCAGACGTGTGTGTGTGTGTGTGGGGGGGTATTAGTTTAATTAGTTTGTTACTCTAGGGACCGATGACCTCAACAACTTGGTCCCTTAGCTTTGCAAAGATTTGAACATTTTGAGGGCTGTGAGACGTGGGCAAAGTATTGGCCGAGAGGTGGATGTGCACAAGAACTCCTAGTCCACAAACAAAAACTCTCCGCGTCCACAAACAAATCTTCAGACACCTTTCACAGTGAAGCATCCCTCTGGATTGGCGGCTTCGATAGGAAACAACTAGAACGAATGGTGTGCGATAAACCGAGAGCAAACTGGTATCTCTACGAAGTTTTCTCTTTCCACCGCAGAATGCGTCACGCAGCCGACGGTAGGTCGTTATATGAGGATTTAAAGGCCTCCCGCCCACGTCACCACCGACGTCGTGAGAGCAGCAGGAAAGCCGGTGGCCTGTTAGCCTGGCGACTTTGATGCGAGCCGCGCCAGCCGACTAGTAGGTGGGGTGCACCCGGTGTGAAGGCCGCACGACAACCGCCCCCGCCCTCGCGTCTTCCCAGAAAAGCGCTTGTGCAGCCCCGCCTGGCGTTGCGCAACTTCGTGGCACGCGCACGCGCTGTTGTCGAGGAAAGTGATTAGGGGTTTAATTTGCGGGTCACGGCCGAGCCGAGTCAACTGCCGGGGCAGTCCTCAGCTATTACTAGACCCTAGCCGCCACCGCCGCATCGATTCGTGCGGCTAGCATCCGACCGCCGTTCCCACACCGTCAGCTGCCGCCGAAACGGCCTCTGCGGCTCCCAACAAAATGTTTGTATAGTCTATGGGACTTAACTACGGGGTCATCAGTCCCTAAACTTACGAACTACTTATGAACTACTTACGAACTAGGACGGCACAAATATCCATGCCCGAGAGGGGATTCGAACCCCCGACCGTAGTGGCCGTGCAGACCGTGACTGAAGCGCCTCAGTCCCCTCGGCCACCGCGGCCGGCGGCTCCCAAAACACGCTCCCTTTGTTGTCCTGCCGGCCGCGGTGGCCGAGAGGACTGAGGCGCTTCAGTCACTGTCTGCACGGCCACTACGGTCGGGGGTTCGAATCCCCCCTCGGGCATGGATATTTGTGCCGTCCTTAGTCTTAGTTAGTTCATAAGTAGTTTGTAAGTTTAGGGACTGATGACCCCGAAGTTAAGTCCCATAGACTATACAAACATTTTTTTTGTTCTCAGTTACGGTTGTCAACAGAGTTTCAACACCCTCTCTCACACACCTAATGTAACCTTAAAGGATGGCGCGAGTTTTTTTTTTTTTTTTTTTCAATAATGAGAATACTAAAAGGGAATTTTGGCCCACTTTAGGTTACGATTGTAATGATTGTTCAAATGTGTGTATAGCTTATAACACTTAACTACGGGGTCATCAGTCCCTAAACTTACAAACTACTTATGAACTACTTACGAACTAGGACGGCACAAATATCCATGCCCGAGAGGGGATTCGAACCCCCGACCGTAGTGGCCGTGCAGACCGTGACTCAAGCGCCTCAGACTCCTCGGCCACCACGGCCGGCTTACGGTAGTAACACTGAAAGTGGGCCTTTGCGATCGTCTTTTGACAGCTCGAAATTTAAATGAAAATAACGGCTTAACCATTCATCTGACACGAAAACAGAATAACCGAATTTGTAGAGGAGAAAATTCTCTGCAACTTTGCTCTTTTATGTTTTCTTCCTATCTCGTATCGTTTCAGAGATATTTGCAATAATAATGGCGATTTTGGGATGTCTGTCTGTCCGTAACGTGTTCCCTGTTTTTAAGACAAACCGCTCAACCCATCAGCACCAAATTTTGCACACATAATTGAGGGCCGCCAGAGACCAGAACCTGCGTTTTTCATATTTTTGGGACAAAAAATACGGTAGTAATAAAAAAATTAAAAAAAGCCGTTTGTAATATAATTGTAATTGCAACCGAACCGTTCATCTGTCACGAAAATTGAATAGCCTAATTGGTAGAGGGGAAAATTCTCTACAACTTCTCTCTATTATGTTTTTCCATATCTTTCAGCGTTGCAGAGATATTTGCAAAAGTAATGGCGATTTGACGACGTCTGGCTGGCTGTAACGTGTTCCCAGTTTTTAGGTGGAACAGATCGACACCAAAATGTGCAGACATAATTGTTGGCTACCAGAGACCAGAACCTCGCTTTTTGAAATATTTCGGACACGAAATACCTTAGTAATACCAAAAAAGGCCGTTTGTAATTTAATTTTAATTGCAAATAAACCGTTTACCTGACGCGAAAATCGAATAAATGAATTTTTAGAGGAGAAAATTCTCTACAACTTTGTTCTCTTATGTTTTTTTTTTCATATCTCGTATCGTTTGAGAGATTATTGCAAAAATAACGGAGTTTTGACACCCTCCATTGAATTAACGGAAACCAGCCGTTCGCAGAACTCCCTGGCAACCGCCATCTTGCGTTGCTTATTTGATTATTTTCTTATTGTAAGTTGCACGTGGCCACTTCAAAGCAATGGCGCACTGAAGAATTAACAAAAGACGTCGTCCTTCGTAAGATATATGGTAATGTAGTGTCTACAAATGCCATATTAGCATCAGTGAACAACGACCATGAATAGTATGAAATTAAAGAATACAACTTCTAACGCTCAGCTGTAGGATAGTGGGCAATGCGTTGGATTGAGGCTCTGGAGGTAAGTGGTTCGAAACCCGCCACTGTCTAATTTTTTTTTCCTTAAAGGTTTTCAGACATTCTTATTAATTAAATGTTTTTATTTAGATTATTATTTTGGTCGAAAATGTTTGCAAAAACTTATAAAACTACAATTCTAAAGTGGGCCGTAAAACACGTCAGTGCGATTTTTTTTCTCTTAATATTGCGAACACCAGAAGATGCAATGGAAAAGTAAACTGCACTGCTTTGCTGTGATCGGAGGAGCGCTAGTGATCTTTACCAATAACAATCTTCGATAAGGGACACATCTGGTCACGCTAACGCGATCTTTTTGTGATGATACACATTTTGGGTCTATAACGTGGAATGGCAGAGCGCTCTAAGGCGCCTTGCTGCGAAGCGCATGGTCGCTTCCCGTCGGAGGTTCAAGAGCAAGTCCTCCCTCGTTTGTGTGTGTGTGTGTGTGTGTGTGTGTGTGTGTGTGTGTGTGTGTGTGTGTGTGTGTGTTTCGTCCTTAGGTTAGTTTAAGTAGTTTGTAAGCCTAGGGACTGATAACCAGGTAGTCAAGACACACAGATTTACAAATATTTGAACATTTGATTATAACGTGATTGTAGAAGATTTTATAACTCCTCCATTCTGTTATGCTACACTACAGACAAATGCTTTCAGAAAGGACTTCCTAACATTTAAATTAATATTGGATGTTAAAGAGTTTCGCTTCTTTAGAACAGCTTTTCTTCCCATAGCCATTCTGCATTTTATATCTTCTTTAATTCGGCCATCAGAAGTTACCTTGCTACCCAAATAACAAAATTCATCAACTACTTTTGTCTCATTACCTATTCACCATCGCCGGATCTTCTGACATTACATTCCATTACCTTCGTTTTACTCTTGTTAATGTTCAGCTTATATCTTCCTTTCAAGACACTGTCCATTTCATTCAATTGCTCCTCCAGGTTCTTTGCGGTCTCTGACAATTACTGTGTCATCGGCAAACCGCAATGTTTTTATTTCTTCTCGCTGCACTTTAATGCCCTCTCCAAATTTCTCCTTACATTCCTTCACTGCCTGCTCAATGTACAGATTCAACAACATTGGGGAAAGGCTTCAACTCCCTTTCCAACGTCTGCGTCCCTTTCTTGCTCTTAGACTCTAATAACCGCTGTCTGGTTTTTGAATAGGTTGAATACAACTCTTCGCTCCCTATATTTTACCCCTGCTACCTTCAGAATTTCAAAGAGTCGACATTGTCAAAAGCTTCTTCCAAATCGACAAACGCTAAAAACGTAGGTTTCCCTTTCCTTAACTTATCTTCTAAGATAAGTTGTAATGTATTGCATCCCGTGTCCCTACATTTCTCCTAAATCAAAACTGATCTTCCCCGAGGTCGGATTCCACAAGTTTTTCCATTCGTCTGTAAATAATTCGTGTTAGTATTTTGCAACCATGACTTGTTAAACTGATAGTTTTCACACTTGTCTGCACTTGCTTTCTCTGGAATTGGAATTAAGATATTCTACGTATATAGCCTACTAGCTTAAACCCGCGGCTCCGCTCGCATGTTGGTTGATTATGATAGATAAGCTATATTTCAGTAGTGTGCTATGAGACTGGTTTTGAAGGATGAAATAAAATACAATACCTTCTTTAGAAACAATCATTTGTAATCAACATTCAAATAAAAAAAATATGTGAAGTACTTAATGATCTATGTCTAAAAATGTGAATGTCTGTTCGGTGTACTTTTATCCGAGGTATGTTGTCTGAATGTGATCTATTAAAAGTAGATGTACTGTTGTAATATGTGTAAAGTAACGCAATGCACATTTATCTACGAAGTTTAAATAATAATTAAATTAATGTAATTAATTTGACTAATTTTTGAGGAAATGTAGCTGATAAAGCGGAACTGAAAAATATTCCTATCAGATTGCAGAAGTCTATGCGTTTATCAGGAAAGTACGTAGTTTAGATCAAATAACACTTAAAAACGTACTCGTTTCGAAGTATCCAATCACGAAATTCAACAATAAGGATTGTAATAATATCACAGATCGATCACTTGATGTAATGCGCGAAACGTCAAATGGATTTTTTTTTAAAGAGATGTATTAAAAGAAATTTCTTTTTTTCTACTTTATTTATTTATTCTTATATTTCCTTGTTCGTATGCTTATCCTTACAGAGAATCGCTGGCCTTCAGTCCGATTTTTTTAATAATTTGACGACTTTCAACCACCATATCTTCCACCCGCTTATAACTATCGGCATGGAACTGCCACGGTGTACAACGGGAGATATATATTCCACCCTTTTATCATTATGAACCCTCAAGCAACAATGCAACTAATAAAACCATTTTCAAAGAGTAAATATAGTTTTCAAAGAGTAATTATTGCTCCGCATTTCGCGTTATATTCTTCAAAATTACTAAATATCCATCAGATCGCTATAAAACCGTGCGTAAATACTTCCTCAGGTATAAATTAGTAACTGTACAAATATTTATGTCTCTGCATCTTGTCGGTCGACCGTGATGAGCGTACACCGAACAGACATTCACATTTATAGATGTAGATACCCACAGATTAGACAAGAATGAATTAAGAGTTACGGTCCGAAAATCGTCGCGTGCGCTAGCCCTTACAGAAAACTCTTAGTCCAAAATCACATCAAATATAGCCAAGGAAACGACGACAGTTTCAGGATAAAAAAACACCGAAAGCATTCTGCAAAGATAAATGTAATTTACGAAGTGTCTCTGAAGTGTGGTGGGATACAAACTAGAACGGTCCGCTAAGAATACGCCGTTTGTCAACAAGCCCGCCAAGTGCCGCGAACACTACACTCGCGCGTTTACAAACAGCGCGGCGTTGAGGCGCATACTCGGCCAGACGGCTTCCCCTTCGGCCAGAACTGCCGCTTCCGCCGTCGCCCTGTCATCGCAGAGAAATGCGCGCTGGAAACCCCGGCGTTTCTCGCGCTGAGCGGTTTCCCGCTGACGTTCCAGCAGAGGCGAGCGTCTGGCCGTGGCCGGCCCACAAACAGCCGCTTGTGCAAGCAGCACGAGACCGACTCAGCGACGCTGCTGTCCACTTTTCATTCTCCAGCACAAAGTCTTTCCATTAAACGTTTCTTCCGCCTCTGTCTCTGTTTTCACGAACGTCAACTAAAACATTCTGCTCCCTACATATATATATATATATATATATATATATATATATATATATATATATATATATATATTTTTTTTTTTTTTTTTTTTTTTTTTTTTTTTTTTTTTTTTTTTTGGCCCACTTTAGGTTACGCTACTAACAGTAAAAGTGGGCCTTTGCGATCGTCTTTTGGCAGTTCGAAATTTAAATGAAAATAACGGCTTAACTATTCATCTGGCACGAAAATTTAATAACCTAACTGGTAGAGGAGAAAATTCTCTACAACTTGCTCTCTTAGGTTTATATATATATATATATGTAGCGTTTCAAAGATATTGGAAAAAATAACGGCGATTTTGGGATGTCTGTCTGTCTGTCTGTCCGTCCGTCTGTCCGAAACGTGTTCCCTGTTTTTAAGACGAACCGTTCAACCGATCAGCACCAAATTTTACAGACATGATCGTAGGCTGCCAGAGACCAGAACCTCCCTTTCTCAAATTTTTCGGACAAAAAATACGGTAGTAATACCTAAAAAAGCCGTTTGTAATATAATTGTAATCAGTGGCGTAACTAGGACTTGGCTTTGGGAGGGGGGGGGGATAGATCTGCTTGATGAGCAAAATTTTGGTCAGTTTCCAGACAGACTACCATCTACCACTTCCATTGAAGAAACTAATTCACTCCCATCCAATGAAAGCTTATGGTAAAACACCCCAATCTTTACCTGATTGCTGTTATATGACTTTTTTTTTTTTTTTGGTAGTGGGGGGGGGGGGGTTCTATCCCCAACTTCCCCCCCATAGTTACGCCACTGACTGTAATTGCAAACGAACCGTTCATCTGATACGAAAATTGAATAACCTAATTGGTAGAGGAGAAAATTTAGCTCCCCTACGTTTTTTTCACATCTCGTATCGTTTGAGACGGAGATTTGACACCCGCCGTTGAATTAACGAAAACCAGCCGTTAGGAGATGTCACGTGACATTCCTCGCCCAGAACTCTCTGTGGCATACGCCATCTTGCTCGTATTTGATGACTTTCTTATTGTAACTTACACGTTGTCATTTCAAAGCAATGGCCCACTGAAGAATTAACAAAAACACATCGTTCTTCGTACGATAAATGATAATCTAGTGTCTACAAATGCCATATTAGCATCAGTTAACAACGGCCATCAATAGTATGACATTATTGGAGTCATCTTCTGATTGATAACCGTAGCGTAGTGGGCAAGGCGTTAGACTACGATGCCAAAGGTCGGTGGTTAGGAGCCCGGCACTTCTTAATTTTTTTTCCTAAAAAAGTTTTAGATACACTACTTTTTTATTATTTAGATTATTATTTTGGTCCAAAATGTTTGCAAAACATATGAAACTACAAATCTAAAGTGGGCCGCAAAACACGTCAGTGCGATTTTTTTTTTTCGAATTATCATATTTTTTATTAATGTCTGGCAGAAAAGTGTTGATGGTAGGAATCTTGTTAACCGCTTCGATATTAAGAAAAAAAAAAAAAAAAAAAAAAGGTTCAAATATTTGTAAGGCTTACGGCGGGGTCATCAGTCCTTATGAGGGGGGGGGGGGGGGGGGGCGATTCGAATCCCCGACGGGAAACGGCCTTGTGCATCGTAGCATAGCGCCTCAATGCGCTCGGCCGCTCCGCCGCGGCTGCTTTGATCTGAACGAAACTATATCTTTTATCAAAGCTAGACTTATGAGTCTCGAGAGAGTTTCCGCGATCGTCATATGGATTAAATTATTTAATTTCCGTCACCAGATCGCATTTATTTTCTAGAACATGACCGGTTTCGGGACAGTTGCCCATCTTCAGATCTGTTAACAAATGTTTCAATTGAATGTAAGCTACTATTTACTACGTATAATATCAAAAAAGTTTATGGAAAAATATTTTAAAAAGGGAAAAATACCAATTTTATGATGTTACAGATTAACTTGTCGCGTGATGACCGGAGTATTCACAGTCGTTTCTAAAATATATTAGCTCCTGAGGCTTTATATAATGTGCTTCCAATCATCTGATTGGTGGATACATTTTCGTTAAAGTTATTCTGAATAAGTGATGATTGACTTACACATAAAATCATTTCTAAAATCAAGGTGTAAAATATCAATCAAGGTATAAAATAGAAGTAACAACTGAGATGCATTAGCTGTCAAACTATAAAAAGGCTTAAAAATACTACATTGGGTTCTGAATACACATTAAAAACATTTTAAGTCAGTTGCGTGGTTAGGGTATATCGCCCCAAATTTGCAACTGGATAGGTGATTTCCTATCAGAGAGGACACAGTTTGTAGTAATCGATTGTAAAGCATCGACTAAAACAGGTAAGATATCGGACGTTCCACGGGGTAGTGTTATTGGTCCTCTGCTGTTCCTTATTTACATAAACGATTTGGGAGAAAATCTAAGTAGCTCTCTTAGGTTGTTTGCAGATGACGCCGTCATTTACCGTCTAGTAAAATCATCTGAAGATCAAAACCAACTGCAGAACGATCTGAACAAGATATCACTACGGTGTAAAAATTGGTAATTGACTAAATAATGAGAATTGTGAAGTGGTCCACATCAGTACGAAAAGAAATCCATTAAACTTTGTTCACAAGATAAATCAATCGAATGTGAAGGCCGTAAACTCCACAAAATATCTAGGAATTACTATTATTACAGGAAAACTGGAAATAACACGTAGATAATGCCGTGGGAAAGCCGAACCAGAGACTGCGTTTTATTGGCAGAACCCTTAAAAGATGCAAAAGAACTACTAAAGAAACTGCATTCAGTACGATTTTCCTTTTTTTTTTTTTTTTTTTTTTTTTTTTTTTTTTTTTTTTTTTTTTTTTAGTACTGCTGCACAGTGTGGCATCCTTACTAAGTGGGTTTGACGGGGGACGTGTCAAAGTGTCAAAGAAGGGCACTTTCCGGGACAGGAAGGTAGCCAGCCCCGGTTCGAATCCGCCCAGCAGTTTAAGGATGTAGGTCGGAGTGCCGGTCAGCCAGGGTGTGGTTTTTACCCCGTTTTCGCATCCCACTAAACGAATACCGGGCTAGTACTGAAGTCCCGCTTAACTTACACGATTCACAAATATTTACAAAACATTCGACGAGTTTCAAGTGTATACGCTGACAATTGCGGTACACACACATTTCATCGCGCGAAGTAACGGGGTGGCAAAAGGAAGGATATCCCGCCACGTCTTGACATGTCAAATTAGAAACATCTGACTCTACGAATGCAGCACTAAAACTACGAAAAAGATTTCCGGAAATGACTTTTCGTACTTGTGATTTCCAATAAAACATCATTTCTTAGATTCCGAACAATGTCTTGGATATATTTTTAATAAATTGCTTGCCAAAAACCTGCCCTTTCTTCAACTAATCAGTTTCTCACATCCCATATTTAGTGCGTGAGAACGTCTCAGTTGTGGTATTGGATTCGTCATTTCCTGTCAGAAAGGACACAGTAGTAACTGACAGAAAGTAATGGAGTAAAACAGAAGTGATGTATGGCATTCCCCAGGCAAGTGTTATAGGCCCCTACTGATCCTTGTCTTTATGAACGATTTACGATACAGTGAGAGCAGCTCTTTTACACTGTTCGCGTATGAAGCTTTCATTTATCATCTAGTGAAGTCACCAGGAAAGCACATACATCTGCAATACGATTTAGATATCTGAACGTTGCAAAAATTTGCAGTTGACCGTACATAATGAAAAGTGTGAAGTCATCCACAAGAGCACAAAAATCAATCCGGAAAACTTCACTTACTCGACTCATCAATCAAATCTGAAGGCCGTAAATTCAACTAAATAGCTAGGAATTACAATTACGAACAACTTTACTTGGAAAGCGCAAGTTAAAAAGATCATGGAGAAGCCGAGCTGGAGGCTGCTTTTCATTGGTCGAACACAAGATGCAATAGTTCTGCTAAAGAATCTGCCTACACTACACTTTCCCGTCCTAATTTGGAGTACTGCTGCGTATTCTGAGATCCCCGCGAAGTGGGACTGACGGAAAATACAGAGAAAGTTCAGAGAAGAGCAGGTAGTTTTGTGTTATCGGAGAAAGTATGTCACAGAAATGATGGGCGAGTCAGACTGGAAATCACCAAAAGGCGTTATGCGTTGCGGCGAGATCTATTTGCGAAATTTCCTCGCCTTCTCCTCCGAATGCGAACGTATTTTGTTAGCACCCACCTAAAGAGATAAACAACGAGCGCAACAAGATAATCTCTATAAAATAAGCGAAAACGTACTGAAACCCCAGTTCGGGTGCATTGTTGCGAACTCTAGTCTAACAGTAATTTCATTAAACCTTTTTTGTTTCATATCCTGCACTCGATCAATATGCAGTGAGACGGATTATTGTCTCCGCTACTACCTTATGTTAGCTCAGTTTCGCAGGTTATTATACTTATGTTTATGTTGATTAATGATTTCAGATGTTAATACTTTATGTTATGTGATTCTTAAGGAAAGTTCTGTTGTTTCTTATGTTTCATGTGCTGTTACGGCGATTCAATCTACGAGAGAAATATCTTCACCGCCGAACTCTAAGGAGTAAACATCAGGCCACTTCAAGACACGGGTCGACGGCCACGAGGCACAAGATGATGCTGGTCGTTACGGTCGCCGCCGAATTTTTTTTTTTTTTTTTTTTTTTTCCTTTTACAATATTAACAGAGATGATTTGTAAAATCGAAATGAATCAAAAATTAGTCTTTGTTTAGCTCTTGTCGAGTGATGACATGTATATTGTGAGAACAATAAAATGTTATAACCTCTTGAACTTTAATAGTGTGTTAAAAATTATTCTTTCAACCTTTTATAAAATTTGCAAGATATATCCACAGTGATATTATTTGAAATTTATACATCGTCGAGGGGTTTTTTATTACAATTCTGACAGATTTTTATATCAGTGAAAGTTAACCTTCCGACAAGGTAAGAAGATACTTGAGTTTCAGAAAATCGATTCTTTATATACGAGGCGTGTCCAGAAAGTAAATTCCATTTCAATTTATCTCCGCTGCAGCGCTGCGATTGCAGTTCCGCACATGCACTGTAGACGATATGTATCAAGGAGAAGAACGTGCGCCATTTGGAGATCGCTGTCAATTACGTACGCGTTGTTGTGCTTGTTTGAAATGTCAGCGTTGATTGATTCGGTTTCTGAATGCGAGGAAAGTGAAACCAAGTGAAATTTATCGGCAAATTTGCGATGTTTACGGACCAAATGCGATAATTGGTTCTATGGTAAGGAGATGGGTCCGATAGTTCAATGGCGGGCGTAGTGATGTACACGATGAAGAACGAACCTTTGGTTACAGAAGAACTGGTTCACGCGATCGGTGACAAGATCCAGGACAACCGTAGGTTTACAATTAGTGCTCTCGCTATGGACTTTCCCCAAATCACTTCACTAATGACGACGAGCTGAAAGAAACTGTTTCCAATTGGCTGAAGACACAGGCGGCAGATTTCTATAAAGAAGTTATACAAAACCTGGTGCCACGATATGACAAATGCCTGCAATATTTCTGCAGTTATGTGGAAAAGTAGTTTAAGAGTTATAGAATTTTGTACAATAAAAATTTCTTCTGTATCTGTGTACAATTCCATTTTATTACCAAATGGAACTGACTTTCTGGGCCGCGGTGGAGTACCCGAGTGGTCTAAACCGTCTCGCTGCGGAGTGCGCGGTTTCTCGCCGTGGAGGTTCAAGTCCTCCCTGGGACATCTGTGTGTGTGTGTGTGTGTGTGTGTGTGTGTTGTCCTTAGGTTAGTTTACCTAGGTTTAAGTAGTTTGTAAGCTACGGACTGATGACCACGCAGTTTGGTCCGACAGATTTACAAACATTTGAACATTTCTTTTACTTTCTGGACGCACCTCGTAGATCGATTATGTATGAATGCAACTTATAATATCTGTGTTGATAACATACATAGCTACGGAATTTTAATTTTGACAGATCACATGAGAACTTTGAAATATTTTATCTGAAGTGACAGTTTCATAGAAAGGTGACAGTCAAATCGAACGCTTCTTCTTTCTATGCAAGAACCTGAAACTGAAATTCGAATAATAGTCCGAAGGTGAATATAAGGATTTTTTTTAATTTTTCGTTGACGCTTGGACGACGTTCGGATCCTGAAGCTGAACACGGTACATCTGAAACTGACATTTCGTCTAACGAACAAGTGGTTGCAGTGTCGTCCCGGCGCAAATTCCAACAGTTTTTACACAGTGGAAAGTGCCCAGTAGGTTATAGATGTGAAAAGAAAACAAAGTCGAATTTCACTGATCGGCCACCGAAGGCTGTACATTCGGGCGATGATATCGGCCACATTGCGACCGTTGGGTGACCTGTTGGAGTACTGGTTTGAAACGATCGACGGCTTCGGCCGATGTCGGTGGACCGGAGCCACTGAAACCGCAGCGATTGGCAGACTGACATGCAATAAAATACATTGTGTACGGCCGTGGTGTTTTTCAGGCGCTGCGGTTGCCATTGCGCTAACCCGCCGCCGCGCGACGCTAGTGCAACTGACGATCAGGTGTGGGCGGGCGTGCGACTGCGGTCGTGCCGACACGACCACGACCACGACCAGGGTGGGCCAGCGCGGCTATCTGCCGCCTTATCAACGGGCCGGCCAAAGACCGGCCTCTGCAAACGGTGCCGAACAAACAGGCCGCTGTCTCAACGCGCTGACGATGGCGTCACTGCAGGGGGCAGCGTTGGCGGTGGGAAACACCGACCGCTAGTACCCATACCGCTATTTCAGTTCTCAATAACCTGTTTTGGCCCACTTTAGGTTACGGTAATAACACTAAAAGTAAGCAATAGGGTAAACCTATTGTGGGTTCCTGGCCACTCGGGGATCAGTGGCAACGAACATGCCGACAGATTAGCCAGGATGGGGACAGAGACTGCATTTATTGGACCGGAACCTGTCCTGACAATCACCAAGGCAATGATCAAATTGGAGCTACGTAACTGGCTCAGAAGACAGCACGTAGAATATTGGACCAATGTCTATCAACAAAAACATGGCAAGGTAATGATGCCAAAGCCATATTTTAAAAGAAGCTCTGCAATCCTAGGCCTGAACAGGAGAGAGATTAGACTCATGGTTGGATTGCTGAGAGGCCATGGGAATTTCAAAAAACACCTACATACAATGGGAATAACAGAAGAGGACCCTAAATGTAGGATCTGTGATGACGGTGATGAAACTGCATCACATCTAATCTTCGAATGCATTGCATTGCAGAGTAAAAGGCATAGAACATTTGTGACAACCAGACCGAAGAAATTATGTCTAATAAAGAACTGGTAAAGGGACTCCTTGCACTGTTCAAGGCCATTGGTTGGCTTTACTAGATATACAGGGAGCGATACCGCACAATAAACTTAGTTTCGGTGCGAGCAGTAGCGGGTTGGTCCAAGACTGTTTTGGCTTCCCTGAGAAAATCAATCAATCAAACACTAAAAGTGGGCCTTTGCGATCGTCTTTTGACAGCTCGAAATTTAAATGAAAATAAGGGCTTAACCATTCATCTGACACGAAAATTGAATAACCGAATTCGTAGAGGAGAAAATTCTCTACAAGTTTGCTCTCCTGTGTTTCCTTCATATCTCGTATCGTTTCAGAGATATTTGCAAAAAATAACGGCGATTTTGGGATGTCTGTCTGTCCGTAACGTGTTCCCACTTTTTAAGACGAACCGTTCAACCGATCAGCACCATGTTTTACCGACATAATTGTAGGCCGCCAGAGACCAGAACCTCTTTTTCAAATTTTTCTGACAAAAAATACTGTAGGAATACCAAAAAAGCCGTTTGTATTGTAATTGTAATTGCAAACGAACTGTTCATCTGACACGAAAGTTTAAAACCTAATTGGTAGAGGAGAAAATTCTCTACAACTTTGCTCTATTATGTTTTTTTTCATATCTTGCATCATTGCAAAGATACTTGCAAAAATAACGGCGATTTGACGATGTCTGTCTGTCTGTAACGTGTTCCCACTTTTTAGGTCGAACCGTTCAACCGATCGGCATCAAATTTTACAGACATAATTGTTGGGTACAAGAGACCAGAACTTCGCTTTTTCAAATATTTCGGGCAAGAAATACGTTAGTAATACCAAAAAAAGCCGTTTGTAATATAATTTTAATTGCAAATAAACCGTTCATCTGACGCAAAAGTTGAATAATCGAATTTGTAGAAGAGGAAATTCTCTACGACTTTGTTTCCTTAAGTTTTCTTCATATCTCGTATCGTTTGAGAAATATTTCCAAAAATAACGGAGATTTGACACCCTCCATTGAATTAACGGAAACCAGCCGTTCGCAGAGGTCACGTGACATTCCTCGTTTATTTTTCAGTATTCGTTTGGTCTCTCTTATAACTGACATTTTTTTTTTTTTTTTCGTGTTTCAATAAGAACCAGGTAAAAACACCGGCATAGCAGTTTGCCATAGCAGCGACGCTGAAAGTTTGATGTAAGTCCTGAAATACGACTAGTGTTTATTTGTGAAATTTCCATTGGTTTGAAATAATCGTGGTTATAGAATGAGGGGTAGCAATGATAAAATATAGGGAACGAAAAGTTGTATTAAACTTGTACAAAAGAATAGAGCAATTATATGAATCAAGGGGCATGAAAGCGACGCAATAAATACGTTGGGAGCCAGACAGAGTTTTAGCCTTTCCCAATGCAATTCAGTATATACTTTGAGGAAGCTGTGAAGAAAAATTTGGAGAAGGAATTAAAGTTCAGGAAGAAAAATAAAAATTTTGCTGTTTGCCGACGATATTGTTATTCGATCAGAGACATCAGAGGACCTGGAAGAGCAATTGAACGGTCTTGAAAGATTGTTTATGTTAATCTTTCATAACATAAACAAGAGCAAAATAACGATATTGGGTTGTAGTCTAACACGATCAGACGATGATCAAAGAATTAGATCAGGAAACGAGATAAAAGTAACAGATGTGTTTTATTTGGGGAGCCAAATTTCTTCTGAAGATCGAAATAAAGAAAATATAAAATGCACACTGGCTATAGGAAGAAAAGCATATCTGAATGAGAATTTTTTTTGGTGATCCAATATTAATTTAAATGTCAGGAAGACGTTTCTGAAAGAAATTTTCTGGAGTGGAACACTGTCTGGGAGTGAAACGTGGACGAAAAATAGTTCAGACAAGAAAAGCTCCCGAAATGTGGTTGTACACATAATGCTGAAAATTAGATGGGCTGATCTCGTATCTATTGAGGTGGTACTGAACACAATTGGGGAGAAATTTCTGGCAAATATGATTACAAGAGGGAATCAACTGGTGGGACAAATTCTGAGACGTCAGCGAATCGTCAATTTAGCATTGGAGGGAAGGCTATGGAGTAACACTCATTGTCATTTGTAACTCTTCTGTTGGCCCCTGTTTGCGTTACAAATGTGGGTTTGCGGATCCGCCTTCATGCAAAACATTTGTTATTTTTATATTCAAACTAGTTTCGGCGGAAAACGCGCCATCCTCAGTGGGTTTTCGTATTTCATCTAAATAAATGTTCAAATGTTTATTAAGCTTAAGGGACTTAACTGCGGGGTCATCAGTCCCTAAACTTACAAACTAATTATGAACTACCTTATACTAAAGACGACACAAACATCCATGCCCGAGGGGGGATTCGAACCCCCGACCGTAGCGGCCGTCCCCTCGGCCACCGCGGCCGGCGTATATAAACTAAAAGAATGCAAAAGGACATATTTTCAAAACTGTAAACATATTGTAGTATACGGTATACACTTATTTTTCGTTGTGTCACTATATAAACATTCATTTCCGTATCTTTCATCATAGCATATTGTTGCAGATGACATGCTGTAGGCCTACACCGTATAAAGGCAAAAAACAGTGTGGAAGTGCAAAATAGCCCAATGATGAAAGGTACGGAAATGAATGTTTATGTAGTGACAACGAAAAATAAGTCTATACCTTATACTACAATATGCTTTACAGTTTTGTAAATATGTCCTTTTGCATTCTTTTATATTAAATACAAAAATCCACTGAGGATGGCGGGTTTTCCGCCGAAACTAGTTTGGGTATAAACATAACAAGTATTTTGCAGTAAGGCGGATCCATAAACTCACATGAGTAATACTCACTTAGGCTAGGTCGATAAACTAATACAGTAAACGGCTTTAAAGGGATGTAGGCGTTCTTATTCAGACATGTTGAGGCTGGCACATGATAGGGGAGTGTGGAGACCTGCATCAGTCTTCGGACTGTGACGACAACAAAAACTGGATAAACCAATCAGTCCCAATTTCTTAACAGTGCTGACGATTCCAGCAACAGACGACTGCGTGGTCGTCAGTCCGTAGCTTACAAACTACTTAAACGAAGGTAAACTAACCTAAGGACAAAACACACACACACACACACACACACACACACACACACACACATGCTCCAGAGAGGACTCGAAACTCCGACGGCGAGCAAACGCGCGCTCCGCAGCGAGGCGCCTACCGCTCAGCTACTCCACCGCGGCTTATCTTTCCACAAACGATTCTTCAAATCAAAAATGTTTGTATAGTCTATGGGACTTAACTACGGGGTCATCAGTCCCTGGACTTACAAGCTACTTAAGAACTACTTACGAACGAGGACGGCACAAATATCCATGCCCGAGGGGGGATTCGAACCCCCGACCGTAGTGGCCGTGCAGACCGTGACTGAAGCGCCTCAGTCCCCGCGACCATCACGGCCGGCAAACGCTTCTTCAGTTGTTACCATATTAATCTTTTCTAACTTTGTTAGCAGCTGATTGTTATTGCTTGCTTAATCTCTGCACTTTGCGTTTAGTCACCTGCTAGCATTGTACATAGACCAGAAAAAGAGCACTCAAGCGCCCGAAACCGATCGTCAGAAATAAATTAATGGCAGCAACTGGTTGCTGCATTTTGTGGATTAAGAATCTTTTCTTTCTGTGCTGTCTTTTCCTGTGGTGTTCGTTGAGTTGAGTGGTATTGCACAATAAGTTGTCAGCGACACGCTGGACTGGACTGGACTGGAGGGGAGGGCAGCCGTTTAACGGTGCAGAAGCGGCTGCAGGCAGGACGGAGCGTGCAACCGCGTCCGTGTCGACACGGCTGCTTGTTCGTGGCGCAACCACAGGCGCTTACGAGTCGCTGCCGGCCAGACCTCGCGTCTGGTACAGGCAGAGCAGCGGGCTACGATGGCACACTGGGCGCGCGGTCTAAAGCCCAGTATACACGATGATCGCGCTAGTAATCAACAGATCACGTTGCGCGCCATCTAGCGATGTAAACGCGGAACTACTAGCATTTCGTGCTCGCAGACGGCGTTTCGTACTAGCTAGTACGCTTTTTACTAGTATCAATTATTTTTTTATTTTTTTATTTATTCTTTGTGTGTGTGTGTGTGTGTGTGTGTGTGTGTGGTTTTAGAGCGCACAAGGTCATTAGCGCCCAGACAAGAACAGATATGCGCTAGATCTCAAAGAAATTGGTAACTGCCAGTTAGAATATCAAGAGAAGGCTAAAAACGAAAGATAAAAACAATGAAAAGGGTTAAATATCCTTTCATAAATTGGCCATGTTGATAAAACGCAAAACTCTAGCAGCTGCTCGTGTGTCATCAGCTAAAATTTCCTCCAGAGTAGACTGAAAGTGAAGGGCTACACGGATATAATTAAAATTAACACAAGACAGTAAAACATGTTGCACCGTCAGCAGTTCACCGCAGGAACACAGCGGTGCAGGGTCGGAGGTTAGCAAATGACGGTGGCTCAAACGGCAGTGACCGATCCGCAACCGGGCCAGGATGACCTTCTCTCGCCGAGAGGAGCGTGAGGAGGTCCTCCAAGCGGTCGGGATCGGTTTTACAGTTCTCAATTTATTGTCCGTAAGTGAGAACCACGCGCTGTGCCAGGACGACAATACTCCGGCGAAGAGCCCGTTGAACATCGTCCGATAAACGCAAAAAGGTAGCCATGCGACGCAAAAGAGCTGCTGCCTTGGCTGCTATGTCGGCGGTTTGATTCCCGGGCACACCTACGTGGCCAGGGACCCACAGAAAAGAAACGTGACAGCTGTCATCTGCTAGCAACTGGAGGGAGCGCTGGATCCGATACACGAGAGGGTCCTTAAGACTCTGTAGGGCACTAAGTGAGTCCCAACAGATGACATAAAAGGGTTGGCGGCGGCGGCAGGTATACAAAACAGCCTGGAGGAGGGCAAAAAGCTCAGCCGTGAAAATCGAGCACCGGTCAGGCAGCTTGTATTGGAAACGGTTGTCCCCGACGACGAAGGCAGATCCGACACCGACTAGTAGCGAAGTGGGTGCGCATGCACAGAAGTGAATTCGTTGTGTGGTTTTCATATTTATGTGTGGAAATAGCCGCGTCCTTACCGAAATTGCTTGCATTGTTGGAGTGATGCCTTGCATCAGTGGAGAGGAACAGAGCAGGAATTGCGCTTTCGATTGAGGCATACAGGGTCGCTGCAGAAAATCATTTGTAAGAAGGTACAATGACCTATTTATGAAGAAAATACAGAAAAGTGTAGATTTAAATGAATTTTTAATACGTCTTATTGATTAACTCCATATTTTTAAAATTGTATAATTTTTAGCATGTCAGAAAGTCAGTTGCAAATAATCTCGAAAGTGTGATGCTAAAAGCAAAGCAAAATTTAGTTGACTGAGGTCTCATTATGGATCGGAAATTGAAATTGCTGTGCAGACTTCAACAGCAATATTTGTAAGAGTCGGTAGAGAAATTCTCTGTGCAAGGCGTAGGCTTTCGAAAAATTCTCCTGTCGCCAGACACCGCAATGTTATAGCAGACCTGCAAAAAATAACAATTACAGGAAGTAACTGACGCATAACTTTAACAAAGCTGAAAATGTAATTCAACTGTAAAAAGTATTTCTTACTTCAGTTTGGCGAAATTCTCCCGATCTAGCTAATCTCTCTCTCTCTCTCTCTCTCTCTCTCTCTCTCTCTCTCTCTCTCTCTCTCTCTCTCTCATCGCCGTATTTTTGTCCTTGGACGAACGAAAGCAACTTGGTAAAATACTCAGCACTTGATATTAAAAAATTCTGAATTAATTGAGGTCCTCTGGTATGAGTTACTTCATTATCTGCATGCAGTACACATCTCATTCTTCGTCTCTTCCTCTCAACCAGGGACTCATCCAACTTCTATTTCTTCTTCACGTGAAGTGTTCTAACAAACATTGCCACAGCTCCTACAACCGCCGACAGTGTAAGCTTCTTAAGTTGAATATTATCAGCTATGACATACAACCAAAAGTGAACAATCCACGTATACAAGCAGTCATTATCCCGTATTTTCGCACAGGCGCTGCTGTTAGTGGTAATCAGACATGTAGACGGAAGTTTATCGTATTAACGCAACCAAGCCTGTATGATCGCACGTCATTAGTACCGAGTTAGTACACTTGGAGCGCTGCAGCAGACAGTTACCTTTCTTGTGAACTTTCGATCGTCGTGTAAACTAGGCATAAGGCGTGATGCTACGGACAGGGCGGCCGTTCGCGCCAGTTTCCAGTCCTCCCTCGGGCATGTGTGTGTGTGTGTGTGTGTGTGTTTGTTTGTCCTTAGGCCGGCATTACACTATCAAATAATTGGACGAAAAATTTTTATGAAATATTCGTGCTATTCTTTGACAAAGATATTGGATGAAACGCTAAAGGGGGTATTACACTATCATCCAATATCTTGTCAAAGTTGCTTCATATCGACGGTGTTATGCTCAGCTGATATTTATACTACAATTGCTTTGCGTGTGCATTTAGGAGGACGGGAAAAAAGAAATGGAAACGCACTTGGAGTAATACGTGAGTGTCAAGGTGAGATAAAATTTGTTACGGGAATGGGAGGATTTTCTTTCAAATGTGCAAAAGTTTGTAGAACTTATGGGACTTAACTATGGGATCATCAGTCCCCAAACTTACAAACTACTTATGAACTAGCTAATACTAAGGACGGCACACATATTCATGCCCAAAGGGGGATCCAAATCCCCGACCCTAGTGGCCGTGTAGACGTGACTAGCACCGCAGACCGCTTGGCCACCGCGCCCGGCGAATTTTTTTTCTTCTCTTTCTTTTTGCCGTCGGCAGTATGGCCAGGCCGTAATTCACTACTAATTATTTTGTAGCTCTCCATTCTTCAAAATTTGCAATAGAGTAACAGAAAAGGCTGACGCAAACAGTGTATACGAATGAGATTGTAAGTTGATAAAATAAGTTTCATTAAATAACTTTTAAATGGAAACTGTCACCACTGACAAAGAGGAAAATCTAAGTTGTTTATGACAAAGTTATCAACAACGTAAGGGGTAAAGCATAGCTGAAAGTAAAAAGAGCCGGCCGCAGTGGCCGAGCGGTCTGCAGCATGCTAGTCACGTTCTGTACGGCCGCTGTGGGCGGGGGTTCGAATCCCCCCTCGGGCATGGATGTTTGTGCCGTCTTTATTATAAGCTAGTTCACAAGTAGTTTGTAGGTTTAGGGACTGATGACCCCGTAGTTAAGTTCCCAAAATAAAAATAAAAAAATTAAATGAAATAAAAAATAAACCAAGTTGATCAAAATCATACTTTTATAAAGGCTACTTTGCCCGTAAATAAGAAAAAGAATATTCAAATGATGTTAAGCTTATGGGACTTACCTGCGGGGTCATCAGTCCCTAAAATTACAAACTACTTATAAACTAACTTATACTAAAGACAACACAAACATTCATGCAGCCATGTCCGAGGGAGGATTCTAACCCCAGACGGGAAATGGTCTCGCCCATCGGAGCATAGCGCCTCAATGCGACCAGCCACTCCGCTGCAGCCGTAAATAAGATTTAGGGGTGTTACTTCTTCAGTTCCGATGGTATATTATGGCTTTTTACATCACGCATTTTAACTCATAACGTCAGTTTCACCGCGGGGTGTTGGCTAAGCGAATTGACATGACGGACAGAGGGAATTGGCCTTATCGCGTGTTATGCAATGTCCCATCTCATTTATACATTCCTATCAATTTTGTTGTTGCTGGAAAACACTACATAAACTTGCCACTAGTAGCCTTGTTTACGAAAACGTACGCTCTGTTAAACCTTAGCTTCCAAATAAAACTGTTGTAGTGGCAAGAAGGCTGTACTACTACGAGCGCCCCTAGCGGTCACATTTCTTACTGCAGAAAACAGAAGACGAGCGATTTCTTTGATCAAATCTAAGCCGAGGCCAACATTTCTTTGTCCAACTATTTGTCCAACTTAGCAAAAGTTAGTTTAAGAACTTCGTAAGCCTACGGACTAATGACCAATGAAGCAATTCAATGGATTTACAAACATTTGACACACTGACTGGTTGTCTCACTGCATATTGTCATCACTCACTACCTTATCCGAGTAATTAACTACTATTCTGTGACATCCATTACTCAGACAATGAAATCAGTTGCAAAACTACAATATCATGTTTCCTGTCCTCCGCATCAAGTTGCTTTGATCGATGCGGAACAACTCGGTGATACGGTGATAAGAACTATGGAAAGAAGCTATCCGTAATGGAAACAACAGAATTGTAGAGAGGGTGCCCGGATTTTCGAAAATCTATATTAATAAAAAGTCAATGTTACTTTCTGTAAAAACCTTTAATTTGTGAAAGTTCTTGATTGATTGCATTGAAATTTTGACCCAGCGTTGCATTCCAGCACAGAAATGTTTTCAGATACCTATTTCTTTACCATATTATTTTATTTATTTATTTTTTAATTTTGATCTTTGGACGTTATCTAGGCAACCAGTCTTCAGATTAATAGTCTTTCGTCCTACACACAAATACACCCAAGATGTAGAAGGAGAATTTATAGTGATTTAAACATAAAAATTAAATCACAATGCATTCAGCTGCCAAAAACTGACACTAAAAGCAACATATAGCGTATTTCTACACAATTAGAGATCGTGAGCTGTGAGAAATGTCTTCATATATATATATATATATATATATATATATATATATATATATATATATATATATGCGCTCGTTCGCTTGTGTGTGTGTGTGTGTGTGTGTGTGTGTGTGTGTGTGTGTGTGTGTGTGTGTGTATTGTGCGGGAACTCCTCCAGACCACCAAACTAAAAGGATTTGTTCCAATGCGCCTTGGTTTCCACGAAAATCGCGATCAAAGTCCAGCACGTATACCTGTACTGAGTCATCAAGAGCACGTGAGCCAGCGTGGTGTAATTGGCAAGGCGCTAGCCTTGTTACGCATACGACCCGAGTTCAAATCCTGCTTGTAATGAATTTCTTTTCACTTGTCCGTCGGTTGATTGTGCTTAATTATACGCTTTAATAACCACTCTTATGTTAATGCTTGAGTAATTGGTCGTGATAATAGCTTATGTTAATTGCTCAATATGTTATGTATTGCGCACGATTATTTTATTCGTTACTTCGAAGCATAGTTTTACGGCGACTGAAAGGTCAGTAAACCGTCTGAAGTTATCAGCTGTAACATTTGTGCAGCATTTGCTAACTGCGTTTACAGTCGTCGGCCCTACTGTTGTTATACTGTCAAATGCAGTGTGCGCCCACTTGACGCGTCCCAGTGGCTTATTATGCTGCGGCCAGGCGGGTATTCAATCGTAGCGTATCGTTCACATGTAACTGTAATTACCTAATATAACTATCTTTGCAAATAGAAGTAAGGAATATAATTATACACAATCTATCGCCGGAAAAGTGTAAAATAAATAGATAAATAAATAAATCCAAGCAGGATTTGAACTCGGGTCGTATGCGCGCGCTGGCTTTGATCGCGATTTTCGTGGAAACCAAGGCGCATTGGAACAAATCCTTTTAGCTTGGTGGTCTGGAGGAGTTCCCGCACAATATACCCGCGACTCATCAAAATTCGTTGGTTCCATACTTGATGTTCCCCTTGTCAGTGTGGCATCGGACTGTGAAGCAAATAGGCGCCATGCCACGGGGCTGCACTGATGCTTCCTACAGCCAACAGAGCGAATTGATTCAAATTGAGGTTTTTCCAGGGGCGGGATGATCTATCGAAGAATTGACACACGATTTGGACTTTCAGCGTCATTTTTGCAACGATAGTCATTGCAATGATGACGTCTACATCCGTAGACGAGGTCCTTGACGGTCACACAGCACAGACGTCCACCAAGATCGTCGTATTGTAAAGGAAGCAGTGGCAGATCTGCAGTTACGACAGCCGCAGCGGAATAGCCGTACGCCTTGTTGACGTGAGCGCGGCAGTTTGCCGTCGGAGGTTCGAGTCCTCCCTCGGGCATTGTTCTTAGTACGAGTTAGTATAAGTATCTTGTAAGTTTAGAAGACCGATGACTACTGCAGTTAGGTCTCATAACCTTACAAACATTTGAACAGTTACGACAACAGAGATAAGGCAGTGCCCACTCGAACCGTTGCCAACTGGTTGCTAGCGGTGTGACTGCAGGCACGCACTCATCTACGTCGACATCCACTCACGCCCAGGTACCAACGTGCTGTTGGAGGATCACGTGGGAGATGGAATGCGATGAAAACAGACTCTGCGTGCACGCAACTGATGGTCCTTAACGCGTATGACTTTGATCTGGCGAGCGGTTTCTCATTTAGCACTGGAGGGAAGTGCGCGGGGAGATAAATAGCAGCCGCGGTGAAGTAGCCGCGTGGTCTAAAGCACCTTGCTGGGGAGCGCGCGGTTGCTCGCCGTGGAGGTTCGCGTCCTCCATGGGGCATGGGTGTGTGTGTGTGTGTGTGTGTGTGTGTGTGTGTGTGTTTGTCCGTAGGTTACTTTACCTAGGTTTAAGTAGTTTGTAAGCTACGGACTGATGACCACGCAGTTTGGTCCGATAGATTTACAGGCATTTGATAAACAGCAGAGGGAGAGCAAGAGACGAATACAGAAAGCAGGTTCAAGTGGATGTGGGTTGCCGTTCTTCTGAGGAGGTGAAGAGGCTTGCGCCGCGGCGGATTAGCCGTGCGCACTGGGGCGCCGTGTTGCGGTACGCGCGACCGTTCGCCGTCGGGGATTGTGCCTCCCTTCGGGCATGGGTGTTCGTAATGTCCTTAGGTTAGTTCACCTTACTTTAAGTAGTTTGTAAGCTACGGACTAATAACCCAGCAGTTGACTCCGATGGATTTACAAACATCTGAACATTTTGAAAAAAAAAAAAAAAAAAAAAAAAAAAAAAAAAAGTACAAATGTTTGTAAATCTATCGGACCAAACTGCGTGGTCATCACTACTTAAACTAAGGTGAACTAACCTAAGGACAACACAAACACCCATGCCCGAACATTTTGAAGAGGCTTTCTATCCAATGGGCCCACAGCACAGAATATATCTCTAAGAGACATCATGTAATTATACCGATACGCTGCTTTAAAGTTTTTTATTATGATGTTGTTATGGATGCATTTCGGCACAATTAGCCATCGTCAGACAATGTCTTGCGGTTTATTTAACAATAATGAGAACTTTTGTGAGACACTTATGTAGTATTATACAAATATCGTTACATAAAATTTTAATTTTTTTTATCGTGATGTTCTGACAGTTGGCTAACAGAAGAAAAAAAATTAAAATTTTATGTAACGATATTTGTATAATACTGCATAAGTGTCACACAAAAGTTCTCATTATTGTTAAATAAGCAGCAAGACATTGCCAAGGATGCCACATGGTCATTGTCTGACGATGGCTAATTGTGCCGAAATGGATCCATAACAACATTACAATAAAAAAACTTAAAAGCAGCATATTGGTACCATTACATGATTTTGAAGAGGCTTGCTCAGGATACAGTAGGGCGGAGAGCTGCATTAAACCAGTAGCCCGACTGAAGACCACCAGAACAACAACAACAACAACAACAACAACAACAACACAAGAGAAAAGGAATAAAAGCGTGGTAAGACTGTAGGTTCACCGCGGGACGTATGTTGTGTCGCTCTAGACAGACAAACTGACAAATAACGAGAAGAAACTGTTTGTTGTAGGCAGTCGTGTCGTTTCGGCTGCAGTTACGTGGCTGGCACGTGGCGACGGTGTCCTTGGCCGTGTATCGGCTGCACTTTCCGGTGCAGTGTGCCACGAGCATCCGCCCAGCGATTTCCGCGCTTGCGACAACAGCCTGCCGCGATAGCGAATCTTCCGCAAACACGGCCCGCTACTCCAGTCGTTACACAACGGACTTGGCCTTCAGTCCGGAAAACCCGTTACATCCATTTACAGTAAGCTTCCATCCTAACTTCCGCTCGAATTGTATAATACTGCACGGGATACACGGAAACACTAACAGCGGTATGTTAAGATATATCATTCTAATCTCCTATCGCATTTCGTGTTTTACGAATTGTTTTGGATACTTTTTTCAGCTACATTTTAAAACCAGTATGCTCTACGTAGTCAGGCAATTTGACCGACAGTGCAAAATAATAAAGTAGTGGTATGGTGGAGAAAATGGACGTCAGAGAGAGGAGAATCCTCCGGAAGATCCTAGGCCCAGCAGAAGAAGATGGAGAATTCAGAAGGAGATTTATGAACATATCTAGAAGCTCTCGGATTGTGCGCGAAGAAGACATTATAACCATATCATACGCAGTGTAAGAATACCTGTGATATTAAACAGAACTCTGAGACATCATTAGTCATTTGGTAATATTAAATAGAAAAGAAAAAAAAAAACATTACAATAGCGAAATAAATACAATTAGAACGAATAATAAAAAACGTCTACTGACATACGAAAATTACCACAAACTCAAAACAAAAGCTAAAACAAGGAACTAATAAATGTCTAAGTAAATATGAATAGACAGTCTCTATATCTACAGATTGATCATATAATGTACAGCAACCTCAGTATAATCACAAATCCTATTCCTAATGTTAATTATATGCTCATACTAAAAAAGGTATATCTTTGTTGATATTCAGATACCAATGTTGAAATTTTCACAATACTTTGCCATCATATAGATGTAAAAAGTGTGCAAAATTCAGATTTCAATACTCTGTCCATTCAGAGATAATAACTCCAAGCTTTACGAAAAAAGAAAATTATCAAATTTCAAAAATTAAATATCAAGGAAAAATTTGTAAGTGTTCTTGCTACACAACAGACAACTGGTTTATGATAACTACAGGAAAAAATGGACTCTGAAAAACCACTCCTTGGTTGTTACTTTTGGGTTATGTCGCAAGATTGTATCCAAACAGATTGACCAGCGGTCTGTTCAACTTCTGGCAAAACAAGAAGGTTCGTACCAGTTCGCTGAGAAGGATATTAAATAAATGGGAACCACTGATCTCCAGAACAGTCTGTGAGAGGTGGTCTGAAGGAAGTCTGACGATTTCAGGAAAAGCTACGATGTAAAGGAAACAGGAAAGGAAGTAGTTACGTCGGAGGAGGATACCACAGTTCTGGGCAAAGGTCAAAGCCCAACAGTTGAACAAGCGTGGTCCAAAGTAGGCCCATTCGAAACCAGGAGAAGGAGTAGTACAGATTAAACCTGGTGTTTATATTCACGCCACAGGAAATTAGTCTCATTTACGAATGGCTACAGAAAGGGGAAAAATCTTAGTTGGATGGCCACTGCAGAAGATGTCACTGCTGACAACAGGAGACACAAAAACGCCCTATAACAATGAATGCTTCCGACACTTCTGCGCAGGTAAAGAGGTACACCCTGCTGGATAATCCCCTACAGACAACCTGGTCATAGTAGGTCACTCGACGGTAACCGCTGCAGTTGACACTGTTGTTGTTGTTGTTGTGGTCTTCAGTCCGAAGACTGGTTTGATGCAGCTCTCCACAATACCCTATCCTGAGCAAGCCTCTTCATCTCCACATACGAACGGCAACCTACATCTGTCTGAATCTGCTTACTGTATCCATCTCTTGGTCTTCCTCTGCGATTTTTACCCCACACACTTCCCTCCAACGCTAAATTCACAATTCCTTGATGTCTAAGAATGTGTCCTACCAATCTATCCCTTCTTTTAGTCAAGGTATGCCAAAAATTCCTTTTCTCCCCAATTCTGTTCAGCACCTCGTCATTAGTTACGCGATCCACCCACCTAATCTTCAGCATTCTTCTGTAGCACCACATTTCAAAACCCTCTATCCTCTTCCTGTCCGCACTGTTCATCGTCCATGTTTGACTCCCAAACAATGCAACACTCCACACAAATTCCTTCAGAAAGGACTTCCTTAGGTTTAAATCAATATTCGATGTTAACAAATTTCTCTTATTCAAGAACGCTTTTCTACCCATTGCCATTCTGCATTTTATATCCTCTGTACTGCGACCATCATTTGTTATTTTACTGCCCAAGTAACAAAACTCATCTACCTCCTTTATTTCTTCGTTTCCCAATCTAATTCCTTCAGCATCACCTGATTTTCTTACACTGCACTCCATTACCCTAGCTTTGCTCTTGTTAATGTTCATCTTATAGGCACCTTTCAGCACACTGTCCATTCCGCTCAATTGCTCCTCCAGGCCCTTAGCTGTCTCTGACGGTATTACCTTGTCGTCCGCAAAACGCAATGTTTTCAATTCTTCACCCTGATCTTCAATCCATTCTCCAAATTTCTCCTTGCTTTCCTTTATAGCTTGCTCAATGTACAAATTGAATAACGTTGGAGAAAGGCTACAACCATGTCTTACTCCCTTCCCAATCACTGCATCCCTCTCATGCCCTTCAACTGTGGCATCCGCTGTCTGGTTTTTGTGCAAGTTGTAAATAACCTTACGCTCCCTATATTTTACTCCTGCTTGCTTCAGAACTTGAAAGAGGTTATTCAAATCAACATTGTCAAAAGCCTTCTCCAAATCTGTAAAAGCTAGAAATGCAGGTTTGCCTTTTCTTAATCTATCTTCTATGGTAAGCCGTAAAGTGAGTATTGCCTCCCGTGTTCCTACATTTCTCCTGAATCCAAACTGATCTTCCCCCAGGTCGGCTTCTACCAGCTTTTCCATCCTTCTGTAAATAATTCGTGTTAATATTATGCAACCATGACTTATTAATATTAAATTGATGGTTCATTAAACAGCTGGGAATCATTGATCTCCACTCTGTGACACGTGCTCCGAAGGAAGTCCGGGGATTTCAGGAAAAGCACCGAAGGAAAGGAAAAGTACCCTCTAGACAGAAGGAAGGAAGGAGTTACACCGGCAGAGGATGCGAAGGTCAAAGCCCAACAGTTGAACAAGCGTGGTCCAACGTAGGCCCATTCGAAACAAGAAGAAGAGGAACCAAGTAGTACAAATTAAACCTGAAAGCTACTGGTGTTTATACTGGCGCGAAAGGAAATTACAGTCTTACGCTCTGTTTGCGAATGGCTTCAGATAGGAGAAAATGTAAGTTGGATGGCTCTGCAGTAAGATGGCACTGTGAGAATAGACGACACAAAAACGCCTCGCTTGCGACACTTCTGCGCAGGTGACGAGGTACATGCTGCTTGATAATCCTTTACAGACAACCTAAACATACTGGGTCACTCGACGGTAGCCGCTGCTGCAGTTGACACTGAAGCGTGTAGAAATAATCACTTCCAGGTCGTTCAATCAGACCCCTCGGACGAGGTGAACTCCTAGAGTTACTAACTGACTGGCTCTCTGTTCAAAGTCGACTACTCGAAATGCGCGCGCCTTTAATACCGGTGCCAACCACATTGTTAATATGTTTACGACGCAATGATCTCCAGGTTGCGCCTGGCGGCTGTGGAGTTATAGTCACTTGACATGTGTTGCCTGCTGCAGAGCGATCTTACAGCTATTTTTATGCACAATTTGTTTTTATGGTCTTTTAAGCCAAGGTCGCAATATTTTCTTTCTTCATTAAAAATACCGATTTCAACGACATAAACCGTCAGATTTTGATATTTCCTCCTTCATGTATAAACCTTTAGAGACCTTGTAGGTACAAAAGATCTCTTGTCATAATGTGATATTGATAGAAGTATGTTGTCATATTATCAGTTTTACATTGTAACGAGAAATTCTTTGTTTCCACAAGGTCTCTACATTTTACACACGAGGCAGGATATATCTGAAGATAGCTATTTATATCGTTAAAGCCGCTCATTTCAATGAGTAAAGAGAAATTGCGATCTCGATTTAAAGACCTCAAAAAAAAAAGTATATCTAATAAATTAGCGTGGAATTCTATAGAATGAAACTTTCACTCTGAAGCGGAGTGTGCGCTGATATGAAACTTCCTGGCAGATTAAAATTGCGTGTCGCAACTGGGACTCGAACCTGGGACCTTTGCCTTTCGCGGGCAAGCGCACTACCGACTGTGCTATCCCGAAACGACTCACGCTGCCGCCTCACAACTTTACTTCCGCCATTACCTCACCTCCTACATTCCAAACTTCACAGAAGCTCTCCTGCGAAACATGCAAGACTAGCACTCCTGGAAGAAAGGATATGGTGGCGACATGGCTTAGACACAGCCTCTCCACTGCAGAGTGAAAGTTTCATTCTGGAAACATCCCTTAGACTGTGCGAAAGGCAAAGGTCCCAGGTTCGAGTCCCGGTTCCGGCACGCAATTTTAATCTGCCAGGAAGTGGAATTCTATAATTTACAAGTTGCTGTACACTTCTCATTCGCAGAAATGGGGAATGTGACAGCATGTGCTAATCCTGGAACTTAACATATTCTCGCCGATATTCTTCTTCCTCTTCTTCTTCTTCGTCTTTTTCCCGAATTTACGCAGGGTCGACATGGTTAGTTTGGTTCTTGCGTTGTTGGTTTGTTATTAGAAGTGACCAGATGTCCTTCCAGCCGCCACCCTATTAGGCCCCGAGTAGAAATGTGCATTTCCAATTGCATTCGTAAAGTGTTACAGGTGCGAAAGTATGTGAACGCTTTCTGAACGGTTACTTTTGTGTCCCAGCCTCGTCGCCGCTTTTGTGTCTCGTTTCCGTCGAAGGTGTCGGGGGCCGAGTGGAATGAGACCAACACCGGAAGAAAGATAGCACGCTGGTGCAGGTACGGAGGTGAGCAGCCAGCAACTAGAAACACTAGAGTAAATTCGAATGAGATATATATTGCACAGAATTTATACAATACTTAACTTTTACACAATTCAGTACTGCAGAGTGCTGATACATAGTTGAGTTAGAGGCCTGCCTAGTGCCTGTACGATAGCCAAGTCTTCACTGGTGCCTATCTGATTCGGAAGGTCCTAACTGGTTCCTATCTCAGTCCCAAGTGAACGATGTCGTTCAGTGATGGCCACGAGCGGAGTTGCAGCAGAGGGCGCTCGTGGCTGTCGTCGTAAGAACGCCGCGCCGTGCGTGCATGGCGGCGCGCGGCGAAAGTAGGTGGCGCGCACTTTGTACTTGTGCGACACCACAGTTACTAATCGTGCTTAGTTGGGCTAACCGCCTAAAAATCACAGCGAGGCTGGCCGGCACAGCGACCCCCGTCGTAAATCCGCTAGGCCAGTTAGAACCATATCTCTACCTCCACCCCTCCGTCGTCCTGCCCTTCTCTCTAACAATCTCCTCTTGTCCCCTCTCCGCCTGCACCTTCGCCCGTATATGAAAAATTACACTCGTAGGACGTTTCATGGAGGTCGTTTAAACGGTGTCTAAGCCTGGCGTAAGGTATCCTCCGTCGTGCACTGTACACAATCTTATGAAATCAGTGACGTTCCTCTCGTTTTGAAGGTCAGTACTACAAAATTTCATAAAAATGGGGATAAAACTGTCAACTGATATTCGAGTCTATTGTAAAGCACCCTCCACTATGTTCAAAAATGGTATGGAAAATTTAATTCAGTTGGGTGAACAGAATGTTAGCACCTAAATTACGAATGTAATCCGAAATGGCGAAGCCCATACAAAATTATCAGTTTCGAATTTTAGTTGTTCTTCCGGGTTTCCCCTGAGCTACCCCTGTATTAAAGCGAAAAAAAGTCAAGTGATTTATCAGTTTTAGATATAATGTCCAGCAAATAAATTTACATTATTATTATTATTATTATTATTATTATTATCATCATTACTATCATCATTATCATCATCATTATCATTTGTTAATTCTCATTCAGAAGAGCACTAAAACAATTTTTCATGGTATTCTTTTCTGTCTCTTTTTTTCCATTCCCAAAAAGTGTAATAAATCTTCCTTTCTTCTTTCCACTTCGTCCTTTATTTTTCCTCTTTGGGCGTTTCTACAAAATTTCTGTTACCCAAATTTCCTCTCTGTATTTTTCCCTGTTTGTCATGTCTTCAGTTGAGATGTGCAGTTGAATAAGATCTTCGATGATTTCCTTTATCCAGTTAGTTTCCACTGTGGTAATCACTATGTTGAAAATGTTCTTGGTCACTCTGTTTTCGCTAATTCTGTAATGTGCCCATAGACTTATGCCCATCTTTTTCTTAAGATGTCTGTAATCGTGTTTGTTTGTAAAGTTGTTTTCTTGGTTTTTCTATCTAGTTATTCTGTCTGAACCGGCTGATAGATCTTTCTCAGTATTATAACTCAATCATTGTCCATCCGAAGCCTAGAGTCTCATCTCGAAAGTGATGACAAAGGAGGAAGGGGAGAAATAATACCGTCGTTAAAAAAATAAGAATGAAATGAATAAAACAGCCATAGTTACAAATATTTTTATAACTTTACTGACGCGTTTCGCCTACATTAGGCATCTTAAGATCATATATACCAGTCCAGGCATGGGCAATTCATGAAATTTGGTATGGCCACCCAGTGGCCCACGCCTGGACTGGTAGATACGATCTGAAGATGTCTTATGTACGCGAAACACGTCAGTAAAGTTATAAAAATATTTGCAACTGAGGTTGTTTAATTCATATCATTCTTTAAACTTGTTGCCTCAGCCGCAGAATGGAGTGGAAGAAGTAAAAAAAGATTAAAAAGCTATGTCCCTCTGGCTCTGGATGGTAGCACCTGGAGGACTCCTTACAAGTCTGTCTGGTAGCCACCAGTACTCTGGGCAGCATCTACTGGCTCCTTGAACTTGGCTGTGACTGACTGAATCCTCTGGAATAGTCAAATGTTCAAATGTTTGTAAATCTATCGGACCAAACTGCGTGGTCATCAGTCCGTAGCTTACAAACTACTTAAACCTAGGTAAACTAACCTAAGTACAAACGCACACGCCCATGCCCCAGAGAGGACTCGAACCTCCAAGGCGAGCAACCGCGCGCTCCGCAGCGAGGCGCTTTAGACCACTCCACCGCGGCTCTGGAATAGGCCACTACAAATTATATGAAATTCTTCGTGATTTCACCACCACTACAGGAACACAAATCAATAACCTTGAGAACGGGAAAGAATTCACTATTGGGCCGACGCAGTGGCTGAGTGGTCCGCGGCGTGCCTGTCACGGTCTGCACGGCCGCTGCAGTCGGGGTTCGAATTACCCCCCCCCCCCGAGGTATGGATGTTTGTGCCGTCTTTAGTGTAAGTTAGTTCATAAGTAGTTAGTAAGTTAAGGACTGCTGACCGCGTAGTTAAGTCCCATAAGCTCTACAAACATTTGAAGATTTTGAATTCACTACCCTCACCATTGGATTCCAAGGGATCAAGTATGTCATAAAGAGTAGAATCGGTCACTATCGAGTTAATTTATGTATATGAGAACAGAACGATATCTTTTATCGTTCTCGGGATGTTGCCATTTGCTACTGCACCCCTCGCCTACCACGGCGGTAGTGGAGGCAGTGTAGCGCAGCGGTGCCGTGTCGCCGTGTCGTGACTGGCACCTTGTCCGCCGCTTCTAGGAATCGCCGTTCTGCGCGTGCCTCCCGCTGCTCTCCGGCCGGCTGCCTCTCTTTCCTGTTGCACTGGCTCTGCCGCTGTCCTTGGGCAGAGCCTGGCTGCGCCTCGCCGAAGCTTCCGGCGTTTTCTCCTCTCCTCTCCTCCTGAACGCTGAATCAGACGCCGGCGCCCCCACTGACTCACTGGCCTTCCAGCCAGCAAGCTTCGCAGTCACTGCCGCCAGCATCTCGCTCTCCACGACCCGTTGTCTCATAACAACAATTCCATTCAAAAGTTTGTAAAGCTATGCGACAGACTAGTAAGATCAAGAATGATGGCCATCAAGAAATTTTTTTATTGCTTAGAATTTTTCTCCATTTTTGCGATTCTTCAAAAATGATCCTACCTTTATATTAAAAATTAGATATGTATTTATGTAAGCTGTCTATGCAACTGAATAAAGTAAGTTTATTTTGCTATATGCCTTTCAGACCCACGGTTGTATGTGATGTGACAATATAGAGAGGTACATTTAAATACAAAATACATACAGTAATTCATTACAAAAGAGAAAATAAATTCATTTTCAAAAATTTTGTACCCACACTTTTGTCTGTTTTGGGCCTTCACTACAAATTTTTATAATCCGCACCATCTTACAGTAACATGCCTTTGAAAGAAATGACGCAATAACATCACAGGATCATATAAATCAACTGGCTGTCAGATATGATAGCTTCACATGTCGAAACAAGGATATCAGCACCTTGTCAACAAGTCTTTCTTGCCAACATTCTAAGTGTGCTGGTACCACACAGTGTAACATGGAACTGAAACACGTTGCGCACGTTGCCAAAGTCCACCCACGATTGTGTGATGCTGGCCAGAACTTCCTAGCGGGTGTCACGAGGAAATAAAGCGAGCAAAACCAGAACCGCACAATTGTGCGTGGAGGCCTGAAAAGGATAAGTACTTCACCTTTATTTGCAAGGTATCTTCAGTGGCAAATTTGGTGGATGCTGGTGTACATATGCTGTTGTTTGGTGACTTAGGTTGTTTTGTTTCTGTCATCTATGTTCAAATGTTTGTGCCGGCCGCGGTGGCCGAGGAGACTGAGGCGCTTCAGTCACGGTCTGCACGGCCACTACAGTCGGGGGTTTGAATCCCCCCTCGGGCATGGATATTTGTGCCGTCCTAGTTCGTAAGTAGTTCATAAGTAGTTTGTAAGTTTAGGGACTGATAACCACGTAGTTAAGTCCCACAAGCCTTAAAAACAGTTGAACAATAAAAAAAAATGTTTGTTAAGCTTAACACGTTCGCTGCGGCTGACGGTTATAAGCGTTTCCGTGATCAACACGCCAGAGCTGCCGACGCTTATAAGCGGCGCGCTAGCTGAGTACTCAGTTTGGCTGTGCACTCGTGTTAGTACAGGCCACCAAAAAAACATCACGTAACATTTTCCTGTCTGCAGTTGTGTGTTGTGTGTTTTGCTATAAAAACATCGCCTATAGACCTTGAAAATTTGCTATATGGGATTAGGTTTCCATAGCACCACATTGCAGATGAGACGAGTTTCTTTTTCTCCGTTTCATGAACCTTTTGGTATTTCCAGTATAATTCTTTCTCAGTGAAGAGGATTTATCGCTTTTTTTAAATTTAATTTTCTTCCCAGTTTGCAATAAAATCAATAAATCAGAGACGTTGTTAGAACTGTTTGCAATAAATGCATATGACGCTTATCAGTCAGAGAGCTTATAGCATTTATCACATAATCGGCATGCAGCTTAGCACCACCTCTTGTGCAGATGTTATATTCGCTTTTAATATCACAGGTTCGCAGGGATCAGGTTCCATGCTCGAAGGAGGACTCGAACCTCCGACGGAGAGCAGACACGCTCAACAAGGCTTAGTGCGCACGGCCTTTCCTGCGCGCCTAATACCAATACCCAGAAAGGTCGTCATTCACATACTCTCGTCGTAAAGCCATCGACATACCCTCCGTGTATTCGAATGTCGGTGTCGAGCGTCCTTAATACCCAGAAACGATGCCTTTCTGCATACGGTGCGCCTGCCTTAACGGCTGCTTGTCGCTCGCAATGTCTACTATGTGGACAGACATGATATTCTTCCGTTAGCTCCATTAAAAAGTACATTTCGTCCGTCGGCCATATGCTACTCATTTTGTTCCCTGTGTAGTTCGAAAAAATGAGCATGTTGTAAGGCAGAAAGCAAAGGCACATAGCCAGCGCATAAGAAGACGAGCTTACAGGAGTTACTTTACAAATGGTTCCATATAAATTTATAACAGTTCTCAATACGAGATAAAATTATTTCATTATTTTCGCTCTAGCCAAACCGTGCATTCCTATTTGATCGCTGCTTAAACTCAGTATCAGAATCTTCCGTCTCCGCGAAATATCTTGCATGTTGTCTTTTAGATAAAGCCAATCAAAGACAAAGACATTTCTGGCACACAATACACTTGCATTTACACAACATCAAACATTATATACTCATAACATTTTAGAAAATGGTCAGAAAACCAATATTGTATCATTTGCGATGTGAAACGCAACACTTCAGATAATTATTTACCATCCCATGCCTTTACTTTTCTCTGCAGCGCCAATGCTAGCACAGGATGACATGTGCCTAGTGGTGAAGTGCTGAAACGAAAAAGCCAGTGGAATAAAAAGAACACAGAAACAAAACAACCTAAGTCACCAAACGACAGCACATGTACACCAGCATCCACCAAATTTGCCACTGAAGATACCTTGCAAATAAAGGTGAAATGCATATCCTTTTTAGGCCCTGCATTCAGGTTCTGGTTTTGCTCGCTTTATTTCCTCGTGATACCCGCTAGGAAGTTTTGGCCTGCATCACACAATCGTGGATGGACTTTGGCAACGTTCGCAACGTGTTTCAGTTCCGTGTTACACTGTGTGGTACCAGCAGTCGGTAAACTTTCAGCACACTTACAATGTTGGCAAGAAAGACTTGTTGACAAGGTGCTGATATCCTTGTTTCGGCATGTGAAGCTATCATATCTGACAGCCAGTTGATTTATATGATCCTGTGATATAATTGCGTCATTTCTTTCAAAGGCATGTTACTGTAAGATGGTGCAGATTATAAAAATTTGTAGTGAAGGCCCAAAACAGACAATAGTGTGGGTACAAAATTTTTGAAAATGAATTTATTTTCTCTTTTGTAATGAATTACTGTATGTATTTTGTATTTAAATGTGCCTCTCTATATAAATGTCACATCACACACAACCTTGGGTCTGAAAGGCATATAGCAAAATAAACTTACTTTATTCAGTTGCACAGACAGCTTACATAAATACATATCTACTTTTTAATACAAAAGGTAGGATCACTTTTGAAGAATCGCCAAAATGGAGAAAAATTCTAAGCAAGAAAAAAATACCTGATGGCCATCATGCTTGATCTTACTAAAAAAAAAAAAAAAAAAAAAAAAACTCTTTAAATATGTGTAGTATCGAATTTTTATTGAGATGGTACAATTTGGAATGTTGTTATCGTTGTGTTCTTCAGTCTGAATTCTGGTCTGATGCAGCTATCCGCGTTATCGATTCCTGTGGACGCCTCTTCATCTCCGAATAAAAACAGCAACCCACATCCATTTGAACCTGCTTAGTGTATTCGTCTCTCGGTCTGCCTCTGCGATTTTCTAACCCTCCCCTCCCCTGCCTTCCCCCCCCCCCCCACACACATCCCACATACACACACATCCCACCAATACTGAACTCACGTTTCCTTGATGTCTCAGAATACTTCCTACCAATAGATCTCATCTTTTCCTCAAGATATGCAAGACATTTCTTTTGTTTCCAATTCTGTTCAGTGCCTCCTCATTAGTTACGCCACCTACCTATCTAATTTTCAGCATGCTGCTTTAGCACAAAATTTTAAATGCTTGTATCCTCTTCTTGTGTGAACTTTTTTTTTTTTTCACGTTTCTCTCCCGTACACGGCTGTACTCTAAACAAATGCATTTAGAAGCGACTTCCAACACTTAAATTTATATTCGACTAGCTTATATGCCCGTGCTTCGTAACGGTTGTTAAACAGGGACCTGTGAATATCATGGTTTTTTAGGGTTCCGGGCCTAGATCAGCAAAAACAGAATCCTTGTTGGATTTCTCTGTCAATAAACTCAGTTCTTCTAGCCAAGATGTTGCTCTATGGCATAACCATCGAAAAGAAATAAAAAATTAAAAAATGCATCAGCGCCAACTATTATTTCTTTGGTGCACTACGTTACTAACAGGGCCTCTATTTGATCTGTACTGTACCACACCGTTTTCTAGCCATTCCTAAACAGAATGGGCTCAAGATGTAATAAGTACGAACCGAAATCAGAAAGGAAACAACAAATTCCTGTTGTCTTGTAAAGAATTCTTCATCGATAGACGTGAAGGAAGGTAGTTATGTTAAAAATTCAAATGATACCCGTGGAAAGAAGCACTTTTTTCTTTCCATGGTATTGCAAGGCATGCGGGATACAAATAGTAAAAAAAATATTTTTTGATGCCGTACTTGGGTTAAATTTTATTTTCAGTGGCAGCGGTTTAGTATGTTAACGTTGGCAACGAAAAATTCGTTTTAAGGGGATCATTAATTTACTGATCGGAACAACATTATTTATTTCATTGTCAACACTTAGAATTATTCCCCTCAGTATACGTGACTGATGTTTACAAACAAATGTTTGTAAAGCTTGTGGGACTTAACTACGGGGTCATCAGTCCCTAAACTTACAAACTACTTATGAACTACTTACGAACTAGGACGTCACAAATATCCATGCCCGAGGGGGGATTCGAACCCCCGACCGTAGTGGCCGTGCAGACCGTGACTGGAGCGCCTCAGTCTCCTCGGCCACCGCGGCCGGCTACGTGACTGATTTTTCAAAAAGGATTCAACGGTCGTTACCAACATCAATACAATATGCCGCTGCCGTAAGGAAAATCATAGCCCTTGTTTCAGACTATTACACTTTAGTTATAAGAATAAATAATGCAGCATCGCCATCAATTAGTTATTTGGTATACTATGTCAGTAACAGCGCCTCTATCGGGTCTTTGCTGTACTATGCTGCATTTTATGCATAGCATACACCAGAAACTACAAATTACGATATCTTCTTCCCCTGATCCGATTTTGATGAAATGAAGCTTATATGTTGCCCCAAGGAACTATCAATTGGCCTATGAAACCCCATGAAAGTTCGTGTATTACTCTCGGAGATTTGCTGTTTCACGCCATACTTATAAGCATAGCATACACATAAAATTCCAAATTACAATATCTTTACTTCCTGTGATCCGATTTTGATAGAACTAAGCCTATGTTACTCTCCAAACTATTCTCAATTTACCTGTGGAAGCCCATGAAAGTTCGTGTAGTACTTTTGGAGATTACCTTCAACAAATAGACGTATACGATGGCTTTTAAGCAAATGATAAAATTAAGATATCTTTATTTTCTCTGATCCGATTTTAATTGTTCAAGTCTTTATGTAACCGCACGATATGCTCAAGTTACGTGTGAAAACCCCATGGAACTTCGTCAAATAGTTTAGGAGATAGACGTGTTCAAAGAGACAGACAGAAATGGCGGTAGTTGATAAAATATTTCAAATTACGATATTCTTTTTTTCCGTGATCCGATTTTTATAAAACGAAGGCTATATGTTGTCCAGAGTTACGCTCAAGTTACCTGTGAAAACCCCATGCAAATTCGTGAAGTAGTTTTGGAGATAAGAGGTTTTTAATAGTTGAAAAAACAGACACGACGGTTACTGAAAACAAAATTACGATATCTTTTTTTCCGAGATCCGATTTTGATAAAATTATGCCTATATGGTGACCCAATCTTTTCTCATGTTTTCTGTGAAAATCGCATGAAGATTCGCCCAGTAGTTTTGAAGATTGAAGGGAACAGCGATAGGCCTACATTTACAGATTTATTATTAGTATAGATGATAATAAATAAAGGTCTCTTCTTCAGAAATACTTTTTCTTCCCATTGCTATTCTGTATTTTATAACTCCTCTACTCTGGCACACAGACGCTTTTTACTGCCGAAATAAAAATTCCTCTACCCTTTATTGTCGCGTGTCCTAATCTAATCGCCTGAGTTAATTCGACTGCGTTTCATTTCGATTGTTTTCCGTTGATAATGTTCATCTTATGCTCTCGTATCATGAAAACTGTCCATTCCATTGAAATGCACTTAGCCGGCCGCGGTGGCCGAGGGGACTGAGGCGCTTCAGTCACGGTCCGCACGGCCACTACGGTCGGGGGTTCGAATCCCCCCGCGGGCATGGATATTTGGGCCGTTCTTAGTCTTAGCTAGTTCATAAGTAGTTTGTAAGTTTAGGGACTGATGATTCCGTAGTTAAATCCCATAAGCTATACAAACATTTGAACATTTTTGAAATGCTCTTACAAGTTGTTGCTCTTTTCAACGCAATCGCTACTAGCGTCAGATCTGGGTGGAATTCTCGGCACACTCTCGCTCTCATCCTTCTGCTTGCTTCGTACATTTCACAAGCTGTCATCAGCTTGGTACAGCGGCAATAACTCGTCAGACTGCTGCCTCGTTCAGTCCATTTTCTCCGTAAAAACGCAAACGAAAACAGCAAGAAATTATACACCAGGGGACAGAACGCTGCATATAATTATACAATACCGCTTTCCAGCGGTGACATGTGTTAGCTGACCTGGAACATTGTTTGCCTTGATATGCACTGCTCAGCTACGGATAGATGTTTCCTTGTTTCGAAACGTGTCCTCATCAGGTGTCCGGAAACATGTTTCGAGCTGAGCGTGTACGCGGCTTAGAAAGCCTCGCATTAGTCGCCTGATGTCACGGGCCAGAAACCGCAGTCCAGGAAGCGACATCCAGGGTTTACGGAACCTGTTGCCAACCACCCCAGTAGTCGTTAGCTTTCGAGGCAAGCCCGCAATCGCAGCAAAGTCATTGTCTTCGTTTCCACTTTTATTACAGAAAATGTGTACTTCCGTGGACATTTCTAGCGTGAAATGACTGGAAATAAACTGTCATCTGTCAAAACAACATTAATATATAGTTTTCTCTTGTGTGGGTGTGTAAACCAACTACAAACAACGTGCCATGCGGCTTATTTGGGAAAGAAAGTAACTTCCGACACAAGAGCTAAGAAACTGTACAGTGCGAAAAGCCTTCCGGAAATCTAGAAATACGGAATCTCTTTGCTATCCCTTGTCGATAGCACTCCTCATATCATGTGAGTAAAGAGTTAGCTGTGTTTCACAAGAACGATACTTTCTGAATCCGTGTTGACTATGGGTCAATAGGTCGTTCTCGTTGAGGTAGTTCATAACATTTGAGGAAAGTATGTTTTAAAATGCTGCTGCAAACCGACGTCAATGCTATAGACCTGTAATTTTGCGGATCACTCCTATTGCCTTTCTTGAATATTGGAGTGACCTGTGCAAATTTCCACTCTTTGGGTACGGATCGTTCGCTAAGCGAGCGGTTGTATATTTATAGGTATGGGGAATAATCAGCATACTCTAAAAGGAACCTAATTGGTATTTAAGTTGTTTTAATACTCCAGGGAAATTACTTCTAAATTACACATGTTGGAAGTTGTTCTTGGTAGGAATTCTGGAGTATCCGCTTCGTCTTCTCTAGAGAAGAAATTTCGGAAAGCTGTGTTAAGCAATTCTGCTTTAGCAGATCTGTCATCAGTAGCATCACCACTTCTATCGTGTAATGAAGTTATTGATTGTGATTCTTAGGATTATCTACCAAATTACGCGATAGTGTTTCGTTGTAGTAACTACTGTAAGCTTCTCTCATTGATTCATCCTGTAGTGAAAGGCGAACCAGAAGCTGCGTTTTATTGGCAGAACCCTTAAAACATGCAAGAGAACTACAAAAGAAACTGCATACACTACGCTTGTCCGTCCATTTTTGGAGTATTGCTGCCCAGTCTGGTATCCTTATCAGATGGGTTTGACGGAGGACATCTAAAGAGTCTAAAGCAGGGCAGCTCGTTTCGTATTGTCATGATACAGGGGAGACAGCGTTATGGAAATGATACAGGATCTGGGGATGGGAATCATTACAACAACGGCGCTTATCGCTGCGGCGTGGGCTACTTACGAAACTCCAATCGCCAACATTCTCCTCCGAATGTGAAAATATATTGTTGACTCCCACTTACATAGGTAGAAATGATCATCAGAATAAAATACGAGAAATCAGAGCTCGAACGGAGAGATTCAGGTGTTCTATCTTCCCGCGCGCTATTAGTGAATGGAATGGGAGATAAATAGTATAATGGCGATTCGATGAACCCTCTGCCAGGCACTTGAATATGATTTGCAGGGTATCCCATGTAGTGTAGATGAACCCCCTGCTCGCTGATGTAATTTTATGCCTACTCCTGTCTTCATCTCCTTTGCGTCTAGACTGGAGCAGTACATTAACAAGCGTAGCATACATGTTTACTTGTGCGGAACGTAGGCAGCAGCAACAAGTAGCGCGTCGGCGGTCTATGCGCGTGGCCCCGAGGCTGACATACAGCAGGCTCTCAATGAGGGGGGGGGGGGAGGACTGGAGAAGTGCGCGGCCACTTGACGGCCGAAATTAAACAAGCTGTAACCAGCGCCGCGGCGTCCCAATTACTCTCCAGCACAGCACACTCCAGTAAATACGAGCGCAATCACGGCCCTCGACAGCGCTCCTGCTCTTCTGTTTGCCGTCTCTCTCCACTGAGACCCCTCACTGGAGTTCACTCCCCTACATGCACAGAGACGTGTTCACTTTCTAGGAAATTTAACAACTCGCTCTCTTAAGGCCGCGCTCGGAGCTTCAGCCTTTCATACTAAATAAAGGCAACCAAACGTTCCGAAAAAAAGTCGCACTGACGTGTCGCAACGGCCCACTTTAGATTTGTAGTTTTATAAGTTTTTGCAAACATTTTGGACCAAATAATAACCTAAATAATAAAAAATAAGTGTACGAAACCCTTTTAGGGGAAAAAAAAATTAGGTAGTGGTTCCGAACCACCGACCTTTAGCGTCATAATCCAACGCCTTGCCCACTACGCTACGGCTATCAATCAAAAGATGAGACCTTTCATGTCATACTAGCGATGGCCGTTCTTAACTGATGCTAATAGGCCATTTGTAGACACTAGATTATTATTTACCGTAAGAAGAGCGAAGTGTTTTCGTTAATTCTTCAGTGCGCCATTGCTTTGAAATGACAACGTGTAAGTTACAATAAGAAAATCATCAAATACGCAAAACAAGATAGCGTATGCCAGAGAGAGTTCTGGGCGAGGAATGTCACGTGACATCTCCGACCGGCTGGTTTTCGTTAATTCAATGGCGGGTGTCAAACATCCGTTATTTTTGCAAATATCTTTGAAACGCTACGAGATATGAAAAAAAAAAAAAAAAAACATAACAGAGCAAAGTTGTAGAGAATTTTCTCCTCTACAAATTGGGTTATTCAATTTTCGTGTCAGATGAATAGTTAAGCCGTTATTTTCATTTAAATTTCGAGCTGTCAAAAGGCGATCGCAAAGGCCCACTTTTAGTGTTACCACCGTAACCTAAAGTGGGCCAATTAATTCAGCCGCTAGAAAAAACTGACAGTTCATGTTTCAAACATTTTTCTGAACTTCTCTGGCCATTACAGCCCCACGGTCACTAGAAGGTGTATATTATCAGATAAAAGTAAAATTTTTTGGACTCCGAATGTCTATGGTCGCGTGGAAAAAGTTTCTAAACATGTTGACAATGTTTGTAAACCTACTGCACTAAACTGCCATTGTCATCAGTCTCTACACACAAACTACTTACACTAAGGATAACACGCCCCCCCCCCCCCCCCACACACACACACACAAGGGAGGACTCGAACCTCCGCCGGGAGCGACCACCCAGTCCTTGTAGTGGGACAAGATAGTCGTACTACATTTTCCTATGTCAGCCCTGTTTTGAAGTTACAAATAAAAAAATTAAAGAAAACGTTTTATTTAAAGTGCATACATATTTGATGTTTATGTAAATATTGTTATTTTTTATAATATGATTCGTAACATGTTTTGCTTCTGTATGTATCATGTACGATCGAGGCACCGCAATCAACAAGGGCAGCGTCGTCGCCGCCGCAGCCAACATTACAGCAGACGGCCACTATGAAAATTTAACCGACAGCTACGGGGCTACGAATGTTGCTGTGCCTTCTTTATTGCCGCGCTTCAATCGTTTCAAAGAAGAAAAGAAGAGAATATTAAATTATTGTTAATCTTGTTTGAGATTCAGTCCAAGCTAGTTGTCCGTGTTCACGTTTCTTGTTAAACTGACGCAGTATTAATACGAAGAAGAATAAATATTTGTTAATGCTGAAAGATATCTTGCATTTATGAAGATTTATTTATGATCAAAAATATTTTATAGCAAAGGGAAATTTAACTCTTGTGAAGAATCTCGACTTGTTTCAGAAAACAATTTAATTCTGATTGAATCATTACTGATTAGCTTCGAATGTGACATTATAATTATATTTAGTGTAAATGTGGAAAACATGTGTTTAGAAGGCAGTGGATTATTAATTTTTTTTCAGTACGAGTTAAGAACAGCAAATAGAAGTGCCTCTGTTTAACTCTGATGAAATTTTAGTAACGGCCACAAACTGTTTTCCTTGCCCCGCTCGTACAAGAACCTTATTTAGTTTTGATGAACTATTTAAAGGAATTATTCCGACAAATTCTAATTTATGTTGTGGTGCGGGATACTTCGGTCGAAGTCTAGAGAATTTACACGGTTAGCTTATGACAGTTGGTGTTGTTATGGAACTGTAAATAACTAATCAACAATGTCCTAGCAACTGATAAAACCTTTCTAGTGTCAGAATAATTTCATGATTAGGGATTAAAGAAGAACATGAAAAACAAGATTAAACGTCGCAGTTATCCCGTCCCTGTTCCACCACATCCGTAGCATGATGCCCTACGGTCACTCCCCAGCGCCAGCGAAAGTTTCCAATGCTGTGGTACACACGAACTGTCTCAAAATACTGCGCTGCTTGTTATGTGACTATCTGTATGGAGCTAGTAGCCGTCAGTGTAGCAGTACTGGTACTGCTAGTATATGAACAACAATAAGTGAGTAATTGTGGATGTTAGGAGAACAGAAATGGAGAATGATAAAAAGGTGGACAGTGACTCTGTTCTTTGCATAATAATCTTTAACAAAAAATTGTTTGTGAAGTGGATGATGAGGTAATATTTTTCTTGCCTTCGTAGCCGCTTCCCGTAATTTTCTCCATCTTCCGTTGGGCCCTCAAGGCCTGTGTGGGACGGAGAGAGAGAGAGGGTTCAGGCAGACATTCAGTACAGGAGATATGTGGTAATTAATTGTTCATCGGGAATTTCGTATTGATGTAAATGATGGCTCAATTTTCTTCTCTGAATCTTCTTTCAGTTACATTGCTCGAATACAAATGTTTTTCTCATGAAAATTTACGCGATAAAACGATGACTGAGCCTATGTAATGAATCAAAATTTTAACTGTTCATTTTACGCTATAAATTTGTTTTAAAACAGTGAATACAAAAGCTGATTTTTTATTAAATTATCTTTGTATCCTCAAATTACTCTTCTCAATCATGACTATTCCTTTATTTAACATCCATAAAAAAATATTGAACCGAGATGGACATAGCGAATATTTTATATGTGGAATCCATGCTCATAGAAAAACAAACATTTCACGAATGTGACTCATAGGCAGAATAATGAAAGAGAGGCAGATTCTTCTCATTCGTATTAATAGTGTGTCAGTAAAGTTTTAATTCACGCTCAGGTATTTTTATTTTATGTATTTATTTATTTATTTTTTTTTTTTTTATTTTTCAGTAATAAACGTCAAATGCCACCCATTTATTATTCTTGGTTCTGATCACGCGTAGAAATCAGTGAAAAGATTTTGATAATTAAAAACATGCACACAGTCTGGCAATGTATGCAGAGTTTTACAACCACGCGCAACCAATTTAACAACAGAAAACGAGAACATCACAGAATTATTTAAATTATTTATTTAAGACAATTTTCAACTGTATCAGCATTGCTACGCTGAAACTTTATTTTGCGCAGCAGTGTGGCTGGAGAAAAGTCATTTAAGGTTTCCTTGCGGAGCTGCTTGAGCGAGTTGTGAAAAGTTTCAGCTTGGAAAAGTGTCGGCCAATAAATCCAAGCGCTCTTTCGGTGCACTCCGTAGATCGCTTTCAACCATAGGTGGTGGCACACAGAATAGGCGAAACCAAACGAGTTGTCATATAAACGCAAAGTGAACACGATAGTATATGACTTGAAAATTTTACATATTGGTTCTGAGGTTTCTTGAGGACACGTGATCTATGACGTCACTTCCATCACGTTTTTTCGACGATAAAAATTTTAGTGACCCGCAGAACATAGACTTCATTTCAGACACACACACACACACACACACACACACACACACACATACACACACACACACAATATATATATATATATATATATATATATATATATATATATATAACTTTGCTAAACGCAAGATTTTGACTCTGAGACCCAAGCACTGAAGACTCGCATTTAGGTTCGAAGCCACACCGAAATGAATCCGCGACTTAGGTTGCGATGATGAGGTGCGACAAACCGACAGGCACGTGCGTCGACGTACGTGATCTGGTGACGTCCAATGTGCAACATATGTTATTGATTTTATTTATTTATCGTATTTCCCGACGTAGCCCCCCCCCCTCTGTGTCCAGTACATTATATTACTTGTCTCGCGTCGGAGTTTTCTCCAATACAGGATGATTATCAAAGTGCTTGTTTCGAATACTCCACGTCTCACAGTTCGGCTCGCGCCGAGCACTTCGCCAGGAACCGACTGCGGACTTTTCCTGTCGGTGCTTCCAATGAAGATGGCCAACTCCGATACGTGGGCACAGCCCGCCAGCTTTCTTCTCAGCACTTTCCAATCCAGCTGCCGATTCCGCTGCGGCCACCTAACAGATTTTACACAGCTCAGCTACCGAAGCTAAGAACTGATATATTTCAATTAAACCGTGCATTTCGACAACGTTCCCACTCTATCGTCTTCTGACGATCGCTGTCATCAGTCACATCGCTGAATATTGCAGGACTTCATGGAGATATCTGTCCGTCTTTTCTCTGGCCTCCTACTTGTGGGGATGACCACCTACAGCTTCTGTCGACATCTGTAAAAAAATGTTCAAATGTCTGTAATCCTAAGGGGACCAAACTGATGTGGTCATTGCTCCCTATACTTACAAACGGCTTACACTAAGGACAGCACACACTCATACCCGATGGAGGACTCGAACCTTCGACGCTCCAGACCACACGGCCAACATCTGTCGACTTCCATCCAAGCCACGTGTCCATTCCACTGCGTTCGCTAACGTGACATCGCGATGCTGTTGTTGCAGCCCTGCTCTGGCTTCTGTCTGATCCTCTTTTCATCCATCTTTGTGACTACACAAATCAAAGATTTTACCCGTAATTTTCTTCTCAAATATAGGCTAATTATGAAAGACTTTGTTTCGGATACTCCCCGTCTCACATATCACGGGTTTGATGTTTTATATAATCGCACTTTGAACCGTCTCGAGGGACATCTGACAGAAGCAGTTTTCTTAGGCTCAAGAAGGATCGGTTTCCGGCCTGGATCTTTGTGTTAATCTTTACTTTGCAATTCGAGCTGTCCGTGAATAAGGCTCCCAGGTATTTAAAGCCACGGATTCACTTGTATGACCAGTCTCCTGGTAACTATGACTGTAGATGTCCTTGGCGACGTTTCGTAACGAGGGAACTCGCCTTTGCTTCGTTTTCGAGTAAACCAAAGTTGCTGGCGGGACTACTACTATTTTCAATGTCATTATTTAATGAATTTGCCAGCAACAACGAAGAATATAATGAAATATAGTCATCATGATCATGTAAATTTTCGGATTAGGTACCTTTGTTCCGAAATGAAACAATTTAAACCTGATAGATCATCTCTTGCCTCACTGTTCCTCTTATGGTCTTCTAATTTGTATTCTGTCAGAGATCTCAAAATTTTCATTTCTGTTGCTTCACGAATCGGTGATTGTTTGCTCGTTAAAAGTCCACTCTTCGGATTCATTGAGTACTATTTCTTATTTTATTCACGAGGGTTCTATTAATCGTACATAAGCGTGATTATCCTTTCAGCTTCTTTTGTGGATCATTGCCATAAGCATATGATATATCAGACTCCTAGTAGTGGAATATATGGACTTGTTCCAATATATCGTTGTCTGTTATTATTTTTGCTGTATGGTGGTCTTTTCCACCATAACTTCCCTTTTCTTTATAGATTTTGATAGATTACATTGTTTCGCTATAATATATTAGGACCATAAAGCTGGTTGAAGATCATTTTCCGTATCCGCGAGTATAACCTGGTCATCTGCAAGGAGGAGAGGGTTAAGTACTGTACATGGAAGGAAAGAAGCTTACGGTTTAACGCCCCGTCGACAGCTTGGTCATTAGAGACGGAGCTAACGCCCAGAGTTTTGGGTAAGGATGAGGAAGGAAATCGGCCGTCCCGACATTTGCCTGGAGTGACTTAGGGAAATCTTGGAACACCTAAATCAGGATGTGTTTGAACCACCATCCTCCCGAATGCAAGTCAAGTGCGTTACCACTGCGCCATCTCGCTAGGTACTGTACATGTCAGTGAGTAGCAATCTTCAATTTTCTTTTGTTACTTACTGAAAATGTTATAAAAAGAGTGAGTGATAAAGGACACCTTTGACTCCTTGTGTTATTGTTCTCGCTACTACCGTAATGGTTTAGCAGCTGTGTATCTAGCTTCCCTGGCTACAGGTCGGTAACCTGTACCAGGGGAAATATATCTTTTACCCTTCACAACCAGTTACCTAAAGGACGGACTGATGCTGCGATTATGAAATGAATGAGTAGAATCTATGCAAATGTAGTAAGTAAACTGGAGACCACCAGTTTGACCAGTTTCTGTGGCAAGCCGATCTCTGTTTGAGATGTGAACAGGGTCTGGCGGCATATACATACATAGTATCGTGGGGATGGTGAACCAAAAGTTGCGTTTCATTGGCAGAACACTGCGAAGATGCAATAGTTCTACTGAACAGATTGGCCACAGTACGCTTGTCCGTCCTTCTTTGGAGTATTGCCGCGCGGTGCGGGATCCGTATCAGGTGGGATTAACGTAGGACACCGAAAGAGTACAAGGACAGCTAGTTCTGTACCACTGTGATACAGGGGAAAGTGTGTCACGGAAACGGTACAAGTTGTGGTGGGAATCAATACAACAACGGCATATTTAGTTGCGGCGAGATCTACGTACGAAATTTCGATCGCCGAATTTGTGCTCCGTTTACAAAAATGTATTCTTGATTCCTAAATATGGAGGAAGAAATTATCATAATAAAATACCAGAAGTCGCAACTCGAATGGGGAGATTTGGATATTGTTTCTTCCCGCGCGCTACTCGAGAATAATTAGCATAAAGGTGGTTCAAATACTCCACGTAGACGTTTAAAGGGCGTTCAAACAGTTTTGCACAGTCGTCTCCATTTTTTTTTCAGCAGGAGAACATTTTTGTGAACATACTTGAAACATTTAGCTATAAGTTGGTATACAGGGTGAATCACCTAACACTTGCTGTTGTTGGCTTTTAAGGGGATTAAACAGCTAGGTAATCAGTCCCCTTCCTAACACTTGCACCGCAAATATTGCGGAAACGGAAAGTGCGATTGATGTGTAGTTTTCACAGAATGGATTGGTAGTCAAGGGCTCGTACTGTTAGCCAGTAGATTTTAAAAATACCTAGAAAGTATTTTTTTGCAAACATACAATTTTTCAAATGGAACAATGGTTGTTTCTATCATGGAATGGAATTTTTGACACCAGCTGTGTACAAGGAATTTTGAATTACATTTTTATCACGTTTAGTTTGGCAGCTATAACTACTCAAAGTTTTGGGGGTGTAGGCTATGACAGCGTATCTGACTGTCTGGTGGTCATGAGACAGTGGGCCGCGCCCCAGGGGGTAGTCACTCGGCCAGTGAGCTACGTTGTCGCAGCCTCCGCCCCCGAAACTATGAACGGTGTCAGACATTCCAGTGCATGATAGAAACAACCATTGTTCCATTTAAAAAACTGTATGTTTGTATAAAAAAAACACGCTTTCTAAGTAATATTACAATCTGTTTGTTGGCTAAAAATACGAGCCTCTGACTACCAATCCATTCTGTGAAAAGCGCACATCAATCGCAACTTTTCGTTTCCGCAATATGTGCGGTGCAAGTGTTAGGCGATTCACCCTGTTTAAAAGTATTTTATTTACAAGTGAGCCATTATTGCCCCTGAAGTAGATGTCTTGCGACAACGGTCGGTGATGAAGACCAGCGATGACTCTGCCACATCGATTCACAGGAAGTTGACTTTGTTTATGGGCAGGACACAGTGGATCGCGGCAGTATCCAGCGGAGGTTGCAGAAGTTTAAAGGAGGTGATGTCTCTCTGCTGGACAATCCACGATGCGGTAAGGCCATCGACGGCAGTGAGTGATGTGAATGAGACCATTGATCAAATCATCCAAAATGACAAATGTGTGTACCTTAATGACGGTACCAGAGATACCAACTGCCCAATGGCAAACGAGTCATTTCAGCAAGCTATCGTGTTGTCACACATCTGCCATTTTGAGTGATTTGATCGATGGTCTCCTTATTCACATCAGTCACTGCCGTCGATGGTCTACCACATCGTCGATTGTCCAGCAATAACCTCCTTTAAACATCGGCAACCACAGTATCCTCCCTATAAACAGGGAGCAACTTCCTGTGAACGGATGTGGCAGAGTCATCGTCGGTCTTGAAGAGGAACTCCATCACCGACTGTTGTCGCAACCTGACGTCTACTTCACGGCCCAATATGGCTCACCTCTAAATAAAAAGAAAATACCTTTATACACCTACTTATTGCTAAATGTTTCAAGTATGTCCACAAAAAAATTCATTCTCCTCCTGCTAAAAATAAAAATTGAAGACGATTGTGCTTACCTTTTTGTACCACCTTAGTGTATACACAGTCGTCTTTCCGTTGCCTTATTCGGGACTGGTACAGTAAATGAGTAGTACCCTAATTTCTCCTGGCGAATAACAACTTCGAAAAACTTAGGGGTATGCTGCCAGGTACCACAATCGACGGCGGCCGATATTTCGGCAGGAGACCACCCTGCCATTTTCAAGGCGAAACTGCAGTAAGAAAGCAATGTGCAATGATTTTTATGATTAGGGATGGAGGCTTCTGCTTAAATTCCGCTTGGGATCCTGCTCTCTCACTTGTCAAAAAACAGAGGGAGAAAACTAATCCGACCTCATCTGTCGAGAACTGATGTTTATTATCGATATTCTGACCGGTTTCATCTTTGGTCGTGTCAGCGCTGTGTGCTTGCTTGCTCTGTGTGTGTTGTCTTTCCTGTCTACTCATTGAAAACCGAGGTTTTAAAGATCGTTGCATATTGCTTTCTTACTGCAGTTTCACCTTGAAAATGGCAGGGTGGTCTCCTGCCGAAATATCGACCGCCGTCGATTTTGGTACCTGGCAGCATACCCGTAAGTTTTTCGAAAATGAGTAGTAGTACGAGCTAATCTGGGCCACTCACATTTCGGTGGCTTTCATAGATAGATAGATAGATAGAGAGAGAGAGAGATGCATCATCATCAGCACAAAGTATTATAGAAGTTTGTCAATCTTGGGGCGACGTGTTCAAATAGATTTATTGTGTGAAATAACAGCGAAAATGGGCACTGCGAACTGTTGACGTGTTCTGCTATTGGTTGTTTTGAATGTCGTACAAGCATTATTACTACATTTAAATGACGAAATATAACACGGTTCATGTAGGGAATATAATGGATAATTAGCGATCTTGACCGTTGTTTTACGTAATAAATGAAGCGAGAAGTGTGACGGAATCGGCAAGTAATGCATTACACGTGTAACGCCCGTGCTGTCGTTTCCACCTGTTGTCCGTCCTTGGCAGAGAGCGCAGAACGCGGACGTTGTCGGGGAGGGCAGGTCGCCCGCGACCCTCGCCGGCCACACAATGGGCGGCGCATAAGCGTGGCAGCTTTTCGCACGGCGGCTCTGCCAGGATTAGCAGCGCCGCGCTTGTGCAACCGCCCACACGACACGTGCCGTGCCGCGCTGCGCTCTGCTGTGCCCGCCGAGGAAGGCGAGGGGCAACCACCCAGCCTCAACGCCGTCGACACACGGAGCGTGTATCTGAACGAGTGGGGCGAACGTGGCGTGTTTGTGACGTCACAACGAGCGAACCGTGGCCGGCGAGAAATACAGGCCTGAGCGCGCACTCCATGCTACGTAAGCAAGGTAGTTCCGAGCCGGCGCGAACGCTAGACGATTGGCCGGCCGCTGGGGCACTGCCCACTGCGTCATAGCGGGCAGCCGCTGAGCTAGCGATCGCGCCGGCTCGGAACTACCTTGCTTACGTCGCATGATGTGCGCGGTCAGGCCTGTATTTTCCGTTGGCCGCGGAGCGAACCGCACGCTTTTCCAACATGTGGGGCAGTACCAGACATGCCGGATATTCTCAATGCGCGTCTGAACCTTCATCAGTGAGATCACACCACGTGGCTATCTATGGGAGGGCAGCGCTTTTCGATATAGCAATTAAGACGCCATATTGGCCGTTAGTATAAGCTCTTATTCAATAGGTTTATGTGTAGCTCGGTAGCACAGTGCTAGAGTGCCAGACTATAAATACTGAGGGCGCGGGTTCGAACCCCGCCAGGTCCTAGGATTTGTATCTGTCACTTTCCAGTTCTTTCACCTCTGGCAACGTTGCTGATGTGAAAAGTATCGAGTAGTACCGTGGTTCGGAATCCACATTAAATCTGCCTGGATAAGTCAGTTCGAAGATCGGAGGAAGACAATGGCTTACTACCTCCAAGGAGGACTATGTATTGCATAGCACTGTCGTGTTCAAACCAATATTCAGATTAAACTTCCTGGCAGATTAAAATTGTGTGTCGGAACCGGGATTCGAACCTGCGACCTTTGCCTTTGCAGATTGTCTGCTGAAAGATACTCAAGATTTTGTCCAACGCGCCGAACATTTCAAAATAACTACAAACACTAGTATGAAACAGATATGGCCGCATCACGTAAACGGATCCGCAACAAGCCCCTCACAGGAGAAGTAGCTTCAGTTGGTGTTGACGTGAGTTCACGTGACATTGCTAGAGGCAGTGCAGTAAGTCAAAGTAGTGTAACGCGCATACTTCATACACACGACTCAATAGCTGAAGAGTTGCTCAAGCGTCAAGTAACATTCTACAGTATAACAAACGAAATTAAGTTCAAATGTTTGTAAAGCTTGTGGGACTTAACTGCGGGGTCATCAGTCCCTAAACTTACAAACTACTTATGAACGAGCTTATACTTAAGACAACACAAACATCCATGCCCGAGGGGGGGAGGATGCAAACCCCCGACGGGGAACGGCCACACGCATCGGAGCATAGCGCCTCAATGCACTCGGCCGCTCCCAAATTATTTTATACCATTTTGAGTAAATAAGAGATTTCCATTACAAATGTAGATTTGCGTTAAAAAACTTACTTCCGTGCAATTTTAATGGTTTGTATTAACCAATTACATCACTCCCTCTCTTCACTTCGGTCAGTGGAATTATTCAGTACTTGTTGTGGTTTACAAAGTATTTCCAGTGTTAATGTTAGGTCTCTCTCACCCTGTATGTCATTTCGAAGCAAGTAAAAGTAACTGAGTAAATTGAGAATCTCTCGAAACAGTTCCTTATAGGTACTATTTCTTGGAATAAATGACTAGAAACATCTTTTATGTTGTTAAAGAATATCCGTATTACCAAAATCTGCCGGGTCAAGGCTATGGTAGACTGAAGATCAGTCATAAAGAATTGTTCTATTATAATTTTTGTCGTTACGTGTCAGTAACTAATATATCTACGAGTAGTATATTCAACACTTCTAATATCTACGTTGGAGCCGAGAAACAAGTTAGACTGGCGTAGCGCAGGCAGTAAAGTCGTTTACTGTGAACTGGTGTGCTCATGTGCTCAGTGGTACTGGTTCGAAGCTCTTATATTAGGGTTTTCTAATAGACTGAAAGACTTTTTTATTAATTTGACAGAAGCATAATGTATATTATTCGATGCTATGAAAATATTAGTGTGCATCCTCTGAGAAGTGAGTTTGTTGAATTGGTTTTATGAACAGGACAATTCGTATCTTACTTAGAGTAAACTACATACTTTATTCATATTCACAGAATATATGACAACTGCGAATGAGCAAAGCTGAAAATATGTACCCAGCCGGAATTCGATCCCAGCAGTTGCGCTGACCACTGCACCACTGGGGACACAGTGATCACCGCACCTGCAAGGACTACCTAAGCACGCCTTCCGTCAGACACAAATTTCCAGCTTTACCCTGTCCACAGCACTTAGTTTTAAAACTAACCCCTCCCCACTAACGAAAGGATCATTGGCCGTCGGCGGTATATTATATATATACATGTGGTGTCTGTTCCGAAAGAATAGAAGTTACTTCATTCCTGCAGTTGGTATTCTTTCATATTCACAGAATATATGACTTCAACTGCGAATGCGCAAAGTTGAAAATGTGTACCTAGCCGGGATTCGAACCCGGATCTCCTGCTGGGAATTTGTGTCTGACGGGAAGCGTGCTTAGGTAGTCCTTTCAGGTGCGGTGATCGCTGTGTCCCAGTGGTGTAGTGGTCAGCGCAACCGCCTAGAAAGCAGGAGAGCCGGGTTTGAATCCCGGTGGGTACACATTTTCAGCTTTTCCCATTGGCAGTTGATATATATTATGTGAATATGAACGAATAACAACTGCATCATCAGAAGTGTATACACACTTTTTGTTTCATGTCTTGTATTTTACACGTTCTAAAGATTCTACTGCACAATAGTAAGAGTCATCGTGGAAGAATTACCTTCGTTTTACTAAAAAGGGAGACTATTGGAATAATGTTTGTGTTATGTGAAGGCCTATTATAATTTTATATCGCGCAATTTGGTATAAAACGTTTATAAGTCGCTGCCCTTATTGACAGTTCTCCTTTCCTAAGAGTCTTATGTTCATAGATATTTATGTAGACCTACATCACAGTCAGAAAATGACTCCTTTCATTTCGTAAACAGGGTGATTCCAGTAGCAGATGCCGCCGATAACTGTCGCTGGAGCGCGCTGCGATCGCTTGTAGCTCGTTGAGGCAGACGCCTCGTATGCACAAGAAGCGGCGTCTCCGAGCGTTGAGCCGCACGGTAGACTCGGCACGTTGGCCGCACACGTTCAAGACGCGCGCTTTGCCACCGAGAGACACGAGCTGCTTCCCGGCAGGAGGTCCGACACCAGCAGGGACTGCTTTACGGCTGCCACCCGCGCCTGTACTGACTTACAAGAGGTGCGGGGGATCGTTCAGGGGCAGTCGATTGTACACCCAGCTCTATGGCCGACACGACGCCTGCTCTAGGGTACAATCTATTCTGGCTTGGGCACTCTCCTAACGCCTCGCTCGCTGGTGTTAATTTCGTGCTTTTGTGTCTCAACTTTGCATGTTTTCAACACTAAGGAGTCAGAGACATTGGGTTATGGTCGGTACCGTATAACCAGAATATGGGAAAAAATAGAAAATTTGTGCCGGCTTGGGTCTCCAATTTTACAAAAATGTTCAAATGCTTGTATAGCTTATGGGACTTAACTACGGGGTCATCAGTCCCTAAACTTACAAACTACTTATGAACTAACTAATACTAAGGACGGCACAAATATCCATGCCCGAGGGGGGATTCGAACCCGCCAACCGTAGTGGCCGGGCAGACCGTGACTGAAGCGCCTCAGTCCCCTCGGCCACCGCGGCTGGCCCCCAATCTTTCTCTAGTTAGCTTCACATTACAGAGTTTCTCGAAAATAAAGTCGCATTCTCTCCGATGATCTCCATTTGTGTCCCCGAAACATATCTGTACCACTGGCGTATTGATAGAACCTACCAGTAAAATGTTCAAATGTTTGTAAATCTATGGGACTTAACTACTGTGGTTATCAGTCCTTAGCATTAAAAACCACTTTAACTTAAGGACAAAACACACACACACATACAAACGCGCGCGCGCGCGCGCGCGCGCGCGCTAGAGAGAGGACTCGGACCTTCGACGGAGAGCAACTGCTCGCTCCGCAGCAAGGCACCTTAGAGCGCCTGGTCATTCCACCGTGCTTCTACCAGTAACGAAACTAGCAATTCGCCTCTGAATTGCTTCTATGACGTCCTTTAAACGGACCTGGCGGCGATCCGAAACACTTGACCAGTACTAAAGATGGGATCAAACAGGCGTTCTATACGCTGTATCCTTTACTGATGAAGCACATCCCCCAAAATTAGCGCTATAAACCGAAGCCGTCCATCAGGCTTTCAGACGACTGTCCCGAATTGCTCGTTCTATTCATATCGCTCTCCTATGATACGCCTAAAATTTAATCGACTCAAATGTGCCAAGCGGCACACTACTAACCCTGTTTTTAAACATTACGCGATTGGTTTTCTTACATATCTGTATTAAATTTCTCTACATTTGGAGGTAATTGTCATTCATCACTCCGGGTAGAAATCTTGTCTGCCTCATTTTACTACATTTATTCAATGACGACACCTTTCTGTGCAGCACATCATCAGCATAGAGACGCAGAGTAGAACTCACTCTGCCTGTCACATAAATTTTATACATGTAAAATAGAGGCCGCGGCGGAGCGGCCGAGCGCATTGAAGCGCTATGTTACGATGCGCGAGGCCGTTCTCCGTCGGGGGTTCGAATCCCCCCTCGGGCATGGATGTTTGTGACGTCTTTAGTATAAGGTAGTTCATAAGTAGTTTGTAAGTTTAGGGACTGATGACCCCGTAGTTATGTCCCTTAAGCTTTACAAACATTTGAACATTTCGAAAATAGAGGTTATATTCACACTGCTGATGCTGCCCTTGTCTCTGATGAACACTTGTCGTCGAGGACAAGATAGCCCACTGGGTTCTGACGGATGACGTAGAGGACAGCGGAACGGCCTGTTCAGCAGCAGACACGTGTTGGAATCCCAGACCGGCAGCAAATGTCTAGATTTATAAAGTCTGCAGGATACAAAATGGTCTGTGTTGTTTCGCTCATGTATGTTCAGTTTTCGTGACATTATGCTAACTTACGATGAGGACATGATCCTTGTTCATGCAAGTGTTCTCTGCTAAAAAGATGGCAAACATTTGGAAGTGATTAATGATATGTCAGCAAGAAAGGACCTATATCGTGCGTAAATAAAAACACACAAACATTGATCACTAACAATAATTTTAACAGTTAGCAGTTTTCAATAAAACTCTTCAGCCTGCTGGACAGTGTCAAGAGCACAACGATGCAGCCAGCTTTCTCCGAGGTGACTGCGGTAGGAGACCACTACACTGAGCGAAGTGCCGCAGTGGTAACACACTGGACTCGCATTCGGTAGAACGACGGTTCAATTCCACCTCCGGACATCCTGATTTAGGTTTTCCATGATTTCCCAGAATCACTCCAGGCAAGTGCCGGAATGGTTCCTTTCAAAAGGGAGGGATGATTTCTTTCTCCCATCCCTGCCAAAAACTACCGCGCTCGAATCCCGATCTGGCATGTTAAAAACATGAAAAGTTGAAGACACAAAAACACGAAGTCAACGCCAGCGAGCGGGACGTTAGGAGAGTGCGCAAGACAGAATGGATTCTTTCCTAGAATAGGTCTCAGGTTGGTCACAGAGCAGTGTTTACAATCGACTCCCCCTGAAAGAGCCTCAGCACCTTTCGTAAGTCAAAACAGGTGAGAGTAGCAGCCGTAAAGCAAGGGAACATTAATGACCACGGTGTGGACGGGACGTTAAATTCTAATGTCACTTCCTTCATTAAAAGTTGTTAGTTTTATCATCGGCAGTTTCAATGAACACGCAGGTGTTAGAGGAATGCTTCAGCAGATCGTATGGGAAGGTCGTAACTGCGAATTGGTTGGAGCACCTGACGCATACCTTTGCTTGTTCAGCCACGATATCACGAAATTGCCGTTACTTTTCGTGTGGAGCGTATTGTTGGCCTTGGAGCTGGGTCCGAGCTGTAAGGACGGTACGGAACAGCATGATCGTTTTCTTGTGACGTTACAGTCGCTCCGTAAACCTGAATTTCAGACGCAGTTACTCGATTTGCCCACAGAAATTGAATAACAGAGCGTCTTTATCTGCGAGGCCTGTTTCCCAAACGGTTTGCCATTTGTGTTTACCTGTAACTGGTGCTGTGGATGATGCTAGACTCTTGTAGCAGTGTTTTATGCCGGTGTAAGTTCACTCCAGCAGTCGAAACTACAGAAATATCGGCCTTATCTTATTTCAAATGTTTGTAAATATCGGACCAAACTGCGTGGTCATCAGTCAGTAGCTTACAAACTAAACTAAGTTAAACTAACCTAAGGACAAACACACACACACACACCCATGCCCTAGGGAGATTCGAACCTCCGACGGCGAGCAACTGCGCGCTCTGCAGCGAGGCGCCTTAGACCGCTCGGCTACCCCACCGCGGATCATCTTAGTTTCTGATTACATCTTTCACTTGTCGTTGTGATTACTGCTTTATGCATAACTTCATAAGAGTATTCATTCATAAACCTGTGAACAGTAAATGAAGTGCAGCCGTATCCCATCAATCGAAGTCGAGTGGAAACGTTGCTCATAGTTCTGACAGTAGGTAATTACTATTGCAGCTGCAGAGTGACTGAGTGCGTGTTCTGAACATCGGAGTCACAGCCAGAGCGTAGCTATTCGCAGTGCAGCAGTAGTAGTAGTAGTAGCAGCAGCAGCAGCAGCAGTGGTAGTTGGTGTGATTTTGAGGGGACTAAACTGCTAGGCCGTCAGTTTCGCGGTGGAGTTACTTACAAAGGCGCGATGATTTTAGATGGAAGGCGGGCATATGCGGTTAGTGTGCTAGAAACCCTGTTCGAGAACGCGCGTCATTGTCCGCGAAAAATAATAGGTCAGCCTCAAACATTTAACAACATTCTCATATTGATATCTGCAGCTATAGAGTCTCCCCTGAAATCTAAACGAATAAAGTTAAGCAACTCAAGAAATAATACGATTTTCGATTTACAATTCGATCCTGCCAAGCACGTTGATGAAAAGCGCATATCCTACAAATGTACTTCACTTTAAGCGCGTCAGCTTTAAAATCGACAGAAAGTATCGTACAACTGCCGTGTCAGTTATAATTAGCGCTACTCTCCTTTAGTTACAGGCTCATTCGTGTAGTTCATGAACATTTCATTTCTGAATCATAACATGTTCAAAGCTGAGTATTTCTGACAGCAGCTATAATTTGGAAAACGCGCTCTTTTGACAAAATGGACAAAGCATGTTGGCCAAGTCAGCACACTGATTCTCGAACCTCTTAGGCACTCAAAGTTGTATCACTGTAATTATCTTTTCAAAAGCTCTCGAACGCAGTAACAAAAGTCATACTTTCCCATTAAAAGAAGTGCTTATTTCTATAACCTAGTTGATGTCACGCTAAAAACAATTAAATAAAGAATTACCGTCGAGCTGATGCCTTGGGCCGAAAATTTCCTTTCGGGAATATTAGTCTTAAATGATTCACCCAGTGTATATCTTATAAATGGAAAAGTTTGTGTGTGACTGCAGTGTTACTCCTTCACACTCAAAGTGGTGATCGCATTTGATGAAGTTCATTGAAATTCATTGGGCTTAAAAAGGAGCTTCATTTTGTTAACTACCGTACAGTGCATGTTGAAAGGGTACATTACAATACGCTTAGTTCGATCGTCATGGAAGTCAACAAATATGTGTCACAAACAAGGGAAGGACAAGAAAGAATGTAGAGGAGGAGCAAGAACAAGAGGTGGTGCACCAGCAAGAGGAAGAAAATAGAGGGGCAGTAATGAAGATTGACAGTAATTTAATTTAGTTAACTGATGTTGGGTCTGAGACGTAGACACATAACTCGTGACCTCATGGCTGTCATTAGGATGACCAGTCTCTAATGACCACTTTGTCGACGAGGCGTTCAAACCTTCCCTTCTTCAGAAAGAAACAAAAGGCGAATGAGGCAAAATTCGTAAGTTGGTGCCAAAGTAGGCAAGAACTCGACGTTGCTGGGGAATTTCTTTGTTCCATCTTCTTCTTGTCCTACCTCTTTGCAGCAGTTCCTTCTCTAACCGCCTTCCTCTCCTCCTCCCTCCCCCCTCTCTCATATATATAACTACTTTGCTACCAACTTATGAATTTTGCGTCATTCACTTTTCTTTTCTCTGAAGTTCCATATACTCGCAATTTCCTTACTTCGCCGTTCAGTACAAAAGACGCGGGTATACGACCGCGACGACGCTTTCGGTTCCGTGACGTTACATTGAGGTCCAGTGTGAACTGAGCGCCATAATTACAGGGGGTTTACGCACTTGTGGAATGGTCTGCAGACACACCGCCTCCGGAAACCGCCTCGGCTGGCTCCGTCCGTCATTTTGAGGGCTGAAGGCGTGACGTAATTAAGAGCGTCGAGAGGCGGCTCGATGGCGGAACGACGCACTTCCGGAAACCACGGAAAACTCTGCGGGGTCAACGCCACTGCGCCGCCGTCTCAGCTTGATACTGCTTCTGCTCCACCGCGGCCGAGAGGTCGCAAGTCCCTCCCAAGTAAGGCTAGGCGCTAATTGAGACTCGTATATCATTCGCGCAGTGACCCGGCCGCATCACGTGCTTTTGCGACTGACGTATTCTAATGGGACGGCGCAAATTGACACGCAGTACCATGCTGACGCGACCTGCGCTGCGTGGCGTTGTGGCCGAGGCACAGATTCCTGCGCCAGAGTGACGCTCGCACCGTCGGAAAGCCGTCTGCCATCTGTTCCCTTTGACAACCTGCACACGGAAACTTTTCATTAAATATTGTTTAGATTTTCGCTACATAAGCTCTCGGTATTTCTGTTATTGGTAATGTTTTCCAGTTATTTATATCGGTATAGTTTCGCTACTTTCTTCGCTGAAGGCCTATTGTCAAATGTATATTAATTAAAATGACGTTAAGTCTTCGTCTCACAGGGCATACCTGGCTACTTACAATATTCTTGACAGGAATTATTCTTAGTTACAGTACACTGACCATCGTGTTGCGTAGTGGATAAATTGCTTACTTTTCATAATGATAGAAGACAATGTAATAGAGGTAGTGAGAGGGCAAAGGAAACTGAATGATTAGAAAAATGTTGACTACGTGAAGATAAAACTCAAGTACCGGATGTTGAGAGATAGTGCACAAGATTTGAGTTTCAAGTTGTCGACACCATTTCCTTTCAATCACAATATGGTTGGAGATCAAGTTTTTATTCATTAATGGGAAAACAAACGCTTTTTCCTGAGCGTTAGTATCGGAATCTGATGCGTAACTCTACTGTAACAACAACAGCTCTTATCTGCGAATCTCACACTGTCTTGCGAGCCGTAGGTGAAGTAACCAGCGTCTGGGATGCGCGCGCCACTCAGCCTGACTACATGCAGTGTTGCCAGCCTCTGAAGCTCAAAAGTCCCATCCAGGAATTCAATATGTCCCTTTTCAACGTAAAGTGTCCCTCAGGAAGAAACATAAAAGCAAAAAAAAAAAAACACACTTTTCCTCACACTCCTCTATCGCCTCTTACAACTCCGTCTAACATACAGCAATGTTCCGTGTTATGTTAAAAATCTTATATCTACGAAATGAGGCCGCGCGACCCTTGTACCAGTTCCGTGCGTCATTTGCGAGGTATTGAGAGAAGCCGCAAATCTCCATAAGTTCTTCACCGAGTGTTTTAAAATTTTGACACAACTTTTACTGAAATAGAACAACAATGAGCTACGTTACAACTTCATTGCCAACTGCCCATGCCCGTGACAGCTGCGTGCTCACAAAAAAAAAGTTGTCGTTTATTTAACGTCTATTGTTGCTCTTTGCTGGCGCCTCGCAGTGCGATGCGAAGTGGTGGGCGGTCAGAGGGGGGAGGGGGGGAAAGGCCGTGGCGCTCTCGTGTGACGTCAGGCAGAGTAGGTTGCGCGCGCATAGCTGATTGGCACGCTGCTTCGGCATAGTAGGCCGTGCCCCAGCGGCTACCCAGTCAGCTATGCGCGCGCAACCTACTCTGGGGGAGTGGTAGAGACACAGTTACTTTGAGTCATTGGTATTGGCAGCTCAGTAGCGTAGTTTCGTTGCTTAGCGACTGCAGGTAACCAACCAATGAGGGACGGAGGGAGTAGATTTCCGATCTAATTCATCTGAAAAATTCCCCTACCACTCGGCACGCTGAAACGTCTCTCACAAAGTAAATTTAGACTGGATATAACTGACATTCAGTGATGCATTGGTTATCCGGGGATTCGACAATGTATCACACGTGTCTCTCTTTCGTCAATAATGGTGCATTCGTGAATAAATATAGCAGTACAACGGGATTGCGGACTGCTGTGTCGTTTGTTTCACCTTATTATCGCGGCATGTGCCAATCACACCGACGTGGTGTGTAAGCAAACCACAACAGACGAGAGACAAAGAGAGACCGAAGAAATGTCCCATATCCCTCTCACATTTTGCAAAGAAAAAATCCCCATGTCCTTTCTGAAAAATAATTGTCAATATGTCGCACGATATGGGACAAATTCCACGGGCTGGCTACACTGCCTGACTAGCGCTCTCGCACGCGTCCGCCACCACCTAGAGAGAAGGCCGCGGCGCTTTCGTGTGACGTCATGCAGAGTAGGTTGCGCGCGCATAGCTGACTGACTCGCTGCTTCGGTCTAGTGGGCCGTGCCCCAGCGGCTACCCCGTCAGCTATGCACGCGCATCCTACTCTGCGCCGCGGCCTCCTCTCTAGGTGGTGGTGACGCGTCACAATTTGCCGTGATCCGGCGCAACGCGTGTGGAACGTTCCTGCAGCGTTGGAGTGTCGCGACACTACGCGAGTGCTATACGCGTCTCAATTTCAGATTCAGCCCGTTAAATGGGCTCCCAAAACCGGATTTCGTAAGCCTATTTCCCAATTCCGCTTTTGCTTGCTCATGTAAACACTCCAAAATCGATCCTGAAAATCCAATTCTCTAAAGCGGTTTTCCAGTTCCACAATCGATTTTCGTGCCCATGTAAACTCAACAATTTTTTAAGCGTCCTTGGCTTGTCAGATTGTGTTTGTTTCGTAAGAATTTTCGGCACATACGGACAGTGATATTTTCTCATGTGAAATAAAAGTATTAATATTAGAGTGAGCATGAATCTGTGTATTTAAGTAAAGAAAAATAGCCATTATGCTGACTAAATCGGGGACTGAATCAGCTGTTTTTCAGCCACCATCTTAAGTGGATTAGGAAATCTGATTCAGGCTGTGCCATGTAAACACGACAGCGTAAAACGAAAATCGGTTTTCGTCTTCCGGAAGATGTGTTACATGTAAACGTAGTGATTGTCTCCTAAATAGTTTATAAACACAAGGACCTATAACGCTTCCTGGGGAATAATAAAAATGAAATGAATAAATAAAGAAATAAATAAAGAAAAGAAAGGTAATTTGAACCCGGATTTCTCACTCTGTAGTCCAACACCACGACCATATAACCGCGACGCCCCAGCTCTTGTAATGTACTCTATGTAGTATTAAGTAAATTTATAAGGGGCAGCTCTCAGTCGCAAAGTACGAAAATAATCGTTACCAGGTTTCAGTGCCGCTTCGGGCACCTCCTTCAGACGAAGATGAATATGTTAAACCTACATGTCAAAATTTAAAATACAAAAAAAAAAAAAATATATCTGACATAATCAGATAGTCATACCTAAAAAGTAAATAGTTGTTGACAGGCGGAGCAGTCACGAGGGGCTGCAATGTCTGCAAGATAACTTACCTGTCGACGTTGGCAGCGGAGACATTGCAGCCCCTCGTGACTGCTCCGCCTGTCTACAACTATTTACTTTTTAGGTATGACTATTTGATTATGTCAGATATATTTTTTGTATTTTAAATGTTGACATGTAGGTTTAACATATTCATCTTCGTCTGAAGAAGGTGCCCGTAGCGGCATTGAAACCTGGTAACGATTATTTTCGTACTTTGCGACTGAGGGCTGCCCCTTATAAATTTAATTCTATTGTAACAGTCGCTGATTCACAGCCATGCATAAAACTGCTCTATATAGTACTTGTTTAGCTGAGCCCTTCATTGTTTCTATTTTGCTTCTTTTTTCGCAGTCTGTAGTCGTTTTTCCAGTTTTTATACCACATCTACATCTACATCTACATCTGCATGGGATACTCTGCAAATCACATTTAAGTGCCTGGCAGAGGCCATCTCAGCAGTAAACTGAGGGTAAGCGATGGGGTCTAGAGTTGGGTACTAAGTTGATGTTTCGACTCAGTGAATCGAGTCAGCGAACTGTTCGACTGAGTCGAAACTTGAATCGGCACTGTTTCGAAACAACGAATCTTGTGAGTCATGTATCGGACGCTAGATACCGTTAACATGCGTTTCGCTGTCCAGTCTGTCAGGGAGAGTTCGACACAGCGCCCAGGCGTACAGCGGGTTTGAAACTGTTCCCCTAACGCGCCACGCGAGATTTTCAATTATGCTACCGGTACCCTTCAACTGAGGTTTTAAAACAGGTATACCACCGAGAAAAATAGTGAAGTCCTTCGGTGTTTTGGTGTAGTTCGCGTGAACTAAGCGTTGTTATGTATTGTTGCTACATCTGTGCCTGGTGAACGTCTTTTAGAAACAAGGGCAAATAATTTGAGTGAGACGAAACCGCATTCTCAGTAAGATGTCGAATATAACGTTTTTTTAATTTCAATTTAAAGAAATTGTAACTGATTCTCTTTTATTTTACTACCTGAAGATGAATCTGATTATTAGAATACGTATGTGGACATTGAAAAGTTTTAGTTCAGTTTTGTGGTTTCGTCATGTACATTGTGAAATGTGTTTTCTTGTGTTAATACCGTTGATTGTATTAAATATGTCTTAGGAACAAATCTTAATATTTTGTTTATATTACTTGGTTAGAAAAGTTATTAATGTATGGATGCACGTAGACATTTGAACCATAATATTTCTTGTTTTATTTAGACTTAATATGGAATTTTGAAGGTTGGAAAAGTTTCATGACATTGGAATTTGAACATTACTATTTTGTGCTTGCTTTGTTACAATATTTGTTTGTATGAAAATACGAGTAACTTAGGAAACGTTTACGTTTTAACACGATTGTAAAATCGTAGTAGCAAACAAATCCCGTGCCGTTCAATTAAGTCTAGTGAATAACGTATTAAAACCATGTTGATAATCCATAGATATTTCGTATTTGCTGTATCGCTCTTCTGCAGCTTTCTCGGTTCACATGAATCAGGGAAGGTAGCGCGGCACACGACTCTGCAGCACGCCAGATGTTTCGTGTGCCGAAACAGTGAGTCGACTCACTTGACTCAGATGATCCGTATGTTTCGAAACAGTGAAATGATCCGAACTGCCCATCACTAATGGGGACTGTCCCTCGTCAGTGTTACCACCTTGGACCTATAGTCGGGCCGCCGAAAGAACGACCCTGACAGTTCTCGCACGTGGGCCGCAGAGGGTGGGGGGACACTCGAGCACCAACCTGAGCTCTAGAATTCGTAAACGTTGCCAGGGTAACGGTGCCGCGTTGCCACCCTGCCACTCAAGGTCGCGCGGGGTGGCGTGCTTCAGTCGCTGCAAAGCATCTGTCGTGTGTTCATTGTTACCGGTTTTGTTCGTGCCAAGTTAGGTGTCGTTAATTTCAGACGTGTGAGAGATGGCTTCTTCCTCTAACCGTAAGAAAGTCACTTCTGTGACCAATAGACTGGCTGTCGAAACTGATCTGATGATATTACTCGGACCCTACACTATGTCAGTCAACAGCGACCGTAAACGAATGAAGCATAAAATCTTTTTATGTAAGAAGACAAAATCATGTCACTGGAAGAGGCGATTTTACTACTTGTAAAGTGGTATTCCTTATTTGTTTACGCTCTCGGCGGACTGGCACAATACAGTGTCCGAGTAATAACACCGAGTTAGTGGAAAATGGTTATAGAAGATGAAATACATAAACAAAATTCTTCAACTAGCGATCTTTGGCTGAAGACTAAATTATACATTATATTTAATTTAATACTGGAACATATGAAGCCTTACTTTAACTTGACTTTAAACCTTTCTTTTTAACTGAAAAAAAAAATGTTTTTTATCACTTCGTGGTTGTTATCGTTCGTTCACGCTTTAGTTGTACATAGCAACGGTTCCAAAATATTCGGACGTGATACTCGTATGCCGGCGACTTGCACGGCGTAACAACAGCCGTGTAGCAACATTGGCAACATAGCCGCTAGCTGTCAGAGTCGTTCTTTCGGCGGCTCGACTATAGGTGCAGCAGAGTGAGATCCTGGGTACTCACCGACTAGGAAGCAGAGCGGCCCGCGGCCCCAGGCGTCGCTGAGCTGCGTGGCGGCGAGCAGCACGTCGCCGACGAGCAGGCAGGCGACGTAGCAGGTCTGGCAGCGCCAGTGCAGCGCGTGCGTGGCGGCGGGCAGCAGCGCGCCCGCGCACAGCGTCGCCGCCAGGAACAGCGCCGACACGCACAGCCCCGCCGGGTACAGCGAGAAGCGCACGTCGCCGCCCGACACGTGCCACAGCACGCGCGACCGCCGCGCGGACACCGTCTCCGGGCACGCCAGCACCTGCAACCGGCCACAAGCCCCTCTGTTGACGTCCGACTAAACACTGTCACGATCAGCAGTAGCCACAACAAATCACCCTGACAGACTTCAAATAGCAACATATTCACATGACGTGTTCCATTAGTAGCTTCTCCAGAAACTATCAGCATCTGCGAGGGTTCAAGGCCAACGAGCAATCGTCGGCGCAGCACCACCTACCGAGTAATTACGCCTGCAGCTATCGTTGTCGCTATAAACCGAAGCACAGACAAAACCTCCGTAAGGGCCCGTTCCTACTCTCAGGGGTGCGGGGAGGGAGGGTTTCCAGCAGTTCCGTAAGATGTCCCATGATGCCGCTGCGGTCAGAAACAGCCCTTTAAACTGGCCAGAGCAGGCGGCAGGTAGCGGCTGCCCCCACCACCACCTCCCCTCAAACGCCAGCAGGCCGGACCACAGAGTAACATATACAGAGGAGCAGCCCCCTCTAAACCACTGTCCGCTGCCCTCGTAGTTCCGTAAGATGCTAGCAGGTGTCAGGCGGATCGCTGGCTTAGGGTGCTTCTGGCACGTCAGAGGGTAGCGTGGAGGGGAGGATGAGGGGAGAGCTCGTGCCGCTTGCCACAAGGCCACGGCTGTGTCTGGCTTGCTGGCGTTTGAGGGGAGGTGGTGGTGGGGACAGTCGCTACCTGCCGCCTGCTCTGGCCAGTTTAAAGGGCTGCTTCTGACCGCAGCGCCATCATGGGACATATTACGGAACTGCTGAAAAACCTCCCTCCCCGCACCCCTGACCGTAGGACCGGGCCCTTACGGAAGTTTCCCGTCTGTATATATTTGTCTGTGGCCGGACACAGCCGTGTCCTCGTGGCAGGTGGCACGAGCTCTCCTCTCACCCTCCCCTCCATGCTACCCTCAGACATGCAAGAGGCACCCTAAGCCTGACACCTGCTAGCATCTTACAGAACTACGAGGGGAGCGTAGGACAGTGGTTTAGAGGGGACTGCTTCTCTGGATATGTTAGTCTGTGACCGAAGGTAATGAGCCCGGGTGACCTGACAGAAGTGCACAATGCGTCCCAGACTTACGCGCGAACTATACCGTCAAATCAGTGAGTTTGAAAGACGGCGCATTTGTGGTATCAAATAATTTGGCAGATCCACTCGGGTAAATGGTGCTCGTGTGGGACGAAGTGTTTCGGCAGTGCAACATACGCGTGCAGAATGTTTAACGATACATAATTAATTTTTTTTATCAATCAGTGACGCTTGTCGTCGTGTTTCCATCCTTCTCGAAATATTTTATCTGTGGAAAGGTTTTTTTCGCTCGACTTTCGTTTGTTCCCCGTGTCGAGAGGACGCAACCGCAATCAATCACTCTCTTGTTTGAGCTTATTAAGTGTGGGCATGTACGCAGATTGCTTTGTGATGTGTGAGTTCTGTTACATTTTACTTTAAAATATACCCTCTTTTGTTAAGAGCCATGTCGCCACCCTGTTTTCATTTAATAATGTCCCATCCTTCCTTAATTATTCGTTTTCTTTTAGATTTTCAGGTCCTCCATATTCCATCGTAACATGATGTTCAGACGCCATTCCCTTCATTAAATCCCTATCGGTTACTTTAAATCATTACCTTTCTTCCTTTTAGAACCTGCCTTCGTATAAACAGTTTCGAGAAGTCCTATAGATCTTTTTTTATTTTTATTTATTTATTTTTTTTATTTGCGTAATCAAACTTTAGTACACGGTCAGTCAACAATGACTTACGAGGCGAACAGTCTGAACATTATTTTACTGCGGAAAGTATCATAAAGTTTATCTAAACCATTCAACAGCTTAACAGTTTCAGCGGCTGTAAACAACATTTCCAGGCAGCCGGCCGCGGTGGCCGAGGGGACTGAGGCGCTTCAGTCACGGTCTGCACGGCCACTACGGTCGGGGGTTCGAATTTCCCCTCGGGCATGGATATTTGTGCCGTCCTTACTCTTATCTAGTTCATAAGTAGTTTGTAAGCTTAGGGACTGGTGACCCCGTAGTTAAGTCCCACAAGCTTTACAAACATTTGTTTGTAAACATCAGTCACGTACACTGAGGGGAATAATTCTAATTTCCAGAAAGAAATTACAATGGGTACTTTCCGTAAGTTTTCTCTGTGACGTTATTTTTGTGTGTTGCCTCAACCCCAATCTGTATTCCGCTAATTCATCTATTCAATCAAGTCTTGTATTAATTTCATCCGCCCTTGTCAAATGTATTTAATCAGATATCTTATCCGATTTTTCTATGACAGAAATTTTAACAAAAATCCTTAATCTTTTAATCGCGGAGATTAACATTAATGCTTACAGACAACAACACAAAAGAAATGTTACAAATGGTTCACGGAAGGCCGCAACACCCAGACCGTCCTCTCTAGAACCGACACTTCATCCTAATCACGCTGCAGGATACACTGAACCTTCCACGGCATTGCCTCGACAGTACAACAGTGGGACACATCGTACACTATCACACTGACAGCCAGTCATCGTTGATGAAATAATAATACTAATAATAATAATTTCGCGTGGCTCATTGGCCTGATGCAAGGCTTTCGATTGGACGCCACTTCGGGGATTTGCGTGTCCCTAGCCTACCCTAGTTATCCAAACGGGAAAAAGGGGAACTACAGCTTAACCCATTCGCGCTCGGTGATGCGTTTGTGCACCTTGTTGCGCTATCTATTACTTTTGCAAAAAAATGTTCAAATGTTTGTATAGTCTATGGGACTTAACTACGGGGTCATCAGTCCCTAAACTTACAAACTACTTCTAGGACGGCACAAATATCCATGCCCGAGGGGGGATTCGAACCCCCGACCGTAGTGGCCGTGCAGACCGTGACTGGAGCGCCTTAGTCCCCTCGGCCACCGCGGCCGGCTATTACTTTTGCACTTTGGAAACAAAGGAACGTAGATATATCTTCCTGCTCTTGTTTCAGTACAGCAAAGATATGGCACTATATTTACAGCATTGTTCACACTTCTTTTATCTTATTGAACCTATCCTAACAAAATGAAACATTTTTCTCACAAAAAAAGTTTTGGGCAGTAATGGGTTAACTTGGAAATCGAACCACGTGTCGTTTCTGGCGACTCCTCACATCGTTGAGAGGTGAAGGCTGGGTTAAAACGCTGACTGAAAAAACCCGAGGTCCGACCGGGTTTCCAACCAGAGGTTCCTGGTCGAGCGCTTTACCCCGAGACCACTCGGCCCGACACCAATGATGTGACCTGGGTTGAGGGCGTGTCGCCCGCCTTTTCGCCTATGTTTCAGTATTATGCGGAAACGTGGTATACGACAATGGTGCTTGAAAAAGGCACCACGGGGGACAGTAAAAGAATCACATACTATTTTCGTACGAATCCGCGTCGTCTTAATAAAAAAGGATTGCCGCATTTCGTTCACCACAAACTTTCGTGACCTCATCACAGTGATGGCATTAGCATCATACGGTGGAAACTCAAGGCGTCTAGCGGTTGTGCTTTTCAACAAAACCAGAAATCACAGCAGCTGCGTATCAAGGGCACTATGACCAATTTTATCCTACGTCAATGGCAGCCTGCACAGCCTTTCTCCACGACAAACTCACTACATGTGTTCCTGCACTAACATGTTCACAGGATGTTATTTTTTACCGCGACCCGCTACATCACATGACTTAAACCAAACGAAAATGTGTGGTGCGGGATTTGGTAAAACGTCGGGTTCAGTACTGTGAAGTAATGTCAACCATTTCTGGTGAACTTGGGAACCATGGCAATGCAACATGGACAGGTATATCATAGTATACTACTCGCGTTTTATATGGATCGATGCCTTGAACGCACTAAGTAACTATTAGGGGCCATGGCGGACCCTCTGCCACTAGACAACAGGACACATGCCGAACGGAGGAGCGTGAAATGTTAATCATTTCTTGAAAACATACTAATGAACATGCACTGTGAATACTAACTTCCCATCTCTAGCCTTTCAAAATTTATTTACCCATTAAATGTACCAACAACACAGCCTAAACAAATAAATTCAAAGATAATTGCCATTTACGAAACTTGAGTAGCAGTTTGAAGTTAAAAATGAAATTAAAACTTATATCAAAGATTACACTACGAATCTACGGTGAAGAGTAGTAGCATTCAGATTATCATGAGACTAGTAAATTCAGGACGCCGAACAAATGAATACCCTAATTAAAGAAATACAAAACTTCCTTCTCTTTCTGCAGTCTACATTGTACTTAGAAATCTTCACATATAAAAGCCTATAGCTGAGCGTTAGTCTCGCTAAAAATCGGAAACGTCTAGCTCGATTTGAATAATTTTCGTTTTGTTCGCTTTAATAGAGGAGTGGCTTAAGGGACAAAATGGTAAAACGGAAAGCAACATCAGAAAAATCGAGAAAAATATTAAAATCCGGCGCTTATTATCCCCTCGAAAGGCAACCCGCCATATACAACTGTTTGGGAGATGCAGCAGTAGGAAGGAAAAGGTACACACATTTGATGCATCATAATGTTAATACGTGAACACGGAAATTCAAGTATCGATTTTTAATCTTATCTTTCTTTTATATAAAGAAGGGTGTATTTGTTGGCAATTAATACAAATCTACAATTTTATTCCGATGTTAATCAAATATTTGCACTTTTGTGCTCTTCAAAACAAGAGGAAGGTTACTGTATACATAAAATTTTGTATGGTGGATGGCGGAGGGTACCTTGTAAAAAACTGGCATAGTTTTTCATTCATCACCATGAAAGCTGACAGACATATCTGAGTTTTCATAGCTAGAAAAGGAGATGATGAAGAGGCAGAATGAACAGATAGATAGAGAGAGGGGGAGAGGGGGAGGCTTTTCAGCTATTGAAACATAAAAATCTCTTCGAAGCATAAATTTTACAACAGGATCTCTTTTAGTAATATTACGGAAAGAATGACCCCTTGAAACTCTGTATTAGAAGAATGTTGCTCCTAGGAAAATTTTCGAGAGCAGACCGCGGCCAGTCTTTCTTACAGCATACCTGTTTCGAAATATAACTAGAACACGAAGAGGAAATACTTTTATTTTCCGCACCCACATTAGCCTATTAATAGGGTATTTCGAGATGATGTTAAAAACATTGAGTTTGTTTGCCGAACTCTACAGTGCAGATGATTATAAAGCATTAATCTTCAAGCACGCTGTACTTCTGCGGGGTAAATACTATAAGAGGGGGGGGGGGGTTGGAACAGTTGCAGAAAATAACTGGGGACACAATACTATTAGTTACATTTGCGGGTAATGCCTGGGACACGCCAGCAGCAGGTGATCTAGCAGTCGCTTCCGCCCTCCTCTCTCACGGAGCTCCGCTGTCAAACGCAGCTGACGTCTCGGCGATTACGCAAGCGAAGCGGCGCCACGATTCAGCGCCACCCTGTCGTGTTCAGGCACCGTCTGGTTACGTCGATTACGGTTTCTTGTCTACTGTCAGAGTCGATCACGCCAACTGTATCAAATGTGATCAAAGTTGGTTTATTTGGCATTTCTCTTCGAAATTGGCTCTCCATCATTCCGTAACTTCAATCCAAGATCAGCCATGTGCAGCAGTTTGGTTGTACCTACGTAGGACACTTCATTTTATTTCATGGCGCTCTCCACGCATCTACGCAGTAGCATGCTACTGATACTAAAGAATATTCCATTTTAATAGGAGACTTTACTTGTTGTAATTTATATATCACTTTCAGACGCGCGAAAGATCTATTGCGCGTGTCGTTTGGTGATGATCGTGTGCTCAGCCGCCACTTTCGTCATGCTTGGCCTCCCAGGTCCCCAGACCTCATTCCGTACGATTATTGACTTTGGGGTTATCGTGATCGACCGACATCTCTAGGGATGCTGAAAGACAACATCCGACGCCAATGCCTCACCATAACTCCGGACATGCTTTACAGTGCTGGTCGCAACATTATTCCTCGACTACAGCTATTGTTGAGGAATGATGGTGAACGTATTGAGCATTTCCTGTAAGGAACATCATCTTTGATTTGTCTAAATTTGTCATGATAATTATTGCTTTTCTGATCAGATGAAGCGCCATCTGTCGGCCTTTTTTTTTTTTAATTTTTTTTCTCTTAAAATCCAATGTCATTCCAAGCATGTATGACAATTTGAACCTCTCTATCTACATTATTCCGTGATTTATTAAGTTTTCAAATTTATACTAACTTTTTGATCACCCGGTATATGAGATATTACCCTCTAACATATTTGTATTTATTTTTAATTTTTTGCTACCTACTTGTGTATGTCGATCAATGCTCTGTTTAGTTGCGTGCTGTTGGATATATACGATGAGATTTGTTATATATAGACCCATGACACTCGCGTCCGCCTGTAGCGGAAAGTCAAGTTGAACGCACGCGATAAGTCATACCGCATGCGCTTCCTCCACCAGACGTGGCTGTCGCGGAGGTCCGTTAAAACATGAACGCGTGCAAGGTATACTGTAATTGGTCAGCGCATCGCTAAAAGGGCACCACGCCACGAACTCGGGGGCAGTCTATGATCTGGAGTCAACTACGATGGCAGACAGTTAAGTGTAATAGTTATATCAGTCAGTATTCATCCGTTATTGTGGACACTGTGATATTGAGGAATTACGTGCAAACAGTACTGGCATTAACATGCATATAGTTCGTCTTTGTAAATATAAATTTATGCGACATAAATGTACGGACTATTTAGAAACTTACATCTGTGTCTGATCTCATGACGTCCTGTAAATAGAAGCTGCCTACAGACAGAATCTGCGCTACCTATTGCCACTCTGCGCTGCATAAACTGTTCTTGTATTTGGGACGAGTCTCATCACTGGCAACTAGTCTCAGCTATGTCGACGAGTCACAAAAAGCTCCGTGATAACTCAGAGGGACATTAAAGCTTAATCTTCCTTCGTTCTACGTTTGTAAGCCGAGAAAAATATTCGCAAGCTGGAGAGTTGAAGATAGCGATTTCGTCAGGGACTAACAAGGGACACCCGGAAGCGTACACTGCCCTGCTTAAAACACACACACACACACACACACACACACACACACACACACACACACACACGATTATGCTTGTATCAGTCCTACAAGTGCAGATGACATTTTCGTTGAATAGGTTAAAAGAACGTGGAGGTGAACAATGTTGACACAATGGCATTGACACAACATAATATCAAAAGTCACGCTACTTACATTTCCAAATAATGTATGGGTATGTCAGTGACATAATCTGCCTATCGCTAAGTATATTGCATTACAAGCTTATACGTTGGTGTAAAAAATTGATTATAAATCACAGAGTGAACTTTGATGACGAAATAACGATCATGTAGACGAAGGGACAATGAATGTAAGATAACGAATAATTAATTTGATGCGATTGATGACAGAGTGCAACACTTAAACATTTGCTTTACTATCGAGTTGCGCTCTAAGTGTCCTACAGTATAAATTAAAGCTAACTGCAATCATTTAGCACATTTATGTTCACACACATGTTCATTGTAATATTTCAGTGCATCTAAATAGCATCTGCAACATGTGCGGTAGCTTTTTCTAAGTTCGTTGCTGTATTTTCATAAACTGTAAACGATACTGTTTATTTAATGTATTTAGTGATATCCAAAGAAACTTTAATATAATTTTGTTCTTGGATTTACATTATAAATGCCCGTTACCGGTTAGTTGGCGGATTTACCAGGCAGGCGGGAAGACGAACTAGTCATCTCATCCGAACAATATTCGTAAGTCCTTTTAATGGGCGTTTCAGTTTAATTTGCAGTATTTAACGCATTTAGCAAATATGAAAGAAAGACTAGTAGACAGTGATGGCCACAGGATACAATGACTGTAATTGGGAAGAGTTAAGAATGCTTCAGAGAAATACGAAACTTCAAAAAAGGAAACAAAAAAGTTGCACTAATTTTACATCAGAAGCATTCCTGTCAAGAAAGCCTTACAAAAGAAGCAGGCTGAGAAGAAAGCGAAAGAGAAGAAAGAAATCCGAAAGATAAGAGCAGAAAGAAGGCAAAATGCGAACATGGCGCGATGGAAGAAATGTGATGAGGCATTCGTTTTGGAAGCTTCTTCAGATTTCTCTATATCCGTCTCTACACTGAGCAGAAAGACGATCATGATTTCGTGGGAGAATGCGAATTTGCAATGACTATGGTAAATAAGAGACTTGGTCGATATGCTTGTTCTCGCTGTCATAAATGAGCCAATGATGCTTGTATCGGCTCTACTGCGGCAAAGTGCATAACATAATTAAGTAAGCAAATTCTGTATTTAAAATAAAATTATATTTTTTGTTTATTCAGTTATTTCTTCCTTCCCAGCTTGCCTACCTCTAGGTCATGTTAGCCTCGATGCGGATAAGATGACGAATTTGACATTTTGAAAAGGCCAAAGTAATCATCAAGGTAATGTTACATTTAAAAAACTGCGAATTCAGTAGTTATGAAGTTAGCTAAAATATTAATGCAGGTAGCAACTCAAAAAGATGAGGATGAAAGAAAATAATCAAAATGTTACTGTTGTCGTCTTGCCCTATTTTCCTCTCACTGTTTTTTGTTTTGTTTTGCCAAACTTCAAATGTTTGTAAATCTACGGGACTCAACTGCTTGGTTATAAGTCGCTAGCTTACAGAGTACTTAAACTAACGTAAACGAACCTAAGGACAACACATACATCCATGCTCGAGGAAGGACTCGAACCCCCGACGCCGAACGACCGCGCGCTCCGCAGTATGGTGCCCCAGTGCGAAAGGCTAATCCGCCGCGGTTTGTTTGACCACTTCATCCTATGTGCAGCTGTACTTTGAGAGCTAATGTAAGCATTATCAGGTGCGTAGGATACGTGTGTGGTTTGAGCTATTATAATTACTTTAAGCAGAGGGTTTTTGGTACTGTTGATAGAAAATGTAATGATTTACTGATCACGTCACTGATTCACGTATAATTACTCCCCCCCTATTGTATTGCTATCTTGTTACTTAGCTTCTCTCTTTTGCCTGGAAATGCCACAAACGACATTTTTATAACGGAGTGTTATTGTAAGCACGATTTCGTGGGCGTTCGAGGTCGGAACAATCCCTCTAAGAGGATGGTGTGCGTAGTCATAGTTCAAGTCATGTTGGTGTTACTCCTGTTGTAAAATACGTGACAACCACATCCATTCTTGTATTGTGAAAAGCACTACAGATGTAGTATACATTGCCATTGTATTAGATGATGTCAGTAAAATTTCGCAATATTGCGACAGCGACTTTGCTCGTCGTCTTCAGGTGCTGTGTTGACGTTTGGCGCAGGACTCCAGCTGGACTGTGACCGTTTTTAGCTGTGGTAGGGCTGTGCCGCGCACCCCCCTACGAACGAAGAATGACAGCCCCCCGCCTTTTGTAGTGGAGTCTGGAGCCCTTCGGTTTCCAGGACTGAGAAGCGCAGCCCCTTTGTGGACAAAGGCGTTCCCTCGCCGCCCGTCCAGACCTGTTGTGGCATCGGCAGCTGCCTGGATACGGGAACTCGCCGTCAGACGGGCCGGCAGTGGAATGCCCCAGTCCCATTCATGTCAGCATGCTGACGGCTGCTGACCGCCGTGTTTGACATGTCGGCTGGTAAGGCGTGGCAGTAACACCTCCACAATACTCACCACTGCTGGAGTCTGATTTTCGAATGGAAACCTGAGTACGTAGTTCCTTCTCTGCTGCCCTCGACAGCCTTTGTAGTTGTATCATTTCCCCTTAAAAAGAGTTGTACCAAGCAGATATTTGTCTATCGGTTGTAACGATTTTAAACGTGTTTCATACTCGGCTATTAAAGACTTTCTAGAGACTGATGTTTAAAGTTTTGTAAACCTATTGCACTTCTTTGGTTATTCAGCCCTAGGCTTACAAACTACATACTAAGTTAAACTAACCTAACAACAACACCCCCCCCCCCTACACACACACACACACACACACACACACACACACACACAACACACACACACACACGCCAGAGGGAGGACTCGAACCTCCGACAGTGAGCAACCGCGCGCTCCACAGCATGGCGTCTTGGAGCTCTCGGCCACTCCACTGCGTCTGGAGACGGAGGGTCTTCTCTGTATGAATCAACATCGATTCAAGAAAGGATTATCTTGTTAAACCTAGATCGCTGTCTTCGTCGTCGAGAATGCAAAGTAGTAAATAACCAATACTGATGTGTTACCGTGTTCCTTGGCTTTATGAAAGTGTTCGATAAACAACAGCGTTTACAAAAAAAAAAAAAAAAAAAAAAAAAAAAAAAACACCTTAAAACTAATATATCCGAAACAATAACTTTTTATATAATCATATGAACAGACCAGTATGTACAAATTCCTTCGACCTCTTTTTTTTTTTTTTTTTTTTTTGCTTTTACCTTTAAAACGCAGCGATAATATTAATAGAGAAAGCGAAAGTGATGGCATTTCAAGGACTGACTAATAATTGAAGAGATGAAGTCTTAATATTTTGGGTTCGATTTTCAATTTCCAAATTGGACGACGTACAGTTAGGAATTTTCAGAAGTTTCTGTGGAACTATACAATGCACATTAAAAAGCAAAGTAAGGAAAGAAACATTAATTACATTCTACAAAGAAATAACGTTGCCTTTGCTGGTCTGTGGTAGCCAATGTTGGACTTCAGCATCGGAACAGTTGTGACGATTCGACTCACTAGAGATGGAGTTCCTGCACTTTGTAGCGGGATAGCAGTTGTTGGATCATACAAGAAACATGGATAGTGAAAAAGAACTAAGTGTCAATTACAAACATAATTGAAAAATACAGGTGTAACTACAAATACAACATCGAACGCATTTCTAACAAGAGATTAGCTAAATCTGAAACAGTATAATTCCCCAAGAGGAATGTTGGATATCCTTTAAAGAAATGGCGTGTATAATTCTGAAGGAGAATAGATGAAAACGCCGAAACCTTTAAGAGAACGACGACGAAGAATGGGTCTAATAGTGGAGCAATACCAGAAACAAAATTATCAAAATAAACATTGTGGGGAAAGTTAGATACCACAATTTCTGAACACGGACAAAACGTCTCTTCTTATTAACGAAAGTACCGCATTTTCCTCGTGCTACTTCAGTATAGACCATATAAGTTCGCTACTTGAAATTACTGGCGCGCATTGAAAAAATGAGTAAGATTCACTGAGTGTAAAACCACTAGTAGGATTTCTTCCATTTGAAAGTGTAATCAAGCAGAAGTGATTTAAAATGAACATCTGTAACTGAGTTTTCGATCCAACAGCTATCGTAATTTAGAAGCGTCTCATTGTTTTCTTTTTAAAACAAGTGAAAAGTATAATAATAGTAATAATAATAATTTCGTGTGGTTCATTGGCCTGGTGCAAATTCTTTCTATTTGGACGCCAGTTAGGCGTCTTGCGTGTCCCTAACTTACCCCAGTTATCCAACTGGAGAAAGGGACCTGCAGCTTAACGTGGAATCCGAACCACGTGTGGTTTCTGGCGACTCCTCACATCGTTGAGAGGTGAAGGCTGGGCAAAAACGCAGACTGAAAAAAATCCGAGATCCAGTCCAGCTGTTTACCCCGAGACCAGCGGGCCCGACAGTGAAAAATATTTAAAAAACTGACTCTGAAACAGAGTTATCGATTACAAATTAATAAAAATGTTTGTAAATCTATCGCACCAATCTGCGTGGACATCAGTCCGTAGCTTACAAACTACTTAAACTAAGGTAAACTAACCTAAGGACAACACACACACAGAAACACACACACCTCCATGCCCCAGGGAGGACTCGAACCTCCGAGGGCGAGCAACCGCGCGCTACGCAGCGATGTGCCTTAGACCGCTCGGCTACTCCACCGCGTCTAAAAATGAATATATTACATCTATGACGTATATGTCTTTATGCGACTTGAAGAAAAGAAAAAGAATCCTTTCCTTTTTAGCTTTTTCTATTATAATTCGCCAACTCACAACTAACCTTTTGTCTCTCAATCTATCACCGATCTCTGGCTACATTACAGTTCAGCTTGTCACCACAACCAGTTTTTCAAATTTCGTATTTTCCGGCTACCGCGTGATTGCCATACAGCAGAAACGCTGCCAACATTTGCGCCCCGAGGAAGAGCAGTGCCAGTCATTCTAGAATTTAGCCACGACTGGAGCTGCCCTCCTCCAGTATATTTGCTATAGTTGGAACCTGGCAGGACGGCGGACGAGTTTACGTTTGGTCTCACGCGAATGAGCGCTCAATTTTGATCGCAACGCAGTGCAGTGGAGGTCGTAGGCACTGCCAAAATTAAACCTGATTGCAGGTAGTGCATTAATTCAATTTGTTGCAAGTTGTTATTGCTGATGGTGTTGCCATTAACAGTGAGAGCCATTATTTGAAAGCTGTAAGGTTTCTTCAAGCGGAAAAAAGTATATACACGTAGATTAAAATTGCGTGTGGAACCGGGACTCGAACCTGGGACCTTTGCCTTTCGCGGGCAAGCGCACTACCGACTGTGCTATCCCGACACGACTCACGATGCCGCCTCACAACTTTACTTCCGCCAGTACCTAAGTAGGAGGCGAGGTACTGGCGGAAGTAAAGTTGTGAGGCGGAATCGTGAGTCGTGTCGGGATAGCACAGTCGGTAGTGCGCTTGCCCGCGAAAGGCAAAGGTCCCAGGTTCGAGTCCTGGTTCCGGAACGCAATTTTAATCTGTCAGGAAGTTTCATATCAACGCACACTCCACTGCAGAGTGAAAGTTTCATTCTATACACACGTACTTTAACTGTCGTTTGAAACCGGCAAAAATGCTGTTGTCTAGATATGCGTGACCCGCCATCTTTCGTGGGTCGAACTTTAGTCTGAAGGAGTTTAATTTCTCGTGCTCTCGAAAAAGACGGTGTGTCTACGTGTATAATACATGGCTCTCGACAGCACGAAAGGGAATGGAGGACAGCGATTAAGAGGAAGGTTCCGCGAGCATCGCGTTCTCAGAACGAGCGACATGAAAACAAGCGACATCCGGAGCCGCGTCAGCAGCCACGCGTCCTTTATGTGCGCGGGTTACTCAGCGCCGCGGCCTAAGTGTCCGGCGTGCGGGGCTCCTTACCGAGCAGCCTCTGCACAGCTATCACGCCGACTATCGCGGCCTCCCACACAAAGCACTCTCTATACAGTCTCTTCCGCTATGAAGTAGCTGACGCCATACACCACAAACAACACTCCACGATGCGTCGCCAAGCTCAGGGCGGTGCTAGTTGTTTTGCTCGATGCTAACAAACAGCAGATACGTCGTACTCTGCTCCAACATGGTCTTTTTCTGTTGTTTCTTTGCGATTACGTCATTATTCGGAATATCAGGAGCGCATTATTTCTCCTTCTCATAACTTACATGCTTTATTTTTCATTTGTTGGAGTCTCAATACTATTTCGCTCGCAGGAAATCACGACGTATGACGTGAATACAACCAGTAAGTTACACATTATTATGGCAGGTCTGGTATCTATTAATGAATCCCACTGTAGACACCCACTTTCAACTTTCAAAGGGTGGACGCGACTTCTGTATCACAGATTGAGACCAAACTTTATACACTTTTCGTAGTGATGATGATGATTTCGTGTTGCACTGTTGGCCGTTAGCCCCCGCTAGGATCGTATTCGGCCAGCCTGGTGCAAGTCTTTTACGTGACGCCACTGGGGCGTCGATGATGATGAAATGATAATGAGGACAACACAACATCCAGTCCCCGAGGGAAGAAAACCTCCAACATGACCGAGAATCGAAATTTACCAAGCTGTCCACTAGACAACGGAGGCTGGCACACTTTCTGTAACCCACTAGGACAGCATAATGTGCAAGTAGTAACACGTGCTACTAAGCCATTTCGCGAAAATCTGAAGTTTAACGGGTTTCAGAAGTGATGGTCAATAACTTAAACATGGAAATTAGAGGCCAAAAGCAGTTAAAAAGCTCCAGTAAATCTCTCAGCGATGTGAGAAGTCGCCAGAAACGACACGCGGTTCGGAGTCCACGTTAAGCTGTAGGTCCCCTTTCCCCGATTGGATAACTGGGGTAGGTTAGGGACAAGCAAGTCGCCGAAGTGACGTCCAATTGAAAGACTTACACTAGGCCAATGAGCCACACGAAATTATTATTATTATTATTATTATTATTATTATTATTATTATTATTATTATAGTGACTAGGAACACATAGCATCTCTCACCAGTGAAGTAGGTGTTATAAATAAATTTGCTCTTTAGGTATGGTCCGCCTTTAACAAACAATTGCTTTTAGTTTCGCTGGCGTTGCAAAATTATTTGTGGCATATTTATTTTATACTGTCTTAAACCACATGTAGCTGTGTTTGTGGTTCTTTAACTCACAAAACGTCACTGTATTTTTGACAGTTTGTCATTTTGGTGAATTTGCGGTGCTTTCACGTTGTGGACAAGCACTGTGGCACTTTCACTTCACTCAATGTTTATAAATGCTGTCCATTCGTCTGAAATCGAAATTGAACTCTTTCTCTGAAAATGAGTAGCGTGTCTTCTCGTGCAGACCCGGGGGATTAGGTAAATACTGGAAGGCTGCTTCAATCCGCAAGCGTAATTGCTCAAGGGAGCTGACATCGATAGCTTAGACCAGGCTCCTGAAACGACCCCACACACAGAAGGACGTAGGATTTTAATCCAGAGACCTTGGAGGCCATGGGACAAGCTCCCATCTATCTGTCCGATGTTGACCATACATCTAAGTTAGAGGCCGACGCACTCGTAATTGAAAATGTGCTGGAGCACCATCATGAATGAACCACATGTTCAGGCATTGGTTCAGTGGCATCGTCATCTGGAAGTACAGTCCGCAGAAACCACATGTACCGCTCTCCGGTTAGTCTTTGTGACAGCAAGAGTGGTCCATTTATGCGTTTTCCGAGCAGTTCTGCGCAGACGCTCAACCAAAATCACTGTTTATGTCCTGATACGTCGCAAGTACGTAAACAAAAAGTCGATCCCAAACCTTCAGATACCAACGTCAATACCGCGGTATCCATGGACATTTACATTTGGTTACCAAATTGAATTAATGCGACCTCCGAAATGATTGACTCGGCGAGTTACATGGGGCCCTACATTTTAACTTCGATTGTGAACCACGGAGCTACTCGACATTTTCCACATTAGAATGATTACCAGAGATAAAGTGAAAAGCGACGGATAAAAATCCAAGTACTATATTGAAAAAATGTGTAGCTGTATTTATTTTATTGAATTCAAAAGTTATTTGACTGTTTCCTAATTTTCTTACACCTGCAATCGGGTAACGTACCCAGAAATGTTCTGCATCTGGTCCCTTCGACATACAGACACAGTTAATTTGTCTAGCGCTGAGATACTACTAGCGCAACAATAAGGCACTTTTATTGCAAAAAGGGAGCTGACTTCCGATTTTTCAAGTAACGCGAGCAAATAATTTCCTGAAGATTCAAATGCAAAATGCACTTTCTAGTCATCTAACAAGTGACAATTAGCCTCGAACGCTCGGAACCGCGGGAAACCGTGTTTAGAATAACAAGCAATCATTAACAAAACAGTGGTGTGCGTCATTTGCATGCAAACATGTCTGCTAGCGGCATAGTGTGGCTGCACTAACCAGTGTTCCAGTTACAAGAGTGGTATAGCTGGAGTACGTATTTGTCTCCTGGAGTGTTAGCAAGAGAGTTTTTCTGTAAACGGTGTACAGTGCAGTGATATCATAAAGAGAATTAATTCTACACATGTGGTACAAATATGAGGGACCAAGTTGCGACGTGATGAAGACGGAAATGATATCGGAGCCGAGGATATCGACTTCGCGGATATATTATATAACCTAATAATTAAGATATATAGCCGGCCGCAGTGGCCGAGCGGTCTGCTGGTCGCCAGTCACAGTCTGCACGGCCGCTACGGTCGGGGTTCGAATCCCCCCCCCCCCCCCTCGGGGATTTGTAAGTTTAGGGACTGATGACCCCGAAGCTAAGTCCCTTAAACATAACAAACACTTGAATTTGAATTGAGATATATAGTGGCGACGATACAGAAAAACACGACTTTACGCTGGATAAATATCCGAAATTTGACGGACAGGAGAAACCTGTACCTGAAGGTGGCTCTTCAAGCAGTACATTATTTGAAAATGTAATTTGTGTGGCTTTTGATTTTGGACTCCGTGAATGTGAAAGTCATTTGAATTGTGATGACGTGGCTTTAGTGATGTGTGACATTGTTATCTCCCACTTTGTTTTAACCACTTCATCGAAATCCCGCATCTGCACTTTGAGAACCGATATAAGCACTTTCAGGTGTGTGGTACTGCTGTATAAGTGTGTTTTGCACTATTATAAGTACTTTAGGCAGTGTTTTTGGCGCTGCTGATTGAATATGTAATGATACATTGACGCTATTAAATTACATATAATATCCTTCCTATGGCACTGATATCTTGTTACTATGTTTCTTTCAAAATGTTACCTGAAGTACAATGCAACGTTTTGCATGGAAATGACGCACACCACAAAGTTGTCCTTTGTAAGAAAGCCGTGGTGGAGTAGCCGAGCGGTCTAAGGCGCCTCGCTGCGGAGCGCGCGGTTGCTAGCCGTCAGAGATTCGAGTCCTCCCTGGGGCATGGGAGTGTGTGTGTGTGTGTGTGTGTGTGTGTGTGTGTGTGTGTGTGTGTTTGTCCTTAGGTTAGTTTACCTTAGTTTAAGTAGTTTGTAAGCTACGGGGTGACGACCACGTGGTTTGGTCAGATAGATTTACAAGCACTTTTATTTATTTATTTTTTTTTTTTTTTTTTTTTTTTTTAAGAATTTCGATCGTGTACTGTGATAAGGAATTTTGCAAATCACGAAAAGCACGTATTTTCAGTAAAATTGTGGGCTAGATCTTTTACTTTTTGATGGTTATAAAGGTATTTGTTGTAATAATAAATATTTGTAAAAATCAGAACAAAACTGGAAAGTCATTAAAAGTGTAGGAAAATAGAAATTAGTTTTTCATTACGTTTGAAATATGAAATAAACATATGAAATGATACTACCGGTGTTAAAACTATGTAAAAATCCGAAAAAAGAAATATGAAAGTGTAACTGAAATGTTCAAATGTTTGTAAATCTAATGAAACCGAACTTCTATGGTCATAAGTCCCTAAACTTACAAACTGCTTAAACTAACTTGCATTTAAGACAACACACACATCGATGCTCGAGGGAGGACTCTAACTCCGGGGCGAATGGCCGCCCAGTCCGTAGCACGACGCCTTAGACCACGCGGCCATTCCGCGTTGCAACGTGCGATCCTATTCCACCTGCTGTCACGCACTATCACTGTTTACTCTTGCTTGATACATGTACCCATTAATATTATTTGGAAACTGTAAATCAAACCGAAAACTGCACTTTTTTTCGATATGGCACCAAGTCATTAATCGAACAGTATCCTAGCTTTTATAATTGAATAGGCCTCGGGGACCATTCACTGAACTGTGGATAAAATGAAAAAGTACTATATATATAACTAAATGAATTTCTTTCTCCTGCTTTTCTTTTCGCTTTTCAGAGTGTTGCATGTTTCTCATACACGTTTCGAGATACACTTTAATCTACCATTTCTACTAGTATTACAATGTGGCAAACTGTGCCAAGTCGTTTATGAGTGAACTGCAATGTAATCTTGTAGACACGCCGAGCACGATTCTATCCAGCGATCTGCTGCTTACGGAGCTCCCGCACAGTACCGCGGCGTTCACGTTCTTAAAAACCGCGAACCTTCTCTTGCGATTTTCGTAGAACTGCCTAAATATTGCTACTTGCGTTTTCACAATGGACTACTAGGAGTGTAGAAAATCCACGGTGTGTACAACGTAGCCTCATATTTGTAGTCATCAAATGTCGGAACATTCCAGCAATCGTCCAGTTCCTCGACTTTTATCTGCACGGCCGTTAGTCACCAGTAAAGAAACGCTGCGTTAACGTCCTCATTTCCGGAACTGCAACCGCTGCGAATAACTCGCTGCATTGTCTGGGGGTGACGTCACTGGCCTGCCTACCCCGTCAGCACCAGCCGCGTCTTGCAGCGTTGGTTCATTTTCTGGGCACCATCTACTTACGGCCGAAAGCGATATGGCATTTGTCCTCATACGGCCAGAATTTTACGACGAGAAATGCAGACTTTCGTTGTACCCCACATGTGAAGCACCTGTTATCGGAACCGCAGCAAAACAAATCTCCAACGTGAAGTCTCTTTTCACTATGCACCACGCTTGTTCGTATTAGCGTGGTGGTAAAGTAGTCAACAATCCGAAATTTGTTTGAACACCTCAGTGCTTTACTAGGCATGGTCCTGTTTGGAGGTGGTATGCCGTTGCCTTCCTTCGACCTTCGAACTGACTTACCCAGCCAGTTATAGGGGGACCTACAGTTTAACGTGGGTTCCGAAGCACGGCGCTATTCGTTATTTTCACATCAGCAACATTACCAGAGGTGAAACAGGTGGAAGGTAACAGATAAAAATCCTAGGCTATTAGCGTGGTGTCAGACGTATAACTAAATTTTCGCTGACCAGCCAGAGAATTACGAGCACCTAGCTAATAGCCAGTGTGTCTACGTTTGGCACGGATAACACGATAACAGTGGCGAAGCAATGACGCCTTGGTAGGCCGCTGGAGGGCGTTGTCACCTAATTAGCGTAATTTCTTGGTAGGGGAGCTAGCAGCTCTGAGGCCTCATCCCTTGATGTGTTCGATCGGATTCGGATTTGTAAATTTGATGGGTCAGCACATCGATTAAAACTCGCCACAGTGCTCTTATAACCATTCTATCACAATCTTGGCCTTATGACAGAGCTCATTATCTTGCTGAAAAATGTCACTGCCATTGTGAAACATGATATCATGAAGGGGTGTGCGAGGTTTGTAACAAGAGTAGGATTCTTCTTGACCCTCACGGTGTCTTGGACGAGCTCTCACGTGAATGTTCCTCAGGTATACACGAGTCGCCACCAGAATGTGTTTGTCCCTCAGTACAAGAGTTAAGAAAGACGACAGATGGAACCTATCGGCCTGTTGAAGGACGTATCGATCATGGAACGCTTTCCCAATGCGCCAACGTCCGGTGGCCATGGTCATGTTCCCATTTCAGTCGTAGCTGCCGATGTCGTGGTGTTAACATTGGCACAAGCATCGGTCGCCGGCTACGAAGGCCCATCGTTAGATGGCATATTACAAACGACATGACTTCTGTTGAAATATCTTCCCATTTCAACGGGATTCATGTAGAAATACTAAACTCAGTTCGTTTCAAGAGCTGTTTGATCACGTTACCGGCCTTATGGGCACGTATAAAAATTAGGTGGACCTTATTTTCCTCTACACTATACGTATTCAAAATGCAAGTGTATCTTTTACGTAGGTTCACTTGTCAGAAATTTATACATCTTATCGTATTCCTTCGAGGTGCTAATTTGTTTGGCAGATGAATCAACAAGGCTGTAAAATATGTTTCTAAACTGTTTACGCCTAATGGACCGATGCTAGCCGCGCTGTCTTGGGAAACAATACACAGTCGTGTGTGTCATATGTCTACAGTGGACTACTTCTGTGCCTTTATACGTACTGAAACGGATCTGATTGATAGTATTATGAATGTATGAGAATACAATAAAATGTCTGTGCTACTTTTGGTGGTCGGTTTCCGTAATTACATAAACACAACTCCTGCCTTCTTGCTAACAACACGATATCGCCTGCATTGCCTGTCGTAACCATAACGGTTGTACCCTTCACAATTGGCCGGCCGCGGTGGCCGAGGGGACTGAGGCGCTCCAGTCACGGTCTACACGGCCACTACGGTCGGGGGTTCGAATCCCCCCTCGGGCATTGATATTTGTGCCGTTCTTAGTATAAGGTAGTAAATAAGTAGTTTGTAAGTTTAGGGACTGATGACCCCGTAGTTAAGTCCCATAAGCTTAACAAACATTTGAACATTTGAACTTGACAATTGGAAAACAGTGCTTGGTCATACGAATCCCAATTTCAGTAGATAAGACCTGATGGTAATGTGGCGCAGACCCCAAGAAGCCATGGACTCAACAAAGCACTGTGCAAACTGCTTGGTGCCTCCATAATCATTTGCGCTGTTTTGCAGAGAATGTACTACGCTATCCGCTTCAGCTACTGATCATTGACTGCGAATAGCCATGTTCAGCTGCTTTGAAACCGTTTGCAGTCATTCGTGGACTTCGTTGGAAAACTATGGGTTTTATATGGGTGACAATGCGCTACGGCAATGGGCCACACTTTCTGGTCGATTCCGGTGAAAGATCTGGCAAGTAAGCTCGCCCAACATGAATCCCAAGGAACATTTATAGTACATAATCTAGAGGCAAGTTGGTGTACAAAATCATGCAGAGGCAACAGTTTCTCTATAGAGGCTTTGCAGGGGACTTGAGTCGATGCCACGTGGCACTACCAGGTATCCCATTACTTTGTCACCTCAAAGGGCAGCTGTCGAGAGCAGTGCAGTGCGTTAAATCGAACTGCAGTCTGTAGGCCAAAATAATACCGTGACGTATCATCCTTGAGCGTCGACTATATATCACTTCTGAAGCCCATAAAATCCTTGTGCTTTTTAATGCATTACCGAGCGAGTTGGCGCAGTGCTAATAATCAAATGTTTGTAGAACTTATGTGACTTAACTACGTGGTCATCAGTCCCTAAACTTACAAACTACTTATGAACCAGCTAATACTAAGGACGACAGTGGTAATAAACTGGACTCGCATTCGGGAGGATGGTGGTTCAAATCCACCTCCGGCCATCCACATTTAGGTTTTCCTTGATTTCTGTAAATCACTCCCGGCAGTTCGGCATGGTTCCTTTCGAAGGGCACGGCCGATTTCCTTCCATATTCTTGCTCAAAAATCCGAGATTAAAGCTCCGTCTCTAATGACCACGCTGTCGACGGAAAGTTAATCCCTAAGCTTCGTTCCTATTTAATGCACTGACGCATTAGTGCTTTACAAATCAAGTCAAGTAATTCTTCCCCATATGCGATACTTTATGTACCGTATAAAGGAGTACCCGTCTTTCTCTTGCAATGTTATCAATGCAAAAGAAAAAAAAAATACATTTACGATTCAGATTAACTGATAGCAGCAATCTCCTAAATGGAGCACAGTGTTACATCAAACTCTCGAGGCTTTATTTATTTGTTCTATAAATTTAGAAATTACAAAATGTGTGACATTGCTATCAGAAGATCGCTATTGTTCATGGGTAATGTCATTTCTGTTTTTATATCTTACCATACATTACATTTGGAGTTCTTCTGGCTCCTACGTGTTATAGCTACTTGCCTAAAGTAAATATTGACTGTCAACAGCAGCAGACACGGCCAGACAACAGCTTTATCGAGAAAACAAATATTATAGCCAGAAACGATAGCGCACGTCAGCTTTGACATTTACTGTCGTGGATCCACCCTGGGCCCTATTACGTAAGTTGTAAACACTTGTTTGATGATTTAATGCGACTTTTACATTCGTGGTGATGTTTGGATACCATTAATGCAGTAGGGCTCAGCGACAGTTTAAAATGTGTAGAAGATGACAGCAATCAGTTACAAATATGTCTGTATTATGACACAATAAAGGATATATATGCGGCTGATTTATGAAAAATTCTACACATAAAACCAGTAGTTTTACTTAACTGGAAGTAACTGTTCCACACAATTTAATGAATGTGGATATTGTCTTGGAGCCGTAGCGAAGGAAGATTGTGGTGCAAAGTGCCTCCAATAGCGGGTAATTACAGACTGAGCACAAGTTCGGACTGTTTTCGTTAAGGATGCGGAGGAAAATCGGCTGTGTGGGAACCACCCTGGCGTTTTCCTGAAGTGATTTCGGTAAATCTGAATGGCCAGAAACGGATTTGAAGCGCGGTCCTCCCAAATGCGAATCCAGTGTGGCGTTCAGTAATATTTTTCCTTGTAGCCGTTGACGGTTTTTGTCGTTACGCTTTGGATAGTACGAAGTTCAATTTACTAACGCGCGGCTGGCAGCCATTGTTTCGTAACAATGATTCAGATTGTCAGACTCTGAGTAGTGCTGTAATTTACTAGATTTTTTTATGCCTGTATGTGAGTTTCTGTGAAACTCCCGGTACAAAAGGGAGAATGAGTCAGGGATAACCGAGAGAGAAAGAGACTGTGAGTTTTGTTTATTCGGTTACAGTGCTAAACGTTGATGCACTATAAAGAGTGATTTGTTTACTTACGAGTTATATCGATGTACAATGACTTAGTATATGTTTCAGCTTTTTGTATTGGTAAGAACAGCTGTGGTAATGCGCAGTTTAAAAACGAAAAGAAGTAGAGTTCAACTTCCCATCGATGACGAAAATAGAAAAAAAAAAAAAAAAAAAGCAGTGCACGCACAGATTAGGAAAGGATGGAGACCGAAATCAGCTGTATTGTTTCAAAGAAATGATCGCAGCATACGTCTCAAGTGATCCGGGGATCAATAATAGACAGTAATCTGCTTAGCCGGTTGGTAATTCCTAAAGAACAAAATTCGCGCGTAAGGAATACCGGATCAACTGTGTGATTGCACGGAAGGGTTTTTTATTGTAAAAAGAAGGCAGCATGTTATTTCCAACAGAGAGAAGCCTTCTTCCGTAAAATAATTTCTGCTGTGACCCAAGGGACTGTGAAAAAACAGTTACTTTTCACAATATACATAAATGACAAAATAGGTAACATCAAAAGTTCAATGAGGCTTTTAGTGTTCAAGTTCAAATATTTGCAAATCTATCGGACTCAACTGTGGGGTTATTAGTCCGTAGTTTACAAACTACTTAAACTAAGGTAAACTAACCTAAGCACAATACAAACATCCATGCCCGACGGCGAACAGCCGCGCGCACCGCGGCACGGCTCCTCAGTACGCACGGCTAATCCGCCGCGGCAGAGGATTTTGATGGATGATGCTGTAGTATACAAAGAAGTCGAAATGCTGGAAAGTTGTAGGAAAAAAACTGAATCAGTGGTGGGATACGCCTTCTTTATCCCCTCTATCGGTGACTACCAAATGTTGGGATTTTGCCTGAATGGTCTGTCTACACGACGAAATTATTAGGCATCAGGGAAGCGATATATTATGCTTCACGAACATTTAACGCCTCGCCAAGAGAAGTATAACGGAAGCACAATATTCGGCCGAACACCGATCGCTTATACCGATCCGAGATCGACAATTCAGAAATCTGCCTATCGGATTTAAAACCATGAATGGAAACGACTAGTCATTTCCCAGATTTCGGCAGCCGAAATTCGTCGAGTGTTCGCAAATGTGTTCAAGAGATGTCAGACCGCTCTTTCCATAGAGGGACATCATTTTGAACATCTACTGTAAATACAGGCAAGCTTAGGTTATTCAGATGGCAATGATTTTTAGACTTTTAACTCAGTATATGCGCCCGCGGCACAATAGAGTCCGAGAATCGGGTGCTGCCGTGGCCGTCGGATGCGGTGGCGTCGGTCGGGAGCCGTACCACACGATCCGCGGACGTCTGGCAGGCGTCTTTCGTGAGACACGCTGTAGAAGTTACCGAATTAGTGTGAGCCGGTGGAGGCTACATCACGCAATATTGTGTGTGTTACAGTATGGATCGGCACTTGGTATCCCAGTAGCAGTTGAGCTATTAGTCTGTAATGTAATTATTCCATGCAGTCTAGAAGTACAAGCGCAGTGCGGTGACATTGCGCTGTGTGGATGCAGCGGAGGTATAAAAATGTTCAAATGTTTGTAGAGCTTATGGGACTCGACTTCGGGGTCATCAGTCCCTAAACTTACAAACTACTTATGAACTAGCTTATAGGCCTACTAAAGACGGCACAAACATCCATACCCGGGGGGGGGGGGGGGAATTGGAACGCCCGACCGCAGAGGCCGTGCAGACTGTGACTGTCACGCCGCAGACCGCTCGGCCACCACGGCCGGCGAGGAGGTGGTAACCATCGTTCTCTGTACGAATGTGAAGCGTGGTGCAGACTCGAGGACTTCCGTAAGTGAGGAGCGCCCATACCGCAACTGCAGGCTGTCCGAAATGTCAGAGAAAGCGCTCCCGTCCAAGGCGACCGGCGCAGCATCTGCTGCAGGGCCAGCACGCTACACTGCCCTACCTGCCAGCAAGTGCATAACACTACACTCTGCCCAGTCCGTACAGGAAGGCCTGCAAGTTACCACTGCGGACTCATCTGAAACCTGCATACCATCACAGAGTTAAGGTACCCCTCCAGTGATCGCGCCCAAAAAAGTTACACGTAAATATTCTTTTTATTCCGACTATACATACTATTTTTTTATCTTGCATCGTTGCAGAAATATTTGCAAAAATAACGGCGATTTGATGATGTCTGTATGTCTGTTTGTAACGTGTTCCCTGTTTTTAAGACGAATCGTTCAACCGATCAGCACTAAATTTTATAAACATAATTGTAGGCCGCCAGTGACCAGAACTTCCCTTTTTCAAATTTTACGGTCAAAAAATACGGTAGTAATACCCAAAAAATCGGATTGTAATTGTAATTGCAAACGAACCGTTCATCTGATAAGAAAATTGAGTAACCTAATTGGGAGAGGAGAAAATTCTCTACAACTTAGCTCCCTTATGTATTTTTTTTCTTCATATCTCGTATCGTTTTGAGAGATATTTGCAAAATTAACTGAGTTTTGACACCCTCCACTGAATTAACGAAAACCAGCCGTTAGGAGATGTCACGTGACATTCCTCGCCCAGAACTCTCTGTGACATACGCCATCTTGCGTTGCGTATTTGATGATTTTCTTATTGTAACTTACACGTTGTCATTTCAAAGCAATGGCGCACTGAAGAATTAACAAAAACACGACGTTCTTCGTACGATGAATGATAATCTAGTGTCTACAAATGCCATATTAACATCAGTTAACAACGGCCATCAATAGTACAAAATTTAAAAACGCAAGTTCTAACTTCCCCGTAGCGTAGTAGACAATGCGTCGGACTGTGACGCTAAAGGTCAGTGATTCGAAACCCACTACTAACCACATTTTTTCCCTAAAAGGGTTTCATACACTTTTTAATTAATTTTTTATTATTTAGATTATTATTTTTGTCCAAAATGTTTGCAAAAACTTATAAAACTACAAATCTAAGTTGGGCCGTAAAACACGTCAGTGTGATTTAAAAAAAAAAAAAAATGTTTGTAGAACTTATGGGACTTAACTACGGGGTCATCAGTGCCCAAGCCTACAAACTACTTATTAACTAGTTAAGACTAAGGACGGCACAAATATCTATGCCCGAAAGGGGATTCGAACCCCCGACCGCAGTGGCCGTGCAGACCGTGACTGGAGCGCCTCAGTCCCCTCGGCACCGCGATTTTTTATTTGGTATCTATTATGGACGTAATAGACTATAAAAAGTATGAACATACTGTTAAGCGGATATTAATCCCAGTTCATATAAAATGAGTGAAAACGCGTAACAACGTGTGTTTCAATGGAAAGTTTCTAAATACATTTCTTAATATATATATAACTGCAAATACGTCATGCAGAACATTCTCTACCTACACCGAAACAATTACCTGGATACAACCAGTTTAGACATTTCGAGCAGGATCATGTCGGAGATTTATAATCTCGCACGCCCACAGATCGGGCACCTTCCCCTTGAACCACTGGTCGGTATTCAGGCAGACAATTTCGATACGTCTTTCCTGAGTAACGTAGCACTTCTTTTCTGTATTTCAACTGGCACCTGAGGATATTGGACGTATCGTTTTTGTGATGTAATTAATTCCCAGAAAAATAAGTTTATAAACTCTTTCGACGTTTTTACAACCTTTACTAACTGAGTATATGCATAGTGCGTTTATTTCTGACAAGTTAAAAAAGAAACAACAGTGGGCCATTTCCTTGCGTTTCTCGCTATTGAATAAATCATAAAACGGGTCCACTACATGAACTCCCACTTTCTTCTGATCTCCCTATCTATGGAGAAATTACTCCATTTTTATATTTCGTGATGATATTGGCTATTTCTTTACAACAAATAGTTGCAATGCGTCGACTTCTGTTTTAGCACCGTTAGCCTTACCTTTGGGATCAGAGAGGTGAATCATATTTATGCGCTCTAGTTTTCACATACTTCCGTGGCATCTTTTTACTCCACTTAATATATCCATCAATTCCTTCGGATTTTTCTAAATCACTACAGTGCACGCTCTCTTCATAATCACAGGCCTCCTGTTCAATCTCAAAGCTATGATGGTTTGACAATATACTGCTGTCCTCACAGTCACTGAGATTACAATTACAGCCGATTCCTCATCCTATTTATCATACTTCTCCAGCCACTTTCTCCAGACATAAGGATCTAAACGTCTCTCCGTCATAATATACTTTTGTGAAAATAAAGTTTCAAATGAATAAAGAAGCTAGGCGAAAAATCACTTGGATGCACTGTTTGAAGATACAAATGGTTTAAAAAACGTAATAAAAACATTAAATTTGGGAAGAAAAAACTGGAGCAAAATTACACGAAAGGTCATGTGGAGGACACATGCCATCCAGCCGAAAGAAATGGCTTCTACACCACGTGTACGCCACATTTTGACGCTGTTTGATTTCTACATCAGGATAGATGGCAGTTTTCAGGTCGATAGTTTCACTCTGCAGCGAAGTGTGCGTTGATGTGAAACTTCCTGGCAGATTAAAGCTGTGTGCCGGAAAATATCATTCTGGAAACATCCCCTAGGCTGTTAAGCCATGTTTCCACCACATTCTTTCTTCCAGGAGTGCTAGTCCTGCAAGGGTGGCAGGAGAACTTCTGTGAGGTTTGTAAAGTACGGGGCGAGGTACTGGAGGAAGTAATGCCGCGATTTTGTGTCCCAGCCTCGTCGCCGCTTTTGAGTCTCGTTTCCGTCGTAGGTGTCGGTGGCCGAGTGGAATGAGACCGACACAGGAATAAAGATAGGAGCAGCCAGAAACTAGAAACACTAGAGTAAATTAGAACGAGATATATATTGCACAGAATTTATACAATACTTAACTTTTACATAGATCAGTACTGCAGAACGCTGATACATAGTTGAGCTAGAGGTCTGCCTAGTGCCTGTACGATAGCCAAGTCTTCACTGGTGCCTATCTGATTCCGAAGGTCTTAACTGGTTCCTATCTCAGCCCCAAGTGAACGATGTCGTTCAGTGGTGGCCACGAGCAGAGCTGTAACAGAGGGCGCTCGTGGCTGACGTCGTACGAACGCCGCGCCTTGCGTGCATGGCGGCGCGCGGCGAAAGTAGGTGGCGCGCACTTTGGACTTGTGCGACACCACACGCGAGGACGATCGTGAAGTGTGCTTGGATAGCTCAGTCGATAGAGCGAAAGGTCCCATGTTCGAATCCCGGTTCCGGCACACGGTTTTAATCTGCCAGGGAGTTTCTAGGACAGTTGTGTTTGTAAAAATGAGCCACAGAAATGGTGCTTCCTGACTACATGTATTCCAAAGTTTCTGTTGTTATCTAATAGTCAGTACGCATTGGAGAACATTATTCTTGTCGAGCTTGGAAGACTCTGATGTGCTACCTTAGACATTGTTGATGTGGAGTTTGATTTCAGAATGCAATTGCCCCAGCTTGGAACGGATCTAAAAATGTTCAAATGTTTGTAAAATCTAAGGGACTTAACTGCGGGGTCATCAGTCCCTAAACTTACAAACTACTTATGCACTACCTTATACTAAAGACGACACAAACATACATGCCCGAAGAGTGGATTCGAACCTCCGACGGCGGACAGCCGCGAGCACCGCAAAACGGCGCTCCAGTACGCGCGACTAATCCGCAGCGGCGGAATGGATCTAATAACGCAGTTAATATTCGAAGACAATTACTTTGCGCCATCATAACTTTATTCTTAACGATACTAAATTTGCTCCTCAGTCTCATTTTGTGCAATAATGTTTGCTACACAGCTGACATGCAAAATCCAGGAGGTATTTTCTGTATCTACTCGGCGAGTGCGAAGCAGTCAGACAGAGCAGCAGAGTGAGAACTATGCGCTGGTGTAGCCTAGTCATTGTTTGTCTCCGAGTATCAAGGAAAACCCGACAAAGAAGCTAACGGAATAAGAGACGGGGACTGTGAATAGCTGCTTAAAGTCTTCTCTCTCATGAACTCTGCCTTACGAAGGTCTACATTAATGCACGGGAGGATGTTTAGTGGTGTGGTGTCGAAGGTAGACAAAGTAGAAAGGCAAGGTGTAGAAGTATGGGTATTTTAAGACGTCTGGAAAAAAATCACATAACAGAACAATAAGAACCCGAAGGCGTTCGAATCTAACAAGGATATATCTAAATTTGGTCTGATAATTAAGAATTTACTAGAGTGCAGTTATGAGTCGATATACATCAAAGGGAAGCACGGTTTGAGAGGACAGGGAGAGTACGAGAACGTCATATATTATTCACGAATCTATTACATGCACGCAGTAGAAACTTCGAAAATGAATTTAAGTAGAAGAGATATAAACAGTAAAGGACTTGGAAGAACAGTATAATGGAAATAATGTGGTTTTGAAAATAGGTTATGCAATGAATAAGTAAATTATTTGCAATGAAATGTGAGCCGAGATGGAGTGGCCGCTGCTCGCCGTCGGAGATTCGAGTCCTCAATCGGGCATGGATGTATTTGTTGTCCTTAGCATAAGTTCGGTTAAGCAGTTCTTAAGCCTAGGGACTAATGACCAGAGTAGTTAAGTCTCTTAGATTTACAAACATTTGAAATGTAGTGTGAGTACTCACTGCAAAGCTAATGCAGTGAGTGCTCAGCTAAGATCTACTCTCTTCTGCAAGAGGTCATTACTAAGACTAAGTTAGCAGTGCACCGCTCTATCTTTCGACCAAATTTGTTGTATGGGAGTGAAAGTTGGGTGGATATAGGTTACCTTATTCATAAGGCAGAGGTTACAGATATGAGCCGGCCGCGGTGGCCGACGGGACTGAGGCGCTTCAGTCACGGTCTGCACGGCCACTACGGTCGGGGGTTCGAATCCCCCCTCGGGCATGGATATTTGTGCCTTCCTTAGTTGTAGGTAGTTCATAAGTCGTTTGTAAGTTTAGGGACTGATGACCCCGTAGTTAAGTCCCTTAAGCTTAACAAACATTTGAGCAGATATGAAAGTAGCAAGAATGATTGCAGGTACTAATAGATGGGAACAATGGCAGGAGGGTGTCCATAATGAGGAAATCAAAGAAAAACTGGGAATGAACACCACAGATGAAGCAGTTAGAGCGAACAGACTGAGATGGTGAGGTCATGTTACACGCATGGGAGAAGCAAGGTTACCTAAGAGACTCATGAGCTCGGCAGCGGAGGGTAAGAGAAGTAGAGGTAGACCTAGAAGAAAGTACTTAGATTCGGTGCAGAATGATTTTGAAGTAAAAGGCATAACATCAGACAAGGCATTAATGTTAGCATTGAATAGGGGATCATGGAGGAATTTTATTAGACGTACTACGCTCCAGAATGAACGCTGAAAGGCATAATGATGATGATGATGAAATGTAGTGATATAAAATTAGGCGATGCTGAAGGAATTAGTTTAGGAAATGACGTAATAAAGGTAACGTGATTTATGGGTAGAAAGTATCTGATGATGGCCGAAATACAGAGGACATATAATGCCGACTGGCAATACCACGAATAGCATTCAGCAAATTTTTCAATTTATTTATTTTACATTAATTTTATTTCTTTGCACTGAGTAAACAATCACGTGTTTTAAACACCCTTAATGGATGAACTTACTCAGTTGGTAGAATTTAAAACACAGCCACTGTATTCTTAAACATGTACTGAGTAAGAACCTTTAAAGGAATTTCACTTTCAAAAATGACGAATTTTAAAACTTCGTACTGTTTATGATAGTTGAAGGTGATCTTCAGATGAACCATTCTGACCAAGTACTTTCAACGTAAAGACTGGTTCTCTTGTCGACTGCCATGTTTGATTTGTGTTGTTTGCTTTCCACTTTGTGGCAGTGGACACAGACAATACTCTGTGCAGTGGACTCTGTGTTTGCCGCAGGTAGGGAATGCTCCTTCAGGACGTTTGCTGGTGGCCCTAGTGTGTCTGCTGTTGTGACACATGGCCCGGCAGGTTGGCGGGGGGGGGGGGGGGGGGGGGGTTGGAAGCGTCAACAGAAGAGAAGCGAGGGCAGGGCGTCTCCCGGAATTCCACAGCCTGCGGCTGCCGCCCGCCTTCCAGGAGACAAGCAAACACCCGTTCACCTTCTTTTCCAGGGCAGCTTCTGGGCTTTGGCCCTGCTTCCGTCACCAATATTACTGCATCTGGTCCACTGACAAGTAACACTACCCAAGTAACAATTTGCCTATACTGTTACACTTCAGATATGTTGTAGTCTAAGTCCAAATTATATTATTATTATTATTATTATTATTGCGTGCTGACACTAAGCGGTGAAAACGCTCCAGACGAAACGTGGGAAAGCAACTGCTGACAAATGCGAAAATTACATAACTATGTTTAATTATTCATAGATGCAAAATACTAACACGAATTATTTACAGACAATTGGAAAAACTGATGGAATCCGACACTGGGAAAGATCAATTTGGATTTAGGAGAAATGTAGGAACATCCGGGGCAATACATTATGACTTATCTTAGAAGATAGATTAAGGTAAGGGAAACCTACGTTTTTATCATTTGTGGATCTCTAGAAAGCTTCCGATAACGTTGATTGGAAGGTAGCGGCGGTAAAATATATGTGGCGAAGAGCTATATTCAATTTGCACAAAAACCAGACAGTAATTATTATAGTCGAAGGGCAAGAAAGGAATGCAGATGTTGGGAAAGGAGTAAGACAGGGTTGTTGCATTTCCCCAGTGTTGTTCAATCTGTACATTGATTAAGCTGTTAAGGAATGCAAGGAAATGGTATTAAAGTGTAGGTAGAGGGAATAAAATCCTTGCGGTTTGCTGACGACATAGTAATTCTGTCAGAGACAGCAAAGGACTTGGAAGACAAATTAAACGAAATGGACAGTGTCTTGAAAGGAAGATATAAGATGAACATTAATAAGAGTAAAACGAGGGTCATGGAATATAGTGTCAGAAAATCCGGTGATTCCGAAGAAATTAGATTAGCTAATGAGATAATAAAAGTAATAGATGAGTTTTGTTATTTGGGTAGCAAGATAACTTCTGATGGCCGAAGTAAAGATGATATAAAATGCAGAATGGCTATGGGAAGAAAAGCGTTTCTGAAGAAGCGAAATTTGTTGACACCTAACATTAGTTTAAATGTTAGGAAGTCCTTTCTTAAAGCATTTATCTGGAGTGTAGCATTGTTTGCGAGTGAAACATGGACAATAAGTTCAGACAAAAAGATTATAAAAGCTTTTGAAATGTGGTGCTACAGACGAAAGATTAAGATAAGATGGGTGGATCACGTAACTAATGAGGAGGTGCAGGGTGCTCAACAGAATTGGGGAGAAAAAGAGTTTCTGGTATATCCTGACTAAGAGAAGGGGTAGTTTGGTGGAACACGTTCTGAGACATCAAGGAATCGTCAACTTCACATTAGAAGAAATTGTGTGGGATAAAAATCGTAGAGGGAGACCGAGGGACGAATACAGTAAGCAGATTCAAAATGACATAGGTTGCCGTATTATTATTATTATTATTATTTTTTTTTTCAGGTGAAGAGGCTTGCACAGAACAGGGTAGCGTGGAGAGCTGCGCCAAACCAGTTGTTTTTTATATATAAATTAATAAAAAGTATTATGAAATTCAACAAAAAATATTAAAAATACTGTACTTCAAAATTGTGCTACCAATTCTTAAAATAGTTGTGTGTTTCTAAATCCTCTCCTCACCTCACAACGTTTGAAACGTTAATAATTTTATCTGTACTAAATCCAATAGTATGTTCAACTCCAAATTCAGCCATACAGTATATAATGAAGTTATGGCCCGAAGACGACGATATGTGCTCACAAAAAACGCGTTTTTTCAGCGGCTGTTTGGGCACGTAAAAAAAAAAACTCAAATCTTGAACTAGACTACAACATATTCGAAGTGTATCAGAATCGGCGAGTGGCTCTTGGGTGCCGTTGCGTGTCAGTCATCGGTCTTTGACACTGCCGGTGATGTTTCCGTATCTCGTGATGAGCTTTTTCTCCCTACGCATCTACTACACTGAAATTCAGTCCAGTGTCCTCTACAATGGAGCGATCGACAACCGAAATGGATACCAGTCTTTCGCTTCTCGATAACCAGCATTTTAAAGTATAACTTCTGAGTTCCGTTATAACAATTTTTGTTTATTCCACTTCAGAGGTGAAATATTTAGAACAAGTCACCGTAAGGGGGCATGTAATAAAATTCTTGAAATGCCTTGGTCACAAATTCTATATTTATTTATTACGCCTTTTGGAACACCGTCATCAGATCTGGGGAAATTTTAATAAGAATTAGAATAATGTTGAATATAAAGATGGGTATTAATGTAGTTATAAAGAGAGCAAAACACTATGTGGAAAAACGTACGCCGTGGTGGAATGGCCGAGCGCTCTAAGGCGCCTTACTGCAGATCGCGCGGTTGTTCCCCGCCGAAGTTTGGAGTCCTCAATAGCGTGTCTTTTCTCCTTATGTTAGTTTAAGTAGTTTGTAAGCCTAGAGACTAATAACGGTAGATAAGGCCCACAGATTTACAAACATTGGAATTTTGAAAAAAAAAGTGCTTAAATTTGAAAAGGAATGTATACAATACAAGACTGGTAGATATAAAGATATAAGTGTATGACACATATATCGATATGGTTCCGACTTTGTGTTCTCGACTAGACTTGACATGCCCTACTGTAGGGTGGGGGGAGCAGCGCAACAACTGTAGAAGGCGATGCAGACGCCAGATGGGGCAGGGGTCAAAATTACAGGACATTTGAATAAAATACTTAGTCATAAAATTCGTTCGATATTTATAGCTGCTGTCACAAATATCCGCATAAAAAATAGACGTATTAACTTTACATGACTGCAGTGCTACAATCTTTAGCTAAGTTATTTAAAAAAATTACGTATAAGCCAGGTGAAACTTAGGTTTAAGATTCCACTAACATAGTTTTGCTTCTTGTGACATAGTCGGAAAATCTTTTAAAAATCATGGGCTTTGCTTTCGAATTTTTGGAGAAACAGCGATCGTTAATGTTTAAGTATACGTATGGCCTGGGTTCTGCCGAGTGTGTGGTCGAAAGGCGTCGCTGGGCTGTTGTCTGTGTGGAGGGTCGGGCTTTTATCGTGTAGCCCGCCTGCCCTCGAGAGCTGTTTGGGCCCGCGCGCGATAGGAGGGGGACGGATGTAAGTTAACACGCTCTCAGGCCGATGGGAGTGCGATCACGTATATCAGGAGCAGCCGTAAACGTCGGCCAGCCAGCGCTCTGTTTACAAGCAGCCGATGTGCTTTCTCGCTGGCGGAGGGTAATTTGTGGCCGCCTGCGCTAGTCCTGAGAGAGAGAGAGAGAGAGAGAGAGAGAGAGAGAGAGAGAGAGAGAGAGCGCTACTCAAGGTCACCGCGAGTTCTCCCTCTAACGACGTGACCGTCCAGCAGAAACGCTGTACTGAGCCGTTGTACACGAACCGCGCATGCGAAACGCTCATTCAGACGCTCAGCGTCCCGAGGTTCTGACTTCACAGCATTGAAATACCACGCTGGGAAGATTTTCCTTACGTGGAGGGCACAAGCAGGCTGACATATACTCTAAATGCGCGTTTGAATGTAGGTCAATGAGATGGAAAAGTACCACTTGCGTCACATGCAGGCTCTCTCTTCTTAGCAGAGGTCAGAGACACTATATTGGCTTGAAAACCTAACACAGTCACAATGTTTATTCATTAAGTGAAGTTTCCGAAATTGGCCGAGGTGTTAAAGTCTGCCACACAAAGTGAATCTCTGGGGATGTATTTCAGTGTTCCATTCGTCTAGCTCCTAATTCCCGCTGTCCATCTCCTCTCCCATCGGTCTATGCAACAGATAATCTCCTATTTCGTGCTGTCTGCTCTTACTGCCGTTTCTCTATGATTGAGCGTCCTTTTCCCCTTTCTCTGTACATTTCTCTGTCATTTCTTTCCATCGGGCACTCCGATGTGTCTCCGTGTCCGTCTCCTTCTCTTCCCCTCACTCTGTCCGATGACATTTCAACTCTTATTGTGCTTGTATATGTAGCGAACTTTAAGCAGTATATTCATTTTCTTGCAGCACAGTGGCTATGACGTTATATCTACTGAAATGTGTGTCGCACAGTGATATAACTTTGTAAGACCATTCAGCGGCATATGTGGATACTGGCCGCTATGTTTGCTGCTATTACACACATCACTTTTCCTGAACTATGTGTCATATAGCGGTATTATTTTAACAGGTACATTTAATTATAGACTTGCCTACTGTATACAAAGTGTGTCGTAAATACAGTAAAAATGTTCGTAAAGGTACAGGACCCAACTGCTGTCTTACAAACTACTTAAACTAACCTAAGGACAACATACATACACATGCCCGAGGGAGGACGGCAGGGAACAACGTCGTAGTCCCCGACAGCAAATACAGTATGGAGTAAATAAGTAGTCAATTGAAACCTCACTCAGAGACACACACAATACTTTAAAATATGATAAAATTTGACATCAAAATGTTTGACTTCATACAACCATAGCGATACCTCGCAGATGCATTAGACAGCCTGTATGTATTCGAGAGATACCGCATCTTTGGACTGCGAGAAGCGTATCCTGCAACTGCCAAGCATGTGCGCCTCTCAGATGTGACAGCTGGACGATTCTTGAATCGGCGGTTTACGTCGCGCATAACAAGAAACGCCACCCCGATGAAGGACTGTCGTAGGCCTGTAATTTGGTTGTCGCAGTCATGTGTTGCCATCCTAAATGCCATATCCCAGACACTTGCTGGTGTAATACCGATCGAAAGTCAACTACTGGCATGCCAATGGCCAGAGTTGGTTTACTGGTAGCCTGCTTTATAAACCTATCAATCAGTTCGTTCTCCGTAAATTTCGACGTGTCCTAGCGTCCAGATAAAGGTCGCCGAACGTCGAAATCGATCAAGGTCGTAGAGAGACTCCTGGATAGGCACAACCATAGCATGGGCAAGGGTAACACTTGTCAGTGGCTTGTAAGTTGCTCTGGGAGTCCTTATAGATGAGGAAGAACTCAGCGGATCAGCTGAACCGGATATGCTGAAGAGCGCGATAGGTAGCAAACACTGGAGCCAACCAGTGAAGAAGACAGATCAGTATGGTCTGCATCAGAATATGCGAAGCCGACACATCAACCTTCGAGCAATCGGTATATACTATTTCCTAGCCCTAGGAGGCGTCGTGAATAGATAGGAATCGATGGCGGAGAGCTTCACGGTGCACTGGTTGTGGTATATACCAGGGTGGTGTACCTGAGTGGGTCTCGAATACAGGTAGAGGCCAAGATTAGAGGTCGAAATGATAGGAACGGATGCTAACTGCGATCGTTTTTCCTGACCTGGAACGTCTTTGCGGGAGTTGGATGACCGTATCTGAGAGAAGGAGATGGTAATATAGATGCTTCCGTGAAATACGATTATGTGCAATATAATTCGCAAGCAGTTGGTAGCACCGGATCCGCAATTGAGGGTCTCCAGCCTCGACAAGTAATTCACCGAACTTGTCCAGAAAGCTCCTCATGCTTGTAGAACCCCGATGTGGAGTATTGGGTCTAGAATCCGCAATGCCGAGGGTACTGCCGAACCATATACCATGCTCACGTAGTCGAAACAGATCTGTATTCGTGCCTCACAGAGCTGCAGAAGGATGGAACGGTCTGCACCACAGACGGTGCTACTCAGGCAGCGAATAGCATTTGGCTATAACGAGTACTTGTTCTTATGCTGACGAAGATGGGGGAGCCAAGTCAACAGGGCGTCGAAACCCATTCACTTCCAACCACTCCTGTTGGGTGCATCACTTTTTTGTCAGTCATTGTGTATACTATAAGCAGCAAAGTACATTGTTCATTAATTAATTAAGTAAATGTTCAAAGAACTGCACTTTATCAAAAGTGTAATATATTTGTTTATTCTCCTCCGGTTTCTGTCACACAATCATCTGTTAATCTTTGCGTCAGTGAAAGAACCCTCTCGAGAATAAATATTATGAAGTAGATGGTAAAATGCAATTCTTTAAATAAAAAACGGCGGTAAGAAGTCAGCTGAACAAAATATTAATCAGGGGGAATTACATTAAAGCTAGATTCACTGAATAACGTGGTTCACTTTGACTTTAGTCAAGTCAACCATAATGAGGTTCTCCGCTGGCCGTGTTTCCGTTGCTGCAGTGGGTTTGTGTGGCAGCAGGCCTTAGAAATGTGAGACGCAAACAGCTGGGTAACCGCGCCGCCACTCGGCCACAGTTAATGTCGCCCGGCGTTTGTTTCTTCTGGTCCGACACGGGCCTCCCAACAAACAGCGGTCTTCTGGTTCCAGTCCATTAAAGGACTCAGTTCCGACTGGGTCTCTTTCAAAAGTACCGCTAGCACACTGCCTGGAACTGGCTGACGCCACCGTTCGAGTAAGACAGTAGCAGACTTCCGCGATAAACATGGACAGCTGTACGTCAGAGCTTAGTGACAGTAGCGACAGAACTTTAGCACGCCAACTGCGCAGTAGATCACGCGTCAGTGCAGACTCGCCGAGCGGGAGTAGCCGAGCGGTCTGGAGCGCCACGTTGCGGATCGCGAGGCCTCCCGCGTCGGAGGTTCGAATCCTCCCTTGGGCATGGATGTGTGTGTTGTCCTTAGGTTGGTTTAACTTAGTTTAAGTAGTTTGTAAGCTACGGACTAATAACCACGCAGTTGAGTCCGATAGATTTACTGACATTTTGATTTAGTGCAGACTCCTCTTGGACAGTGAGACAGTCAGTACTCGTATGTATGCCTTGCCACGTGTGATGCGCCATTCATCACCACAATAAGTTCTGGGAGAAATTTCCCCACATGGCGTTTTATATCAATATGTTTACTGGAATTAAGAAATTATAGGGCGTTAAAAAAGCGTCCGACGCTTTAGACGTGGCAGGATTCAGCGAAACAATTAAAAGCAATAAACTTGGGTATGGAAACATACTTTCGGAAATAAACAGATGTTTATAGGTGGTGTTCCACGTAGCGTCTACCCATGGCAATGCAGCCCTCTGCCCTTCGGCGTGAGGAATGACGTTTCCTTTGAAGTATAGGTGGTGGTGGCTGTTGTACTTGGTGTCACGAATTGAAGACGCGATGCTGTGGTCCCTGCATATCTTTGATTGGAGTTGCGTAGATTACTTCCTTCAAGTGTCCCCACAACCCAACGTGTAGGACATTGGGATATGGGGAACGAGCAGGTCAAGGCATGGGACCTCACCGACCAGTCCAGCAACCCAGATGCGTCGGATGTTGGCGCACATTGTGCCCTAAGTGTGCCGGTGCGCCAGCATGCATTAACCACACCTGCAACCGTTCCAGACATGGAACAGCCTGCGGCAAGGTAAACAATACGTTAAAGAGATAGTCGAGGTAATACTCCCCATTTAATCTTTGTGGTATGTCCCTATTAAACGTCTGCCAAGTATGTCTGTCCGTACGTCGGTTGAGAATCGGTGTTTCTGCCTTCTTTTCTGAATTTATTGGGGATTTACATCTGCCCATATGTGCTGAACATCATCTCAAACATGAACCCTGCCTCATCGGGACATAAATTCTTACTGTAAAGAGTGGATTTGCGACACACTTCTGCAACAGCCATTGGCAGGAGCGCCGTCAGCCACGGTCATCTTGTGGCTTTGGGCTTGAACGGAATATAGTTGACTAGCTGAACCCATGCTGCTTCGCATGCGTAGGCTGGTTGGTCTGCACCAGCTGTTTCTTTTTAATCCTGATGAAGAAGCCATATCTTAAGTTTCGTAGTTATAGCTTGAAATTTGAGTTAACAGCACCATATTTTTGAAAATCAATTTTTGCTTCTCGTATTTCCCTCCCCCTTATTGGTCGAATTTCCAAAAATACCGAAACACATTTGTGTTAAATTTGAACCTCGAATGCAAATCCGAAAATTTGTAATTTTAGCTTCAAAATTCCCTTATTACCAAACGATTTTCGAGAAACATCCCCTCTCCAATTTAACCCCCTTGATGGTTGGATTTCCAAAGATACCGAATTTTTTAAATTGTGCTCCTTATGCGGATTAAGGTATTACGTCTCTTGCCTGCTACTCGGTAGACTTTCTCGCGTCACTGACGCAAGTTGAAACCCACAATGACTGCGCATATGACGTTTTAAGGAATGGGCTACAGTAGTGGAGTAGTGGAGCAGCTACACATGCTATACTCAATGCTAGTCGACGCCGAAGCTGGTGTAAAGGGCGGAAACGAGAGAGTGTCACGGAAATGGTGCACGACTTGGGGTGGAGATCATTGGCAGAAATACTTTATTTGTTGACGCTAAATATACTTAGGAAATTTATTTCACAATTTTTCTTCTCCTCCAAATGTCATCATATTTTGTTCGTACTAACCTACACAGGGATCATTAGAACTCTTCGTCCATATTGTATCGGCCAGCTTTGGACCACGATATTCCAACTATGTTGCTTTTTGAGCTTTGGCGTTTGCTCAGTGCTACCGCATTAGTTTTCCTCTCCTGAGGCCAAGCTTTTCTTATTTATGGTTTCGGCATTTCTTGGAAATCCTGTCACGCCTGAAGTTTCTTCTTAAGTGGAACATGCTCCGTGATATTCCAACTATGTTGCTTTTTGAGCTTTGGCGTTTGCTCAGTGCTACCGCATTAGTTTTCCTCTCCTGAGGCCAAGCTTTTCTTATTTATGGTTTCGGCATTTCTTGGAAATCCTGTCACGCCTGAAGTTTCTTCTTAAGTGGAACATGCTCCGTGAAGTCATTACCAGTGATCCCCACTTCGAGGTATGTTTCCACCTCAGTAAAGCAAGCTCATTTTGTTCGTTCTTCTTCTGAAAGTAGGTATCGTATATGAGTTTTCGCGGGATTATATACATAGCCGGGGAAGACTTCTTCAACCGCAACGTTACCTACAAGATCGCTATTTAATTCAGATTTAATTACTAGATAGAAACTGCCACCCTCAGATCGATACCTCCTGGTAGTAGCGACTCCATCTTTCAAATCACCCGCGTTAATTTTTGACAGTCAATGTCATTATACGCAAAATTAAAACTTACTCCAGATATCCGGCTGTAATGTGCATGTGTCTAACCACTGGTTCAAAACAAGCATGTTGCGGAGATACTGCATCGATGTCAACAGGTCAGCACGCCGACTACCATTCATAGCGGCATTAATTTTTGATGCTTGTTTTGTAGCAATGTTTAACACGTAGACAGTGTGGCCTGGTAGCTGGAGTGTATTTGTATTTTACTGTCAAAGCTACTAAATGGGTAATTTGTAAGATGTAGTCACACCTACCAGAGTGCGTCTATCCGAGGATATCGATTTACATTTATGAAGCTAGTAATCAGTTATTAGATAGCGATGTTGACATCAAAATAAAGTGTGCGACAGATTACGTAAAAAACTTAGTAGACTTCTTTTAGCGAGGAATTCCTTCTTTTTTTTATGGGACTTAACTACGGGGTCATCAGTCCCTAAACTTACAAACTACTTATGAACTACTTACGAACTAGGACGGCACAAATATCCATGCCCGAGGGGGGATTCGAACCCCCGACCGTAGTGGCCGAGCAGACCGTGACTGGAGCGCCTCAGTCCCCTTGGCCACCGTGGCCGGCAATTCCCTCTTTCGGTGTGCTCGTTTAGTTCCTCCGTCGGACATGAGTTAAGAGCCTATTTTGTTTTCCAAATAACAGAATAACAGAACCGCTTATCTCGTCTTCTATGCGGATTTCCGTCTTTAAGATCATCTCTCATAATATTCCTATAATAATCCCGTTTACTTCCAGTGTTTTCCCTTTCTTATTTTTTGCGTCCTGTAATTCTCCCGTTTCAGTGAAGACATTTTCATTTGTGAATCTCAATCAATCAAATTCCTCCGCCCTGAATTTCACCCATGATTTCTCCTCAGTTACATAATTTTGTACTTATATTCTGTGTACGTCTTTGTCATATGATTTCTGAGCGGAGTGTCTGCCACTACTATATGAAGATTATTGCACAAGGAGGCTTTTTTCCTACATGCCCGTAACCAGCCTTAACGCGGAATGTACTACATTAGGTACTTTTTTTTCCGAACTTATGGGACTAGAAACCATTACTCAAGCTCAGGATGATGAATGAAACGTTGTAGGCACATACTGGGCTTTGTGGAGTTAAACCGATTATCCGAAAGAGCAGGTAAGAACTCGCACAAACAACAAATGTTCAAATGTTTGTTAAGCTCAAGGGACTTATCTGCGGGGTCATCAGTCCCTAAACTTACAAACTACTTATGAACTAGCTAATACTAAGGACGACACAAATATCCATGCCCTAGGGGGAGATTCGAACCCCTCGACCATAGTGGCCCTGCAGAACGTGACTGGCGCGCCGCAGACCGCTTGGCCACCGCGGCCGGCTGGTACTAATTGCCAGGCCACATGCGCACAGCAAAGTGACAATAATTGTTACTGGTGGAGGAAACATATCTCTGTCCCTTTAGATGTATTTTATTGCTGTTAATTTTCTTTCACGGCGTCGGAGCACTTGTGTCCTGGAACGACGGGCGATTTATAGTGAGATAGGCTTCACAGTAGCCAAACGGTGGCGTGACTCAGGCAGAACGGGACCGTGCTGTAAGTTGTTATCTGTCGGTGAGGCAACGCCACGGAGGCGACGCCGCTCCACTGCACACAGCTACAGCTACCAGCTCCTGGCAGCTCTCCTCGAGATGAGTCACCCAGCGTGAAGGCGGACGTCCGTCCAGATAGACGCAGAGCGCCAAACAATTACTCCACTGCAGCCTGCAATTAACGCGCACTTCCTGCCATTTTGCTTCGAAGTCCCGTCTGCCGGACAGAAGCTGGGTTGCTCCCCTCCCCCCCCCCCCCTTTCCCTCCCGCCACTTCGCTGAAATCGACTGAAGGGCACAGTAGCGGTGGTTTATAAGGCGTGTGGTCCATGCGCGACACGCTTGCTCAAGGAGTGAATATATTCCTTTGCTCCACTTCCGTATTCAGATGGACAGCGTGGTAGATTGCCACGCAGGAGGCCCGGGTTCCATTTTCGGTCGGGTTGGAGAGTTTCTCCACTTGGGGACTGGGTATTGTGTCGCCCTCAAAATAAATTCGTCATCATCGACGCCCAAGTCGCCCATGTGGCGTCACCGAAAGACTTGCACCAGGCAGGCCGAACATGTTCCCAAATGTTTGTTGTTGATAAAACTCTTCTGGGTATTGGACTGCATCGTCAATATATCAGATATTTCACCGACGTTGCGGCCACTATTGCAAGCGGCCATGTTCTGGGTAAACTTAACATCCAGAAGATGGCCGCTTGCAATAGTGGCCGAAACGTCGGTGAAATAATTGATATATTAACGATGCGGTCCAATACCCAGAAGTGTTTTATCAACAATGACAACGGCCGCGGAAGCCTTCGTTTACAATGATCCCAAATGTTCAAATGTTTGTAGACTTAACCGCGGGGTCATCAATCCCTAAACTTACAAACCACTTATGAACTAGCTTATATTAAAGACGCCACAAACATCCATGCCCGAGGGGGCATTCGAACCTCCGACGGGGAACGGCCTCGCGCATCACACCATAGCGCCTCAATGCGCTCGGCCGCTCCGCCGCGGCGAACACGAGCCCAGCTGGGGTCGAACGGACTGCCACACGAAATCATTAGTATGTTCTACAGAAATCATTAGCATTCCAGTCAGCTCAGTACAGCATTTCTCCTGTTGACGAGCAGGAACAGGTCCGCCATGGGCCCCGACAACTTGTTCCATGCATGAAGATACCGACGTGTATGAAGCGCGAATAGAGTCCTGTGGTGTAGCGTAGGACCCGTCGTTTCGCCACATCCCACATACTTGCGATTGGCGGACTATGACACCTGGAAGGCACGTATCAGTTCAGCAACATGCGGTCGTGCAGTGTCCTGTTCAAAAGGTGTGTGGGAATCACGGTTAAGGTTCGCAGGATGTCATTGCCAACTGTGATTTGTGGTTGTGCCCAAGAGCAGCCCATTTCACAAGGCCTTCTACAGTTGGCGCTGTATGTCTCATGCAAACGCAGTCACTCTGATGCCGCTGAAGGGGATACAAAATGCGGACATCATTTTCAAACAGAATCTGGAATCGTCCCAAAATGCTATCTCCTACCACTCCTGTCCCCAGTGACGTCTTTCCCTACAGCATTGCCTTCTAGCGTGTATCTGGACATAAGTTAGAGGTAGGTGGAGAACAAGTGCACGTAACCCATACTGTGATTAACAGCGGAGGACTGTCAGCCGTCATGATGCACAGTGTCTTTCACTGCTGCGCCAGAGCGGAGGAGGGCGACATTGTGTGCTGCAATGCCATTAGGATAGGGTGTCGATCTTCTCGGCGGGCGGTCTGTGTAGTGCGTCCTCACCAATCTCGCCGTGCTATATGGACATGGTTGTTATGGGACGTATTTATTCATTGTTTTCACAGGCCAAACTTATTTCCATAATGTTTACATACGACACAATGTACGAGTCGCCATGCCATCTTATCAAAAATATATCCTGTAATAGCTGTCAAAGATATATTATTTTCACACCATAAATAGTTCGATTTCTACTAACTTCATCAAATCAACTATGTAGTTCTTAAGATTTTGGTTAGATACTTTTAGAATTTATATAGTCTGGTTCGCTACAGTGCAGCCTGGCATTGTTTTATTTATCATCAAGACCAAATGTCAAGTGACATTTTACGAATCTTTTATTGATAGACATGGATAAGGTGGCAGACAATGTACTAACGTAATCAGTCTGTTTGATGTGCAAGTATTTTTTCGATGAAACTACTGGATTATGTAACATTTTATTTTAACTTGTGTATAATTCATGTTTGTCATTTTTATTTATCAGACTTTTCTGAAGGTGGTTTAAAACCGAAAGAGGTAAAGTTATACATATAAGAAACAGCTGCTGGTTGGTAATACGCATTTTTAAAATGAAAAAACTAAGCCGCGTGAAATGGCCGGGTGCTCTAAGGCGTCATGGCCCGGACTGGGCGGCCGTTCTCGACGGAGGTTCGAGTCCGTTGAGCGTGGGCGCTCGCGTTTGTGATTGTTGTGCTTAGTGTAAGTAAGTTCAAGTAGTTTGTAAGTCTAGGGGCTGGTGACCATAGCAGTTTGGTCCAACAGTTTTACAATCATTTGAGGATTAAAAAGTGAATCAAATTAGGATCGGTCAATGCATGCGAATTCCTCGGTGTAATACTTTGTAAGAAGTCGAATATCTTATAATTTCATTGTTGTAATTAGTTGCGCAAAGATGACGCGCCTGGAAATATAACTCCATGTTAAATGAAGATGATGAAATCAGTATTGTCTTTCCGCCATTGGTGACTATAACCGCTGCTACACGACTCTGCAGTGAATCAGAGAGGGTATGGATGAGCTGTTGGGGTACAGAAGTCCATCCTGCTTCCACATGTTGGTAAAGGTAATGTGGTGTAGCAGCAGGTGGTGTATCCCAGGCCAGTCGTCCCACATCATCGATCAGACATTTTTCATAGCCAAGATCATGGGTGCGAAGGCCCAATGCAATTCGATGGTCGACGAAGGAGCCTTTAACAATGCGCGCCACGTGTGGTCGGAAGGAAGCTTGGAGTTTGTCTCGACGACAGCGTGGTCATTAGAGACGGAGCTTACGCTCGGAGTATTTCGATAAGGTTGTGAAAAGAAATCGGCCGTGCCCTTTCATGGGTCACATCCCGGTATTTGCCTGGAGTGATTTAGGGAAATCACCGTGTGGTCGGGCATTATCCTATTTGCAATATGGCCGTGGAGAAGCTCCGTAGGACAACAGGCTCCAACACAGCAAAGATGTAACACTGGCTGGCTAGTATACGAGCAATACGTACTATTGGTGTTCTGGAGTGGAATCTAGTACCACTCAAAACCTTAATAAAAGCTGGATCACCAGTGGGGTTACGCATAAGACAGCTGTTCTAGTGTCTCACCACGTTCTTATCAGACTAATTCGACCAGGAAGAATCGGTATTTGCCGGTAAAAATAATACTGTTACAATCCCGTTTCTGTCTGCACCGCCATGATGGTCGGATTTGAGTCAAGTGCCACCACGAAGAGAGACTACTGAAGCCTTTATCATGGTCAATAGATTCCACTCCCCCACTGCCGGTGCACTAAAATGGCAGCGTTACATCTTTGGTGTGTTGGAGCGTGTAGTCCAGCGTGCTAACAGCTACACTGCATCAGGATATTGCTCGACCACACTTGGCATGCAATGTTCAGGACTACTTCGTCGCCCATCGTGTAGCATTGCGGCTGTGGCTGCAGATACACCACCCACTGCTACACCAGATCCACTTTGACTGTACATCGAAGCAGCGTGCAGTTATGAACACCAAAACGCACCCAGGCCGATTCAATGCCGAATCGTGCAGCAGCGATTATAACCAGCAATGGCGGCATCCTCTATTTCACATGGGATTGCATTTTTAATCATGTGATTTCCACAACGTGTAGTCCGTCAAATAAATCACACGGTCTAGTGTTGCATTTTAGATAGCGAGAAGCTTTGTAATCGCGTCTGTGCCTGCTATTAATATACAGAGGAGCAACAGGAAGATTACTACATGGACCAGCTAGAGGCTAGCGTCTAGGTGGCGCGCTGCGATAAGTGAAGGTACAAACCGCTAACGCATTCAGCTCTTAATGTAAATGTACTTTCTGTGTATTTTTTGTAATTTATGAAATGGTCAATATAAATGTTTCAAAGAACCAGCTGCAGTCTCCACTAAGTATGACAAGGGCGTAGCGACGTCCCCGAGAAGACATGTGACGCAAGGCGAGTTGCGAACGGACGGCAGCCGCTAAGCAGCCCTTGAGCGACAAGACTACGTCTAATTGGCAGCTCGCAATTAACAGAGCTGGCCGCTCACAGGCCTCCCAGGCTGCCGCAAGCAGACCGCCGCCGTCCGCTCTGCATCAACTGGCCGAGGAAGTTGCTCCCCATCCTGAGTAGCAAGATGAGTATCGCACGCAATGTATGGACCAGCATTACCTGTTAGAAAACACATCACTTCCGTGTTTCAAAAAATGAAAAAACTAAATAAATAAAAACTATTCTTGCAACAGTCTGCGATAGTGAGCATTTCCTCCCCTACGATCAAAGGCGAACGGACGTTGTAGCTTATTGCACCACAGACTATAAGACTTCCGGTGTGGTCAATGTGAGGAAACGCACACTACAAGACAGCGCTCGCCATGTCTAATTCGTCCGGGTAACAGACTATTACTCGCATGAAAGCGGAACTACTTTCAACGTTGAAGACCACGGCCTACCTTTCCAAGTAATGGTTTGACGCCACCAGTTGAGCCGTGATGTAGATGTAAAGGCTTAATTCGAAGACGGACTAGAGGTGTGCGTGTCAAATGTTCAAATGTTTACGAAGCTTATGAGATTCAATCCCTAAACTTACAAATTACTTATGAACTACCTTATACTAAACACGACACAAATATCCATGGCCGAGGGAGGATTCGAACCTCCGATGCGGGAGGCCTCGCGATCTGCAACGTGGCGCTCCTGACCGCTCGCCTACTCCCGTAGTCCACCAGCTAGTAACTGGTTGTCTACAGTTCGGCACACAGGTCCACTTATCTGAGCTGTGACCGAGCGAGGTACCACAGTGGTAACACACTGGACTCTCATTTGGCAAGACCTCCGGCCATCCAGATTTAGCTTTTCCGTAATTTCCCTAAATCACTCCAGGCAAATTTCGCGATGATTCCTTTGAAAGGACATGGCCGAATTCTTTCCCCATCCTCATCCAAAAATTAGAGCCACTAGCCCAAATCTAATTAACACGCTCTCAATAGGACGTTAAACCCTAACCTTACTTCCTTCCTGTGCTGAGAGGACGTCTTTGCTGCGTGAACGTCAATAATCCCATCATCGGGTCTGAGAATGTGAGACAGTTTTCCGAAAGGACCATCCCTTCACTCGCAAGTCTGACTCCTTTCAAACTCGCTCTTTAGTTGACTGTACGAAGCACGAGTCCATGGTGTGGCGCCTGTTTGATTCACACGTTGACACCATACTGAGCCTTATGGTGTAAACAATCCCTATTAAAGAGTTCACACAGGTGGCGCTGTGGCAGCTCTGTCAATACGCTGTTAGTGGACGACGTTGAAACTATTAACAGTGTATCTATTATCCCCCAAGCGTCATCTACCGCTATCGGATCAAAATCGACATCATCTTTCCAGGTCTACTGATTTCTTTCCTGGTAGTGTAGATACTCTTGCTCATCCCATACTGCACACGCGCATTCATTTTGTAACACGTCATACAACAGAGATGTTATTGACAAACACTTTGCGAGTTCTTGCTTAATGTATTTACCAGCAGAACGTGTCTTTTCGCCTCAATGGAGGTAAGCACAGTCGTTATAAAATGCAGAAACACAAACGCTCAGGGACGATGTTTAGACTGTAACATTTTACACCGTGTAAGCCTATAGCACCAGCAGACCGCCGTGGCGTGACCAACAGTATTGCTTGCAATTACGTGCATCGTTATTCGTAATTAAAAACATCAGTGTAAGGCTTCCAATAGCAACACTAGCAAAATCAATGACACTTTTTTTGCTGCACAAAACACATCAATGTCTTGCTAAAACGTATGTCAGTAGCAGAAGTGACCTCTTGTCTTCATTATTAAAAATCCTTAATATTGTTGCCAGTGTAATAAACTGGAATAATATGTAATTTTGTAACACTGTCATAGAGGTGAAGTGTAAGCCGCGTGAAAGCTCTCGTAATACTTTTGGAATCAATTATTATAGGAATCTGAAAGTATCAACAGACCGAGACTGACCAGTAATTAACTGTAATTCATGATGTAATACAAGCCATCCTGTATAAGCAAGCTGAGAGATTACGGATACTAGAAATTACGTCGATTAATGGATCCACTCATGAACAGTCCGCCTCCGTACTTTATTGGAAAGCGTGGCGTGTCAAAGATTTTCTTCACTAGGGGACTGGCTGTTATGTCGTGCTCATCATCATTGACGCGCAAGTCGCCGAAGTGGCGTCATCTAGAAAGACTTGCACGTTGGCAGGCCGAAACGCAATCCTAGTTGCGGTCTAATGGCCTTAAATACCACGCGATCATCATCACTCATGAAGAAACCTGTCAATGATACTGCTGAATAACAATACTCAAAACAGACCTTACAAATATCAATGATATTAAATTACTTTATGCCTAATGAAGTAATTTTTAATGTCACTAGAAACACCGGAGATAATTCAAATGTTTGTAAACCTATTGCACCAAACTGCTATGGTCATCAGTCCGTAGACTTGTAAATTACTTGAACTAACCTAAGGACAAGTCACACACACACACACACACACACACACACACACACACACAAACACACACACACTCACGTCCATGTTCCAGAGAAGCTTCGAACCTCCGTCGACGAGCGCTCGGCCACTCTATCTCGGATAGGAGATAATTAAAGACGAACATAATGATAATAGTTAAGACTATGAAGAAGGAGCACACTGTTTCAGAGAAAGGGGGTAGCGAAAGGTAGTGGTAATTTGGAGGAAGGGTAGGCTTGTAAGCAACAGGTAACTATGTTCATATATGGTTTGGTGTCTGTTCTTTCGGACGAAATTCTTAATTGTAATCCGCCTTGTCGAGGAGAGATGCTTCTTTCGGTCTGGAAGCACACGGTCCCGATCCTGGTGGGAATACAGGGCTGCTGCGAGTCATGGAGTACCATGGTACAAATAGGGGGACGTATGAGGATTTACGTCAGGCGGGGTAGGTGCTTCAGTAGTCCGTGGAGATGTCTTAAACCGGGGTGCCTGAGCTGGCGTGGAGGTTAGTAAGCAGGAGGTTCCGGGTTCGAATCCCGGCCCTGCTACATATTTTTATATAACCATGTTTGTATCATTACAATCCGTACTAGACGCTGATACTCAAAAACTCCATTTAAAATCTAGATTTACAACAGCTGCAGCATCACATAACGATGCCGACATTCTTAAACATAAGCATATGTGTGAGCGAAGATGACGTCGGGTCTCATTGTTTCACCACTGATGCGGTAATATCTTTCGCTTCATACGGGAATCCGGATGGTGGGCATTAAGGACTATAAGAGAGAGAGCCGTTACTTCTGTAGCAGGCGTGCTTCGGATAGCCAGAGTGAGAATCCCGGATTCGAATCACAGTCCAACACTTGTCGCCGTTGAACTATTTCAGTGCGCTAATGCAGCCTAAGATAATTCTTTGCATCATTTCCCTACTCCTTCTCCCCTTAGAAGATGGAAGACCAATCTCTGGCAAAGATAGAGGTTCTTTCACGTGGATATTAATCGGAATTACGAGTTCGTAAGCGGTACAATTACTTCGAGTCTTTTTTTAACGAATGTAGCTCCGAAGTCGGCTTCCTGAAATGTAAAAATATTGTGAACATGGATGTTTAATGTAGAAATATACAAATGATTTTGTTTTGTTTAGAACGAGTATTCCTCCGGAGCTATATAGATGTTTCAGTGTTAGTATTGTAACAGGACAATGATTCCGTATACTTTAAAGCAAACGGAGGGTTAGGTACGTAGTTATTAAAATTGTTCGCAGCCTATACGAGAGTCCAAGAGAGCGGTTCGGAGAGCATACAATGTAATCGTTGGAAGAATGACGTTGGTGATATCGAACCACAGTAGCGTTTATATTTAGAGAAGCAGAATTCTAGGAACCTGCTGTGACAATATGCTGTTGTCACTATCGTGTTTCTTGTGTACGACTCACGAGAAAATGATAAGCGAGAGATTAGGTCACACTTCAAATAAATTTACCCTAATTCAACACGCCAGTAGTACAGAAAATCTGTGTTGGTAAAGCACTAAAGTGGCTTGCAGATTATATGACTGTACAGCACTCATTTCTACCATGTTGTGAATATACATCGAACAACAAACACGTGCATTTCCAGCCCTAGAAAAGAGTACAAAAGGACTGCGCTTTTCTCGCAGATGCAACCCATTTTACTTCACGTTAAAAATTTCTGCAACTATTGTATGCATTTTAAATGCGAAAGATAAATATTTGTTATTACTTCATACTGAAACGAGGATTTCAGTGCAACGTCGAATGATGATAGCTTATATCCTGAGTTAAAACAAGCTATTTTTGGAAGATAGGTCAAATGGTGTCTTCATCTATCAAGCTATCACTATGTAGCGGAGGAGGAGGAGGTGAATAGAGAGACGGGGAAACGATATGCACTGATAAAAGATTGGAATATATATAGAATGTAGGAAATCAATAATTGGAAAATCTTGTTTGCTCATGATCGCTTCAAAATCTATACTGCCGGTTCCGGCAGAGCTGCGATCATCAGATCTTGCTATAGCGATACAAGGCCAAATAAATAAAAATAAATAAATATAAAAGAGAGAGAGAGAGAGAGAGAGAGAGAGAGAGAGAGAGAGAGAGAGAGATAGATTCCGAAAGGCAAAGATTTTTTTGTTTTTGTTTTTTACGAGAATGTGAGTATGATGTTCCGTCATATTTCTTTAATAAATGCCCTTTAAACTTGATTTACTGCATTAACAATATTTTTTTTTCATTCACAGCCCTATACAATAGCCGTGGCGCAGCTAACGCAAGCATCTAATTTTGCAGTGACTCGGCGCCATTATGGCGACTTGGGTTTCGTGTAGACGAAAATAATTTCTTGAAGTTATTATTTAATCAGTATATTTCCATTCAGTTTGTGCCTACTAGAACCCGCAATAATCTTGTCAGTATTTTGCATATGTGCGAGGTCCGATAACTTATTTTGTGTGTGGTTGCATTTGGCAACAATTCATAGAACGAAAGTTCTAGAAAATTCGTACACGGTCGTCTGCATGGAATACCAACCTCAATTGCTCCGAGTTCACTCTAGGACGAGATTACCTTGAATTACAATGACAATTTCTTTCAGCAAGGCTTTATTATGTGCTGAAAGCAGTTGCAGACGTCGGTAAAGGTTATTCGTCCTTTCTTTCATACCTACCTGCCGAAGCACTTTCATGGTATCTGTCAGAATTACTTGCAATTTAATCATTTCTTTCATTCGCTCTTTCCATTCAGAATATTTCAGTGAATCTCTCAGATTTTTTTTTTCCAATTCTAATCCTATTAGAAATTAATTTTATTTACGAAATAAATGTTGATGTTACACGATCCCTAACATTAATAGGCAGGTAGTGTTATATTGCACATATTAACGGAATTCCACGATATTGTGAGACAGTGATGTTGCATCATCCTTCAGTAAGAGGTAACCAGAAAATCAGTATAAAGTAGACCATACAAAAATATTTGTATATGTGGCATTTTATACTTGGAGCAATGTGACAGCGAATTAATGGGCTCAGACGGCGTAGCTGTGTTGTTTGCGCATCATAATCTCCTGTGGCAGCTGCAACTGTACACTAGGAGATCGTTCGAGATGATGTAGTGCAACTGCTTTGTGTAATATTCGAAGTTATATATGCGCACAAAACCACGCACGATGGAGGACTCGAACCTCTGGCGGGAACCAGGTTTAAACCCCCATCGAGCATATCTGGGATGTCATAGAACGCAGACTGCGGCTCACTTGTAGGCTCACTTCCGTGACGTCGCACTAAAGTCCACAGTAACAAAAGGAAGGGAGGAAGATTGGAGTTTAACGCTGTGATGGTTCTGATTTTTGCACCCCTATTTTAAGTTTTTGTTAGGCGCGGTATGGCTGGAGAGTTCTCGTAGTGCCGCGGCGGATTAGCCATGCGTACTGGGGCGCCGTGCTGCGGAGCGCGCGGCCGTTCGCCGTCGGGGGTTCGAGGCTCCCCTCGGGCATGGGTGTTTGTGTTGTCCTTAAGTTAGTTTACTTTAAGTAGTTTGTAAGCTACGGACCAATAATCATATAGTCGATAGATTTAAAAACATTTGAACATTTGAGTTCTCGTAGTTTCCCATGACGTCAGCAGTGGTGGTAGAAAGCTAACAGTGGGAAGGGTCTGCATCGGACACTTTCCGTGGGAAAGTGCACAGTTTAGTAAATGGTGTAATCTGATTGGGTGTCGCCATGATACTGAATACAGAATACTGAATACAGAATGTCATACAGAAAATGAGTAGGAAATGACTTGTTAAACGAAAATGGAAGGAGGTAAGCAGTTTGTGCACTGAACACTTATCAGTCATCCACTGTAACTGCACTGTACGTTGAGTGAATACAGGTTCGTCGTTTTCCTCGTCCGAAATCTGATCTCGGGAATCTGAATGACGAGTAGACACCTCCGTAGGCAAGCTCTTGAAAAATGCATGATACACAGGAGGAATAAATTTCAGAAGATCAAACATAGCCTTCTTTTTGTTGGTTGTCACATTCCGCCTGGTCTTGTAACGCCTCCCTTGTGTCACTGTGGCAAGGCTTTGAAGTGGTCTACCTAATGTGTGCTTATGAAAATTCACCTCATTTAAACCTCATGCAAAATGGCGCTACCCGTTGAAATTGTATCCATCTGTCTTGCAGCCAATTTAACGGTTGTACACCAGTAGCCCTTTTCCTCATCTCTGTGCTGTCTAATAGCTCTTTCGTTGACTAAATCGTCGTTCTTCATTATGCGAACAATGAAATGTTTGTTCTTTTTACACCCTGGATAATTTCTGCCCAGTCACTAGCTGAGTTAATATATTGTTCCAGAATGAAACTTTCATTCTGCAGCGGAGTGTGCACTGATATGATACTTCCTGGCAGATTAAAATTATGGGCTAGAACCGGGACTCGAACCTGGGACCTTTGCCTTTCGCGGGCAAGCACTCTACCGACTGAGCTATCCCGACGCGACTCACAATGTCGCCTCACAACTTTACTTCCGACGGTACTTCGCCTCCTACTTTCACAGAAGATCTCCTGCGAACCTTGCAAGACTAGCACTCCTGCAAGAAAGGAGTGCTAGTCTTGCAAAGTTCGCAGGAGAGCTTCTGTGAAGTTTGGAAAGTAGGAGGGGAGGTACTGGCGGAAGTAAAGTTGTGAGGCAGCATCGTGAGTCGTGTCGGGATAGCTCAGTCGGTAGAGCGCTTGCCCGCGAAAGGCAAAGGTCCCAGGTTCGAGTCCCGGTTCCGGCCCACAATTTTAATCTGTCAGGAAGTTTCAAATATATTGTTTTTTTGCGACTGGCTAACTCAATCAGACCAAAGTCTGCATCATTAGGCAGATGGTTATGGCCACATGTCATTTGTGGTTATTACTTCCACTTTCATGTCTGGGTCTTGCACCAAGTTCCAGGAAATACGGACATTATTAATTATTATTGATGTGGCTTACCTGTCATAGGAACATTTTCCTCACTGTTTGGTGGATATTCTGAACAACACTCCATAATATGGTCACTACAAGAACCTTCATATCCCATCTTCCACTAATGCACATGCTCATACGAACTTTGTGCTCCAAACAAAGGCGGGCAGTAGTTAAAGCAAAACCACAGTGGCGCACTCTATGCACAGATGATGAAACCTGAGAGATACCTACTTATAGCTCTGAATTGTTGCTGTCTTTCTGTTATCAAACATCTCTGTAACTCGTTTTCAACTCTAAAAGTGGAGTTCCACCTCTTTTGCTCTGAACCCCTCATATAAACCCGGGCAGGAAATGCATATTTCTTGAGACGCGGACTATTTTCACGATCCTTTGACTTACAAGGGGAGGCCGCCAATTGTGAAAATCAGATTCGATTCATACTGCGCATAATAAAAGCTCATGGCCAAAAGTGTAATTTGGCAAAGTACCAAGATGCACTTCTCAGCCTTTGTCGAGAAAATTGACAATAAAAAAAAAAAAAAAAAAAAAAAAAAAAAAAAAAAAAAAAAAGAAATTAATAATTTTGTACAGCGGCGTGGCGCAGCGGTAAGCGCTCGGGTTCGTAATCCGAAGGTCGCCGGATCGAATCTCGCGGCATGCAAATTTTTTTATTATTTGTTTTTTCTAATTCAAATGTACACACACACACATTATATATATAGAGCTGCACTGTGGAAGGAATACATAGAGGGCTTATACAAAGGAAATAAACTTGAAGGCAATATTCTAGAAAGGGAAGACGAAGTGGAGGAAGATGAGATAGGCGATACGATACTGCGAGAAGAATTTGACAGAGTGCTGAAAGACTTGAGTCGAAACAAGGCCGTTGGTGTAGATGATATTCCGTCTGAACTGCTGATTTCGTTAGGAGAGCCAGTCATGAAAAAAATGTTCAACCTGATATGCAAGATGTATGAGACAAGGGAAATACCCTCCGACTTCGAGAAGAATATCGTAATTCCAGTTCCAAAGAAAGCAACTGCAGTAATGCAAATATATATAATAAATATTGCATGCCGCGAGATTCGATCCGGCGATCTTCGGATTACGAACCCGAGCGCTTACCGCTGCGCCACGCCGCTGTAGAAAATTATTAATCGTAGAGAGTATTTCACCGCAACGGTTTTTTTTTTTTTTTTTTTTTTTTTTTTTTTTTTTTTTTTTTTTTTTTTTTTTTTTTTTTTTTTTAACGGCTGAGAAGTGCATCTTGGTGCTTTGCCAAATTACACTTCTGGCCATGATCTTTCATTATGCGCAGTATGAATCAAATCTGAATTTCACAATTGGCGGCCTCCCCTTGTTAGAGTAAGCGGTAGTGTTCAACTTCGCCAGCAAGGAGACAAGTCCCGCCATGCTAGAGACGGTGAGGCGCCGCTGCTTCCGTTTAGTCTGGCAGGCAGACAGGAGAGTGGGCGCACATCGTTCACAGGCAGCCAGTCCGCCTTGTTTATTTCTGTGGCTGCGGGAAGCCCGTCTCAATAAACGACCGCCTCTCGAGTGAGCGCTCCGGGGCATTAAGGGCAGCACAAGCCTTTCTAGAGTAACCTTCCCAAATTACTTTCCTCTCCCACTCGTGCTTCGGCAAGCTCAACAGTTTCATCCCAATACAGTAAGACGTAAACACTTCTCCCTAAAAAGAAGCTGTTACTAGCTCATTTCTGCATGAGTTTTTAAAGTCTGGTGAAAAAAGTATATGAGGGGGTTAGAACCAAATGGGGTACACTTGATATCTACAGGATGATAAGTGACGTAAAGTTGTTGAGGCAAAGAGAAAGAAGAGGATTCGCATTTCATGTTACCTCTCAGTGAAAGAAACGAAAACTAGTTACAAGATATCACAAAGACATTAGCGCCAGAGGGATACAATGGCGCTTGTCTTCTCTCAAAGCAGATCACGTGAGCGATCTGTTCCCGAAAAATAGTATTCTAACGATTGTGTGTGTGTGTGTGTGTGTGTGTGTTGTTCTTAGCATAAGTTACTTTAAGTAGTTTGTAAGTCTACAGGCCGATCATCGGTGTAGTTTGGTCCCATAGGTTTACAAACATTTGAATATCTGGGATTCATGACGGGTTCTTCAAACCAATCGCTAATGAATGTGACGCGGTGACATGGCGCATTGTCATCCTGTCGATGTATGGTTGCTAATAGTCTAGCTGGAGCCGACGCTTGCTTACCTTTAAGGTTGTCACAACGCTACGTCGCTTTCAAAATAATCACAAATAAACCACCGTAAATACAGCGCACAGTAGTACAGTCTAAGCCTGCAGGGGGCGTGAAATACTAGGCAACAGCATCTCACTCGTGATAACACAGTTTTTCGGAAACAATAAAACGAATTGTACAAGGAATAAGTTTCGTGGCATTTGCAAAAACTGAGAATCATAAGCTTCCCACGCACAAAAGCAAAAGAAATACTAATGTACTTTAATTTCAAGTAAGTGCCGTTTAAAAACGTTGGTTAGTTATTTTGAACAGTTGTGATGTACATCAGCACAAAAATAACATTCACAATAGGTTTCAGAAATTACTGTAACCAGTCGCTTTTTTTCAGTAATTTCTGAAACCAATTTCAAGATACAGTCACAGGTTACGACACATAATGGATAAAAGTTTTAATATCATTCATGTTCCAATGTAGATATTTATGTAATCCGTCTATGCAGCTTAATAATAGAAGTTTTATTTTGCCATATGCATTTCGCCTTCATTTGGTAAGGCATCATCAGTGGCCTTTAATATATACACAATTATGTTTTACAATATTTCGTTTTAGCTTGTGATATTTTGTTGTTGTTCTTACAATTGTTGGTGTATGCTAGTCTACATCTGGTGCTGTTTGGTGACGTAAATTGTTTTGTTTCCGTCTTTTATTCCATTGACGTTTTCGTTTTAGCACCTTAGACACATGCCAATTTGTTTGTGTTGTGTTGTGGGTGGTGGTGCCAACTGTTGAATGTGTGTTTAACCTAACTTTGTTTTATGTCAGCGCGCGCGCGTGCGTGCGTTTATGTTTCCGATATAAAAGCGGAAAGAACTGCATCAGTCCTAAAGCAAAGATAGGACAAACACACATTCAACAGTTGGCAACACCACCCAAAACAAATACACAACACAAAGAAAATAGCAGCTGACCAAAGTGCTAAGTGCTTTTGTGCTAAAACAAAAAAAAGTCAGTGGAATAAAACATGGAAACAAAACAACGTAAAGTCACCAAACAACACCAGATGTATACCGGCATACACAAAAATTGTAAGTAATTAAAAAAAAAAATCATAAGCTATACTCTGATTATACACTGGAACTGTTTATAACCTAAAACTAAAAACTTAATATAGTAAATCATAACTATGTATATATTACAGGACACTGAAGATGCCTTACAAATAGGCGAAATGCATACAGAAAAATAATACTTATTATTCGATGGCATAGACGGATTACATAAATATCTACATTGTAATATAAAAAACAGCGACTGTGGGAAGACAGGACAAAAAAAGAACTAACAATGAAACTTTCATGTGTTTTACATGAATATGACTTTTTTAAATATATGTTTACGCTAGGTTTCGTTATTTCCTTACGAATTTTCATGTACCGCAATACTTTGTTTCGGCTTCCTAAATATTAATACAATTGGAGAATTTGCTGTACTCAGGTAGTGATGTCGGTCCTCTATGATATTTCTGGTAACCACTCATGGATACGGGGTGGAGAAAATAACATGAACACGACGTAATGTATCTTTTTGTAAGTTGGCGCCACTGCGTACGTGTAAACACTGAGGCACGACCGCAGTGCACAATTGACGTACGAAGTCTTGGGTGTAACCTTAATCTATTACTATACATTTTGTTCTGCCACGGTCCACACAAATGATAGGCGTCATCTATCAGAATCCCAAACAGACCATCTCGATGGTGCGCAGTTAGCGCAAGGATCTATAAAGAAAACTGCTGCACTGTTTAACGCTTCACTAGCGACAGTATCTTCGGGAAAGACAGCGAACACAAAACAAGGCAAAATAGCCTTGGTGAAGAGGAATAGTGGGCGAAACCCGAAGTTAACTGACAAAGACCGACGAGCATTAAGAACGTTTGTGGCCAGATAACATCAAATTGTCACAGCGAAAGTCAATATCACTTGAATAATATTGTTTCGATAAAAACGGTACTGCTGTAGCTTAACAGTCAAGGAAGAGCTCCGGCTTCTGAACCCTTAGTAACGGTAGCAAAGGCAATGCTGCGAAGAAAGTGGCACTACGATCATAAATTGTGGACACGTGACGACTCTAAGAATGTCTTAGGGTACGATGCATATCGTACACATTGTTTCCTGTAAACAACCTGTTTTTAGTGGCGAAACCTCCACAAGAAGCTTACGCTACGGCACGCCTGCTTCCTAAAATCAGGCATGGGATAGGTTCCGTCATGATTTGGGCATATTTATCGCCGTATTAAACTGTTTCTCTCGCTGGTCGGATAACTGAAGGAATATCTCTCCATCTTCGACAGTGAAATGCTTATGACGACTAAAATGTTGCTTACAATAAATGTCATATTCGAAAATGACACACACACACACACACACACACACACACACACACACACACACACAAACAGCCACAGCCGAAAAGGATCAGGTGTGCTTTGCACAATAACAGAAAATTATCAAAGATCTCCCCTGAACATCAAAATTACCATGTCGTAACATAATTCGACCGCTATGGGGAGTTTTAGAGCAGAGAATGAGGACCAAATTTAGAGCCCCTCTTTATTAAAAAGAAAAACACTTGGGGGGAAAAAACAAAAAAGAAAAAAACCGAAGAACTTTCTTGGGCCCAATGCTGTACTGCACTACTTTATTGCCTCTATACTTTCGGCTGCAATTCAGTATATAATGTGGAATATCCCTTTTATTCAAAAGTTGTTCTATATATTTCACACCATTCCAAATTTCTTTCCACGTGTATTTTCCCTGCCTCAACTTTTTTCTGTTGTGTGGCCAAAATTAACTACCTCAGAAAATATTTTCGGCATTTCGCGACAACACACTGAACAGGAAATGTATTACTGGAAAAACATCTGGAACGAAAATTAATGACAGGCCGCAGAAAAGAGCAACAGTATCACCACGCCAGTTAGCTGTGACAAGTGTGAATTGAAAGGTGTTCGTTTAAGGACACTAACAAATAGTACCTGCGTATTTATCGTTGCAGACATTCTACAATGTAGCAGTCAAAGCTTCCAGACGAACGGTCTGCTTCAATTCCGCCGATGTTGTTTGTGTCTCCACGGCCGCTACGGTCGGGTGTTCGAATCCCCCCCTCGGGCATGGATATTTGTGTCGTCTTTAGTATAACGTAATTCATAAGTAGTTTGTAAGTTTAGGGACTGTTGACCCCGCAGTTAAGTCCCTTAAGCTTAACAAACATTTGAACATTTGTTGTTTGTGCGAGTTGTTACTTGCTCTTTCGAATAACCAGTTTAACACCACAAAGCCCAGTATGTACCTGCAACGTTTAATTTACCATCCTGAGCTTGAGTAATGGTTTCTAGTTTTCGGACTCGCTTTGGATAGTTTTCTAATGATCTCGTTGGTGCTTAATTTATTACAGTAGATTTATTGTGACGACCGAGTATTCAAGCAATAAAGAACTTCCTGTGCGTGATCACAGAGAAAACTGGAACAGTTTTAAATTGACGGCAGAGGTAACGTAACAAGTTGGGGCTAGCTTGCGGACGAGACAGCAATTACGTAGAACGAAGCGTTGTCAACAGGAAGTTGAATCAGCGTCAAGCGTGTACACGCCACTTAAAGCCATGATGCAATTCGAACATGTAAGGGCAGAACTAATGGAGTGGCCGCATTATTTAAATCAAAGCGTCTCTTTGTAGTCAGATCGATACAGGAATGTTGAGAAACAAGCGCTTCAGAGGAAAGAAACTTGTTTACACCAACTGCAGTTCGAACCGCATAAGTATTACTTTTTATCAGGTTACAATCCACAGTGCCAGACTTTTTTTTTAAACAATAGTAACTACATACATTAACACTGAAATTTTCGGTTCTGACAATCGAGTCACGTAACTGCAACTCTCGATTTGAAATAATAGCAGAGAAACAATGGACACGTAAAACCAATGAAAGCTATAAAGACGAAGGAAAAGAAAGATGCCGACTGCTATAATCCAGCTTGAATCTCACCGAAACTGTAAACTCACGTAACGAGAAGTACCTTTCCTTGTACGTACAAACATTTTTGATTGTGGTCTTGCTTATATCGCTGAAATATTCCAGTTAAAGTTTACTTAAGAACTTTAATAGAGGTCAACACATAAAGTAAAAATTATCAATTCAGTTACTGTATTCTGAAGTACAGTTACAATAACCGTAAAATGCTGTTATGCCACAATGTCGCCTCTTGATAGAAGTCGTGTCGCAGAGTTTAATTTTTATCGTCGTCGCGGCAAGGAAACTCGACTGATAAGTCACGCATCAAACTGTACTAGTTTCCTTAGAAAAACAACTTTATGTATCGAATTTAACTACTGGTGCAGTTAAAGTCTAGCATTAAGCAACCAACAGAAAAACAATATATCTGTGATTTACGATGTCTCATTTTAACGATTACTGTCACATGACATAGCCATTTAAAAGAAAATTTATGTGCTATGTTGAAATTAGTGCTGCGACCTTAACTATCAAACTGTGACAGTCAAGGCGTTTCGTTAAAGAAGATATGGAAAACAAGTATAAAAGATTGCGAAATGCCCCGTGGAGTAAAACGGAGGGAAAATACGGTTTGCCGCTAGTTTCACCAAAACCAGTTCGTGATAGGTATGCATGTAATTGACGTTCTCTTTTCTCGATATCTTAATTATTTTAAAGGCGAAGTATATTTGGAAAACTATACTGATGTGTTTTTTTAGAAACATATGTATAGCTTATTACTTGAAATGGCCACTGTAGCACCGATTTAATGGGATTCTGCTGCTCACAGAGGGAAATGTAAGCCACTTATAGAGACCATATATATATATATATATATATATATATATATATATATATATATATATATATATATATATGTGTGTGTGTGTGTGTGTGTGTGTGTGTGTTGGGGGGGGGGATTTTTTCGTTCCACGTCTCCTCCTAGCACTGGTCCTCTTTCAACCAGGCTTGGTACAAATATCAAATATTCCTTACTATCAGCCAACAATCGCTGTGATGTTGAGAACCACATACGACACACAGGTCAAGAGATATGACGTCATAAGGAATGAAATTCGTGAGAAACTGACACATAATGCGGCCTGAATGTGGACCGAATTCAACGAAACTTGGTACAAATACTCTCTAACATTGCCGGCCGCGGTGGCCGAGGGGACTGAGGCGCTCCAGTCACGGTCTGCACGGCCACTACGGACGAGGGTTCGAATCCCCCCTCGGGCATGGATATTTGTGCCGTACGTAGTATTAGCTAGTTCATAAGTAGTTTGTAAGTTTAGGGACTGATGACCCCGTAGTTAAGTCCCATAAGCTTAACAAACCATTTTGAACTCTCTAACATCATGAGACAAACGCTGTAGCGATAAAAATCACACGACACACAGTCGTGAGAAAGGGCGTAAACAATGAAAACTGCCCCATCATGCTTCACATGAGTAAAGAGACTTTACTGACTAACATTTTGATACATTTGGGAACCGCCACTTTAGTAGTCGAGGAAAGTGTGTGGAATAAAAATCGCAGAGGTGCGAGAGACGAATACAGTAAGCAGGTTCAGATGTCGGTTGTCGGTCGGTCTTATTCAGAGATGTAGAGTCTTGCTGACGACAGGATAGCGTGGAGAGCTGCGTCACACCAGCCGTCAGACTGAAAACCGCAACAGCAGCACTCATTCTCTGAGAATGAGAATACTTGCATCGAACTTGATAAATAAATTCAAACCCTTCGAAACTTTTCCTAACTGACAACCCCCCCCCCCCCCCCCCAAAAATGGTGAGAATAAAGAATTTTATCGCTCCTTACTACTTTTCCGTTAGTAATGCAACGATACTACGGCATTTTGCTTGACGTTACAAGTTATTACTTCTACACTATTAATTGTATCCGCAAGAAATTTTATATATTGTAGAGACACACATCACTGGCTACACCTCCGGCATTGTACTACGGCACAGTTCAAGAGATGCGAGGTCATAGATAATTTGGGTAAAGAGAAACAGCTCCATCGCGGATGAGTTTTCGGTTTGTTACTAACTCCATCGACAATAAATTTCGCATACAGTTCCTCTACCGAACTGAAAAAGGAAATATGACATCAGAAGTACGAGCTGCATGGAAGCGAATGAAATGGGTAGAGAGTAGGATACAATGGAAAGAACAAGTTGGGCTAACTTAAGAAAGGGATAAACACACACCCAGACAAGGTCGTGAACTAACGCTAGTTATGACTAGTGTCAAAGAACAACGCCCCAAACAACAATTTAATAGGCTATCTAGTAACGGATGTTAGGTTCGCAGGGTGACTGGTTGCGATTTGTCAGTCACCGAATATGAATACGAAAAAAGACTACCGTAATAGCTTTATCTGTAACATTACGACTTTAGTAAAAGAGCAACTACGACGCCTACAGCTTCCATATTGATGATTGTCAAATGAACGATGGGGAGTGAGTAAGACAAATCGAAGTCGGAAGTTGGTACGCAATCACTTTGCTCAGTCGTAATTTCCTGTCGTGAATGAAGTTAGGTGCTACGTACTTACGTTTCACCCACAAAAATTTATGCTGCGTGCAGGACCGGCCACCGGTTAGAGAGAGAGAGAGAGAGAGAGAGAGAGAGAGAGAGAGAGAGAGAGAGAGAGAGAGACGGGGGGGGGGGGGGGGCTAGTACGTTTGTAGCAACATCAATTTTCATCAACCGCTTGCACAACACTTGAAAAATCCCTTTGAGGAAAGTCCAGACAAAAGTGAAAATTCTTGTAAAAAAAGTTAAATAAATCAGCATGTGATGTCGTAACAGTTTCTCTAACTGTTGTCTTCGTCTTCAGTGGGAGGTTTGATGCAGCTCTACACGCTTTCCGATCCTACGTAAGCTGCTTCACCTCTGAATACGAAGAGCAGCCGATATTCTTATGCACCTGTGTGCTGTATTCGTCTCTAGGACTCACTTTGCAATTTTTAACCCATACACTTTGCTCCACTGCTAAACTGACGATTCCTCGATGTCTCAAAATATGCCCCACAAATTTTAGTCAAGATATGCCAGAAATTTTTCTCCTAATTTCTGTTCACTATCTCATTACTTACAAGATCTACCCATTTAATCTTCGGCATTAGTTTGTAGCACCACATTTCAAAAACTTCTATAAACTTATTGTCCGAAATGTTTGTCGCCCATGTTTCACATCCTGCAGACAAATGCATTTCAAGAAACACTAACATTTACGTTAATGTTAAATACTTTTCGTCCCACAGCCATTTCACATTTCATATCTTCTCTACTTCAGCCGTCATATTTTCCTACCCAAATAACCGATATCATCTACTTTTATTGCCTCGTTTCATAATGTAATTCCATTGGCATCGACTAATTTTCTTAGATTTACATTCCATTACCCTTGTTTCGTTCTTGTTGCATTTTGTATTGTACCATATTTCCAAGACACTACCCATTCTATTCAATTGCTCTTCCAGGTTCTTTGCAGTCTCTTACAGGATTACGATGTCATCGGAAAAACGCAAAGTTATTACTTTTTCTCTGTCTGCAAATTTCATCTTGCCTTCCTTCACAGCTTGTTCGATGCACAGACCGAATAAAAATGGGGAAAGGTTAGAACCCTGCCCCCTTTCTCACCACTGCGTCCCGTATATGCTCAATTCTTATAACTGCTGTCTGGTTTCTGTATAAGTTCTATATAGTTTTTCGTTTCCTATATTTCACCCCTGATTCCTTCAAAATTTTAAAGAGTATGCCAGTCAGTATTTTGAAACGCTTTCCCCAAATTTACTAAACTGAATCGTAGGTTTGCCTTTATCTTCTAAGTCGTAATGTATTGGCTCAAGTATACCTACATTTCTCCTTAATCCAAGATGATCTTCCCTGAGGTTGGATTCTGCCAGTTTTTCCAGTCGTCTGTAAGTAATTCGTGTTAGTACTTTGCAACCAGTAAGCCGTGAAGGAATGCAAGGAGAAATTTGGAGAGGGAATTAAGTCCATGGACATAGTAATTCTGTCAGAGACAGTAAAATACCTGGAAGAGCAATTAAACGGAATAGACTGTGTCTTGAAAAAAAGAGATGAGATGAACATTAACAAGAGTGAAACAAAGGTAATGGAATGTAGTGTCAGAAAATCAGGCGACGCTGAAGGAATTAGATTAGGTAATGAGACAATAAAAGTAGTAGATGAATTTTGTTATTTGGGTAGCAAGATAACTTCTGATGGCCGAACTAAAGAAGATATAAAATGCATAATAGGTATGGGAAGAAACGCGTTTCTGAAGAAACGAAATTTGTTGACATCTAATATTAGTTTAAATGTTAGGAAGTCTTTTCTGAAAGCATTTGTCTGGAGTGTAGCATTGTATTGTAGTTGAACGTGGACGATGAAGAGTTCAGACAAAAAGATGATAGGTTTCGAAATGTGGCGCTACAGACGAATGATGATGATTAGATGGGTAGATCACGTAACTAATGAGGGGGTGCTCAGAAGAATTGGGAAGAAAAGGAGTTTCTGGCATATCCTAACTATGAGGGGGGCATAGGTTGGTGGACACATTCTGAGACATCAAGGAACCGTCAACTTAGCATTAGCAGGAACTGTGTGTGAGATAAAAATCGTAGAGGGAGACCGAGAGACGAATACAGCAGGCAGATTCAAAAGGACGTAGGTTGCCGTACGTATTTCTCAGATGGATTTGCACAGGACAGGTTAGCGTGGAGAGCTGCATCAAACCAATCTGCGGAATGAAGATCACAACAACTTTGCAACCATCAATATATATATAAAAATGAATTGCTGTTCGTTAGTCTCGCTAAAACTCGAGAACGGCTGAACCGATTTGGCTAATTTTAGTCTTGAAATATTCGTGTAAGTCCAGGGAAGGTTTAAACGGTGATAAAATATGGAGAAGTTGCCCGGAAAAGAGGAAAAAACTGAAACAGCTTTTTTCAGTGAGCTATCAATACCGTTTGTGCAATTGCGATAAAATTTTGTAGATTATGCGTTGACAGCAAGCGGAAGGTCTGCATCAAATAAAAATTTGGAAAAGTCGCCCGCAAAGTAGGGAAATTTAGGAAAAACCGAAAGCGATTTATTTCTATGAATAAAAATCAATTGCCATATGGTTGTAAGAGCATCTATTCAGTACGGCTTGTCAAGACAAGGTTTCGTATGAAAAAGTTTTTGGAAAATTTACCGGAAAATTGGAAAATTTGAGAAAAACTAAAAGTGCGTTTTCAACTGTGTTTTTTATTGAATTCAGCACTATAACTGACTATTCGCACGACGGAACGGGGTAATTCTATTTCTGTTTTGTTCCTTATGGTCCTGGAAAATTTTTCGGTAAAAAAATAGGGGCAGTTAGAAATGTAAGTCCCAATTTCGAACCAAGTTCCTTTTTTAATGTGTTTCTAAATGTACTCAACACTATAAGTCGAGAACCGTTCATCCGATTGCGATAAAATTTTGACGTCCAACGAAAGATGAACGTTCTTATGAACTACAATTTGGGAAAGTTACCCGGAAAATTTGAAAATTCGCGAGGAACTGAAAGAGCTTTTTTCAGTGGGATATTAGTATCATTCGTCTGATTGCGATAAAATTTTGCATATTTGACGTTCAAAGCAAGAGTAACGTTCTTATGAAATAAAAATTGGGAAAAGTTTCCCGGAAAATTAGAAAAGATAAAAGGAGATTTTTCTATGAAATATCAATACCATTCACCTGATTGCGATAAAATTCTGCACATTCTATGTTCAAAGCGAGAGGAAGATTTGAGTGAAGTAAAATGTTCAAATGTTTGTATAGCTTATGGGACTTAACTACGGGGTCATCAGTCCCTAAACTTACAAACTACTTATGAACTGACTAATACTAAGGACGGCACAAATATCCATGCCCGAGGAGAGATTCGAACCCCCGACCGTAGTGCCCGTGCAGACCGTGACTGGAGCGCCTCAGTCCCCTCGGCCACCGCGGCCGGCAGTGTAGTAAAAGTTTGGAATAGCTGGCCAGAATACAGGAAAATTTGTGGAAAACTGAAAGAGCTCTTTACTTTGGGATATCAGTATCATTCCTACAATTGTGATAAACTTTTGCACATTTGACGTCCAAAGCAAGAGTACATACATATTAGGAATTGTGAAGCATTGCCGGGTCGATAGTGCATTATAACTGTAACAAGCTTGTTATCAGTGTGTGCGGTTACGATGTAGACATCGGAACAGTTTTTTTTTTTTCTCCTGCTCAGCGCTGGAATGCGGTAGAGCTGAGTAACCTCCAGAGGTGCTTCCGGCAACGAAGCCCCGACGCTACCGAAAATACGCGCGCTGACACAATTACGGCAGCTTCCTGCCGCAGACACACACGCCGTGTGACAGTAGCCTCGGAATGCCACGCGCTGCGAAAACCGCGCCACTCGCCAACGTAAACATAAACAGCAGCGCGCGCGCGCGCGCCGCGTGTCGTAATGCAGTGCGCATGCGCGGGACACACACCTGTCCTCGCCTGTTATTGCCACTCAGCGAGTCAGCGCAGCACCGATACACAACAACGAGCTGCCGCTTTCACTCTTACTTCGACACCGCAGAAGTGTTCGAATACGCTTGCTTCAAACGAGAAGTAGCCACTCCAACTGTTCCTGTAACTTCGTACACTGTTGGATAATAGTTTCTCCGCAGCAGTGGCGTAACTAGGCTTGGGGGGGGGGGGGGGCGATAGATCTGCTTGACGAGCAAATTTTTAGTCGGTTTCCAGACAGACTACCATCTACCACTCCCGTTGAAGAAACTAATTCACTCCCTTCCAATGAAAGCTTATGGTAAAACATACCAAGTTTCCAATCTTTACCAGATTGCTGTTATACGATTTCTTTTTCTTCTTTTCGGGTTCTGGGGAGGGGGTTCTATCCCCCTCACCCCCCCCCCCCCCTTCCATAGTTACGCCACTGCTCCGCATTATTTTACGAAAGCGCCTTCTTGTTAAGAAAAGAATTTCAAACTTCCGTCTGACAATTTCCGCGGCATAACTAATTCAACCCCGCCACACGACAAACTCAAATATCAAATTTCCTCAGTAATTGTCCTATATAGCTGTAATACGCAAAAATTCGTTCCCAGTACATTACACGGTAAAATTAATGTGCTATTTTTCTTCGGCGATAAAATGCGCGCCGGCCGCGGTGGCCGAGGTGACTGAGGCGCTCCAGTCACGGTCAGCACGGCCACTACAGTCGGGGGTTCGAATTCCCCCTCGGGCATGGCTATTTATGCCGTCGTAGTTCGTAAGTAGTTCATAAGTAGTTTGTAAGTTTAGGGACTGATGACCCCGTAGTTAAGTCCCATAAGCTTAACAAACATTTGAACATTTTTGATAAAATGCGTTGCAACAACTTATCTGTTTTATAATTCCAATGACCATTAGCTGTTCATAATTCTAGGTTGATGCCGTTCAACATTCCGTCGATAAGATGCGTTCAACAAAGACGAAGATTGGATTGAGGAAAGTAAACTGACCGTGTAGGTTTCAAGGAAAGATACGATTTCCTTCAACAAATAAATTCATCTAATATTTTTGTAGAGAAACGGCGAGGGGAACTGAACCGATGTCGTCTCGAATGTGAATCTAATATCTTACCATCGCGCCAGTGCAGTCGGCTTATTATTATTATTATTATTATTATTACTATTATTTTATTGTAACTTCTAGAAGCCGTTTGTTTTGATCATCTACTGCACTGTACTTCGCCAAAAGCATAACACGATCTCTGAAATAAATCATTTTGAAGAAACATCCCGCTCCCTCGAAGCGTAAATCCTCTTCAAAAAACAAGGCACTTCCAATTATTAGTTACAAAAATCCCATCTTGCGCATATTTAGTTTTACATTCCACACAGTATTACATAATGAATCATTCTGTTTAGACAGAAAATATTTTATTCTGAACGCCCTATTGCATGTCATTCCCCATGTAAGCGACGGATATAATATATAATTAAATGTAATAATTGTAAGCAATGTGATATTCGTCGCGGACATTGTATTCATTAAAGTAGAAGTTTTCGAATATTACCTTGCTATGTTAGCTTTATAATGCAAAGAGTATAAGTTCACTTATTTATTAAAATACTTGTCATAGATATTCAAATTCGTAACATTGTGTTTTTCTGAATTGCCGTTCCATTTCTATTTTTATGGCTGGACGAGCTGACGATACGTCTTACGGTATACATGTTTACTATGTTGTTTTTTTTTTCTTTTTTTCTTTTTTCTTTTTTTTTTTTTTTTTTTTCATAGTTCTTCCACATGGAAACCAAAGATCTTTCAACAGACTTCTTTCACAATACGAAAAAGTCATCATAACATCACTGGTTGATATTTCCGGACATGGGCTCCTATCAAAATACGTTTTCACTCCCTCAGCTTGCCCTCGAAATATGTAACGGGAATTTCCGAACACCATCACGCGAATGACATTAGGGTACTCCACAGGTCAGGGCAATACCGTAACATATTTTGTATATTCACATTTGCAATCTGAAGAAAATTACCACCTTCAAACTTTAACAGTAACTTAGACGTCGCAATGTGAGAAACCAGCATATCATGGCAAAATATCGACGGGAGCCACTAAGATACAACACCCTCGAAAACCACAGGTACCTGGCTAAGCTGCAGTTCAAGCTGTCAAGACAACGTTCATCCTTGTGTCAATACCACCCGTTTGCTTTGACCTATGATGTAAGCGAGGACATACTACACGAAAAACATTTCGAAACACAAAAAAGTTCCACAATAAAACTTTCCATCTCGCTCCAAGAAACTTTCCTTTGTCACAGTGCTCTGTCAAGCAGTTGTCATTACGAACGAACGAACGAACGAACAAGTTTCAAATTTAGGATAAGCGTACCCGTTACCGGTATCGTAAGGGGATTCTTGTTAAATTTCAGGTGTTAATCCTATTTAATTCTACAATATTGGTTGTATCGTGCTTCATAAATCCCTTTCGTTTCGTATGGATACGGGCAAGTTATTGTAATCTCAATCAGTTCTAATTAAAGAATTACAACATGCTCCTTTCGTACCAGTGCTCGGAAGTCCAAAATATGCCGAGACCCATTATCAGCGTAGTACTATTTATCGGCAATGGGACGTAAATTTTTATTTGTAGATGACGGATTTATTTAGCGATTGAATGCTTATTTTAAATGTAAGTTGAAGTGCTTAACACTCTGACAGTGCCGATTACTGGTACACTTACCTAAGTTTTTTAATTAAATAATGATGCTCGGTATGTGAAATTGATCCTTATGTGTTGTAAAAAGTATTGACACATTCGTAACGAATTAAAACAAAAATCCTCATTGCATGTGATTAATATTTGGAGTCATACAACACGACGACGTGGGGGGAAGGAGGGGGGGGGATTACTGACTTAGTATTTCGAGCTTCAGTAGACTATAGATTTCTTTCATAATGTCATAGGTAAAGAAAGTCCCTGGACAATTGCGAACATGGGTTCCTGATCGCCCTGTGCTAGTCCTCGAAATTTGTAGCGGAAATTTATTAACTCGAGTGCGAACATAACACTAATAGTACGCTAGCCGAACAAAACTATCACCTTCAAACATTCAAGTTCACATTGGCCACCATACGAAATACCTTGTTTTGTGTTTCGGAATGTTTTTTCCGTCTTATGACCCCACTCATGAGATCATGGGTCAGAGCAGACGGGTATTATCGGGTCAACTGAAGTACGGGATACAACCAGTCTGCTTTGACGAATGAAGTCATATGATAGTCGTAAGTTTATAAAAATCATCCGGGAATGCAAATTACTACCTTATTGTGTTTTACGTTATGTAAATTGACTGCATTTATTGAGTAACTAGCTTAATTCTCGCTGCTTTGCACGCGTAGACTGGATGGTCTGCATTGGTTGTTTCTACTTCTATATATAAATTTGCACTATTGATGGCAGAATTCAAAACAAACGGAACTTTTTTTTAATTGTTCGAATTCCAAATTTTCGCATTTCTATCAAAATAGTCTTAGTAGCACCCTTAAATTAGTTCACCCGCTTGGTGGTTTAATTTGAGAAAATATCGAAACACATCTTTTTGAAACTGCAATCAAAATCCAGAGCTTTGTATTTCTTGCTTCAAAATTGCGTTAATAACAAAGTATTTTCAAAATACCGTTAATGTCATATTTCACACCTTTAGGGATGGGTAAATCGAAAAATCGATAAATTTCAAGTTCCTATCATCTGTAGATTCACTTTTCAGCGCTGTATTGTCTTTTAGAAACGGATAGAGAACGCGAAATTTATTTTCTTACGTTTTGGCATCTTTCTTGGTAGTTATATTTTTCAAACTGCTAATGCACAGATTTTTCTGTATTCGTACGCTTGTCGCAGAAAAAACAACTGACGAATGTGCATACTTTTCGCAATATATAACCTCTTTGCTATTATAGTGTCAAAAGTCATCGCTGGTCTTGTCCGGATTTTATATAAGCTGACGACTTTCAACCAGTATATCTTGTACCCTCTTACAGCTATCGAGACAGAACTGCTATGGTGTAGAACGGGAAATTTTGTACTACAACAACAAAGAGAGATCGTTCGTCTCCATTGTGTAGTTTTTGGTGAAGAGCAAAATATTGACACCCACACGCAGAATTTTATATAAGTCGGCAACTTTCAATTCCATTATCTTCCACACCCTCATCGTTATCAGCCCTCTGCCACCATAGTGTACGATGGGAGACGTACCTGCTACCACATACAAGCACCATTCGTTTGCGATGTGTAGCTTTGACTGCAAAGTGAAATATAGGCACAAATGCCTCTACTTTTTTTTATATATTAACCTTCAGCCCGTACTCCCCCTTATGGCACACAAAGCGTACACTTGGTACGTTTCTTTCGGCCTTTTTTGCATCTAAATGTCTTAAAGTGCACCATTCGGTCTCCCCCTTCTTCAGCATACACCCCCCCCCCCAATAGTTGTCTCACACATTTTATATGTAGATTTTTTCAATTTTATAGACTTGCAGTTGATTGTGAAAGGAAAACTTGAGGGTAAGTGGGGTGCATTGGATCGGAGAAAATAAAGGCATTCAGTGTACACATCGGCCTTTTTTGACCGGGAGCGGAGAGTGCAATTCGTTATTTACAGAACTTCGGACAGATGCTCAACGAAGAAAAGACTTACTTCGACTTCCTCTTCAACTGCCTTGAGGCTATTGTGGAGGGCAGAGTGCTGACACGCACTCAGAACGGGAGGGAGGAGAAGAGGGACGCCCTGGTCCAAAAGACCGGTGTACGGGCTGATAACATCTGTTCCTGTAACGTCCTTGGTCAGAGCTGACGGTTTGTATCCGTGCTTCAGTAATCCCTACGATTCTGTCACGACAAAATATTGATGGGGCAGTAACACACACCAACCACGAAACTGTACAAACCACAGACATCGAGGTGTCAACACAACCTTCACTTCACATTCGTGTCGGCCACCTTCCGAGATACCCTGGACGTAGATTTGCGAGGCACAGCACTGTCTCGTCACTGACACACGCCGCGCTGTCACCGCACGTAAACAAACAGGGCCTTACCTGCACGCCGGCGTCGGCGCTGTGCTCGACGACGGTCTCGAGGCAGAACTCGCCGGGCCGCAAGGTGAGCGTGAGGGCGGCGCCGCGCAGGATGAGCGAGCCGTCGCGCTTGAGCGCGCCCTCGCCGCCGAGCACCGAACCCGCGACCTCGAAGCGCGTGCCGGGCGTACGGCAGACGGGGAAGTTGGCGGTGAGGCGCGCGCGCGGCCAGCTCCGGGCGACCACCGCGGCCACGGCGGCCGCCGCGCCCGCCTGCTCGCGGCACGTCGCCGACGCCTCCGAGAACACGCCGTCGCCCAGGCAGCACTTGCGGAAGCGCACCTCGTCCTCGGGGGCGGCGCCGTGCAGGCAGATGATCGCCACGTTGCCGTCGACGCAGTACGCCTCCGGGTGGAAGAACTCCTGCGTCTCGGTCAGCCAGAGCGAGCCGTTGTCGAATATGAAGTAGTCGGTGAGCGCGTCGGGGTGCGTGCGCAGCACCTTGGCGGCGCCCTCGCACCGGGGCACGAACCCGGCGCGCACCTGCCAGTGGTCGGGCGGCGCGGGCAGCAGCCCCTGCTGGCTGGGCGAGTAGACCAGCGGCGACCAGGGCGGCGGCAGCGTGCCGTCGGGCGGCACCTCGCACGCGCCGCGCTCGAAGCTGTAGTGCTCCTGCGGCGCGCAGCACCTGTTGAGCCGCACCGCGTGGTCGGCGGCCGCCAGCGACAGCAGCAGCAGCGGCAGCGACAGCGCGGCAGACACGGACATCGCGAAGCGCGAGCGCTCAAGGCATCGCGCCGACTGAAGCCGCTCGCCGGCCGCGCCGGCAGAGGCGCTGCCCCTCCCCCTCCCCCCTCCCCGCGCCTAGCGCTGGACCTGCCCCCACCACCGCGGCGGCGTCTCTGGGCCGCCGGCGAAATCGGGGTCACGTCTTCGGCGGGGTAAGTCGACGGGTCGGTTGCTCGTACTCGTTCCGGACCGACACACACACATCCCGGACGGATGCAGTTATGGAGTCCTCGGACGCTCGATATTTATTGCGCAATACTGAGAACTGCTCGTCAGTATTGTACGCCGTGTCACATCGGTACTGACGAGAGGGACGTAGATAACATTGGAGGAATAGGGTGTTTTCCTGTGTTAAAAATATGGTTCGAATTTTTAATTAAAAAATGTTCAGTCTCTGTTGCAATATTTTATTATCCAATAACGCGTTTCGCGCTGTTAGCGCATCGCCAGACTGGAAAAAGACAAATGTTTTGTTACAGTCCGCGTACCTGGCGGGCAGAGAATCTAATGTGCCTAACGCGATTAAATTTGAAAATTCAGACTTACTTGGGCGGAGATGGAGCCACAGAGCTATCTATAGCTGTGTAGGAGGAATCTCAACAATTGTTGTCATTGGGCGCCAGCAAAGAGGTAAACGTACAAAGTACGTAAGGGTTATTTGAACTGGAATGACTGGGACTAAAGAGGTGTGGTATGGAAATTAATGGAACGCTTTTATATGATAAAACTCACCATAGCAGCAGAAGAGTCGCTGACGCGGCAGGTCCACGTTTACAACTGGTAGTTAACAGCGCGAAACGCGTTGTTAGATAATAAAATATCGCAACAGAGACTGAACATTTTTTAATTATTCAACACTGTTGCTGCACCAGCCGCCACCACCACCACCATCATAGAATGGAATGTAATGGTTCGAATTGTTGTTATTCTGAATGATTATAACATTCAAACAGCATTTTCGCTCTTTATTCTTATAAAACATCTGTTAATTTTACGTAATTAAAGCTCAAAAAGTATTAAATTTTACGATTAGATCGCATGATAGAAAACGGTCTTTTATTGGCTGAAGTACTGGTGACGTCACAGACCACTAGGACGCGGCAACTAGAAGACGAACTTTATCGTTAGCGTTTCCTTAACTTCCCAGCGTAAAGTTTAGTTTTTTTCGTGATGTACACGCGTTTACAGATTTTAAACCAGCATGGAAAATAATTATGTGAAAGCTGACAGCGGAAATCTCCCTAAAGTTTATGCGTTTATGGTATCTTCATACTTTAAAAAAAAAAAAAAAAAAAAAAAAAAAAAAAAAAAAAAAAAAAAAAAAAAAAAAAAAATTTACGTGTCAGAAAGAAGAACGTGAATACTGCAATGTAAATAATGCATACCTACATTTTAAATGTAATTATTGCTAGAGATATTTTATGTCATTGGAAAAAACTACCGCCGGCCGCGGTGGCCGAGGGACTGAGGCGCTCCAGTCACGGTCTGCACGGCCACTACGGTCGGGGGTTCGAATCCCCCCTCGGGCATGGATATTTGTGCCGTCTTTAGTATAAGGTAGTTCATAAGTAGTTTGTACGTTTAGGGACTGATGACCCCATAGTTAAGTCCCATAAGCTATACAAACATTTGAACATTTTTGAAAAAAATACCCTAGTTGTTAGTGTCAACAGATTTACTCTGAAGTCACCATATTATGCAGTAAAGGGTAAAATTTTACCTTCTTTCCAGGCGGCCTCGAGTGATTATGTTGGCAGCATCAACAACACGATAGAATATCTTTGCCAAGATGTTCGGACCACATAGAATGACTCGTACAGATCATGAAATAAATAATTAATGCTGTTCCTGCTCTATGATTGACAGCTTCATGTATGTACCCTTGTCCTGTCAATAAAAGTATTGCCCTCGTAAAGCCAAGGTTTCATGAGAAAACATTTACGATGTTACGCGATAGGCTAATGGCGATGTCACATGATTATCGCTATTTAGCATCTGTTGCTAACAATATAGCAGGAGGCCGACGAGATATTTGGTAAGATTTAACCCAGGAAAGCACACAGTTACGAGAGTAATTTCATTTTTAACTACTTCATTACTGGTATCAAGGTGTAACATCAAATGCAGCAAAATGTCATGCGCGGCGGAGTGGCCAAGCGACGGGCGCCGTGGCTCAGCGCGCCCGGTCAGGGGGCTGAACGCTCTCTGTAATAAAAGAGCTGAGCCAACCATTCAACGAACAACTACGAACAAACTGAACGAACGACCGCGAACCATAGATCTACCAGATGAACAAAGGAAAGGAAAAAAAAATGGGGGAAAAAGAAAACCTCATTCAGGCACTATGCTACGATGCGTGAGGTCGCTCCTCGTCGGGGGTTCGAGTCCCCCTCGGGAATGGATGTTTTTGTCGTCTTTAGTATAGGCTAGTTCATAATTAGTTTGTAAGTTTAGGGACAGATGACCCCGCATTTAAGTCCCTTAATCTTAACAAACATTTGAACATTTTGAACAAAATGCCTTGTAAATATTTGTACAACGATTTTTGCTTCAATAAACGCAGTTTTTGGTAACACTTTTAATCGTATTTAAACTTGCGTATTAAGAAAGTTTAAAGGCTAAATAAATCGGTGCATTAAAGACATCTCCCATATACTACGTATTTTTCGATAGGGTATGTTGTAATAAAGTAACCGGAGGGACGTTGTCGATGTATAAAACGATTACACATTATTGAAACGGTTGTTTGAATAAGATTACTGGTGATAGAAGTGCACTTACTGGAAATAATCAGTGCTATACTTTATAGTTGGCTAAAACAACATTCACTCTGTACTTTCACCAAATATATTACGAAACGGCTTTAATTACACATAAATCGTAGGTGTGTAACTTTGTGAAGAATTACTTCGCAAATGTAAACATAAGCTAATTAACATAATACTACTTTGCACCTAAGCACCAGAAGAGAATGATACTTAACAGTAAACCAATGGAATGATATTATGTGCTTACTTACATCAAAATGACCCTCACAGAAATAAACATATGAAGTAGCCGCTGTTTCATTTGGACCTCTTCGAGCAAGCGTCAACCACATTTTTCGCATCTTCTCATTTTTTTGGAACTTGCAAAAATAATTTTTCCGGTGTCTTTATAAATGTATTTCTACATTGCGGAACCACACAATATTTGTAGGTCATTTTCCGAACATGAATGCCCAAACAATATAACACTACGTACCTGTATATCTTACGAGAGCAGCAGCAGCAGCATCGTGGTTTCTGACGTCACAGACATCACGTGACTCAAATGTAGCGTTTTAGTGGGCTTTCAAATTATTTGGATTTCACTTTTTTTCTTTTTTTAAGTACTAAAATTCACGTCGTACAAAAGCTTGTTTGAACATAATATGACATAATGAACAATTTAAAACGTTTTCCAGAAAACAGTCAAATACCCTACTGACAAGGGGACCAACCCCTCCCTCTTGCCAGCCATATCCATTCAGGCTTTTTTTACAGTCGTATTGACCAACTAGGATCACGTTAAAAATTTCAGTTCCCATTCTTCTTTCGTTCTTTTCCTGTTTTTCCAGTATTCCCCCATTGTCTCCACCGTGAGCTGTCTTCCTTTCTCCCGTCCACGTTGTTCCTGCTTGTTTATTTTTTTCTGCTTTAAAAGCCTTCTGAAGTTAGTATTTTATGTTTAAAACGGTTTCTTTCTGCTATTTCTGATTCTTTGATGTTGTTTCTTTCTAAATCTTTCCTTACTTCTGTAATCCATGCTACTGTCGATTTCTTCTTCCAGAAATATAGGAGGTATTTGTTTTGTTAGCCTATTTTCATCCATTCGGTAGAGTTGTCCGAGAAAGATTTATTTTCATTTGGGCATTACTTCAGATACTTTCTCTGTATTTTTTTGCAGATTTCCTCATTACTTCTTATTTTCCAACCATCTGCAGTTTTTATTGTACCCATTATTTTTTAATAATCCTTTCCAGTATCTCCAGTTTGTCTATCTTATGGTCCATCGTTAGGCATTCAGATCCATATAAACATTCTACTCGTACACTGTGGTGTAGTGTTTTAGTTTTGTTTTTCTAGATATACATTTCTTATTGTAAATATTTTTGTCAAACCATATGCTCTTCCCATTTTCTTAATTCTTACTTCTATTACAGATTTTTCTAGTCCATTCTGTTGTATAGATTCTCCAAGATATTTGAATTTATTTATTCGCTCTATTTTACTTATTTGTTTTTCTATGAATTTTGGCGCAGTTTTTACATTTGTAATGATTTTTTTTTCAGCTGAAACTTTGAGTCCAGTTCTGTTTGCTATTTTTTACAAAAGGTTTATTTGAAGAACTGCTTTTATAAGGTTTTCTGAAAGTATTGCGAAATCATCCGCAAATGCTAAGCAGTTTACCTCTTATCCTTTTATTTTATTTATTTTTACGTGTTTAGCCACTCAAAAAGCAACCTATGTTCCTATCTTAAGCGTTAAAACGGCTCGATAGTTCAGGTGCACATCTTGGAATGTTGTTGTGTTCCTCAGTCCGCAGACTGGTTTGATGCAGCTCTCCACGCTACCCTATCCTGTGCAAGGTTTGATGCAGCTCTCCACGCTACCCTATCCTGTGCAAGCCTCTTCATCTGAGAACAAGAACGGCAGCCTACATCTTTTTGAATCTGCTTATTATATTCGTCCCTCGCTCTCTCCCACTACGATTTTTACCCCACACACTTCCAGCTAATGCCAAGTTGACGATTCCTTGATGTCTCAGAATGTGCCCACCAACCTATCCCTTCTCATAGCCAGGATATTCCAGAAACTTCTTTTCTCCCCAATTCTGTTGAGCACCTCCTCATTACTTACGCGATCTATCTAATCATCATTCGTCTGTAGCGCCACATTTCTAAACATTCTATCATCTTTTTGTCTGAACTCTTCATCGTCCACGATCAAATACCATATAATGATACACTTAAGATAAATGCTTTCAGAAAGGACTTCCTGACATTTAAACTTATATTGGATCTCAGCAAATTTCACTTCTTGAGCAAGTTTTTCTTCCCATAGCCATTCTGCATTATAGATGTTCTTTACTTCTGCCATCAGAAGTAATCTTGCTACCCAAATAACAAAATTCATCTACTACTTTTATCGTCTCATTACCTAATCTAATTCCTTCAGCATCGCCTGATTTTCTTCCACTACATTCCATGAACCTCGTCTTACTCTTGTTAATGTTAATCTTATATCTGCCTTTCAAGACACTGTCCATTGCATTTAATTGCTCTTGCAACTCCTTTGCTATCTCTGACAGAATTACTATGTCATCAGCAAACCGCAAAGCTTTTATTTTTCTCCCTGGACTTTAATTCCCTTTCCAAATTTCTCCTTGCATTCTTTCACAGCTTGCTCAATGTACAGTTTGAACAACAATGGGGAAAGGCTACAACCCTATCTTACTCTCTTCCCAACCTCTGCGACTCTTTCATGCCCCGCGAAGCTAATAATTACTGTCTGGTTTTGTAAAGGTTGAATATAACTCTTAGATCCCTATATTGTACCCCTCGTATTTTCAGGATTTGAAAGATTTTATTCCAGTCAACATTTTCAGATGCTTTCACCAGATACACAAAGCCTAAAATCGTAGGTTTCCATTTCCTTAACATATATTCTTAGATAAGTCGTAATGTGAGTATTGCCTCGCGTGTTCCTACATTTCTCCTGAATCCCTATTTTGCGATACTGAACGTTCATATGTTTGTTAACCTAAGGGACCAAAGTGCTGAGATCATCGGTTGCTACACCTGCAAAGTACTTAAACTAATTCGTGCTGCAGACGACACACATCTATGCCCAAAGGAGGAACTGAACCTCCCACGGGAGAGACCACGCAATTCGTGACATGGCACCGCAGACTGCGCGGATGTCCTAAATAAACTTGACATTTGACCTACCCCCCACTCCCTCCGGAAAGCGACTACCCTCTCCCTCCGTTATCTCGGCCCTTAATTGAATGAGACAGCACATTTGTGATAACACTGACGCTCGCCCAATACATTATGCTTTATACTCTACCGTCTAAGCGCGGTATCCTAATTTCTAATATTATAAACGCGAATGTGTATTTCTTACCCCTTCCTACCTTAGTTACCCAACCGATTATCGTGACATTTTGCATGCACTTTGCAACGGTACAGAAAAATGAATAGAGTACCTATCATCCAGAAAAAGTACAAGTAATGTATTCGCAGTTACATGAAGCTGTTCAAATGTTTGTAAAGCTTATGGGGCTTAAATGCTGGGTCATCAGTCCATAAACTTACAAACTACTTATGAACTAACTTATACTAATGACAGCACAGACGTTCATGCCCGAGGAGGGATTTGAACCCCCGACGGGGAACGGCCTAGCGGGTGGGAATAGAGCGCTTCAATGCGATCCGCCGCGGCATAAAGCTGTATTATGTGTTTCGTTTATTGGTGACACATGTAATTTTGTGCCGGACCGGGACTCGAATCTGGATTTCTAGATTTCACGAACGGTTGCGATAAAACGTTTACTTTATCCGCACATTGCTCCGAAAAAGACCGCAACTACCAAATGCCACATGTTGCCTCCTGCCCTTGAGTGTTCGTACATTCCACTATTTTTAAGTGCTGCAGAGCGACAGCGATTACTGCAACTATCGAAAGTGTTGATGCGGCTTATTTAAATACGGTGGGCAGTTTCTGTGTTTATTCATGGAACGCATGCAAGTATTCTTCAGACATGATCTTACGAATTTAAATGTGCTACAGCACGACTTGTGACAACTATAATAAATGCGCCTCTCAGTGCACGATTTACAGAACGGAATGCATGAGCACTAGTAGGTAGTAGGCAATGTCTGGCAAACGGAAGACACGGGAAGTCTGAAGGACATGTGCATTGGTTCTATAAACAAGGTACATAATCGTTGGGAAGAAGAGTTACACATGGTTGTAGCCATTCCCCAATGTTGTTCAGTCTGTACATTGAGCAAGCTGTGAAGGAAAGCAAAGAGAAATTTAGAGAGCGAATTAAAGTCCAGGGAGAGGGAATAAAATCCTTGTGGCTTGCTGATGACATACTAATTCTGTCAGAGACAGCAAAGGACCTCGACGAGGAGTTAAATGGAATGTACAGTGCCTTGAAAGGAAGGTATAAGATGAACATTAACAAGCTTAAAACGAGGGTAATGGAATGTAGTGCCAGAAAACCAGGCGATGCTGAAGGAATTGGATGGCCGAAGTAGAGAAGATATAAAATGCAGAATGGCTATGGGAAGACAAGCGTTTCTGAGGAAGTGAAATTTGCTGAGATCCAATATTAGTTTAAATGTCACGAAGTCCTTTCTGAAAGCATTTACCTGGAGTGATACGTGGACGATAAGAAATTCAAACAAAAAGATGATAGAATTTTTAGAAATGTGGTACTACACACGAATGATGAAGATTAGATGGGTAGATCACGCAACTAATGAGGAGGTGTTCAACAGAATTGGGGAGAAAAGGAGTTTCTGGCATATCCTGACTAAGAGAAGGGATAGTTTGGTGGGACACATTCTGAGACATCGAGGAATCGTCAACGTAGAATTAGAAGGAAGTATGTGGGGTAAAATTCGTATAGGGAGACCAAGGGACGAATACAATAAGCACCATTATGCGGACTGAAGACCACAAAAACAACATAAAAAAACACGAACACTGCACACCTTATAGGAAAAGTACTGTACTTGAGGGACAGCAAAATAACGATTAGACGTTTATCCGGCGAAACAACTCGGCCTAATCACATGAATAATTTGCAACGTGATTCAATGAGTGCTCAAAAAAGGGCCCCTTGGGAATGGCCGTGCGGTCTCGGGCGCCACGTTTCTGGTAGCGTAGCCTCCCGCGTCGCAGGTTCGAGTCTTCCCTTGGGCATCGCCATGTGTGAGAGAGATGTCCATACTGTCAGTTAGTTTGTAAGTCTAGGGAACAATGACCTCAGCAGTTTCGTCCCTTAGGTTTACAAACGTTTGAAAATTTTTTCATAAAAGCGGACCGATGGCACCCAGAAGTGAATTGGACATCTCATTGGTCGTTTTACTCATTGCTGAGTGTTGTGACCTCATTTCCTATTCATTCTTAGATAGTTCAAACTTCAGTCAGATCTCTCCATCCACAAAGAACCTCGAACTTTCTTAATATGATGTGATAGGCTTGATCCAGCCACCTACCTGCTGCTATGTCTCGTGATGTTCTGCTTCAATTTTTCCCTAGAAGATAGTCTTCTCTAAATTATCCCCTTTCCTTCTCAAGATGTGCCCAAGGAACTGAAGGTATTTCTGACTAACACGAGAAGATAACATTCTGGTGATGCGAAGTTCTTGCATTATTGAGGTATTTGTTCTTCTCTGTGTCCATGGTACACGCAGCATCTTCCGCCAACACCACATCTCGAAGGCATCAATGTGGCTCTTATCACTATCTTTCTCGGTCCAGGTCTTGCATCCTCATAAGAATACGGGAAACACCAATGTTTCCCCATGTATATCTTCGTTGTGTTGGATCTTGTCCGATTCTGCCGGATCTTTGTGAGTTTGACCATTGCGACTCGGCCAAGAATGATTCGTCGTCTTATCTCCCTGTCACACTTTCCTGTGTAACTTATCAAGGAGCCTAGATATACATAATCACTCGCTATTTCAAGATACTTTAAACATTGGTGAAAATGTAGCTTATATTATTAATCTTAGGATCTTCTGAAGGCTTTTGCAGTGTGATGCGTCATCAGTTCACATCATGTTATAAGAAATTTTACCAAATATGACTAGTTTTTGACCAATCTTCAATGCGCTGAAACCAACTGGGAGGTGTGGGAACTAGCTACATTGTCTTGCGTCCGGGCCAATTCGTGCTCTTCCGTCAGGAGTCGAGTAAAATAGGAGCTGGTGCGTTCACCAGCGCAACGTGCGTATCACTAGAGCGACGTTTCCCTCTCCCCTTCCAGCCGCAGGTGCAGTCAAGAGCTTTAGACAAGAGCTTATGAACCTCAGTAATACCTGTCAGCTCAAAAAGACCTCCCTGCTCGACCATCACGTATTTCGTTGAATTTTTATGTGAACACTAGCTAAATTCCCGCTGCTTCGCACGCGTAGAATGGATAGTTTGCATTGGTTGTTTCTACTTCTAAGTATAAATTTTCATAGTCTTAGCTTTAAAATGCTTTTCTAATCATGTATTTTGATACAACTTGTCACTCTCTATCGCACAATTGTTGGCAGAATTCAAAACATCCCGAAACGCATTTTTTGCCCACTTTAGGTTACGGTAGTAACACTAAAAGTGGGCCTTTGCGATCGTCTTTTGACAGCTCGAAATTTCGAAATTTAAATGAAAATAACGGCTTAACTATTCATCTGACACGAAAAATGAATAACCGAATTTGTAGAGGAGAGAATTCTCTACAGCTTAGCTCCCTTATGTTTTTTTCATATCTCGTATCGTTTGAGACATATTTGCAAAAATAACGGAGATTTGACACCGTTCATTGAATTAACGAAAACCAGCCGTTCGGAGATGTCACGTGTCATTCCCCGCGTATTTGATGATTTTCTTATTGTGACTTACACGCTGTCAATTCAAAGCAACGGCACACTGAGGAATTAACAAAAACACATCATTCTTCGTACGATAAATAATAATCTAATGTCTACAAATGCCATATTAACATCAGTTAACAACGGCCATAAATAGTATGAGATTAAAGAACTTCTGTTTTGTTTTATGGCCGTAGCGTAGTGGGCAAGGTGCTGGACTGTGATGCGAAAGGTCGGTGATTCAAAACCCGCCACTACCTAATTTTTTTCCCTAAAAGGGTGTCAGACAATCTTGTTAATTAATTTTTTATTATTTACATTATTATTTTGGTCCAAAATGTTTGCAAAAACTTATGAAACTACAAATCTAAAGTGGGCCGTAAAACACGTCAGTGCGATTTTTTTTATTATTTTTATTTTCACATTTCTAGTCTTAGTAGCACCCTTAAAAGATTTTCCCTTATTTCACCCGCTTAATGGTTGAATTTCCAAAAATATCGAAACACGTGGTTTTAAAATTCCAATCATAAATCTAAATAGGAAGTTTTGTATTTCTTCTTCAAAAAGGCCTGAATAGCAACGAAAAAAAAAAAAAAAAAAAAAAAAAATTCCGTTCATCTCCTATTTCACCCCCTTAGGGATGGTAATATCTATAAATCGCTGATGCCTGCGGTGTAAGATAAATAATATCTACGAATTTCAAGTTTCTATCGTCTGTAGATTCACTTTTTAGCGCCGTTTTCTGACTTAAAAAAAGGATCGAGATCGCAAAATTTCTTTCTTACGCTTTGGCATCTATCTTGGTAGTTTTACTTTTCAAACTGCAATATGCACTTATTTTTCTTTATTCGTACGTTTGCTGCAAAAAAACAACTGAAGAATGTGCATTACGTTTCGCTGCATACAACGTGTTACAAAGAGGTACGGCCAAACTTTCAGGAAACATTTCTCACACACAAAGAAAGAAAATATGTTACGTGGACATGTGTCCGGAAACGCTTAATTTCCATGTTAGAGCTCATTTTATTACTTCTGTTCAAATCACATTAATCATGGAATGGAAACACACAGCAACAGAACGTACCAGCGTGACGTCAAACACTTTTTTAAAGGAAATGTTCAAAATGTCCTCCGTTAGCGAGGATACATGCATCCACCCTCCGTCGCATGGAATCCCTGATGCGTTGATGCAGCCCTGGAGAATGGCATACTGAATCACAGCCGTCCACAATACGAGCACGAAGAGTCTCTACATTGGTACCGGGGTTGCGTAGACAACAGCTTTCAAAAGCCCCCATAAATGAAAGAGCGTTGAGGTCAAGAGAGCGTGGAGGCCATGGAATTGGTCCGCCTCTAACAATCCATCGGTCACCGAATCTGTTGAGAAGCGTACGAAAACGTCAACTGAAATGTGCAGGAGTTCCATCGTGTATGAACCACATGTTGTGTCGTACTTGTAAAGGCACATGTTCTAGCAGCACAGGTAGAGTATCCAGTAGGAATGTTTCCTGAAAGTTTGGCCGTACCTTTTTGTAACACCCTGTATAACCTCTTTCCTATTATAGTGTCAAAAGTCATAGCTGGTTTTCAGTGCGAATTTTATATAAGTGGACGACTTTCAACTACTATTTCACCCACCCTCTTATAGCTATCTACACGGAACTGCTAATCCAGTTGTCATTATTTTGATCCTAAGCACTACAGTTGTCTTTCCAGTGTTTATATTGAGATCATTGGTGTAGTAATGCTCAGTTAAAGTATGTCTGTTTCCTAGTGTATTATCTTTGAGTCTTTTAATCTTTGAGCATCTGTTGATCGTCGTATAGCTCCACATTTTACGGATTTTTGTTCGCCACACTCACCCACCGTCACACACCGCGACCAAAACACCATAGTGCACACCGCGAACCTAAAGGCTACTCTCATGCATAACCGCCGTTGGTCTGCAGTGAATAATTTTGGCTGTCAAGTGAAATATACAGACACATGTCCCACGTTTTATTTCTATATATGTATATTGATTTGCACATACCGCCAATCAACGTTGGTAAAATTTAAAATTCGTTGATGGAATAGTGCCGGAGATGCAGTCACTTGTTTTGTCCCATGCGCAGCTTCGCGAGCAGCGGCTGTAAATTTCTGGCGAATATTAGCTGTAATATCTCGTTCAGTATTTTGTTGAAAGAGATTATATTTTGCCATTTTTTACAATTCCAAGCATTCTTTTAAGAATAATTTTTTTTTGGTAGATAATTGTACACAAAGTCGGCCGAAAAAAAAAAATCACTCGAAAAAATGTTAACGTTTGGCTTCGAAAATCTCGGGCACTAAAGACAGTAAAAACATGAAACTTAGCATGTAGTAACCTAACAATGCAGGGTTCTCAAATGTAAAGTTTCATTAATGTATTGCTTTCCCATACCGAATAAATAAAATGTTCAAATGTTTGTTATGCTTAAGGGACTTAACAGCAGGGTCATCAGTCCCTAAACTTACAAACTACTTATGAACTAGCTTATACTAAAGACGGCACAAACATCCATGCCCTAGGGGGGTTCGAACCCCCGACGGGGAGCGGCCTCGCGCATCGTAGAATAGCGCCTCAATGCGCTTGGCCACTCAGCCGCGGCCCGAATAAATAAAGTACAAATTTGAACATTTTTAAAAGGCCTAGAAAGTGCCTTTTTAACCTCATTTATTGCAAAAAACTACGTTTTTTTAAACTTTCAACTTTGGACTCATTAGAAAGACGACGACTTTTTCTGCAAAAAGAAGTGTATTTAATTATCGGACGTGGTCTAACAATGGTATATAATTCGAGACGCGGCGAAGTGGCCAAGCGTATTGAGGCACGATGTTCCGATGCCCCCTCGAGCATGGATGTTTGTGTCGTCTTTAGTATAAGGTAGTTCATAATTAGTTTGTAAGTTTAGGGATTGATGACCCGCAGTTAAGTCCCTTAAGCTTAACACACATTTAAACATATGATATAATTCGAAGTGGGGTACGAATCTTTTGCCACGAAAAATGTTAACTTTGGATCTCTTAAACTAATCGCGTGATGAACATGAAACTAAATACATAATACTTCAGCAGCACAAGGATGTGAAATATAAAGTTTCATTCTCCTACTGTTTTTCAGTATTTTACAAATTGGTCTTTTTCTGTGAAAAGGTGAAAATAAGGTACACTCTTTGACAAAAAACCTGGCCGCCGGCCGGCCGCCGCTGAGCCCAAGTCCGAGCCGATCGCGACACGGGACAATAAAAGTGGCCGCGCTGATTCGCTCTAAGTCCAGCTATCTGCACAATCTGGCAACACTGCAGACTGCGGGAGTTCATACAGCACTTCTTGTGTGCAGTTAGAAGATAACTGGCTCAGCTGCCTCTTTGGTCTTGCGGTAAAGTGCGCGACTTGCATGTTCAGTATTAGCGATCGAAAACGACTGTTGACAAAAATTTTAAATTCACGTCACTCGTTCATGCTCATGCCCCATGTGTAAGGGAAGCATATGTGTAACGTATTTCATTTTTTGGTACACTGGTAATAACATTTCGGCCCAATAACATCGCCGCAGCACTTGGCAGAGCTCTCCGCGGCCCATTCGCCGGCAGCAGCGGTGGCGGCGCTACACAGCGCTGCCTCGCCCTCTGCCCACAGCGCCTGCCGCCGCACATCGCCCTGGATGTGTTGAACGCGTTACTCTTGAGTGGTGATCCACAAAAAAGGTTGCGATTCGTATTTCACACAGGATATAACGAAGCAGACCACCTATTTTGAATGATACATTAGAGAGGCAAAAAATTGCCATTGTCCAAACCAATGGCACTCTACGATGGTTAACACTTATTTGTGATTTAAATCTCGATCCTTTTCCTTTCAGAAAAGCCTTTCAAGTAATTTGTTATTGTCATCAGTTCATATGTTTTCATCAAGACACAATATGTAACTCACTAAAATGTTTTAGTGTCGTTGTTTCACTCCGTACAGTAAATGTATGAGCTAAATTATGTGAATACGTTTCAGTGCACGTTCTAAAGCAATACAGGCACACTGCAAGATTCGTGTCTTCATGTCTCATTTCTACAGGAGATATTTCACATCAATGGAGGTGAATTCGAATTTCTTCGAAGGCGTTTGTATGGTGAAGCAAAGAAGACATCTAATACCATTTCCATAATTTGAAGTCGACCTTTCTGAAAGACTTATTGTATAAAGTTTTTCTTATGATTCCGTTAAAGAGTTTCTTCTTGCAATCTGCAGCGTATAAAGTAAAATAAAATGAAATTAAATTCCATCCCCAAACGCACTTTCTCCAACCAGGATTAGAACTACCGACTCACACTAGGGCTGCATCACAAGACACAAGCAGAACCGCACAGCCAACCACACACTGCCGCATATTGCTCTCCGTCTCTCACATATTCAATACTGAGCCTCTAACGCATCGCGAAAGAACCTGAAAGTCACCTACACAAATAACTACATTCCTTGAGTGCAAAAATTAAATTTCTGTCTCTCATTTCACGTCGGCATTACAAATCATATGTCATGAAAGTAGAAAAGGAATGTCAAGTGAACTTAGTGAGACAATTCAGTACCACTTGAGGAAGTAACTGCACTGTCACAGTGTTGCCAAATATCAGCAACGATGTTGCCAGTTCTTAGCTGTACTAGGAAGACCTGTGAAGCGATAAGCGACGCGAAATCGCGCTATCCTCATGTGGGCTTCTAGAGAGGAGTCGCGCATTTAGGTTAATATGCGGTGCTATCTCCTGATAGATTCCGTCATCACATTTACGATGCAGATATTAAATTCGTCCAATGAGGGCGAAACTAGCGTTTAAATTTTTTGAAGCTATAGAGCATTATGATATTTCAGCAAATGACTAGAGAAGGTAAAAATACTGATATTGTGCTTGCAACATACGGCAGGTCAAAGTCTGAGATATATAAACTTCCATCACGATTTCAGTTTCACCCCCCTCCCCCCCCAGAAAAGACTAAAACAATTACTTTGTTAGATATCTACAAAAGCAATTTTTATGAGTTACTGGAAATGAACGTTGCATCATCCATCACTAAACAGTAAGGTATCAAACACTTCACATCGTGAAAGCGACAGCCCACAATATTCTCAATCCTACTAGCATCTGGCCTCAACTGGCTTTTAGCCATGCATTGAGAAGAAATGATGATGAATTTATAACTTACCCTCATCAACTTTCAGTGAGAGCTTTTTGTAACAAAACGAAAAAGTAATGTGAACCATCATTTTCTCCAATGATACTAGGCACTGTTGTCCGAAGATGAACTGTATCTACGTTGAGTCTTGTCAGACGTCTCTCACATTCAAGGAATATTACCTATATGAATTTAGTCCTCATGAAGCTGTAACAAAACAGAGAATCTGGATGGTTGCGCATATTCGTATTACCTTACCGTAATACTTGATGCAAAGATGAGAAAAATACAAATCCATCATTTATCGGTTTCTTCGATTCTTTGGACAGTTTTCTTTGGTTTGTACTCCTTCACTTCGTCGACTATCTACTGGTTTAATTGAAAATGCAGTAATCAAAATTACGCGACTATTTGCCCCACATTTTAATGTCCTTGGTTTTTATTCTAAATGACAGTGATGAATTCTGTTGGACTGGTTCCATATATCTGAGCCTAATTAATGAAATTTTATTGCTATGACAGATGAAAGCAATTAGAACCTTGTGTCTCTATAATGAATTTTCATATGAAAAAAATTAACACCTGAATATGTGCCTTTAAAAACGTGAAAACGGTCTTGGACCTGTAAAACAACATTCTTAATTAAAAAAAAAAAAAAAAAAAAAACAGCTGACACGGCTTCAGAATTTATTATTTACTTTATGGGATGATTACATTTGAAGTGATTTCCAAATAAGTTGTTCTATCTATATTTAAAATTTTACCATCATATTAGAATAATTGATAAATTCATTTAAGAAAATGTTCTTTCGTTTCGTTTCTGATGTCACTTGATATTCTTGAAGTAGGTGGCTACAGCATCTGCTACGAGGTTTCCCTGAGACAGTTGGCACGGATGATTTCGTTTGACAGTAAGCGGATAAATTAAAGACGTAACGAGACGAAATGATGAGATCCAGCTTTTGCAACAAAACGGCCCCGATTTCTAAATTGGCTAGGTTTTCAGAAAGTGACTATTATACAGCTAGACATTACTGCTATAAACCCTACCTCATTTATTTACTCACAGCTGAGACAGATTGCTCGCAACGTGAAAGAGAGTAGGAGTAGTTAATGTATGAAACGACCTTCTTGAACACAAATTCAGTTAACTACTACAACGAGCATATTATGATGTTAATTTTTCAAAATATTTAATGTAGGTGACAGGAAAAAGTCAACTGACTGCAGAATTACATATCAGACTCACATCTACATGATGCCAAAGTTGCAAAACAATAGGCCCTACAACGACGTTGGAAAATCTTGATTACATTGGTGGCCTGATGAACGAGTTTTTGTAGCTGGCGTCCTGCATGTTAGGATCCGGATCCGTAATTTCACTCAGGCTCGAGATAATGTGCTCCCCAAGTTGCAATTATGTCACGTGGCCAGGTATTAAAAAAAAAAAAATTAATGAATACCTCATTGAGCGTATTACCAGTTTTATTTCCTGGTTTATGGTTGATTCATATGCAGGACTTATCGTTATGTTTACTGTACTCCATTAACTAACAATAAGACTCACAATTTATCGCAGAAAAGTATTCCTAAATACCCAAATTTGTCCAGTTTCCTTCGAGTTTGATTCCTAATAAAATAAAATGTCCACAGGCCAATATGGAAATTACAAGCGACCTGTTATTGACAGAACATCTTGCTACGATAAATAGCGTTCCATTTGAATTTTTTGAGCACGTTCCTTGATGAGGTGCTCAATGGATTCCGGACCTGTCTTTGTTGCCTGTTGCCTGTTGCCTTTATTGCTTTCATAAAATGTTATGTAGTCTCATAGCCGGATGCGATTTAAACATAGTTTTAATTGCAACGTGTTCATTACAGCGCGGTGATAGGTTTCAAAGTACAAACTTAATGGCGACTTTTAGGTGCCAGATATCTCACGTCGATAGATCATCATTCGATCGGTGTCGTCGCAGATAGCGGACGACATTAATTTACTATACATTGTAATGTTCAATGCAATTCGTGAATTTCATTTATTTCTTATGTTAAAGTCCAAACGCGTAAGTTCCAAGAGGTCTACCGAATATCTGTTAGGCTCCTTTTGATGGCTTCCTCTGTTCAGAACGAAAACTATCCCTCCAGCAGGCGCGCTCCGCCTTCTCCGTTTCCAGACGCGCGCGCCTTCGCTCGCTCGTTGTGCCGCATTTACCGAAACGATCGTGGCTGCCGCCACCGCGTCATACCTCTTATCGACTTCAGAACGTTAATGAAATAAATTACCCTTCACGTCGGTGGCCAATAAACGCTACTGTTAGCATTACTCATGATGCAAGAACACTTTATGTTCCGTGTTACTATGATGTCTGACATAGCTATTAAAAATTCGAAAATTTATTGGAACTATCCTCAACGCGGTAGCAATTATCGAGTGGACAAAAGTTACTTTATACGTCTTAGTCTATTTTAATACCACGTTTCTATTCATTTTCCATCTGAATGATTATTTTACACTTTTCAAATTTTGTATGTGTGAAATTTTTCATTCAGTTTCAATCGTTTTTATGAGAATACAAGAGAGACATTCGATACATTTGTTTTATTTCTATTTCACCTGACCCCTCTTATGTATTAATCACGAAAAGATCGCGAAGGTAAAAGATAGGGCGATATGAACTCACACTAAGTCTTACCAGAAATAGTTTTAACGGCGAACCATTAACGACTGGAAGAGAAAAAGGCGGAAACACCAGTTGTATAAAAATTGCCCTCCACCACACATCAATTAAGAAATGACGTTAATGAAGCAGTGTCATCCAGTTCTAAGTTAAGTTGAAAGTTCAAGGTCTCTTGTTCAGAGGGAAGTTGGTTTGAAATGAACTGCAAAATTTGTACCAACACACGGAAACATGAACAAAGTAATCTCTATTGCACACGAGACACGAAAGAAAGAAGGAAGGTTACGATTTAACATCCCCTCGACAAGGGGGTCATTAGAGCGAAGCAGAAGTTCGGATTGTCATGATAAGGATGTGGAAGGAAATCGGCCGTGCCCTGCCGCAGGGACCATTCCGGCATTTGCCTAGACTGATTTAGGAAAATCATGGAAAACTCAAATCCAAATGGCCGAAGGCCAATTCGAAGCGCCGTGCAGCCGAATATGAGTCCAGTGTGTTACCACTGCACCAACTCGCTCCGTAGCAAAAACGAATGCGAGTAAATATTGCATTATCGCGCGGTTCTGAGTTACGTTAATTAAGTGTATGGCCTATCGTTAGTATAAAATCAATTGTAAAATTTGTAACAAAAACACAATAGACAATAAAGCAACCTAATAATCACGTGTTACAACGATTAAAATTGATCGATGAATTGTGCCATGGTTTAGAACAATATTAGGGAAAGCAATTGCACTGTTGCTTGTTAAAAGATAATAAATAAAAGTATTGATTTTGAACAGATGCCCTAGGTTGCGCAAGGCTGTAATTTTACCGCTATCATAAAAATTAAATTGACGGAGTACAAAATTTTTAAATAAATTCGATCCAAATTATCATTATGAATGAAGTTAATAAATGAGCAATCCTTGAATGTCCTCTGCCTACGTATGGTTTTGAAATTAAGGATGTTAAGAGAAGTGTTCCAGATTTTAAGAGGAACTTTTACGGATGAAACAAGACTAAAATGAACGTTATACATTAGCTCTAAGTCGTTTATATTAATGGATATGAGAACTTGTTGATCTTCAATATTGTGAATCATATTGAACTAACAAATATAACGGTAATACAAAATACAAATTCAGAGATCAACTTGAAATAAAAACTAATGGTACTAACAATAATAAAGCACAGCAGTTCAAACACTTCACGAGGAGAATTATAGGGAAAATATGTGTTTAACAATATTAAGGAGATGAACAGCAAGAGCAAACTGTTTACGGTTATGAACAATATTCGTACAAGTAAATATACCAATGGTGGAAATACGACCGCCTACTGTGAAATGAATTATGTGGAGCACATGTTTTCTTTCGACGTGAAATCTGGTATCGGCAGAGACAAAGTATTATCCACCTAGAGACAACGGAAAATGTAATGCGGTCGGAAACGACCAAAGGTAGCTACTAGCAGAGAAAAATATATCTCATTATTTTGTGAGAAATAAAGACGAATATAAACTGAAAGAAAGTAAATAGACGAGAAAAATAAAATTAATATGCAAGTTTCTTAGATATGACTTCTTTCTTCAACATATAATTCCATCTCTTCTGCACAGAGGACTAGCTACGCGAGCCTAACTCTACTATGACAGAGAACCGTCTGCTTCTCTGCCTTTCGTGGAGATATTTCAGATTAAAGTGTTCTGCCCATATACGAATGACCTAAGATAACCAAACGGTTTGGTTTATAGGACAATTTCACTTTTGGCGGTTGCAATTACTTTACAAATAACAGATCGAATGAATGGAATAATTTGAAGGGAAACAGATTATTACAATTACTTTGAATCACCTGCAAATATAAAAATATTTAAGACAAAAAGTACTTCTGAAGCAACATTAAACACTAACATTATAATGCACCTAAACAGGGGCATCACTATACGAAGAAAACAGTTTCTTATTGGGAAAGATTATGCGGATGTAATAGAAGTCACTATATTCTGCAGCAAAAGCCGTCTTGTCAATTTAATGATTATCGGTAAAAACTTGCGTAATAGCTGCTCTAGGACGGTACCCGCCAGATGCTCATTTTGGTGATATTCCTGGAATGTGAGCCGCGTATGACAAGATTGAACGTATATACGTCCAATTTGGGACAAAAGTCCGTAGGAACTTTGAAGAAAGTAGTCATTTCACACTTTCTCCGTTTCGTTGAAAGAAACTCTCCCCGGAAGTTGATGAACGTAAGTCATCTATTCATCAGCATTTTCCATGATGTTGTCGGCTTTCGGACTGATGCCTTACTTAGAATGGGCGTTGGCAGCGCAGCATGGATAAAAGCCAGTTGAAGCAAGCTGTTTGTAGGAATGAGGATATTGTGGGATGGCCAAGAAATTCTTCCTATAGCTTAGCAGTATTGCTTACGATGCTAGGAAACTCTGATCGTTCCCGTAGTTCCAGAAATCGAAGTATTTTTCAATATTCATGAGGATATGAGATTAGTCATTGCATTTAAATGACTGTTATCCTGAATTAAATTTTCGACCGCAGAAAGGTCTACCCCTCCTTAAATTTCAAACAATTTTGGTTTTATGTCGGGACTGTCTGTATTAACTGCCAACAAATGTCAGACAACTGAACGAGTAATCTCATGTCAGCTCGGTGGCGCTATTCTCGTCTCCTGATCTACAGCAAGCATAGTTGATTAGTGAGGTATCGTTGTACTAGTGATGTTTGTGGCTTCAGGTCTATTTTTCTCCTCTGAAAAATATCATAAATGGCATTCAGCAACGAAATACCAAAACTCATTGCAGTGTGTCAACCAAGAGATCGTCATTTTCTATTGTTATTGTAATCTTGATCATTCTGCTGTAAATGCCGTAAATATCATTGATTACTATCATTATTACCATCATTATTATCATTAAATAAGTTGCAAAAGCTTTCTTTCCCATGTGGCCAAGAGACCAGAAAGAATGTGTAGTTTGACGAAAAATAGGACAATAGGAGAAAGTAGGTAAAATGTTTGTAACAATTTCTGTTGATTTAACATCGTGATGACAGATACTAAGCAACAACACATGCAAGTCATTGGTTGCAACGTTCGAAAAATCCATCAGGCACATGGGTTCGGATTCTCATCATCATTTGTTGGCCCATAAAGGCTGTAGCACTACGAAATCAATAAGCTGCTTAGTAGTCTATAGATTATATGTATATGTTTGCAGAGGAAAAACATCAGAATTGCACGTTTCCCACATATACAGTTTAGTTTCTGTGTTCATGGCCGTAATTTTAAATATCCAGTCTTCTGACTACTTAAGTGAAATAATTACTGTGTTGCACAAATAATCAGTTAACTATGTTTCTTCGGACATTCAAGCAAACCAACACGTAGAAGACATGAAATATTACTTGTACAGTCGTAAGTCTGCATTTTGAAATGCAGTCGCTATGAAGTTGCGAAGTTTTTGAGACGGATGGGGCATCATTGATTTCCAGTAACTTTTCATAAAAAAATTAGCTTTTGTCGAAATGTATCAAAGCAATTGTCTTAGTCATATATTTTTTTTTGGGGGGGGGGGGATAAAACTAAAATCGTGATGCATGTTTACGTATCTCAGTCTGATTTGCCGTATGTTGCAATCACAATATCGGTATTTTTTTTTCTGGTCCTTTGCTGAAAATATATCATAATGCAGTAAAGCTTCAAAAACTTAAAACGATAGTTTCGGCCTCATTGGACGAATTTAATATCTGCATCGTAAATGTGACGACGGAATCTATCAGGAGATAGCGCCGCATATTAACCTAAATGCGCGACTCCTCTCTAGAAGCCCACATGAGGATAGCGCGATTTCGCGTCGCTTATCGCTACACAGGTCTTCCTAGTACAGCTAAGAACTGGCAACATCGTTGCTGATATTTGGCAACACTGTGACAGTGCAGTTACTTCCTCAAGTGGTACTGAATTGTCTCACTAAGTTCACTTGACATTCCTTTTCTACTTTCATGACTAATGATTTGTAATGTCGACGTGAAATGAGAGATAGAAATTTAATTTTTGCACTCAAGGAATGTAGTTATTTGTGTAGGTGACTTTCAGGTTCTTTCGCGATGCGTTAGAGGCTCAGTATTGAATATGTGAGAGACGGAGGGCAATATGCGGCAGTGTGTGGTTGGCTGTGCGGTTCTGCTTGTGTCTTGTGATGCAGCCCTAGTGTGAGTCGGTAGTTCTAATCCTGGTTGGAGAAAGTGCGTTTGGGGATGGAATTTAATTTCATTTTATTTTACTTTATACGCTGCAGATTGCAAGAAGAAACTCTTTAACGGAATCATAAGAAAAACTTTATACAATAAGTCTTTCAGAAAGGTCGACTTCAAATTATGGAAATGGTATTAGATGTCTTCTTTGCTTCACCATACAAACGCCTTCGAAGAAATTCGAATTCACCTCCATTGATGTGAAATATCTCCTGTAGAAATGAGACATGAAGACACGAATCTTGCAGTGTGCCTGTATTGCTTTAGAACGTGCACTGAAACGTATTCACATAATTTAGCTCATACATTTACTGTACGGAGTGAAACAACGACACTAAAACATTTTAGTGAGTTACATATTGTGTCTTGATGAAAACATATGAACTGATGACAATAACAAATTACTTGAAAGGCTTTTCTGAAAGGAAAAGGATCGAGATTTAAATCACAAATAAGTGTTAACCATCGTAGAGTGCCATTGGTTTGGACAATGACAATTTTTTGCCTCTCTAATGTATCATTCAAAATAGGTGGTCTGCTTCGTTATATCCTGTGTGAAATACGAATCGCAACCTTTTTTGTGGATCACCACTCAAGAGTAACGCGTTCAACACATCCAGGGCGATGTGCGGCGGCAGGCGCTGTGGGCAGAGGGCGAGGCAGCGCTGTGTAGCGCCGCCACCGCTGCTGCCGGCGAATGGGCCGCGGAGAGCTCTGCCAAGTGCTGCGGCGATGTTATTGGGCCGAAATGTTATTACCAGTGTACCAAAAAATGAAATACGTTACACATATGCTTCCCTTACACATGGGGCATGAGCATGAACGAGTGACGTGAATTTAAAATTTTTGTCAACAGTCGTTTTCGATCGCTAATACTGAACATGCAAGTCGCGCACTTTACCGCAAGACCAAAGAGGCAGCTGAGCCAGTTATCTTCTAACTGCACACAAGAAGTGCTGTATGAACTCCCGCAGTCTGCAGTGTTGCCAGATTGTGCAGATAGCTGGACTTAGAGCGAATCAGCGCGGCCACTTTTATTGTCCCGTGTCGCGATCGGCTCGGACTTAGGCTCAGCGGCGGCCGGCCGGCGGCCAGGTTTTTTGTCAAAGAGTGTACATTCGACATTTCTTTTACAAAAAATGTTATTTAGTAAAGCATCAAAACCAGTCTCATTCGAAACAATGTGCTTTACAACCTAGTACAACAGTGGTTTTAATTTCTAACATAGGCTAACAAAATCGCGCAGCCACAAAAGTTGCGAATTTGACAATTTATATTTGTTGATTAAAGGCAATAAGCCACAATAAACATAAAACTTTGGCTAAAACAGCTTAGTCAATGCAAAGTTTTGAATTTAAAATATCTTCACATACTGCTTTCCAAATATAAAATTCTGTTAAAGCATGATTTTTACAAAAACTGCGAAAATAGTTTACATTCAGACCTCTCACACAAAATCTGTGATTTCAAATTAATCTGTGTTGAAAAAATCTTGTTATCAATCATAAAAAAAAATCTGATTCTTTATCTTGCGTTAACATGCCTGACAATGACGGACACATTTTTAGTAATGTGTCATTGCAACTAGGTTCATGTCTGGTACCTCTTGATTATGTTTCATGACATGTTTTATTCTCAAATTTTAAATTGGTAAATATGTTACTGCATTCAGTCGGTCCATGGTGACATTGTCACTACCGGTTCGACAACCGACAACCCCATCGCTATAGGTTTCACGCCCAGTACCCAAGCCTGTAATATGGGCTGAAGCTGACCACCCGCACAGCACTCAGAACACCATTAAGCACTCACAAATTGGCTGTCACAGGATGCGTGACATTACAAGCAGAGCAAATCTAAACCCGACCGCCTTCGTTCGTAGTGTTATATTGCTCCAACAGCAAACACCGATCGAGATGTAATACTACCTCGGAGTAAACTGTAAATAGTCAAATGTTCAAATGTTTGTATAGTCTATGGGACTTAACTACGGGGTCATCAGTCCCTAAACTTACAAACTACTTATGAACTACTTACGAACTAGGACGGCACAAATATCCATGCCCGAGGGGGGATTCGAACCCCCGACCGTAGTGGCCGTGAAGACCGTGACTGAAGCGCCTTAGTCCCCTCGGCCACCGCGGCCGGCTGTAAATAGTCTCTCCTTGGACGAAGGCACTCAAGTGATATCTTACTTCATAACGTATAAATAAAAGGAATGCTACGATACACAATCAACAGGTAACTGCTTGCAATCCGTCCTCGTGGTATTGTATATTCCCTCAAATTTGTCCGTTATTTACGGATATTGTTAGCGTTGTATGAAACTTGATTTCTGGAAGCTTGAAAACATGCTCTTTCTAACTGGGATTAGTTAGAAATCTGATACAATAACAGACCTTGTAAAATCAGATCTAATGTGATAAGTTTTTATAATTTTTTACGAAAGGAAAAATTGAACTGAATTTGTAGAAATTTTGAAAGCAGTTCGTGAAAGATATTTCATATTCAAAACCTAGCGTTCCCACGTTTTTAGGTCACACTCTTCAACCGATCGGCTCCAAATGTTACGGACGTAATTGCTGGGCACCATCGACCAGACCCTCCGTTTTCAAATATTTCGGATAAATATAGGTTAGTAACACTAAAAACAGAGGAAAATTAATTGCAAATAACGCCTTAAGCGTTCATGTGATACGAAACATGGATAGACGTATTTTTAGAGGAGAGAAGTCTCAACAACGTTGCTCTCTTATATTATTTCCATACCTCGCACCGTTTCAGAGATATCTGACAAAAATAACGGCGATTTGACACTGCCACTTGATTACACGTAAACCACTAAACATCTGTACGAGCCCAAATCGCTCTAATATTAACTTCATGGTCTTTGCGCCAAATGTAAGTTGTTGAAAGTAGAATCGTTCAGCAGTCCGCTTGAAATTCCGGTCCTCTAAATTTGAAGTAGTTTTTCTCGAAAAGAACTCTGCCTTACCTACAGCGGCTCCGAGTTCCTGAAGCATCTCAGTAACACTCGAGCATTGATCGAACCTACCACTAACTAACTTGACCGCCTGTCTGTGAATTCTTTCCTTGTCTTCCTTTAAACTGATTTCATGCGGAGTCCAAACACTTGAGCAGTACCCTAAACAGAGTCGCACAAATGTTTTATATGCAGTCTCCTTTGCAGACGAAGTACATCGTCTCAAAATTCTCCCAATAAACCGAAGTCGACCACCCGCCTTCCTCACGACTGTCCTTATATGCTCGTTCCATTTCAAATCGCTGTGCAGCATTACGCCTAGATATTTAATTGACTCTACTAAGTCAAGCAGCACACTACTAATGCTTCCTTCTATTGTTTCTCCTACTCATCTGCATCATCTTACATTTTTCTACATTTACAAGGAGACCACATATGTATCAGATTTTATGATATATACTGTACGTGAAGCTCAGAACTTAAACAACAATCAGCGGAAGCCATTCGAAGATATTCTCAAAAGACCTCGAGAAAATCGACGTTGAAGTTTTACAAGTACATGTAAGTACGAATAATTAAAAGAGTTACAACATTTGTTGGTGTAGCTCATGTGGTAGCGTTCTGGCATTGCAACCATAAGGTCGGTGGTTCGAATTCAACGGCGACAGATTTTTTTTCCATCATGTTCGAATACTTACACAATTTTAATGTCTAATGGTAATTTTTACGAAAAATTCATTTATTTTTGATTGTAATTTTCTATATTTTGTAAAAGTTGTCAATAATGATGATTTAAATTAAAAAGAAAAAGAAAATACAAAACCATTCCAAATGTCGTATTTGTGGCAATACTGAAAAATAAAAAAATCCTTCATTTCGATGTGGTCTCACACATGCCAGGTTGAAAAGCATTGAGAAAACATGGTAAACAATAATTTTCACGGCATCGAGCACATAGTACAAATGGTGCATTTTTACATCCCAATTTTTCTTTGATTTGTCAACTGGAAAGCATACTTCATTTACGTTCATGAAGATTTCTCTTGTGTCGCATAGTTTAGAAGCGAACCACGTATACCTGATCATTTCACCAAAGATTGGAGAGGACAGCTGGTGAATAATTGAATTAAGTTTGATGTAATCTTCTCTATGACTAATTTACGTCCTCGTTCGATCAAGTAGACACATTTTTGGAGGCGCTTAGTGAAATTTTTATACTTGGCGGTAGAAATACACGTCACAAGGCTGCACTAATGGGTTCATTTTGGCGAAATTACTTGCACGGTGCAGGGAGGCCGACACTTGTCGTTTCGAAAACCTTCATTGTACAACACGGGATCGATTTGTCCACTCCAAGAATCAATCAGTAAAAGAAACCTTTCCTTTTTTTACGTATGGCTTTACAACATCCAATAAAAATAACAGAAGCCAACTTGCCAGATTTCGATGATGTGACAATAAAACATTTTGGGATCCCTCAGTTTTGTTTATATGTATGTAGACGAACTAAGCACCTTGTCATCTAAACGATGTTTGAGTAGGTTAGCTGCTTCGCAAGCCTTTAGTCGATATGAAGATGACTTTCCCAAAAGAGCGTCGTAGCTCTTCATAAATTGAACAATCAAAGACAACCGTCGTCAACTAATAGAGAAGCCAATACTGTCAAAACTATTACTTGTTGGTTTTTTAATTTTTTATATTGAAACTATCATTATTGACGACTTTATATAAACTACAGAAAATTACTAATAAACAAAAAGACGTGCATTTTTCGTAAAAATTACCATTACATATTGAAATTGTGTAAGTATTCGAACACAATGATAAAAAAGGTCTGTCACCGTGGTATTCGAACTACCGGCCCTATGATTGTAAGGCCAGATCGCTACCACCTTAGCTACACCGACAAATGGTGCAACCGTTTTAATTATTACTACTTACATGTAATTGCAAAACTTCAAAGTCGATTTCCTCGAAAATATTTTAGAGAGTTGCATTTCATGTCTTTGGCTGATTATTATTTGAGTCCTGAGCTTCACGTACCATAAATATCAAAAACTCCGAAATTCCGATACCCATGTGGTCTCCTTGTTAGAGCTAGCTGCCATTTCTCACACCACCACGTCATTCTGCATCCTACTGCAGTAATTCAATGACTACACTTTCCTTTCAACCATCTATGAAATGTACCTTATGTGTGAGTAAAATTTCAGTTTGTAGAGGTACTCTAGGTTCGTTCGTTTTCTGTTTACCTATATTTGTACGTGTGTGAGGTTAAGCTATGACATTTTTTAGTGTAGAGTTTTTATTTATCTTAGTGGCTCTCACAGTCTTCGTGCTCGCGTCCCAAGTGGATGAGTCAATAACTTGGGAACCGAGTATGGCGACTGCACACCTGCCGATGGCCAATAGACGGAATTGAAATAAAGTGTGACCATAGACTAAAAAATTCTCTTTTATCGTACTCGTCCGTGTTGCAATCGACAGTATGTTGGGAATAAGTAACATTTTAGTAGTAACTAGATATTTGGAGGTAGGCAGACTCGAATCATAGTCACCAGCTGTCGTCCTGCACATCGTTCACTTCTCTATAAAGATCACTATTAGCTACCATATTTCGTCGATTACAAATACCATTATAACAAACAATTCTAAACAGTACCTTTTGTTTGGACCCCACTGGCAAACAAAATCACAAAAATTTTTGAAAAGGTTTGTAAAGTTGTGGGGCATAACTGCAGTGGTCATCGGGCCCTAAACTTACAAACTACTTAACAACGCCACATACACCCATGCCCGAGGGAGGACTCGAACCTCCGACGTGGAACAGCCGCGCGCACTGTAGAAAGGCGCCTTAGTGCGCATGGCTATTCCGCTGCGGCGAACATAAGCATGAGCCGCCATTGGTACAAAATAAGTATCAGAGCGACACCAGCTACTAAGTGCTAAGAACAGTTGTACGACAGTTCATGCTGAGACTCAGAGATATGTGGGTAAAGGAATTTAGAAAAAGAAAATAATTATAAAATGATAAAAGATCTGGACTGTTTATAAAGCAGCATGCAGTACTCTAAGAAGTGAAACTGCTAATTGTTAGGGAAATGACAGTTACCTCGTTGTCCACAATTCCAGAGCAAACGGAAATACATGGTTTAGTAGCAGTAAACAGAAATTTCATTTTTTTTTCTTACTTCTAGCACTTTTCATAAATGGGAAATGCGAACAGCTACCAATTTTCAGCTTTGAATGTGAGTATGAATGTTTGTTTTGGCTTTCTTTTACGATAGTTACATATAGTATGGACATGACACCAAGTAAGCTTTCGATCAGTAACTATTCTGTTAATAATGGTGTTATTTATTTTGCAATAGGGGAGAAGAACATAGAAAATAGCATATGTGTACGGTAAATTACTCAGTTCCTTTATATGTAATTGTGGTTTACTTATCTATGTTGCAGTCAATGACCCTTAGCCCATTCAAATATTTACTGCTACCGTTTCACATTTCCACCTATAATAACCACGCAGTCGACGGGACGTTATACCCTAATCTTCCTTCTTATCGCACTTACTATGCCCGTTCTGCATAATTTCTGCTGGTGCTTTACAAGGCAAGCATCTCAGCTGCAGAACAAATCCACATCGTCAAGCACCGACATGTTCGCTACGAAGGCAGACTTCTGCCTGAGCGTCGCATAATAAAATATTATGCCGTTTTCCCTCCCGTTTCCGCACAATATATAGAGACAGTATTACTGCTCAAAAAATCTACTGCTTGCGAGGGCGTCCGTACCTAACCATGTAAACTGACTTCAAGCTCTCTCGAAACTCTGAACCGTCTATCGAGTTTGCCGCGCGGAATGGTTACGTCGGGTTTACAAACAATTGAACATTTCTACAGAGTTCACGTTCATGTTAAGCAAGCTGGACATCATTGTCATTTAGGAAGTACGATTGGTTCAAATGTTCAAATGTTTGTAGAACTTATGGGACGTAACTACGGGGTCCTCAGTCCCTAAGCTTACAAACTACTTATGAACTAGCTAAGACTAAGGACGGCACAAATATCCATGCCCGAGGGGGGATTCGAACCCCCGACCGTAGTGACCGTGACTGTAGCGCCTCAGTCCCCTCGGTCACAGCGGCAGGCGTACGATTGGTTACCAAATTTGATGCATCATATTGGATTTTAAGCGGTGCTTAAACAAAATATTTTGCATTTCATGGAGATGTTACGTCCTTGCAACTAAATAATTTTCAGACGTTTATTTAATACTAAATTACTTCTCCTCCTTTGCGCCAGCAGCTTTCATGAGGTCATAATATTATATTTTCTTTTTGTTATAACAGTAGCTGCTATTATTCATTGATATCGCTGGTTATATCAAGTATGTAAGAAAAGTTTAAGTACAGTATGTTTCCAATAAATCTATATCTTCTATATATAAAAGGCTTGTGTGTGTACGTGCTGACAGACTTTTCTCCATGACCTCATACTGCCACCCACTCGTGCTTATGGCGGTAGATAGCCCTTGGTCTAATGATGTTAGTAAGGGAGTTTGGTCGCGGTGCGGCAGTGGGTGAGTGTGACGAGCAAAAATTCGCAAAATATGCAATAAATACTCTTAGGAAAAGTTATATACTCTGTGACTTACGAACTTTACGGCACGAGTCAAAATCTGTTTATTCTTTCAATCGTCAGGCAATGCGGTCCTTTCAGACTTTAATAATGACGAGGAATATAAAATACGCAATTTTTTAAATAGATCACACGTTTCCGTCAATCACACATTACCGACTATGAACAGAGACACAAAACAAAGATAAAAATCCAGATAGAGTCAAAGATAACAATACTCGTGGAACATTGATCACTGTCATGGAAGCGTGGTGGAAACATAGACTTACTAAATAACACCGACATACACTACGTTTACATGCAACACATCTTCCGGAAGACGAAAACCGATTTTCGTAAACCGATTTTCGTAAACCGTTTTTCGCTGTCGTGTTTACATGGCATAGCCTGAATCGGATTTCCTAGCTCACTTAACATGGCGGCTGAAAAACAGCTGATTCAGTTCCTTATTTAGTCTGCACAATCGCTATTTTTCTTTATATAAATACGCAGATTTATATTCACTCTAATATTTATACTTTTATTTCACATTAGAAAATATCACTCTTTCCATATGTGCCGAAAATTCGTAACAAGAAAGCACAATCTGACAAGCTAAGAACGCTTCAAAAACGGTTGCGTTTACATGGGCACGAAAATCGATTGTGGAACTGGAAAACCGCTTTAGAGAAGCGGATTTCCAGAATCGATTTTGGAGCGTTTACATGACCAACCAAAAACGAAATTGGGAAATTGGTTTACGATATCCGGTTTTGGAAGCCCATGTAAACGGCGTAATACATTAATGAATGTCTCTTAAGCCATAGATATTGATATGCCTGTGCCAGTAAGCTCACTGGTCTGTGCTAATCAGCGATCTCTGATACATATAGCCGCGACGCTCTCTGCTGTGAAAGCTGTTATAGTTTGACAGCTGGGTCAAGAAAAACTATGCGACGTAGTCCTACTCATATCCCGGCGGCCTCCTGTGTCAATGTTGGCAACATATGTTGAATAACGAGAATCATATGACTTCGTCAAAAGCCAATCGCGTGACACGCAAATATTTTGGCGTCAAATCAAGCATACAGCAGGGACAGCAGTATTTATCTACACTCTTAAGTGGTTCGGTCATCTTTGCAACGATTTTATATCGTGTTATTGATGTTGCCAACATAAAAAACACGAGGCCGCCAGGATAGAAAGTAAAATTTTACCGAATCAGATACATCCGTTGTTGTCACATCTCATTATGACCAGCACTTTCACGCGAAACTCTTTTGTATAGAGTCTCATGATTCACACAGTCTTACAATTCATTCCAAATTCCTATTCAAGAAGATATTTGTGAAAACTGTTACAAATCAATATTCGCACTTATCCAATATCGTTTTCAGAAATGTAATGTGCCAGCCACTTTCAGCGCTGCTGTTGCAATGTGTAACTTTATGAACACAACCTAACATTGAATTTACATTATTCCGAAGTACGGACTTAAATTAATTTCACTCTTAGTATGAAAAACTTTATGACAATTCATCGTTTTCGACAATGACTTCTACTTAAATTTGACATCTTGGCTAGGAGAACTGAGTTTATTGACAGAGCGATCCAACAAGGATTGTGATTTTGCTGACCTATGTCTGGAACCCAAAGAACCATGATATTCACAGGACCTTCTTTAACAACCGTTGCGAAGCACGGGCATATAAGCTAGTTATATATAAGATTTTGTTCTATATGATCTCTATACTACCTACATGTTGAACTTCAGCTGTCTGAGTGTGCCAACCATATGTGTACATTTTTCGTTTGTTGCCAAATACAAATACGGCTACAACAATATACAATAATTCTAAAGAAAATGTCTCGGTTCCAATCTTATACCACCATTACATCGCAGAAAGTTCACAATAGAATGTAAATAAGGAATTCTCTGTCACGTACAAACTAATAGGAAAATGTTTGCCAAATTGCAACACTGCGGGCCATCCGAAAGCATGTGCAAAACATATGAATGTTTACAGATTGAATAGAGATCACTGATATTAGGTGGAAACAGCGCCACATACAGAACAGGTCTATCAAAGCTGAGTCCAAGAGGCAGTGACGTCAACTCGTTTAGTCCGTCGATTCATGGGAGTAGCTGCCGTTGTGTTGTTTGTTTAGGTGTGAATGTAAGAAGTTTTGTTTTCTGTAGTGTTTGGTACTTTTCAAAATACCTTACAAATGTTCAGCGCCTAATTGCAAAGGAAATCACACAAATGGCTCAAAGGTCAGTGTGTTTTACATCCCAGAAGCCCGAAATAGAGAAGCAAAATATCTGCACTTTAATAAAGCGAAAATGAATTGGAAATATCTGTAGAGATGATTTTCAGCTAACAAGTAATTGATTATTTGTAAATACGTTTAACTGTTGCAGCAGATAGAGATGGTCTGTTATGCAAGTGACGATGTGGTGCATTGTGCATCTTACGTGTATGCTGCAATGAGTATGTTACTCATCCAGTTCAGAGTGCAATTTTTTTGCAGACAGAACCATCGAAATGTTTTAAAAAATTTGGCAGGACGGTATTTCACTAACATTTTATAGGGACATTCATACTCTGCTCATTTATTAAGTGTGATCAAGGAACGAATTAAGCAGATGGCTAATATTATTGTACTAAATAATTATGTTAAAAACGAAACTGATGAAACAAGGTCAAAAACTATGCCTGCAGATACATGAAAGTGATAACAAAACGCCGAGAACGAGGCGAAAAAAGTTCGGTTCTAGTCTAGTTTATGAGTCCCGGACTGGGGTTTGGCGTGTAGATGTTGGCAACGGCGCGAAGGCAGCCAATGAGAAGTCGCGTTCGCGCAGCCAATAGGATTGTTTGTTTCATGTCTATTGAATTTGGCGTCAGATTTGAAATTGCTGTAAACCCGAAACGGAAGATTTCGTTCTGAATTTCAGTGATCTCGTGATTAAAGATTATAAGGTTTTTTAAATGTCGATGTAGTTTTCGAGGGCACTGTTTCACAAGGATGGATGATTTATTGACCGGACAAGGGTACATCAACAACCTGTCAATCATAGAGCAGGAACAGCATTAGTTAATTTCACAAATTTATTGCAAATTCAGAGGTCAGTGTTACGTTGAGACTGAAATTGCAGTAGGCGAACATTCGTGTCGAGAAAACCTATAAAATTCACGTCCAGCATTAGGAGGTATGTGGTAGCATACCTTTGTCTATTACTATTATTTGTTTGCAAACCATAAACAATAAAGCTGTTTCTTATTGACCGCGCGAACGCGACTCTTGATTGGCTGCCTTCACTTGCCTCATTCATCGCGCCGTTACCAACATCTACACGCCGAGCACTAGTCGTGGACTCGTAAACTAGAATTTTACCAAACGTTCATATTTAACAGAGGAAACATTCATTTAAGGGAAAAAAATAAGAATTTGTATGTGTAAAAAAGGTGCATAATTGGTTAAAAAGTTCTTGCAGTACCTGTGTTATGACATTTTCTGGGTTGAATTCTACTTACGATGTTGGTCGTCTCGCGTGTTGATGTTGGCAACGGATGAAAATTGCGGGAGTTTTGTGACGACCTGATCAACCAAGTTGGCCTCACAAATCGCGTGATAGTACGTATCATCTAATGGCATTATCTTGTTTCTTACGCGGAATGAACTAACACATTTTTGTTTGTCATTAATGTTCTATTTTGTCACAATAAGGCACAAGAGCTAATGTTGCAACTAAATGTTTCCTTTACGATGATAATTAATTTATTGACTGCACAAGGATACATACAATAATCTGTCAACCATAGCGCAGAATCAGCATTAATCAATTACATAAATGTCGCCACATAAGATTAATTCCTTCTTACGTACTTTTTTCTTGTACGTACTTTTGTAACGGGAACATTCGTTGTCAACACTAACTAGCTCACTGCACCCCCGGCGCACTAGACAAAACATAACCATGTCGTAACGTATGAAAGAGGGGGTGCATCGAACATTCTTTTCCGTCCTTTTGCTTCTTATAATTATTTTTTTCCCCTGAATTTCGATTGGCTGGATGTCTCTACTCCGTCATTGGTTGTCTTATTTCCAGCGATTTTCATCTGTTGCCAACATTATCATGCTAAGGCCACTAATATCATAAGTAAAGTTTAACCATTTTCTACATACGTATTTTCGCTACCCGTTTTGCGAAGAAGAAGCAATAACATTTTTGTCTTTCACTTCTTATACTTATTTTCTTTATTTAAACCCTTAGTTAAACATTAATAAACACTGCACAAGTGTGTGTTTGACGTCAAATATAATTTGACGATGCATATTGTTAGTGATCTTGATTTGTGTAGTTTACATTAATTTTCATATTATATTATTACGGGAATTTTTTATTTTTCATCTTTAAGTGGTCATAAAAATGAGAAGTTGATGACATATATTTCTATAATTTAACACTTCCGACACTTAAGTCATTTTGTGTCATCGTTTATCTAGAATTGTTTTGAAGGCAGATGGACTAAACGCGGTTAGCGATGTCAGGCCGGTTCAGTAGGTGGCTTGTCATGTTTTTAATCATAAATAATGTGTATTTTATAGTTGTACGACTTCATGGTCGAACTTGTGTGATCTAAGTGCTTTATGTTTACAATTAAATTGCAGCGTCAGTAGTCAGAGATGGTGTAGGTAACAGATATTGTAGATCTTGCAATTGTGCGATCTAAATATTGTCTATTGTTTCTTGTTAATGGTGTTTCATTTATCGTTTTCAGTTCTGTATTATGTAGATAAAGTTTTACAAGTAATCTTTGATGTTTTAAGTCGGTTTGTTCATTCAATATGTCGTTTCAAAATTTATATTGGTGTTTACAGGTTTAACATTTTCGTATATCTTAAGAATTTTTGAGCGTTTTCTATCCTCTCTGCTTTATCTATACAAAATATGCTTGATGGCAACACTAAAATTTATATTGGACGAAAGGGAAGAAATATTGTCATCGGATTTAAGGAACACCTAGAGTTTCTGAAAGTAACCAATCGAGTTTTTATCTGCACCTTAAGAGCAAAAGGCAAAGTGGACAAAGTAGACAACGCTCTTGGAATGTTTATGTCTTACCGACAGCTTCAACCAGGGTTTTTGAACAACTGAAAATCTATACACATGCAAATAAATTTCCGAACTACATATTGAACGAACAGACCGACCTAAAACATAAAAATTATTTGAAAAACTTCATTGACATCTCGGGATACCAACTATGTTCATTAACTTTAAACATACGGTATTTAGATCGCTCAACTTCGACCATAGGCACTACTCTCAACTCAGTGAACTCAAAGATAATCTGGAGTCAGTAGTGTGTACTGTATTTCGGAGTCGTGACGATCAACGCCATGTAGTTGAACGTGTCCAGTTGTCACTGCTACGTGTTCACAAAGAAATTAACATTCTGATATTTCTAACCGTTTGTTCTAGTTGCTATTGTAGTAACTAACTTATCTATAACGGGTGCTAATACTTATGAAATTTTTAATACAATTTGCAATATATTTGAGATACGGAATAACCGGCTAAACTGCAGAGTCTGTTGCCCACGCGCTGCAAATGTTGGCAATACCACAGCAGTGAAACATAGAGCAGGTATATGTTTTATTTATTTGTACGAAACAGTGATCATTTTAAGTAAAAGTTGGGTTAGGGATAGATTAAACAAGAAGTTTTTTTTTTTTTTCTTTTAGTATGTGAGGGCGCGTAGAGCACGAATCTTCGGTTCAAAAACGATCTATTTACAATTGCCAACATACGCTTCCATGCTAAAAACACGGGCAACAGACTCTGCAGTTTTACCGAATAACCACACTTCTTCAACAAAAAAGCAATAAATAAATTGCCAGCTGTATGAAACATATACATGAGTTGTACTTTTATTCAGAACTAGTGTTAACTACCACATTCTATTTAATGAATAAATTGCACTGCAATGTTTAGATACATAATAGTGTAAAAACGAGATTCGAGGAGTCTGATTTTAGCACGGTTTTCATACAACGTGAGCTCAAAACTGAAATCAATATAAATAAGAGACAAATATAAAATTCAGCGCGAGAAGCACCGTCTACAGCAGCGCAATTCATTTGTTGAAACATGATATGACTGTGACAGTAACACTAGTTCTGAATAAAAATATAACTCGCCTATGGATGTGAACTTTACTTACTTTTCTTTGATGTCTCTTCAACCATACGCTACACTATAGTCCACCATTATTGAAGACATCAACCACAAAAAAAAAAAAATAAAAAAAAAAAATAAAAAAAAAAAAAAAATAAACTACATACACCTACGAGGTAGCCAACCTAACCATAGAAGACCGTCACGATTTCCACAGATCCAAAGCACTACTCTTGTGTATCCTGTTTATATACAGATTTGCAATATCTATGATTGAAAACATCTAAGATACAATTTATTGCAAATATAAAACGTCATGAGAACGATAAAAGTATTTCTTTTCTACGAAAAATCGTTAACATCCTAATACATGACAGAACTTACATCCCAAGATGATTTATGGACCTCTCTTGTTATAAATGTAAGTACAACAAATTAGGTATTATTAATAACTCGTAGACGTAGAGAAAAAGATGTAACAAATTTAATACCAGCAGCTAGATTTGTAAAACGTACATTTGCCGAAAAAACTTGTCGAGCACAGTTGAAATAACAAGCAATGACCAATAAATAATTCGTCGATTCTGTTACAGCAATTAGAAAGAAAATGTCTGCGTATGTATTGGGCATTTCGCTTCTTTCATTTGGGAAATATTCGCATTGGCCTGTAGTAAAACTTTACTTGCGGTCTCCGCGGCGTAGTGTGCTGAAGTTGGTAACGACCATTGAAAAATTCAGTCACACAAAATTAGAGGGAATAAATTTTCGTGGAAACAGTGAAATAAACAGTAATACCTTTCCTGCTCTACGGTTGACAGGTTCTTGTATGTACCTTACTCGTTTAGTTAATTAATTATCCTCGCACAGATAATATTTTGTTGCCAACATTGGGACGTCACGCCGCTGACGCAGAAAGTAAAATTTAACCTATAGTTACATATAATTTATTATACTGTGGTATAATTTTTCTTATTAGTCTCTTGTTTAAGCGAACAAGGTGAGATTTTTTATTTATTTATTTACGACTATATTTATATGAAACACTGAGTTTTGAAACGTATGTTTTCCAGCGCGCAGTGTTGCCTACTGTTTTGGTGAGCTTATAAATTGACTTCTGTTTGTGTTGTTTCTCTTGTGTGTGTTGGTACACTTTTGTTATGTACGTGCAGTTGTTACTGGGTGAGTAAGTGACGGGTCACACAGACACAACAACACAATCAAGGACAATTGCTTAACACACAGAAACAGTTGGTCATACCACACACCGATGAACAAACACTTTCTAAACACAGTATTAAGTACGAGTGAAGCGTTCAGATGAATGTGATCATCAAGAAACGTGAAAAGCGAGCGTGTGAGATATGTGTACGAATCTCCTGGACAACACTTCTGGAATAGCAATATCACACACCGTAAGTAATACAAACTGTTAAATGAATGCTGCATAAATTTGTGCTACAATAGTTTTTTTTCTTCTTTTTACCAAGTACGCCTGAACAAGACAATATCAACAGAAACTGTAATATACTGAAAAGCTGAAATGTTTGAGAATATTACACAATGGAATATTGCGCACACAAAAGAAACGTATACCACAGGCCAATGAGGATTATTCCAAAATAAAAGAAGCAAATCGCGTCTTTGATTAAAAAAAGGCCTTTATTTGGTTGCAAAGACGGAATACATCACTCAGAAATTTCTAAGATATTAAAGAACAATGGAAAAAATGATGATATTTTGCATTTATCAGAAGAAAGTAACTTCGAAAAGTCATGTTAATAGTTAAATGTTTGACAAAAGCGGTTTTTTAGTAAAAGTGTATTTTACTAAAGCAGACTATGGGTTTGCGCATCATCAGCAATATGTACAGTCTTAGACAAAAAAATTGATCGCCGGCCGGCCGACGCAGAGGCTAAGTCCGAGTCGGTCGCGCAGTGTGGACAATAAACTCGATCGCCCCTCAGAATTCTAAGTCCGGCGATATGCACGATTTGGCAACACTGTAGAATGCGGTACTATCAGGAGGAAGTGTTACTTCCTTCTCAACGCAGAGCAATACTGTATGAGCGCGTGGTCTCGTGGTAAAAGTCGCGTTTACGAGCGTGTATGTAAGCAGTCGCGAGATCGAGTCCAACAACCTCCAATTATTTTTATTTTATACCGCATATCCGCTATCTTTGTTATCAGTGTGGAAGGAACTCAAATTTAACAGCGAAAACTCCCAGAAATAGTTACACGAAAGAGCTCGCTGCTGCATCAAAACTGAACTGTTTACTCTCGGGAGTAGTGGGCACCGGCTACGGCGACGCGCCAGCGGCCGCACCGCGGCTGCCGCCTGCGGACTCAGTGACAGCGGCGCGCCACTCTGTGTCTAGTTACCGGCTGTTATATCCTCACTTCAAGTTCTAGTACTTATTTACCGCTGCCCATTGAATTATTCTGACTGATATATATAAACATAATCTAAACGTCGTAAAGTGGAATCGGTATAAAGGGTCATAGGAGTGACTATTACCACATTTTTCTTGAACGTTATCAGGCCGCTCAATCAGGATTCCTACTCATGACTGTTACTAGTGACGAGTTATGATGCTCTCATCTTAAGAGAAAAATAATCACTGAGTACTAAAAGATTTTTATACTCAGCAAAGTGCAACCACAAAGCCAGGGTGCGCCCAAATTTTGCAAACAACTGACACACTCTAAGGACAAACGACCAAAAAGATTACATCATGTGTTAGTACTACACCATAATAATTCTCGTTGATTTCGCACACAAAACATCGAATAGTGTGCTTTGGGAGTCACCCATTCCTCACCTATTCTTTCGATCACATGTTCTCAAATGTTTATCTTCCCTGCCCCTCCTCGAATAACCTTCGACAAAAATTGTTTCCAGACGAAAATACACGTCGAACATCGATTGGCGTCATAATTAGCTTGGAATCAGTTCGATTCTACAGGGACAAATTTCGTTAACTACCAGAACGTTGTCAGACATTCCCTTAATCTGAGAGAATACAGCAAGTAACCACAAGAGGTTTCTTGTTGTTTTCGATGTGGATTCGTGCAACTCCTGTCACGAAAACAGCTAAAAAAAATCTCCTCCCATGAGACCCGAACCACGACCAAAGCCACCTCTCCGTGGCAGACTACTACTTTACCTCAGAGCTAGCGAGGAGCTATACACGCCAGCTCTTTCCTTCTGCCACATACATCACTAGAACATATAGCTCGCAACGTAAGAGACGAGATTAGTTGGAATTTCACCGTGTAAACAATTTTCTGGACCCAAAAGCATGAAATAATAGCCTTCTTTTGCCTCTCGACTGAGAAACCAGTCAGATTATTCAATGGAAATTACAGGAAACATCAAGTGAATTTATGAGCATAGTTCTGTGCCAACCAGGAAGTAAGACCTCGGTACCAGCGTTGACAGACCTACACTGCAATGTTGCCAAGCTTTAGTCATACTATCAACAGGAAGAATAAGAGCCGAGGTGATTGCCAAGCGAGCTCGACAGAGACTTAGCTCGCGCCTCGCGCGCCTGCTGGGGATCCGAACACCTACAGTATATGTCAATGATTCCTGCTCGCAATTCCGTAACTAGCTTTAATGAGTCGATCGTTGTCACTAATAAAAATATACACACGCACTGACCGCTAATATAGTAATAAGTATCTCAATTATTTGCGTATTCTGTCTTAAGCGTAATAACAACAAACGTCATTCACCAGTGCTGTTTCACACTTCTACGAGCATTTCCATTGATTATACTGAAAACATTAGATGTAAGCGTCAGTTTTCCTTACAATTATGGACTCAGAAAATATCTTTCTTGATGTAGCTGTCAGTGGCACAAACGAACGAAGAGAGGCAAGCATGCGAAGAGAAATCAATGCAGCATTGTTTTTAAGATGTGAACATGTCTGGGAAGGCTTAGTAACAGGAGTTCAAAATAAGAAGAGCTTCTGTTATCCCAACATATAATTGGGAACAGTAGTGTATAGATTAATTTATCCGTCATAATCTCCAATGTTGTATTTTACTTCTTTTTTTTTCAGGTTGTTTCCAATTTCTTATTTCGTCTTCTTTCAATGGTTTCTAACTTTATTACATTCTTTTTTGTGGTTACTTCAGGTTATTTGATGTTGTTTCTTTCTAAGTATTTATTTACTTCTTTGGTCATGCTAATGTTGATTTATTCTTTCAGAAGTATACGTATAATTGTTTCTTTAGTATTTTATCATTCGTTTAATACATATGTCCAACAAAAGTTTACCCTCACTTAACCACTCCGACTGATATCTTTTTCCTTATTTTTGTAGGTCTCATTACTATGGATTTTTCAAACGTCTGTACTTTCTCTTGGACCCTTTTCTTTCTTATAATCCGTCTATTATTCTTTTTGTGTCGTCTGCATATCTGATAAGGTGTATATTTGCAACACTTAAACGAATATTTAATATTCATTCTAGTATTAGCATCACATAATCATAATGTATAAGAATTTATACAATGCTGGCACTATAATTTTGAACATCCCTTGTGCGGTCGTTACCTGTAACGACGTCGATGGGAGTTATGTGAGCAGTATTGTTGCGAACACAGAATATCAAACTGTTCAGAGTTTTTTATACCTCCTAAGGTGACTATTAAACCGGAAAATCAGTACGTGGTTACCGGCTTTTCCGACGGAATAGATATTGTTTTTGCGCATCTCCTATAATATTAACGTGAGTGTTGTTCTGAGATAGAGGTAGTAGTGCTGTGGCTATGGTTTGCGGTTATCATGCGGATGTGTACAGAACATAGTTATAATATGCCATGGAAAATCATTCAAAAAGTGCTTCTGTCGTAGTAGTTGCATTAATAAACAAATTTTCTTCAAACATGAACTATATTTGTGGTAGGTAGTTACAATCTCACGTGCATGGATAACATTCGCTTGAGTCCAGACTGATCAGGCACTTTTCCATCAAAACTTTGTAGAGAGAAGAAATGTAGGCTCTTGCAGTGTAAAATTATACCGCGAACAGGTACTCCACTTTACTGAATCTGTGATTTTTGCAGGTAGGTTGAAGGTTTCACTAAAAATGTATAAAGCAAGCAACTTGTTTAAGCCTATTAGAGAAAATATATCGAGGAGAGTCTCTATGATACGATGCGCGAGGCTGTTCCCCGTCTGGGGTTCGAATTCCCCGTCGGGCATGGATTTTTGTGCCGTCTTTAGTGGAAGCTAGATCATAAGTAGTTTGTAAGTTTAGGGACTGATGACTCATAGGTTAAGTCCCATAAGCTCTACAAACATTTGAACATTTGAATTTGGAGTTTCTATAAAAATACAACATTCTGTTCTGCATCTGTTTAACGTGCCTGCTTTCACACTAATGATGTGATATGCGTGGTTAACGTCCAAATTGAACAAAGTAATAAAATTTTTGAAATTTAAATAAACTATGTTTTCGGGCATCACCTGTATATTCCATGAAATGTGTACAGCACTCCAAGAATTGGTGTTTCAGTTACCTGTGCGACGAATTCTGTTCCTAATTCTTTTCTGGTACAGCAAATGATAATGCCTAAGAAGATACTGCAAGTCATTCCGTAACAAACGGGCTACACATTTGAAGTAAGTCTGCTGTAATGAAATGAAATTACTGTGACTAAAATGGCTATTTTTGAATAATCTTACACGAAATACACTACTTAATGATTTGGTGTGTAGTTGTGGTTGTAGTCTTCAGTCCGTAGACTGGTTTGATGCAGTTCTCCACCTCCTCGCTACCCTATCTTGCGCAAAACTCTTCGTCTCTGAGTAAGAAAGACAGCCCACATCCCTTTGAATCTGCTTGCTGTATCCATCTCGTCCTCTACCCCTGCGATTTTTACCCCACACGCTCCCCTCCCATACAAAATTGACGATTCGTTGGTGTCTCAGATTGTGCCCTACCAATCGCTCCTGTCTTTTAGACAAGATATGCCAGAAATTTCTTTTTTCCCCAATTCTGTTCAGTACATTCTCCTGTTGCAAGAAATTTCGAAAGCTATCCTCTTCTTGTCTGAACTGCTTTATCGTCCACGCTTCCCTGCAAGGCCACATTTCGGACAAATTTCTCTTCTTCAGAAATACTTTTCCTCCCATTGCATTCTACATTTTATGTCTTCACTACTCAGGGCATCAGAAGTTATTTTACAACCCAAATAACAAAGCTCAGCGGAGCTAGGTAGGGCAGTGGTTAGCACACTGGGCCCGCATTCGGGAGGATGGTGCTTTAACTCCATCGCCGGCCATCCTGATTTAGGTTTTCCATGATTTCCCTAAATCACTCCAGTCGAAAGTCAGGATGTGTCCTTTCAAAGGGCACACCTGATTTACTTTCCATCATTATCCGAAATAGGGATTGATGACCTGAGTAATCTAGTGCCTCCAAACCACAAACGAACCCTTCAACCTCCCCCTCCCCCCACACACACAACCAACAAAACTCATCTACCACTTTTAATGTCTCGTTTTCTAATCTATTACCTTACAAATCACCTGATTTTCGTAGACTAAATTTCTTTTTTTGCAGTTGTTAATGTTTATTTTATACTCTCTTTTCAAGACTGTCCATTCCATACAACTGCTCTTCTAGGTCCATTGCAGGCTCTGACACAATTACTACGTCATCGGCAAATCGCAAAGTCTTTATTTCTTGTCCCTGAACTTTAATCCTTTCTCCAAATTTCTCCTTTCTCTCCTTCACAGCCTGCTCGATGAACAAACTGAACAAAAATGGGGAAAAAGCTACTCCCTTCCCAACTACTGTGCCCCTTTCATGCCCTACGGCTCTCACAAAAGCAGACTGGCGTTTGCACAAATTGTATACTGTCTGCGGTCTTGCTGTACGATGATATGAGTAGCTTGTTATCAAAGGTGGACATCTGTCGTTTGCGAATAACTGAGATAAACGCCATTTTTTACGAAACGTGGTGTGAATACGTATGCATGTTAGTTTGGTCATCACTTAGTTGCTAATGATCACCAAAGCACCATCGAAATACACGTTTCCTAATTAAAACGGCGTTTATCTCAATTATTTGCAAACGACAGATAAGAAGCTACTCATATATTTATGCAGATTATGACCTGTACTGTCGGCATGATAATTTCCGACTGTAGCCGCTGCACTTCTGTTAGTTGCGAAATATAGGGATCACGTTAGTGGTATAGATGGCACGCATTTTACTTCAGTTAGAAGCCTGGTATTCAGTGGACGTTCCTCCTGGTTGGGCAACTGCTCCGATGTTCTTCTCATCAGCAATAAACTGCATCGTTTGGTATGATTCAGCCAGTCATGCTCAATCTGACATGATGGACACGGAAATGTTTAACTGACAAAGGCGAAATTTGAACCCGACTTGTTAGACACCGTATACAAAACATTAATACAGAGCGTGAATTACAAATATGTTCTTCAAATATAAATAGATGAAATAACTTGATACATATTTATTTACAGGACCACAGACAGCGCCATCCATGAAAGCTGCGCCGTTCAAGAATAGTTTCGCAGCCAAGATCGCATAACGCTGATTGAGTTCGTTTCACGGTCACCGGACCTTCATCCTATTGATAATATGTGGGCGGAAGTAACGAGGTCGTTGCCACTTGAATCAAGAAACGCAAGCGAGCTTAGGGAAAAAATAGAACAGACATGGTGACAAGTAAACCACAATGAAAATTATCAAGGCAGTTAGTACAGTCAGTTCCAAGACGCCTAAGAGAAATATTACGAAATGATGCTGTATGGGTAGGCTATAGGAATAGTCCCTTCTCAAAAAGTCATGCAGTGTGTGTGTGTGTGTGTGTGTGTGTGTGTGTGTGTGTGTTTGTGTGTGCACGCGTGTGCGCGCGTGCTTGTGTGCGTGTGTGCGAGTATGTAAAAGACAAGCAACAATAAGAATGCATAAAACATCAATATGAAATGTTTTTATGACTTCTAAAGCTACAAAATTCAAGATTAACCAAACAATTTCCCCTAAATTACATAAAATGAAATGATGGAAAATGTTTTCCTTTTGTAAAATAGCTGGGAAAGGCAGTGCGTTCCGGGTGTAGAGACTCGCAACAAGTGCATCTTTAAACAGCGCCCCACTCAAGCACACGCCAAGACACAAACAGGAAGACGTCGTCTTGGCTCTGAACGCAGTGTGACGACACTATCTGCACAGGTTTCTCGTAACCAAAATCAGACTATTCCGATGAGTCTCTTCTTACCCCGCACAGAAAGACAACCTAGGTGAGACCAAAATTCATGCAACACACGCGAAAATGAGGAGCTTTCCTGCACTCGATAGTGGTACACAAGTAATAACCTTTTATGAAAAGCATGTAATAAATTTCCTTCTCTCGCATCACAGCCCTTGTGTCAGTGTGAAGTGATAAAATCAATATGCTTGGGTTGCGAAGTCTGATATGATGCCTTTCCGTAATAGTAGTCCGGATCGTAAACATAAACTCCAGGACTTTCCTTCCTACGTAACTATTCCTCACAACCGTTTATTTATGGAATTGCGGACATCAAATTTTTCTTGTGACTGAACGATGTGTTACTTTACCTACTATGGCACTAGCTTTACCCGTCCACGCGTTGCTCTGGCTTGTTGCAGATTAAATGGAAAAGAATGATAAGAGGAACCATACATTCCCCCCCTCCCAGACTCCTTGTTCATCTTCTCCCCTCTCTCTTTGTCTATCCCAGCCTTCCCTCCCCCCTCTCTCTGTGCATCTGCACCTCCTCACCTCATTGCGCTCTCCTTGTTCTTCTTGTCGTCACTTCTATTTCCTCGTAGCACTCTTTCTAACCTAGAGCCATGTTTAGTGTTATGTTCAAAACCATATATTTCCGAAAGTTCTTGACCTAAAGCTTTGAAATGTTGACACAACGTTCTAATAAAATATGTGCATGTTTTCATATAACAAATATTTCAATATGTGTTATATAATAATTTATATAAACTTTATAATTAGAAAAAGGCCTATACTGAAAATCGCAAAAGTAACGCATTTATAGGTTACATATTTGGATTTAGGAGAAATGTAGGAACACGGGAGGCAATACTCACTTTACGACTCATCTTAGAAGATAGGCTAAGGAATACACTCTTCCAAATTCTGAAAGTATCAGGGGTAAAATATATGGAGCGAAGAGTTATATTCAGCCTATACAAAAACCAGGCAGCGATTGCTATAGTCGAGGGGCAAGAAAGGGAGGCAGAGGTTCGGAAGGGAGTAAGACAGGTTTGTAGCCTTTCCCCAATGTTGTTCAATCTTTACATTGAGCAGGCAGTGAAAGAATGGAAGGAGAAATTTGGAGAAGGCATTAAAGTGCACGGAGAAGAAATAAAAACATTGCGGTTTGCTGATGACATAGTAATTTTGTCAGAGACCGCAAAAGATCTGGAAGGGAACTGAATGGGATGGACAGTGTCTTGAAAGGAAGATATAAGATGAACATTAACAAGAGTGTAACGAAGGTAATGGAATGCAATGTCAGAAAATCAGGCGATGCTGAAAGAATTAGATTAGGTAATGAGACAATAAAAGAAGTAGATTAAGTTTGTTATTTGGGTAGCAAGATAACTTCTGATGCCCGAAGTAAAGAAGATAAAAAAGGCAGAATGTCTATGGGAAGAAAAGCGTTTCTAAAGAAGCGGAACTTGTTAACATCCAATATTAATTTAAATGTTAAGAAGTCCTTTCTGAAAGCATTTGTCTGGAGTGTGGCATTGTATGGGAGTGAAACGAGGACGATAAGGAGTTCAGATAAAAAGATGATAGAAGATTTTGAAATGTGGTGCTACAGAAAATTAGATGGGTAGATCACGTAACTAATGAGGAGGTGCTTAACCGAATCGGGGCGAAAAGGAGTTTGTGGCATATCCTGACTAAGAGAAGGGATAAATTGGTTGGACACATTCTGAGACATCAATGAATTGTCAACTTAACATGAGAAGAAAGCGTGTGGGGTAAAAATCGTAGAGGGAGACCGAGGGACGAATATAGCAAACATATTCAAAAGGATGTAGGTTGCCGAACGTATTCTTAGATGAAGAGACTTGCACAGGACAGGGTAGCATGGAGAGCTGCATCATACCAGTCTGCGTACTGAAGACCACAATAACAACATGTAATATATTCAGGAAATGCGAAGCTAAAAACATCCTGAGCTAGAATGCGACGTGGAGTCAGAATTCCAAAGGAATGGGTCAAGAAATTTCGGAGATTAACGGCTATACGCCTAACATTTCTATATATAGACGTGGGGACATAAGAAGGGAAGTACAACCGCCCCCTCCTTTCATCGGTGAATGTAGCTGCGTATGTGTTCATTCATTACAGACTCACAGTTGCCACAACGCTTTACATAATTAACGCAACTGTCAGATCATTCAGACACAGGAGATAAACTGTAATAAAATTGACGTTGCCTTCCGAGCCATATTCGTCCAAAAACTGAGTATTACTTAAATCAGATCTCGCAGTTACACTTGGATAATTCCTATGCGTTTAATTTGATAGCTGAAAATGTTCATTAGTGTGGAACTGCCTGGAATTTATTTAGAACTAAGTCAAGAATGTAGGCATTCTGAAACAAAAATTCTAATCTGTAAGGCGCTTCTCACGTTTCGCGGAAAAGCATCAGCAGCAATTATATTGTAACCATCGCTAATGTTGGACAGTAGAATTTCTATATCAGAACAGCAGGGGTGCTAGAGAGCGACACAGCGTTACTGTCTACCGGCTTTACAATGTGGTAGTCCTGTTGGGGTTAATCTAGCACTGACATCGTCGGTGTAGGTCGCGTCTTCTCTTCTTATGACCAGCAGACCATCAAGAACATGCAGAGAATGTAACCAAGAACCCTTAACATTTGAAAGAAAACACTCGTTTGTCTGCTCCATTCCAATATACGATACACCTGACTGAATAGGAATAGGAAGAGACAAAGTTAAATCGTATGGTAAATAATGAATTCTGCAAATAATTGCTTAGGAAAATTACCGTCTGCTACGCAATTGAAATGCCAGCCATTACACAAGAATCCTACGAAACACCTGAGTTCGCAATCATAAAAGTACAGTAGCCACTCCAAAAAAGCTGACAACGAGAAGCACATAGGGTAGGTATGAATTTGGATACAGTGTCATATTTTATTTAACATCTCCGGTTGAAATTCTCATTGTCAGGGAAGGTTGTGAATTATGTTATGGTGGACTGCAAAAATCGTTTTTCACTTCCAAAACGAGGTAACAGACTACTGCAAAGCAGAAAACAGAAGAAAGGAAAATTTAATCGCTGCCAAAAAGACACGGTCATATTGTATTTCACTGCTATTGGTTGGCATATTATATGTTTGGTTAATGTGTGTGTGGTAACAGAATGTGGATGCTTTTTCACCCACTGCTGAGAAACTCTTTCACGGGCAGAAAATAAGTCCTACAATCCGACGTAGTTGAGCGTCAAGAACCAGTAGCGCAAGGATAGTCTCTACAAGATCTGTCTGCCTGTCCGACTCAGAAGCACTCTATGGAAGATGAGCTCAACGATCAGCTAGTTGAACGTATTGCAATTTCGGAAAGTCTCTGTTTTGAGCGCAGTGCAAGTTTGAGAACTCTTTGGCACTGGCGTGATCGCCGAGTTACTTCCGGGATGGCACAGAAACATGATAAATTCACTTAATATTTACTTGTCTGTTTGGTTGAATAGTCTCAGTTACTTTCTTTAACGGTGCGACATCGGCGCATTACTTTCTATTACAAATGCAAGGAGGTCATACCATGGAGAAATTGGCGATTTTCTGTAGCCACCAGAGGAACAAGCAGGAAGTGAGACGTAGCAGCGCGTCAGTATCCCTGAGATGACATGTCTACTTCAGCGAGGGCTGCTTTGGGTCATGGTTCCAGTCCCTCTGTAGATCAGAATTTTAACCCTATTTTGATAGGGCTACCAGCCTTTTAAGAAGATAACATAAAGGCTACAGAATAAGTAACTAATAACTGCATTATACTGTAAGAGTGAACTAACGACGTCTATGCAAAAACGCAATAATTAGGATTTTGTTGCTTTGAAAGTGAGTCTGTAATACTCCTGCTCCCAACTTTTGTATACTGTCTGACCAGTGACAACGTCGCACGATGACCAACTCATCATAGTCCATGACTTACGTAAGTTATAAGAATCTTCCTTCATGTGTAAAATCATGAATACCGGAAAGATCTTTCTTGAAACGGAAAATCTCTTTTGTTAGGTGATTTGCACAAAAGTACTGGCACCATTCATACGTTTCGAGCTGTCTCCACTGCTGTCATACCTATGTGAGACCCAATGACAACATGATTTGAAAAACTTGAAGCATATTGAATATTATTTGCATAAATAGCCAAGGCGATTCTTCCAGCTCGCTCGTCCAGAGGAGTGACCACATCTACAATTTTTAGTTGTCTTTTTTAAGGGAGGGAAACTGAGATCAAGCTTACCAGTCAACTAAGAACAAAAACTATCCAACGAACGCAAAGAATAGCTCTACTAAGGAAAAGAAAGCAGGATTCCAGTCCCGCTGCGGCACAAATTTTCAATATAACCGCTGTCTACCTGAATTCACTTTCCTGCAACTACCGAGAAGTTTAAAGAATTCGATTAATAAAAGTTTGTCGTAAAGCCCCTTTAATCAGTCTCAAACAACGAATATCACACGGAAAGTGATTGTCAACTCGGTAATAATAGACGAAGTTCCAGGACTTGTAATACTAATGAAATATTCGCATGTTTTATCCCTTCTTTAGTGACAGTGACATGGACCAAAACAAAAGTAGGGCCTAAGTAATGCATTTCTGTGAAATCCATAAATTTGTATTGCAGTGGATTGTAGGTGAAGAAAGTATTTTTCATGTTCTTCCGATGGAGTTTGTAAACTTCCATTAACTGTTATTTCATTTTTATTTTTTGGCATATAGACGCTTTTTATTCGCTTATTTCCACCATTTTTTGGTTTGTGGAACTGAAATGGACACCTCAGATATTCATCCAAATGACTATAAGTATTTACGTTGAGTTTTCATCTTCAGAACAATATCGGAATACTGTCGGGAAAAAAGACATCAACAACTCCATTAATGTATATATAAACCTGTATTTTGTTTCATAATTTATTAGACATCTACAGTGGGTGGGTGATGAAGAGCAGGAAGTGGACGTGAACTAGAAGTGATGCACTCATGCTTGTTGAACACTTTCAGTAAGTAATAACACTGTTGTGAAAGGAATGAAATCATTCATAGGAAACTCAAGTCATAGAAATTTAGCCGCGTATAATTGGCAACATTTGGGTGTGTGTTACATGCAGGAGTGTCGATCCTGTTCACCAACAATTGAGCAATTCTTTCACAAACAGAACTTAATCTGGAATATATTCCGACATAGTGACAATTTGGCGTTACACATTGGAAACATAAAAAGAGTCACTGCAATTTCTATAACCATCTTATCAACTGTGTCATCATATTACGGCCGAAAAAAAAATAAAAAATAAAGAAACACCACTCACACACTGTGCAACTGCTGCATACAATATCAGCACGATTCTCGGCTTCGTTAACCCATAGTTATTTTGAATATGTGGTTCTTTCTGCCCTGAATGTTCTACATAGTCAAAAGGTTTTCAACATATCAACCGTTCGAATTTGTTAGGGGCTATAATGGGACTCTAACCAACAGGAGATACGTTTCATTTTTGCAATATTTGTAGACTGGATGACAGTTTGGCTTAAAGATAAATTAATCTATAGATTACTGTTCCCAATCATATGTTTGGATAACAGAAGCTCTTCTTATTTTGAACTCCTGTTACTAAGCCTTCCCAGACATGTTCACATCTTAAAAACAATGCTGCATTGATTTCTCTTCGCATGCTTGCCTCTTTTCGTTCGTTTGTGCCACTGACAGCTACATCAAGAAAGATATTTTCTGAGTCCATAATTGTAAGGAAAACTGACGCTTACATCTAATGTTTTCAGTATAATCAATGGAAATGCTCGTAGAAGTGTGAAACAGCACTGGTGAATGACGTTTGTTGTTATTACGCTTAAGACAGAATACGCAAATAATTGAGATACTTATTACTATATTAGCGGTCAGTGCGTGTGTATATTTTTATTAGTGACAACGATCGACTCATTAAAGCTAGTTACGGAATTGCGAGCAGGAATCATTGACATATACTGTAGGTGTTCGGATCCCCAGCAGGCGCGCGAGGCGCGAGCTAAGTCTCTGTCGAGCTCGCTTGGCAATCACCTCGGCTCTTATTCTTCCTGTTGATAGTATGACTAAAGCTTGGCAACATTGCAGTGTAGGTCTGTCAACGCTGGTACCGAGGTCTTACTTCCTGGTTGGCACAGAACTATGCTCATAAATTCACTTGATGTTTCCTGTAATTTCCATTGAATAATCTGACTGGTTTCTCAGTCGAGAGGCAAAAGAAGGCTATTATTTCATGCTTTTGGGTCCAGAAAATTGTTTACACGGTGAAATTCCAACTAATCTCGTCTCTTACGTTGCGAGCTATATGTTCTAGTGATGTATGTGGCAGAAGGAAAGAGCTGGCGTGCATAGCTCCTCGCTAGCTCTGAGGTAAAGTAGTAGTCTGCCACGGAGAGGTGGCTTTGGTCGTGGTTCGGGTCTCATGGGAGGAGATTTTTTTTAGCTGTTTTCGTGACAGGAGTTGCACGAATCCACATCGAAAACAACAAGAAACCTCTTGTGGTTACTTGCTGTATTCTCTCAGATTAAGGGAATGTCTGACAACGTTCTGGTAGTTAACGAAATTTGTCCCTGTAGAATCGAACTGATTCCAAGCTAATTATGACGCCAATCGATGTTCGACGTGTATTTTCGTCTGGAAACAATTTTTGTCGAAGGTTATTCGAGGAGGGGCAGGGAAGATAAACATTTGAGAACATGTGATCGAAAGAATAGGTGAGGAATGGGTGACTCCCAAAGCACACTATTCGATGTTTTGTGTGCGAAATCAACGAGAATTATTATGGTGTAGTACTAACACATGATGTAATCTTTTTGGTCGTTTGTCCTTAGAGTGTGTCAGTTGTTTGCAAAATTTGGGCGCACCCTGGCTTTGTGGTTGCACTTTGCTGAGTATAAAAATCTTTTAGTACTCAGTGATTATTTTTCTCTTAAGATGAGAGCATCATAACTCGTCACTAGTAACAGTCATGAGTAGGAATCCTGATTGAGCGGCCTGATAACGTTCAAGAAAAATGTGGTAATAGTCACTCCTATGACCCTTTATACCGATTCCACTTTACGACGTTTAGATTATGTTTATATATATCAGTCAGAATAATTCAATGGGCAGCGGTAAATAAGTACTAGAACTTGAAGTGAGGATATAACAGCCGGTAACTAGACACAGAGTGGCGCGCCGCTGTCACTGAGTCCGCAGGCGGCAGCCGCGGTGCGGCCGCTGGCGCGTCGCCGTAGCCGGTGCCCACTACTCCCGAGAGTAAACAGTTCAGTTTTGATGCAGCAGCGAGCTCTTTCGTGTAACTATTTCTGGGAGTTTTCGCTGTTAAATTTGAGTTCCTTCCACACTGATAACAAAGATAGCGGATATGCGGTATAAAATAAAAATAATTGGAGGTTGTTGGACTCGATCTCGCGACTGCTTACATACACGCTCGTAAACGCGACTTTTACCACGAGACCACGCGCTCATACAGTATTGCTCTGCGTTGAGAAGGAAGTAACACTTCCTCCTGATAGTACCGCATTCTACAGTGTTGCCAAATCGTGCATATCGCCGGACTTAGAATTCTGAGGGGCGATCGAGTTTATTGTCCACACTGCGCGACCGACTCGGACTTAGCCTCTGCGTCGGCCGGCCGGCGATCAATTTTTTTGTCTAAGACTGTACATTACTAAAGACAAATATCTTATTCTTATAACATGTTCCTAATATGTATGTAGCAGTGATTTTCCTTGCAAGGGGATCATCAGAAGCGTAAATAACGGATTTTGATGGTTCTCGGATACGTGGTAGAGGGACATATCCAGAGTACGAGGCTATCCGAGTTTTTAGCGACGGGCCTTGTTTTCCGAGAAAATTGCTGTTGAAGTTCACTGCGCGATGTAAGACGCGTAACGTTAGCTATGTTCCAACGGACCGAGCGTGGCGCAGCGGTTGTTTACAGCTTCCACGATGAAGGTACGGTGTTCGGGTCCTCTCCACGTTTCTGTGTGTCTTTCTTTCTTTTTTTTAAATCTGAATAGTCCGACATTTTTTCGTTTTATTTTACAGAATATCAAGAACTATTGTACGTTGTTTGAAGTTACTAAGAAATATTCAATTTTTCTGTAGTAATTCAATTAACATCCTTATTACAAAATCCCTCAGAGCTACTGAAGTCTCTGGGAGAACCAGCCATGACAAAACTGTTTCACCTAGTGTACAAGATGTGTGAGACAGGCGAAGTCTCCTCAGACTAAGAAAAATGTCATAATCCCCATTCCAAAGAAAGCGGCGCAGACAGATGTGGAAACTACAGAACCATCAGTTTAATAAGTCATGGTTGCAAAATGTTAACACGAATTATTTACAGAAGGATGGAAAAGGTGGTAGAAGCCGACCACGGGGAAGATCAGTTAGGGTTCAGGAGAAATGTAGGAACACGGGAGGCAATACTAACTTTACGGCTTATCCTAGAAGGTATATTAAGAAAAGGCAAACCTACATATCTAGCTTTTGTAGATTTGAAGAAGGCTTTTGACAATGTTGATTGGAATAAACTCTTTCAAGTTCTGAAGCAAGCAGGAGTAAAATATAGGGAGCATAAGGTTATTTACAACTTGTACAAAGACTAGACAGCGGTTGTCAGAGTTGAAGATCATGAAACGGATGCAGTGGTTGCGAAGGGAGTAATAGAGGGTAGTAGCCTTTCCCCAATTTTATTCAATATGTACATTGAGCAAGCTATAAAGGAAAGCAAGGAGAAATTTGGAGAAGGAATTAAAGTTCAGGGTGAAGAAATAAAAACATTGTGTTTTGCCGACGACATAGTAATTCTGTCAGAGACAGCAAAGGACCTGGAAGAGCAGTTGAACGGAATAGACAGTGTGTTGAAAGGTGCATATAGCATGAAGGTTAACAAGAGAAAAACTAGGGTAATGGATTACAGTCTCAGAAAATCAGGTGATGCTGAAGGAATTAGATTAGGTAACGAAAATAAAGGAGGTAGATGAGTTTTGTTACTTGGGCAGTAAAATATCAAATGATGGTCGCAGTACAGAGAATATTAAATGCAGAATGGCAATGGGTAGAAAAGCGTTCTTGAAAAAGAGAAATTTTTTAACATCGAATATTGATTTAAGCCTAAGGAAGTCCTTTCTGAAGGCATTTGTATGGAGTGTTGCCCTGTATGGGAGTGAAACATGGACGATAAACAGTGCGGACAGGAAGAGGATAGAGGCTTTTGAAATGTGGTACTACAGAAGAATGCTGAAGATTAGGTGGGTGGATCGCGTAACTAATGAGGAGGTACTGAACAGAATTGGGGAGGAAAGGAATTTTTGGCATAGATTGACTAAAAGAAGGGATAGAATGATAGGACACATTCTTAGACATCAAGGAATTGTGAATTTAGCGTTGGAGAGAAGTGTGTGGAGTAAAAATCGCAGAGGAAGACCAAGAGATGAATACAGTTAGCAGATTCAAATGGTCTTATGAGGAGATGAAGAGGTTTGCTCAGGATAGGGTAGGGTGGAGAGCTGCATCAAACCAGCCTCCGGACTGAAGACCACAACAACAACAACATTAAAAAATCTTACTCGCTTTCGCCTGTATCGCTTGCTATGTCACAACAGAAATCCGGATGCTATTTGTCGTAAAACTACCTGGTTGGACCTCGTATTTTTTCAGACTGCGCTTTAACCCATCCTTCGCCTCTCAACGGATAGAAACGGCACGTGGTTCGGATTCATAATTAAGCTGTAGCTCCTCTTTCCCCGGTTGTATAACTGGGGTAGGTTAGGGACACGCAAGTCGCCGAAGTGGCGTCCAGTTGAAAGACTTGCACCAGGTCATGAGCCACACGAAATTATTATTATTACTCTTTAAATTCAGAACACATGCTTTTTCGAAGATGATCAAATACGCATGGTACGCGTCAAAGTTAATGCACGAAAGGGGACCTTTATTTTTAATGCAAATAAAAGTTTTCTGGTATCGTTATTAAAACCTCGGTACACCTGAAAGACAGAGCTTTTATGAAATGTGCTTGGTGCTGTAAACCATTGTGTTTTTGCTGCTTTTACGACAAGTGTCATCCGGATATCTGTTGTGGTATAGCAAGCGATGTAGGTGATAGCGAATAAGATTTTGTAATGATGGGGTGAAAATTAAATTACTACAGCAAAATAGAATATTTCTTATTAATTTCACACAATGTACGTTGTTTGTCGATCTTTTGTAAAATAAAATGGAAAAATGTCGGTCTATTTTGAGTAAGGGAAAAAAAGAGGATCCTGAAATGTCTCAGCATGTAAGCTGAATACTTCATGCAAATAGAACTGTAAATATTCACAAAAAGTCAACTGTCAGAAAATATTTATTAATCGGGATAAAAGATAAAAGTACCAGGTTCATCAATGCATACTGCACTCATAAATGCTGTTCAGGAAACCAAACTTTTATTTAAACACCAATAGTACATAAATCAACATCATCTTCTTTGTTTGATCCAAATTGACTTACTTTCAAGCAGATGTTGCCTCCATACAAAGTCCATAATATTTTTCATATTGAGTATTGACATCAGATAACCGCTCATAGCATTGGCGTATCACCCATTTGACTAACGTAAAATATTCATTGCTAGTTTAGCTCACGTATACTAACGAAATAATTTATAATACAGATTACGTCATAATTACGTCACGACATGTGACACACAAATATCAGGGTTTTAGCATATTACATTTCATATAATACGTGTATATAATTAATTGGGTTAAAGGGAGACATTCCAAATATTTTGTTAATGTAATGGGAGGCGATGTACTGGCAGAAGTAAAATAGTGAGGACGGATCGTGAGACTTGTCGGGATAGCTCAGTGGTAGAGTGCTTGCCCACGAAAGGCGAAGGTCCCAGGTTCGAGACCCGTTTCCGGCACAGAATTTTAATCAGCCAGGAAGTTTCAAATCAGCGCACATTCCGCTGCAAATTGAAAGCTTCATTCTAGATAAATTTTAATTTAACATTACACATAGTTAAACATTATATGCTATTTTCATTAACTTTTCATTTGGTAAGCAAAATATTCTGAAATATAAAAATCGTTTTCAACTTATAGAATTTTCAGTGTAATTATTAAAAAGTTCAATGTAAAAGGGAACTGGAGCTTTTTCATATTAAATATTAATAAAATTGATAGAAAGTTGCGGCTCTGGAAGAAGAATTTGGTATTCTAATTATGTACGCATAGCAAGGAAAAAGTAGCACTTCATAAACTAAAATTTCACAACAGAATATATTAAAATGTTTATTAACTGTACCAATGATGCCATTAAAAGGTAACATCCTGTAATAAATAATCTACAACATAAAACCATTGCACGATTAATTTTAAATATTTTAGTATTAACCATCTTGCGGCGTTCAGGAGTAGCAGTAGTAAATACATTTCAGGAGGTGTTAGTATAGGTAAATTGCAATAAAATGCCATATGTCACGTGTCCAATTTTCGTTGAGAGTGTTATCCAAACAAACGTAAAGGAATGTTCAAAGTTCATTTTCAAAAATATCACCCCCAATTTCAGTGTTTTTTGACTTTTCTTGATAACACCAAATGTAGCTAAGTTCGTGTTTTGCTTTGTCTTAACGAAGGTTGCACTGTTCATAACGATCAAATCAGCTCTTGTGTTCACTTTTTCTTAGTAGAGTTTACCTTTCAACGATCCCCACTGGCAAAAATGCAAAGAGGTAACGTCCAGGAACCTTGGTAGCCAAGAAACGTACCCATATCTATCGGTCCATGTTCTGCGGAATGTTAGGTTTAGATGAAGTGTCAGCTGACGACTAGAGTGTGCTGGAGTCCCGTCATGTTGGAAGACCTTACGCATTCTCGTAGCCAAAGGAATCTCTTCCAAAGTGCTAGAAGCTCATATTCAAAAAAGTGTACGTAACGTGATCCATTAGGGCACCTCGATATAGACGGGCATGCGCATCCCACATTTTCGTTCAAAAATGTTCAAATGTTTGTTAAGCTTATGGGACTTAACTACGGGGTCATTAGCCCCCCAAAACTTACAAATTACTTATCAACTACCTTATACTAAGGCGGCACAAATATCCATACCCGAGGGGGGAATCGAATCCCTGACCGTAGTGGCCGTGCAGACCGTGACTGGAGCGCCTCAGTACCCTCGGCCACCGCGGCCGGCCACATTTTCGTTCGTTCGCTTCGACACGCGAAGGTAGCATAGAGCAATAAGTACGCTCTCAGCATGGTGGGCTGTGTAGCTTCCAATTGTTCTAATCGTGCAAAAAATTGTTTTCGTGTTTTTTTCGTTTCCAGTGGATGTTTAAAGCGTAAAATATGGTTAATAAACTGTCGTCGTAACAAGGTTTTCAAAACAATGCGAGGTGGGTTAGTTCATTCGTTGTTATGGACAATTTCTATAAATTGTAGACGATAGGTTTCAACACTTTTTTTTTCTTTTTCTTTTAGCGATGGATCCGACGCTACGAGCTACTGTTACAGACTTTTAATTATACGTGTATTGACGATAACAAACAATGTCGATATTTAGACAATAACAATACTGATTACTTTTAGCCGCGGTGGAGTAGCCGAGCGGTCTAAAGCGTCTCGCTGCGGAGTGCGCGGTTGCTCGCCGTGGAGGTTAGAGTCCTCCCTAGGGCATGAGTGTGTGTGTTTGTCCGTAGGTTAGTTTCCTAGGTTTAAGTAGTTTCTAAGCTACGGACTGATGACCACGCAGTTTGGTCCGATAGATTTACGGACATTTGAACATTTGATTACTTTTAAAAGAAGCATAGTGCTTTTTATTAATTATAATGGCTCATACGGCTCGTAACGATGTTTGAAGCTACTGCTACGTTAAAATGCACGCACTTCTGTGAGCCTATGACATAGCTACTTAACTCGTGGTCTACATGTTGTAACTGTTGTTTGTAGCAAATTTATTGATAAAACAATTTCTGATTCATTTTGAAAACAGATAATTAAAACAACATAGCTGACGGTTGGAAAGAACTGAATTGACAGTAAAATCAACCATTTTCAATGTTCCTAATACTCCATCACGATCAACAGTTCAAAAAACGACGAGAAAATTAATTTTTAGGCAAATATAAAATAAATATTGGAATGTAATTCCTAAGTTGACAAAAAGTTATGAATATGAACCTGTAGATGAATACAAAATGGTTGACATTCCAGAGTTCTGTCAAATAAAAAGAAAACTTGATTAGCATAAAAAAAGTTCTATTTGCTTAAAAATTACATTTTTAGTCAATCCACAAACCGTTATGAATCAAAATGTGGATGCAATGTATAGAAACATGTAATATGAAGTGCATATAATTTCAAAATTAAGATTTGTTAGTTCTTAAGAAATATGTAAACACTCGCATCGCAATGAGAATTTAAACTGTTAAATGACAAATCAAAACTCCTCCCGTTTAGAAATCTTTTACTGAATTCTAGTTTATCATGGTGACATACTTCCATATCTTGTGCGTTAAAAACATTTTATATTGTTTTTGAAAAATGCTCCATGGAAACGTAGCAACCTGGGAATGTATTCTGGAGCAAATTTATCGCATTGGTAAACGGAGAGTCAGCACATCTTTGGTAGTGCATCTAGCATCCCATAAAACTGAGCTGTCAAATACGAAAAAGTTGCTCACAATACACATCCAGATGGACAAATTCCAGAAAACATTTTTAACGATTTTTCAAACATAAAATTTATCACAGGGTGTATAATTTTTAATATAAATATTTATTTTCCTTTTGATATGTGTATTAGAAATGAATCGAGCATATTTCAAAGCAGTAACAGCTAAAAACCTCTGTCCTTGAATAGCTCATGTTTCCACTGCTTGGGACAAAAATAGCGGCGGAAGCTGGCGCTACAGCAGAATTCGATGCGCATGCCGTCTATATCCTACTGTCCTGTACGACAGAGAAGCGTTCTTGAAAATGTGCCTCCAGTTGCCAGTGGGTTTTCTTCGTATGAATTACGAGTGTTAATGATGACGTCACGACTGCAAATGGCTTCATCAGTGAAGAGTAAAACTGGGATTACTCGGCGATTTTCAAGGATCCAACGACAATTTTTTATGGTGTATCTTCATCTGCTGCTCGAAGAAGTTGAACGAGTTATAAAAGATACGAATGGACCCATGCATACGTGATGTTCGCCATACTCTTGTATGTGGAATACCGATGTGTACAGAAATTCTACATGTGAATGTTAAAGGACTGCGTTCTACCGGCTGAGTAATGTGTTGTGCTTCATCCACACTCTGATTGTCTGCAATTAGGACATCGCATGCCTTGTTGTCTACAAGAAGCAGCAGCGTTTCCATTACAAAACCTATGCACAAATAGCACATCGCTATATTCAGCCTGTGTAAATATTGCGGCATGTTTACATGGTATCTTTCAGTAGATTTGGCCAACAGAAGACAATGATAACTTAAATGTAAACTAAAGCACAACTTCACGTTGAACATTAACAGTTTGCTGCTGGCATTCGATAAACACGCCTATAGAAATCCATAGCAACGCTCGAAACGAAATTGTATTGAAGTCAGCTATATCTCTGTAGGAAATAAAATTGAACACAAGTTATACGGCACTTTTATTGCAATTAGTCTGTCGTAGCATCCCCAAAAATACGACGTTGGAACTTTCATAGTGGCAACTATTTATTCACAACCGATACGAAAGCGTTACATGTTTGCACCTGTTCACTATCCTTCAAAGTAGTCACCAGCTTTGTGTAGAATCCGTTGGCAGCGATTTGGAAGGCTTAGTATATCGTTAGCAGAGCCTGTTTTTGTACGAGTGGAGCCGTCTACAGGCTGTCGAATATCTGGAATAGTTCTGAAGCGAACGCCACGAAGTGGTTCATTCATCTTCGAAACACATCCACTTCTTCATTTCCGTAAATTCATGCTGAACCCATCGTGATGAAATTTTCGCATGCCCAGGCGTTTCTTCAGGATACGAAGCACAATCGTACGCGCTAATCCGGTTTCGTGAGTGAGCTCACGAATCGTCTGGTGGCGATTACTGTCCACTAACGCGGCAACAGTATGCACTTCTTCTTCAGAGACGCTAGGACGACCTGCTCGATGCATATCTGCCACAGTTTTTCGCCCTTCGTTGAAAGCTTGTATCCAACATGTCACTGTTCTTTGCGGCAATGCCGATTCAAATATTTGTGAAGCTTATGGGACTTAATTGCGGGGTCATCAGTCCCTAAACTTACAAACTGTTTATGAACTAGCTTATACTAAAGACAGCAAAAATATCCATGCCCGAGGGCAGATTCGAACCCCCGACGGAGAACGGTCTCGCGCATCGTAGCATAGCGCTGCGCTCGGCCGCTCCGCCGCGGCAATGCCGATTCTCCGCACCCCTCCTGAAGACCTAGATGACACTGTCGTGTTGTACGACCTCTGGCACATTCAGTCTTGATCCAGCTGCATTGTTCCTGTTTCGAAATCATAGTGACATCGTTTCGTTAGACCGCTCGCTCACAAGTGACTGTTTTTCCCTCGATTGTGCGCACGCCAGTGACGTGGAACGGGCGATTCCATTTACTCGGAGTTAAAGTAGACTAGCTGAAAACCCGGCTTTGCCCAGGTATTTATTTATTTATTCCTACCATTTCTCAGGTATATATTCTTTTGTATAAGGGATGTCTGTAGTATCTCTTGTGAATACAGTTAGTAAAGAAGTAACAGATTAAAACTTGGTGCGGTAAGGGGCGGTTTTCCACGAAGGTAACTGTTTATGTGCTCATATATCATGAACTACGTGTCGTACTGTGATACAATTTAGAACGTAAACTATATTTGTGTATACTGCCTGTAAAATTTACTGTGGCTACAATTTGTAGTGAAGAAATTATAAATTATAACGTCATACCGAAAGCCGTAGTTTTAGTCCATGAACAGCGGAACATTACTGTTTACGTGCTCATGTCTCATGAAATATGCACCAGAACGTGATACAATTTAGAAGCTACATTCAACTATATATGTGTATACTGTCTGTAAAATTTCCTGTCGCTACAATTTGTAGTGTTAAAATTATAAATTGTAACGTCATACTGAGATCCGTAGTTTTACTCCATAAACAGCTGAAAAGTAGTAAGCGAGAAACTTTTTTCCCTTCATCATTTTACTATGGTTGCCAGCGAGAAAAAGTTTAATAAAGTTTTGGAATTATGTTTAAGTTGGTTGCACGTCGCTAAGTACTGTCATTCTCATACAGTGTATTTCGAAAGTCTCACCGCATTATATGGCATTTTTTGCGTTTTCTTTTGGTTATGATGTAATATCTTTTGAACCATGTGCTGTATGTGATTCTTAACTATGCAGCAATTGTTACCTCACGGTAAGGAAGGGGTGTACCATCTTGGTTGAAATCGGTCCAATGGTTTAGGAGAAAATGAGCAGCATTGTCTCAATATGCAGCAGTTTGCCGCGCATCTCATTGTATATGACGTCATATCTCGTGAACTATATATCGTATGTAATTCTTACACTTACGACGACCGTCCTCATGGATTTAAGCTTACGTATACAAAATTGCATAAAGATTGGAACAAAACATTAGATTTGTAAACAACCAGGGCCGGCGCAAGGCACGTGCGAAACGTGCGGCCGCACGGGGCGGCACTTTCCGAGGGGCGGCAAATCTGCCGCCACCCTTTTTTTCTGTAGTACAAACTCAACATTCATTTCCAAGAGGGGATTCGAAATCAAACCTCGGAGGGAGCGGCTTCGGGAACTGTGGCATAGCGTCTCGACTACCTGCCGGCCGCCCCTGTTGAACAAGGGGAGGAAGGAGGGCTGATTTCTTCCTCGCCACTGTGGCAGCGCCGTCGTGTTTACGCCGGAAGGGAGCAGTCTGGCGCACACGCCAGTATTCTTATGAGTGGAGCGCTGCCAGCGTGTTACGCGTCTTGCGTTTACTCACAACTAATTTTGCAGGAGACGAAATCTAATTTGTAAATTCGAATGCAATGGTCGATACTGCGGTTATATGTTAAGCCTGAAGCAATTTTGCTAAGCCCTTCTTTTATTCTTCCCACGCTATTGAAAAAGTTGTTAAACATTACTGCAGACAAACATGTTCAACACCTACAATGGCTAGAAGTATTCCGAATGGGTAATTACAAGGGATAAAGACATTGATAATAAGCCTGGCGTAAGTTGGGTTTCGAGGTATTTTTGAAAATATTTGCTATCCGTTTCTCAGTGATAGCCGACCGTTTTGGTTTTTGAGCCCTGAAACACCTGTCTCCGCCTGCATGAACACAATTAAACTCTGACCAGCACTTTTGTGTGACGATACTACTCACACACTATAACTTTGCCAACATTCATTTACTGTATAATGCGTGTGAATCCATGTTTCGTCTAAGTAGACTACTGGTCGCTTTGATTCTGATGAAAACCTGAGAAAGTATGGTCTTTTAGCAACAATGCCTTCTCGTTCAAGCGAAAAAAAAAAAACAAACATTAATTTTGATACCCTGTAAAACGAAAATCCATAGACAGAACATTGCTTCTAAGGGTTTCCTTGCTAGCTATGAAGCTCATTTCTGTTTGACAAAAGTTGTGCAGTTTTCGCAAAGTTCGTATTTCTTGCTATTGTTCGTAATGCTATAAATTTACTGCCTGATAATACATTTATCCATATCAACGTTCACATACTTACTGTGAGCTTTTTGCTTATCTTCTTGGGCGCTAGTTTAACCGTAGCCTCGCTGTACTGTACCTCATCACGTGATCTACAGTAGTTCCTGGCACTGCCGCGTCACCACTTCACCTTTCCAGACAATAGATATTGTTGCGTTCTCTACAACGAAAACTAAAGAAATCGTTTCGATAGTTGGCCGAGAGAGTCAAGATTGATAATAAGCACTTTCGTTGCGTTTCACAAGAACAGAAGAATTGGTGCATCCGAATTTCTTGCAACTTGGGATGTAACAGGTACGTGCTTTTCATATAACCTACCATTAGTATTGCGCATGCACGTTACTCATAAGTTAGAATTTTTCTCCACCAAGAATGCAGAATAGGAAATTTTATTTTCTTATGATCCGTTACTCAAAAAATTGGCAACTCGGCAAATAAGTACACGTCATCCCAATAGCTAGAATGAAAATAAAGCGCAGAAAAGTGACGTGATACGGCGATGACTAATTTGTTACTCCTTTTTCCATAATCAGACACGACAGAAATGACACATGCAAATTACGCCAGATAGCGAGTGTCAGTTCTTTGAAATGAATATCCGCAGTGCAGTAAGTTAATATATTTCGACTAGCATCAGTACCCGTCGATTCCCGAGTATGTATTTATTGCATTATTATGTTACTCCATCTCCTTATTCTTCCTCTCTACATTGCCTTCCGCCCCACTCTTTGGCCGTTTCAACTGTTTTTATTTTCCATATCTTCATAGATTTCTGGCACAGAGCGGCTATTCTCAATGCTTTGAGTTATGTTTACATCTATACCGTCGTGCTGAACGTAACTGTCAACATGACGGTTTAGATGTAAGCACATATTAAAAGCTTTGAAACTGGCCACTCAGTGGCCGAAACCTAGGTATATCTGAAAAGTAAAAACAAAAATTTTAATTGATTGCTGTGCTGACTTTTCCTACAGATTTGTAGATTTGTTTAAATAAAATTTCACAAACGTTAAAAAAAATCGGGGGGGGGGGGGGGGCGGCAATTTAGCACCTCGCACGGGGCGGCACTTGGGCTTGCGCCGGGCCTGTAAACAACACGTAAAAATATACCGACACTCTGCTTTATATATTAGATATGTCAACAACGTGTGCTACCAGCGACAATAGTAGATTCCATTATATAGTATCTCCACAGCAGAGTTGTCACTATTTAAGTTCCAACCCTCATACTTACTGTTCTTCCTTAAAAACCGATGTCTAGACAGTTATTTTTCCCTCGCTCTATTTGTCAGTGGAACAGGGAAGAAAATCACTGGTAGTGGTTCGAGGCACCCCACACCACGCTCCGTTTAGTGGCTCGCCAAGTAAGTTCAGAGATGTAGTGTGAAGATTGTTCCAACAATGTACTTTTCTCTCCGCAGTCTCCGAGATATCCTTCGTTTCCCGCGGTGGAATGGCCGATCAATCTGAGAGGCCTTGCTGCGGAGCCCGCGGCTGCTCACTGACGGAGGTTCGAGTCGTCCCTTGGGCATGAGTGTGTGTATTGTCCTTAGGTTAAGTTAGTTTAAGAAGTTTGTAAGCCTAGGGACTGATGACCGCAGCAGTTAGATTTACAAACATTTGATTTTTATCCTTTCTGGAATGCTAGTCCCCGCCAGGTCCTACGATTTTAATCTGTCACTTTCCACTTCTTTCATCTCTGGAAGTGTTGCTATGAAAAGTATCCGAGTAGCACCGCTGTTCGGAATCCACGTTAAACTCTAGATCCCCCAATAACTGCAATAACTAGCTGGGTAAGTCATTTCGAAGGTCGGAGGAAGGCAACGGCATATCACATCCAAACAGGACCATGTATAGTAAAGCACTGTGGAGTTCAAACCAGTCTTCGGACTGTTGACTGCTTTACCTTTTTTCTAGTCCTGCAAGTTAGGTAGGGGAAGTTTTGTGCAGTTTGGAAGGTAGGACACTAGTTAATGCCGAAAGTAATAGCATGATGACGGGCCGTGAGTCGATCTTAGGTAGCTCAATCAACAGGGCATTTGCTCGCGAAAGGCATAAGTGCTTATCCGCCAGTCATTTTTAATATGCCTGTAAGTTACATTGAGAAATATTATCATGGCATATGCTAGAGCTGTGCTTTCCAATGTTTCCCGCGATGACGTCCAAAACCTGTTTTGAAAAATTGTGATCCAGTATGTATAACCACTAAAGTGATATAAAAATTACGCGTAGTTTAAAATGACGTTAATGTGAGAATACTTTACTGAGTAAGATTCTAAAAACGGTGAAGAGATCATAATAATTACGATTTATTTAGTTATTAAATAAAAGAAGTAACATTTTGGCCAATAAGAAATTTATTTTGCAGAATTTATATGGTGAAATTAATGAATTTTTTGGTATGGTTTGTGTCTTGCTGCTAACGCTTTGTACTATACCTGGATTTAAGCTTCTTAGTTTAGGGCGTATGTAATTCGTTGTCAACGCAAAGATTTTTCCATTGTAAAAAAGGTTAAAAATGGACACTTGCTACAGCAAATAATTGTGAGTTTCAATAATTTCTTCAAAGCCATATTTAGAACTACTCGTTGCTCTACCTTTATTGTGATCCAAAATAGTATAGGATTGAGTATTCAAAGAAAATTTTCGCGTGATAGTTCTATAATAATAATAATTTCTTGTGCCTCATTGGCCTGGTGCAAGTCTTTCAATTGGACGCCACTTCGGCGACTTGCGTGTCCCTAGCCTACGGTAGTCATCCAACCGGTGAAAAGAGACCTGAGACCTACAGCTTAACGTGAAATCCGAACCACGTGTCGTTTCTGGTGACTTCTCACATCGTTGAGAGTTGAAGGATGGGTTAAAGTGCAGACTCCAAAAATCCGGCGTCCGTCCGGGTTTTGAACCCGCGACCCTTCGGTTTCAAGTCGGTTTCAAGTCAAGCACTTTACTCCAAGACCACCGTGACCTACCGCGTGATAGTTCTATCAGAGAGACTTTCTCAGATTCTTTATAACGTTGTCCTCTGCGAACCTGTTATTTATCCACAAAATTTCATCTGGAATTCTAGGGAAGTAACTCCTAAAACTAGTACCAATTTTAGATTATGATCCTGCGTGAACGAACAACTTTCAGTTAGCCTGTAATAAAAATATCATTTCATATAAGTCTTAAGCTCAAAACATTAATCCGTAAACATTATTTTAAATAAAAAAGATAGAGTGTCACTATTACTTTTCTTTATTGGGTGAAAAATAATGAAAATAACAAGACGTACGGAGTACACTTTTTCAAGTCTATAAGATGCTATAAAAGTGATCCGGCGACCCGCCTGAATTGTTCACACTAGTTGGCAGCAAACCACAGTTTGAAAAAGACTGTGCTGGAGGACATTACAAAGCAAGTCATGTTACAATGAACTAGAAAAGAGTCATATAGACATAAAATAAAAACATACGATGCTGGCTATCAAAAATGCAGCACCAAGAAGTGCCAGGGGTACCACAGTCAAATTTACTTGGGAGATAACAGGTTGTACAAGGACCACGTGACCGAAAATAAAGTCGTATCCCCACCTAAAGTAAGGAAGAAGATGAAACCGATATTGAGTGTTGCCGCCGATGACAACTATTGGCACCCCTCTGCAAATGCTGTTGGGATATAGCAGACCATATGCTAACTCATATGGCCAATGATTATCTGGTGTAGCCAGTGTTGCCAGATGTAGGGAATTTTCCCTACACGTAAGTACTTTTAAGCATTAAAATCATGCAGAGAATTTTCATCCAAAAGTCCCCGACGCGTAGGTACTTTGGAAAAATTTTACAATCACCGACACAGGCCTAGAGGGTAATGTTGGCAACAGAACAGCTGTCAGCACGCGGGTATGAAGCCGACCAATTGTGGCAAAGTTTGAAGTAACCAATGATATTTTAGACGGAATAGTTGTTTTCTGTTCTTAGTAAACAATATTAATTTGAAAACTTTGTTTAAAACACATTAAAATTGACGGGAAATATGATTTCAATGTATATCAGGGAATGAAGAGTCGGTTTGGAAATAGTGTTAGAAAATGTCAGGACAAGAAAAATTCATTGTGTCCATGAACGAAAGACGTTTTATTACCTTGACTAGACTTATTTATTTACGTCAGGACGATATACTAGTTACTACTTGTAAATGAGAAGATGCTGACAAGAAAACGCTAAGACATTTGCGACAGCCAACGTTATAATGAATAAAGCGCTAGATATTCGTTGTCAACTTAGTATTACTCTTGAAAATCGAATCGTGTAGAGTGACGACTTTCTTTTTTCTGCTGACCGTGAACTAAATAATTACTACTGTTGCTACTCTATGGTTGATAGTGTCTCGATGTATCCTTGTCTGGTCAATAAATCAGTTATCCTCTTAACAATGCACTCGGAATTAGCGACCTATTTGGGGAAACTAATTAGTGCTGTTCCTCTCTATGGTTGACAGGTTCTTGATGTACCCTTGTCCAATCGATAATTCAGTAATCCTCTTGTAACAGAGCACTTGGAATTCGCAGCATAATCTACACCTGACTCCATGAATCAGTAACGATCAGTCACTGGAAAAACATATCTAGCAAGTGAAGCATGATGCCAAATATTTATTTTAAAGTTTTTCAAAATTGTAACATGTCACATTAATGAACTGGTTAACCTCTGCTGGCCGGACTCCTGGATTCAGCCCTTCCCAGACCCAAATCCTGGCTACGACCGTGATATAGGGCATTAATGAGGTAGTAGGGAGAAAGTAGGAAAAACGTAGGTACATTTTTGTGAGACTGTAGGTATTTTCTCTCTCTGCCATCTGGCAACACTGAGTGTAGCAGTGGATGTGTAACTTGGGGAACCGTTTCATAATCATCGAACTGACTTTTTGATAGGCGACAGATCGTCAGAACAACGAGGCCAAGGTAGCAATGAAACCCGGTGGGCGGCGAAGATGTCTTGAGCTGTCCCGGTACGTGCCACTTGTAGTTAACGATTAACTTGTTGTAATGTGGGCGTCGGCACGTTGCTTATGTACGGGAGGCGTGACGCCGGCTGCTTAGCATACCGGCAGTGCGTGCTAGGGGAGGGGGCGCGTGCGGCAGTGGAATACAAAACACCCTCACCGCGCTGTCTCCAGACGACGTGGTGGGGCACGCAGATTCGCGAGTCGTCGCAAAAAACAGTGTCGCTCCGTTCGGGTGTCCATGCCCGTTCATTGCGCCGTCGTCAGCTCCCATGACATGCGTCTGCGCTGAAATGCTAATCGTGTGCATTTACGGTCGCCGTAAATTCCTGCTGGAAATGCCACCTGACATATTGTTCCTTGTGGGATTCTTATTTTGTGTGGAAATTGTAATTAGTCAATATACATATATAAAAATTGAACGAGGGACGTGTGTCCGTTTATTTCACTTGGTAGCCAAAATTATTCATCTACATCTACATGGAATACTCTGCAAATCACATTTAAGTGCCTGGCAGAAGGTTCATTGAACCACCATTATACTATTTATTTTCCATTCCATTCTCGAATAGCGCGCGGGAAGAAAGAAACCTGAATCTCTCCGTTCGAGCTCTGATTTCTCGTATTTTATTCAGATGATCTTTTCTACCAATGTAAGTGGGAGACAACAATGTATTTCCGCATTCGGAGGAGAATGTTGGCGATTGGAGTTTCGTAAGTGGCCCACGCCGCAGCGATATGCGCCGTTGTTGTAATGATTCCCAACCCAGATTTCGTATCATTTCCGTAACGCTGTCTCCCCTGTACCACGACAATACGAAACGATCTGCCCTTTTTTGGACTCTTTCGATGTCCTCCCTCAAACCCACCTGATAAGGATCCCACACTGGGCAGCAATACTCCAAAAGTGGACGGACAAGTGTAGTGTATGCAGTTTCTTTTGTAGTTCTGTTGCTTATTTTAAGGGTCCTGCCAATAAAGCTCAGTCTCTGATTTGCGTTTCCCATGACATTATCTACGTGTACTTTCCACTTTAAGTCTGAAGTAATAGTAATTCCTAGGTATTTTGTGGAGTTTACGGCCTTCACTTTTGATTGATGTGTCTTGTAAACAAAGTTTAATGGATTTCTTTTCGTACTCATGTGGATAACTTCACACTTCTCATTATTTTTACACCATACTGATATCTTATTCAGATCGTTCTGCAGTTGGTTTTGATCTTCAGATGATTTTACTAGAGGGTAATTAACGGCGTCATCGGCAAACAACCTAAGAGAGCTACTTAGATTTTCTCCTAAATCGTTTATGTAAATAAGGAACAGCAGAGGACCAATAGAACTACCCTGTGGAACGCCCGATATCACCTCTGTTTTAGTCGAAGTCTTACCATCTATTACTACTAACTGTGTGCTCTCTGACAGGAAATCCCCTATCCAATCGCAAATTTGGGGCGATATACCATAGCCCGGCAATTTAATTAAAAGCTGTTTGTGAGGTACGATGTCAAAAGTGTTCTGGAAATCAAGAAATACGGAATCGATTTGCGAACCCTTGTCGATAGCACCCATCACTTCGTGTGAATAAAGAGCTAGTTGTGTTTCGCATGAACGATATTTTCTAAATCCGTGTTGACCTTAGGTCAATAGATCGTTCTGTTCCAGTTATTCATAATATTTGAATACATGATATGTTCCAAAACCCTGCTGCAGACCAATGGCAGTTATGCATGAGAATAGCCTTTAGGTTCGCGGTATGCACTATGGTGTGTTGGTCGTGGTGTGTGGCGGTTGGTGAGTGTGGCGAACAAGAATCCGTAAAATATGGAGCAATACGAAATTGAACAGATGCTCAAAGACAAAAAGACTCAACGATAAAACGATGGGAAACACAGACATACATTAACTGAGCATTAACTACAACGGTAATACACCAATGATCTCAATATAAACACTGGAAAGACAACTGTAGGGCTTAGGATCAAAACACTGAAAACTGGATTTGAGAGACAAATGTACGTCGAGCGTCACGGTTTTATAATAGTACCATCTTCACATTATCTTTGAGTTCACTGCAATACACAGACTGTAACATACGTTAATGTATGTCTGTGACGGAAAGTTCGTAAGTCATTGATTACTTTGGTTCAGCGGACAGTATCGCGTTACTAACAGATAAATACCATTCAGTTAGGTGAATAATGAACATCTGTGTTTGTCGCCATAGTGCAGGAAAGGACAAACTGAGGAGATGTTAGTTACATAGCACACCAAATAACTAATAGATGCCGATGCTTCGTTTTTTCATTCTCATAACTGTCGTGTAATACACTACAACAAGGGGTACAAGCTTACTTACAGCATCGGCGAAGTGTGCTGATGTTGACAACGGCCGTTAAATGCTCTTTCAAAAATCAGTCATATAGAATGAGGTGAATAATTCTTTATGTTCACGATTAAATAAATAATTTATGCTGTTCTATTCATTAAATTAAACATCCCCATAAAGCAAATAGTTCTTTGCCAACGATAATAAACTAAACCGCTGCCACTGCAAGTAAAATTTAACCCAGGTAGGACACAGCAATTTTCTTTTCTTCCTAGTTGTATCTCATATGCTTTGCAATGCCCTGTAAAGAAAATATGTGCATCTTTCGACGGGTATAAGCATTAAATTGTGTGTAGAGTAGAAATATCTATGGAGTGAGCGTTGCGTTCTGCGCATCTTCTCAACATTAAGCTGGAATTACCACGTAATATTGAGACAAATTCACTCTTTCTTCACATTTATTTACTCTTACAATTGGTTTGTACCTCATTGACTGCAAAGAAGTCCCACCTCCTTTTCGCAGACCAACCACATAACATAAAATATAATCTAAATAAATGTGTCACAGAAGCAACAAGAAAGTTGAGGAAGCATCGCTAAAAGGGCCATTTACACATAGTCACCCATCTTAACCGAACAAAAAAGGAACAAGTAAATTTTTCCCAATATCACGTGTCATTTCCACCTTAATGATGAGGACACAAAATCTGTTCTGTGCATCGGAATGCTCACTGCAGAGATATTTCTGCTTTGTGTCTGCCACTAGAGATAAATACACACGCGAGAAACAAACTCATCAGAATCCTGTCTGCTTTCATAATTGTTAGGTACAATATTGTGATTAAAACTTGTAATTACTTACTTTTGGTGCGGACTACATTAAGATAGAGAAGGGCGTCTTCTTTTGCAGAGATTTCAACTTCGTGATTTACGGAGTAATCACTGCAGGACGTGGAGACATGTATTAGCTGATACTGCTAACACAGTCAAGACAATTCACTGGAAATACCATAATTAATGGAAATTTCTATTCAGATGATCAGATGACGCCATTCCTTCAACGATTACCCAGACTTACTTCATCGGACATAGACACCACCATGACGTCTTATTTAAACGGACATGAACTGCTCTGTTGATTGAATTACCAGACTTTCAGCATTCGTCGAGTTTTCGGTAATAGGAAGCACTGCATACAGATTAACTACATTGTCCACAGTGAAACACTGCAACATACGAATACTTCAGCATACACTTACGGTGAAAGATAAAGAATTTAGTACTACAGCACAGAACCAATACATGGCGCTGTTATTATTATTACTATTTATCATCTCAACGATAGAAGTGTTTTCAGAAGTTTACGTCAAACAGACAATTTCACACAGTCTTACGTTATGAACGCAATCTAACATTGAAATTACATCGTTTCGGAGTGTGGACTTTCACTTTTTGTTGCGAAGCACGGGCATATAAGCTGTTGTTGTTTTTGTTATGGTCTTCAGTCCGGAGACTGGTTTGATGCAGCTCTCCACCCTACTCTATCCTGAGCAAGCCTTTTCATCTCCTCATAAGAACGGCAACCCACATCCACTTGAATCTGCTTACTATACGCGTCTCTTGGTCTCCCTCTGCGATTTACGATTCCCCGATGTCTAAGAATGTGTCCTACCAAGCGATCCCTTGTTTTAGTCAGGGTATGCCAAAAATTCCTTTTCTCACCAATTCTGTTCAGTACTTCTTCATTAGTTATGCGATCTACCCACCTAATCAATTCTTCTATAACACCACATTTCAAAAGCCTCTATTCTCTTCCTGTCCGCACTGCTTATCGTCCATGTTTCACTCCCGTACAAGGCAACACTCCACACAAATGCCTTCAGAAAAGACTTCCTTACACTTAAATTAATATTCGATGTTAGCAAATTTCTCTTTTTCAAAAATGCTTTCCTTCCCATTGCCATTCTACATTTTAAATCATCTGTATTGCGACCATCGCATGTTATTTTACTACCCAAGAAACAAAACTCATCTACCACCTTCATTGTTTCGTTACCTAATTTAATTCCTTCAGCATCGCCTGATTTTCTAAGACCGCATTCCATTATTTTTGTTTTGCTCTTGTTAATGTTCATTTTATACGCCCTCTTCAACACACTGTCCATTCCATTCAACTGCTCTTCCAGATCCTTTGCTGTCTCTGACAGAATTACAATGTTATCAGCAAAACGCAATGTTTTTATTTCTTCCCCCTGTACTTTAATCCCTATTCCAAATTTTTCCTTGCTTTCCTTCACCGCCTGCTCGATGTACAAATTGAATAACATCGGAGAAAGGCTGCAACCCTGTCTTACTCCTTTTCCAACTGATGCTTCCGTTTCATGCCCTTCCAGTCTAATAACTGCGGTCTGGCTTTTTTACAAGTTGTAAATAACTCTCCTTTCCCTATATTTTACCCCGGCTGACTTCAGAATTTGAAAGAGTGTATTCCAGTCAACATTGTCAAATGCCTTCTCCAAATCTACAAAAGCTAAAAATATAGGTTTGCCTTTCCTTAATCTATCTTCTAAGATAAGACGTAAAGTGAGTATTGCCTCCCGGTATCCTATGTTCCTCCTGAATCCAAACTGATCTTCCCCGAGGTCAGCTTCTACCAGCTTTTCCATTCTCCTGTAGATAATTCGTGTTAATATTTTGCAACCATGACTTATCAAACTGATGGTTCTGTAATTTTCACACCTGTCTGCGCCTGATTTCTTTGGAATGGGGATTATTACATTTTTTTAAAAGTCTGAGGGTATTTCGCCTGTCTCACACATCCTACACACCAGTTCAAATAGTCTTGTCATGGCTGACTCTCCCAGAGACTTTAGTAGCTCTGAGGGTTTGTCATCTACTCCAGGGGCCTTGTTCCGACCTAGGTCTTTCAAGGCTGTGTCAAATTCATCTCTCAGTATAGCATCTCCTATTTCATCTTTATCTACTTCCTCTTCCCTTGCTACAACATCGTCTCTAAGTTCATTTCCTTTGTAGAGCTGTTCTATGTACTCTTTCCACCTTTCAGCTTTCCCTTCTTTGCTGAGAACTGGTTTCCCATCTGAGTTCTTGATATTCGTGGAGTTGCTTTTCTTGTCCCCAAATGTCTCTTTTATTTCCCTGTAGGCGGTATCTACTTTTCCCCTTCTTATACATTCTTCTACAGATTTGCATTTGGCTTCTAGCCACTCCTGTTTAGCCATTTTGCACTTCCTGTCAATCTCATTTTTTAGTTGTCTGTACTCCATTTTGCCTGTTTCATTTACTGCATTTTTATATTTTCTCCTTTCGTGAATCAAATTTAGTATTTCCTGTGATATCCAAGGATTTTTGTAGGTCTTTCCTTCCTACCTATTTTGTCCTCTGCTGCCTTCACTATTTCATCTCTCAATGCTACCCATTCCTCTTCTACTGTTTTATTTTCCCCTGTTTCTGTCAATTGTTGCCTAAAGCTCCCTCTGAAATTCTTAAGAACCTCACGTTCCTTCAATTTATCCAGGTCCCATCTCCTTATTTTCCTACCTTTTTGTAGTTTCTTTAGTTTCAGCCTACAGTTCATAACCAACAAGTTATGGTCAGAGTCTATATCTGCCCCTGGGTATGTTTTACAGTTTAAAACCTGGTTCCGGAATCTATGTCTTACCATTATAAAATGTATCTGATACCTTCCGGTGTCTCCTGGTCTCTTCCACGTATACAACCTTCTTTTGTGATTCTTGAACCAGGTGTTTGTTATAACTAAATTATGTTCTGTGCAAAATTCTACCAGGCGGCTTCCTCTTTCATTCCTTTTGCCCAGACCATATTCACCTACTATCTTCCCTTCCCTTCCTTGTCCTACTACCGAATTCCAGTCTCCCATCACAATTAAGTTTTCCTCTCCCTTTAATTGTCTGAATAATTTCCTTTAGCTCCTCATATATTTCTTAGATCTCCTCATCATCGGCAGAGCTAGTTGGCATATAAACCTGTACTACTGTTGTCGGTGTTGGCTTTGTATCTATCTTGACAACGATAATGCGATCACTGTGCTGGTCATAGTAGTTTACCCGCATTCCTATTTTCTTATTCATTATCAGTCCTACTCCTGTGATACCCCCAACTGATTGTGTATGATAAGAAATAAGATAAGTTAAGTAATACAGTTACCACTGATGATGGGCAACGCCATAAACTAGTCCAGCAAAATCAACAACTTTTTTTCTTTATTGTAATTTTGAAACCCATGTACAACACAGTCCAGGATGGCAGCAGCCTCATACGCCGCTCTTCAGCCGCGAGTTATAAAACTCTATGTTTTACTCCTGTATTAATAATTAATACAGGAGTATAACATAGTGAAATTTTAAAACTTGAGCAAGTTGAAATATTGAAGATATATTGAACATGAAAGATGCTAAAAACATATAGTATGATAAATATCTGTGCCACGTCAGTCAGAAAAACACACTGAGAAACAATCCACAGAATAGGATGACCATAACGGAGAAACGGATAAAACTGACGAGAGTGACACTTGTCTGAATACAGCGGACGCACTGTAAAAATACACTGAAGACACTCACAACATTGTACGAAGCACTGATTACAGGTGGAAGGGAGGGTGGGAGGGTTGGAAATGCGTGAGGGGGGGGGAAGGAATGGGGTGGGGAGAAGTGGGGAAGGAGAGTAGGGAATCAAGGGAAGGGGGTGGGAGAGGAAAGGAGGGGAGGGGAAGGGGGCATTGTATCCCATGGGGAGAGGATCAGGGTTGGTAGGAGGGATAGATTTCAGGACGGAGGGCGTCATCTGATAAGGGGAAGTGGCGGCAGTTACCCTGGAAAAGGATGTGCAAAGTGTTTAGTTGAAGGGAGGGAGGGATGCAGTGGTGAAGGCGTGGCAGAGGGCTGGGATTGATAAGGATGAGGTATATCAGGGGGTTAAAGGTATCTATTTTGCAGTAAATGTAAAGGAGCTGGATATGTTCGAGAAACTGTAGGAGGTGGGGGAACGGGATGAGGTCGTACAGGATCCATGTGGGGGAAGGGAGGCGGATGCGGTAGGTGAGGTGGACAGTGTACTGTTCAAGGGTCTTGTAGTAGGTGGAGGAAGTGGAAACCCAGGTGGGATGGAAGCTGCAAAGGACGGGACACTAGATTGATCTACAGGTTTATAGGGTAGTGAACGGGTTGAGGCTCCATGTTTGGCTGGAGAGGAGTTTGAGGAGGTTGAGGCAGAACATTGCTTTCTGATGCACTGTGCGGAGTAGGGGTCTAGGAGAGGGACCAATCGAGGTGAGGGCGAAGTATTTAAGGGTGGCGGAGTGACGAATGGGACAATCGTGGAGGATTCGGTAAAAATAATGGAGGTGGAAGGAGGGGGTGGTGCAACCTATGATGATTGCCTGGGATTTGTCAGGATTGATGGAGAGGAGCAACCAGTTACACTATACAGCAAATTCAGTGTGGAGATGGACAGGAGGCTGTGGTTTGGGCATATCTGCAGAGTAGATGAAGTAAAGGTGGGGAGAGAGGACAGATCCTTGAGGCAACCTGAGTACAGGGTAGAACAAATGGGAGTTGGCGTTGCAGCCTTAGGAGGGGCGATGGGTGAGGAACGAAACAATGTGTGAGACATAATTACCAGGAAGGGTACAAAACTGAAGTTTGAAAAGGAGACCGGAATGCCAGACACGGTCGTAGTCTTTCTCGATATCAAGGGAGACAAAGATGGCTGAGCGACCTTACTTAAGCTAGATAGACAGAAGATGGGTGAGGCTGGTCATCGGCAGAAAAGGAAGGTCGGAAGCTACGCTGGATGAACTGATGTTGGTGGAGGTGTTGATGGATACAGTGGGAGAGGATAGTTTCCAAGACCTTGCTGAACACGGAGGTGAGACTGATGGGACAGTGGCAGGAGATCTGGGATGGGGGTTTGTCGGGTTTGGGAAATATTCGGTTGCTGGAGATCTTCCACAGGTCAGGGTAGAAGCTGGTGTACAGGATGACATTGTAGAGGGAGGCTAGAGTGGCATGGAAGGAGGGGAAACAGGCCAGAAGCTGCTTGTAGATTAGACGGTCGTCACCAGGAGCGGTGTTGAGTTTGTGCGAAGTATAAACTGGGTGTCGTGTGCGATGATATGCGTGTTTAATTCTGAGGGAGGAATGTACTCCAAGTACTGGAAGCGAGATGTGAGCGGGGGAGTGAAGGTATCGGTACGTTCGTGGACATCAGGAAAGAGGGAGTAGTCAAAGTGAAGATTATTAGGAATGGAGAATATCGGAGAAGTAGGAGGCAACATATTCGGCGTTACTGCCATCGTCAGGGAAAGGACGGTTTTCATGAATGAGTGGGTAATGGGAGTGCAATGACTGCCTGTAAGGTGGCGGAAGGGCTGCCAGTACTCGGAGGAGTTGACAGGGAACTTTGCATTTAATAGGGTGCATGTCTGACCTAAATCCCGACGTTTCTTCGCCAACAAAAGCTTTCTTATGTGACGTTGGATTTGTCGATTGCATGTGAGTGTATCCCGGTCATTGGTACGTAGGAAGGTACGGTAGAGGCAGCGGGATTCACGAAGGAGAAGGACGGCCTGTAGAGGAAGAGTAGGGCGTTGGGGGCAGATGGCTTTGGTGGGAATGTGGGCCTGGACCGCGTCAGCAACGGTCTGGTGAAGGAAGTAGGAGGCATGGTCGATGTTGGCGGATGTGTGGAGGGGAAAGGGGTGGCTTGCAAACGAGGTATCAATGGATCGCCGGTGGGCATCCCAGACGGTACGGGAGTAGTCATGGATGAGTTTAGGAGGGGCTGCAGGACGAAGTGCGCGGGCGGGGAGGAGGCGGTGGTCAAGGGTGAGCAGGACAGGGGCGTGGTCACTGCCTGTTAGGTCTAAGACTTCCGCCGTAAGACGCCCGAGGAGGTTACGAGACGCCAGGACGACCTCGAGGTAACTGTTGCTTTGAAAGTATCATTTTTTTCTGATGTCCCCTTTTCCTTACTTCTTTATAGTAATGTCTTTGTGATGAGTAAGTTGCAATGTTAAAAAAAAATGACTTGTTTGTCTGTCTTTGTTATTGAAGAGCTAAACAATGTGATAAAGTTTAGTCATTATCAGTAAAATTTCTTCATTCTAAGCGCAGTGTATTAACTCCTTTTTACAGACTACCAATACAAACCACAGGCGTTAACGATAATAAACAAAATTAAGAAAGAAAATCACTGAAATGACGCCACCGCCGAAGCTCAGCAGGTCGACGGGACGAGAGACTGAGGTCGGCGGCAATCGCATAGGTCGTGAAGGAGCGATCGATATGAGAAGGGAAGTCATAAGAAAGGGGAGCGGTGCTGCGGATATAAATGGTGGCTATCAACTAATAACAACAAACAGCTCATGTAAAATATTTAATTAACTACAAAGGTCAACAACAAACTATTTCAGACCTTTTTGCGTCAGAATAACTTAGTTTGTCTGATGAAGATGTGTGATTAACGTAACTGAATTCCATTTTTTGTATCACATAATCATTTTTTTTAAATGGTACATAATACAATAGTGACATGTACATCACATTTCATAACATAACATTCCAGTGAGATGCGTCTGTATTCTCTAATTTCACCTTCCTCCGCTAGATGACGTTGGTTATTTATACGTACGAGCATTAACGTGTCTCATTTCGTATTTGAAGTTTGCAGCTGGAGGTTCAATGGCTAGACGCCACCCCGACAGAAAGTGGGATTTTCATGGCATGACTAACGCCGCTCTACACAAGAGTATCAGAAGAACAGGTCTCGACAAATTGGCCGTGGAAATGCCGGAAGAAAATTTCAAAAATCGTACAAAGGTAATACTTCTTCCAAAAGGCTTGATTCTTTTTTTTTAACCCTACAGAAAGGTGCAAGAAAATAACCAGGCCGCTGACCTCGAACAAAGATATACGGACCTCATCGACGGAACCATTTGTTTTATTTGTAGGTCCAAAGCCACAGAACGAAAATAACGTGTCACAAATGCCAATCATAATTATGCAACTACCACTGTCAAATGACATGTGATGTACTGGTAATGGAGAATACAGAGGGGATGAAGAGACCGATTTCACAAGACATGATCGCAAGCATTTTTTATTTCAAGATATCATTTTTCTGATGTCCCTTTTTCCTGACTTCTTTATAGTAATTTCTGTGATGAGTAAGTTACACTGTTAAACAGTGACTCGTTTGTCTGCCTTTATGATTCATTGAAGAGCTAAACAATGTGGTAATGTTTGATTATTATAAGTAAATTTTCTTCATTCTAGACGCGGTGTATTAACTCGTTTAACAGACTACCAATCCAAACCTCAGACGTTATTGATTATATAAGAAAGAAAAATCACAGAAATGAGGAAAAAATAAAGGGCGGCTGCTAGCCGCTCTGTGAACTCAACAGGGGTAAAAGAAGCGCGATCGTATCAAGGTTAAATTACAGTTCTGCATAAGACTAACGTTCTAAACATGTATTCCACTGTTTTGCAACAAGAGACAAAATTTAGTCACTAACTTAAGAGCTTGTTAACATATAAAATTAAAAAAAAAGAAAGAAAAAAGAAATTCCATATTTTGTGAGTTATATGAACAAGCTATTGTAGCGCTGTCATCTGTATGAAAACATCTTGCGTCACGTCTTGTTCTGTGTTCTACACTCCCTGCCAGAGTGTTTCTGGCATGTGCATCATGTCTGAGTTTAGTTTTCAAAAAGGCTTTTCAACAGAAAATGCTATATATTCTTTCACCAATGAAACATTAAATGCTCTGAATAACCGGACATCACCCGTTGGGAGTTTTTGTGAGCTCTCCAAGGCTTTTGACTGTGTAAATCATGGAATTCTAGATAAACTAAAGTAGTAAGGTATGAACGGGACAGTGTACAATTGGTTTAAATCATACCTAACAGGAAGAGTACAGAAAGTCGACATAAGTATTCACATAATATGCAAAAAACAGCTGATTCCTCAAACTGGGGAGCAATCAAAAATGTGGTGCCACAAGGTTCGGTCTTGGGTCCTTTGTTGTTCTTAATATATATTAAAGACTTGCCATTCTATATCCATGAAGATGCAGAGTTGGTTCTTTTTGCTGATGATACAAAGTATAGTTAGCACACATGACTGACAAGATCTAACTGAAGAAATTGTAAACGACGTCTTTCAGAAAATCATTAAGTGGTTCTCAGCAAATGGACTATCATTAATTTGTGATAAAACACAGTACATACAGTGCCGTACAGTAAATGGTATGACACCATTAATAAATATAGACTTTGATCAGAAATCTGTAGCAAAGGTAGAATATTCAAAAATTTTAGGTGTATGCATTGATGAGGGGTTGAACCGGAAAAAAAACCACAATGAAGATCTGCTGAAACGTTTGAGTGCAGCTACTTATGCTATTAGGGTAATTGCAAATTTTTGTGATATGCATCTCAGTAAATTAGCTTACTATGCCTATTTTCATTCTCGCTTTCGTATGGCATCATTTTCTGGGGTAATCATTGAGTAAAAAAATTATTGCACAAAAGCGTGTAATCAGAATAATTTCTGGAGCCCATCCAAGATCATCCTGCAGACACTTATTTAAAGAGCTAGGGATCTTGACATTAGCTTCACAGTATATATATGAAATTTGTTATTACCAATCCCACCGAATTCAAAATCAATAGCAGTGTACATAACTACAGCACTAGGAGAATGAATGATCTTTACTATTTAAGGTTAAATCTAACTTTGGCACAGCAAGGGGTGAATTATGCTGCCACAAAAGTCTTTGGTCACCTACCAAACAGCATCAAAAGCCTGACAGATAGCCAACCAGCATTTAAAAATAAATTAAAAGAATTTCTGAATGGCTACTCCTTCCACACTATAGATGAGTATTTAGATATAAATTAGTAAACCTGGAAAAAAAAAAAAAAAAAAAAAAAAAAAAAAAAAAAAAAAAAAAACAATAAAAAAAATAAAAAGTTGTGTTATGTGATATTTAGTACAAAGTAATAATTTGCAAAGACACCTTTCATTATCTTGACACGTTCCACATCATTACCAAGTGTCGTATTCATGACCTATGGAACAAGTACTAATCTAATCTAATATCTAACCTAATCTGGAAACTTATGTGAATGTCACTGAGAGGACTGTACAGGCGCTATAAGGCTTCATACCTTACCAACTTGTTGTTTATCACTTCATGTAGTTGGAAATTTTCTTATTTCTGAACAACTTCTTTGAAACAAATCAAGCTATATTTCCCTGAGGAGCCATTACTCTTCAACACTGTAGAAAGTGCCCTGATTTGCAACCCTATAAACCTACCGCCTTAGACTTTAGCCTCTGAGAGCGCGGGGAAATTCTCGGTTAGATATTTAAAACGACTATCATTTTCATGCGATGCCTTTGTAAATTGCTTCATTAGTCCCAATTTTATGTAAAAGGGTCTTAGAATTTTATGAGCACCCGCTAAGGTGTTCCTGACGATGTCCCTCTATCATGCTACAAGAGTACTCCTTCGAGGCTTTTCCTGTATTGAATTATAAATATCTCAACATCTCGGATGTTTCAGGGTGTTGAATTAAATTGAACAGCGAAGTTGAAAATTTATGCCGGACGGGTACTCGAATCCCGAGTTTCTGCGCTGGACCAGTGATAGCCTTAACCAAGTAGACCACCCAGATACGCTTCTCGTCCTGACCAAATTCTCATCACATCGCACAGTAATACTGTAATACCGCCTGTCCATTATTGCACTTCCTTACAGATTTACCTGTACTCCCTCAAGGGAACGGATTTAGCCGGACGCGGTAGCCGAGGGGACTGAGGCGCGCCAGTCACGGTCTGCACGGCCACTACGGTCGGGGGTTCGAATCCCCCCTCGGGCATGGATATTTGTGCCGTCCTTAGTATTAGCTAGTTCATAAGTAGTTTGTAAGTTTAGGGACTAATGACCTCGTAGTGAAGTCCCATAAACTATACAAACATTTGAAACATTTGCCTGCTGGAGGCATACATGCAGTTATAGATGTGGTGTCTGTTCTTTCGGATGAATTCAAAAGGATAGACGCCATACTAATAATTGTATCCCTTTGTTGTCGAGTGGTTCTTTCTATCTAGGCTGTCTCACTGTCTAAGGTAATATGGGCATTTGCTTCAACACTGTTGTTATTCTAGTAAACTACACAAAAATTCACTTCACCGCAGATAATTCTTTGATGTGCATTGTACTGTTTCGAGTAGCAATTCGACATTCTAATACCTCTTCTTGAGATGACCGAAGTGAACGACTAGGACTGATGCTATAAATATTGCCTTTACGTGGCAACTAACCTTCTCATCTTCTCTGTGATTCAAGGAATAGCCTGCAGTCATTTATGTTGTACTCAGTGCCTAACTTCTTAATTAAGTTTGGTGTGTCAGCGCAATGGAAAGAGCCTTCCTGCCTAATATAATGTTCCACGCCTGACTTCCAGGAGTTACCAAGTTGTTTTGTTTCCCTTGCAGGTAGGAGTTCTGAAGTATTCGTTGGGAGATTTAAATCTCTCATCAAATCGTTTAGTCCAAGTTGTGAGAAATATTGGGGCATGTCGTACATACCTGCATAATCAGCATATTGACATGCAACTTGATTTTGAATGCTGAAGGTTCTTCTGGGAAGTACTACAGGAACCCCAGGACTATGTGATACAGGTCTTCTAGTAGACTTCATAAATAATTCCTTTTAGATTCTTTTTTCTTTTCTTATTGAAGTCATTTACTTTACAAATGCAGAAATTACCATCACAAAGATGAATCCAAAACCAAGAGCGTTCATTTTCCCCTTAGACCAGTTTCTTAATTCCGAAACACATGAGAAGTCTATGATTTATTCTGATAACACACTGTTACACCAAAATAAGGTTATGTTCCGTTTTAGCATGGCGATCGTAAAATTTTCACAAATGTAACAAAATACAGCAATATCAATTTTTCAACCAGTAATTGCTCTGTTTGGCCACATATCAATACATAAAGGAGAGCATAAAGTTAACAGAATCATACTTTAAAATACTATTGGTCAGTAGCAGTTGAATGAATTTACTGAGATTATAATCATGCAAAGTGCTGCCATATCCTTAAATGTGCCATATATACAAATACTAACATTATTAAGTAAGTATATGTGATGGGACAAAAGTAATGGTGTTTCTAGGTTCGTATGAACAAACACAATCAAAAAAGTTACACAGACAAAAAAGGAATTTGTGTAATTTTTCTTCTCTCGTTTCATCCTGCTTTGGGGTACGTCAGATCAATCAATTGTTAATGTTACGTTCTTTTTTACTAGCCCACTATTATTTCATTCTTTCTGATTTTACCCTCCTTTCGTGTTCAGCAAGTTTGGTTCTGATCTTGGTTTTGAAGGTCTATTTTTCTGTCTTTAGTTACATTCTTTGCAGTTTTATCTACGAGCAAGCTTTCTGTGATTTAAGTTCTTTCAAATCTTTCTCCGTTTCCGAAAACCAATTTGGTTTCGTTTTTCTCTTGTGGAAGAAGTCAAAATTTTTTGGTTAATCTATTTGAATTAATTCTGAGACCATAAAAATCTATTATTCTCTTTCTCACTGTGTATGAAACTTTTTCGATTGTTTGGTAAAATGTTTCGTTTCTTGTGTGTGTTACGTGATTGTTATGGAACCAGGGGCCAAATATATTTCTTAATATTTTTCTTTCTCTGACCTCCAGCCTTTCAACTGGACCATTGTTGGTGATAGTGTTTGAGCTGCATACAGGACTTTCGGTTTAATTAATGTGTGGTAATGCCTTATATTAGCATTCGATGAGAGGTACTTCTTGTTAATTGTGTCTTTCTTGAGTTGGAAGGCCATTTCAGCCTAATTTCCTCTAAATTCCATGGTCTTTTTCTCATCGGAATTCCAGCTGATCCATTCTCCAAGATATTTAAATTCTTTGATGATCTCTATATTTTGTCCTCACTCTTGAAAATGTTTTGGTAGGTTTTTAAAGTTTATCAATATCTTGTTCTTCTCGAAGGATATTTGACACTTGTTTTTTCTGCCTGTTTTTGTATTTCGAGGTCTGTTCTTTGGCTTGTTCCAAGGTCTCTGGTAATAGGACTATATCATCTGCACTGACTAAACAATTGATTTCGTTGCCTTTGTTCCTCGTACCTAACCTGATTTCACTACAGATCTTTATGTTCAACTCTCTGACTACTTTTTCTAGAGCACAGATAAACAGGAGTGGGGAGAGTCCATCTCCTTGCCTCACACTAGTCTATACCCCAAAAGGAACATTCAGTTTTCCTATGAATTTGACTGGAGTATGTGTTCGTGAGGGTTCCCCTGATTATAGTTTTGATGTCAAGCTCTACTTCCTTCAGTATAGAGATGAGGGATTCCCAGTCTAGTGAGTCGTATGACTTTTTAAATACTGTGAAAGTGATGACATATGATTTTGATCTTGACTTACGGCAGGCCATAAAGTTCAAATAAAACAATTATCTGCATCAGTGACTGATGCAGATAATTGTTTTTATATGAACTTTTATTGTCATTAACAGTCGCAGTCATTTACCACAGTCCATTATGGACGATATAAGGTTACGGCAGGCCATATATTTTTGAGGTTCAGGATTTGTTCCCGGCAGGTTGTCCCTTTTCTGAAACCCGCTTGGTATTCTCCAAGTTGATGGTCTAATTGGTGTTGTGGCGCAACGTCTGCGGCACACGCCAGAAGCACGAGAACGATCGTGAAGAAGGCAGCGGATGACCGGCAACCAATCACACGCCGACACCGCACCTCCTGGAGGGAGAAACAGAGAAGCGCGCCCTCTACAAGCAGCTATTCTAGGCCGACATGCGTCTGGAAGAGCACATCTGAACTCGGCTCCGAAAAAGGCAGCACTAGCACTCAGCGCAGCTAGCATCGTACAGAAGACGACGCCGCGAGAAGAGAAGAAACATACTTTACAAAAGTTGAGTATCTTTGTACAGTTCAGTAAATAAACTTGCATTTTTCATTTGAATAGCTGTTATAGATGTCAACGCAACCTCTACAGAACCTTTCCTGAAAGCTAGGCCGAGAACGACTAAACAGAGGCTAGGACGACAAAACAATTGGGTTTTAGTACGATTTTCGAGAATACCTTGTAAGTCACATCTAGAAAAGAGATTCCTCTGTATTTGTGGGGTTCTGTTTTGGACCTTTTATTATGAAGTGGGTGGATGAGAACCGTCTTCCTTTCATTCAGGATCTTTTCATCTATCCAGATATCTTCAAAGATGGTTTGGAGGCAGTATGTGACACGTATGTTGGCATTTGCCAAAGGTCAGCTGTGATTTGATTTTCTCCTGAGGTCTTATAGAGATTTGAAATGACTGTAGTTCTTCAATGGTGGCTGGTTCAGAATTTTGTTTGGTTGTTGTAGTAAAATCAATTTTTTTTCTACGGTCTCTTCAGAGTTAAGATTTCTTAAATACTCTTCCAATATTTTGTAGTGATTTCGGTTGTTGTAGGCAGTAATTCCATTTTTGTCTTGGAGTAGTAGGGTGTATTTATTATTTTTCGTTTATAGTTCTTATAAAAGTTTCTTGTGATGTTTTGTATGAGGAAGCTATACCACGTCTACCCAAAAACTAAAAACAAAGGTATTTACGTAGGGAAATTGTGTTTCACAGTATCTAAAATGAAGTGCTCTTAGCTTTTAAGGTAGGCATTTTAGAGCCCATGTTTACTAGGCATTTATTCTTGTCTTGCCATTAGGAGCGTCTCCCCAAAGACTGTCGTTGTTTCTTGTTTTTGGGAGGACGGTTGAGGGAAAAAAAAATTAACATTAGGGTTTAACGTCCCGTCATCATCGTGGTCATTAGAGACGGAGATTGTTTTTGTCAGTGATGGGGACGGAAATCGGCCGTGCCAAAAAATGTTCAAATGTTCAAATGTTTGTATAGTCTATGGGACTTAACTACGGGGTCATCAGTCCCTAAACTTACAAACTACTTATGAACTACTTACGAACTAGGAAGGCACAAATTTCCATGCCCGAGGGGGGGATTCGAACCCTCGACCGTAGTGGCCGTGCAGTCGGCCGTGCGCTTTGAAGGCAACCATCCCGGCATTTTGTTGGGGAGGGGGTGGGCAACCGTTATTTCAAGACTCATAAATCTCATTTAGCCAGCCGCAGTGGCCGAGCGGTCTGCGGCGCGCGAGTCACGTTCGGCACGGCCACTGCGGTCGGGGGTTCGAATCCACCCTCGGGCATGGATATTTGTGCCGTCCTTAGTATTAGCTAGTTCATAAGTAGTTTGTAAGTTTAGGGACTGATGACCCCGTAGCTAAGTCCCATAAGCTCTACGAACATTTGAACGTTTTGAATCTCATTTAATTGACAGTATGGTGCAAAAATCAACTTCTTCAGGATACGTCAGTCGCCAGTAACTGGACTTTTGCTACTAAATTTCCAACTCAGTTGTAATGAGAAGTCAGCGATACTCTACTTCCTCAATGTCACAGTTTACGTCGTGACTAACACTACAGTTGTATCTATTGAAACGTGTATGAAGATTATTAGCGACAAAAAAGGTAATGCAGTGTCAGTACAACTCGCAAGCTGATGTTCGTCCGTTTCTCCCAGTGTAAATAACTCCTTAGGTGCTAGCTATTGATAATGAATACTGGAGAGTTGTGTGTGAATTCTGGTCGTGTCCGCTTCCCTTGCTTGCCAGTTAACAAGGTTTGGGAATCTGCGCTGTTGTTTCAGACGCATTGCTGGCCTACAGACCAGTTTGTCTGCCGTGCTGTAAACTGTTACGTTCCCGCGCCGGTGTTTCGGGCCGGGCTTATCTAACAGGCCAGAGCGGCCTACACGCTCTGCGATGTTCACACGTCCCGAGATGCCAGACGAGAAGCAGGCGCCGTCTGTCGCACACCAAGCTTTCCAGCCACACGAAATATCAGGCTAACCATAACAACGTGTGTCTCACCTTGTATCGCTTCCAATCGTTCTCTCTTGACACAATCGAGAGACGCACTGTATTGCAGATAACTGCGGAAACACATTGAGAAACTTTAGTAAATTTCCTTCAGACGCAAAAGCTTTAACACATGCGTCACCATGCTCTTTGAAAGTACAATTCGGCTGAAACTCAGCTTGCTATTTTCTCAAGTGTTGTCTTGTGAAGCATGGATGAAGGACAACAGGCGCCAGCCGCGGTGGCCGAGGGGACTGAGGCGCTTCAGTCACGGTCTGCACGGCCACTACGGTCGGGGGTTCGAATGCCCCCTCGGGCATGGATATTTGTGCCGTCCTAGTTCGTAAGTAGTTCATAAGTAGTTTGTAAGTTTAGGGACTGATGACCCCGTACTTAAGTCCCATAGACTATACAAACATTTGAACATTTTTGGACAACAGGCAGATTGGAAATTTTTGCTTTCCGAAAGGCGTTGGACATGGTGCCGCAATGCAAACGAAGGTGCGAGCATATGTTCAACTTAAAATATTTTGAATCCTAAGGGACCAAACTGCTAAGCTCATTGGTCACTAGACTTACAAACTACTTTGTTGTTGTTGTTGTCATTGTGGTCTTCAGTCGGTAGGTTGGTTTGATGCAGCTCTCCACTCTACCCTGTCCTGTGCAAGTCTCTTCATCTGAGAATACGTTCAGCAACCTACATCCTTTTGAATCTGCTTACTATATTCGTCCCTCGGTCTCCCTCTACGATCTTTACCCCACACGCTTCCTTCTAATGCTAAGTTGACAGTTCCTTCATATCTCAGAATGTGTCCAACCAATCTATCCCTTCTCTTAGTCAGGATATGCCAGAAACTCCTTTTCTCCCCGTTACGGTTAAGCACCACCTCATTAGTTACGTGATCTACCCATCTAATTTTCATCATTCGTCTGTAGCACCACATTTCAAAAGCTTGTGTCATCTTTTTATCTGAACTCCTTATCGTCCACGTTTCACTACCATACAATGCTACACTTCAGACAAATGCTTCCAGAAAACATTTAAATTAATAGTGGATGTTAACAAGTTTGGCTTCTTTAGAAACTCTTTTCTTCCCATAGCCATTCTGCATTTTATATCTTCTTTACTTCGGCCATCAGAAGTTATTTTGCTACCCAAATAACAAAATTCATCTAATACTTTTATTGTCTCATTACCTAATCTAATTCCTTCAGCATCGCCTGATTTTCTGACATTGCATTCCATTATCTTCGTTTTACTCTTGTTAATGTTCATCTTCACTATCTTAAACTAACTTACCCTAATGCCGTCGGCAAACTGAGGGTGTATCTGAACGAGTGTGGGCAGCGTGGCGAGTTTCTTATGTCACAACGTGCGAACGGCACGGTGGCGAGGCTATTTCAAAGTGTGGGGCAGTATCAAGTTCGCCAGATATTCTCAACGTGTGTTTGAAAGATTACCAACCAGGTGGGAGAACGCCACCGACGTCACACCACGTGGCTATCCGGAGAAGGGGGCAGCTCTTCTAGGTAGAGAGATGAAGACGACATATTGCCCGTCATATTTCTGGGGTTTTATGTACCGGGTGATCAAAAAGTCGGTATAAATTTGAAAACTTAATAAATCACGGAAAAATGTATATAGAGAGGTAAAAATTTGACACACATGCTTGGAATGACATGGGGTTTTATTAGAACCAAGAAAAAAAAATAAAGTTCAAAAAATGTCCGACAGATGGCACTGGACAGCAAAACGTCAGTGACTGCGCATGAACATCCATCCGATCGCAATAGGTACGAGATTCGAACGGGTAAAGGTCCGTTGACAAATGCAGCTGTGGCGAGAATGATTTCGAAGGTCGAAGCCACGGGTTGTTTAGACGATAGACCCCGTAGTGGCCGACCAAGCACAAGGCGTAATGCTGCTGAGACAGTTCAGGAAGAAATGAAGACTGTAGCGGGTTCGTCTATGCACGGGGAAGTCAGCGCTTGTGCAGTCGCACGTCGCACCAGCATTCCAGACACTACGGATTGGTTGGCACTTAGGCGTACCCTTTGATGCTATCCTTACAAAATCCATCGGCATCATGAACTGTTTCCTGGCGATTTAGTGAAGCGGAGGGCATTTGCGGTGTGGGCGTTTCAAAAGATGGCGGAAGATGACGATTGGTTGAGTAACGTGTTGTGGACCGACGAAGCTCATTTTACGCTCCGAGGTTCTGTCAATTCCCACAACTGCAGAATCTAGGCTACCGAAAATCGTAGAACTGTCGTGGGAACACCATTGCACGACGAGAAAGTCATGGTATTGGTTGGATTAACGTTATCGGGCCTTTTTTCTTCGGGGAACTGCGTGATTCTGGTTTTGTAACTGCTACCGTGACGGGTGAGAGGTACGCTGATATGTTACAGAATCGCATCATCCCCAGCCTGGCTGATAAACACCTGCTGGAACGTACGATTTTTTTGCAGGATGGCGTTCCACCCCATGTTGTTAGATGCGCGAAAGATCTGTTGCGCGCGTCGTTTGGTGATGATCGTGTGCTCAGCAGCCACTTTCTTCATGCTTGGCCTCCCAGGTCCCAAGACCTCAGCCCGTACGATTACTGGCTTTGTGGTTACCTGAAGTCGCAAGCGTATCGTGATCGACCGACATCTCTAGGGATGCTGAAAGACAGCATCCGAGGTCAGTGCCACACCATAACTCCGGACATGCTTTACAGTGTTGTTCACAACATTATTCCTCGACAACAGCTATTGTTGAGGAATGATGGTGAACATATAGAGCATTTCCTGTAAAGAACATCATCTTTGCTTTATCTTAATGTGTTATGCTAATTATTGCTTTTCTGATCAGATGTAGCGTCAACTGTCGGACATTTTTTGAACTTTTGTTTTTCGTTCTAATAAAACCCTATCTCATTCCAAGCATGTGTGTCAATTTTTACCTATCTACATTATTCCGTGATTTATTAAGTTTTCAAATTGTACTGACTTTTTGATCACTGAGTATATAACTAAGGTCATATGAACGTATGACATTCCAAAGCAAGTAAAAGTAACTGAATAAATTGAGAATCTCCCAAAAACCTGTCATCAGAGGTACTATTTGTTGGATTGACTGGAAACGTCTTATATGTGGTTATTTCCGTATTACAATAATCTCCCATTTCAAGGCAAGGCGGACTGAAGATTATCAACACGAATTGTTCTTCACATCATTTGTTGTAATTACATGTCAGCATCCGACATATTTACCAGTAGTGTATACAACACGCCTAATACCTTCGTCAATGATACCCAGATACTTTAGTGGCAAAGTCGTGGACTGTGAAATGGTAGATGTCCCACGGCGCTTGGTTCAAGGCTCCTCGGAAGCAGATACTTTTTCTTCTTATATTCGGATTTTCTGATAGACTCAAAAGACTTTTCTATAAACACAGTCGATGCTATGTAAACGTGACATGTAAACATAAGTGTGCATCCTCTGAGGAGGGAGTTTGTTGGATTCGTTTTATGAACAGGACAGTTTGCACCCTACTTAGAGTAAAGTACACACTTTATTGTTTCACGTATTGCATTTTACACGTTCTTAACATTCTTCTACTGAACAGTAACAATGGCCGTGGAAGAATGACCTTCAAGTTTTACTAAAAAGTGAAACTGTTGCAATAATGCTTACCTCATGTGAAGGCCTTTTCTAATTTTATATCGCACAATTTGTTACAAAACTTATATAATTTGCTGCACTTACTGTCATAACATGAAACTTTTATAAGAGTCTTACTTTCATAGATATTTTATTGTTATCACAGAACATAACGAACAAGCGCGAAAATAAGCGACTTAATAGAGGTAAAGCAGGAATTCCATTCTTTTGATTTCGAAAACAGTGTGATTCCAGAACCTGATACCGCCAACAACGGTCGCTGGAGCGCGCTGCGGTCGCGTGTAGCTCGTTGATGCCCACCATAGACTAAATATAACATAGACTGCTCGTGTCCCTATCTCTGCCGTGTTGTGGTATGAAACCAACATCTAACATTGCCCCTAGTCACGTGACTAAGTTTTCGTCATTAGGTTCGTTTAAGCTTTATAAGGATATGATTAGACGTTTTGTTGTTAAAGTCAAAGCCACATTTCAGTTATAATGGGTAAAACTACATCTCTTAGTTCCACTTCACATTTCTCTTTATGACGAAAACGGCTTGTTGCCCCGAGTCACGTGACTTAGATGTTGGTTTCAGTGTAATGACGTCACGCGCAGTCTATATTATCTATGGTCTATGATGCACACGGCTCGTATGCACAAGTCGCGCAGTCTCCCGTGTTGGACACGCCACGTTGATCGCATACGTTCAGACACACTTTTCCGTGTGCCGACAGCTTAAGATCAACACACACACACACACACACACACACACACACACACACACACACACACACCCACACCCATGTTCGAAGGAGGACTAGAAATTCCAACGGGAACAACCGCGCTATCCTTAACATGGTGCTTCTGACCGCACGGCTACGAGCATATGGAATAGATACTGAGATACGTGAGTGGCTCTAAGACATTCAGTAATAGAACCCCGTAACGTTGTCCTCAACGGCGAGTGTTTTGCAGAGACAAGAGTAACGTCTGCAGTGCCCCACTGAAGCTTGACAAAGCCTCTATTATTTTCTGCCTGTATAGACTGCCAATACCGCATGCAGTATCTCTTGTGTTACCGAAGCAATTATTTTGCAGCAGCCGCCATACTACCAATCTAAAGTGGTTGTAACCAACTACGAGGGGTGTTCAAATGAAAGGATACTGTGGTGTCGCACAAGTCCAAAGTGCGCGCCACCTACTTTCGCCGCGCGCCGCCACGCACGCACGGCGCGGCGTTCTTACGGCGTCAGCCACGAGCGCCCTCTGTGACAACGCCGCTCGTGGCCACCACTGAACGACATCGTTCACTTGGGACTGAGATAGCAACCAGTTAGGACCTTTGGAATCAGATAGGCACCAGTGAAGACTTGGCTATCGTACAGGCACTAGGCAGGCCTCTAACAACTATGTATCAGCATTCTGCAGTACTGATCTCTGTAAAAGTCAAGTATTGTATAAATTCTGTTCAATATATATCTCGTTCTAATTTACTCTAGTGTTTCTAGTTTCTGGCTGCTCCCCTCCGTACCTGCACCAGCGTGCTATCTTTATTCCTGTGTCGGTCTCATTCCACTCGGCCACCGACACCTACGACGGAAACGAGATACAAAAGCGGCGACGAGGCTGGGACACAAAAGTTACGAAACGTCACTTCGGCTATAATAGAAGTCTTTATTGAAAAGTAATCACCAGAGACCTGATCAAAACTACCCCACTGTTTACGAACCGACCAGAACCAGTCCACTACTGTGTCCTTCAGTTCGTCGTTCGAATTCAAGCGCTTCCCTTTAAGGTTTTCATTATTTTATTTTTTCAGCAGACCCAACAGATGGAAGTCACAAGGCGACATGTCTGGTCTGGGATGGCCAAGCTGCTCCCATCTGAGCTTGGCCAGTACACTTGGTGTGACCTCAGAGGTGTGTGGTCACACGTTATCATGCCGCAGAATCACTCCCGCAGTGAACAGTTCAGGCCGTTTGCTCTTGATGGACTTGCGTAGGCTACGGAGTGTCTCAGAGTACACGTCACTGTTAATGGCTTTTTCGTGGTCAAGGAATTAGATGAGTATCGGACGTCGAAAAAAGACAGTGAGCATCACCTTGTCTGATAAGGGTATATGCCTTGAACTTTTTGGGGAAGGTGACGACGCATCTTTTCCGTCCCTAGATGTCGCACGACGTTATTCCAAAGCGGCACATTCAAATGTTAACCGGTTTGGCTGTTAACACGTTTCGTACCTTTCATCTGAACACCTCTCGTACTTATGTAGTTTATCTTCTTGTCGAAGCGCTTTGCTTTCTCCCTTGGTTTTTTGGATCTTTGGCGGCCCGCGGTGGAGTAGCCGAGCGGTCTAAAGCATCTCGCTGCGGAGCGTGCGGTTGCTCGCCGTGGAGGTTCGAGTCCTCCCTGGGGCATGGGTGTGTGCGTTTGTCCGTAGGTTAGTTTGCCTAGGTTTAAGTAATTTGTAAGCTACAGGCTGATAACCACGCAGTTTGGTCCGATAGATTTACAGACATTTGAACATTTGATCTTTGGCGGGAGTTGACGAGAGTGCTGACCGTTGGTGGCCGCAGTGACGTCACGCCCGTCGTTGGCGTTCTATTGTGAGATTCAATCACACCGTTTATAAGGCCTCCCAAAACCGGATTTCGTAAATCGACTTCCCAAATCCGCTTTTCTTTGGTAATGTAAACACTCCAAAATCGATTCTGGAAATCCACTTCTCTAAAGCGGTTTCCCAATTCCACAATCGATTTTCGTGCCCATGTAAACGCAACCGTTTTTAAAGCGTGCTTGGCTTATCTAATTGTGTTTCCTTGTTAAGAATTTTCGGCGCATATGGACGTGTGACATTTTCTACCGTAAAATAAAATTATAAATATTAGAGTGAGCATGAATCTGTGTATTTAAATTGGGAACCGAGTCAGCTGTTTTTCAGTCGCCGTTTTAAGTGGGCTACGAAATCCGATTCAGGCTGTGACATGCAAACACGACAGCGAAAAACGGTTTACAAAAATCGGTTTTCATTTTTCGGAAGATGTGTTGGATGAACGTAGTGAATGTGGCTGCCGGGTCGCTGGTACTGCTCCTTACAAATATTGTAAATTTAAAGGATCTCTAAGTCAGAGGTCATTTTAGGGCTAGTTGTTGTACAGATCATTCGTGTAAGCTCCTTGTCCGCTCAGTTACTGTGTATTTAATTTGATTGATTGTTGTAACGTGTAAGTCTTGCATATTTAAGTTGTTTTCAAATCTATTCTTAAGGGTAGGGACCCGGTCACACTAGTGTTTTGTTTTAAAGATTTTAACCAGTTATTTGTTGACTTCTTGATTGTTTCTGTATTTTAATACATGAGTATTTAATTATAATTACAATCACACTTTTAATTAAGCTTCATTGAAACACAAGTCACCATTAACCAAATCTATGTGCTTACTTCTAGGTCCATCAATGTATTCCAAGAATGTCTAATATATCAAGCAGAGTGTCCGTTTGTTTGTGTGTTTGTGTGTGTGTGTGTGTTAAAAATAAATCTACATTTTTGTTCCAACTTTATCAAATTTTGTACACCTAAGGTTCAATCCATGAGGACGCCCGCCGTAAATGTTAGAATCACGTACGATACATAGTTCACGAGTTATGACGTCATGAACAATGAGATATTCGAAAAACTGCTGTATTTAGCGAGAATACTTCTCATTCTCTCCTAAACCACTGGACCATTTCAACCAAATTTGGTACACACATTGCTTACCGTGAGCTAACAATTGCTGCAGTGTTTATGATCACATACGACACATGCTTCAGAATATATGACAATAGGAATCGCAAGAAACTGCCACATAATGCGGCGAGACTTTATAATTTCGCTATATGAGAACGAAAGAACTTACCGACTTGCAACAAACTTTAAACATAATTTCAGACCTTTATTAAACTTTTTCTCGGTGACAACCGTAGCAAAATGATGAAAGGAAAAAAAGTCTTTCGCCTAATACTTTTCCGCTGTTTATGGAATAAAACAACGGCATTTGGTACGACACTACAATTTATAATTGGTACACTACATATTGTAGCCGCAGAAAATTTTACGAACAGTATACACGCATATAGTTGAGTGTACCTTCAAAATTGTATCACAATACGATACATAGTTCATGAGAAATGAGCACATAAACAGTAAAGTTCATAGAAAACCGCCCCATCACGCACCAAGTTTTAATCTATTACTTCTTTACTAGTAATCGGATTCCCAAGAGATTTTGTAGACATACAGCCTTTATACAAATGAATATAGACCTGAAAAATGGCAGGAATAAATAAATAAATAAATACCCGGGCAACGCCGGGTTTTCAGCTAGTTAAATATAATTGTGTTTCCATATAACTAGTCATATGCATGGTTTAAAGTTTCACCCTTCCTTATCCTTTATTCGCCAATAGTTCTGATCCTTTCTGCATCAGTCTCTACATCAAATGTTCAAATGTTCATAAACTTAAGGGCCTTCGTGGTTATTCGTCATAGGGCTTGCACACTACTGAAACTGACTTAAACTAACATAAGGGCAACACACACACCCGTGCCCGAGGGAGGACTGAACCTCCGACGGCGAGAAACCGCGCGCTCCGCAGCAAAGCGCCTTAGAGCGCTCGGACACACCCCGCGAATGTGGTGTCAGTACAACGTGTTATCTCCAAATAAATTTGGCTGGATATCTCCGGTCCTTCTTGGTGCTGTGTTTTGGGTGGTCAGCTGTGTGTAACACAACTTCAAACGTCTGTTACTAATATGGATTGCTGGGGCGCCGTGTTGCGGTGCGCGCGGCCGTTCGCCGTCGGGGGTTCAAGACCCCCCCTCGGACATGGGTGTTTGTGCTGTCCTTAGGTTACTTTACCTTCGTTTAAGTAGTTTGTGAGCTACGGGCTAATGACCACGCAGTTGAGTCCGATAGATTCACAAACATTTGAACATTTTGGATGACATCAGCGGATATCAGCAAGATTGTTTGCCATGTTACAGTCAAACCCAGTCTGAACTGTTATGTAGTGGTAAACACGATTTGTGATTATAATGTAACTAAACAGAATAACTCGTTTTTGTTCCAGCGGTTTGTGGCTGTTTGCACGTCCACCGAGGTAAATATCAAAATACCGAGTTGCTATACTCATGATCCAGAAGAAATACACGCTATGCAAACATTTCCGAAATCTTGCAAATGTACGTGCAAGGCTTGTGTGACAACTTTGTTGTACACTACTAGTCATTACAATTGCTACACCAAGAAGAAATGCAGATGGTAAACGGGTATTCATTGGACAAATATATTATACTAGAACTAACAAGTGATTACGTTTTTAGTCAATTTGGGTGCATAGATCCTGAGAAATTAGTACCCAGAACAACCACCTCTGGCCGTAATAACGACCTTGATACGCCTGGGCATTGAATCAAACAGAGCTTGGACGGCGTGTACAGGTACAGATGCCCATGAAGCTTCAACACGATGCCACAGTTCATCAAGAGTAGTGACTGGCGTATTATTACGAGCCACTTGCTCGGCCAACCAGACGTTTTCAATTGGCGAGAGATCTGGAGAATGTGTTGGCCAGGGGAGTAGTCGAACATTTACCGTATCCAGAAAGGCCTGTACAGGACCTGCAACACGCGGTCGTGCATTATGATGCTGAAATGTAGAGTTTCGCACTGTTCAAAGTGCCATCGATGCCAACAAGAGGTGACCGAGACGTGTAACCAATGGCACCCCATACGATTAAACCGGTTGATACGCCAATATGGCTATGACGAATTCACGCTTCCAATGTGCGTTTACCGCGATGTCGCCAAACACGGAGGCGACCATCATGATGTCGTAAACAGAACCTGGATTCATCCGAAAAAATTACATATTGTCATTCGTGCAACAAGGCTCGTCATTGCGTACACCATCGTAGCCGCTCCTGTCTGTGATGCAGCGTCAAGGGTAACAACAGCCATTGTCTCCGAGCTGATAGTCCATGCTGCTGCAAAAATCGTCGAACTGTTCGTGCAGATGGTTGTTGTCTTGCAAACGTCCCCATCTGTTGACTCAGGGATCGAGACATGGCTGCACGATCTGTTGCAACCATGCGGATAAGATGCCTCTCATCTCGACTGCTAGTGATACGACGCCGTTGGGAACCACCATGGCGTTCCGTATTGCCCTCCTGAACCCACCGATTTCAATTTTAATATCGAGGAGTGTAATTTCAGTCCTAGAATGTACGTCGTCAAAAAAAAAAAAAAAAAAAAAAAAAAAAAAAAAAAAAAAAAAAAAAAAAAAAAAAAAAAAACCTTACAAACAAACACCCGTCATGCACATACTAACTACTGCCATAACTAATTTTAGTAGCCCCTAGTTAATGCAACGAGTTACCCATACATATCTTGAAATAAATCGACGAAAATCCCACATAACTAACTCCAGCAATACGACTAGCTACTCGGTTGTGACGCGGCCCTGGGGTCAGCAGTAAGGGAGGCCCCTCTTGCCGCATCGTGCCTTTTCGGCCGTCTTTGTGTCGCCATCGCCCACTTGCCCAGTGCTGGCTTTTAGCGCAGACAAAAATGCGTTAGGCCGTGCTTTTAGAGGCGGCTCCCGCTTTTAGCTGCGAAACGTGGCTTTCACCACCGCAGCAGACATCAGCGCGGCTAGCCAGGGCCGGCCCTCACGCAACCAGCGCTTGTCGCACATTCCTCTGCCCCAACTAGCGAGTTATTCACGCTCAGTCGCAGACACCAAACATAACGTACTCCCAGTTTGCCCCTACATCTGCTGAGTTATGTATAAAAACAACGTTCGTTAATGATTTTCGTCCGTAACACACCGGTAAAAGTCCTTAACAGCTAGTCAGATCTACACACACAACATACAGTTCACTTTTATGATTTAGGCCCTGTCACTATAAATCATATTAATTGGCTTGTTAATTAACTGAATGAATATGATTGCTAATTAGTCTTTGCACATCTGATCACTTCACAGAAGATCGTACTTACCACCCCATCTTATAAAAAATCCAGAGGATATATATGATGCTAACTGGAACAGCTGTAATCGTTTTGCAAAAATAAAAAGAAATTCTGTATGCCCACTTTTTTGTCGTAATATAAAAATGCAATTATGCTTTTTCTTTTGCAAATGACTGATTCTTTGATCTTTGCTGTGGGTTTTGTTATGTTGTTGTTGTTGTTGTTGTTGTCTTCAGTCCGCAGACTAGTTTGATGCAGCTCTCCACGCTCCCTTGTCCTGTGCAAGTCTCTTCATCTGACAATACGTTAGGCAACCTACATCCTTTCGAATCTGCCAGCTATATTCGTCTCTCGCTCTCCCTCTACGGTTTTTACCCCACACGCTTCCTTCTAATGCTAAGTTGACCATTCCCTGATGTCTCAGAATGTGTCCTATCAATCTGTCCCTTCTCTTAGTCAGGGAATGCCAGAAACTCCTTTTCTCCCCGATTCGGTTAAGCAACTCCTCATTAGTTACGTAATCTACCCATCTAATTTTCACCATTCGTCTGTAGCACCACATTTCAAAAGCTTCTATCATCTTTTTATCTGAACTCCTTATCGTCCACGTTTCACTCCCATACAATTCTACACTCCAGACAAATGCTTTCAGAAAAAACTTCCCAACATTTAAATTAATATTGGATGTTAACAAGTTTCGCTTCTTTAGAAATGCTTTTCTTCCCATAGCCATTCTGAATTTTATATCTTCCTTACTTCGGCCATCAGAAGTTATCTTGCTACCCAAATAACAAAACTCATCTACTACTTTTATTGCCTCATTACCTAATCTAATTCCTTCAACATCGCCTGATTTTCTGACATTATATTATCTTCGTTTTACTCTTGTTAATGTTCATCTTACATCTTCCTTTCAAGACACTGTCCATCCCATTCAATTGCTCTTCCAGATCCTTTGCGGTCTCTGACAGAATTACTATGTCATCGGCAAACCGTAATGTTTTTATTTCTTCTCCCTGCACTTTAATGCCCTCTCCAAATTTTTCCTTCCATTTTTTCACTGCCTGCTCAATGTACAGATTGAACAACATTGGGGAAAGGTTACAACCCTGTCTTACTCCCTTCCCAACCTCTGCGTCCCTTTCTTGCCCTTCGACTCTAATAACCGCTGTCTGGTTTTTGTAGAGGTTGAATATAACTCTTCGCTCCCTATATTTTACCCCTGATACATTCAGAATTTGGAAAAGTGTATTCCAGTCGACATTGTCAAAAGCTTTCTCCTAATCGACAAACGCTAAAAACGTATGTTTCCCTTTCCTTAGCCTATCTTCTAAGATAAGTCGTAATGTGAGTATTGCCTCCCGTGTTCCTACATTTCTCCTAAGTCCAAACTGATCTTCCCCGATGTCAGCTTCTACCAGCTTTTCCATTCTCCTGTAGATAATTCGTGTTTAAATTTTGCAGCCATGACTTATCAAACTGATGGTTCTGTAATTTTCACACTTGTCTGCACTTGCTTTCTTTGTAATTCGAATTACGATATTCTTCTTGAAGTCGGATGGTATTTCCCCTGTCTCATACATCTTGCTTACCATTTAATACAATTTTGTCACGACTGGCCCTCCTAACGACATCAGCAGTTCAGACGGAATATCATCTACTCCAGGGGTCCTGTTTGAACACAAGTCCTTCAGCGCTCTGTCAAATTCTTCTCGCAGTATCATATCTCCTATCTCATCTTCCTCCACTTCGTCTTCCATTTCTAGACTACTGCCTTCAAGTTTACTTCCTCCCTATAGGCCCTCTATATACTCCTTCCACAGTTCAGCTTTCCCCTCTTTGCTTAGTATTGGTTTTCCGTCTGAGTTCTTGATATTCATACAGCTGCTTTTCTTGTCTCCAAATATCTCTTTTATTTTCCTGTAGGCGGTATTTATCTTTCCCCTAGTTATGCATTCTTCTACGGTTCTGCATTTGTCCTCTAGCCACTCCTGCTTAGCCAGTCTGCACTTCCTGTCAATCTCATTTTTCAGACGTTTGTACTCTATTTTTTCCTGTTTCACTTGCTGAATTTTTATATTTTCTCCTCTCATCAATTAAGTTCATTATATCCTGTGTTATCCAGGGATTGCTATTAGATCTTTCCTTCTGCCTATATGAACCTCTGCTGCCTTCACTACCCTATCTCTCAGAGCTACTAATTCTTCTTCTACTGTATTCTCGCTGTTGAGCGCCCTAAAACGCCAATCATCATCTACTGTATTACTTTCCCCCGTTTCAGCCAAGCCTTGCCTAATGCTCCCTCTGAAACTCTCAACCACCTCTGGTTTCTTCAATTTGTCCAGGTTCCATCTCCTAACCTTTCTATCTTTCTGCAGTCTCTTAAGTTTTAATCTGCAGTTCATAACCAATAGGTTATGGTCAGAGTCTATATCTGCCCCTGGATATGTCTTACAGTTTAAAACCTGGTTTCTAAATCTATTCGTTACGATTATAAAGCCAATCTGGTACCTTACAGTGTCTCCTGGTCTCTTCCACGTATTCAGGCTTCTTTCATGATGTTTGAACCAAGTGTTGGTGATCATTTAATTGTGCTCTGCGCAAAATTCCACCAAGCGATCTCCTCTTTCATTCCTTTTTCCCAGTCCATATTCACCTACTACATTTCCTTCTCTTCCCTTTCCTACTACTGAGTTTCAGTCCCCCATCACAATCAAGTTGTCGTCTCCCTTAACTTTCTGAATGATTTCTTTTATATGCTCATACATTTCTTCGATACCCTCGTCATCGACCGTGCTAGTTGGCATATAAATTTGCACTACTGTGGTCGATGTTGGTTTCGTGTCTATCTTTACTACGATAATGCGTTGACTATGCTGTTTTTAGTAACTTACCCGCATCCTATTTTCTTATTCATTATCAGACCTACTCCTGCGTTGAATTGATAACCCTGTAATCACCTGACCAGAAATCCTGTTCATCCTGCTACCAAACTTCACTAATCCCTACCATATCTAACTTTAACCTATCCATTTCTCTTTTTCAAATTTTCTAGCTTAACTTCGCGATTAAGGGTTAGAACATTCCACGCTCCGATCTGTAGAATGCCTGTTTGGTTTTTCTTGATGACGACATCCTCCTGAGTAGTCCCTGGCCGGAGATCCGAATGGGGGACTATTTTACCTCCAGAATATTTTACCCAAGAAGACTCCATCATCATACAGTCATACAGTAGAGCTGCATGTCCTCGGGAGAAGTAACGACTGTAGTTTCCCCTTGTTTTCAGCCGTTCGCAGTAACTGCATGGCAAAGCCATGTTAGCTGATGTTACAAGGCCAGCTCCGTCAATCATCCAGACTGTTGCCCCTGTAACTACTGAAAAGGCTGCTGCCCCTTATCAGGAACCAGACGTTTGTCTGGCCTCTCCACAGATACTCCTCCACTGTGGTTGCCACCTATGGTACGGCTATCTGCATCGTTGAGGCATGCAAGCCACCCCACCTCGGCAATGTCTGTGGTTCATGGGGGTGGGGGTTTTGTTATACTGAAACAATAGCTGTGCACACGTACATTTACGTAATCAGATAAGTTATTAACGTTAACTATTATAAAAGCCGGCCGCGGTGGCCGAGGAGACTGAGGCGCTCCAGTCACGGTCTGCACGGCCACTGCGGTCGGGGGTTCGAATCCCCCCTCGGGCATGGATATTTGTGCCGTCTTTAGTATAGGACTGATGACCCCCATAAGCTTAACAAACATTTGAACCTTTTTGAACTATTATAAAAAATTGTCTGTTAATGAATTTTACTAATATTCTCTCTCATTATTGTCAAAAATTGCTAAATGATTGATTGTTAACATGATATTGTTTATTATTGTTTCATCAAAATTCTAACTATAATCACTGATCTCTATTTCTAGTGAACAAATTATTTAATTTTCTCAGTTCAAACTGTATCATTGAATGAATGAAGGTGATATATCCTAGTCAGTTAAACTTTCGTACTCCTATCAAATTTCCTAATGACTTTTCAATTATTATTGCAAATTAGTTCTTATAAGGTCTGTTATGTATTAATAGAAAAAGCTTTTGTTAACTTGTAATTAACTCTTTTATTCTAACATAAAAGTTACAAAATAGTATAGTACTCATCTGTAGCATTTGTTTCTTCTCATAATCTTCACATAAGAATTCATCAGCAGTGACATATACATCCATACAGTGGTCCCGTTGATAGTGATGATGCTGCGAGGCAAAACATATTTTCACACAAGTTTATTAAATGTTCATTCACGTGAGTGGGTCAGTTCCGCAATACACGAATCGTCTCACGACGGAGACACGTTCCGTATTCCCGTTTTAACACGTGCGACGCGATTGCATACATACGACGCGATCACCGAGTCTGACACTTTCAGACACTGTTTCGATAAATGGCACTCCCGCAGTTTTGAAAATAAACTTTCACTGTGAACACTTCTTCTTCCAATACGCTTTCCTTTCATTCCACGAAGCCACAACAACGCATAGATGGGGTAACGATTTCAATGATGTATTTTCTCGGTGACACTAAGTACGCAAGATGACCAAAAGAAATCTAGTACCGCACAGTCGTAAAGTTATTTCCTCCTTTCTCTGCTGATGTTATAATTCGCTAGTCGAGAATGTAATAATGTTTTCCTTGAAGAAAACGACTGAGCTGCAAGCAACATGAGTATTGTCAGCTTTTCTGATTGTCTTATTTTCTTCTTCCGATGTCACACACTTTAGTGGGGCACAAAGAATCGCGATAGCCAACTTTCATAATAGCGCACAGGCAGGGATAGTGGGTAACAGCGATGGGTAACTTGTATTAACTTGCACACCACGTTCCGCGGTTTTTGTACCGGCGATTGCACGCGACGAACCGAACTTAGTGGTACACACGCGGACAGCGTCCGCACGCCTCGAGACCCACACTCAGACTCCGTCTCTCACCGACTGCCTCAGCATCAACAATATAGTGGCGCAGTAGATCGCGCTGCTTACATTCATACATTATATCTTTGATAGTTTAGTTTACGTATGTACAATCAAAATATTCAGTTAATATTACAAATTAAACAGATAACATACATGAAATGAACAAGTAAAGAAATGTAAAGAAATACGTAAATTTTAATTCACAAAAATATACAAAACTTTACAAGTATAATACGATTACATATCTCTGTAATCAATCCGCAGATGGAAGATCACCATCTGTGACCTTACAATACATATGGGACGGTTTACTAACTCTGGAATATGCGACGTACACTGAAGAGCCAAAGCAATTAGTACACCTGCCTAATATCGTGTAGAACCCACGGGAGAGAAGCAGAAGTATCCCAACACGACGTGGCTTGGACTCGACTAATGTCTGAAGTAGTGCTGGAGGGAAGTGACATCAAGCATCCTGCAGGCCTGTCCATAAATCCGTTGAGGGGTTGAGATCTCTTCTGAACAGCACGTTGCAAGGCATCCCAGATACGCTCAATGATGTTCCTATCAGGGAAGTTTGGTGGCCAACGGAAGTGTTTAGACTCAGGAGAGTGTTAGTGGAGCCACACTGTAGCGATTCTGGACGTGTGGTTTGCCATACTGCCCGGCTGGAATTGCCCAATTCCGTCGAAATGCACAATGGACACGAATGGATGCAGTGATAGGACAGGGTGCGAATGTGCCACATGTCAGAGTCGTATCTAGACGTATCTAGACGTATCCAGCCGTACGCGCACCACACCATTAGAGGTTCCACGACTTTCAACAGTTCCCTACTGACATGCAGGGTCCACGGATTCACGAGGATGTCTCTATACCTGCACACGTATATCCTCTCGATTCAATTGGAAACGAGACTTTACAGACCAGGCAACATGTTTCCAGGCATCAACAGTACAAAGTCGGCGTTGACAGACCCAGACGAGACGTAAAAGTTTATGACGTGCAGTCAGCAACGTTATACTAGTGGGCCTTGGGTTCCGAAAGTCCATATCCATGGTTTTTGGTTGAAAGGTACGTTCGCAGACACATGTTGATAGCCTGGTATTGAAGTCGGCAGCAGTTTATGGAAAGGTTGCAGTTCTGTCACGCTGAACGATTCTCTACAGTGGTCATTCGTCACGTTCTTGTATGATGTCGGAGATTTTATACATTACCTGAGTTCCGTAATCCACGGAGCACTCGTGAAATGGTCGTACGGGAAAATCCCATTTCATCGCTACCTCGAAGATGGTGTGTCCCATCTCTCGTACGTTGACTATTACATCACGTTCAAACTCACTTAAATCATGATAACCTGCCGTTGTAGCAGCAGTAACCCATCTAACGCCTGCGGCAGACACCGGTTGTCATACATGGGCGTTGTCCATGAGGAAAGCAACCGTTAATTACATTCTTTCCTCTACTGGCTGTCCATCTCCTGCTTCCCCTTCATCTGCCTCCTCTCTCCCTCTCTTCCCCCATACACACTCCTCCTCCCTTTAACTTTTCCTTTTCTCTGTCCCTCTTCCCTTCCTTCTCTTCCTCTTGTAGTGGGACGGATTATTGTCCCCGCTACTACCTTATGGCAGCTCAGTTTTGCAGGTTGTTATACTTATCTTTGTATTAATTAATGACTTCAAACGTTAATACTTCATGTTATGTGATTCTTAAGAAAGTTTTTGTGTGCTTCTTATGTTTCATGTGCTGTGACGGCGATTCAACCTACGAGAGCAACATCTTCACCGCCGTGCTCAAGGAGTAAACAACAGGCCACTTCAAGTCGCGGGTCGACGGCCACGAGGCACAAGAAGATGCTGTTCTCCGCAGTTGCCGCCGAAAATGTTTATAGTTTTTACATTATTAACCGAGACGATCTGTAAAATGAAAAAGAACAAAATAGTAATCTATGTTTAGCTCTTACCGTGTGATGACTTGTATGTCGTGCAAACAATAAAATGTTATAACATCTCGAACTTTAATAACGTGTTAAAAATTATCATTTAAACCTTTTACAAATTGAAAAATATTTATTTGGAGTGGTATTATCCAAAATCTTATACCATCGTCGAAAGTTTGCTGTTTTCTTTTTTTCCCCTTGAGAGTATATATATTAATGAAAGTTAACATTCAGTCTAGGGCCGGCCGCGGTGGCCGAGGGGACTGCAGCGCGCCAGTCACGGTCTGCACCGCCACTACGGTCAGGGGTTTGAATCCCCCTCGGGCATGGATATTTGTGCCGTCCTTAATGTAAGTTACTTCGTAAGTATTTTGTAAGTTTATGGACTGATGACTCCGTAGTTAAGTCCCATAAGCTATACAAACATTTGAAACATTTGATTCAATCTAGGGAAGAAGAAACTTGATGATTTACAGATCTTTAAAAATCGATTCGTTATATAGATCGATTATGATGGAGAGCAACCTATATATAGTATCTGTGCAGATAACAACATACATGGCTACGGAATTTTATTTTTTATTTTTTTTATCCTTTTCCTTTTGCCAAGAGAACTTAGAAATATTTCATTTAAAGTGACAATTTTATGAAAAGGTGATAGATTGAGAGCTTCTTCTCTTTGTGCAAGAACCTGTAAAAGTCAAGAAAATCAAATTTTTATTTTCATTGACGCTCGGACGACGTTAGGATACTGAAATCCGACACGCTACGTCTGGAACTGACATTTCGTCGAACGACAAAGTCGACGCGGCCCACTCTCTTATCTCTATCCCTTCATCCCCCAACCATTTCCTTTTTCCCTTGTAGTGGCAACTCAAGAAATTTAGAAATGAAAACTTACTTCAGAATTTGAGGAATATGATTACAAAATTACTCTTACGGAGATAGATGTAAACGGAATAATGACACCAATAAAGAACGGTGTGCGTATGTTACTGGAAATGAACTTCAAATTTCGATATTCACTCATAATGATAGTTGGAGATTTTAATGCGTGACGGGAAAGGGAAAATCAAAGGTATGGATATTAAAACACTAGCTGAAAACCCGGCGTTGCCCGGGTATTTATTTATTTATTCCTGCCATTTTTCAAGTACATATTCATTTCTATAAAGGCTGTATGTCTGTATAATCTTTTAGGTATACAATAAGTAGTAAAGACGTAATAGATTAAAACGTTGTGCGTGATGGGGCGATTTTCCATGAACGTCACTGTGTACGTGCTCATATCTCATGAAATACGTGTCGGAATGTGATATAATTTAGAAAATACATTCACCTATTTATGTGTATACTGTCTGTAAAATTTCCTGTCGCTACAATTTGTAGTGTTCAAATTATAAATTGTAAGGTCATACCAAGAGCCGTAGTTTTACTCCATAAACAGCGGAAGTATTAAGCGTGAAACATTTTTCATTTCATCATTTTACTATGGTTGCCAGCGAGAAAAAGTTTAATAAAGGTTTGAAATTATGTTTAAAGTTTGTTGCAAGTCGATAAGTACTGTCATTCTCATACAGTGTATTTCGAAAGTCTCGCCGCATTATATGGCCATTTTATCGATTTCTATTGGTTATGACGTAATATCTTTTGAACCATATGCCGTATGTGATTCTTAACCATGCAGCACTTGTTACCTCACGGTAAGGAATGTGTGTACCAAATTTGGTTGAATTCGGTCGTTTGGTTTAGGAGAAAATAAGCAGCATTGTCTCTAAACGCAGCAGTTTGTTGTGCATCTCATTGTTTATGATGTTATATCTCGTGAACTCTTTGTTTTATGTGATTCTTACACTTACGGCGACCGTCCTTATGGACTGAAGCTTACGTGTACAAAATTTCATAAAGATTGGAAGAAAAATGTATATTTGTATGCAACACGTACAAATATGCGGACACACTGCTTTATATATTAGATATTCTTTTTAAACACTCTTATTGGCCAAGAACACTTATGACATTTATTTTTGGCACGTCCATGGCAAAGCATCTTTAGAACAATATAATTTTCACTGGCCTCCGTGTATAATAATTAATGGTAAAAATCGGCGCCTCATTTCATGTTCACGTGTTTATATACAAGGTGAATCACCTAACACTTGCAACGCAAATGTTGCGGAAACGGAAAGTGCGATTGATGTGCGGTTTTCATAGAATGGATTGATAGTCAAGGACTCTTATTGTTAGCCAATAAACGGATTGTAAAAATACCTAGAAACTGTATTTTTATGCAAACATACAATTTTTCCAATGGTTGTTTCTATCATGCACTGGAATTTTTGACACCAGGTGTGTACCAAGAAATTTTGAGTGACATTTTTATCCCGGTTAGTTTGGCAGCTACAATCATTAAAAGTTTTGGGGGCGAAGGCTACGATTGCGTAGCGGACTGGCTGGTGGTCATGAGACAGTGGGTCGTGCCTCAGACGGTAGTCACTCGGCCAGCCAGCTGCGCTATCGCAGTCTCCATCTCCGAAACTTTGAACGGTTGTAACTGCCAAACTAACCGTGATAAAAATGTCATTCAAAATTCTTTGTACACTGCTGGTGTCAAAACTTCCAGTGCATGATAGAAACAACCATTGTTCCATTTAAAAAACTGTATGTTTGCATAAAAAATACTGTTTTTAAGTAATATTACAGTCTGTTTGTTGGCTAAAAATACGAGCCCCTGACTATCAATCCATTCTGTGAAAACCGCACATCAACTGCACTTTCCGTTTCCGCAATATTTGCGGCGCAAGTGTTAGGTGATTCATCCTTTATAATGATACCTAAAATTATTCTCTGTAATACGCAAAGGAGTTGAATGCATTAACTACCAGCAGTCACTCAATTAAAAAATTGGACATTTTCCGGACTAAACTTCGAACCCGTGTTTCCTGCATATGAGAAACGTACGCTGACCACTATTTCATCCGGACACAGTGGCAACCACTACTACACAGACTACCTTAGCTCGTCTCCCGTCCGACCAGTTCTAAACGTATCCACACACTATACACCCGTTATCCTCTTTACTCTTGAAAGCATGTTGTGAATCTGCACTTAAGGGTTAATTGACCTGTCTAGCATGTCCGAAGGAACAGAGACCACATAGTATTTTAGAAAACATTGTGGAGATGCGGCGATATTTATAAGTAATAAAAATTAATCATAAATCAGTGTAAGTCGCAAGGTTGTTTACTCGTATTAATCGGTGACCGGTATCGATGCTTTACAATCATCCTGATGCCCACGGCTGAACTAGCACCGCTGACAGCAGGCAGATGATCGTCGTTTGTCAGCGGCGGCAGTTCAGCCGTGGGTCTCAGGATGGTTCTGTAAAGCATCGATTAATAACTCTGCGACCCAGACTGATTAATTTTTACTAGACACCACGTGTCTTAACCAATGTCTTGCCAGCCGCATGGATTCAGTAAACATCGTTCATGTGAAACTCAGCTTGCCCTTTTCTCACATGACATTTTGAGAGCCATGGATGAAGGGCAACAGGCAGATTGTGTTTTGCTCAATTTGAAAAAGGCATTTGACGCGATGCTGCGCTGTAGACTGCTAAAGAAGATACGAACTTATGGAATAGGTACACAGATTTCTGACTGGCCGGAAGACTTCCTAAGTAATAGAACGCAGTACGTTGTTCTCGGCCGGCCGTGGTGGCCGAGGAGACTGAGACGCTCCAGTCACGGTCTGCACGGCCACTACGGTCGGGGGGTTCGAATCCCCCCTCGGGCATGGAATCTGTGCCGTCCTTAGTCTAAGCTAGTTCATAAGTAGCTTGTACGTTTAGGGACTGATGACCCCGTAGTTAAGTCCCATAAGCTTTCCAAACATTTGAACGTTTTTGAACCAATGTCTTTTTCTATTATTATATTGTAGGTATTTCGGTTATCCGTCTATGCAACTGATTTAATGAAATACGAGGCGCGTCTAGAAAGTAAGTTCCGTTTGGTAATAAAATGAAATTGTACACAGATACAGAAGACATTTTTATTGCACAAAATTCTACAACTCTTAAACCACTTTTCCACATAACTGCCGAAATTTTGTAGGCACGTGTCATAGCGTGCCACAAGTTTTTGCATGCATCTTTCACAGAAGGTTGCCGCCTGTGTATTCAACCATGTGCTAACAGCTCTTTATCATCGTTAAAGAGTTGACCACCAAGGAAAGATTTTAGGTGTAAGAAGAGATGAAAGTCGCTAGGAGAGAGGTCCGAGTTGTATGGAGGATGATCAAACAGGTCTCTTTGAAATTTCCGTAAGAATTGTTCGGTCACATTCGATGTGTGAGGTCAGGCATTATCGTGAAAAAAAAAATCTTTTGACAGTAATCCTCTTCTTTCACCTAAAATCTCACTTCAACGATGATGACGAGCTGAAAGAACATGTTACCACATAGTTGAATTCACATTCTATGAAATTAGGCACACAAAACCTTGTGGCATGCTATGATAATTGCCTACAAAATTTCGGAAGCTATGTAGAAAAGTAATTTAACAGTTGTAGATTTTTGTAGAATCAATATTTTTTCTGTATCTGTACCCGTTCGTTTTATATAACCAAACGGAACTTACTTTCCGGACGCGCCTCGTATTTTATTGTCATATGCATTTCGCCTTTATTTGGAAGGCATCATCAGTGGCGATATTTCGTGGATATTGCTTTACATCTAGCGCTCATTGGTGGCTTCCGGCTGTTGTGCTTCAGTTATGTTCATTTTGCTGTGTTTGTTGTTGCAGCACTTCACAGCTAGCACCACTAGACACACGCCATTTTTGTTTGTATGGCAATAAAATATTTCATTAAATCAGTTGCATAGACGGATAACCGAAATACCTACACTATAATAATATAATATTATTATGTGGGAAAAACAGGACAAAAGGAACTAAATATGTGTTTTTCACTTGCGAAACTTAGGAATTTTGTCGCGTGGGATGGCTGGATGACATTTAAAGTGGCAGTCGGTAAAAATTCCGCAGGTGTTGTCGCAGGAGGCGTCGGCCTTGTTGGGAGTGGTGACGGAGCCGCCTGCTTGCCGAGGGATTAGCTTTGTCTGATAGCGACACCGCCACCAGCCGCTCCCAGCCGCTGGCCAGACCCTCGGATGGTGCTCCAGTCACTGGTATCTTCTTACGTAATGATTATTCTAATCAACCATGTCCGAGACGTTTTAGGGCACCTTGCCGGTATTAAGTCAAATTCAATGAGATGTTAGAAATTTATCAGACCTGGGACCAAACACAGATCTTCTGTTTACTAGACAGAAACTCCATCTACTAAACCACCTGGACAGGGCGAAAATACAGGGTCCATAAAAAAGGATGGCTCTAACTTACACGATTGGAAGTACTCGACAATACAAGCAAAATTGTCCCGCCAAAAATGGGTCCCCAAACGAGCCGTTTGCGAGATAGTTACGAATGTATGGTTCCAAGCCGCCAGTGACGTCGTAAACATCGTCCTATTCAATACACATTAATTTGAAATTCAAACTTTATTATTAAGATTTACATTGCATTTAGTTCACATTTCACTGACTTTAATGTAAACATCGTCCTACTTATAAAAATTAATTTAAAATTTAGACATCTGTATTAGGTTTTACAGCGCATTTACACTCCTGGCCATTAAAATTGCCACACCACGAAGATGACGTGATAGAAGACACGAAATTTAACCGACAGGAGGAAGGTTCTGTGATATGCAAATGATTAGCTTTTCAGAGCTTTCACACAAGGTTGGCGCCGGCGGCGACACCTACAACGTGCTTAAACGAGGAAAGTTTCCAACCGATTTCTCATACACAAGCAGCAGTTGACCGACGTTGCCTGGTGAAACGTTGTGATGCCTCGCGTAACGAGGAGAAATGCGTTCCATCACGTTTCCGATTTTGATAAAGGTCGGAGTGTAGCCTATCGCCATTGCGGTTTATCGTATCGCGACATTGCTGCACGCGTTGGTCGCGATCCAATGACTGATAGCAGAATGTGAAATGTCGAGATGACTGGCATCTTATCCGCATGGCTGTAACGGATCGTGCAGCCACGTCTCGATCCCTGAGTCAACAGATGTTAACGTTTCCTAGACAACAACCACCTCCACGAACAGTTCGACGACGTTTGCAACAGCATGGACTATCAGCTCGGAGACCGTGCCTGCGGTTACCCTTAACACTGAATCAGAGACAGGAGCGCCTGGGATGGTGTACGCAACGACGAACCTGGGTGCACGAATAGCAAAACGACATTTTTTCGGATGTATCCAGGTTCTGTTTACAGCATCATGATGGTCGCATCCGTGTTTGGCGACATCGCGGTGAACCCTCATTGGAAGCGTGTATTCGTCGTCGCCATATTGGCGTATCACCCTGCGTGATGGTATGGGTTGCCATTGTTTACACGTCTCGATCACCTCTTGTTCGTATCAACGGAACTTTGAACAGTGGCCGTTACATTTCATATGTGCTACGACCCATGGGTCTACCCTTCATCCGATCCCTGCGAAACCCTACATTTCAACAGGATAATGCACGACCGCAATTTGCAGGTCCTTTACGGGCCTTTCTGGAAACGGAAAATGTTCGACTGCTGCCCATGTCAGCACATTCTCCTGATCTTTCACCAATTGAAAACGTGTGGTCAATGGTGGCCGAGCAACTGGCTCGTCACAATACCCCAGTCACTACTCTTGATGAACTGTGGTATCGTGTTGAAGCTGCATGGGCATCTGTACCTGTGGACACCATCTAAACTCTGTTTGACTCAATGCCCAGAGGTGATCGTTTTGGGTACTCATTTCTCAGGATGTATGCATCCAAATTGCGTGAAAATGTAATCACATGTCAGTTCTAGTATAATATATTTGTCCAATGAATACCCGTTTATCATCTGCATTTCTTCTTGGTGTAACAATTTTAATGGCCAGTAGTGTAGTTCACATTTTACATATGGGTTACCTGTTAAAGGAGGTGTTCGAAGTGTCTGCCTTGCATCTGGATGCAATACTGTGCTCCTCTCTGCAATGAATTTCGAATTCTTTTGAAACCCCTGGATCATTTCGGAATTCTTGACAAGCGTGTACATATTTCCGTTCCAGTTCTTCAACCGTGTTGATGGATGTCCTACCCAACGGTCCCCACACGCTCATGTCAGGGGTTATGCTTTTGTGCCTCTCCTTGTTCTTGCCTCTCTCTCTTCCGTTTTTTCCCATCTCGCGGTCAGCATCTCACCTAATGGCAACCGACGGATGAGGCGCTACGACCCCAAGTAGTCAGATTACAGTCGTGGAGACACTGTGAAATCACACGATGTGAACAATCTATGGAGGACATAGTGTGTCCGGTGTAGGAAAGCAGCTGAGAGAGCTGAATACAAATAAAGTCTCTTGGTCCGGATGGAATACCAGTTCGGTTTTACAAAGCGTGTTCTGTGGCATTTGCCCCTTACTTAGCTTCCATTTGTCGCGAATCTTTAATTCTGCGCAAAGTTCCTAGTGAATAAAAAAAATGCAGGTGACTCCCTTTTATAAGAAAGGTAAAAGGTAAAAGAACCGACCCACATAATTAAAGGCCAATATCGTTGCCATCAGATTCCTGTAGAATTTTGGAGCATATTGTCAGTTCAAATATATTACATTTCCTCGAGGCGGAAAAGCTTCTTTCTACGAACCAGCACGGATTCAGTAAACATCGATCATGTGAAACTCAGCTTGTCCTTTTCTCACATGACATTTTGCGAGCCATGGATGAAGGGCAACGGGCAGATTGTGTTTTGCTCAATTTGAAAAAGGCATTTGACGCGATGCTGCGCTGTAGACTGCTAAAGAAGATACGAACTTATGGAATAGGTTCACAGATTTGTGACTGGCCGGAAGACTTCCTAAGTAATAGAACGCAGTACGTTGTTCTCGACGGGGAGTGTCCATCAGAGAGGAGTGTATCGTCAGGCGTGCCCCAGGGGGGTGTGAGAGGACCGCTATTATTTTCTAACTATATAAATTATCTGATGGACAGAGTAACTTGTAATTTGCTGCTGTTTGTTGATGATGCTGTGATGTATGGGAGGATGTCGTCTTTAACTGACTGTAGTAGCATACAGGATGACTTTGACCAAATTTCTAGTTGGCGCGAAGAATGACAGCTAGCTCTCAATGTAGAAAAATGTAAGGTGATGCGCATGAGTAGGAAAAACAATCCCATAATGATCGAATACAGCATTAGTAGCGAGCTTCTTGATACAGACGCGTCTTTCAAATATCTAGGTGTAACATTACAGAGCGATATGAAATGGAATGAATGTTTAAGGACTGTTGTAAGGCGGAGAGCCAACTTCGGTTTATTGGGAGAATTTTGGGAAGATGTACTTCATCTGTAAAGGATATCGCGTATAAAACGCTTGTACGACCACGTCTTGAGCATTGCTCAAGTGTTTGGGACCCACAGCATATCAGTTTGAAGGAAGACGTGGAAGCAGTTCAGAGGCGAGCAGCTAGGTTCGTTACTGGTAGGTTCGACCAATGCGCGAGTGTCACGGAAATGCTCAGGGAACTCAAATGGGGATCGCTGGAGGAAAGACGACGTTCTTTTCGAGAAATTCTATTGAGGAAATTCAGAGGGCCGGAATTCGAAGCAGAGTGTAGAACGATCTTCCTGCCACCTACTTACATTTCGCGCAATGATCATAAAGACAAGAGAAATTACGGTTCGTACGGAGGCATATAGACATTCCTTTTTTCCTCGTTTATTTGGGAGTGGAATAGGAAAGGAAATGCCTAGTAGTGGTTCAGTGTACCATCCAACAAGCACTCTTGCGGTTGATTGCGGAATATGAATGTAGATGGTGGATGCAGAGGTCATGCGATCAATCCCACATTGCCATACGACGGTCATCTACATCTACATCTACATAGATACTCTGCAAATCACATTCAAGTGCCTGGCAGAGGGTTCATTAACCACTTTAACCACATTAACCACTTTCATAACTTTTCTCTACCGTTCAATTCTCTAAAAGCCGGCCGCGGTGGCCGAGGGCACTAAGGCGCTCCAGTCACGGTCTGCACGGCAACTAGGGTCGGGGGTTCGAATCCCCCCTCGGGCATGGATATTTGTGCCGTCCTAGTTTGTAAGTAGTTCATAAGTAGTTTGTAAGTTTAGGGACTGATGACCCCGAAGTTAAGTCCCATAGACTATACAAACATTTGAACATTTTCATTCTCTAAAAGCGTGCGGAAAGAATGAACACCTAAATCGTTCCGTTTTCGATCTGATTTCTCTTATTTTATTGGGATGGTCATGTCTTCCTAAGTAGGTGGGTGCTAGCAAAATATTTTCACATTCAGAACTAAACGTCGGTGATTGAAACTTCGCAAACAGATCACGCTGCAATGAATAACGTCTTTCTTTTAATGATTTCCACCCCAATTCGTGCAACATTTCCGTAATGCTTCCCCCCCCCCCCCCGTAACGTGATAGAACAAGACGAGCTGCCCTTCTCTGAACCTTCTCAATGTCGTCCGTCAGTCCCACCTGGTGAGGGTCCGACAAGGGGCAACAGTACTCCAGGAGAGGACGCACAAGTGTGATGTAGGCAGTCTCTTTGGTGGAGCTGGTGCATCTTCGAAGCGTTCTGCCAATGAAACGTAACCTTTGGTTCGCCTTCCCCACAATAATTTCTGTGTGTTCTCTCCAGTTAAAGTTGTTCGTAATTGTAACTCCTAGGTATTTGGTAGAATTTACGACCTTAAGGTTTGACTGATTTATCGCGTAATTGAAGTTCAGCGGATTTCTTTTAGTGGTCATGTGTATTACTTCACACTTTTCTTTATTTAGTGTCAATTGCCAATTTTCGCACCACGCAGAAATTTTGTCTAAATCACCTTGCATTTGCTTTTGATCCTCTGTTGACTTCACTAATCGATAAACGACAGCATTATCCGCGAACAATCTAAGGGAGCTATTCAGATTGTCTCCTAAATCGTTTATAAACACTAGGAAGAGTAGGGGGCCTATAACGCTTCCCTGTGGAACGCCAGATATCACTTCTGTTTTACTCGATGACTTACCGTCAATTACAACGAACTGTGTTCTTTCTGATAGGAAATCGTGAATCCAACCGCACAATTGGGGAGATATTCCATAAGCACGCAATTTCATAAGAAGCCGCTTGTGGGCTACAGTGTCAAAAGCCTTCCTGAAATCCAGAAATATGGAATCGATTTGAGATCCCTTGTCGATGGCACTTAACACTTCATGCTAATAAAGGGCAAGGTGTGTTTCGCAAGAGTGATACTTTGTGAATCCGTGTTGACTGCTGGTTAATAGGTCGTTCTCTTCGAGGTAGTTCATAATATTCGAACAAAGTATATGTTCCAAAATCCTACTGCAAATTGACGTCAATGAGATAGGCCTGTAATTTTGGGGATCACTCCTATTGCCTTTCTTGAATATTGGAGTAACTTGGGCAACTTTCCAGTCTTTGGGTACGGATCTTTCGCTGAGTGATCGGTTGCAAATTATAGCTAAGTACGGAGCTACTGCATCAGCATACTCGGGTTGGTGTTTCTAGGTCGACCTGAACCTATCCGAGCTGACTCTGTGCCTTATTGAGTCCAACATTGGGCCGCTGTGACATCTTCAGGGCCCAGTTGCCTCACAATTGCACATTACAACCACCCCGTTTCATGCAGTCCAGCGATACGGCCTGTATCAAATGCACTCAGAGGATAAGATGTATAACGGGTCTGTGAGATATCGCGCGTGCTTCGAACTGTACGTCTTGCTTCACAGCTTGACTCACGGCTCTTGACTGGTATCAACGTCACAGCAACACGCCGGTGACATCACGAATGCACTCTAGTGGGCGTTCTGCCATTACAGAGCCGTTGTAAATCTTCATTAAGCGTTCACTATTCACTTCTCTTAGAGGAAAATCTTTTCAACAGTTCTATTTAGATTAGAACTAAACACTAAATATTTTATTCTTTCTTTGATGTGTAGCAACGTTTAATATAGAAGTAGCCACAATAATAATCCGTGATGTTGTTACTGACGTTTTTAATCGCAACGATAGAGCTGGAGCCTCTTTTCCCAAACTCTATACTGTTATTCTACAGAGTTTCCGTTATTGATGTGAGCACTGTTGTAATTTTATTTTCCTGATTTCTTGGATTTAAAATGTTCAAATGTTTGTAGAGTTTCTGGGACTTAACTACAGAGTCATCAGTCCATAAACTTACAAACTTCTTAGGAACTAGCTTATACTAAAGACAGCACAAATATCCATGCCCGAGGGGGGATTCGAACCATCGACCGCAGCGGCCATGCAGACCGTGACTGGCAAGCCGCAGACCGCTCGGCCACCGCGGCCGGCTCTCTTGGATTTGTGAATGACGTTAGAAACAATGGTGTAAGCCTGCATCCACTGTTATCTAGTTAATGTCTGTCATGAATTCTCACTGTTTCAAATAAATTCTAATTTATTACGTGTCAGAAGTAAAACTGTCATGAACTGATCGCAGCCAGCGAACTACCATATTCCTAATTAGAAGGATAGCATCGCAAACTGTCGGCACATTAATAGAGAAATATGACCTATTGCAGGGCCATATTTAGGGCATGCGACGCCTCTGTGCAGTAATTTATTTTGCGCCCCCTCCCGGGCATCTGAAATTCAAACTGATTTCTAAAATAAATAAAATAAAAAAAAAAAACCTCTCTGGAAACGCCACTGCCATCAAAACAACCTGCATTTTGAAATGCTGAAATCGAAACTCTGAATAATGATGATTCAATTAACATTAAAATAATTTTTTTCTATAGCAAAACTTTTCCGCTCTCAAAATTTTGCCACCCTGTGCAGCTGCACATGTTGCACCTGCCTAAATACGACACTGACCTATTGTTAAAAATAACCACGTTATCACTATTAGAATCGGAATATCAATAGCTCACATTACGCCGAGCAAGTTAATAACCCAGTATGAGTCCTGAATAACTGATCGATCTTCCTCAATTTTTCACCTTGCGAGAATTTCATAAACAAGGGTGTCCGCAAAGGAATTGCGTCTAAATCTCATCGAAAGAAACCTCATTACCATCTGAATACAGCAACAAGCATAGAAACGCAACATTAAAAACAGCTGTTGTATTGGGGTCGAGCGACGTGGCGCAGTGGATGCACACTGGACTCGCATTCGGGCGAACGACGGTTCAAGCCCTCTGCAGGTAAGCAAGCTTTCCCTGCTTGCTCCTATCTCCGCTGATGATCACGGGTTGTGCGCCTGCTGCGTTGCACAACTGGACTCGACATCCGCTTTATCACAACGTCAGAACTACAGAATAGCCCCATTTACGAAGAGTTGCACAATTGTGCGTAATACTCAGTCTCGCAATGTTAATGCTACAAAAATATAAATTTTAGATTTTGATCTGAATTAATGTAGAATTCTCGGAGAAGTATTGTATTTTATTGAATTCAAAAATTATTAACACAAAACGAAATTTGCTACGTGAAGGTATAAAAACGTTGTAGATTGAGTGGCTCTTGGAATTAAGATGCCAGGTTAGTAATATGAGGCGCTATGCTACGATGCGCGAGGCTGTTCCCCGTCGGGGGTTCGAATCCCCCCTCGGGCATGGATGTTTCTACTGTCTTTAGTATAAGCTAGTTCATAAGTAGGTTGTAAGTTTAGGTACTGATGACCCCGTAGTTAAGTGCCGTAAGCTCTACAAACATTTTATCACTGCCGTCTGATTCGAGCCAGCCAACTGTTTATTGATTTTGTTATTTTATTATTATTATTGTTTGCACGCTGAACAGACTCATAGAATTATAAGCACATCAGAAACATGTGGTATGGACTCATCCCATTAATTTTGTCTAACATTTAGGAGAGTTTTTTCCATATATGAACAACTAAGCATTTCTTAAATATTTTATTCATATAAAAGAATTAATCTCCCATGAACCACAGACATTGCCGAGGTGGGGTGGCTTGCGTGCCTCAACGATACAGATAGCCGTACCGTAGGTGCAACCACAGCGGAGGGGTATCTGTGGAGAGGCCAGACAAACGTGTGGTTCCTGAAGAGGGGCAGCAGCCTTTTCAGTAGTTACAGGGGCAACAGGTTGGATGATTGACTGAGCTGGCCTTGTAACATCAGCTAATGTGGCTTTGCCACACAGTTACTGCGAACGGCTGAAAGCAAGGGGAAACTCTCTACTGTATTAATATACTAGCTTAAACCCGCGGCTCCGCTCGCGTGTTGGTTGATTATGATAGATAGCTGTCTTTCAGTAGTGTGCTATGAAACTAGTTTTGAAGGATGAAATGAAATACAATACCTTCTCTAGAAACAAACATTTTTAATCAACATTATCAGGAAAGTAAGTAGTGTAGATCAAATCGCAGGTAAAAATGCACTCGTTTCGAAGAACCCAATCACGAAATTCAACAATAATGATTGTAAAAATATCACAGATCGATCACATGATGTAATGCGCGAAACGTCAAATCGATATTTTTGAAGAGATGTATTAACATAAATTTCTTTATTACTGCTTTATTTATTTATTCTTATATTTCCTTATTCGTACTCTTATCCTTACAGAGAATGAGCTGAAGACATTGCAGCACGCATAGACCAAATATATGTTCTGTGGCATCACGTTTCGCTGTATGTAATTTCCTTGCTATAGAGTCACAAACGTCATCGCCGGCCTTCAGTCCGAACTTATTTATAATTTAACGTCTTTCAACCACCATATCTTCCACCCCCTTATAGCTATCGCCATGGAACTGCTATGGTGTAAAACGGGAGACTTCAGACAACAATTAAACAAAGACCATTCGTTTGGGTTACGTAATTTTCACTGCAGAGCGAAATATTAACACACACACACGTAGAATTTTATATACGCCGATAACTTTCCATCCCAATGTATTCCACCCTTTTATCATTATCAAGTCTCAAGCAACAATGCAACCAATAAAATCATTTTCAAAGAGTAAATATAATTCTCAAAGAGTAATTACTGTTCCGCATTTCGCGTTATATTCTTCAAATTACTAAATATCTATCAAATCGCTATAAAACTGTGCCTAAAACTTTCCTTAGGTATAAAATTAGTAACTGTACAAATATTTAAGTCTCTGCGTCTTGTTGTTCGGACGTGATAAGTGTGCACCGAACAGACGTTCCCATTAATAAACATATATAGATAAATAGCTATCCGATCGCCATAAAACCGTGCCTAAAGTCTTCCCCGGGTAGACATTAGTAACTGTGCTAATTTTTAGCTCTTTATGTCTTGTGGTTCAGACGTGATAAACGTGCACCGAATAGACATTCACATTTATAGATATAGATAATGATGGCAACCTCTCGAGTAAAATATCCCGAAGGTAAAATAGTCCCCCATTCGGATCTCCGGGCGGGGACTACTCAGGAGAATGTGATTATCAGGAAAGACAACACTGGCATTCTACGTATCGTAGCGTGGAATGTTAGATCCCTTAATCGGGTGGGGAAGTTAGAAAATTTAAAAAGAGAAATGGATAGGTTGAAGTTAGATATAGTGGGGATTAGTAAAGTTCGGTGGAAAGAGGAACAGGATTTCTGGTCAGGCGAGTACAGGATTATAAATACAAAATCAGTTGTGGGTATTGCAGGAGTAGGTCTGATAATGAATAAGAAAATAGGAATGCGGGTAAACTACTACGAGCAACTCAGTGATCGCATTATCGTAGTCAAGATAGATACGAAGCCAACACCGATCACAGTAGTACAGGTTTATATTCCAACTAGCTCTGCCGATGATGAGGAGATCGAAGAAATATGTCAAGAGCCAAAGGAAATTATTCAGACAATTAAGGGAAAATAAAACTTAATTGTTATGCGAGAATTCGGTAGTAGGAAAAGGAAGGGAAGGGAACATAGTAGGTGAATATGGTCTGGGCAAAAGAAATGAAAGAGGAAGTCGCCTGGTAGAATTTTGCACGGATCATAATTTAGTTATAACAAACACCTGGTTTAAGAACCACGAAAGAAGGTTGTATACGTGGAAGAGACCAGGAGACACCGGGAGATACCAGATAGATTTTATAATGGTAAGATATAGATTTCGGAATCAGGTTTTAAACTGTAAGACATATCCAGAGGCAAATATAAACTTTGACCATAACTTATTGGTCATGAATCGTAGGCTGAAACTGAAAAAAGTGCAGAAAGATAGGAAAATAAGGAGGTGGGGCATGGATAAACTGAAGGAACCTGAAGTGCTTAAGAATTTCAGAGGGAGCGTTAGGCAACAATTGACAGAAACGGGGGAAAATAAAACAGTAGAGGAGGAATGGGTAGCATTGAGAGATGAAAGAGTGAAGGCAGCAGAGGACAAAATAGGTAGGAAGGCAAGACTTTCGAAACATCCTTGGATATCACAGGAAATACTAAATTTAATCCACGAAAGGAGAAAATATAAAAATGCAGTAAATGAAACAGGCAAAACGGAGTACAGACGACTAAGAAATGAGATTGACAGGAAGTGAAAAATGGCTAAGCAAGAGTGGCTAGAAGGCAAATGCAAGGATGTAGAAGAATGTGTAAGTAGGGGAAAAATAGATACAGCCTACAGGAAAATAGATGGCAAATTTGGAGATAAGAAAAATAGCTGTATGAATATCAAGAACACAGATGTAAAACCAGTACTCAGCAAAGAAGGGAAAGCTGAAAGGTGGATAGAGTATATAGAGAGGATTTACGAAGGAAATGAACTTAGAGGCAACATTGTAGGAAGGGGAGAAGAAGTAGATGAGGATGAAATAGGAGATATTATACTAAGAGATGAATTTGACAGAGCACTGAAAGACCTAAGACGAAACAAGGCCCCTGGATTAGATGACATTTCCTCATAGCTACTGAAGTCTCTGGGAGAACCAGCCATGACAAAACTGTTTCTCCTGGTGTGTAAGGTGTATGAGACAGGTGAAGTACCCTCAGACTTTAAGAAAAATGTAATAATCAAAATGTAGAACTCGTGGGACTTATCTACGGGATCATCAGTCCCTAAGCTTACATACTACTTATGAACTAGCTAAGACTAAGGACGGCACAAATATCCATGCCCGAGGGGGGATTCGAAACCCCGACCGTAGTAGCCGTGGAGACCGTGACTGGAGTGCCTCAGTCCCCTCGGCCACCGCGGCCGGCATGTAATAATCCCCAGTCCGAAGAAAGCAGGTGCAGACAGGTGTGAAAACTACAGAACCATCAGTTTGATAAGTCATGGTTGCAAAATATTAACACGAATTAGTTACAGAAGGATGGAAAAGCTGGTAGAAGCCGACCTCGGGGAGATCAACTTGGGTTCAGGAGAAATGTAGGAGCACGGGATGCAATACTCACTTCACGGCTTATCCTAGAAGATAGATTGAGAAAAGGCAAACCTACATTTCTAGCATTTGGAGAAGGCTTTTGACAATGTTGATTGGTTTAAACTCTTTCAATTTCTCAAGCAAGAAGGAGTAAAATATAGGGAGTGTAAGGTTATTTACAACTTGTACAAAAACCAGACAGCATTTGTCAGAGTTGAAGGGCATGAAAGGGATGCAGTGGTTGGGAAGGGAGTAAGAAAGGGTTGTAGCCTTTCTCCAATGTTATTCAATTTGTACCTTGAGAAAGCTATAAAGGAAAGCAAGGAGAAATTTGAAGAAGGAATTATAGTTCAGGGTGAAGAATTAAAAACATTGCGTTTTGCCGACGACATAGTAATTCTGTCAGAGACAGCAAAGGACAAGGAAGAGCAGTTGAACGGAATGGCCAGTGTGTTGAAAGGAGCATGTAAGATGAACATTAACAAGAGCAAAACTAAGGTACTGGAGTGCAATGTAAGAAAATCAGGTGATGCGGAAGGAATTAGATTAGGTAACGAAACAATAAAGGAGGTAGATGAGTTTTGTTACTTGGGCAGTAAAATAACAAATGATGGTCGTAGTACAGAGGATATAAAATCCAGAATGGCAATAGGTAGAAAAGCTATCTTGAAAAAGAGAAATCTGTTAACATCGAATTTTGATTTAAGCCTAAGGAAGTCCTTTCTGAAGGCATTTGTGTGGAGTGTTGCCTTGTATGGGAGTGAAACACGGACGATAAACAGTGCGGACAGGAAGAGGATTGAGGCTTTTGAAATGTGGTACTACAGAAGAATGATGAAGATAAGGTGGGTTGATCGCGTAGATAATGAGGAAGTACTGAACAAAACTGGGGAGAAAAGGAATTTCTGGCATATCTTGACTAAAAGAAGGGATCGATTGGTAGGACACATTCTTAGACAACAAGGAATCGTGAATTTAGCATTGGGGGAAGTGTTTGGGGTAAAAACCGTGGAGGAAGACTAAGAGAGGGATACAGTAAGCAGATTGAGACAGATGTAGGTTGCCGTCCTTATGTGGAGTTAGAGGCCTGCTCAGGATAGGGTATTGTGGAGAGCTGCATCAAACCAGTCTACGGACTGAAGACCACAACAACAGCAAACAACAGGTTAGTACTACAGCACTTTAGTTATTAAGCCAGAAGATGAAATTGTACCAAATTTCAGGAAGATTGTATAATTAGAGAAAGTACTGGAATTTAGAATAGGAACAGACCTGCACTCATACTCGTAATAGCCGTTCAAAAAGTTATACTCGTCAAAATTGGCAAGATCTTTATTTGAAAATTTTATTTAGTGTTACCTTCTATGCGTGCTATATCGAGAAAAAACAGCGACTCTGTAAGTTTGAAACGTACAGAGGTATCAGTATCTTTTCTACAATAAAAGAGGGCTGCCGTAGCACCACTACGCGGCGAATACGTCATTTGCCGGCCTCTCCGAGAGTATACGACGGTTGGAACTTAAATCAGTGGCAACACTGCTGTGAAGACAGTATGCAATGGAATCTATTATAGTCGCTGACAGCACGCGTTGCCGACATACCTACCTCCTAGCAAATGGACTCGCCAGTCCCACGTCACCGACGCGGCGTGCGCACAGCCCAGGGAAAAACAGTCATTTGTGAGTGGGCGGTCTAACGTAACGGTGTCATCATGTTTTCGAAACAGGAACAGCGGAGTTGGATCAAGACTGAATGTGCCAGAGGTCGTACAGCACGACAGCGTCATCAGGTCTTTAAGAGTCTTCAGTATGATGAAAGTTATGGTGATTCTCGTGTACAAAAAAATGTTCAAATGTTTGTAGAACTTATGGGACTTAACTACGGGGTCATCAGTCCCTAAGCTTACAAACTACTTATGAACTAGCTAAGACTAAAGACGGCACAAATATCCATGCCCGAGGGGGGATTCGAACCCCAGACCGTAGTGGCCGTGCATACCGTGACTGGAGCGCCTCAGTCCCCTCGGCCACCGCGGCCGGCGATTCTCGTGTACGACTGTGATGGTATTATCCTAACGCATTACGTTCCTCCACGGCAGACCGTCGTTACTGGGGCATCACCTGTGATCACGTTTGCGAAAGAAGCGGCAAAACTTTCTGCGCAACCCAGCCATCATTTTGCACGACAGTGCGTGGGCGCATACAGCTCAAACTGTGGCTACTCTGTTCGCTTGATGGGACTGGGAAGTACTGTACCATCCACTATACTCCCCGGACTTAAGTCCTTGTGACTTTGATTTGATTCCGAACATGAAGGAACCAAAGAAACTTCCTGGCAGTTTAAAATTGTCTGCCGGAACCGGAACTCGAACCTAGGACTCTGGCTTTCGCGGATATGGTGGATATCCTTTCTTTCAGGAGTGCTAGTCTTGCAAGTTTCGCAAGAGAACTTCTGTGAAGTTTGGAAAGTAGGAGGCGAGGTACTAGCGGAAGTAAAGTTGTGAGGCGGCATCGTGTGTCGTGTCGGGTTAGCTCAGTCGGTAGAGCGCTTGCCCGCGAAAGGCAAAGGTCCCAGATTCGAGTCCCGGTTCCGGCACACAATTTTAATCTGCCAGGAAGTTTCATATCACCGCACACTCCGCTGCAGAGTGAAAGTTTCATTCTGGATGAAGGAACCACTTGGTGGCGTTCGCTTCAGAACTGTTCCAGACATTTGACATGCAGCAGACCGCTCCATTCACACCATCAAGAGAACAGGTTCTGCTAACGGTACACTACACCTTCCACATCACTGGCAACGGGTTCTACATCACGCTGATGACTACTTTGAAGGACAGTAAGAGATGCAATCATGTAATGGTTTTGTATCGGTTGTGAAAAAATAGTTGCCACTATTTAAGTTCCAACCCTCGAATAAAAAAGCTCTGGACGTCCACAGGGGCATTTCACGTGAAGCCAAGATCGCGTACGCTTTCCGCTCACAGACATTTGAAAATCCGTGTGGCAAGTGTTGAGAATCTTCTCCACATTTGAGGCGAACATTATTGACTGTAGTTGTTTAATCATCGACAATGTAAAGCTAATTATTTGGCAGTTCGCTCGGAAGACGTACCTGAACTGTTTCGAGTGCTGTTCAGATACGAACAATAATTTACTTGACAATTTAACATCTGATGTGCTTTTGATTTTTTATCTTTTTAAAGAATATACCGATTTATTGAGAATTTTGAAAATTCATTTTCGCCGTAGTTCCAAAGTCTACTGATTTTAAGAGAGTTTAGGAACTTTCTATTTGAGTTCGGCGAGCTAAAGTGTGGACTAGTTGATTGAAGATTAACAGCAGTATGTTCTCTATCTCTGTATGGCTGCTCATAACATTGATTTTCAGGCTGTAGAAAATGCAGCGGTGGATAAAAATCACGCACAATAACAAACAAGTAATTACAAAGCACGACGACAGACACGCCCTAAAGAAAATAATAAACCAACCCGCTGCCCCGCACCTCCTCCGGCCATCCAGATTTCGATTTTCCTTACTTCCCTAAATCACTACAGGCAAATGCCGCGATGGTTCCTATCAAAGGGCACGACCAACTTCCTTACCCATCCTAAAATAAATAAATAAACAGAAATAAAAATAATCCGAGTTTGTCCTCCGATTCTAACGAAAACGTTGTCACGTGATGTTATACCATAATGTTCCTTCTTTCTTTTGTTGTATTAGAGTTAATGGTCTGTTTCTATTAGTAGGATATTCCAATCAATTTTCAGTTTTTCATTAAGTGTTAGAGCACCAATATCTCGTGTTGACTGTAAGGCATTCATTGTGTAGAAATTATTACTGCGCTCAGAAATTACACGTTGAGAGCCTAGTCTTTGTAGGAAATCTAAGTAAAGTAAATCCACATCAAAGTTATCTTCCATCTTCGCAGCTGGAAGACATGTACAGCAGTAAAATATCTAAATTATCTTAATAATTAATACAGAGTATTGCAACTGCAGTGAACTTACCGTGTTTAAACAAATCGTCAAATGTCTTGAAGTTCCGAAACAGATAATTAAGTTTTCACGATCGTAGGTGTAAAATAAATGATGAAACGAAAAAATGGAAATTAGACCATTATAAAAATTTAGACAGTCGTGAAATTCGTGAAAGTAGCTTGGTGTAACCATGCATTACCAGGTCTCCATCAGACTAAAGTCTTCCCTTGTTATTAATTGGCAAGCCGCTGATTTGTTGAATCACATTAGGTCTGTCCATTCCAGTCAGTATGAAGGTGCACGATATGTGATCATAATATAGACTGAGTGTACGACGTAGGGTGGTTCCACTGAAGTGGTGCCAAACGCCACAGACAGTCGTAACAGTAGGTCTACACTCCTCTGCCCTCGCCTGACACAAGAGCGCAAGATGGTACGTTCGTCACAGTGTGGTTGTTAGTATGAAAATGGCTGAGTTTTTCGTGCTAATTTGTGCTGTATTTACTTTGCTCTGTCTACCGTCTAATGGTATCTCCTTCATTAATATGTACCCCTAAAGATATTGTTACTACTGTGCGTTTAAAATTCGTGTTCTTCCAGTTTAATGCAAGGATTTCTTTTTCTGTGATCCGTTTATTAGAGTGTATGCATGTTTGTTGTTCGTGACTTTTAGCTCGTTCATGTTACACTGCACCATTCTGTAATTGTGTGACGCGTTCCACTCTAGTTGATCTCTGCTGATGGTTGATATGACAACTGATATGTCTAAGTAGACTTTCCCGGCGTATTAATTGATCAAATTCTTCACCGGTTTCCAGTCGGATCATTCTGTCATCTGTATACAATATTTCTGCGGTCCAACTGGCCGCCATCATCAGGTGAGGAAGCTAAGCCGCTCTCGCTTCCTCACCTGATGATGGCGGCCAGCTGGACCGCAGAAATATTGTGTGCAGATGACAGAATGATCCGGCTGGAAACCGGTGAAGACTTTGATCAACTGATATGTCATCTGCGTATACAACTTCTGCATTCGCTCTCGCGGCACCCTATAGAAGTTGGAGGAGGCATTGAATAAAGATACGCTAGGAAATGGGCCCACGGATAGAACTGTGCTTGCAATCTTTGGTTATTTTCCTTGCAGCTCTGCGATTGAACGAGTGATGTTCTACGACCCTGCCCGTAGAATAGGGAACTGTGCTATAGCTCGATTAGCAACAGCAGGTCCATCGCGTGCAACTGCGCTAACAGGTACGTACATTTCGTTACCTCCAGTAATTTAAGCAAATCTGTGGTTATCGCAATTGCATACTTAAGTCTGAACTTCAATCAGACACTTTGCAGATGGGTTTGTAGATATTGAGAAGTCGGAAGACTGGAAAATTGTTGCGAAATGCAGGAGGATCTGCAGGGTATCCACAATTGGTGCAGGGAATGGCAAATGACTCTCAACATACCAGGGTTGAAAAAAACTCATATTAAAAAGTCATCCAGCCAAGTTTGTTAAATTGGGTTGTTTTCGTACTGTTCTTGTGATGAAGCCCGGGTCACTTTATTGAGGATATGTGGACGTGCAAATTGGACAGTTAGCCTGATCCTTAAAGTGTGACTTAGTGTCATTTTATGTTCAATTCGTACATTCATTTCAGTTCTGAAAGTCTTTGTTGCCTTTTATCTCTTTGAATGTGAGAATCTGCCAACTTCATACTCATTGCTTATGTCTATTATGAAAAGTAACAAATTTTCGAAACAATCTTACTATGTTACAGCAACTCATTTGTCATTGAGTCATAACTCAATCAGCTTCATGAAACATAAATCTGGAAGTTCCGAGTCCAAACTCATTCCCATCTTTCTTTTCATTTTTTTTTCTTTACAGGTGCAAAAAGCCAGTTTGCACCGAGATCTACTTTAAACTAGTTAAGTTAATTCTAAAAACGTAAGAAGGAGGCAAAGCACTGTTAACTGTTTGTGGTGGTAAAGTGTGGATTCCTTAGTCCAATATTAAACTAACAAATTTTCTTTGACAAAGATCTTTGATGTAGCGCAAAACGGGGTATTACAGTGTCATCAAATATTACGATAAGGCCCCTACAAAACTTCTGACGACGATTTATTACTGTGGTCTGCAACTGCTTGTACTGTAATTGCAATGGCTGTACTTTTGAAAGAGGAAGAAAAAGGAAAGAAAATGTACTTGGGTGAAGCCGTGGGTTTCAGGGTAAACTAATAAAAGCATACACCATCTGTTACTTGTCAATGGACGAGAGTACATTTCAATACGTGCTCTGAAAATTTTAGAAGAATGTTAATGAAATAAATTGTCGTGCGTAATAGTTGCCTACAATAATTATGATTCCTCTAAGTTTCAATATGTGTCATTTAATCTTCATTTGGTGTATAGTTGGATTTTATTGCGTTTATTGTCTTTTTTAAAATTCTTTTTTCCAAAAAGAAAAAAAAATACAACTACCCTGCAACATACACAAATGTAAAGTGCTGCAAATACATAGGAAGAAAAGTACTCTGGTACGTAATTAAGCAATAGCAGGCCAAACACTGGAGGCAGCTATGTCATAAACTCTCTACGAGTAAACATAAGGAACGATTCGAAATTGAACGATCGCACATAATTAATCGAGGGTAAGGCAGATGTCAGACTTACCAGGTACATTCGCAAAGTGTCTCACCGATACTGAAATAATGTTAATTGCAATAGAAATTTAAACTGTAATCAGTAATTACTACGCCAATTTTAGCTGCTCATAGCGGAAATTGTACATGTTGGTCAGCCTTAGATAGTGGCGTAATGTGAAGAGGACAGGAAGTATGGGTACCAAAATAACATTATGGTTATTATTATTTATTTTCTCATTCTATTTAGCTGTAGTGTATGTACCTATTATGAGGCATGTTTGTAGGCCTTGGTCTAGAAGTCTGGTAAACACCAATGCAGCCAACAATTTGCGTACTGCATAAATGATGCAGTCCTGTACTTGGTTGTTGAGCAGCTTGAATCTTCCGTATTCAAACAGCACTGTCAGGAGCATCAAAAGCATCACATTCTACTCGAAATGTAGCAGTCTTCCAGGCACGATTGATCATATTATTGAATATGGGTGCAGTAAACTGATTATGAATGAGAGCACGAATGGTGGTGCGGCTGTGGAGTTCAATATCAATATTGTCGCGAGAAACTCTATCAAAAAAACATTTAGCGAATTTTTCTACTGACGAGGGAAGTATACATCCAAATTTTGAACAAGGCATGTTGCGCTAGGTGGAATAGTTGCTACCTTTATATGTTTATCCGGAATTACGAACAGATCCTGTTGGAGTGAAAATAAATCCAGTAACAGGCAACATTTTGTACCAGCGTTGTCCAAGAATACGCCTGTCTACTTTCCCTGATTTTGAAACCGTTATTTATGTGATTGAAGGACGGTTCAAATTCTTTTGGACAACGGGACAAAATGTAGCACTTGGGTTCTTGGAAGATAATGAGTAGTGGAGAAGGAATCTACGTCTCAGGAAATGAATGGTTCCCCCTCGGGCATGTGTGTTTGTGTTATCCTTAAGTTAGTTTACCTTAGTTTAAGTTGTTTGTAAGCTACGGACTGATACCCCAGCAGTTGAGTCAGATAGATTTACAAACATTTGAAATGAATGGCTGATCTACATACGAATGTGATATACCAGACGCTGATTCCACTCCGACAATCGTATCTTTTTCACCCATAGTAGACACTGTGCTCAGTGAATGTCATAATTAAATCCAGATTAGGTGCTACTGAGAATTTCACTTGCTGAATAACCTTTGTAGTTTAGTCCCTTCCAAAATCAAACAATCAACAATATCAACAACAATGATTAAGAACTATAGTGTCCGTGAAGTCAATACCAAATGGAGTTGCAGAATTCTATTTCTAGTGCTTCAGCATGTTTGTACGTTACAGACTGCATTACTTTACAACTCCACAATCTTGTGAAATGCTTTAAATTTTCAGGTAGTTCCACTTTTGAAATGAGTGAGCCCAAGCGCTCTAGCTTTCGTTCATGCCCACTGCCTGCTATCAACATCAAGCACAGCCATGAAATTAGTTCTTGCCTCTTGAAAAGTAGACCAGATGTACTCCGATATGACCTAGAGTTTCTCATGTTTGATTCATTGTTCAAAATGCCTCTGATGACGAGGTAGGTAGTTACTGTACTTGATAAATGTGAAGTGATGCATAATTGTTTCTAACGACCAGCCTTTCTATTTTGATTCGGTTACGTTCTTCACATACTCGAAATGAACACTGTCATTAGATACACCATCAATAAAATGGTAATATATTGGTTCGAAACCACTAATGTCCCCGAAGGCATTTGCACCAGTTTCTCATCCTCCAGGATATCAGTTATAGTGGCATCTTCAAGTTTCTGTATCAAGCCGATTATTCCATTGCAATCTCTCTTTCTTCTTCACGTACTACAAGTGATAAAGGTGGTAATGCTATTTGGTGTGAAACCTCTAACACCCTACTATGTTTGGTTGTGTGGCCGTCTTCCGCAGCAGCTGTTAAAATTGATTATAAGAGGTAATCCGACTTATGCTGACTGCAATTAAGAGATTTATTTTACACCAGACACGTTTCGTTTTTTATTTTAAAAGCATCTTCTGTGGTCTGTAAATGATACAAAGGTTTGTAGAGTTTGTTTTTGAAATGCATACAGATTACATATCACCTGTTATAAGTGGAATCCCTATTTATTTATCACTTCACCAATCTAGCAAACAACACACTTTTCAAGCTTATTGACCACCTAACATAAAAAATAAACATTATGAGAGTCAACCCCCCCCCCCCCTTTCATAGAAACACAAATCGCGATAGCCTCGCTTTCCCCCTCTACCGCAACCCAATTCAACCTGAATTTACTCATCTGATAAAACATCTTAACATCGTGTTCACGAAATTACATATCTCTCTCACTCTCCCTCCCTCTCTCTCTGTCTGTCTGTCTGTCTCTCTCTCTCTCTCTCTCTCTCTCTCTCCCCCCCCCCCCTCTCTCTCTCTCACACACACACACACACAAACATGTTGAATTAAGTTCTATTTATATGTATAAATACAAATATATAACGTTGGCAACACTCACAGGCCAATCGGAAAACAAATGAACAGACAAAAACATAGCCACACTGTAGAGAAGTGATAAATAAATAGACAGGCATTCCACTTAAAAACACACGAAAAGTGCTGTACACAGCCGAAAAACACACGGTAGGAACAAACTAACTCCACCCAACAAGACGTCGAAACAGTAGAAGAGACATCAACACCGTGAGTAGACCGAATATTAAGTTAAAAACACATAGGCCTAACGTGCACAATGTTTTTTAAAACTGTTTTAATCTATTTATCGAAAACAAATTGTATAAACTTTTGTATCATTTACAGACCAAAGAATATGCTTTTAAAATAAAAGGCGAAACGTGTCTGATGTAAAATAAATCTCTTAATTGCAGTGAACATAAGACAGATTACCGCTTATAATAAATACTAACACCTTGTTTGCGGCAATTCTCATCGTGTACGATACAAAGAAAAGTACAAAATGTTCGTTTATAGTTTACTACATCACTGACACACAAATACGACAAATACAACGGAGTGAGAAAATACTTGTCTAGACTAGCAAGGCACTAAGCTGCCGCGCGCACGGATTATCTGCAACTGGCTGTCAGTTAGTCACGAGTCAGCATAGGCAGGCTAAAATGTGCGTTACTGCGACCTAGTCGATCGGTTACGCCTACGTACCTAACATGGCCACTCCCATGAACCACAGACATTGCCGAGGTGGGGTGGCTTGCGTGCCTCAACGATACAGATAGCCGTACCGTAGGTGCAACCACAGCGGAGGGGTATCTGTGGAGAGGCCAGACAAACGTGTGGTTCCTGAAGAGGGGCAGCAGCCTTTTCAGTAGTTACAGGGGCAACAGTCTGGATGATTGACTGAGCTGGCCTTGTAACATCAGCTAATGTGGCTTTGCCACACAGCTACTGCGAACGGCTGAAAGCAAGGGGAAACTACAGCCGTTATTTTTCCCGAGGACATGCAGCTCTACTGTATGAACATATGATGATGGCATCCTCTCGGGTAAAATATTCCGGAGGTAAAATAGTCCCCCATTCGGATCTCCGGGCGGGGACTACTCAGGAGGATGTGATCATCAGGAAAGACAATACTGGCATTCTACGGGTCGGAGCGTGGAATGTTAGATCCCTTAATCGAGTAGGAAAATTAGAAAATTTAAAAAGGGAAATGGATAGGTTGAAGTTAGATATAGTGGGGATTAGTGAAGTTCGGTGGCAGGATGAACAGGATTTCTGGTCAGGTGAGTACAGGATTATAAATACAAAATCAGTTGGGGGTATCACAGGAGTAGGACTGATAATGAATAAGAAAATAGGAATGCGGGTAAGGTACTATGACCAGCACAGCGATCGCATTATCATTGTCAAGATAGATATGAAGCCAACACCGACAACAGTAGTACAGGTTTATATGCCAACTAGCTCTGCCGATGATGAGGAGATCGAAGAAATATATGAGGAGCTAAAGGAAATTATTCAGACAATTAAGGGAGAGGAAAACTTAATTGTTATGGGAGACTGGAATTCGGTAGTAGGACAAGGAAGGGAAGGGAAGATAGTGGGTGAATATGGTCTGGGCAAAAGGAATGAAAGAGGAAGCCTCCTGGTAGAATTTTGCACGGAACATAATTTAGTTATAACAAACACCTGGTTTAAGAATCACAAAAGAAGGTTGTATACGTGGAAGAGACCAGGAGACACCGGGAGATACCAGATAGATTTTATAATGGTAAGACATAGATTTCGGAACCAGGTTTTGAAGTGTAGGACATACCCAGGGGCAGACATAGACTCTGACCATAACTTGTTGGTTATGAACTGTAGGCTGAAACTGAAGAAACTACAGAAAGGTAAGAAAATAAGGCGATGGGACCTAGATAAATTGAAGGAACCTGAAGTTCTTAAGAATTTCAGAGGGAGCTTCAGGCAACAATTGACAGAAACAGGGGAAAATAAAACAGTTGAGGAGGAATGGGTAAAAATGAGAGATGAATAGTGAAGGCAGCAGAGGACAAAATAGGTAGGAAGGCAAGACCTACAAAGAATCCTTGGATATCACAGGAGATACTAAATTTAATCGATGAAAGGAGAAAGTATAAAAATGCAGTAAATGAAACAGGCAAAATGGAGTACAGACGACTAAGAAATGAGATTGACAGGAAGTGCAAAATGGCTAAGCAGGAATGGCTAGAAGGCAAATGCAAGGATGTAGAAGAATGTATAAATAGGGAAAAAATAGATACAGCCTACAGAAAAATAAAAGAAACATTTGGAGATAAGAAAAACAGCTCTATGAATATCAAGGACACTGATGGAAAACCAGTTCTCAGCAAAGAAGGGAAAGCTGAAAGGTGGAAAGAGTATATAGAGGGACTCTACAAAGGAAATGAACTGCGAGACAATACTGTAGGAAGGGAAGAGGATGTAGATGAAGATGAAATAGGAGATACTGTACTGAGAGAAGAATTTGACAGAGCACTGAAAGACCTAAGTCGAAACAAGGCCCCTGGGGTAGATGATATCCCGTCAGAGCTACTGAAGTCTCTGGGAGAACCAGCCATGACAAAATTGTTTCACATTGTGTGTAAGATGTATGAGACAGGTGAAGTACCCTCAGACTTTAAGAAAAATGTTATAATCCCCATTCCAAAGAAAGCGGGTGCAGACAGGTGTGAAAACTACAGAACCATCAGTTTGATAAGTCATGGTTGCAAAATATTAACACGAATTATATACAGAAGGATGGAAAAGCTGGTAGAAGCCGACCTCGGGGAAGATCAGTTTGGGTTCAGGAGAAATGTAGGAACACGGGAGGCAATACTCACTTTACGGCTTATCCTAGAAGATAGATTAAGAAAAGGCAAACCTACATTTCTAGCTTTTGTAGATTTGGAGAAGGCTTTTGACAATGTTGATTGGAATAAACTCTTTCAAGTTCTGAAGCAAGCAGGAGTAAAATATAGGGAGCGTAAGGTTATTTACAACTTGTACAAAAACCAGACAGCGGTTGTCAGAGTTGAAGGACATGAAAGGGATGCAGTGGTTGGAAAGGGAGTAAGACAGGGTTGTAGCCTTTCCCCAATGTTGTTCAATATGTACATTGAGCAAGCTATAAAGGAAAGCAAGGAGAAATTTGGAGAAGGAATTAAAGTTCAGGGTGAAGAATTAAAAACATTGCGTTTTGCCGACGACATAGTGATTCTGTCAGATACAGCAAAGGACCTGGAAGAGCAATTGAACGGAATGGACAGTGTGCTGAAAGGTGCATATAAGATGAACATTAACAAGAGTAAAACTAGGGTAATGGAGTGCAGTGTAAGAAAATCAGGTGATGCTGAAGGAATTAGGTTAGGTAACGAAACAATAAAGGAGGTAGATGAGTTTTGTTACTTGGGCAGTAAAATAACAAATGATGGTCGCAGTACAGATGATATAAAATGCAGAATGGCAATGGGTAGAAAGGCGTTTTTGAAAAAGAGAAATTTGTTAACATCGAATATTGATTTAAGCCTAAGGAAGTCCTTTCTGAAGGCATTTGTATGGAGTGTTGCCTTGTATGGGAGTGAAACATGGACGATAAGCGGTGTGGACAGAAAGAGGATAGAGGCTTTTGAAATGTGGTGCTACAGAAGAATGCTGAAGATTAGGTGGGTGGATCGCGTAACTAATGAGGAGGTACTGAACCGAATTGGGGAGAAAAGAAATTTCTGGCATACCTTGACTAAAAGAAGGGATAGATTGGTAGGACACATTCTTAGACATCAAGGAATTGTGAATTTAGCGTTGGAGGGAAGTGTGTGGGGTAAAAATCGCAGAGGGAGACCAAGAGACGCGTATAGTAAGCAGATTCAAGTGGATGTGGGTTGTCGTTCTTATGAGGAGATGAAAAGGCTTGCTCAGGATAGAGTAGGGTGGAGAGCTGCATCAAACCAGTCTCCGGACTGAAGACCATAACAACAACACCTAACATGGAGTCAGTGCCCCCGAGACACTTCGCGAATGTACGTTAAAAGAGTACTCAGGAAGTGTATCAAAGGAGGTAGACTACAAAACACTCGTTAGGCCGATGCATGAGTATTGTAAATCAGTTTGGGATCCATACTAGGTAGGGTTGATATAATACATATAGAAGACCCAACGGAGAGCAACAGCTCGAAAACCTCACCGATATGATCAGCAGACGCTACAAAACAGACGTTATATACCGCGGTATGGCCTTGTGTCATGTTCTGAAAGCATACGTTTCTTAAGGAGTCAACGAGAATATCCTCCTGCGTATATCAACTGGTGACAAGAGAAAATCCAAATAGTTTCCATACAAGTCTAAGAGAAAGTGTAGAACTGTAGAAGCTATGCAAGTCAGATGTGAACAGTGATCACAATATGGAGCTCGTAGAATGACTCTTGAAATTTAAAAAACTTAAGAAGTCCAAAAGCTCTCGATGGAATGTTGAGAAGTTGAATGACCAAGCTGTTTTGCTGGAATTCAGTAATAGAACTAAAATATCCCCAGTGACTAATAAAGCAGGAACAATTCAGAATCGATGGGACTCAATAAATGAGAAGATTACAACAGCAGCAGAGGAAATCTTAAGCAAACGTACGAGACGCTCTAAAGAGAACTGGATTAGCCAAGAGCTGCTAAATAAGATAGGAAAAAGAATACATTGGTATGTGAAATACATGAAACATCAACTTCACTTGCAGATTCAAAAATTCAAACACGACAGAAGGACACCAACAATACAAGAAATTACAAATGAAGTAAACAGACAAGCAAAGAAAGAAAAAGAACAGTATTTGGAAAAAACAAGCAAGAAAGTAAAGGACCTTCTCAGCAGCAGTAAACAGGAAGTAGCATATAAAATTGTTAATATAGTTTTTGGGACACAAAAGATTAAATGCAATGGTATTGTGACGAATGATGGAAAGTTAGCATATGAAGAACATGAATTGGTGCATATGTGGAAGAAATATCTCGATAGGCTTTATGAATCTGATAGATCACTAACAGATCATGATGTCCTTGAAAACTAATCAGAAGTGGATATGGATGAACTTGGAGACAGTACACTGAGACATGAATTAGATCATGCAGTAAATAATATGAAAGATAAAAAGTCACCAGGAATTGATGACTTGCATTCATATTTACTTAAAGCAACCTCATATGAGGTGAAAGATGCATTGTTTACATGAAACATCAACTTTACTTGCAGATTTCAACAAATGATCATGCCATTACCTAAAAAGCCATCAGTCAACAACCATGAACATTATCGTACACTGAGTATCATTTAGCATGCTTCAAAAGTACTGACAACAATAATATTGAATAGAATTGAATTTGCTTACTGATAATCAATTTGGATTCAGAAGAGGAAGAGGAACTCACGAAGCAATTTTAGCACTGAGGCTAGTTTTGGAAAAAAAAAGATTAAGTAAAGGTCAAGATACCTTCGTAGGCTTTGTGGATTTAGAAAAGGCGTTTGATAACGTAAAGTGGGATATTCTGGTTAATATTTTGACAGACTCACAGGTGAAATATAAAGATAGAAGAATAATTTGGAATTTATATAGAGATGAAACAGCTGTAATTAGATGTGGAGAGAATGTACAGGAAGCAAAAATAGAAAAGGGAGTAAGACAAGGATGCTCACTTTCATCTATTTTATTCAATGTATATGTTAAAATAGGACTGAATGAAATTAGAGAAAAGATGCAGAATACAAGGAGAAAGAACTGACATGCTTAGATTTGCTGACGATATTGCAGTAATAGCGATAATGAATATGAGTTAACGTCTATGCTCAGTGAAATGAAATCAACGCTTAGCAAGTATGGAATGAAGGTCAACAGAAGCAAAACTAAAATTTTAACTGTAAACAAGTACGGAACTTATGGAAGTATTGTGCCCGATGATGCACCCCTTGAGGACGTCAATGAATTTACATACCTGGGTAGCAAGATCACTTCAGATGATAAATCTAAACGAGACATTCAAAGTAAAATATTTCAAGCAAAAATTGTCTTCAATAAGTAACGTAAACTTCTCACAACCAACAGCATGAACATCCTTTTGAGGAAGAAGTTATTGAAGACTTTTGTATGGAGTGTAATGTTGTATGTAAGTGAATGTTGGACCACGGGAAAACCGGAACATCGAAAGATAGACGCGTTCAAGATGTGGTGTTATCGTAGAATGTTGAAGACAAGCTGGGTTGATACAGTAACAAGTGAACAAGTTTTGCAAAGAATTGATTGTGTAAATCATGGAATTATTCTAGATAAACTAAAGTATTGTTGTATGAAGGGACGGTATACAAATGGTTTAAGCCATAACTAAGAGGAAGAGTGCAGAAAGTTGACATAAGTAATTCACATAACATGCAAAAAAACAGCTGATTCCTCAAACTGGGGAATAATAAAAAATGGGGTGCCACAAGGTTCGGTCTTGGTCCCTTTGCTGTTCTTAATATATATTAATGACTTGCCATTATATATTCATGAAGATGCAGAGCTGGTTCTTTTTGCTGATGATATAAGTATAGTTATCACACCTGACAGACAAGAAGTAAATGAAGAAATTGTTAATGATATCTTTAAGAAAATCATTAAGTGGTTCTCAGCAAATGGACTAACATTAAATGTTGATAAAACACAGTAATACAGTTCCGTACAGTAAATTGAATGACAACATTAATAAATATAGACTTTTATCAGAAATCTGTAGCAAAGGTAGAGTATTCCAAATTTTTAGGTGTATGCATTGAAGACGGGTTGAATTGGAGAAAACACATTGAAGATCTGCTGAAACGTTTGAGTTCAGCTACTTATGCAATTAGGGTAAGTGCAAATTTTGGTGATATACATATCAGTAAATTAGTTTACTATGCCTATTTTCATTCTCTCTTTCGTATGGCATCATTTTCTGGGGGTAATTCATCATTGAGTAAAAAAGTGTTCATTGCACAAAAGCGTGTAATCAGAATAATTGCTGGAGCCCATCCAATATCATCCTGCAGACACTTACTTAAAGAGCTAGGGATCTTCACAGTAGCTTCGCAGTATATATATTCACTTTTGAAATTTGTTATTACCAATGCCACCGAATTCAAAAGCAATAGCAGTGTACATAACAACACTAGGAGAAACAATGATCTTCACTATTCAAGGTTAAATCTAGCTTTGGCAGAGAAAGGGGTGAATTATGCTGCAACAAAAGTCTTCGGTCACCTACCAAACAGCATCAAAAGCCTGACAGATAGCCAACTAGCATTTAAAAATAAATTAAAAGAATTTATGAATGGCAACTCCTTCTACACTATAGATGAATTTTTAGATATAAATTAGCAAATTGAAAAAATAGAAAAATAAATAAATAAAATATTGTGTTATGTAATATTTAGTACAAAGTCATAATTTGTAAAGACACCTTTCATTAACCTGACACGTTCCACAACATTACGAAGTTTCATATTCATGATCTATCGAACAAGTACTAATCTAATCTAATCTAGTTGTCTCTGAGAAGAACTCTGCGAAAAAGACGCAATATCTGGATTCGTCATATATTGAAGCATGAAGGATTGTTAGAAATCGTCTTGGAGGGATTAGTTGAAGGAGTAAACTGCATAGGAAGACCCAGGCTGGAGTACATGAGACAAGTGATGGACTAGACGAACTGTAACAGCTACAGGGGCTGCCGCGGTGGAGTAGCCGAGCGGTCTAAAGCACCTCGCTGGTGCTAGGTTTAAGTAGTTTGTAAGCTACGGACTGATGACCATGCAGTTTGGTCCGATAGATTTACAGACATTTGAACATTTGAACATTTTGAGCTACAGGGGCATTAAACAGATGGCAAGCAACAGGACACTATGGAGAAATGCTGCAAACCAACCTATGGCTTGATAACCAAAGAAGAAGAAGTATACATTGCAAAATGACTATGAGGACAAAATTATAGATATTAAAATCAAGGCGAAGGTGTGATTCGCACGCGACTGAAATAGGAAGAGTAAGAGACAATGGTACAAAAAATAGTCTCCGCCAAACCCGTGAGGTGGTTTGCTGAGTATGGATGTAGACGTAGACACGTGTGGCTCATGGAAGTGTTACGACTGCTTTGTTTGCAGAATAATCGGTTGATCTAACTACCCAGATGACAAATTGATGTTGACTAAGGACCGAACGGCTGTGGCTCAGTCAACTTAAGCTGGTATGTTTGTTAGACAGATTCGGCTGTTGAACTTTTGATCTGACAGGTCCCTATCTGCCCATTTTTTGATAATTCTGATTTGGTCCTGGTTTGAGATGAAGAGACTGGTGGCGGAGAGAAATGTGTGGCGGGGCGCATCATACAAGTCAGAAGAATGAAGAAAGGAAACGCTTACTATGCGAGCTGCGAGCGTCTGCAGGGCTACTGAATAGCCGCGGTGTTTGTTCGGGCGACGTCTCAAGTGGCCCCGCAGTGAGTCACGCGGATCTTAAAGGCGCCGCGACGTAAGCACTTCCGCATCGCATAGCGCGCGGCCTGACATCAGCTCGCTCATTATCTGGCGTGCTCAGCTAGGTATGCCCATTCAGCACACGCGGCGTCGTCACGCGCCACCCAAGCACAATGCAGCAGCAGCAGCAGGCGCCGCCTTTCATCTCAAACACACTCACCGCGGTGAGGCGCAGTCCAGCGACGCGAGCTTTCTTTGTACATACTCCAGCACACCCGCCAGTGCTTCGCAACTGCTAAATGTGTTATGGAAATTATACGAATACGATCGTTACGTAATTGCAGTTGTATCTCTTCATACATTTATGTTTCACTTTGAGCATTATGAGTATCACGGTATAAATGGACGTGACGTTCCGAAGGCGACTAATATTTGTTAAAGCCTGAATTATGAAATCGCAGTAAGGGTCGTATTGTTGTTGTTGTTGTTGTTGTTGGGTTCTTCAGTCCGGAGATTGGTTTGATGCAGCTCTCCACAATACCCTATCCTGAGCAAGCCTCTTCATCTCCACATAAGAACGGCAACCTACATCTGTCTGACTCTGCTTACTGTATCCATCTCTTGGTCTTCCTCTGCGATTTTTACCCCACACACTTCCCTCCAATGCTAAATTCACAATTTCTTGATGTCTAAGAATGTGTCCTACCAATCTATCCCTTCTTTTAGTCAAGGTATGCCTGAAATTTCTTTTCTCTCCAATTCTGTTCAATACCTCCTCATTAGTTACGCGATCCACCCACCTAATCTTCAGCATTCTTCTGTAGCACCATATTTCAAAAGCCTCAATCCTCTTCCTGTCCGCACTGTTTATCGTCCATGTCTCACTCCCATACAAATGCCTTCAGAAAAGACTTCCTTAGGCTCAAATCAATATTCGATGTTAACAAATTTATCTTTTTCAAGAACGCTTTTCTACCCATTGCCGTTCTGCATTTTATATTCTCTGTACTGCGACAATCATTTGTTATTTTACTGCCCAAATAACAAAACTCATCTACCTCCTTTATTGCTTCGTTTCCCAATCTAATTCCTTCAGCATCACCTGATTTTCTTACACTGCACTCCATTACCCTAGTTTTGCTCTTGTTAATGTTCATCTTCCACCCTCATGAACCACAGACATTGCCGAGGTGGGGTGGCTTGCGTGCCTCAACGATACAGATAGCCGTACCGTAGGTGCAACCACAGCGGAGGGGTATCTGTGGAGAGGCCAGACAAACGTGTGGTTCTGAAGAGGGGCAGCAGCCTTTTCAGTAGTTACAGGGGCAACAGTCTGGATGATTGACTGAGCTGGCCTTGTAACATCAGCCAATGTGGCTTTGCCACACAGCTACTGCGAACGGCTGAAAGCAAGGGGAAACTACAGCCGTTACCGCTCCCAAGGACATGCAGCTCTACTGTATGAACATATGATGATAGCATCCTCTCGGGTAAAATATTCCGGAGGTAAAATAGTCCCCCATTCGGATCTCCGGGCGGGGACTACTCAGGAGGATGTGATCATCAGAAAAGACAATGCTGGCATTCTACGCGTCGGAGCGTGGAATGTTAGATCCCTTAATCGAGTAGGAAAATTAGAAAATTTAAAAAGGGAAATGGATAGGTTGAAGTTAGATATAGTGGGGATTAGTGAAGTTCGGTGGCAGAATGAACAGGATTTCTGGTCAGGTGAGTACAGGATTTTAAATACAAAATCAATTGGGGGTATCACAGGAGTAGGATTGATAATGAATAAGAAAATAGGAATGCGGGTAAACCACTATGACCAGCACAGTGATCGAATTATCATTGTCAAGATAGATACGAAGCCAACACCGACAACAGTAGTACAGGTTTATATGCCAACTAGCTCTGCCGATGATGAGGAAATCGAAGAAATATATGAGGAGCTAAAGGAAATTATTCAGACAATTAAGGGAGAGGAAAACTTAATTGTTATGGGAGACTGGAATACGGTAGTAGGACAAGGAAGGGAAGGGAACATAGTAGGTGAATATGGTCTGGGCAAAAGGAATGAAAGAGGAAGCCACCTGGTAGAATTTTGCACGGAACATAATTTAGTTATAACAAACACCTGGTTCAAGAATCACAAAAGAAGGTTGTATACGTGGAAGAGACCAGGAGACACCGGAAGATACCAGATAGATTTTATAATGGTAAGACATAGATTTCGGAATCAGGTTCTACAGTCTAAGACGTGCCCAGGGGCAGATATAGACTCTGACGATAACTTGTTGGTTATGAACTGTAGGCTGAAACTAAAGAAACTACAAAAAGGTAGGAAAATAAGAAGATGGGACCTGGATAAATTGAAGGAACCTGAGGTTCTTAAGAATTTCAGAGGGAGCTTTAGCCAACAATTGACAGAAACAGGGGAAAATAAAACAGTAGAGGAGGAATGGGTAAAATTGAGAGATGAAATAGTGAAGGTAGCAGAGGACAAAATAGGTAGGAAGGAAAGACCAACAAAAAATCCTTGGATATCACAGGAGATACTAAATTTAATCGATGAAAGGAGAAAATATAAAAGTGCAGTAAATGAAACCGGCAAAATAGAGTACAGACGACTAAGAAATGAGATTGATAGGAAGTGCAAAATGGCTAAGCAGGAGTGGCTAGAAGGCAAATGCAAGGATGTAGAAGAATGTATAAATAGGGGAAAAATAGATACAGCTTACAGGAAAATAAAAGAAACATTTGGAGATAAGAAAAACAGCTCTATGAATATCAAGGACACTGATGGAAAACCAGTTCTCAGCAAAGAAGGGAAAGCTGAAAGGTGGAAAGAGTATATAGAGGGACTCTACAAAGGAAATGAACTTAGAGACAATATTGTAGAAATGGAAGAGGATATAGATGAAGATGAAATAGGAGATACTGTACTGAGAGAAGAATTTGTCAGAGCCCTGAAAGACCTAAGTCGAAACAAGGCCCCTGGAGTAGATAATATTCCCTCAGAGCTACTGAAGTCTCTGGGAGAACCAGCCATGACAAAATTGTTTCACCTGGTGTGTAAGATGTATGAGACAGGTGAAGTACCCTCAGACTTTAAGAAAAATGTTATAATCCCCATCCCTAAGAAAGCAGGTGCAGACAGGTGTAAAAACTACAGAACCATCAGTTTAATAAGTCATGGTTGCAAAATATTAACGCGAATTATATACAGAAGGATGGAAAAGCTGGTAGAAGCCGACCTCGGGGAAGATCAGTTTGGGTTCAGGAGACAGGTAGGAACTCGGGAGGCAATACTCACTTTACGGCTTATCCTAGAAGATAGATTAAGAAAAGGCAAACCTACATTTCTAGCTTTTGTAGATTTGGAGAAGGCTTTTGACAATTTTCAAGTTCTGAAGCAAGCAGGAGTAAAATATAGGGAACGTAAGGTTATTTACAACTTGTACAAAAACCAGACAGCGGTTGTCAGAGTTGAAGGGCATGAAAGGGATGCAGTGGTTGGAAAGGGAGTAAGACAGGGTTGTAGTCTTTCTCCATTGTTGTTCAATTTGTACATTGAGCAAGCTATAAAGGAAAGCAAGGAGAAATTTGGAGAAGGAATTAAAGTTCAGGGTGAAGAATTAAAAACATTGCGTTTTGCCGACGACATAGTAATTCTGTCAGATACAGCAAAGGACCTGGAAGAGCAATTGAACGGAATGGACAGTGTGCTGAAAGGTGCATATAAGATGAACATTAACAAGAGCAAAACTAGGGTTATGGAGTGCAGTGTAAGAAAATCAGGTGATGCTGAAGGAATTAGATTGGCAAACGAAGCAATAAAGGAGGTAGATGAGTTTTGTTACTTGGGCATTAAAATAACAAACGATGGTCGCTGTACAGAGGATATAAAATGCAGAATGGCAATGGGTAGAAAAGCGTTCTTGAAAAAGAGAAATTTATTAACATCGAATATTGATTTAAACCTAAGGAAGTCCTTTCTGAAGGCATTTGTATGGAGTGTTGCCTTGTATGGGAGTGAGACATGGACGATAAACAGTGCGGACAGGAAGAGGATTGAGGCTTTTGAAATTTGGAGCTATAGAAGAATGCTGAAGATTAGGTGGGTGGATCGCGTAACTAATGAGGAGGTACTGAACAGAATTGGGGAGAAAAGGAATTTCTGCCATACCTTGACTAAAAGAAGGGATAGATTGGTAGGACACATTCTTAGACATCAAGGAATTGTGAATTTAGCGTTGGAGGGAAGTGTGTGAGGAAAAAATCGTAGGGGAAGACCAAGAGATGGATACAGTAAGCAGATTCAGACAGATGTAGGTTGTCGCTCTTATGTGGATATAAAGAGGCTTGCTCAGGATAGGGTATTGTGGAGAGCTGCATCAAACCAGTCTCCGGACTGAAGACCACAACCATAACAATGTTCATCTTATATGCACCTTTCAGCACACTGTCCATTCCTTTCAACTGCTCTTCCAGGTCTTTTGCTGTCTCTGAGATTATTAAAATGTCGTCGGCAAAACGCAATGTTTTTAATTCTTCACCCTGAACTTTAATTCCTCCTCCAAATTTCTCCTTGCTTTCCTTTATAGCTTGCTCAATGTACAAATTGAATAACAATGGAGAAAGGCTACAACCCTGTCTTACTCCCTTTCCAACCACTGCATCCCTTTCATGCCCTTCAACTCTGATAACCGCTGTCTGGTTTTTGTACAAGTTATAAATAATCTTACGTTCCCTATATTTTACTCCTGCTTGCTTCAGAACTTGAAAGAGTATATTCCAATCAACATTGTAGGGTCGTATTATGAAACAGTAAATGCGTTTTAACATGTACGGCAAATAACAGAATACACAGCTTCCTTCTCTATTTCGCTGATTAATGCTAGCCACACTCACCCACTGCCACACATCTTAATGAATTATACAACTAAATTTTCCTCATCAATCACACCGTCCATTGGTGAAAACCGTATGTAAATCTGTTCCATAAAACTACCTGGCAGATTAAAACTGTGTGCCACACAGGAATTCGAAGCCAGGACCTCTGAATTTCGCGGACAAGTGCTTTACCATGGTTTAGATGAAGCAGCGACACTTCCGCATAATATACAATGATTTAACAAAGTATGTCAACTCCTTGCAAATACCGCTAACCAAAAGTCAAAAGTTGACCACTGTACGAAATAAAAGCTTAATTCTGGTAGGAGGGACCCAAAAAAGAATTTAATGTTGTAAAAAAGCTTAATTTTAGCAATAAAATTAGCAGAAGATCCGTGTGAGTAACTCGGCTACTCCATGCTGCAAAACCTTGTTCCCTAGCCCAAATTGAGAACTGACTTGGTTCAAATTATTCTAATAACAGGAAGTTAACGACACAGTGGCCAACATACGTAGCAGCATACACAATATTCAATAAAACTGCGAAGATGGCTCTGGTCTGTCATGCCTGATTTGAGATGGTGCGTGAGTATAGTAAAGTTAATTTGCATCTAGATTAGACCGCGGGCAAACACGCTAATGGCGACACACGGCTACGATACATGATCGCACTCCACTGAAGGTGAAGTGGTTAAAAATCGGATTCATTATACAAAATCACGGCGGACTCTTAAGTTGCAATCTGATAGTAAACTATCTAGGCACTGGTTTTATGAGAAGTGGCGTGAATTCAGGTGACTAGCTGCAAACCCCAGAAGTCGGAGTTCGGACCCACGTGGTTCCGAAAACGATAAAAATGTATAAATTCAATTTCCGAAAAATAAAGAAAATTAACTACGGTATGCATCCCCTAGAACTGCGTACAATTTCATAAAGAAGCTAATGAAAAGCAGTGTTTACAGAGACCAATGAGGTCGAGTTTCAAAAAAATCAGAAAAGTGAAATAATTACAAAGACGGAAAAATGAGAATTAAATCCACGGCATGCAACCCTTAGAAATAAATAGAATTTCATAAGCAAGGTATTGAAGGAGGTTGTACAAGGCTCAGAGAGAATTACTGGCAAAGACAGAGTGCATACTTCAAGTTCGGAGAAGGAACAGCAAAATTAAAATAGGCGGGAGAGAAGATCACGAAATGTTGGTGGAAAACCAGAAGGATACACGCATAGTTACATGCCTGGTGGGCATGGAACAAACAATAGTGGAAGCTGAGGGCTCTGTTCTAAGAACCAACGACGTGGAACACATATCACTCACGAGAGAAAACGATAAGGAAGATTCACATGTACTGTACAAAAATGAACATATCGTCTGTTAGAAATTGGGCCCCACAAAGCTAGAAGGAATTTACACAGAGTTCGTACACCACCATATAATTACAAAAAGTTTGAATATACCAGGCCGTTATCAAACTGCAACTAGTAACACATACACCACGTTTACCTGTTGGAAATCACTGGATTGAAAAACTACAACACATTTCCGCGCACGATTGGAAAAATATTCCGAAAAATGAATCTACGTTCAAGAGTCTAAGTTAAACATGCTAGACAACGAATCACTACCATCTCTGCAGACACAAGAGCAGAACCAACCTTACCTCACCACGATCCCAGTACAAAGTGACCACCCAGCGTCCAGGAGACGGGAAAGCTCCTGGAAACTGGGCAAAACCCATGATAACAGCGGTGGTGGGGAGAGAAGATCGTGTGACTCGCCCTGGAGGGGGCTCGTCGACTAGCTTGTAACCAAAGCGTGTAGAAACCACTTTGGTTGCATCAGCAGCAGGGGTTGGTAACGACTATCGACTCTGAGCCAGAAAGAACCATGCAAAGCGAGCTATCACTACCCACATTCCGACAGCCATTAGATTCTCGCACATCCACTTAAAAGTAAAACAAGTACACATTCTCACAGGGACAATAATAAATTATTAAAATAACAAAATCCTAGCAATATTAACTAACATTTCAGAAACTAATATTTTAAAACATGAAATAAAAATGCTTCTTCTCATGCCTTGAAAAGAGTGGGATTCTAATTTTAACAAAATGCTTATCTAGCGACATCAAATAAATTACAATTTTATTAAAAATATATGGAAGACGACAGACGGTCGTCTTTCAGAGTACAACTGTATTACGATGTCTGTAATGTCCATCAAAAACAAACCGACAATAAAAATCAGACTGTTCCTCCAAGACAATGTAGGGGAGGAACTTGAAACATTTAAAGAGCACAATAATACAGAGAATGGCACATCAGCGGTGGCTGAACATCGAGAATTAACAACATTCGTTTGGTAACGAAACTGACAGTATGAGGGAATGGCAGTTTGAGATTAAAGGTTAGTCGAATACACACTGTTGAAAGAATAGATTTTTCACCTTTTTAAGATGGGAAGACGATATCATGTTAATTGAAAAGACAAAAAATGTCCAAGGGGCATTCCTGAGTCCACTTAGGGATATCTTTGATAAATTATGACTTAGTAAGATTTACGGTGTCGCTTTTCTTCTGTTAATTCGAAATAGATGTACACATTCTAATACAATTGTAATTTTGGTATGTAGCATTTGCAAGGAGTTGCGACACCTTCCTACAAATAAATAAAAGAGAGCGAAGTAACAGGAACTGTAATAAGGAAAACTATAATCACGGATAAACAAGAAAATCGATTTTTATAAACATACGAAATTTAGAAGGTGCAAAGAATGTGGAAAAGAACTTTTTGAATACCATAGAGACGAGGTAGCATTAAGTCTTGTACCCAATGCAGCCCACAAGTGAAATGTGGAGTACTCACTAAGATGGGCAAAAGCGAGAAAATCACTCGCCACAGATCAGCTACCAGGGGAACTCCTAAAGCTGATAGGAAGTTACCAAATGAAGGTGCTAGTTGACTTACATCGTCACAAAGTAACGATATAAGTACAAATTCGATAGCTGGATGTCGATGAAACGCAGTATCTGGCGCTGATAACACAGTTATTATTAACACTCATGTACGGTCCGAACAAAGCTGAACGGACCTCCCGGACAAGAACGCAGCCATTTATACAAAGATCAAATGTTCCAGAATGCTGGTACTCATACAGATATCGAATATTCTGAATATACGAACTTACTAAAAGAACGTTTCAGAAATGATAAATAGAAAACAACAGATCATGGCCGAGGGTCGGCTCTGAACTGGCGCCAGCAGAAGCAGCCACTATTTCGCACGTTATGCGTTACGAAAAATGTTCAAATGTTTGTAAATCTATCAGACTCGACTGCTGGGTTATTAGTCTGTAGCTTACTAACTACTCAAACTAAGGTAAACTAAGCTAAGGACAACACAGACATCTACACCCGTGGGGGGACTCGAACCTCTGACGGCGAACGGCCGCGCGTACCGCAGCACGGGGCCCCATTGCGCACGGCTAATCCTCCGCGGCTATGCGTGACAGCTGGCCGCAATAAAATACTGGAACAGGTCGCATTCGAACGAAATCTTACGATCATATCAAAATTGGCTCAAGATAAGGAATGCTGAGATTATTAAGGATAGCCAACTCTGTAAATAAATAAATGTTGTGCAAACTCGGGTGAGGTCAGTTACAACAGACAATTAGGAGCGGGAAGCAGTTTGGCTTCCGTAACGGTCTGAGTGCTTCAGAATTCACTGTGAATATTTAGATGCCAATGTGGGCAGCAAGCGAAAATGTTCAAATGTTTGTAAATCTATCGGACCAAACTGCGTGGTCATCAGTCCGTAGCTTACAAACTACTTAAATCTAGGTAAACTAACCTACCATGCCCCAGGGAGGACTCGAACCTCCACGGCGAGCAACCGCGCGCTCCGCAGCGAGACGCTTTAGACCGCTCGGCTACTCCACCGCGGCGGCAGCAAGCGGATAGAGGCTTTTGAAATGTGGTGTTACAGAAAATGCTGAAGATTAGGTGGGTGGATCGCATAACTAATAAGGAAGAACTGAACAGAATTGGGTAGAAAAGGAATTTCTGGCATAACTTGACTAACAGAAGGGATCGACTGATAGGACACGTTCTTAGACATCAAGGAATCGTAAATTTAGCGTTGGAGGGAAGAGACCAAGAGATGAACACAGTAAGCAGATTCAAATGGATGTAGGCTGCAGGTCTTATAAGGAGATGAAGAGGCTTGCTGAGCATAGAGTAGAGTGGAGAGCTGCATCAAACCAGTCTCCGGACTGACGACCACAACAACAACAACAACATTTAGATACAATAATGACTAGTTGTGAATCAAGATGTAGTGCTGAGGTTTAATGATACAGTCGTCACCTGTACATATCAAGATGCTTTCCTGCTACCTGCCAAATGGAACCTTGGCCAGCAAGTCACTCGATCTCTCCTCGGTTCAGAATAGGAGCGTTATGCACACGGCCCTACATCCAACTCGGGTTCTTCACTGTCTAACGCGTCGGATGGACAGAACTGGAAATACATTTTTCAGGGAAACACCCAGCAACTGCATCAAGCAATGCCAAGCCGATAACTGCTTACACAAGAGCCAGAGGTGCACCAACTTCCGCTGACTTCGCAAACGTCATGGGATAGTAGGGCACGAGCGCGCAAGGGTGCTCTCTGCGTAACCACACTTCACCTGCTGGAGATATAGGTGTATATCTGATCTTCTTAGACATGTGTATGTGTTATCTGAGTAACAGAGTAACATGCAGCGTCGTCATTAGCTGACGCTGTTCTGAAGCGGCGCCTGCCGGTGGGAATTTAGGTTTTGGCTGTGGTATTGGACTTCGCTCGTTCAACCACGTCGACGGTGTAATGTGCAGGGGTGACAGAGGGTGTTCAGGCACCGTAGATGACCGTGACCAGCAACGTGTGACAGGGATCGTCTATAGTGACAGAAGAGCAGTAAACAATCCGTTGGAACATCGATTGTAGGGGGTATGGCAGCCGTAGCTGTACAAGGGTGCCAATGTTGACGAAACTTCATCGGGCACAACGGCCAGGGACGGACTCTGGAACCATGGCTGACGATTCACGATGATGGGAGGTCCCATGTGCCTCCTGTCAAGAAGGTGGGGTCCGAGGCAGTGACATTTAAATGTGATTATTGAAAGAAAGATTGTCGGTATGCCTCTGTGTGGGCTCTAATCTCTCTAATTTTATCATCATGATCTCTTCGCGAGATATACGTAGGAGGGAGGAATATACTGCTAGATTCCTCGGTAAACGTATGTTCTCGAAACTTCGACAAAAGCCCGTACCGAGCTACAGAGCGTCTCTCTTCCAGTCTTCCAATGGGGTTTATCAATCATCTCCGTAACGCTTTCTCGATTACCAAATGATCCTGTAACGAAGCGCGCTCCTCTCGGTTGGATCTTATCTATCAACCCCACCTGGTACGGATCCCACACCGGTGAGCAGTATTCAAGCAGTGGGCGAATAACTGTACTGTAAACTACTTCCTCTGTTTTCGAGCCTTAGGATTCTTCCAAGAATCTCAGTCTGGCATCTGCTTTACCGACGATTAATTTTATGTGATCGTTCCATTTTAAATCACTCCTGATGCATACTCCCAGATAATTTATGGAATTAACTGCTTCCAGTTGCTGACCTGCTATGGTGTAGCTTTATTTCTGTGTATTCGTAGGACATAACGCTTGTCTATATTGAGATTCAATTGCCATTCCCTGCACCATGCGTCAATTCAATGAAGATCCTCCTGCATTTCAATACAATTTTCCATTGTTACAACCTCTCTATATACTACAGCATCATCCGCAGAAAGCCTCAGTGAACTTCCGATGTTATCCACAAGGTCATATATATATATATATATATATATATATATATTGTGAATAGCAATGGTTCCGCGACACTCCCCTGCGACACACATGACATCACTGTTACTTCGGGAGACTTCTCTCCATTGAGAATGACATGCTGCGATCTCTTTTCTAGGAACTCCACAATCCAATCACACAATTGGTTTGATAGACCAAATTCTCTTACTTTGTTCATTAAACGATTGTGGGGAACTGAATCAAACACATCTATCTGAGAGCCCGTGTCTATGGCCCTCTGAGTCTCGTGAAAGAATAGCGCGAGCTGGGTCTCACACAATCGCTTTTTTCGAAACCCATGCTGGTTCCTACAGAGCAGATTTCTAATCTCCAGAAAAGTCATTATTTTCAGTATCATCACAGTGAATGTGAAGCAACAAATTAAATGAAGTATTACAACACATTTTAAAGATTTTAGCGTCTTAACTGCACTTATTAATACCGCACACTGCCGTTATCGGTATGATAAATACGTGACCTTGAACATTAAGTACCATTTTAGAATATTAGTTATACAATGTGAATGAGGTTATTGAAACTTATGTTATTCGATAGTGGCTTTGTCATAGATGTCATTGAATAATAACAACTTCCTAGTTCACTTCTTGTATGGAAATGCGGTGTTCAGATAAGAAATAAGTATCTGCATTCGAATAAATTCCAATTCCATTATGTTTTTAGTTTCGTTACTTTGTAAACACATTTGGACGAAATTTCGCCGACAGGCAATACACGTTCGAATAATTGCTTCGTAATAAATTTCGTTTGGTCTGATGGACGTCTTTCGATTGGACGCCACTTCGGTGACTTTCATGTCCCTAAACTATCCAGTTATTTAACCGGGGAAAGAAAACTTCATTTTAACGTGGAATCCGAACCACCTGTCGGTTCTGGTGAGTCCTCACATCGTTGAGAGGTGAAGGCTGTGTTAAAATGCAGAAAAAACTGCATGATCCGTCGGGATTTCGAACCCGCGACTCTTCGGTTTCAAATTTTTAAATGTTTGTAGAGCTTAAAGGACTTAACTGCGGGGTCATCAGTCCCTAAACTTACAAACTACTTATGAACTACCTTATACTAAAGACGGCACAAACATCCATGCCCGAGGGGGGAGTCAAATCCCCGACGGGTAGCGACCTCGCGCATCATAGCATAGCGCCTCAATGCGCTCGGCCGCTCCGCCGCGGCTCTTCGGTTTTCATTCGAGCACATTACCGCAAGACCACGAGACCCGACAACGGCTTCGTGGTGCGGGTATTTTTTTTTTATTTTTTTTATTTTTTTTGTCAGCATTTACTTAAGATCTTCGAACGAGGGAGCATACTTTCTTGTACGAGAAAGTAACACCCGCGAACAATGTGCTTGCACTGCTTACTCAAGGAGATCCATGGGGAGCAAAGGCCGCGCGAGATTCTGATCATGTTGTGCAGCTTGTACTGGCTACGCATCTCCGTCGTTATCAGCAGTGTTGTCTAGTGGAAGATGTAGGTTGCGGTTTCCTGCAACTGTTTTCTGGTGACTCAGCGTGGATTACAAAAGCAGCGCCAGCAAGGCCATGGTACGTGCGTGCTTCCGACGCAGACACGCACTTACGCACTCAATTGCTGCTGCTGTTAGCCTGCCTGTTTGCACAACACCAGTTGCGGGAGACATGGGGCGGCTGCGGCGAAGCTGGTATTGACGTACACCGGGATGTGGGCGCACTTGCCAGAGATACCCTTAATGTTCCATACATGCAATTTTTATCCGAGAGGAGGAAGGCTGCAACCGACGCAGAGTCAATTAAATATACAGCGCTGTCTAAAGCAAGAAAAGGAAGGCACAACGAAGGGATTACTCGAGTGGGGCACAATTCGGTACATACAGGCAAACAGATGATTACTATTTCATAAAAATTGTCCTATGTTTGTTTCGTAGGCATAATCGATTCACAAGATGGAAGTAACGAACATTTTAGTTGCCAATGCTGACGGGTAACAGACGGTAAGTTGCAGGGAATCCACATGCATGCCAGCATAGGGACTTGGCAGTCTAGAGAAGTATATTGTCACTCTGCTGTATTACCAGGCGACTGTAAGTGGACAGTAACCCCAAAGTCAATAATCGCAAGGACTGAGGTCTGGGGCCCTGGGAGGCCAAGCATGACGAAAGTGGCGGCTGAGCACACGATCATCACCAAACGACGCGCGCAAGAGATCCTTCACGCGTCTACCGATACTTTGGTTTTTCTATTTTTATTTTACTTTATTTTTATTACTGGCTCTAATAGAGCCCCATGTCGTGCCAGGCGTTGTTCCGTAATTTGTTGAGTTTTCAAATGTGTACTGATTTTCTGATCACCTGGTGTATTCAAGAAAGGCAGCAGGAGTAACCCACTAAACTACAGGCCTATTTCATTAACGTCAATTCGCAGCAGCGTTTTGTAACATATCTTTTGTAACATATCTTATGAACTATCTCGAACATAATGATCTACTGACCCAAGGCCAACACGGATTTACAAAATATCGTTCATGCGAAACACAACTAGCTCTTTAGTCACACGAAGTGATGAGTGCTATCTACAAGGGATCTCAAATCGATTCCGTATTTCTTGATTTCCAGGAGGCGTTCGACACCGTACCTCACTAACGCCTTTTAATCAAATTGCGTGGTTATGTTATATCGCCCTAAATTAGCGACTGGATAGGTGATTTCCTGTCAGAGAAATGTTCAAATGTTTGTATGGACTAGCTTATTCTAAAGACGGCACAAACATCCATGCCCGAGGGTGATTCGAATCCCTGACCGCAGTGGCCGTGCAGACCGTGACTGGCGCGCCGCAGACCGCTCGGCCACTGCGGCCGGCCCTTTCAGAGAGGACACAGTTTGTAATAATCGATGGTAAAGCATCGACTAAAACAGAGGTGACATCGGGCGTTGGTCCTCTGCTGTTCCTTATTTACATAAACGATTTGGGAGAAAATCTAAGTAGCTCTCTCAGGTTGATTGCAGATGGCGCCAACAATTTCCGCCTAGTAAAATCGCCTGAAGATCAGAAACAACTGAAGAACGATCTGGATAAGATATCACTATGGTGTAAAGATTGGCAATTGCCTCTAAATGCTCAGAAGTATGAAGTCATCCACGTGAGTACGAAAAGAAATTCGTTGAACTTTGTTTACAAGGTTCAAATGTTCAAATGTTTGTAAAGTCTATGGGACTTAACTACGGGGTTATCAGTCCCTAAACTTACAAACTACTTATGAACTAACTAAGACTAAGGACGGCACAAATATCCATGCCCGAGGGGGGATTCGAACCCCCGACCGTAGTGGCCGTGCAGACCGTGACTGGAGCGCCTTAGTCTCCTCGGCCACCGCGGCCGGCACTGTTTACAAGGTAAATCAAACCAAAGTGAATACCGTAGGTTCCACAAAATATCTAGGAATTACTACAGTCTTAAACTGGAAAGAACAGGTAGATAATGTCGTGGGAAAGGCGAACCAGAGACTGCGTTTTATTGGCAGAACACTTAAAAGATGCAACAGAAGTACTAAAGAAACTGCATACACTACGCTTGTATTGCTGCCCAGTGTGGGATCCTTATAAGGTAGTTTTGACGGAGGACATCGAAAGAGTCCAAAGAAGGGCAGCTCGTTTTGTTCTTCCTTCCCGCGCGCTATTCCAGAATGGAATGGGAGATAAATAGTATAAAGGTGGTTTGATGAACCCTCTGCCAGGCACTTAAATGTGATTTGCAGAGTATCTCATTTAGATGTAGATGTATTTGTGTTTGTATCGTGCAGAATGAAAATTGACACAAATAAGTTGTTAAAAGTTTTACACTAGTCAAAATTACCGTCTTCATCATGTGTAGTACATCAAGAAGAAAAAGATATTCCAATGAAATTTTCAGTTTGATCGAGAAACTTGAAGATGCCACAGTTACTGATGCCCTGGAGATGAACAACTGGTGCTTTCCAAGGACATTAGTGATGTCGAACCATTTTATAAGCATTTCATTGATAATGTAGCTAATGACTATGTTTATTACGAATATGTCAAGAACGTAACTGAAACAAAACGGAAACAGTGGTCATTGAAAATAATTATGCCTTACTTCAGAAGGGTCAAGGAAAGGAACTACCTACATCATTATCAGAGGCATTCTGAATAAAAAGGAAGCAAACGTGAGAAACTCATCGTCATGGCCGCGATGGAGTAGCCGAGCGGTCTAAGGTGCCTCGCTGCGGAGCGCACGGTTGCTCGCCGTTAGAGGTTCGAGTCTTCCCCGGGGTATGTGTGTGTGTTGTCCGTAGGTTAGTTTACCGTAGTGTAAGTAGTTTGTAAGCTACAGACTGATGACCACGCAGTTTTGTCCGATAGATTTACAAACATTTGAACATTTCTAGGTCATGTCGGAGTACGTTTGGCCTACTTTTGAAGAGGCAAGAGCTAATCTCATGGCTGTGTATGGTGTTGATATAAAACGGTGAACATGCTCGAAAGCTAGAGCGCTTGCAGTGACGAATTTCATAGCTGGAACACCTTTAAGGCAGGTCACAACGATGTGAGTCGCGAAGTTACACAGTTTGTAACGTACAAACATGCTCCAGCGCTAGAAGAGATAGAGCGCATTTGGTATTGAATTCAAGTACACTATAGTTCATAATTATTCAGTAGTTGAAAATTTTAATACCAACCAACATGGATTTATTATGACATTTATAGACAACAATCACCTCAAACCTAACCCAGACAAAACACAAGTCTGTGCTTTCCATCTGAGAAACAAAGAAGCCAGGAAAAAGCTCAAAGTAATCTGGAAAGGGAAACAACTACAAGTACCTGGGTATAAAACTAGAACGCATACTTGCCTTAAATACCACTGTGGGAATACGAAGCTCAAAGTCTCCGGGCGCAATAATATTATACGGAAACTCACAAACAGGACATAGGCTGCACAATCCTATGTACTACGAACTTCTGCTCTACCTCTCCGTTTCTCCACAGCAGAATACGCAGCACCAACCTGGCGGAACTCCGCACACACCAGCCAGGTTGAAATGTTTAAATGTTTGTAAATCTATCGGACCAAACTGCGTGCTTATCAGTCCGTAGCTTACAAACTACCTAAACTAGGGTAAACTAACCTAAGGACAACACACACACTCATGCCCCAGGGAGGACTCGAACCTCCGACGGCGAGCAACCGCGCGCTCCGCAGCGAGACGCTTTAGACTGCTCGGCTACTCCACCGCGGCCCAACCAGGTTGACATCGCCCTTAACGTGACAGGGTGAATTATAACAGGTTCTCTGTGGCCAACTCCTGTGGATAAACTTTAGCATCTTACAGGTACAGCACCCCGAGATGTAAGATGAAGAACAGAGGCAGAAGTCGAAAAGAAGAAACAAAAAAACGACCCCAGACATCTCCAGGCTTAAGTGAAGAAAGAGTTTCCTTAGAACAACAGAAGCGATCACCTCAACACCTTCTTCCCGCCGAATGGAATTACGGCGAAACACACCTGGAAGACAGTTACAATGCCTTAAAGAAGAACCTGCGCCTACCAAACCAGATATGCAAGACCTTGAACAGACTACGAAGTGGAGTGACACGCAACAACCAAAACCTGCCACGGTGCGGGGTGCATCACTGGAGATGAAAATTGTGAATGTGGTGAAATACAAGACTCTAATCACCTACTGGTTTGCCCAAAACTGCCCTAAGCCTGTACAATGGACGACCTGGTTCGTGCAAGTATTCGAGGAGTCATGACTGCAGAATACTGGGCTTCAATTTCAATTTAAAAATGTATATATGTTTGTAATAACCGAGTGTATATTTTATATAACTATATAATAATAATAATAATATTAATAATAATAATAGCGACCGTACACTATGTGGTATGGGTGAAAGACATACGATTGCACCTGTGAAATCAGCGACTGGAATACCAGATTCATATAAAATTCTGCCAATTATGTCCATGAAAGATAGACTTCTTTCTCCACTACTCAATATCTTCCGTGAACCAAGGGGTACATTTGGTCCCATGTGTCAAAGAATATGAAGCGTCCTCCGAGCGTGTTACATAACGGCTTCAAAATCAGGCACAGTGGACAATGACAGTATAATTGTCTGCTTCCTAATGTTGTATCAAAATGTTGTGTGGTTCTGGATTAATTTTCACTCCATCAACAGGATCTGCTTGTAATTTCAGGTAAGTACATGAAGGTATAAACCATTACATCTCGCGCAACGCGCCTTGTTCAACCATCCTATACTTCTTTTGGCAATGGAAAACATGGGCGAAACGTTTTTGGGAGCTACTTTTATTCGACAACATTGATATTTAAATCCACAGTCGTATCGCTATCATCAACCTTCATGCAGCCATGTATAATCAGTTCAGTGCAACCACATTCAACATGATCAAACATGCCTATAAGAAATCTGCATTTCCAGTTGCATGTGATGCTTTTGGTACTGACAGTGTTGTTTGTGATACGGTAGATCCAACTTGCTCAACACCAAACTGCAGAACTGCATCATTTATTTAGTTTGAATATTGTCGTTTGCATTTCGTTTAACAGATTTATATACCAAAACACAGAAACATGTTTCATGATAGGTACACACAGCTACATGGAATAAGTAAATAATTAATAGTAATCATTATTTTTACTGCTATCGGTGTTTCGTGTCAGATTCATTATTGTACCATACTTTCTACGGAGAACAACACGTATAAATATCGCAATGTTAAGCTAAAATTGGTATAGTAATAATTTATTTCACCCTAAGGTGACCAACAATCTTAAATGAAGCAAATTCCTGCCCCATTTTCTCACAAACTACTGAACAGATTTGTATGATTTTTCAGTGAAAATTAAAAAAATAAATAAATAAATAAATAAATAAATAAATAAATAAAAAACAAAAATGTTCAAATGTTTGTAGATCTATGGGAGTCAACTATTGGGTTATTAGTCCGTAGCTTACAAACTACTAAACTAAGGTAAACTAACCTAAGGACAACACAAACGCCCATGCTCGATGGGGGACTCGAACCCTCAACTGCGACTGAAAATTAAATAATCTTTGTGCAACTCAATGAACTGAAATCGTTGTGGGATTGTAATTTATAATATTAATTTAACTGCCGTACATTAAAATTGTTTCTTGATAGGTTCGAAAAAGGATAAAACCAAGATCGCTGGTATATAATTTTATTTGGATGACCGATTTCGGTGGTCCCAGCCATCACCTTCTGGTGTAAAAATTTTTTACAAAGCCGTCATCTTGTGATGTCTACAGATGTTGTGTAAAATAATTTAAAGTGCTTAGATGATGGCTATGTTTTAGACCAGAAGATGTCGACAGATACCATCAGAACCGGTCGTTCAAATACAATTATATATCAGCGATCTTGGCTTTATCATTTTTGGAACCTATCATAATATTGAATCACCTCCATACAATATAAACAATTTCAAAATTTTTTGTTAAGAAAGTCTTAAATATCTTTATTATTCGTAATTTTCTTAAAGTTTCTCTGATAGTTTCTGAGAAAACGGGACAAATGTTACAGAATTTGTAGTTTTGAAATAATGAGACAAAGTTTTACAACAAGTTTATTCTAGGAAAACTTCTAGATGTCTCCAAGAAGTGGTTAGAAGCAGTCTGCACCACAATCAAGGTCCTCATTATCTTTGGGTACATTTGCCCGTTTCCTTTTCCTGCTGTTTGACTCTTTAGACATTAGAGAAGCAGCAAAATCTGACTTGTCAATACAAAAGCTGTCAAGTTCTCTTAAAATAGTTACAGTATTCTGTCTGGGTGATATGCCTGACTGTTCTAAAACTTTTAGTCTGGCAATGTTTCCATTGTTCCACGTTTTCACAGTATTAGATATTCCTAGTTTTAAAATTCCGTAGCCGGCTGAGGTGGCCGAGGGGACTGAGGCGCTTCAGTCACGGTCTGCACGGCCACTACGGTCGGGGGTTCAAATACCCCCTCAGGCTTGGATATTTGTGCCGTCCTTAGTCTTAAGTAGTTCATAAGTAGTTTGTAAGCTTAGGGACTGATGACCCCGTAGTTAAGTCCCATAAGTTCTACAAACATTTGAACATTTGAAAATTCCGTAATCAACAAACACATTTTTAGGGAAGCTGGTCCAAACGATTTGTAGAAGACCTCATTTACGTTTTGGAATTTTCCATACAAGCCCTTTCGCTAGCAGATTAACCAACATATGAACGGTACATTTCTGTACGAAACACAAAAAAACTAACTATCTATATAAGTGCCGGAGGAAAAAATCCCATTTACTAAAAGGCGCGTAAATCATTACAGAGTAAGAGATGTCATAAAATGTAAAACAATGCAGTTGTAACTGGTGGACAGTAATAAAAAATACACATAAACGTTCACAAAAAACATAGTACGTAATTATGCAAAAAACTGAAAACTGATATTTTGAAAAATTTCAGCTTACTGTCTTACCTTAAGTTGTATTTATAATTAAAATTAGTTTACTATCGGCGAGACACTTTGCGAATGTACTATCATACCCAGAAGAATCCGAACGACCCGAATAGCGTTCCGCCCTGTATGCATGCACCCCAAATAATGTACCTCTCTCTGCGATACAGTCGTTCGACTATTCAAAATGGTTCCGCTATAGAAATCTACTTTCATGGCAATCAGTCCAGATGTAAACACCACAATATACATAACATAAAACTGTGATTGCCACCAAAAATGTTCAAATGTTTGTATAGTCTATGGGACTTAACTACGGGATTATCAGTCCCTAAACTTACAAACTACTTATGAACTACTTACGAACTAGGACGGCACAAATATCCATGCCCGAGGGGTGATTCGAACCCCCGACCGTAGTGGTCGTTCAGACCGTGACTGGAGCGCCTCAGTCCCCTCGGCCACCGCGACCGGCTGACTGCCACCAAAAATGGTTGTAAAATGTAAAACTGTTTGTTATTACGTACTATGGATGACACAGTTTTAGTCAAGAGCAACAGTGATATTGGCGCTCTAGCACTGAGGGAGAAGTGACTGAAATTGATTTGCTATTTAATGAAAAGAAAAAAAGACAGCCCAATGCTGCTTTTCTCCCTGGTTATTAAATAAATTTGTGGTCGTTGTGTACAATATTCCATGCAATGAAATCCAGTCTGAGCGAGGAATGAAAGTAGCTAGACCCAATATAAAAACCGCTGATCAAGGCGCCGATGAAGATAAAGAATTTTGATATTTTGGAAGTAATATAACTCACGACGGACCAAGCAAAGGAGACATGAAAAGTAGGCTGCCTACTGGTATCAAACATTGGCCTGAAAGTGAGGAAGAAATTTCTGAGAATCTACGTTTGGAGTGCGGTCACTTTAAGATACAGAGGACGTGTGTCGGAGAGAATTGCGAAATACTTTCCGAGAAACACAAGGGTAGCGTTCAAAACTGATGGACATATGGCACAAAGTTTAAGGCATAGACCCACCACGAAAAAAAGCACAAAGTACAACAACTCTGGGGTATACAAGATTAAATGCGTAAGCTGTGATAAATATTACATAGGGCAACCTGGACGCAACTTTGAAGTCCGATACAAAGAGCACTGTAATAACAGCAATCGTACAGCATTTGGAGCGCGTGCTAAAGACAACAAACACCAAGTTAGCACTATAGGCGAACAAATGGAAGTGCTTCACAGGGCACCGAATAGCTTTCATTTAAATGTACTTGAAGAGCTTGAAGTATATGCCTACACAAGGATAAAGACCCGGACAAACTTCTAAATGAGAAGACAGATTTCATGCATAAAAACTTTTTTGAAATATTTAAAAACATTTTGTAGCCTTGCCCTGCCAAACATCAGCTACGGCGGCCCTCAGCACACTGGCGGCGCGGCGGTGAACGGGACACGGCGGAGGAAACCTCGGCGACGCAGCTGCGTTTCTAAAACATTTTAATATTTAACCATGTTAAAAATTTTGTAACTTACTTACATATTTACTTAAAATGTTATTATATATATCCAGGAACCAATGTTATCTTTTTTTCTATGTCCTCTTATAGTTTGACAGCTACGTATCTCAATTGTAACTGCTATTTTATACCTTGACTACTATCTTACACCTTGACTTCAGAATTGATTTTATATGTAAGTCAATAATTACTTATTGAGAATAATTTTAACGAAAATGATCCCCACCAATCAGATGATTTTAAGCACATTATATAAAGCCTCAGGAGGCTACTATATTTTAGTAATGACTGTGAACATTCATTCATCATAGGACAGATTACTCTGTAACTTCATAAATTTGGTATGTTTTTCATATTTTTTCCATTAACCTTTTGGATATTATACTTTGTAAATAGTAGCTTACATTCAGTTGTAACATTTGTTAACAGATCTGAAGATGGGCAGCTGTCCCGAAATCTGTAAGTTCTAGAAAATAAAAGCGATTTGGAGAATATTATTCTGCTGAAGATGTAGGTTGCAAATGCTACTCTGAAATGAAGAGGTTGGCTCGAATTCGTGGCGGGCCGAATCAAACTGATGACTCAAAATAGGAAGGGCGTGGGGTGAGGGGCGGATGACGACGATAGGCTTGGGACTTCAGGTAACTGTACCATCAATGACGACGCGGAATGAGGTCTCATGACCAGGGAGACCAACCATGACGAAGTTGTTGCACAGCAAGCGATCCCCACCAGACGATGTGCGCTAGAAGTCTTTCATTCGGAGGGGTATCCAAAAGTTTTAACTGTGACCATGTAATAAAAAACATACAATAATCACTTTCAGTGGACTTCTCCGCGTAGTCTTCCTGCAGAGTAACACATTTTTGCCAGCGTTTCTTCACCTATTTCACTCCCTCTTTTTGTAGAAATTCCACTTACCTCAAAAACCACTGTTCCACTTCTAAAATTTAATCCTCTCTGCCGTCAAATCGCAGACCACAACTCAAAGAGGAAGGAGTCGCCTGGAGCAGTATCAGGCGAATACGGTGGATGCTGCAGAAGTTCAGATCCTAACCGGTGGGCAGCGACAACAGGTACTTGGGCGGTATGGACGGCTGCATTGTCGACCAGGAGACGCACGCCTTTGCTCTTCACGCCAATGCCTTTTTTTAATTGCATCACACAGTTTCTCCTGACGGTTGATGAAGGATCCCCCCTTTCGGAATGGAATCGGTTCACATTAGCCCACCGCTATTGGGGGAAAAAATAAATAAAATAAAAAACTTCGCCTTTCTAGTTCTTGAGGGGTGGAGAGGGTGGATGTTTCCATTCCTTGTTGGTCTCTGGATCGTAGCACTCGTCCATAGCGACGAGACGAACAGAAAATCGTCTTCATTGCGTTCCAACAGAGTCAAATATCGTTGGGAAAAGAATTACCCCTCTCCAATGCCTGAATCGTGAGTTTTGGTGTTGAAATCATTCGAAAACACTCTTATATACGCACTTTCAGTTTTCTCAAATTTTCCAGTTTTCCGGTATATTTTCCAAAAATTTTCTTTCACACAAACTTAGACACACACACACACACACAAGATCAGCCAAATCGGTCAAGCCGTTCTCAGGTGATGCTCTTACTTACATAAGGTAATTATCTTTATTAATATAGATGAAGATGAGACGAATTCTATTGGACATAATATTATAAATCCAATACGTTTGCAAAAGACACAATTTACATTTATATAGTTGAAATAGGATATCCTTTGTTTTGAAGAAATTTTACCAATTTTCTAGTGTGGCATAAAATATCGTTGGTGAATTTTGTTTAGATTTGTGCAATTCATAATTTTATCCGTCAGTTTCAGTGTTACAAGTAGATTTGTTATTTTGGAAGTATTATGGATAGGAATTACGTTTACGTGGTGTACTTGTTATGTTTGGTTGGATAAATGTATTTCGCATTTTTCAAACTTTGGCTGTGAGTTTTTCTGTTAATTGCATATAATAGGATAATTTGCCGTAATGATATGGTATGTTATATAATTATAAGTTTTATTGATTGATATCATTTGGTAATGGCGTTGAGTTGTAAGGGACGAAGTCACAGATTGAGCGGCCGCTGCCGGCGAAGGTTCGAGTCCTTCTTCGATCAATGGTGTGCGTGTTGTCCTTATCGCAAATTAGTTTGTTTGCAAGTGTAGGGACCGATGACCTTAGCAGTTTGGTCGCTTATTCATAATTTTTTCGATTTGCAGCTCTTATTTTTTCCGTGTTTGTAGCAAAAATTCTGGGTATGAGGTCCGCTTGATATGCAAAACACTGTTTTATTTTAAACTCAAACTAGTTTAGGCACTTCTATGCCATCAGCAGTGGGTTTTCCATTTATTTATTGCTGTGAAAACAAAATACTATATGTAAATTAAGGCCCAAAGAAGTTGTGAGTCTTATTTTGGTTTTTACCTTGGTTTTACATTCTGTGGTCATGTGGGACCCTTTCTACATAGTTACATTCTGGTAGCGTTGCCCATCTGCAACTAAATAATCTGTTTGAATCTTGTGAGGATTTTAAAAACTCTACTTGTAGTTTGAAAACGTAAATTTGGTATGAGGATATTTCGATCGTCCGCCTGCTGCCTGTTGTATTTTGATGACTATTTTCTGCCACGATCACTACCCACTTTAGCAAAGTCGACCGTGTATACTTTGTTAGTATGCGTACCTATTAGTCGGTTTTCACTTGTTCTCCAGTGGAATGGCGGTGGATTTGAATTGTGTATAATTTCCCTTACGTATACGAACAGATGGGTCGGATCCAGGACGGCCTGGGGGGGGGGGGGGGGGTTTGAAAGAATTCTCATCGCCAGCTAAACTCTGGCTATTAGAAATACTCTAGTACTGGCCACCCCTTTTTACCGCACGCCCAATAGAACAAAAGTCTCAGTTTTAGAGACTCAGTGCAGTAATAGCACGCAAGCTTTGCTTCTATATACAGGGTGTTACAAAAAGGTACGGCCAAAACTTCAGGGAACATTCCTCACACACAAAGAAAGAAAATAAGTTATGTGGACATGTGTCCGGAAACGCTTAATTTCCATGTTAGAGCTCATTTTATTACTTCTCTTCAAATCACATTACTCATTGAATGGAAACACACAGCAACAGAACGTACCAGCGTGACTTCAAACACTTTGTTACAGGAAATGTTCAAAATGTCCTCCGTTAGCGAGGATACATGCATCTGCCCTCCGTCGCGGTGGAATCCCTGATGCAGCCCTGGAGAATGGCGTATTGTATCACAGCCGTCCACAATACGAGCACGAAGAGTCTCTACATTTGGTAACGGGGTAGCGTAGACAAGAGCTTTCAAATGCCCCCATTAATGAAAGTCAAGAGGGTTGACGTCAGGAGAGCGTGGAGGCCATGGAATTGGTCCGCCTCTACCAATCCATCGGTCACTGCATCTGTTGTTGAGAAGCATACGAACACGTCGGCTGAAATGTGCAGGAGCTCCATCGTGCACGAACCATATGTTGTGTCGTACTTGTAAAGGCACATGTTCTAGCAGCACAGGGGTAGAGTATCCCGTATGAAATCATGATAACGTCCTCCAGTGAGCGTAGGTGGAAGAACGTGAGGCCCAACAAGACATCACCAACAATTCCTGCTCAAACGTTCACAGAACATCTGTGTTGATGACGTGAATCGAGGAAGTACAGTACATACTAACGAAACAATTGGGTATTTTGACAATTGTCTGCACGAATTATTTCAGTTTACATTTAAAGAGAAATATTAAAATGAGCTCTAACAAGGAAATTAAGCGTTTCCGGACACATGTCTACATAACATATTTTCTTTCTTTGTGTGTATGGAATGTTACCTGAAAGATTGGCCGTATCTTTTTGTAACAGCCTGTACAAAAGGGTAGCTGTTGCGAGGGAGGGGCGAAATAGCCTTTGTCCCCTTCCCCCCCCCTCCCCCATCCCTTCCGCTTGGATCCGCCTATACTGAACAATCGCATTTAGTAATATAATTAGAATATTTGTACGGAAAAGTACGATACCCATTTTGAAAAAAAGGTTAGCAGGCACACTGAAGTTATCGATACCATATGCCAAATGTTACATACACCATTGGCCCGAAAATGCGAATTTTCCGGTATTATTTTTTGATCAGATGTCATTTTGTGCTCGTAACACTTTGGAAAATATGGATGTTTGAGAACGAATGACAGATTTATAGCGGCGCAGAGTGCTGAGGTGGGCACGGCAACGCACTTCCGCTTGTGGCCGGCCGCGGCCCTTGGTGTCGGCCGTCGTGATAGCCGGTGATGGATGGCGCCTCGGTGGCGCGGGAGGCGGGAGGCGAGAGGCGGGTCAGTGACCGCCGCTGCCGCTGCCGCCGATGGCCGGTGGCCGGCCGAGGCGTCTCAGTGCAGCCAGCGCTGCTGATGCTGATGCTGACGCTGCCGGCTGACGGATGGGCCGGCCGCCTCCTGCTGACAGCCTACACGCTGGCCCATCCAAAACACGCTGACAGCCCGCTGACTCTCAATGGAGGCTGCTCATTCACAAAAACTCTACGCTCACAAATTATCTCCACTACTTTCTTAATGCTAGTTCCTAACAAGCATGTTGTGAGCCCCGTGGCTAAGACGTTCAGCTGTCGAGACTGTATTGAAGTAGGTTCGTATTAAACGTCATTGCTATAGGTCAGAAAAATTCATAATAGCCCCTCTGCTCTTGGTACCTGTGTCGTCGTAGCACACTTCACCACTCGTGTTATATATTCTGCATCTACCGGCTGTCAAAACAATGATGTAAACACCTAACATGAGCTCCATATTTGTGTTTATTACAAGGAAATTGTCCCAACATTGTCTTTGAAAAAAACGCTTCGAGGAACAGATTCGTAAAATGTATTTATAGTGATCAATTTTTTAATCTATTCTTGTACCAAAAACAACAGCGAATTCTTCAGTGATATTGGAGATATAGCTTAAATGGACGATAAACAGCGCGGACAGGAAGAGGATAGAAGCTTTTAAAATGTGGTGCTACAGAAGAATGCATAACAATTGAAGAGGTACTGAAGAGAATTGAGGAGAAAAGAAATTTCTGGCATACCTTGACTAAAGTAAGGGATTGGTTGATAGGACACATTCTTAGAGATCAAGGAATCGAGAATTTAGCGTTGCCGCGGCGGAGTGTCCAAGCGCATTCAGGCGCTATGTTACGATGTGCGAGGTCGCTCCCCGCCGGGGGTTCGAATATTCCCTCGGGTATGGATATTTGTGCCGTCTTTAGTATAAGGTAGTTCATAAGTAGTTTGTAAGTTAGGGACTGATGACCCCGCAGTTAAGTCCCTTAAGCTTATCAAACATTTGAATACTTGAATCTAGCGTTGGAGGGAAGTGGGTGCGGTAAATATCTCAGAGAGAAACCAAGAGATGAATATAGTAAGCAGATTCAATAGATGTACGTTGCAGATCTTATGAGGAGATGAAGAGGCTTGCTCAGGATAGAGTAGGGTGGACAACTGCATCGAACCAGTCTCCGGATTAAATGTTCAAATGTCTGTAAATCTATCGGACCAAACTGCGTGGTCATCAGTCCGTAGCTTACAAACTACTTAAACCTAGGTAAACTAACCTACGGACAACACACACACCCATGCCCCAGGGAGGACTCGAACCTCCACGGCGAGCAACCGCGCGCTCCGCAGCGAGACGCTTTAGACCGCTCGGCTACTCCACCGCGTCAGTCTGCGGACTGAAGACCACATCAACAACAGATTAAATTTGACCCTGGCTGCAATGCCAGGAGAAATTTGGAGAGGGAATTTAAGTCCAGGGAGAGGGAATATAAACCTTGCGGTTTGCTGACGACATAGTTATTCTGAGACAGCAAATGACCTGGAAGAGAAAATAAATGTAATAGACGTTGTCCTGAAAGGAAGCTATAAGATGAACATTAACAAGAGTAAAACGACGGTAATGAAATGTAGAGTCAGAAAACCAGGCGATGCTGAAGGAATTAGATTAGGTAATGAGACAATAAAAGTAGATGAGTTTTGTTTTTTGGGTAGCAAGATAACTTATGATGCCCGAAGTAAATATGATATAAAATGCAGAATGGCTAGGGGAAGAAAAGCGTTTCTGAAGAGGCGAAATTTGTTGACATCCAATATTAATTTAAATGTCAGGAAGTTCTTTCTGAAAGCGTCTGGAATGTAGCATTGTATGGGACTGAAACGAGGACGATAAGGAGTTCAGACGAAAAGATGATAGAAGGTTTCGAAATGTGGTGCTACAGACGAATGATAAAGATTACATGGGTAGGTCACGTAAATTATGAGAAGGAGTTTCTGGCATACTTTGAGTAAGAGAAGACATAGGTTAGTGGGACACATTCTAAGACACCAAGCAATCGTTAACTTAGCAATAGAAGGAAGTGTGTGGCGTAAAAATCGTAGAGGGAGACCGAGCGGCGAATATAGTAAGTAGATTCAAAAGGATGTTGGTTACCTTTCGTATTCTCAGATGAAGAGGTTTGCACATGGAGCCATTATGCACTAGACTCAACGCTGTAAAGCATAATCAATCTCTAATGATGACAATAATAAGGATAATGATAAATCTTATAAATTCGCCTTATTAGTAGTGATAAACGTCATTATCCGATAGTAATTACTCTCCATACTTTCTGATACACTGATCGCAACATTATTCCTCGACTGCGGTTGTTATCGCCGACATATTGAGTATTAGTTGTAAAGAATATTGCCTTCCCCAAAAATTCTCTACAAATGGTCATGTCTGAAAAATAAATAAATTAGGACACATCAGCAACCTATAATAATCAAACTAGTCTGCTGACTGAATGCCACAACACGGAACTAGCTGAGATATTTTACTTTTCATGGTTAAAACAACAGAAAATTTACAACTTGTTGCGATCCAGACTGATTATTTTACTGAAATTGTTATGCTAATTATCGAGTTCGTATCATATGAATCGCCATCTCCTGGTCATTTTGTGCACTTTTTTCTGGCTTCTCAAATTCTTCCTCTCTACCTACATAATTTGGTATAGTTTTTGATTTTTCATATGCTAACGGACTTTTGGTTCACCTTGTATTAACAAGGGGGGGGGGGGGGGACTCTACAGTACTTCCTGACATCAGCGTTTACATACCGACAGGAAAACGTGCCAGGGGACTTTTAAACTTTATAACAGGTATAAATACACGAGCACAAAAGAGGAAATTCATTTAGCCCTGTCTGAACAGAGATATGGCGTCGTCTGAGCCACAGAGCCGTTCGATAAGAGGCTTTTAAGGACGATCACAGCGTTGACGGCGGACTCCCGGAAGAGAATGCTGATCGGCCACTCCGGCCGCTGGAGGCAGAGTGGCTGAGCAGCGGCCGCCTCGTCAGCCGACCAGCCCTCTCCTGTGGATCACCAGCTCTCTCTCGTCTGCCCTCCTCCCGTGCGTCAACTCTGTCCGATTTGTGATCCAGGCTCCACTAAATCGCCTCACGGGATAAGCCAGCGATACTACCAGTGTTCCCATCAGAGTGGAGCCATTAACAAAATATCGCCAGGGCGCAATATACGGTGCATTTCCAAACTGGAAACTCACACACACGTGGAGAGGTCCCAGCGACCATTTCATCTACCCTTTACAAAGGAGTTAACAAATTTAGAAATTATGTATTATTTATTTAGCGCATGGCTGACAGAATTATACATTGGGTAGGTACAGTAATTGATATAAAAATATTCAGATTTCCAGAAGGCTTTTGATACCGTACCTCACAAACGGCTTTTAATAAAATTGCTTGATTGTGGTATATCGCCCCAAATTTGCGACTGGATAGGAGATTTCCTGTCAGAGAGAACACAGTTTGTAGTAATCTATGGTAAGGCATCGACTAAAACAGAGGTGATATCGGGCGTTCCACAGGGTACTGTCATTGGTCCTCTGCTGTTCCTTATTCACATAAACGATTTGGGAAAACATTTAAGCAGCTGTCTTAGGTTGTTTGCAGATGACGCCGTCATTTATCGTCTAGCCAAATCATCTGAAGATCAACACCAACTGCAGAACGATCTAAATAAGATATCTCTGTGTTGTAAAAATTGGCAGTTAACTCTAAATAATGTGAAGTGTGGTGGGAATTCGTCCACATGAGTACGAAAAGAAATCCGTTAAACTTTGTTTACAAGATAAATCAATCAAACGTGAAGGCCGTAAATTCCACAAAATCTACTAATTACTATTACTTCAGACTTAAACTGGAAAGAACATGTAGATAATGTCGCGAAAAGGCGAACCAGATACTGCGTTTCATTGGCAGAACCCTTAAAAGATGCATCGGAACTACACTATGCTTGTGCGTCCTTTTCTGGAGTATTGCTGCCCAGTATGGGATCCTTACAAGGTGGGTTTGACGGAGTACATCGAAAGAATTCAAAGAAGGGCAGCTCGTTTTATATTGTCACGATACAGAGGAGACAGCGTCACGGAAATGATGCAGGACCTGGGGTGGGAATGATTACAACAACGGCGCTTATCGCTGCGGCGTGGTCTACTTACGAAAGTCCAATCACCAACCTTATTCTCCGAATGCGAAAATATATTGTTGACTCGCACCTACATAGGTAGAAATGATCATCAGAATAAAATACGAGAAATCAGAGTTCGAACTGAGAGATTCAGAGGTTCTTTCTTCCCGCACGATATTCGAAAGTGGAATGGTGGTTCGATGAACCCTCTGCCAGGCATTTAAATGTGATTTGCAGAATTTCCCATGTCGATGTAGATATGTGAGGAAGGAGGGTAGGAAGATTGATGTTTAACGCCCTGTCGACAATGTTGTCATTAGAAGCGGAGCTTTACACTCGGATTGTTTGAGTACGGATGGGGAAGGAATTCGCCTGTGCCCTTCCAAAAGGAACCATATCGGCATTTACCTGGAGTGATTTAGGGAAATCACGGAAAACCTAAATCTGGATGGCCGGAGATGAAGTTGAGCCACCGTCCTCCCGAACGCGAGTCCATTGTGAGAAGATACATGTAGACAATGGTGTAAAATGAAGAGAACTGCAGAGCAGCAGTAGATGAAGTTTGGCGATCCATTTTTCCTCGTAGTTGGACATGCAGACATTCCAACCAGTTAATTGCTGCAGGTGGTGCGTCTACAAAGTCTCTCCAGATAACCATGAATTATCTTCTTGGGCAGTCGCGAAGAATGTGCTCCAGCGTTTCTGTTGATGTACCGCAGTCGCATTGGTCATCGTCGGTAATTCTCCACTTCTGTAGCGTTGCTTTAGTCACGCCCTGGCCAGTGCTAAACCGGTTGAGGGAGCTGCATACTGTTTCTTGGTTAGCTTGCACCCGGAAGTTGGATCGTCGGGTGTATAGGGCCTAAATTCTTGTGTTTATGGAAACAGGTCCACTGGTTTCTCCATTCATCTTTTAGATTACAGCTGTCTGGGGCGAGTTGGTCATTGCTTACCCAAATTGGTTCTCTAGATTTTAGTTGGGTGTGTGTGATAGGAATGAAATCCAGATACAAACTGGAGTGGAGATTACGAACCAAATGACCGCAATCAAAAGACTGACCGCGTGCATAACCAGTAGAATAGTAAGTTTCAAAAGCAACATTGAAACACGTCCACTGAATCTACATCTACATCTACATACATACTCCGCAATTCACCGTAAGGTGCGTGGTGGAGGGTACACTGTACCACTACTAGGCATTTCCTTTCCTATTCCACTCCCAAATTGAACGAGGAAAAAAAGAATGCCTATATGCCTCCGTACGAGCCCTAATTTCTCTTATCTTGTCTTTGTGATCTTTACGCGAAATGTAAGTAGGCGGCAGCAAGATCGTACTACACTCAGCTTCAAATTCCGGCCCTCTAAATTTACTTAACAGAAATTCACGAAAAGAACGTCGTCTTTCTTCCAGCGATCCCCAACTGAGTTGCCGGAGCATTTCCGTGACACTCGCGCATTGGTCGAACCTACCGGTAACAAATCTAGCTGCTCGCCTCTGAACCGCCTCTATGTCTTCCTTCAAACCGATCTGCTGCGGGTCCCAAATACTTGAGCAATACTCAAGACGTGGTCGTACAAGCGTTTTATACGCGATCTCCATTACAGGTGAAGTACATCTTCCCAAAATTCTCCCAATAAACCGAAGTCGGCTGTCTGCCTTACTCACAACTGTCGTTACATGCTCGTTCCATTTCATATCGCTCTGCAATGTTACGCCTAGATATTTGAACGACGCGACCGCATCAAGAAGCTCACTACTGATGCTGTATTCGAACATTATAGGACTGTTTTTTCTACTCATGCGCATCACCTTACATTTTTCTACATTGAGAGCTAGCTGCCATTCTTCGCACCAACTAGAAATTATGTCTATGTCATCCTGTATGCTATTACAGTCACAGACGACACCCTCTTATACACAGCATCATCAGCAAACAGCCGCAAATTACAACTTACTCTGTCCATCAGATCATTTATATAGATAGAAAATAATAGCGGTCCTATCACACTCCCCTGGGGCACGCCTGACGATACACTCGTCTCTGATGAACACTCGCCGTCGAGAACAACGTACTGCGTTCTATTACTTAGGAAGTCTTCCAGCCAGTCACAAATCTGTGAACCTATTCCATAAGCTCGTATCTTCGTTAGCAGTCTGCATTGTGGCACCGTGTCGAACGCCTTTTTGAAGTCTAGAAAAACACAATCCGCCTGTTGCCCTTCGTCCATGGCTCGCAAGATGTCATGTGAGAAAAGGGCAAGCTGAGTTTCACATGAACGATGTTTCCTAAACCCGTGCTGATTCATGGAAAGAAGCTTTTCCGTTTCAAGGAAATTTACTATATTCGAACTGAGAATATGCTCCAAAATTCTACATGAAACCGATGTCAACGATATTGGCCTGTAATTGTATGGGTCAGTTCTCTTTCCTTTCTTATACACGGGAGTCACCTGCGCTTTTTTCCAATCACTAGGAACTTTGCGCTGAATTAAAGATTCGCTATAAATGCAAGCTAAGTAGGGGGCCAATGCCGCAGAATAGTCTTTGTAAAACCGAACTGGTATACCGTCCGGACCAGCAGACTTTTCGTATTTAGCTCTCTCAGCTGCTTCTCTACACCGGAAATACCTATTGCTATGTCCCCCATTTCGGAATTAGTACGTTGATCAAATGATGGTATGTTTGTGCGGTCCTCCTGCGTGAAAGAATGAGTGGTCGTGTTCCATTTTTGAGTTATTCATTAACCTAAAGTATTTCTGTGGTGTCGCACAAGTATAAAGTGCGCGCCACGTACTTACGCCGCGCGCTGCCATGCACGCACGGCGAGGCGTTCTTACGACGTCAGCCACGAGCGCCCTCTGCTGCTACTCTGCTCGTGGCCACGACTGCTGTATCGTTCACTTGAGAGTGATCAAATCAAATGTTTGTAGAACTTATGGGACTTAACTACGGGGTCATCAGTCCCTAAGCTTACAAACTACTTATGAAATAGCTAAGACTAAGGACGGCACAAATATCCATGCCCGAGGGGGGATTCGAACCCCCGACCCTTGTGGCCGTGCAGACCGTGACTGGAGCGCCTCAGTCCCCTCGGCCACCGCGGCCGGCCACTTGAGACTGAGATAGGAACCAATTAACACTTGGGAATCAGATAGGCACCAGTTAAGACTTGGTTATCGGATAGGCACTAATAGGCAGGCCTCTCTGTATCTTAACTATGTATCAGCATTCTGCAGTCAAGAGCTATGTAAAAGTTAAGTATTGCTAAGTCTCTTTGAAATATATATCTCGTTCTAATTTACTCTAGTGTTTCTAGTTTCTGCTGTCCCACTGGCTGGTCACCTCCGTACCTGCACACGCGTGCATCCTTTATTCCTGTGCCGGTCTTTTTCTACTCGACCACCGACACTTAGGACAACCGGCGGACGAGACACAAAAGCGACGACGGGGCTGGGACACAAAAGTTTCTGCGCCGTTAATATTGTCTATTAGTATGTTAATTATTTTTATTCTGTTTGTTAATGATCAATGCCCCATGTTAATATATGTTTCCAACCGTGTGATTGAACTTGTGTGTTCCTGTGAATATGGAAGGTTGTTTTTAATATTGACTGACTGCCGCGCAATGGGTACAGTCGCCGCCTCACGCTTTAGGGTCTCATTTACTTTAATTAAAAACGCATGGTTTCATTTGTCGTCTGCGCTGGCGTCTGCTGGGTGGCCAGAGACAAGCTTACCTGGCAAGATGGTGAGGTGGCCGTGTTCTTTCTGTGGTGACAACCTAATCTTGGACGAAAGAGGTGACATAAGACCTCTCTGAGAGACTTTGAAGACGGTATTATCTTCCTCAGGTAGAGAGGGTTCGTAGACACTATGCTGTGAACACGCTCTGTATGTGTTTTTAGCACGCTCTACATCTGGAGTGTGGTACGGACGGTTTTGGCTTGGCCTTAGGGCTTTACTCTTGCTGCGTCCGTGGAAGTAAGTACTTCGTCTAATCATTCTGAGGGGAAGGCATGCTGTTAGAACATTGCTTTCTTTGTGATCAGGCAATCTTGGTTTATCAGTGATAGTTTTCTTGAGTAATTCTTTCGCTATGTGAGGCGAAGTGTTTCTTAATTTACAGAACTCGAGTAATTCGGTGTAAATTAAGTATTTGCATTTTTATTCTGGTGATGATTTTGTGTCTGGGTTTTCTCAAGTTAGAATACTCGTGTGTGGACTTCAGCCTTTATGTAAACTTAGTATGTTTAAATTTTCGTGTTGTTTTTTAACTAACATTTTCGTGTCGTGTCTGTATCCGCAAGTATGCTAAATATTTCTCAGATTTTCTAGTTAGATTCCATCTTTCCTGTCTTGTATGACCAATTTCACAACATGCTTTCATACGGTCATTATTTTAACATTCAGCCATGCTTTTATTAATAGTAGCTTTCTTCAATATGAATTCTCATGTGTGCTTTACTTGCTTATTCTAAATTAACTTCTTTTGTAAATTCTATTCGGCATGGTCGCACACCACGTGGTACTTAAGGATATTGTTGCCTCTCCACATATGAGTTCGTTTGGTGCATAGTGATTTTTAAATTTGTGCTTTAAGACACCTGTCGACGCTTCGACGCTTCGTTTGTCACTGCTGTGAACTGTCCACACAAGGGTAATGTACCAAATGCATTATGCACGTTTCTGGCTTTCAATGAATGAATGTGCTTTCATCTATCCATCGTGTGTTTGCAATTTTCCTCCCACGTTACCTCCATATTCATAAAGGGCAGAAACAATTTTATTATGGACAGTAACTATGATGTAATTCACTATTGTACAAGGTGTGTGCTTAATTTGGTCTTCCCACATTTATTTGCTTGTTCATTTTATTGAATAGATGAAGATTTAAAGTATCAAAGTTCAGCTTTATAATTTCATGCTCCCCGTTCCATGTTCAATTTATCTATTCATTTTATTTTTAAAATAATGTTGTGTTTGTTAAAACGTTGGCTGATCCCATAAGGAGTAAGCAGTTAGATAAGTTTCCGTTGCGTAAATACTGTGGCCATTCGTAAAGTAATTTTGAGCAGCAGTGAGCGTTTTAACTTGCATTTGCAGATCTCAACTGCCCGAGATCTTGCTTAAGTAATTTAACAGGCTACTTTCAACATTGCCTTGCAAAAATAATTTACTCGAATGCGAATCGACCTAAGTGTTGTGAGGGATTAAGACGTATTGATAACATCCGTATAATTTTGAGATACCAGGAAATCTATCACTGAAGAGCTAAATTATCTGGTACAGGCGTGCGTATGTAAGCACAAAGGTATGTTAACACTCAGAGGATGACGGTGCGATCGGCAACGCCTACGTAAGACAACAGGTGTCCGGTGAAGGCGTTAGATCAGTTACTGGTGCTACAATGGCAGGTTATTACGATTTAAGGGAGTTTCAACCTGGTGCTATAGTCGGCGCACGACAGATGAGACAGTATCTCCGATGTAGCAATGAGGCGGCGATTTTCCTGTACGCCCATTTCACGAGTGCGCCATGAATATCGGGAATCCGGGAAAACATCAAATCCGACACTGCTGCGGCCGGAAAAAGATCCTGCAAGAACGGGACCGATGACGAGTCAAGAGAACCGTCCACTGTGACAGACGTGCAACCCTTCCGCAAATTAGCGTTCCTCTTACTCTTTAGGTCAAGTGTGCAAAATGTTATCGCACTTGGATGAACGGTATAGCAGCGCAAGAAATACGAATCTAATCCGAAATACGACGCCCATACAAAATCACTATTTCGATTTTTTCAGCTTTTCCTTTTGGTTTCACGGTTCTCTTTTAAACCAAAGATATATTAAACCGAACAAAGGAAAAAGAAAATTATTCAAATCGGTCAAGCCGTTTCTGAGACTTACTGTGACTAAAGTAAAGCTATTGATTTTACATATGGACATCGATTTTTTTTAAATAGCCTCAGTGCAGTGCTCAAGTAAGTCCGAACGTTTGCATAAATACAGATAACGACGCGAGCAAGTGGATTAATGGACAAGGAGCACTACAATCTTAGTCCGCGATGAGTTGAGAATCTGAGCAGGGCGAGAAGAGTGTCCAGATACCTAATTGGTCACGACGACAGCTGGCCCATTGCGGGAAATGTTGGTTTGAGTCCCAGTTCTGCACAAATTTTCAACTTGGCTATTGAATGCAATTAATTCCTCCTTTCCCCCCCCCCTTTTTTTATAAGAATGTTTAAGTATTTCCGCTTTACTGTAATTTGTACTTCGATATTTGACGTAGAAACATTTCCGATATGACCATAGCCACACAACGCGAGTTCTAATTAGAGATAGACGCATGAAACATACCATTCTGAAAATAGTTAGGGAATTGAGTATTCCCAGAATTATAGCTATACAGGGTGAAAATAATTGCCGTTACAGCCTACTAGGACTTGTAGAAGGTAGTGAGTACATTATATTTTGAATAGCAACCCATGTCCGGAAACGTATCGTTTCCGTTCCACGACGGTTTCAATTGAGATGATTATCTCATCCAGACCTACTTGAGGAATGTAATTAGGCGTGACCCAGTACGATTGTTGCAATCCATTTGAAAAGAATACTGAATCGTTGCGTTATTATTTACACTTTATCATTACAATTTACACCTTATGGTTTACATTAGTCGACAACAACAAGAACCCAGCACCTATGGCACCAGCCGCAACTTACTGATGCATTACAACAGCAGCTCCATGTGGCGACAACCAATGCCGTTACAAACATTATACCTCAGAAGCATGTTCACTCACTCCATCTCACATTGGTCTTGTGCAGTGGCCAGAACTCGTGCCAGCAGACCTTCCTCTGTCTCTACAGATGTCTCATAAATTAGGCTCTCCATACGACCCCACAAGAATTAGTCCATAGGGGTTAAATCTGGCGATCGTGGCGGCCACGCGATTGGACCACCACCATCTTTCACCAATCATCTGTTGAGATGTCTCCGGACAGCCAGTGAAAAGTGAAGTGGTGCACCATCGTGCTGAAACCACATTTTCTATCGGACATTCAAAGTATGCAAGTCCCGTGAGCTTGGATGCAAGGAGGTATCGTCCCTAAAGCCCGATTTAAATGATCAACGGACTTGTAATAGATTAATAACAAGTTGCGTTAATGGCGGCCGTCAGTCGTTTGAACGGCTGCACTAGTATGATCGCGCTAGTATCGAAGCGCGATAATTATAGCGATAAAGAAATAGAGCCAGTTCTAAATTCGGTGCTAGTGGGTTCACTGCGCATGCGCGAGCTAGTAGCTGTCAGCTGCAGTCACCGCTCCAGTTAGTCCGCCATTTTCCTTCGTATTTACGTATATTTTGCGTTATGTTGAAGTTTATGATCAGAATGTATTACAAAATGTATTTTTGATGACGGCATTCACACTGTCCGTCACCAGACCGCCACCTAACGTCAACGTCATGTTAAGCTTTCTCGAGAAGATTGTTTTGATTGAACGGTCGTCTGCTGACATCGGAAGTTAACCTTTTTTCGTCACGCGATTTTCATATTGTAGTCGATCATTACACGGCTTGCACGCAGATTTGTCTTATTAATCTTTAGTTTATTATTACACTTTGGTTTAGTGGTAAATTGCAAATGTTTCATGAAGACTTAAATATTTATGTCAATTATTGTCCACCGAAAAGCGAGGTCGTAGGCCTACATCTGAAACCGAAAAATGGTTTATGTTTTGCAATATCGTAACAGAAAAGACTGAAGCTAATTGTTTATTTGAATAATATTGTACTTTTATGATGCAATTTTCATTTAATAGCATTTTAAATGAAAAAGTCAATCCAAATGAAAGACAAAAATTCAGTTGTGCATGACGTTATTAGCAATGTCAGTGGGCAAATCGTAGTACACTAGATAAAGTAAAGAAGGTCTATTTTCGCTCATAAATATGGCTTGATGTGTTCATAAGTTTATTTTTTTCGCTTGAAAATAGATGTGAATGTTTTGAAATGTTGTTTCACTTGCCAGAACTTTACCACACTAAGTTGACCAAAAACAAAGACTGCAAGGTTTTCTTTGGCCGTCAATAACATTTAGCGTTGTTTCCTCAATTCCAGTATTAAACTATGACTTCCTTCATAACAAATCGCCTGTTATAACCTCACTTTCAACATCGGGTATTACTGTTTGATTACGTTTATCGTCTAAACACGCTGCCACAAGATCTAAATGTTCTAATGTTTGTAGGACTTATGGGACGTAACTACGGGGTCATCAGTCCCTAAGCTTACAAACTACTTATGAACTAGCTAACACTAAGTACGGCACAAATATCCATGCCCGAGGGGGGATTCGAACCCCCGACCGTAGTAGCCGTGCAGACCGTGACTGGAGCGCCTTAGTCCCCTCGCCCACCGCGGCCGGCCCACAAGATCTGGCTTGAGTTTATAGTTCAGGGCTAGTACGCTAGGAGCGCTTCAGTAGACTATTATCTATCTTGTTCACCTTCGTTCATCGTTTAAAAAGGGCTTAAGCAGATGCTGACGAGTTACACACATGAATTGAAACTGTCGTAGAACGGAAACGATCCGTTTCCGGACATGGGTTCCTATTCAAAATATTACGTACTCATTATCCTCTACTAGTCCTAGAAGTTTGTAATAGGAATTTCCGAGCACCCTGTACACCGAGCCGAGGATACCGACTTTCAGGCGTTACCTCTCGCAACGGACAACGCATTGCCCGGCGGCCTATACTTCATGAACGACAGTGATGTCGTTTATAGAGTGGTCAGTGCCAACCAGCGAGCACAGAATAACACAGAGAGGCCTTTCAATGGCAGTGAAATGAAACTGGTTGAGAGCGAGGCACCCAACCAACACGGCGGCCGAGCGCCAGCCGGCCACAGCTGCGAGCACAGGGTAGTTTACTAATTCGCTGTCTGTTAATTCCTTTTTCACAAAAGACGTTTCTTTTTGACAATCTATTTTTGCCGTAAATAATTAAAAATTTCAGCTAAAATAAAATAGATGCACATTTTTCCTCTGTCTGTCCCTTTAACCTTTTATAACTCGAGAAGTACCGAAAGTATCGTCATGTGGTTTATTTTAGTTTCTTTTTTAGAATCCTGGAAAAACCTTAAGCTATATTTAATGTCAATACAAATGGATGAAAAAAACTAAGAATCATAACATAGAATCGATTACCGCTTCTGCACTTTAGTCAGCTCTGGAGCCTAAACTGTTATAGCTAGGCCAGTGTACTTAGTATAAATTTGCAGAACTAACAAACATCTACAAATGTTTGTATAGTCTATGGGACTTAACTACGGGGTCATCAGTCCCTATACTTACAAACTACTTATGAACTACTTACGAACTACGACGGCACAAATATCCATGCCCGAGAGGGGATTCGAACCCCCGACCGTAGTGGCCGTGCAGACCGTGACTGGAGCGCCTTAGTCCTCTCGGCCACCGCGGCCGGCACAAACATCTACAAAAAACACCAGAGAGCATATGTCTAACTTTTACGAGTGAACCACATTTATCATTTTTTATTCTTCTTTTCTAAAGCGCTGGCGCCCGAAGACTTCATACTACAGATATAGTGATTGTGGGAGATCTGTAAAAGTTGGACTTATGATCTCGTGGTCTTAAAAACAGTCGTCGTGAGTTCTATAGTTCGATACTATGTACTTTGCCACAGGTTTCATAGTTTAGGTTAAGCTACAGAGGTGACGAAAGTGCGGAAGTGGTAACCATTCTACGTTATTATTCTTATTTCAATTATTTCTCATTTTCGTATTGCCATTTAATATAGTCTACGTTAAACACAGAAGTATACCGAAGAAATTGAAAGAACGCGCATCACGATACGTTCTGCATTTCTCGAGTTAAAGCAGTTTAAAGATTACTCGTGCAAAGCCGGAGCGGGTCAGCTAGTTAGTAATGAAATAAATCAAAAGCACTCAATCATAATTATTGTATACCGAAAATTGTATTCCATATGTCACAAAGTACAGGGTGAGTGGCCAACAGGATGATCTGTGCTCGCTGGTGGGCAAGCTCGGTGAAAGTAACAAGTAGAATCTGAGAAGTTCCACCGCTCTATTCTATTGAAATTTGTGAAAAACCAGGAGAGCTATAAAAAAGTTGTTTAAATAAAAAGAAAAGTTCATTTCATTATCTACAACTTTCTCGCTGACGAATATATTTCCTAACTCAGAAAGGCAACAGCCTAGTGGAAGAAAATCACGATGAAAAATCACCTGGTCCTCCAGGTCGGGGGTTTAGGCTTTGGACCAGCACTCCAACCTAGTAAAAGAAACCACATCGAAAACTTCCCAATTTAGTCTCGGAACGGAACTGATCAAAAAGAAGACGACAACAAGCACGAAAGAGGATAATAAGAATTGCAACATGGCATATACAAGGAATTTCCACAAAGAGGCATGAAGTATTTACAGAAATAAAGCGCACTGACATTGTGGGCCTAGCAGAAACCAAACTGAAAGGGCATGGTACAGAAGAAATAGAGGACTACATATATATATTTATAGCGGTTTGTTGTTGTTGTTGTGGTCTTCAGTTCGCAGACTGATGAGATGCAGCTCTCCACGCTACCCTGTCCTATGCAAGTCTCTTCATCTGAGAATACGTTTGGCAACCTACATCATTTTGAATCTGCTTGCAATATTCGTCCCTCGGTCTCCCTCTACGATTTTTACCCCACCCACTTCCTTCTAATGCTAAGTTGACAGTTCCTTGATGTCTGGGAATGTGTCCTACCAATCGAGCCCTTCTTTTAGCCAAGGTATGCCAGAAATTCCTTTTCTCCCCAGATTCAATAGGATGTAGGTTACCGAACGTATTCTCAGATGAAGAGACTTGCACAGGACAGAGTAGCGTGTAGAGCTGCATCAAACCAGTCTGCGGACTGAAGACCACAAGAACAACAATAAAGGTTGTTGGTTAAGCACCTCCTCATTAGTCACGTGATCTACCCATCTAATTTTCATCATCTTTTTATCTGAACACCTTATCGTCCACGTTTCACTCCCATACAATGCTACAGTCCAGACAAATGCTTTCAGAAAGGACTTCTTAATATTTAAATTATTATTGGATGTTACCAAGTTCCGCTTCTTTAGAAACGCCTTTCTTCCCATAGCCATTCTGCATTTTATATCTTTACTTCGGCCATCAGAAGTTTTCTTGCTACCGAAATAACAAAATTCATCAACTACTTTTATTGTCTCATTACCTAATCTAATTCCTTCAGCATCACCTGATTTTCTGACATTGCATTCCATAACCTTCGTTTTACTCTTGTTAATGTTCATCTTATATCTTCCTTTCAAGCCACTGTCCATCCAATTCAATTGCTCTTCCAGATCTTATATCTTCTTTTCAAGTCACTGTCCATCCCATTCTATTGCTCTTCCAGATCTTTTGCAGTCTCTGACAGTAGTACTATGTCATCGGCAAACCGCAATGTTTTTATTTCTTCTCCCTGCACTTTAATGCCCTCTCCAAATTTCTCTTTCCATTCTTTCACTGCCTGCTCATTGTACAGATTGGACAACATTGGGGAAAGGCAACAACCCTGTCTTACTCCCTTTTCAACCTCTGCGTCCCTTTCTTGCCCTTCGACTCTAATAACTGTTGTCTGGTTTTTGTATAGGTTGAATATAACTCTTCGCTCCCTATATTTCACCCCTGATACCTTCAGAATTTGGAAGAGTGTATTCCAATCGACATTGTCAAAAGCTTTCTCCAAATCGACAAACGCCAAAAACGTAGGTTTCCCTTTCCTTAGCCTATCTTCTAAGATAAGTCGTAATGTGAGTATTGCCTCCCGTGTTCCCACATTTCTCCTAAATCCAAACTGATCTTCCCCGAGGTCAGATTCCACAACTTTTATCCATTCGTCTCTAAATAATTTGTGTTAGTATTTTGCATCCATGACTTATTAAATTGATAGTTCTGTAATTTTCACACTTGTCTGCACTTGCTTTCTTTGGAAGTGCCTGGTATGGTATGGTATGGTTATTTGCAACGTATGCCAGACACAACATGGCCAAAAAGAAAATGCCAATGGGCTCCTCATTAAAGAAGAATGCGTGGCAGATCTGCGAGATGCTAGAAAGATGACGTCAGCGAACCAGTGGCAGCGAGAAGACTTAATGAAGGTGATTGGAACGACTGTAATGGATGAAAATTGGGATGCGAGAGGCGGCGGCAAGCAGCCGTTCAAACCTCGCTGATATACATAAGAGCTGATGGGTGCCTTCGAGTGTGGTGCAGACCCCCAAGAAACCGTAAACACAGGTAGTCGTGGAGGTACTCTCTCGCTGGTGATGGATCTGTCATGGTGTGCGCTGTTCTTACATGAAATGCGTTGGGTCCTCTGGTCACTGAACCGTTGGATTCATTGGAAACCCGTATGGCCGAGTACTTGCAGACCATTTGATTCTATTAATAGACATAATGTCCGAAACTAGGATGGATTTTTTTATGGATGGTGTAATATTTCTCCCCCCCCCCTCTGCTCCTCCCACAACCGTGTAGAGAACTAGATACCATCGCTACTGAAGTAAACGGTACCACTAGAATCTTATGAAACAGCAGTATAAACCGCTAAATTCTGACCTGTGAATCGTCTGATGATATTAGAACAATTTGTAACTTGATAGTGAACAACTTGTGTTAATTACACCAAACGGATGAAGTATTGTTTATACAAAGACTTTTAATGAAATCACATCTCTGAAAACTCCTATATTTAGACTAGTTTGTTATGAGAACTGATTTACATTAGAATTGCGTGATGGGATGATAATTAAATATTGATGTGCTTCGGAAAACGATTAACAGAGCTATTGACATTGTTATTAATGTTCAAATGTTTGTAAATCTGTGGGACTTTAACTACTGATGTTATCAGTTCCTAGGCTTACAAATTACTTAAACTAAATTAAATTTACGTAAAGACAAGACACACACCCATGCCCGAGGGAGAACTCGAACCTCCGACACGGAGAAACCGTGCGCTGGCATTGATACAGACTAGAATCTTCGATGAACAAATAAGCAATTTAAAATATGTTGTTGTTGTTGTTATTGTTGTGGTCTTCAGTCCGCAGACTGGTTTGATGCAGCTCTCCACGCTACCCTGTCCTGTGCAAGTCTCTTCGTCTGAGTATACGTTCGGCAACCTACATCCTTTTGAATCTGCTTACTATATTCGCCCCTAGGTATCCCTCTACGATTTTTACCCCACACACTCCCTTCTAATGCTAAGTTGACAGTTCCTTGATGTCTCATAATCTGTCCTACCAATCTATCTCTTAGTCAGGATATGTCAGAAACTTTTCTCCCCAATTCGGTTAAGCACCTCCTCATTAGTACATGATCTACTCATCTAATTTTCATCATTGTTCTATAGCACCACATTTTAAAAGCTTCTATCATCTTTTTATCTGAACTCCTTATCGTCTACGTTTCACTCCCATACAATGCTACACTCCAGACAAATGCTTTCAGAAAGGACTTCCTAACATTTAAATTAATATTGGATGTTAACAAGTTTCGCTTCTTTAGAAACGCTTTTCTTCCCATAGCCATTCTGCATTTTATATCTTCTTTACTTCGGGCATCAGAAGTTATCTTGCTAACCAAATAATAAAATTCATCTACTACTTTTATTGTCTCATTACCTAATCTAATTCCTTCAGAATCGCCTGATTTTCTGATATAGCATTCCATTACCTTCGTTTTAATGTTAATCTTATATCTTTAAGACACTGTCCATTCCATTCAATTGCTCTTGCAGATATTTTGCGGTCTCTGACAGAATTACTATGTCATCGGCAAACCGCAATGTTTTTATTTCTTCTCCCTACACTTTAATGCCCTCACCAAATTTCTCCTTCCATTCTTTCACTGCCTGTTCAATGAAAAGATTGAACAATATTGAGGAAAGGCTACAACCCTGTCTTATTGCCTTCCCAACGTCTGCGTCTCTTTCTTGCCCTTCGACTCTAATAACCGCTGTCTGGTTTTTGTATAGGTTGAATATAACTGTTCGCTCCCTATATGTTACCCCTGCTACCTTCAGAATTTGGAAGAGTGTATTCCAGTCGACATCGTCAAAAGCTTTTTCCAAATCGACAAACGCTAAAAACGTAGGTTTCCCTTTCCTTAGCCTATCTTCTAAGAAAAGTCGTAATGTCAGTATTGCCTCCCGTGGTTGCTGCATTTAAACTAAATCCAAACTGATCTTCCCCGAGGTCAGATTCCATAAGTTTTTCCATTCGTCTATAAATAAATCGTGTTAGTATTTTGCAACGATGATTTATTAAACTGACAGTCCTGTAATTTTCATACTTGTCTGCACTTGCCTTCTTTGGAATTGGAATTACGATAATCTTCTTGAAGACGGAGGGTATTTCCCCTGTCTCATACATCTTGCATATCAGGTGATACAATTTTGTCACGACTGGTTCTCCTAACGATATCAGCAGTTCAGACGGAATATCATCTGTAGGGGCCTTGTTTCGACTCTTCAGCGCTCTTTCGTGGTTATATGTATTGTCCTTAGCGTAAGTGAAAGTAGTTTTTAAGTCTAGCAAGCGATAACCTTAATTCAAATGTTCAAATGTTTGTAAATCTATCGGACCATCAGCCCGTAGCTTACAAACTACTTAAACCTAGGTAAACTAACCTAAGGACAAATACAGACACCAATGCCCCAGGGAGGACTCGAACCTCTACGGCGAGCAACCGCGCGCTCCGCAGCGAGACGCTTTAGATCGCTCGGCTACTCCACCGTGGCAGTGGTTGTATGTGGTGTCCTTAGCGCAAGTAGTGAAAGTAGTTTTTAAGTCTAGCAACCGATAACCTAAACAATGTGGTTCCATAGGTCTACAGACATTGAACATATTTAAAAGTCTTCAGCGGACCTCTATCTATATAAATGATCTGATGGACAGAGTAAGTTGTAATTTGCGGCTGTTTGCTGATGATGCTGAGTTGTATGGGAGGGTGTCGTCTGTAACTGACTGTAATAGCATACAGGATGGCTTAGACAAAATTTCTAGTTGGTGCGGAGAATGGCAGCTAGCTCTCAATGAAGAAAAATGTAAGGTGATGCGCATGAGTAGAAAAAACAATCCCATAATGTGCGAATACAGAATTAGTAGTGAGCTTCTTTATGCTGTCGCGTCGTTCAAATATCTAGGCGTAACATTGCAGAGCGATATGAAATGGAACGAGCATGTAAGGACTGTTGTGAGTAAGGCGGACAGCCGACTTCGGTTTATTGGGAGAATTTTGGGAAGATGTACTTCACCTGTAAAGGAGACCGCGTATAAAACGCTTGTACGACCACGTGTTGAGTATTGCTCAAGTGTTTGGGACCCGCAGCAGATCAGTTTAAAGGAAGACATAGAGGCGGTTCAGAGACGAGCAGCTAGATTTGTTACCGGTAGGTTCGACGAATGCGCGAGTGTCACGGAAATGCTCCGGCAACTCAACTGGGGATCGCTGGAAGAAGGACGACGTTGTTTTCGTGAGTTTCTGTTAAGTAAATTTAGAGGGCCGGAATTTGAAGCATTAGTACGATCTTGCTGCCGCCTACTTACATTTCGCGTAAAGATCACAAAGACAAGATAAGAGAAATTAGGGCTCGTACGGAGGCATATAGGCATTCTTTTTTTTCCTCGTTCAATTCGGGAGTGGAATAGGAAAGGAAATGCCTAGTAGTGGTACAGCCACGCACCTTACGGTGAATTTCGGAGTATGTATGTACATGTAGATGTATCCGCTGATTCTTCCGTGTTCATCGTTAGAATGCACACCGCATTTAAATGACTCCTTTGTCAGAAAAAGACGCTCTGGTCGACCGGTACACTGTATTCCTCAGGGCATGATTGAGTTTGCTGTGTGTAATTGCGTGTGTGTTCTGGAATGAGGGTGACGGACTGGCGGCAGCCATGGTGATTAAGCGAGGCTGTCAGTGATTCAGCGGCCAGTACAGAACCGGTCGGCCAGGCGGGCATTCTCGGTCAGCGGCGCAGCGGACAAAGGCTGCCGCGTGCTGCTGGAGCAGGCCGCGTGGCCGGCAGTCGTAAAGCAGCCAACCTGGCTGTTCCAAAGAGGTACATAAACAACACACAGAGGCTACCGGTAAAGCCCTGTATAAAGGCTAGTCTACACGACGACACCAGGTTGCGACACTCGTCTCATGAAATGAATGGCGCGCAACTGGTTTCGTGTGTGTCTGTAGACACGGCGCCAATACTATACACTTCAGTTTCGTTGTTTTGTGAGTGCCGTAGTCGCCGTAGAATGAAAGTTTTGGTAGCTGTAAGAGCTGTGGCGGAGCTATTGCTTCTCTCTGTGAAGTCACTACATAAGACAAAATAAAAAGAATAAAAAACGTGTTTGGGTTTGTGACTGGATTAAAAAAAAATACGTCAGATCGGTTGCTTAGCGACCTTGCTGAAAAAAATTGTGATCGAAGACCCTAGAAGTTATTTTAATCAACTCAGAATGTCAGCAGAGCAGTTTACGTTCCTTTTAAACAGAGTTAGTAATGCAATAAAGAAACAAGATACTGTTATCCGTCAAGCATTGTTACCAGAACTGAAATTACAAATTGCATTACGTTTCTTGTCAAGTATATATTCGTCTCTACAGTATCTGTACCGTGTTCCCAAATCAACAATTTCCATAGTTCGTTTGTATAGGTATTTGGAACTGAATGTATGTCTCCAATTCACTAATCGTCAACCCATCAATATTTAATTCACGAATAATTGCTTCAAGACCACTAACACGCCACTGCTTACAATCGCACAACAACTATGCATCGGATATATGTTCAAAAACAGAATTATTTCTTCCTTTCCCCCCTTTATGTTGTGTTTTGTTCTGTATTGGTTATAACCTAACCTAAAAACAGGCGCAATCAGTTTCACCAAAGTTGGAAGGTGCCGAAACTGTTTAGTTTCGCCAACGAGTTGCGCGAACACCTGCCGCGCATGCGCAATGGCCAATAGCGCAGTTTCATGAAACGTAGTGTCGTCGTCTAAACTAGCTTTAAGGAAAGTAGCAACAACTGAGCGGCCGCCGCCATTGTTGGGCCATGCGGCTGGCGCGCTCCCATAGCGTAACACGGACACGCGGCGTTAAAATGTGTTTAACATCACTTTTCGGCCGAAGAAAAAGCACAAATGATAGCGTACTAAGTACAGTTTTTCATGAATGAATGACACAACTACGGATAGAAACAGTCATGTTGCTGTTATAGTCTTCAGTCCGGAGACTGGTTTGACGCAGCTCACCACCCTACTCTATCCTGAGCAAGCTTTTTCATCTCCTCATAAGAACGGCAACCCACATCCACTTGAATCTGCTTACTATACCCGTATCTTGGTCTCCCTCTGCGATTTTTACCCCACACACTTCCCTCCAATGCTAAATTTACGATTCCCTGATGTCTAAGAATGTGTCCTACCAAGCGGTCCCTTCTTTTAGTCAGGGTATGCCAAAAATTCCTTTTCTCACCAATTCTGTTCAGTACTTCTTCATTGGTTATGCGATCTACCCACCTAATCTTCAGCATTCTCCTGTAGCACCACATTTCAAAAGCCTTTATTCTCTTCCTGTCCGCTCTGCTTATCGTCCATGTTTCACTCCCGTACAAGGCAACACTCCACACAAATGCCTTCAGAAAAGACTTCCTTACCCTTAAATTAATATTCGATGTTAGCAAATTTCTCTTTTACAAAAATGCTTTTCTTCCCATTGCCATTCTGCATATTATATCCTCTGTACTGCGACCATCGCATGTTATTTTACTACCCAAGTAACAAAACTCATCTACCACCTTCATTGTTTCGTTGCCTTAATTCCTTCAGCATCGCCTGATTTTCTAAGACCGCATTCCATTATTTTTGTTTTGCTCTTGTTAATGTTCATTTTATATGCTCTCTTCAACACACTGCCCATTCCATTCAACTGCTCTTCCAGGTCCTTTGCTGTGTCTGACAGAATTACAATGTCATCAGCAAAACGCAATGTTTTTATTTCTTCACCCTGAACTTTAATTCCTATTCCAAATTTTTCCTTGCTTTCCTTCACCGCCTGCTCTATGTACAAATTGAATAACATCGGAGAAAGGCTACAACCCTGTTTTACTCCCTTTCCAACCACTGCATCCCTTTCATGCCCTTCGAGTCTAATAACTGCGGTCTGGCTTTTGTACAAGTTGTAAATAACTCTCCTTTCCCTGTATTTTACTCCTGTTGACTTTAGAATTTGAAAGAGTGTATTCCAGTCAACATTGTCAAATGCTTTCTCCAAATTGACAAAAGCTAAAAATGTAGGTTTGCCAGAAACAGTGAAGACGATAGGATTTGTAATCCTTCCGCTACAGCAGGTTCTTGACATATAAACTTTCATTTCCATATTTGTAGGAATAAAACTGTAATAAATTTCTGTGAAAATGAGTGATAAATACCTTCCTTTAGAGTTTGTCAAACATTTTTATGACAAGCATTTACAATTTCTTTGAAATAATTTGTCTCCCTATTCTATGTAACCATATCCTGCAACGTTCCGCATTTCTTTCCCCTTGTGGGATTTTGAGGAGCTTGTAGCCACTTGTAGGTAGTTCATAAGTAGTTTGTAAGTTTAGGGACTGATAACCCCGTCGTTAAGTCCCTTAAGCTTAACAAACATTTGAACATTTGAACTTGTAGCCACGATCTGTGCTTGAACTACAATTCACGGCACAGCAGTGCGGCATTATTCCTGAAAAAGTAATAACAGTGAGTAACCGTCTCTCAGAGGCAGTGAATCCAAATTTTCCTGTTATAATCTTATAAAATGAAAACAAGCATTTCTCAATACTTCGTTTGCACTGTTATACCTCTGATTAAAAAAAAAAGTTTCAAGTATAGCGGGTTTCGAACCCAACCTCCCCGCCAATACGTTGTTCCGTATCAATGACTCTAGCCGTTACGCTACAACAACCGACGGTTCACTGGCTCATTTACACAATGTACGTTGTATGCACGTTATTATTATTATTTTTTTTTTTTTTTTGCACAGTTATTCCTTACTTATACAAACGATAGCTTAAAAATATTATTTGAAACATTAGATATATGTGACTTAACTAAAAGTTTACACTGAGACAGAAATGCGAACGATATCACTTAGTCCGACAAAGTAATTTCAATAAAACATTATTGTATGTAGCCTCGATTTATACATCACAAAAATAGTTCAGTAAGTTCTTTAGTTAATACGAACCGCTCTTGTACAACACAGAAGTTTCGTATAAGGGAATGAACCTTCAATCAGTACATTTTTACAATATGCGTACATGCTCACGTTGGCCCAGGAATGGCTGTCGCGTACCACTACTTTCTCTATACAGAGCTTTAGCTACAGGCAAGTTACAGCGCTCTGGGTGGCAGCACTAAGCAACACTGGCCGCCATATTTGACAACGTCAGTTTGGAGCAGCAGCGTGAGCAGACGCTTCTGTTTATAATCTAAACTAAGGTGTAAGCGCTGTTATTAGTGGTAAATCAAGCCCAGTGTATGTTCGGAGTACAATTGCAGCAACCGCAGTGATAAAACTGTTGGAATATCATACATAAAGAAAGAGATATGTAATTATATAGGTCGTTCTGTATCAGCGTGTATTTGCCTATAAACATTCATTATACTTAACTTTCGCATTTACCAAGTTTCAAAATTATGTTTCCTTCACGACCATTAAAAAGCTAGGCAGAGGACGGATGTATTTGGTGTGTTTTAATGTTATTACTCTTGTTTATATAGTGTACAAAAGCGTATTAACCAAGTAGCCTAGGTATATGAACTGTAATTATAGTATTCTTTATACATATTTCCTCTGAAAAACAAGGAGTTGCTAACCCAATGGGTAACCAGTATGACGCGTGTTAAGTGGCATCCTACAAAGTATAGTTACATATGCTCTTGTTATTTTGAAGAACAGTTATCGATGCTACCACCGATCGAAAGCGGCTACTTGCAAATGCCATTCCAACCCTATTTTCATTTCCTGAGCACTTACAAAAACCAAAAGCTGTAAGTACCAAGAAAACGTCAAATTGTGGAGAGCTTGATAAATACGTGATGTACTTCAAAGTATGAAACATAATTTGAACCACAGGCAGAATAAAGGTAATTAAAGACTTTAACCCTTTCACTCCGGTGCCGTGATTGTTGCGCCGTGCGCTGTGGACGAGCGCCAGTCGCGCCCGGCCGTGCCCGCTGTACGGCGCATTTTCCGCACTCCCCACGGCGCTACTCTGTCCCGCTTTCACACTCTCAGAGTTATCGCAATTATTGGACTTTATACTATATATTTATTAGGGAAAACTCATTTGGAATAGAAACAGTTTTCTTCCTTCTTTCAGATAATTCGCGTAATTTTTTCGTAAATTCTAAAAGATCCAAGTTTTGGATTCAGCTCTGGTGGGATGTGGACGTTATTATTATAAACGCATATTTCGCTTGTTAAATAATATTTATTTACAATTGCTTTACGTTACATTTCAGTAGCATTACATTACGATGTATGACGCGAGGCGGAAGTGCTACAGCAGTCCACCGGCTGGGCGGCACAGGCAGCACTCGACTGCTGCACCAGTCCACCGCCTGTGGAGCACATTCGCTCCCGACTTCTGCACAAGTTCACCGTAGCGAAAGGGTTAAAGAAATTCGCCTGTATTTATAGGGAAGATATGTTGGCAAATACAAACGATTATTGACATTATAGTAACATCAAATAATGTAGCAGTTCGACGGTTGTAAACATAACACTTAGGATGCAGTAGTAAACGAGAAATGCTATTCGTAGTGGGAATTACTTTCCGAAATGCGTCGCCCAGAAATTAAGGAAGAATCGGGACTGGCAATTCTTAATATGAAACCTGTGATTCAGCGTTAGCAGACGCCCAGTACCACCTGGCGTGACACTGACGTTCTCAAAGATGGCGGCAACCTTTCCAATTGGCTTCAACTATGGCGGCGCTGTAGCCAGTCTGTTGTTTATATAGGTCTTTGGTCTGTTCACTGCGCCTCTGCCCACCCTGCTCTGACCTGCTCTGCTGCCAAGGACGCTCTGTTTCCCCAATTAACAGCCCGCTATCTCTCGCGGCCACGTCTCACACCTGCGCTCTGCTTGTCATCTCACACCGTAGCCCTTCTTCAGCTCTGTATACTTTATACACTGTACACTTTAAAATCTCGTGACTCATTCTGCCAGTTATTCTGAAACTAGGAAAGGCGAGCTGAGGAGGCCTACTCATTTATTTTGTAAAGTAACATATCTAACATTAGTGACATGTTATTCTTAATTTTCAATCTTTATTCACAGTTCATAAATATTTTCTCATGTTCCTGTTTTAAATTTTAGAGTCTGAAAATTTTCGCATACACCTTCTCCATTACGTTTTTCCGATCACATTCTTTGTCCGTACTACCTTTTATTTCTTCCAGCTCTTAGAGCATTGTGCTCCAGACATTTTGATAGGTAGCTTACTCCGCCCAAAAAATTTTGTTTTGCAATAACCTCGAATTAAATTTGATAATAACTATTTTTAAACCATTTAAACTACTCTATTATAGAAGTTCTTTCCATGAAGTTCAGAGTTTAATCGAGCCTTACTAAATGCAACGATCACTCACTTTCATTGTTGCATTTTCAGAATGCCACCAAATTTTTATTCCTGAAGGAAGTAAGATAATGTTGGTATGGTATGAATGTTACATTTTAAATACGTTTATACTGACTGTGATAATATTACACCATGATCACCACCTTGCGCACAGAAAAATATTCCATTACTCTTATTGAAATGTGCTTACGAAGGCACAGAAAATATACAAAAAACCAGAATTTTTTAATAAGTCATCCTATCACCAAATGAAGTACCAGCTTAAAATAAAAACAACTTTGTCTATTTGAAATAGTCAGATGATGTGTAGCGATATATAAGAAGACTGTTATTTATAGATTTTTAGATGATGCACTGTGAAGTTGACTTGCAAGCAGTATTACATAGCCTGCCGTGCAGAAATAGTATCGGCGTATGACCTTAGACCAACAATTTTAAAAATGCGTGACGCTTTCGCCATTTTCAGTAATTATCCCAATGCGGGACAACTAGTCCAAATGCGGGACTGTCCCGCAGAATCCGGGACGGTTGGCCGCCTTAACACTGAGGCGATGCACTGATGGGGTGCGATAGATATAGGTACCGATGGTGGTTGTGTCGTGAACAATACGTGTAAGTCGGCGGTGCGTTAGCCGCTACATCTGACAGAAGCGTCTCCGCGGTGGAGTAGCCGAGCGGTCTAAAGCGTCTCTCTGCGGAGCGTGCGGTTGCTCGCCGTGGAGGTTCGAGTCCTCCCTGGGGCATGGGTGTGTGTGTTTGTCCTTATTTTACCTAGGTTTAAGTAGTTTGTAAGCTACGGACTGATGACCACGCAGTTTGGTCCGATAGATTTACAAACATTTGAACATTTGACAGAAGCGTCGAATGTGCCTTCAAATGGCGAAGTCATTGGCCGCCTCGTTTCTCAGAATGATCCACGGCTACGGAGCTGCGCCTGAACAAAGCGACATTCCAGACCACCATGCTCTGCGGTTGTACAGCGTGGGGCATAGCTGTTACAACGCCTCCAGGTAGTCCAGAACAAGATACTGAAATCGATCCAGCGGGATCCCCTGTGGGAAAGCATACGACGGAGCCATGAAGAGACTCGCTTAGTCTGGTATTACACGATCATTTGTCAAAGCTGATATTCCAAATACTTACATCTCAGAAACTTGATAGTTTAATGGGGAACTTTGACATGTATTTCATCAAAGAAATATTATCAAATCTAGAGCCTCGCCGTAGATTTGATCATTAAAGTCGTTTGTCTTCTGTTCACTGCAGTGCGAAGTATCTCCGCTTTGAGCGCTAAGATCGCTGGTGTTATTTCACTGCTGTGTGTTTGTAAGTAAGGTTGCAACGTTTAAAAAGAAAGGAAGCTTACGGTTTAACGACGCGTCGACATCTTGGTCATTAGAGACGGAGCTTACGCTAGGATTTTCGGAGAAGGGTGTGGGAGGAAATCGGCCGTGCCCTTTGAAACAGAGGCGTGCAGCGAGCCTGCGCTGCTCGCCCGCGCTCGTAGCCACGCCCCCCGGACGGGCCTGGCCATGCGCTGCCCGCCCTGCCGGCACGAGCCCCACCGGACGGTGTCGGGCAGCGCGGGTACCCCAACTACCCGAAGAGTGCCGGTCCGCCCGGCCGTCCGTGCCGCTCTGCTGCTAGCCGGGACACGCGCCCGCCAGCCGCTACGCTCTTAGCGGGAAATACACTGTTCCGATTTTCACACTGTAAAAACTGTTGACGTTACAAACGAACATCCCACATCAGCTTATCAACTTAGTTTTTCCTTACAAACTTTACTTTCCTTGGAAAAAATAACATGTCTGCGTTTCATTCCGTGTGAGTTTTTAGTTTCATAATGCTTTTCACTCGATTCTGAAGAAACTATAGGGTTAAAAAATCTGATTTTAGGACATCTGATAGTACAGCAACTTAGCTTTCTAACAAAGCATTAAACTTTTCATTTACAAATCATGTATTGAAAAAGTTAGATACTGGGCAGCTTACTGACCGATGCATTTTAGAACACACATTAACGCGAGTGCAATAGAGCTGTCTCAAATCATGAGTAATTGCTAGTTAATGAGCAGCATCAGTGCTACGATAGCAAGTATATACATTCAGCGCGTGTTCGAACAGCGTTTCTGTGGACATTTCGCAAAATTACTTGATGTTTCCTTGCTGCTAAGAAAAAAATAAGTAAATAAATAAAAGTAAGAACAAACGATCAGTTGCAATCGAGGTCATTAGAAACGATTAACTGGTAGAATGTTAGAAGATACAGCTTACGCTTAACCACTCCAAGGAAAGTAAAATAATTACTGTTCCACGATCAGACGTGTGGACCATTGTTGTCGTTTTACTTTATTTTATATTTCTCCCTTTTCCCTTTGGCTGGGGGTAGCTGAAACACATCCGCGGTGGAGTAGCCGAGCGGTCTAAAGCCTCTCGTTGCGGAGCGCGCGGTTGCTCGCCGTGGAGGTTCGAGTCCTCCCTGGGGCATGTGTGTGTGTGTTGTCCTTATGTTAGTTTACCTAGGTTTAAGTAGTTTGTAAGCTACGGACTGATGACCACGCAGGTTGGTCCGATAGATTTACAAACATTTGAACATTTTGCAGCTGCAGCGCCGAGGGAGTCACCACTATTCGAGAGGTGACATTCAAGGTCGCAGTTATCAGTTTTGTATCGCTGGACAGTCTCTCGTGTATCTTGTAAACACTTGGGATTTTTCCTCACTGACTTAATTGTCAGTGTACTATCAGTAGCGAGAAAAAAAAGTAGACGTGCGCATTAATGCACCTGGTAAGAGCAGAACGTCCAATTTTGTGGTGCAGAAGCAAAACGGTAGCCGAATCGGCTCGCGCCTGAAATATTAAACATGTTGAAAGTCGTTGGCTTCGCGTTAGCCGGCTCCAGCAAATTTGTAGGTAGTTTTATACTTTGCTCAGTATTTACTTACACTGTGTTTCACTTTCACTTCATGTTAAACTAAGTGATGGCTCTAACATAAAGAACAAGATTATTCCTTAAATCTCTTCAGTCCCTTGTTGCTAGTAAATCTACGTATTTCATGTATGTGACAAAAAATTATATGCCCTACGATGATGTGATATTTAATTTTGTTCAAGGTTGTCCAACTAATAATCTAGCTAAAATTCTGCCAAGGTAAACAGGAAGTCTTTTAAAAAGCCAGTAGTCTGCGAATTTTATTCGTCTGCTATTCTTTTTACGTTCCTAGAAACTGTTGGAGGATGAGGAAGAACGTCTTTGGCACTTGCAGTGGGGTACTGTGCTCCTATCTCCATCAAAGTCTGTGCGAGGTCTCGAAATCCTTCTCCCGCAACTGTGCTGAAGGACCGCAAATCTATTGCACACATTCTTACTTATTTCTCCAGCACAAAAGATTTTGCTGACCCTGGATTATTGCTACAACCGTTAAAATCAGTACTCAGATAAGCTTTGCAGCTATTCAGGTGCCATAACAGCCTAGTGGTACTGCCATCACGGAACGACAATAATTTACGGCAGCCATTACACTCTGCAAAACCCACAGTTTTATTTTCATTACCTAGAATCAACATAAAATACTCCCATACAATGCTGTCTCCAGATATCTTTAAACGCGAGTTTCCTGGAAAGGTCTTTTTTTTTTTTTTTTTTTTTTTTTTTTTTTTTTTTTTTTTTTTTTTTTTCGGATCGTCTACTTCTTGCACGTTGGTACGATCTGTCCTGTTCGCTATTTATTTCAGACATAACGATCGATAACTTATAAATTGCTATGTAGGTAACACAAAAGGTGCGTGAAGCCTACGCTGTATTACAACGTCTTGCTCAGAACTGTCTGCATTCCCCGCTCGCAGCGCCTTGTGTAGCGCTGTTGCACGGGCCCGGCGGGTACCCGCTCGCCCGGCAAGTGTCGGGACTCGACGGCGCATCGCAGCTCGCTCGCTGTGTACAGCGGTGCAGTGGAGCTCGGCTACCCGCGGTGCGGGCAGCAGAGCGCAGCGGCCGGGCGCAGCCGAGCTCGGGCGGGTAAATTTGGCGCGCTGCACGGCTCTGCTTTGAAAGGAGCCATCCCAGCATTTACCTGGAGCGATTTAGGGAAATCGCGGAAAACCTAAATCTGGATGGCCGGATGTGGATTTGAACCACCATGCTCCCGAATGCGGGTCCAGTGTCTTACCACTACGCCACCTCGCTCGGTGGAAAGTTTAGTTGGTGTGTTCATTCTAGCACAAAATTAATAGAAATGTATGAAGCAGACGAGATATTGTGTAATGTGAGCCATTCTGAACTGAAAATAGGTTTAGAGCTGTAATAAAATGGCGGAGGTTATTAGGCGTGACATACGGTCCGGTTGTACAGTGAGGGCTAAGGTTGTCGGCGGCCTGTACGGCGGCAAAATAAAATAAGGCCTCGCTCGTCCACTTGGAAATACATGTAGACTATTACTGTAAAAAAAAAAAAAAGTGAGATTTGTAATTTGGAGGCCCCCAGGACGAGAGGCACATGACAGTTTAAAAAATTTGCTTTCGAGACTTGAAGCACCAAAACGAGAGACCAAGAAAGTAAAGGCCAAAAGAAAAGAAAAAATTCATGCTTTCGACGTATTTGGAGATCTCCCAAGACGAGAGGCACGGGGAGGTTCGGCCCCCCGCCACACTGCATCCCCCAAGACCCCTTCGCCCTCCTCTCCCCCCCCCCCCTTTCGCTGCGTTATAAATTCACACATTTAACGAGTTACTTTGCTTAACGCACACCGTGGTTTTCGAGTGCTATACAGCAGGCTACAATAGATGTTTCCAGGAGCAAGAAGTCACAGAGTCGCTGTAATCCCGTCTTGCAGTAATATCATTGCTTACGCGCATATTTCGCTTTGTAATGTGACGAGCCAATTTATTCAGTAAATACTGATACGTTGTGGCACCCATTCTCAGGTTATTTATATGACTTGACATTCTCCACTTGTAGTCCCGCTACAAATTATCTGCATGTTTTTGTTTTCACCACGTGTAACCCACACCTTCCCCTTATTACGTTTTCTTTTTGCACCAACTTGTCTTCGTTCAAATGCATACAGTATGTCATTGTGGAGTTAGCAATTGCAGAGCAAAAGTTCTTACTGTCCGTGATCTTGAAATATGACGTAAAGTATGATGACAGTGCAATACCCTAGCGCCACAGCAAAAATTTGTATCAATGAAATTTGATGACTATCTGATAATATTTCTTCAAAGATTTGATCAAAAATATGATCGTGTAATACCGGCCTGTGGATACGATTAAGGAAAAGGCAACACGGCTATCTTACAAGACAGCACTGCTACGAGACTCTATCCGTATGTTAGGAGAACTATAGACCAGGCGTCGAACCCCCAGGGACACATACAGGGTGCCGGCAAGTCTTACTTCCAGGAACGCCCCAGTGATGATATGTGCCACCAGGTAATGGCAGCGTAACGCCGTGCCACCCATAATCCCGGCGATCTACCCAAGGACTTGACTCAGGCACTAATCACAGGTTGTCAGGGATCCAAGAGGGCCCGCATCACTCTGTAACAAAGTGGTTCCTAAAATCCCAACCCCACACTAGTCCTGGCGGAGCGCAGTCAGGAGCTGGACCAACCACAACACAGGAGACGCAACTGAACAGAAAAAAGAAAACGAAATTTCTACTCCGTTGGTTCGTGTTAAGAGGTTTCTGACAAGATCTCGGCCGCACGATGGAAATTAGCAAACTGAATGCGAAGTGGTAACGGGATCTACTTGCATGTGTCATTTCATTTCGGAAATCAATAAGAAATTCATTATCCCGAGATCCTCAGTGTCAACTGTGTGTTGAGGATACGAAATCTGAGGCTTGCATTTAATGACCATCAGCTGGGCGTTTGTGTAGGATTGTCAGTGCTACCTGAGTTGTCTACAGGTAAAGCGCTCGACTGGAAACCGAATTGCCGTGGGTTCGAAACTCGGTCGAATCACGGAGTCTGCATTTTAACCCAGCGCTCACCTCTCACCGATGTGACGAGTTGCCAGAAACGAGACGTGCTTCGGTTTCCACGTGCTTCGGTTAAACTGTAGGTCCCTTTTCTCCGGTTGGATAACTGGGGCCGGCCGCGGTGGCCGAGGAGACTGAGGCGCTCCAGTCACGGTCTGCACGGTCACTACGGTCGGGGGTTCGAATCCCCCCTCGGGCATGGATATTTGTGCCGTCCTAGTTCGTAAGTACTTCATAAGTAGTTTGTAAGTTTAGGGACTGATGACCCCGTAGTTTAGTCCCATAGACTATACAAACATTTGATTTTGATAACTGGGGTAAGTTAGTGACTGACAATACACCGAAGTGGCGGCCAATTAAAATACTTGTAGCAGACCATTGAGCCACAAGAAATTATTATTATATAGTCAAACAGATAGATTAACATAGAGAGGCAACAGCGCAACCAGAGTGAAGTAAATTGAATAACCGTCCACCATGCTATCGGAAGTCTAGAGAGGGCAGTGGTTCATAACAGTAGGTTACAAGATTATGAAAATATATCTCTTTGTGCCTTTCAGTTTTAGCCAGAAACAATATTACCTCTGAGTATAGTGCATAAACACTTTATATACATATTGCCTTCAAAGTGTCAGTAGCTTGCATTTAAATACGGAATCGGAGACGATCAGCAGCATTTACGACTAAACGATATGATCTGGAAATTTTGCGACCAATCAACGTTTCTTTCAGTGCACCGTTTTCAATAGAAAATTTTCTACATTAACTTCCAGTACTTTAATTTCAATTTATTTAATGTTCGAAATAAACTACTGATGCGCCAAGGAAACAGAATTCCACACTGGATCTTTATACTTAAGCCACCCAGTCAGTAGAATAAGCATCTACGTTTGTGGCTGTCGTACGTTTATTGAAGTAGTAGTTAATATTATGCTTGTCTTTCTCATGAATCACATTACGGTACTCCGGTACAAATACTAGGAAACTGCCATTAGCGAATGCCTTTATTTAATTTACCTTGGAGTTTCATCTTTTATGTCGCAAAATTCGTTAAATATATTTTGGTTTACTTCATTCGCCGCATACATAGATTTAAATTTTGTTTGAAGGTGTGAAGAACAAATACGAGTGCTTGGTGTCGGAAAGCAGTCCTGTCTTTGTCAGCTGTTTGTTCTCAACGAAAACCTAATAAATAATAAATATTGATAAACACATGACTTACATGCGAAAACAACTAACATAATATTTTAAACAGTAATCAGATGAAAAAAGAAATATTCGAAATTCTATTGCTTCTGTTGGTACAGTTAGACGCTAGACAAACATTAGGCATTATCTCTAAAAGAACTGCTTGCTCACTACATGCTACTGCGGCGATTTCAGAAAAACACTGCCAGACTTCCGAAACTATGGCGACTAATAGTACAGCGTGGCACCGCAGGGAACGCTGAAGCTGTCACCGACCTTCAATGTATATCTTATCTCTTTGTATGTAGTGCTAACAGGGAAGCAAAACTGCTTGAAATAACCGTAGATATCAGGACGACGAACATATCTCTTGGAGTAGTGTGGCATCAGATGTCAGGCTACAGCGGTTCTCCTGGGTCTGCTGATCATATTCGTTGCACCCTGGAGCACGAAAAACCGTGCTTTCGTCAGATGAGCTTCCATTTTAGTTGTTAAGAGCTGATGTTATCTGGCGCAGATCGCACCAACCCATCGACCCACGTTGTCAACAAGGCACTGTGCAACCTGGTTAATGGCTCCACAACAGTGCGGGCTGTTTTGTTACATGGAATGGATGACCGACTGTGTCCTCTGGTCGAAGAACTGCACCAATCGCTGACTGCAATTATGTTCGGCTACTTACAGACCATTTGCTTCCATTCGTGGACTTCATTCCCCAAAAATAAGGATGGAATTTTTATGATGACAATGCACCATGATTTTGAAGGACATTCTCGACAATTTCAGCGAATTATTTGGCTACCCAGTTAGCTCTATATGATTCCCATCGAACATTTATGGGACGTAATACACAGGTCAGTTCATGCTGCAAATCCTACACCGTTAACACTTTCGCAGTTATTGATGACTATGATGGCAGCATTACTCAGTATTCCTGCAATGGACTTCCAGCGACTTGTTGACTTCACGCCACCTCGAGCTGCTGCCCTTGGCCAGGGAAAAGGCTGTCCGGCCCGTTCTTATGTGGTACCCCATGACATTTGTGGCCTCAGTGTAACCTCTCTGTGACTGGTCACTGTACATGCACGTCGGAGAACCACATCTCGATTATCATCTATGTACGATCTCCACCTCCCAACCCCTCTCCTCTTCCCACTAATTACTAACCCTGCTCCATAATAGTTTAATCAGGAGTGCGTAGAACGTGGTATAGGAGAAGCTACAGCTCGTCATTCCTTCCCACTGCTAACCACAAATATCAACGCTTTCCTACATCAATTCAGTGAATCTCTTCCTAGATCTCCTACAGGATCTGTGACCTATCTCGCCAATGTAGTCTCTAGAAACAATACTTTTTACCGTTATAGGATTATTTCACAGATAAAAACTGTAGCTATAAGTTGAAATGAAGTTAATTGAGGATTTAAAGCGCGCTACCGAACACCGCGAACGCTCAGCGCCTGGTTACTCAAGTCACTGGGGAAAGTAAACAGTTTCGGCATGTTCCAGCTTTGTAGAAACGAAATTAGAAGTGCCGCATTATTTCCGGTCGGATATCGTGTCGGCAGCGTGTCAACGTGTTTAACTGAGAAGTGGGGAAAGCTACGAATTGTTCGCTATTCTAGAATGTGGCCGTTGGCGCTTTGTGATTGACGTAGCGCGTAAGCCCGCATTAAAACTTTAACGTCTTGCTTTCCACAAACGAGGTCAACTCAAGCACGGGATAACATCTGGCGAACGCATTCAAACGCTCGATTCCTTGCGGGAATCCAGAATAGGCTGTGAGCAACAGGAATCAATGGGCAGAGGGATAGAAGTTGAGAATTGGGGATGGAAGGAAAGCGTGTCCGGATAGTCTAACTGCCGGGCGCCGTAACTCAGGGCGTGCGGTCATAGGGCTCAATGCTCTCTGTAACAGCATACATTTTCAACTTTGTCATTGAAATTTTTCAACCCCCCTAATTCGAAACGTTTCAATATTTCGATTTCGTGATTGGAGAAACGCTGTGGTGAAGGAAAGTTCCTTTGTGCGCAATAGAAAGTTTTATTTTAAGAGTTTTGCCTGAGTTCCCGAATGTTGTTTCACCGTTTTTTCCACTCATAACGTAAGGGTCGAGGGAGGTAACTGGTCCTTCAGTATTGTACACAAACTCTGTTACTGTAGCTTTCGAGGAGACACACGTTACAGTGTTTCATGACTATCACACGAGAGTTGGAACATAAATAGTGGCAACACTGCTGAGAAAACACTATGCAATGGAATCTAATACTGTCGCTGATAGCACACGTTTTTGACATACCTACCTTACCTCCGAGTAAATGGACTCGCCCGTCCCAAGTCATCGGCCTGCGCATAATCGAGGGAAACACAGCCACCTGTGAGCGAGCGGTCTAACGTAACGGTGTCACTGTGTTTTCGAAGCAGGAACAACGTTGTTGGATCAAGACTGAATGTGCCAGAGATCGTACAACACGACAGAGTCTTCAAGAGGCGTGCGGGGAATCGGCATTGCCGTACAGAACAGTGGCACGATGGGTAAAAGCCTTCAACGAAGGTAGGCAAACTGTGGCAGACATGCATCGGATAGGTCGTCCTAGCGTCTCTGAAGAAGAAGTGCCTAATGTTTCCGCGTTAGAGGTCAGTGATCGACGCCAGACGATTCGTGAGCTCGCCCACAAAACCGGATTAGCGCATACGACTGTGCTTCGCATCCGGAAGGAATACCTGGGCATGCGAAGAAACTGCGTCACTTAGGGTTCCGCATCAACTGAAAGAAATGCAGAAATGGGTGCGTTACGACACTGCTCAGACGCACTTGGAAAACTATTTGCGCGAAGGAGGGCGTGTTGTAACACTGGACGAAATATGGGCCACATCAGACGAGACCAAACTTAAAAGCCATTCCAACGAATTGTGTCATTATGGGTCGCCGCGAAAGCAGAAAGTGCGTCAGAACGGCAGTATGGTGAAAGTTATGGTGGTTCTCGTATACGACTATGGTGGTGTTATCTTAAACGCATTACGTTCCTTCATGGCAGACCGTCAATACACAGTTTTACTGTCCGTTTTTGGAACATCACCTACGACCAGCTTTGCGAAAGAAGCGGCTTCACTTTCTGCGCAACCCATCCATCATTTTGCACGACAGTTCGCCGACGCATACAGCGCAAGCTGTAGCAGCTCTGTTCGATCGATGGGACTAGGAAGTACTTAAGTCCTGGTGAGTTTGATTTGATTCCGAAGACGGAGGAACCACTTCGTCGTATTCGCTTCAGAAAGATTCCAGAGACTTGACAGGTAGTAGACCGCTCCATTCATACCATCAACAGAACAGGCTGTGCTAACTGTTTACTATGTCTTCCACTTCGCTGGCAACGGGTTCTACACAACGCTGGCGGCTACTTTGAAGGGGTAACAAGTGAAAACATGTAACGTTTTCGTACCGATTGTGAATAATTAGTTACCACTATTTATTGCGATATAGGGGCGAGAGTGTCAATGATGCACGAGTTGGGATGGAAATCATTAAAAGAACTGCGTTATTCGTTGCGGCGAGATCTATTTGCAAAATTTCTTCACCAACGTTCTCTTCCGAATGCGAATATATTTTGTTAGCACCCGCCTATAGAGGCAGACATGAGCATAAGAATAAAATAAGAGAAATCAGATCGAAAATTGAAAGTTTTAGGTGTTCCTTTTTCCTGCGAGCTGTTAGAGAATGGAACTGTAGAGAAATATCATAACAGCGGTTCGATGAACCCTCTGCCGTGCACTTCGTTCTGACTTGCAGAATATTTATGTAGATGTAGACTGTCGTGAGGTATGCATTACTGAGAGAGGTGGTCACATCCCATACTGAGCACATTAACCAGCTGTCGGAATTTGGGCGCAAATCAGTTAAGTTGGAAATAAACGAAGGAAACATGATTCCCTACTGTTATGTATGTTAGAGCTGTTCCAGTTCTGAATTCCTCAATTGTTTCTACTTTCCTACTATCTATTTATACTGTGACAAAGTAAACATATCATACACTGTATACATATGGTAAAGAATTTTATTCGGGTATTGGTTACGATTGTAATATTTTGCTGTGTCACCTCTTTACTTGAGGTTTACAAGGCGTTTACTTAGAGTGAGGCACCTTGGAGCTACCATGATAGAGGAAAAGTCGACCTCGTTTCCCTCTAATATGGTGAGTGATCATCTCGGTAGGCGAGTACAACTGCACACCTGCATGGCATGGACAGTATGAGGTTATCAGTCAGCTCTTGAGTGAAATTTGGCTATTCTTCCATGACTGCAATATCCAGCACTGCAACGTCTCTGGGAGACGCTGGTCTGGCTGCAATAGTCTGCCAAGTGCATCCCAAACATGCACAATTGAGAGTAAGTCCGGTGAACAAGATGGCCACTCCATTCGTTCAGTTCCCTCAGCTTCAAACATGTTGTCCACCAGTGCAGCTCTGTGGCCACGAGCGTTTTCGTCCACCAGAAGCATCCTATCTTCTATGGCACAAGCGTAGGACACAACAAAAGGACGAAGGATCTCGTCTCTATACCTCTGAGCAGTCAAAGCGCCTTACTGAACGACACAGACATCCGTACGTCCGCCAATACCGACTCCTGCCCACATCATTCGTCCACCACCACGATATGGTAATGTTTTCAGCACATAAGCAGGATTATTATTAGGAGTTCCGCGTTCTCTCCAGATGAGGGAACGACTATTGTCCGGCTGAACACAAAATATTGACTCAAATGTGAACAGAACCCGGTGTTACAACTTCAATCCTGATTTTCCTTCGCCCTGTTTCGGCGGGCTAAACGGTGTCGTGGTTTTAACAGGACACAAACCATAAGCCTCCGCGCGTGGAAGAGACACATCCGAAAGTTATTTCGGATTATTTGTGTGGGTATTGTGCGTCCTGTTGCTGTCTGGATAGTCTATTACAGCTCAGTTGCAGTCAGCCTCATGTTTCTACGGGCTGTTAACCGAAGTAACGGTCAGCTCTTGCTGATGTTATTCGGGGATGTCCTTGGCCTTGCCTTCTTTTAACGATTCTGATAGGGCTGGTTTGTGCGAGCGGTGGGTAGATGGTTGGTGAAGATAAGCAAGCACAGTCAGATCAGGATACACAGGTTCCATTTGTTTTAATTAAGATATAATCAGGGGCCGAGAGCCCAACAAGACAGTTCAGATAATAATGCAAGGCAGAAGGCCAAGTTGAGAGAACCAATGTTTATATATAAGTTAATGAGGCTCGAAATTTAGTAAAAGCAACTCTTTAAAATACAATAAAGACACAATGAACCCAGCAATTTAAGCGGAAGTGGAAGGTTTCATATGAAAACAACCCTCGTAAATAAAACAGAATTTACAAATGACCCATGCAATTTAAATCAAAACTCCTCAGCTTACTTATCAAAATCGCACTAAAGTGGGATTCCAAAATTTAAGTGTACACAGCCCCTTAAAAAATACAGTTACCAAAACATACTAAAGAAGAGCTCAAAATTTGAGTTTGAGTTTTACTTTAACTGGTAACATGAAACTGTGGTCAATGATATCAATAGGTAGAAGGCCAATAAAACAACACACAACAAAATTTTCAAATGAGCCCTGCAATTTAAATGACAGCAGTTCAGATTAGTTACAGGAAAATCACACTGAGGTGGGGGAGCTGGCTACTTCTTCATTTAATACACCCACACAGGTAAAACAGATGAGCTGACTCAAAACAGGAAGGAGAGTAATAAGGTACTCAACGATCAACGAGAACTACAGCTCTGACACGAAGGGGCTTACACAAACGGATAGAACGCAAAATTATAACCGCGGAGTGGCGATGCCTCACGGACGGAAAATTTCTGGAAGTTGAAGATAAGAAAGAGAAAAACAAAGCTTTACAACTACCGACCGTGCAGATGCGAACTAGCAGAAGGGCACAAGCAGATAAATTCCCCAGTTACGTTAACCAAGTTAATGAATATATAATACTTACTACTCAGAGAAAAGAGAAAAATATAGAAAGAATGAAACTTTCACTCTGCAGCGGAGTGTGCTCTGATATGAAACTTCCTGGCAGATTAAAATTGTGTGCCAGAACCGGGACTCGAACCTGGGACCTTTGCCTTTCGTGGGCAAGCGCACTACCGACTGTGCTATCCCGACACGACTCACGATGCCGCCTCACAACTTTACTTCCGCCAGTACCTCGCCTCCTACTTTCCAAACATCACAGAAGCTCTCCTGCGAACCATGCAAGACTAGCCCTCCTAGAAGAAAGGATATGGTGGAGACATGGTTAAGCCACAACCTAAGGGATGTTTCCAGAATGCCAGGAAGTTTCATATCAGCGCACACTCCGCTGCAGAGTGAAAATTTCATTCTGGAAACAGCCCTTAGGCTGTGGCTAAGCCATGTCTCCACCATATCCTTTCTTCCAGGAGTGCTAGTCTTGCATGGTTCGCAGGAGAGCTTCTGTGAAGTTTGGAAAGTAGGAGGCGAGGTACTGGCGGAAGTTGTGAGGCGGCATCGTGAGTCGTGTCGGGATAGCACAGTCGGTAGTGCGCTTGCCCACGAAAGGCAAAGGTCCCAGATTCGAGTCCCGGTTCTGGCACACAATTTTAATCTGCCAGAAAGTTTCAGAGAAATATAATTCAATTGAACCGATGTAAAAGTGCTGTATAATATGAATAAACAACTAACGACGTAGACACAAGCAACGACGACTCCTGGGGAACGCCCAGTGATCCTGACAAATTCAGACACACGAATTTGCGGAGCAGGGCTGTATCTGTCACTTATTTATTTCGTACTCCACGACAAGTGCAGGCACCCTCGCGATGTTGTAGGAAGGGGGTGTCAACGCCCGGAAATATTTCATAGATCCCAGATGAAAAGCGGCTGGAATGACGCGAGGCGCAGCCGGGGCTGAGTGCGGAGTACTCTGCCAGTTGTTGACAGCTCCGACGCTTGTCGAGGGACGGACGCGGTGTCGCACGGTCGTTAGGAACGCTACTACATAGACGGGAGACGAGGTAAACAGCCCGCCCCGAGGTAACTTGACAGAAAGGCCTCTCCGGACCAACCTCTTCAGCTCATGGCATGCATGGCTCCCCACGGACAGAGCCCTACCCAGAACGGCTTCGATACACTCGCCGGGCCCGGCCACAAACGGCCCCTTAAACCAAAATAACTCGACCCTGGCGATGCCATCCATCGTATCAAACTCCCTGCCTGATACCCTCTCCACTATCCCCGCAGCGACCGACACACACCTCTCAGTCTCTGAGCGCCACGGTAGTGCCACCCGAGACCAGGAAAAGACACGTCAGAAGACAATTGACGCGCGATAGATCAAACAGCGCCACGAGCGGTTCAATCACTGAGAGATCAATAGTACTTGTGCCAGTAATTAAATCAAGGACAGGGTCAATCGAAGAAACAGGAGCCGGGACGGCTCAACCTCTCCCCCCGTCCTTATCGGAGGACCCATACGCTAGCGAGATGAAGTTGCATGAGAATTGACAAGCTTGACTTTATTAAGATGAACCTTAAAACGTTTGTTGGTGGCTAATTCCCGAACTAAGAGATTAACGGCCCCCAGAAGTTTCAATATAGCACACCGGCTAACAACCCACGATAATCAAAAATGTTCAAATGTTTGTTAAGCTTATGGGACTTAACTACGGGGTCATCAGTCCCTAAACTTACAACTACTTATCTACTACCTTATACTAAGGTCGGCACAAATATCCATGCCCGAGGGGGGATTCGAACCCCCGACCGTAGTAGCCGTGCAGACCGTGACTGGAGCACCTCAGTCCCCTCGGCCACCGCGGCCGGCCCCACGATAATCAATGGATAAAACCACCACAAGTAATATGAATCAAGACATAAAGCCAAAAGCGTCTATAATAGTAAGAGCCAAAACACAAAAAACAATTCATAACCAGAAGACACAACGGTTTACATCGAAAGAAGTTGACACATCTCAGGTTCCTGTTGTCTGAAATCGCGTCCCGATCCTGGAAATTACACCTAGATATCTCAACTGATCCCGTAATTGTTTTGACCAGTGTAGATAAATTCCTAATTGCAGATAACAACTGCGGAATTCGTAGAATAATAACGATAGATTCTTCACCAAAAGTGTCAAGTGGAGGCATATCTGTATCACCTTACTGGCCGAGGTACTAGGCACGACTGTCGACACGACCACACAGCGTTAATTCTGCCATTAACTCTCCGTTACTTTCCAAAGTTCGTAGAAGTTTCCTGCTGTAACTTGCACAACTAGAAAAAAAAGTGCGGTAAAATGTAACTACAGATTAGGGGATTACTTCGGCAGTTTATTCTTCAGTCTGTGGAGGAGGGGCTACGTTCGTGGCACTAGTCCCAGATTGGCGTACAGTTTTAAACTTCCAGGAACCCTCCAAACAAGACATTCTGCACTGAAGATAGAATATTAGCCATTTGCCTCTTTACTGTTGCAATAACACAGAGGTCACCTTAGGTTTATAACCCTCTTTGTAACTCTCTCCAGGAAGTTAGATGATGACAGTTTTTCTCCAGAAACCTATGTGCTGGCTGACATTAAACAAGTAAACACGTAACTGGCCGAGACCTTGTCGCAAATAGCGCTTATCTGCTAGCAGACGACAAAGATAAGGAGCGCTAAGATTTTCGCAAACATTTCCGTCTGCCACAAGGTCATTCCATTGTGGCTCAGAGTAAAAAAGATATGCTGTTCATTACCAGTCTTTGAGATTAAGCTTCAGCTTCCACTGCCGGCCGCGGTGGCCGAGGGGACCGAGGCGCTTCAGTCACGGTCTGCACGGCCACTACGTTCGGGGGTTCGAATCCCCCCTCGGGCATGGATATTTGTGCCGTCCTAGTTCGTAAGTAGTTCATAAGTAGTTTATAAGTTTAGGGACTGATGACCCCGTAGTTAAGTCCCATAAGCTTAACAAACATTTGAACATTTCAGCTTCCACTCCGTACCTCTCCTTATTTTCTAATTGTACGAACCTTTGGCCAGGTGCTTGGCTCGACTACCTACAGTCTTGTCACATATAATCAGTACCAAAAAAAAAAGTGTGTTGTTTAGCGATCAGTTTTCATGAGATTATTACGGTGCTCGCCATCCTAAATGTAACATCAAGAAGGGCCGAAGGTATGATAGCCAAATTCATTTGGGAGACAACACGTTGTACAAATATTACATGAAAGAAAATACGGCCCCATCTGAAGTCGATGAAATCAGTATTGAGTGTTGAGGTAAAAACAATGTTCTCCCAATCCCGGTTCTAACTGCACCACAGTATAGTCTTAAGACACCGTGGTTAGAGACCTAAATTGCTGCCTTATGCAGCGTCATAATAGTCCTGCACCCTTTACATCTACATCTACGTGGGATACTCTGCAAATCGCATTTACGTGCCTGACAGAGGGTTCATCGAACCACCTGTGGTGTCGCACAAGTATGAAGTGCGCGCTACGTACTTTCGCCGCGCGCCGCCATGCGTCTTACGACGTCAGCCACGAGCGCCCTCTGCTGCAACTCCGCTCGTGGCCACGACTGCTGCATCTGTCACTTGGGAATCAGATAGGCACCAGTTAAGACTTGGCTATCGGATAGGCACAAGGAATCATTAGTAGGCAGGCCTCTATCTAAACTATGCATCAGCATTCTGCAGTCAAGAACTATGTAAAAGTTAAGTATTACCAAGACTCCACAAAATTTAGCCTAATGTCCTAGTTTCTGCTGTCCCACTGGCTGGTCACCTCCGTACCTGCACACGCGTGCATCCTTTATTCCTGTGTCGGTCTCTTTCTACTCGGCCACCGACACATACGACGGAAACGAGACACAAAAGCGGTGACGAGGCTGGGATACAAAACCACCTTTATGCTATTCATCTACTATTCCGTTCTCGAATAGCGCGCGAGAAGAAAGAACACCTGAATCTCTCCGTCCGAGCAATGATTATCGTATTTTATTCTGATGATCTTTTCAAACTATGTAAGTGGGAGTCAACAATATATTTTCACATTCGGAGGAGAATGCTGGCGAATGGAGTTTCGCAAGTAGCCCACGCCGCAGCGATAAGCGCCGTTGTTGTAATGATTCCCATCCTAGATCCTGTATCATTTCTATAACGCTGTCTCCCCTGTATCGTGACAATACAAAACGAGCTGCCCTTCTTTGAACTCTTTCGATGTCCTCCGTCAAACCTACCTGATAAGGATCCCACACTGGGCAGCAATACTCCAAATGAGGACGGACAAGCGCGGTGTATCCAGTTTCTTTAGTAGTTCTGTTGCATCTTTTAAGGGTTCTGCCAATAAAACGCAGTTTCTTATTCGCCTTTCCTACGACATTTCCAGTTTAAGTCTGATGTAATAATAAATCCTACGTATTTAGCGGACTTTACGGCCTTCACTATTGATTGATTTATCTTGTAAACAAAGTTTAACGGCTTTCTTTTCGTACTCATGTGGACGACTTCACACCTCATTATTTAGAGTCAATTGCCAATTTTTACACCATAGTGATACCTTATTTAGATCGTTCTGCAGTTGGATTTGATCTTCGGATGATTTTACTAGACGATAAATAACGGCGTCATCTGGAAACAACCTAAGAGATATGCTCAGATTTTCTCGAGATCGTTTATATAGATAAAGGGCAATAGAGGATCAATAACACTACCCTGTGGAACGCTGGATATCAACTCTGTTTCAGTCGATGCCTTACCGTCAATTACTAGAGACTGTTTCCACTGTGACAGGGAATCCCATATCCAGTCACAATTCTGGGGCGATTTACTATAACCATGTAATTTAATTAAAAGCCATTTGTGAGGTACAGTTTCAAAAGTCTTCTGAAAATCTAGAAATACGGAATCAATCTGAGATCTTTTGTCGATAGCAGTCATCACTTCGTGTGACTAAAGAGGTAGTTGTGTTTCACATGATGATATTTTCTAAATATCACTCTGTTTGAGATAATTGATAATACTTGAATACAGGATATGTTTCAAAACCCTGCTGCAAATTGACGTCAACGAAACAGGCCTGTAGTTTAGTGGGATACTTCTACTGCCTTTTCTTGAATATAGGCGTGACCTATGCAACTTTCTAATCTTTTGGTACAGATTCTTCGATGAGCAAGCGGTTGTATATGGCTGCTAAGTAAGGAACTATCGCATCAGCATAATCAAATAGAAGTCTGGTGGGTATACCGTCCGGACCAGAGGACTTGTTAAGTGATTTCAGCTGCTTCACTACTTCGATGATATCTGCTTCTGCCTTACTCATTCTGGCCTCTGTTCGTAATTCGAAATCTGGAATATTGGTTTCGTCTTCTTTGGTGAATAAGCTTCGTAAAGCAGTGTTTAGTAACTCTGCTTTAGTAGCGCTATCATCTGCTGGGTCGCCATTTCTGTCAGGCAGTGGTTTATCGTGGTTTGGGGTTGTCTCGGGTGCACCGCCGCACCCCTTCCTTAAGCCGTCCTCACACGGGACGTGTTGTTCCTACGTGGTGCAGGCCAGACGTGCTGTCTACCTAGTGTAGCTACAGCACGCTCTGAAACGACCCGCTACATCACACGAAACGTTCTGCTAATCATGATTTGCTTTGCGACCGCAGCGCTCACCAGCTCCCGTTGCGGGCTGGCGCATTGATCATTGTGTTTATAAAGATCGGTGTGCGTAAAATTACACGGTACTTCTCTTAGCCATCGTCGGAAAAACCGAAATGCTTGCATGTGGCATACAGTACTCTTACAGAAATTGTCCTTTTTTTTTTTTTTTTTTTTTTTTTTTTTTTTTTTTTTTTTTTTTCAAGAAGCACAAAGACGGTACATGTATCTGAAAGCGCCTGAGAATAATAACGAAATTTACGGCAAAATCACTTTTGGCAAAAATTCTTTAACTGTCAATGGTGAAATACATCATTTGCACCAGCTCCAGTTGTCTTACTCTTCTGTCCCCACTGTCCAGGTTGTACATATTCTGCATATTCGGGGATAATAAGTTCTGACCATTACATTTTACTTGTTATACATGCGGGTCAACGCCTCAGCTCGACAATGCTCGTTGTGATAATTTTTGCTTTTGGTATTGTGCGTAAACACTGTTCCTCCTACACTGCATCTGCTTCTGTAACCACGCGCTAGCTATGTTCATTTTGCACTGTGAATCTGAACTATTCAAACACTGTACTGAACTGCAACTTAATTCAAACACCGTGGGGAAAACCGAGTGACGTAGGGTATTGCCTTGAATTTTATTTGTTCCTTTGGCCTAGAACGAAAAATTCAACAAATTCTCTCCTGACCAAAGTTCGTTTTTGTTTCTAATAAATAAAGTCGAATAACGAATATTATAATTGTATTAAATTAACAAATAAGTTGCAATAACCATAATTAACCTAAATGTTTAAAAATATCTGGGAGAGTGAAGATGCAAACCTGTTATTTACATCTCTATTCCTCCGCAGCTCGTGACGCTAACCACTGCGGTAATAAGTCGTTTTAAAAAAAAATAGCAACGATTGTCGGATATTATACTTGAATTATAAGAAAGAACCAAAAACGTTAAGGAAACAAAGAAGGAAAAAATTAAAGTATTTCGGAGGTGCAGAGAATCGAAAATATTCCACTAATCTCTCTGCACCTCAATGCGCGACGGTTCCAACTACGCTATTCCTACTCGCGAACCACTGGTTCTGAATTCAGCTATACTATGCTTCTAAAACATGTTGCAATATGTTATTTATGTATGACAAACTGTCACAAAGACGCTTCTTTGATCGAAGGTTACACCGTAGCAAAGGAACGATATTCTTTCACATTGTATAAATTATAACACTGACACACGTTAAATACGAGAGCCTTTAAAGCTGTGGAAATGGTGTTTCCGGTAATTGATTGTAACAAATCATATCTAAAACACGCCTTTTCAAAATTTCTTCAATATTCTGACGCTTTCAAAAAGATTATATTCATACATCGTACGCTACAACGAAAGAAGGCACGAAATACGGAGTTCCGTTTGCAGTATGGCGGCTCAAACGTTCTGCTAGTCACGTGAAAACCAGGTCGTTTCTCATTGGCCACATTCCACTCCAAGAAGCAAAAATCTAACATGCTGGATCCTTCATTCCACGCTTGGTAGGGCAGTGGGACGTGGAATTCCACGCTGCAACGGCTCCACGTCCTCCTCCACGTGCGTTTCCACGTCCCGTGAGAGGACAGCTTTAGTACGCATTGCCGGTACACTCTCCAGCCAGCGCTGCATCTCCAGTGTGTTGGCGCCTGCTGCCTTCACACACCTTCGGACCTTGTCGACAGCCACATTACAACAGGAGAAATGAAAAACAACTTTTAATGGAAACAACAACGATTGATGAATATAATCATCATCATCATCATCATCATCATCATCATTAGAGACTGATTATGCCTTTCAGCATTCAGTCTGGAGCAAAGTACCTCTAATAAAATTCCTCCATGATCCCCTAGTCAATGCTAACGTTGATGCCTCGTCTGATGTTATGCCTTTTACTTCAAACTCATTCTGCACCGAATCTAAGTACTTTCTTCTTGGTCTACCTCGACTCCTCTTACCCTCCGCTGCCGAGCTCATGAGTCTCTTAGGTAACTTTGCTTCTCCCATGCGTGTAACATCACCCCACCATCTCAGTCTCTTCGCTCTAACTGCTCCACATATGGTGGTCATTCCCAATTTTTCTTTGATTTCCTCATTATGGACACCCTCCTGCCATTGTTCCCATCTATTAGTACCTGCAATTATTCTTGCTACTTTCATATCTGTAACCTCTACCTTCTGAATAAGGTAACCTGTATCTACCCAACTTTTACTACCATACAACAAAGTTGGTCGAAAGATAGAGCGGTGCACTGTTAACTTAGTCTTCGTACTGACTTCCTTCTTGCAGAAGACAGTAGTTCTTATTTGAGCGCTCACTGCATTAGCTTTACTACACCTTGATTCTAGTTCTTTCACTATGTTGTCATCCTGTGAGAAAATACATCCCAGGTACTTGAAACTGTCTACCTGTTCTAACTTTGTTCCTCCTATTTGGCACTCAATCTGTTTAAATCTCACAGACATTACTTTCGTTTTGGAGATGCTGATCTTCATATCATAACCCTTGCACCTCTTATCGAGCTCTGAAATATTAGTTTGCAACCTTTCAATCGAATTGGTCATTACAAAAATGTTCAAATGTTTGTAGTACTTATGGGACTTAACTACGGGGTCGTCAGTCCCTAAGCTTACAAATTACTTATGAACTAGCTAAGACTAAGAACGGCACAAATATCCATGCCCGAGGGGGGATTCGAACCCCCGACCGCAGTTGCCGTGCAGACCGTGCCTGGAGCGCCTCAGTCCCCTCAGCTACCGCGGCCGGCCGGTCATTACAACTAAGTCATCCGCATATGCGAGACTTCTTATATTGTTTTGACCTATTTTAATCCCGCCCTGCCAGTCTAATGTTATTGATGAATATTTTTAAAAAATCACCATTGCTCTTCATTATGAATTTTAAGTTTATAAATAAAATGGCATGATCAGCGACAATCCTGGCTCTGTGAGCTGTAGCAACAGCTTCTGGTCAAGCATTACATAACATATGATGAAATGTATTAATGATACTCTCGTGGTATGTGACGAAGGAAACCATTATGAAGACGGATGTAGGATGCTGTTATATTTCATTCGTAACGGCTCGGTAGGAATGAGTTCTTCATCCGAGCTGTGCAACCATCAAACATCCTTGTTACACCACAGTGTCAGAATTGACGATTCTACGCAAACGCTGCTGCTCTCGGTAGCTATGTGCAGCCGTCCCCTATTGTACTTTGTGGACACGTATTACCGCTTTCTGCGTCTGAGCATATCGGTATCCCATTAACGTGTGTCAGTTCAGTGCTAGGGTAGAGCAGTCAGTATTCCGAAGATTGGTTTGAAGGAGAGAGAGAGAGAGAGAGAGAGAGAGAGAGAGAGAGAGAGAGAGAGAGAGTGAGTGAGAGAGAGAGAGAGAGAGAGAGAGAGAGAGAGAGAGAGATAGAGGTAGAGACTATCGCCATATTTTAAAGCACACTTGATTAGATAATGAGCTATGACGCCATGTTTTTGCCGCAGTTTATATATTTGTCACATTTTTCCGAATTGCATTATAGGTTTTTGTAAAACAATCAGTAGGTTTGGGTAATTTACAGACTTTTATGCAGTCCATATGGGTTCGAAATGTTGCTGGACTTCATAATTTGTTCATATAATTTATGCATGTCCAGCTTAAAAATGAGCAAATAAAAGTTTTTGATGAAATCAGTATGGTTTTTAATTAAGTGTAATATCAGTTGTCCCGTATATGTTTGCCCATCTGTAATTGTGCAGATATTTATGCAATCAGATGTGTTCATTTAAGAGGAAGTAAGAGACATGAAATTTCACATACGGTATTTGAATGCATGAGATTGCTAATCAGAAGTTGTTACCACATGGTTTTCGCATTTGCAGTTGTGTACTTCAGTAATATTCATTGTAAAAAGACCTGTATCTGTTGAACAAATCGTCTTGGTCACTGTTTCAGCCCATTGCAAGCCCTCTCTAGTGATTCCCATGTAAGAAAAAAAAATCAGAAGATTTCTGAGTACAATTATTTATATATAATTCCACCTATTTACTGTAACGTCACGAGTCTCTTGGTTGGTAGTTTTCTAGACAGCAGATCGCGCTGTCGAAGTTTAGAATTTCCTTGTTATCAAGTTAGTTCTTTTTTCTCTTTTTTTATTGCATTTCTCGGATTGAAATGTCGGTTAACAAATCTCGCACTTTGATTACATTCTCCAGTGTTTTCAAACATCATTATACGAGGGCGGATGAAAAAGTAAGTTGCATCAACTCACCGCAGGAGCCCGCTGTTTGCCTCAGTCTTGGGCAAAGCGGGGAGAGGGACCTTAACTGCGTAGACGACAAGTAGAATGGTTTGTGTAGCTGTTGGTTGTGTTTTGTGTAACTAGGAGCTGAAAGCAATGGCGCGTCAACTGGATGTTCATTCCAAATGGGAGGTGCAAGCAACAATCCGATGTCTATGGGCCAAACACTGAAGCGGTTGCGTAAAGCAGTTAAAGAGAAGCGACGGGGGAAATTGAGCGGTGGTGTGATTTTTTTGCGCGATAAAGCATCACCTCACGAGGCCCGCCAAACGTGCGAATAGCTGCAGCGATTCAAGTGGCAGGTACGGCAACATCCTCCACACAATCCCGACATGACGTCATGGAACTTTCATCTTTTCACTACGCTCAAATCGGATCTCGGTGGACAACGATTTAGAAACGATGAGGAGGTGAAAGCGGCACTCTCCGTGTGGTTACAAAACGCTGGAGGAGATTTCTATCCATCCGGAATCGAATCGAAAAGTTGGTTGACCGTTCAGAGAAATGTTTACAGTCTCCTGGCGACTATGTGGGAAAACTAACTTACACTGTATGTTGTCATAGCCGTGTTGCTTTTGCTTAGATGGTTTAATAAACAGTCGTAACGTGGAAGTGCCACTTACTTTTTCAACTGCTCTCGTAGAATTACGTTTCTTGGATTTCCTAGTAATTATACATAATTAATTGTGGTGTCGCACAAGTCCAAAGTGCACGCCACCTACTTTCGCCGCGCGCCGCCATGCACGCACGGCGCGGCGTTCTTACGACGACAGCCACGAGCGCCCTCTGCTGGAACTCCGCTCGTGGCCACCACTGACCGACATCGTTCACTTGGGACTGAGATAGCAACCAGTTAGGACCTTCGGAATCAGACAGGCACCAGTGAAGACTTGGCTATCGTACAGGCACTAGGCAGGCCTCTAAAAACTAGTGTTTCTAGTTTCTGGATGCTCCCCTCCGTACCTGCACCAGCGTGCTATCTTTATTCCTGTGTCGGTCTCATTCCACTCGGTCACCGACACCTACGACGGAAACGAGACACATAAGCGGTGACGAGGCTGGGACACAAAATTAATACATTCGCAATTACATAAATTATGCAGGGAAAAGTATATTAACCCAAGAGACTACTAACTTCGGCAATGAATGTATCGCACCAAACAATGAAATTACTTCAGAACGTCTGAAGTAATACAGATAATCTTTTATCTCCTGATCAGTTCCATTTTTTTCGGAACGTTGCAATAAATGGCCAATACACTGCATCATGAACGATTTTTGTTTATTGGACAATAAATTTATAGAAGCCGCATACTAAGTTCGAATGTTCAAATGTTTTTATAGCTTATGGGATTTGACTACGGGGTCATCAGTCCCTAAACTTACAAACTACTTACAACCTAGCTAATACTAAGGACGGCACAAATATCCATGCCCGAGGGGGGATTCGAAACCCCGACCGTTAGTGGCCATGAGGACCGTGACTGGAGCGCCTCAGTCCCAAAATGTTCAAATGTTTGTAAATCTATCGGACCAAACTGCGTGGTCATCAGTCCGTAGCTTACAAACTACTTAAACCTAGGTAAACTAACCTAAGGACAAACACACACACCCATGCCCCAGGGAGGACTCGAACCTCCACGGCGACAACCGCGCGCTCCGCAGCGAGACGCTTTAGACCGCTCGGCTACTCCACCGCGGCACGGCTCAGGCCCCTCGGCCACCGCGGCCGGCGCATACTAAGTAGCAAGTTACAGTTATGCTGTGCTGCGAGTGTAAAATTTACGTCTATGACGGGAGAGCATTGACCAGACTCTCTCTTTATATAGAATCTCTAGTTTGAAAACGACAGTGCTTGATTAGGTATGGTCGTGTCTAGAAGCGTTTTCAAAATGTCTGTAAAGCTTATGGGACTTAACTGCGGGGTCTTCAGTCTCTAAACTTACAAACTACTTATGAAATAACTTATTCTAAAGACGAGACAAACATCCATACCCGAGGTAGGATTCGAATCTCCGAAGCGGGAGGCCACGCGATCCGCAACGTGGCGCTCCAGACCGCTCGGCTACTCACGCGTGGTGGAAGTGTTTTTGCCATCAAGCTTCCTCCGACCTTTTAACTGACTTACCGAGCTAGTTATAGGAGTACCTATATTTTAACATGGATTTCGTATTACCAATCTTTCACGTCAGTGGTATCATAGAAGTTGAAGTTGAGATGTTTGTTACAATAATGGAGAACGTGAGGTCCGAGAAGTACGTTCGTGCACAATTGGACGGCTGTAGAGGCATCGTAGCTGGAGGAGTCGCCCAAGAATTGAGTCATTACGACGTCGGGTTGCTGTGCTTCTTTGTAAGTTGTGCTTGCTTAACTGCAACAGGATATCGCCAGTGTCTCTGTTCTTGAACACATCTTAAGCACACTGCTGTTTAAGTGTTAGAACTGGATTAAGCCTCGCGAGGCCAAATAACTGTTCGGTCGTTTCCGTTTCCCTGCCCGCCGCCTGGTGCCTGGGTAATGGCAGCTTCCTTTTGCTGACGCCGCCCTTCGACCCTGAGCACACCTTTCACCGGCACCGGCAGCGGCTGAGGTGGCACGCAGGGCCTACGTGTTTCCCACGCTGCGTTCTCCGGCCGCTGACGTCATGTGATACCTCGCGCTGAATGACTGCACAGGAAGGGCATTTTCTAGCAGACGTCATTCTCTCTTCCGCCACTGCTGGTAATGCATCGTGTTAATGCATACTTTTCGTCTCAATGAGATCTTAGTCTGAGAACACGCCTATAAATGCGAGTTTCCTGACCGACCTTTCGTGACCACTGACTGCAGAATAAATTCCGTATGCACAATCTGCAGACGCTAGTAGGTAACACAGTTACATGAATGCTTTAAAAGACTCTGCGGATATTCCATTGGCAGTTTGTATACCTGAAAACAAGAAATTTTTACAGGAAAATCACAATTTCATAGAATGGTATCAAATAGCAGCCTCTTTTATAATTTTGCCCTTATGCCACACTTACGTTCATATTAGTGGGATGTAGGAGTTCAATCCAGTGCCACCCCAAATCACAATAGCGGATGCAAGACCAGTATGACGACGCATAAGGCGACATCTCAACAGTATCTCACCGTGGAGTCTCCAGACTCTAATCTGATCATCGCATAGTCATCAGCCGGCCGCGGTGGCCGAGCGGTTTGCGGCGCGCCAGTCACAGTCTGTACGGCCACTATGGTCAGGGGTTAGAAACCCTCCTCGGGCATGGGTATTTGTGCCGTCCTTAGTATTAGCTAGTTCATAAGTAGTTTGTAAGTTTAAGGACTTATGACCCCGTACTTAAGTCTCATAAGCTCTACAAACATTTGAACATAGTCATCATACAGGCTGAATTAGAATTCGTAGGTAAAAAATATTGGTGCTACACCACATCACTTTCGCAATTTATAGAAGTATCATGGAGTGTTATGCCTTAACAACACTTACCGTGACAATACATGCAATGCCGAGTGATGTAGCAGCGGTTATATGCCGCAGCGGTGGCAAAACTCAAAACCCATTTTATCGTGATCCTTACTTCACTTGATTGTGTCTTATTACTTGTTATTTTCCGAATAGCCTAAATTTGGTTGTGATATCTCCGGTCCTTCCTGGTCTTGCAGTTTGGATGGCCGGTTGTGTGTAAAATAATTTCAAACGTCCCATAGTAATGTGGTGTCGCACAAGTACAAAGTGCGCGCCACCTACTTTCGCCGCGCGCCGCCATGCACGCACGGCGCGGCGTTCTTACGACGACAGCCATGAGCGCCCTCTGCTGCAACCCCGCTCGTGGCCACCACGGAAAGACATCGTTCACTTGGGTCTGAGATAGCAACCAGTTAGGACCTTCGTAATCAGATAGGCACCAGTGAAGACTTTGCTATCGTACAGGCACTAGGCAGGACTCTAACAACTATGTATCAACATTCTGCAGTACTATGTAAAAGTTAAGTATTGTTACATTCTGTGCAATATATATATCTTTCTAATTTACTCTAGTGTTTATAGTTTCTGGCTGCTCCCCTCCGTACCTGCACCAGCGGGCTATCCTTATTCCTGTGTCGGTCTTATTCCACTCGGCCACCGACACCTACGACGAGGCTGGGACACAAAAGCGGCGACGAAGTTGGGACACAAAAGTGGCGACGAGGAGTAATAGAACCTTGGACCAGACCGCTTACAGCAGCCAGACAGCAGCAGTCGGAGCACGCAAAAATTGCTCCCGCCCACCCACCCTTATTATAACAATTTTGGGGAAAGATATTTTGTTACGTGTTTTGTGGACTTTTTTGTTGCAGAGCGTCCTCTTTCATATTGCATTTGTGTTTTGTTATAATTTACTTGTATGCGCGGCGCCTAATCGGTCGGTATGGCCACTACCCCGAACCCAAACTTAATGGAAATTATTCAGTTACAGACGGCGCAAATCACTCAACTACTGCAGGCCGTGTCGCAGTTGGCACAGGCTGCTCACCAACAACAACAGCCGTCACATCAGCAGCCCACACCTGCCGCTGCACCGCTTCCTACATTTCGCCAGTACAACGAACGTGAGGAAGAATGGAGCGACTACTTCGCACAGTTTCAAGAACTCGTCGCGGCTCATCAAATTACAGGTCAGAAAGTGAAGCATCTGTTATTATCTGTAGTGGGCCCCCAGACCTTCGTATTATTGCAAAAACTATTCCCTCACGCATCTCCTCGTGATGTAGACTTTGAACAAATAGTAGAGGCACTAAATGCTCATTATGAGAGAAAAGTTCTCGTAGCTGCGGCACGGTACCAATTTTTCAGACTGAAAAAATTACCGGAACAGTCACACCAAGAGTGGATTACGGAATTGAAGGGCTTAACCCGCCAATGTAAATTTACTTGCTCTTGTGGACTTTCGTATAGTGACGTGATGTTGAGGGATGCGATTACGCAGAATATTCAGGACCCCAGAATTAGAGCAGCAATTCTGAAACAGTCTGACCCCTCATTAGACAGTGTACTGCAGCTTATAGATGCGCATGATACTTTTGACTTAGCAGATGTAGAAATGCAAAGCCACAGTGTTAATTCAGTGCGCCGCAACGGTCGCTTTCCTAGCCGTAGTTCTCAGTGTAGCACTAGTGATTCTTATTTTTCGACCGGCCGTGCTGAACAGACAGTGAACAGTAGCCAGTGTAAAAGTGCGACGCAAAGCTCGCCCCGTAGTGTTAGACACAGTAATTTGAATAACGGGCGCCAACGCTCATTTCAGAAAAATGTTCGTAAATCTTGCCCCCAGTGTGTATCTCGCCACAAACGTGCTCAGTGCCCAAGTCGCAACGCAACTTGTTATCAATGTGGCAAAATAGGACATGTACGGACAGTGTGTATGGAAAACAAAATTTCAAAGAACGGCGCCGTTAGAAACAGTGCAAGAACAATTCGTGCTGTAAATGTCATACACGCTGTGGACTTTAACAGTGGTTTGCTTGAATCTCAAATGCAAGAAAATTCTTCTGCAACTATTGCAAAACTAAGTAGTGAGCCACGCCGCAAGCGCCGACGAGCGCGTAAATCTGTGCAACGGAAAAGGGTTCGGGAAAAGCAAAGTGACAATGTACAGTGCAATCCTGTAGTGAACCTAGTGCCTTCTGCAACTTCTTATTGTAAAAGTGCCCAGTACTGTGTAGCTAGTGACAGTAGAATTGGTGTAGCTACTCAAAGTAATTTTAGTGCTGTAGCCTCGCATTGCGCGGACGCCACTCTGGCGGTAGTGCCATCTAGAGACAGTGATATTAATCTATGTGCCGATTCTGCGCCGCTTCCTACCCCACGCCGCCCGCGCATGCGCAAGCGCAGTAAACAAGTTCTATCAGACGTTGCCCATATTCGCGCACCTGTCGAGCGCCGCAAGCAAAAACTGTTTGTGATTCTCTTCATAGAAAATAAGACGGTGCAATTTCAGCTTGATACTGGTTCCGCTGTCACATTAATAAATAAAGATACTTATGAACTTCTGGGTTCGCCAAAATTGTCGCCGTCACAGCAAGTGTTATCAGCTTATACAGGTCAAAATATTCCCGTGCTAGGAACGTGTAGCCTGTCCGCCTCTTTTCAAGGTGTAACAAAAACAGTTGCTTTTGTAGTTCTTCAGGCCAAATCGACACAGAACATTTTTGGACTAGATGCATTTGACTTGTTTGGTTTATCAATTCAAAGAGATGTGCTTCAAATTTCGTCAGTGGTGCCTCAGGATAAAATCAATGCATTGTGTGACAAATATAGTGACTTGTTTTCGCCGGAACTAGGTTGTGCAAAGGACTTCGTGGCACATGTAACTTTAAAAGAATCTGCAGTTCCAAAATTTCGTAAAGCTAGACCAGAGCCTATCGCCTTGCGTGATACAGTTGCCGAAGAACTTAAACGTTGGCAAGATAGTGGGGTGATTTCTACTGTTTCTGCGAGTCAGTGGGCCTCGCCTATAGTAATTATACCCAAGCCGTCAGGAAAACTTCGTCTCTGTGCGGACTTCAAATCAACAGTGAACAGTCAAACAATTGTCGACACTTATCCCCTGCCCAGACCTGAGGAACTGATGGACAAATTAGGACAGTCTCGCTTCTTTTCCAAGATTGATTTAGCAGAGGCATACTTACAGATTCCACTTGATGACGAGTCAAAAAAGTTTTTCGTCATTAATACTCACATGGGCCTTTTTCAATTTCAACGCCTACCCTTTGGCAGTTCTTCCGCCCCCGCTATTTTTCAGCGCTTTTTGGAACAGCTGACAGTTTCTGCACCGTGTTCTTCGAACTATTTAGATGATATTGTGGCATCCGGACGTACAGTTGAAGAACATTTAGCAAACCTGGAGTGCCTTTTCAAAGTTTTGACTGCAGCAGGTCTACGTTGCAATAAAGCAAAGTGTTCGTTTTTTCAAACTGAAATAGAGTACCTAGGCCAGGTGATTAATGCCCAAGGAATTCATCCCTTACAGTCACATCTTAGAGCAATCAAAGACTTGCCTCCTCCTAAGAATGTGCATGAATTGCAAGCAGTAATGGGAAAGCTTAACTATTATTTCCGGTTTATTCCCAATGCCTCTCAGATTGCAGCTCCAGTGCATCAATTACGTAGGAAAAATGTTCCTTTTGTTTGGTCCAAAGATTGACAGGTTGCCTTTGACAACTTAAAGTCTGCACTACTCAGTGATGCATGTTTGATTCCCTTTGACCCACAGAAGCCTGTAGTGCTAGCAGTTGATGCCTCGTCGTACGGTGTGGGTGCAGTTTTGTCACATCGTATTGGATGTCACGATCGTCCTATTGCCTTTGCATCCAAGCTACTGACGCCGACGCAACAGAATTACAGTCAGATAGAAAAAGAGGCCTTAGCAATCATTTACGGCGTCACAAAGTTTCATCATTATCTCTATGGCAGAAAATTCTATTTGTTGACAGACCACAAGCCTCTCACGTCGTTGTTCTCACCCACAAAGCCAATTCCGCCACGAACGGCACAAAAGCTTCAGAGATGGTCCTTGATATTGTCTAATTATCAGTATGAGATTTTGTACCGACCTACCACTAAACACGCCAACGCGGACACACTTTCCCGACTTCCGGTTGGCCAGGATGTGTCGTTTGATTCTTCAGAAATGGCATGTTGTCAGATAAACTCCAGAGATGCTTCCGCTGTCGCAGACTTTCCTTTGAACTCTCGTCGGGTTGCACAGGAAACAGCTGCGGATGCAGACCTAAGTGTGGTAGCACGTTTTGTTCGCTCAGGGTGGCCTGCCAGAGCCAAAGACATTGATCGGCCTCTGGTGCGACGTTATTTTGCACAACGTCATGCATTATCTTTAAGTCAGGGTGTGCTGTTGTTGCATACCGACAACGACCAAGCACGAGTGATTGTTCCTCGTTCCCTGCAACGAGAAGTGTTACGCCTCCTGCATCAAGGACATTGGGGCATTGTTAGGTCAAAGCAACTGGCCAGACGTCATTGTACCTGGGTTGGTATGGACGCTCAGATAGAGAGCATGACATCACACTCTACAGTTTGTGCGGAGCATCAGGCGGCTCCTCCACAGCATTTCTCAGACTGGCCACGCCCCAAGGGACCATGGCAACGTTTACATATTGACTTTGCCGGACCTTTCTGGAATACGCGCTGGTTAATTGTTGTAGACGCTTTCAGCAAGTTTCCTTTTGTGATTGCCATGAACTCAACGACGGCTTCTAGTACGATCAGTGCCTTAACATCAGTGTTTTGCATCGAAGGGTTGCCTGAAACTATCGTCAGTGACAATGGACCTCAGTTTGTTAGTGCGGAATTTCAAAAGTTTTGTCGTGTGAATGGCATTCAGCATATCACCACCGCACCTTTTCACCCTCAGTCCAATGGTGAAGCAGAACGTTTCGTTCGAACATTCAAGTCTCACATGGAGAAGATGAAAGGTCAGCACTCCAGGCAGCAAGCTCTTCAAATTTTCCTGTCTACGTATCGGTGCATGTCACGTGACGGCCTGTCTCCTGCCGAGCTGCTACACGGCCGCCGTCACCGCACTCTCCTTCACCTGCTGCAGCATCCCACGCACCGAGTCGGTTCGTATGGCGCTACGCGTTTTCAGGTTTCTACGCCGGTGCTGTACAGGGTGTTTGCTGGTATGATGAAGACATGGTTGCCAGGCACCATTCAGCGCGTGCTCGGTCGCAATATGTATGTTGTACGTTCTTCCACAGGATCGGAGCTGCGGCGCCACGCAAACCAATTGCTCTTGCACAGGCCGCGCGATCCTGTCTCCGGTTTCTTGATTCCAGACCCATTTCACCGCCAGGGAGCACAGCCACATCGCTCGCCGCCGGGCCCAGCTTCCCCGGGCTACGTGCTCCCGATGGATGTCGCCGCGCCTCCTACGCAGTCGGCCCCTCCGCCTCCGTCGCCGCCGGAGATGACAGCTTCACCGAGAGGGACTCCGGGACCGTGCGGCCCCCTCCAGCTTGGGCCACGCACCTCAGAAGAAGATGACCTGCTCCCTCTGGGCGGGGGCGGGCGCCCTTCCGCTGGTTTTCGCGGGTTTTCCAGCGGATCGCAAGGTGTATACCGGGGCGCGGACGCCCGTCCCACCAGTAACGCCCCCGCCCAGGCCCTCCTCCCAGTGCCGTCGCCGTGGCCCTCAGCCCTACGCCACGACGGCGCGGCGGTTTGGGGGGGAGGGGTGTGGTGTCGCACAAGTACAAAGTGCGCGCCACCTACTTTCGCCGCGCGCCGCCATGCACGCACGGCGCGGCATTCTTACGACGACAGCCATGAGCGCCCTCTGCTGCAACCCCGCTCGTGGCCACCACGGAAAGACATCGTTCACTTGGGTCTGAGATAGCAACCAGTTAGGACCTTCGTAATCAGATAGGCACCAGTGAAGACTTTGCTATCGTACAGGCACTAGGCAGGACTCTAACAACTATGTATCAACATTCTGCAGTACTATGTAAAAGTTAAGTATTGTTACATTCTGTGCAATATATATATCTTTCTAATTTACTCTAGTGTTTATAGTTTCTGGCTGCTCCCCTCCGTACCTGCACCAGCGGGCTATCTTTATTCCTGTGTCGGTCTCATTCCACTCGACCACCGACACCTACGACGAGGCTGGGACACAAAAGCGGCGACGAAGTTGGGACACAAAAAGTAATACGTGCCGGCAGCGGTGGCCGAGGAGACTGAGGCGCTTCAGTCACGGTCTGCACGGCCACTACGGTCGGGTGTTCGAATCCCCACTCGGGCATGGATATTTGTGCCGTCCTAGTTTGTAAGTAGTTCATAAGTAGTTTGTAAGTTTAGGGACTGATGACCCCGTAGTTAAATCCCATAAGCTTTACAAACATTTGAACAATTTTTAGTAATACGTATTGTGACGGGGAGTACACAGTAGCGGAATAGCACCCCAGCAATGAAGTTATTGAGAATTATCCTGCCGTTTTACCTCAGGCACAGATGATACAGTTATTAAACAATAAGGCAATATCCAGAGACATATTTTGTCTCGATATTTATAGAAGATATAAATCTGAAGGAGAGCCTTGGTAACATTGCTACGTATATATATATATATATATGAGAACATGAGGTAGAATTGAAGTGTGTGTTGTGGAGGGAGATGTGCGTTAAGACAATGCGTGCAGTCACTCTATCCGCTAAGTCATGGTGGCTTAGTGTTTTAGCACCCGCCTCGTAAGCATGAGGTCCAAGTTTCGAATCCCGGTGGTGTCACAAAATTTGAGTGAAAGCCTCTCCTTCAGATTTATATCCTTGATATATTTTAAATTGATTTATTGTTTGATAGCTTTTGTGTTTGTTTCCGACCACCGGAGTGTGTAACGGAATTGTACTTTTAAAAGTGAGGGAATGTATTTCGTGTTGTGCTATCAAACTGTGTATTTACAGGGGACCATGTGGCATAATTGAAGTTTGTGTTGTGGTGGAGACGACCCTTAAGAAAATCCATGCACTCGCTGTAATCATTAAGTCACAGTGGCTTAATGGTTTAGTGCCTGCCTAGTAAGTAGGACGTCCGGGTTAGAATCCCGGCAGTGGCATAAATTTTGATTCAAAGCCTTTCCTTTACATTTATATTTTTCAACACAAAAGCTTCTAACTCGGATGTGGAGCTCTCGATGCAATGAAATCTAGGAAACAAATTCCAGATGATATCATCCCAAGCGCAGAGGAGAAGCAAAGTTCTTAGGCGGGCCGAGGCACGCATTCCAGCGTCACAGTTTCAATGGAAAAACCGGCGAAGCCGAAGAGCGTAGCGGCAGCCGGTAGCGAAGAGCCGTTGTAACAGCATGCAGGACTGTACTCCATGCGAACTCGCTCTTCTTGCTGCGCTGAAGTCCAGTAAAGGCAGCCAGGACCAGTCAAGTGGAGAGCGATTGATACAGTTAACCTCGCCACCTGGAAAACATCACATTAGTGTTTACACACTACTAGCCATTAAAATTGCTACACCAAGTAGAAATGCAGATGATAAACGGGTATTCATTGGACAAATATATTATACAAGAACTGATATGTGATTACATTTTCACGCAATTTCGGTGCATAGATCCTGAGAAATCAGTACCCAGAACAACCACCTCTGGCCGTAATAACGACCTTGACACGCCTGGGCATTGAGTCAAACAGAGCTTGGATGGCGTGTACAGGTACAGATGCCCATGCAGCTTCAACACGATACCACAGTTCATCAATAGTAGCGACTGGCGTATTGCGACGAACCATTTGCTCGGACACCATTGACCAGACGTTTTCAGATGGTGAGAGAGCTGGATAATGCGCTGCCTAGGCCAGCAGTCGAACATTTTCCGATCCAGAAAGGCCCGTACAGGACCTGCAACGTGAGGTCGTGCATTATCCTGCTGAAATGTAGGGTTTCGCAGGGATCGAATGAAGGGTAGAGCCAAGGGTCGTAACACATCTGAAATATAACGGCCACTGTTCAAAGATCCGTCGATGCGAACATTCATCCGAAAAAATGACGTTTTACCATTCGTGCACCAAGGTTCGTCGTTGCGTACAGCATCGCAGGCGCTCCTGTCTGTGATGCAGCATCAAGGGTAGGCGCAGCCATGGTCTCCGAGCTGATAGTCCATGCTGCTGCAAACATCGTCGAATCGTTCGTGCAGATGGTTGTTGTCCTGCAAACGTCCCCATCTGTTGACTCAGGGATCGAGCCATGCAGATGAGATGCCTGTCATCTCGACTGCCAGTGATACGAGGCCGTTGGTATCCAGCACGGCGTTCCGTATTACCCTCCTGGACCCACCGATTCCATATTCCTCTAATAGCCATTGGTTCGCGACCAACGCGAGCAGCAATGTCGCAATATGATAAACCGCAATCGCGATAGGCTACACTCCAACCTTTAGCAAAGTCGGAAACGTGATGGTACGCATTTCTCCTCCTTATACAAGGCAACAACGTTTCACCAGGCAACACCGGTCAACTGCTGTTTGTGTATGAGAAATCGGTTGGAAACTTTCCTGATGTCAGCACGTTGTAAGTGTTGCCACCGGCGCCAACCTTGTGTGAATGCTCTGAAAAACTAATTATTTGCATATCACAGCATCTTCTTCCTGTCTGTAGCATGTCAACTTCGTGGTATAGCAATTTTAATGGCCAGAAGTGTATGTATTGGCTACCCGTACGCAAATTCTGTTCTGTAGGTTAGCAAAATATTATATCTGTAGGCACAACCTACGGAGTTGTGCCATTGGACTTAAGCAACTTGCTTGCCTGTAGCGTTTGCGGCTGTGGGGGCTGACACGGACCGGGTGATTTGCTGGTGTATCAATGCAGATGACATTAGTGAATACAACACGATTACTTGTCATGTTACAGACAAATAAAATGTGACAAAGTAGCAAACACAATGTGGCCCATGATTGACAAAAGACACACGCTGCGCAAACGTTTCGGAAAAATTCGAATGTTTGCTGCTTGAAAATCGGGCTTGTGTGACGGCTATGAAGTACCGTAATTTCAACGCCAAGATGTATGTCGCCACGGAAAAACACAACAAACCAACTATTGGAAAAACACACTTTAGTGGCCAATACAAAGAGTCCCCCAAATATTCTTTTCAATAAATGTAAGAAAATTTCACATACGTACCTACAGAATTGTGGCTAGAGTATGTTAGCTACTCAAACCATTATTGTTGATGTGATCTTCATTCCAGGGACTGGTTTGAAGAAGCTCTCCACGCTACTCTATCCTGTGAAAGCCTCTTCATCTCCAAATAACAACGGCAACCCACATGGTTACTATTGATTTGGCTTGATTGGTTAAGGAGTGGCAGTATCACCTTACTGTAACCACTAGGGTTGCCAACTTTTTTTTGTCAAACTAAGGGAGACTTCGACTCGACAAAACTAATAGGCCTAACACAATTTACTTACATCTTAAAACAGGTTTATTGTATGGACCAATCACAAAACTTCTTCATAACAATTATAAACTGAAGGTCAACAGAATTGTTTACTTAAAACTATATTTGTTTACACTTTTGGCAGCAGTCTGAAGTTTATGATCGTTCTTTACAAATTTGATAAATTCATCACATGTGTGAAAAACATTGACACTTATTTGTAATTCAGCTTTCATTAAATCTAGATTGCAACGGTTCCTATCATCAGACCATTTGGTATTCATTAAAGAAAAAATTATTTCAGTGTGAGCATTGGATGACGGAATACTGAGAACAAAGCCAAGAACCTTATTTATCTCCTTGGCAAAGAGTGCAATACGTTTTATAATTATTTCCTTTTACACAATTAACCCATGAATGAGTTTCTTCCCATTTCTTCTGATATACACAGAAGTACTTTCCTCTCTTTTTAGGCGGAGTTTCCGAATCTTCCATTTCACGTAACTCGGATGAGGCAGAAAGACAAGGAAAGAATATAATCGCAACGTGACTCGCGGCACCGTTTTTGTGTTTTGCTTTGTGTTCCCTACAAACGCTGTAGTAACTGTATCGATAATACTATGCCGCATCGATTAATCAATGTTGTAACGATAGTCCAGCAACGAGATTTGAAAAATGTGCGGCAGGTTTAAATCTTAATCGGTGTCATTTCCCTCAAATATGGGAGATACAACCTCCCGTATAAAATAAAAACGGGAGACGGGAGTTGGCTTAACAATTAAGAAAAATACGGGAGTTCCCGTATAATACGGGAGAGTTGGCAAGCCTAGTAACCACCCAATTACCCTCCAGGAGGAAATCTGTGTTCTCCAAATGTCTGCGCATGTGAAAGTGTGAAAAAAATAGCTAAATGTTTGCAAGTCGAGTAAATGGGGAATTTTAATACCAGCCAGGTACTCACGAAGTGGGGTGTGGGAAACTTCCTAAAAACCAGATGGCCGACGAACGGATCCATGCCGTTAATACGCTGCGGAGATTCGAACCGGGGCTGTATACCTTCCCTTTTTTAGTATATTTTTCGTTGTTCAGGTAGATCGGTCCTTGCGGATGTGGAATCGTGTCAGTGTTAGGTTGAAGTTCTGGGCTCAGTTTTTTTATTACAGAAAGCGGCTAGCGCTCTGAGAGTATGCGCTGAGGTACAGCGTCGCACGGGTCCCATCTATCAAAAAACAGTAATTGCATGAAAAGCTACCATAAACTAGAAAGTAATGAGTGCGTCGGTAGCATTGCTCACAGCCTGAAGGGATTAGTGGGTAACGTCCCTATAAATGCTACATTTCAATTCAGACATATGTACAAATAGGGGAATTATACGCTCGTACACCATCTTAAATTATCGTACATGTCCGATGCACATCGCACGGTTAGCAACCCTGGCTGGGCCTAATGCTTGCGCAATGAGTCACTATTCAGCTGCGAAGCCGTTGCTAACTCCGTCCAATGGCTCTCCTGTTACGTGCATTTCATGTGCCAGAAGCTAGACATTTGATACTTATCCCAGATCACGTTTCTTGCATAATCTGAGACATTAGGAAGAAACACCACAGACATAATGTACTTTGTACTGATTAATATCATAATTTACTCGTCTTATGTAGGCGTTGGTACACGACCCGCACACCCTGTGGAGACGCCACTGACCTTATGTAATGGACCTTATGTAATGGGCCTTCGCGAATTCAAGTCTGCATTGCGCAACTGGAGTAAGGCTGGATTCACACGCTGGGCAACGCCATTGACGTCACACACCATCACAACACCAAGTGCATTCCCACTGGACGCAATGTCAAGAAACGTAAAAACTGAAACACCATTTGCGCATAGTAATTCGAAACAGGCAACAGCGGTGGTATCTGTTCACAAAAGACAACGGTAAAGATTAAATTTAGTTTGAAATGTTTGTTTGTTAAGCTTATGGGACTTAACTACGGGGTCATCAGTCCCTAAACTTACAAACTACTTATGAACTACTTACGAACTAGGACGGCACAAATATCCATGCCCGAGGGGGGATTCGAACCCCCGACCGGGCAGACCGTGACTGGAGCGCCTTAGTCCCCTCGGCCACCGCGGCCGGCTTAAATTTAGTACTGAACCTTTAGTTATAACTTCAGTTACCTTAGATGACGACAAAAGGGAGTTGATAAAAGCGGAAGGCAAGCTAGACGAATAGCTGTTAAGAGCATGGCTTTGAAGAGAATGTATGAAGGCGAATTTTACACACTGTATAGAGAACTTAAAAGTCTACATTTCACAAAAACCTTCGAATCATTTAACCGTCTCTGAAAAGCGGGAGGATCAAGAAAGCAAACACAAACATGTGTCAAGCAACTTCTCAAAAATAGATAAATAGATGGATAAAAATGAAAAAAAAAAAGATGGTGTATTTGGGCTATGTCTGGTGTTTCAGTTTTACCAATTAAATTTACGGGCTTTCTCTCCCTATTCTGACGTATTTTATAGAACAAAATGTATATTTTTAATACTGCACACCATAAAAAAACATACACTATCAAAAATTGATCTGTAAACATTGGCGATTAGTGAGTTGTAATTCTAAGGCCCTAACTAGGGTCGGTTTTATGAATAGCCATTTATATTGTTTAGTATATCGTAAATAGTAACCTGAAACAACAGCAAGTAGAGTTTATATGTAGGCCTATATCTGTTACAGTTTGTCTTGCATAAACTCGTTTCTACTATGATAATGCCGTCTGAAATATGTTTGTTGCTCATATCACAGAGCACCACATGGTGATGAACAAGCTCAATTAATATTTCGTCCTTAATTTTCTATTACACGGTATAACACCAACCTCCCTAACGAAATATACTGGTATTTTAAATGCGACGAACACAGCTGTAAATCACCCACAAATCAAACAAATCCGTAAAATTACATTCACCGTCAACGTCAAAATATTCTTTCGAAGCACACTAACCGGCAGGCAAATCGACGCTAACGTGACGTTGCCCACCGTATGAACGGCGCCATTTGAAAGCATGGGAGAATATTTTGACGTCACGTGACTTGAAGTTGACGCGACATTGCCTACCGTGTGAATCGAGCCTGAAGCCGTCTGTCCCAACTTGGCGGAGTCGGAAAAAAAAGAAGAGGAACGTGAAACTGCTGCAAAAACACAGATACCGTACATTTATCTGAAAGCAGTTGAGAATGCTAACAAAATGTACGACCAAATCACTTCCGGCAACATGTCATTAAACAAACCGTCCACGGTGAAATACATCATCTGCACCAGCTCCATTTTTCTTGCTGTCTTATATATCTGTTTTCCACGTTGTACATATTAAAATGTTTACTTTGGCATTCCTTCGGAGATAATGGGTTCTGCCCAATACATTTTATTGTTCATACACTTGGAATAATGCCTCAGCTCGACAATGTTGATTGATATGAATTTTGGTTTTAGTAATGTACGTAAACACTTTCTCCATCACTGCATCTGCTTCCGTAACCACGCGCTAGTCATGTTCTCTTGTCTGTGAGCCTGAACTATTCCAACATTGTACTGAACTGCAACAGAATTCAAGCACCGCGGGGAAAACAGACTGGCGTAGGGTACAGTCTTGAAATTTATTGATCCCTGTGCTCTAGCAAAATAATAAATAAATAAATAACTCAACAAATTCTCTCGTGAGCAGAGTTAGTTCTTGTTTCTAACAGATAATGTCAAATACCGGATATTATAATTGAATTACATTGTCAAATGTGTTACATAAACCGTAATTAAACCAAATTGTTAAAATATCTCGGAGAGTGTAGATGAAAATATATTATTTACATCTCTTTTCCTCGACAGCTCGTGACGCTAACCACCACGCTAGTACATCTCTTAAAAAGAAATAACAACGAATATCGGATTCTTTCATTCTCTTTGGCACATGAAGGGTCGGCTTTGTTCGGATTTGGCGTGTTAATATTTACAGGGCGGCCAGATGCCCTTCCTACCTTTACCGCATGCCTTCCGGAAAAAAATATGTGGGTTGGGGTTGTTTGTTTGGGATAGGGGGATAAGATCAGTCCCCCGGAGGGGAAGGAGTGTGGATACGAAAGGAGGGGAAGGGAAAGGAAATGCAGTCCGGGAAGAAGGAAGGAAAACTGCATTAGCTCGGGGCCGCCCGGCCGCGGTGGCCGAAGTGACTGAGGCGATCCAGTCACGGTCAGCAGAGCCACTACGGTCGGGGGTTCGAACCCCCTTCGGGCATGGATATTTGTGCCGTCCTTAGTCTTAGCTAGTTCGTAAGTAGTTTGTAAGCTTTGGGACTGATGACCCCGTAGTTAAGTCCCATAAGTTCTACAAACATTTGAACATTTTTGTTAAAGTCCTCAATATAAAATGCAATCACATACTGCAGCCCCTGCAGTTTGAGGCACCTATGTATATGATGAACAAGCTCAGATGTCTATACATAGACCTTTCACTTTGATAAACCTTCAAATAATGCTCACCAAAAATAAATATTTCATCTGTTAACTACAGCATGTTTCAGGAAAAAGAGCAAATATTTTAGAAGATGGCAATAAAGACGATTTGCAGTTAAAATTTCGTATAAGTGTCCAGTGTGTCCAGTTTTTATTGGTATGTACTGTACAACAAACTGATTTGAATATTTTGGCCGGCCGTGGTGGCCGAGGGGACTGAGGCGCGTCAGTCACGGTCTGCACGGCCACTACGATCGGGGGTTCGAATCTCCCTTCGGGCATGGATATTTGTGCTGTCTTTAGTATACGCTAGTTCATAAGCAGTTTGTAAGTTTAGGGACTGATGACCCCGTAGGTAAGTCCCATAAGCTCTACAAACATTTGAAACATTTTTTTGGGTATTTTGACTGATACTTTCGTCGGTTCTGGGTAGATGACCATATTGATTTTGAGTATACCCAGATGAAGGCCACTGTAACGTTGGCCGAAACGTCGGTTGTTTAAGTAATAGCCTTACATCATGACGCGTTACAATACCCAGAAAACTTTTATGTCATCTGACTATGGCCGCGGAAGCCTACGTATTATATTGATTTTTATTTAATAACCGCTTTTCGACGTAGTTTAGTCTGAATATGTCCTAGTGAGCTGAAAACCGGGTAATTAAGTGGAAATTAACGTGTAGAACCAGCATAGAACACACACAAAATTCTACTTTTAAGTAAGTGTGATGCTGTACTACCAAGAACCAACGGATAAATCAGTGAAAATTTCTTGATTTACATTTGCTCTACGTTTGTTTGGATTTGATATTAACTGCTATATCTCTGTATTTAATAAAAATTTACACAGGTTATATTAAATTTTTAATGCACTTCCTCTATAGTATCACCTCCTAAAATAATTACGACTGAGTCGAAAAACTACGTTCCTGTGAGCAGGAAACAAGTACACATTGTCAAACAAATTCCCGACTAGGCTTCGTTTGTCAGCTGCGTTCTCCATTCGGTCCTCTGCGCATGTGCGAAGCACTTCCATACGCGTTAGAATAGGTACATTATATTCCGTCTACTACCGATCGTATGCGTGCATCTTGTGCAAGTGGACACGTCCACACTGAACGCGGATGGCGTGACCGGTGCATCATGAGTAATCTCGTAAGCTCTCACTTCCCATGTACAAAGGGCTTTAGGAGAGTGAAGGGGGCAGAGGGGAAGAAGAGCAGGACACAGAGGCCGGAAGAACGAATGTCGGGCATGTGGCGGCAGGAACAGCGGCACGTGTGGCTTGCACCGCCCCCTCGGCGGGCGGCTTCTCAGAACGCGGCCGCGGCGCAAGAAAGAGCAGCGGCATCTAAATCGGGCGGTGCTCACTGCTCCGTCTGCGGTGTAGCGGAACGCCGCAGGCAGTCGCCGGCAGCAGTGGGCAGAGGGGGGCGCCACGGACCACTTCCCCTCTTCGCCGAACACTGGCGACGCGGCGTCTGCGCAGGCGCAAAAAACAGCGGCAGGCGGCAGGTAGCGAGCGTGTGGGGGCAAGGCCCGACCACGGCGCGTACTTGCAAGGTCGCCAGCCGCCGCGGAGGCTGCAAGCACCCGCGCTGGGCCGCCGCCAGACACCGCGTGGTGGACAACCGCCAACGGCGACGCCCAAACACCTGCTAAGCGACCAGCCGCGTCTTCCAGACCACTGCTACTGCTGCTGTTCGGTATCAACATCCAGTATAAATTTCGTAGAGTGGCTAAGACCAGTACCGGCGGAAGGGGCGCAGGATCCATTCCTCCCGTGGTCACAAAAATAGGACTGAATCCTCCCGAGCCTGCAAGGGTATGGAAAAGGTCGGGACTGAATCAAAAATGTTCAAATGTTTGTTAAACTTATGGGACTTAACTACGGGGTCATCAGTCCCTAAACTTACAAACTACTTACGAACTACCTTATACTAAGGACGGCACAAATATACATGCCCGAGGGGGGATTCGAACCCCCGACCGTAGTGGCCGTGCAGACCGTGACTGGAGCGCCTCAGTCGCCGCGGGGACTGAATCCTCCCATAACCTGTTTAAGCAGGTAGTTGGTGGGGTCCGAGACCAAAGTGTGTGGCCAGATCTTTACGAATATTCCAGGCAAGCAAAGCTATTTAGCATATGTTCCAGTGTATGTTCCTACATTGTACAGTAAAGTAAGAGTGAGAATTAAACCCCAGTTAACTTCAGAGTCAGAGTAAACGTAGAGTAATATCACTTTGATTCTTACAATCTTAAGATTACGTTTTACTCGCAATTTATAAATCTGTGCAACATTTTCAGCAGTTGGTATACAAGTTTATTTGATACAGCGTCGAATTATAAACAGAAGACAAGGCAGGATATTTTTTTTTTTTTTTTTTTTTTCCAAAGGAAGAAGAAATTCTGCTTTCAACAGAAGGGTGAGACATGAGTCTCATTGAACTGGCTTGACTTAACGTGAGTAGAAGCAAATTATGAACATCTGTAGTTTCTAATAAAACTTGCCTTAATAGGAAATCGGAAAATAGGAAATACTCCTGTAAGACTTTGACGAATATTGTATGTATTATGAGCAATACTCTTAAATGTGATGCTGGGGCATAGTATGTAAGCGAACAGACTGCTATTTTTGCGACTCGGGTTCCATTCCCACTAGAAGCTCAATTTCATTTAATTAAATTTCTTGCAATATTAAAATTTTAATTATAAAATTATAAAAAGATTATCTTCAAATTTGGAGGTAATAAGTAGAAGAAGGTAACACGAGTAAAAAATTCTATTAATCAACGCCGAAACGTGGAAGAGATATAAGGAAGCATGAGGCCGTTGTGAACAAGTACAACGAAAACATTACAACAATGGGGAATGACAGTTGTATTCGCGTATTTTTCACAAAAATTTGTTTATTGCTAGTCGTACCTGGGTAAAAAGCTTCCAAAGTAAACATTCCATAAGACAACAACAACAACAACAAACTCACCAAATTCGTCAGCACGAATGATGTTACAACTTTGGAAGAAACGGTAGGAGCAGTAGAAAACTTACGCATAGAGACGAGATATATAATGCCAAACTTCAACACTTCTTATGTAATCAACACTGACCATACCAGATGACAGTATGAATCCACGCTGAACACTGGTTGGTGGGGGTGGGGGCTGGGGCCTGCTACCTGCAGGAGGCGCCACTGTGCGAGAATAGTTCGGGAGGATTCAGTCCTGTCCCTGCTCGCCTACCTGTCGTTGGGAGGATTCCGTCCTGCGCCCGGCGGAAGGGCAGGGCGAGCCGGGCGACCTCCCGGGACGCCAAATTTTAGGGGAGTTTGGGGGGCGCCAAAATCCTCGCTAAATTTATATTATTGTAAACAGTGAACTAAAAAATAACTTGTTCATACATTGTGTAGCAACATTAATTACTAACTCATGCCATAGGCTTCACTCTTTATAACAACACCGGTTTCTTCTTAAATCTCCTATAGAGGACATCCCTTCATCCTTCACCTTATTTTTCTATAAAAAAAATCTCCGCTGACAAAGCTAAAGGCTATTGTTGAGAGTTGGGAGTTTTGAGCAACAATAACACGCTCTGACAATTACAACTGCCGCGGTGCCGACAATTGCACTCCTTGCGACAAAGCTACAAACAATATTGAGTTCAATCAAAAAGAAATTAGTCCTGTTTGTACTGTCAAATGTCTCGTGAAAGAAAATTATAAATCAGAAGTCATGTACATGTAGTGCAGGCTTCATGTTGTGCGTGTTCTTCTTTTGTCTCCGGAATTTCGACTCTCAGTAGAAGAATCGTTGCGTTAATGTGTTCTTTATCAACGTGTCGGGAAAAAAGAAGCCTTCTGGAAATGTTTACAGAAAAAGAAGAGCACAATTAGCGGCTGGAAATAAGAAACAGGCAGCAGCATTAAAGAAATTCTTTCGTACTCCTGAAACAGACAATAATGGAAATGAAAACGTAGAACCAGGGAATGAGGAAACCAGCAAGAAATAAACAAATATTCCAGAAGATAACACAGTGTACAGATAAGAAGGCCTACATTACGTAACGTATTTTCGTTTTATTACGTTTAAATGTTCAAATGTCTGTAAATCTATCGGACCAAACTGCGTGGTCATCAGTCCGTAGCTGAGACATGTTACCAAAACGATAAGACTTTTACTCGTTAGATGTGTATTAACCAACTTTAATTGAAGACTTTGCGGAGAAAAAGGCACGAAAACTTAACTTTACTAGCTTTGTAAACAACTCAAAGGACAATTTGCATTAAAACTGTATAAAGCTATAAGATTATATTACTGGTTGTATTATTTGTATTACGAAATCTTTGCACAATGCTGTTACAAAATATATTTGTATATTCTTTTGTTCACATATGTGTTCTCTTTCGCAGTTAACAAGGTTGTTTATGTATATATAGGGTTACCATACGTCCTCTTTTTCCCGGACATGTCCTCTTTTTGAGGCAAGAAAATGTGTCCGGCCGGAATTTGTAAAATTCTACAGAAGTCCTCTTTTTTGGGTTTCGAGAAAGAAAATTGATTTTTGTGTCATTGGCGACAACGAGTTCGTTCGCACTGCCGCAACTATCACGCGCATACACACAGCGAAATTGCCGTTCAAATTTTCGCTCTCCGCATGGATCTGACAGCTGAAAACTATTCGGAACTTCTCTGCGGGGGAACCAGGCTGTCCATCCTGTATTCAACCAGTGTATTGTAAACACAGAGTAGGGAAAAGGCAGGAATATATTTAAAACAGAAAATATAAAAGCTATTCTATGTGTACAGTATAATTTCAAATATTTGAAACGCCTTACCTTTTGTCTGTACTTGTTGGAAAGCTCTTGAGAGAGATTTGATCGTCCTCCAAATATAATTGGTTCAAAGGTTAAAAAGACAAGAATGTGACTATTTAGTGTAGTGATTATAAATAAACTGTCAAGGTTCATATTGTTTTACAATAACCATACAAGGTTGCTGTTTTAGTTTGTAATAGTTCAACGTGATTCATTAATAATGTTGTAAATTACATTATGTTAACAATAAAGTGTCCTTTCTTACATGAACGGTCCTATTTTTGATGATGACCATATGGTAATCCTAAGTATATATGTGTAAATAAATGCTGTATCGCATCATCAATCTTAATTTTATATAAATCGTTGTTTCTTGAATCGTTCTGTAAATTTCTAATCAGTGACGTAGAATATTCTGTATGTTCATGTGTAAATAATTGTTTCGTATGTCGTTAACCAAAACTTACTCTGTGTATTTAACTGACAAAAAGCATAGCAAATTTAAAGTCAGCAATACCAATGGGTTGTAGGGGGCGCCATATGGATTCCTTGCCCGGGTGATATTTTCCCCTTCCGCCGGCCCTGTCTAAGACACTGGTTACAGCGCTCCCTGTGCCAACAAAAAGTCACCCCGTTTACAAGGGCTCCCAAAACCGGATTTCGTAAATCGATTTCCTTAATGCGCTTTTGGTTGGTCATGTAAACACTCCAAAATCGATTCTGGAAATCCGCTTCTCTAAAGCGGTTTTCCAGTTCCACAATCGATTTTCGTGCCCATGTAAACGCAACCGTTTTTGAAGCGTTCTTGGCTTGTCAGATTGTGTTTCCTCGTTTAGAATTTTCGACTCATATGGTTAAAGTAACATGTTTATCTGCTGTAGATCCTTCTGGACTTCTTTCAGGCCGGCCGCGGTGGCCGAGGTGACTGAGGCGCTCCAGTCCACGGTCTGCACGGCCACTACGGTCGGGGGTTCGTATCCCTCCTCGGGCATGGATATCTGTGCCGTCCTTAGGGGTAGCTAGTTCATAAGTAGTTTGTAACTTTAGGGACTGATGACGCCGTAGTTAAGTCCCATAAGCTATACAAACATTTGAACTTCTTTCAGCTATTCTCTGCCGAATGTTTTCTTTGTTATGATATCTAATAGTTTCTTTGCTATTATTAAAATCTGACATAATATCAGTTTGGAGTGCAACTGGAATAAATTATGTAATAGGGAATACAGTTGTATTTCCTATTACATAGTTTCTTTGCTGTTCTGGAGTCTTCCATCCTGTAGGATGTGTGTATAAAATTTGGCTCGGTCTTTTCTGATTTCATGTGTTACTGTGATGATCTTGCTACAGGGTTTGTTTTGTAGTCTCTTCATTCAAGCGCCGTTTTTGTTGATTGCACCGTAAATCTTCCTGAGAATTTTTCTTTCCTGCTTTTCTATTTCCCTTATGTTTGAATACAACAAACGACCATTGTTTCAGCTGCATAGATTGATTATGGAAAAACCACTGTTCTATAGTGCCTTAATTTTGCGTCTGTCGAAATATACTTCTTGTTATAATGTGTTCGTGTTTTCTTGTAGGCCTTCTGGAGCTTGGTCATTCTATGTTAATTGGCGATTCGATTTATCCTGAGGACTGTATAATTTCTGCGAGATATTTTAAATGGCAATTTTGTGCAATTTTACCATATTTTGTGTTTGCAGGGAATTTATTTTCTGGATGTCTTTTCCTATATTAGGGTTTTTCATAAGATATCTATGGTCCGTTTTTTCTTCTTCTTTTTTTTTTTTTTTTTTTTTTTTTTTTTTTTTTTTTTTTTTGTGAAATTTCATGTAGATTTTTCACAGCGTGAATCGCTTCTGTTGTGCTATTAGTAATAATTGCAGTATCGTCAGCGAAACAAAGCACTTGACTTTAATTCGGTTTTCCTTTTTGATACCAATTTGGATGCCCTTTACGTGAGGTTCCCATTTCCTCATGATCTGTTCTAGAGCAATACTGAAAAGAACTGGGGATAGTCCGTCCCCCTGGCGGATTCGACGGGTTCTGATACCTCGACCATGAATTTCACTTTGGGCGTTGCTCCTGTAAATGTCTATTCTGTGACTTTTCGTGCCTTTCGGTCGATCCCAAAATCTTCCATTATTTTAAAAAGGGCTTCACGGTCCACTGAAGTCGTTGAATGTAATTACTGTGTTTCTGCATTTCCTCATTTGTAATATCGTCTTTAAGCATTAGATATGGTCCGCACATGATCGTCCTTTTCTGAATCCGGCCTGGTATTCACCAATTAATATATCTGCTTGGGATTCTAACCTGTTTAACACCGCTTTGCAAACGATTTAGTAAGCGACTGGGAGGAGGGAAATTCCTCTGCAATTGTTGATGTCTGTCTTGTCGCCCTTTTTATGTAGCGGGTGAATTAGAGCGCATTTTCAATCCGCTGGTATTTGCTCCGTCATCCATATGTCTGACATTATGATATATGATGTAGTTTGTGCAGAAGATTAGGATTGTTTAGCTTCCAGACTTCAGCAATGATTCCATCTTCTCCAGGTGCTTTTCTACTGTTTGACTATCTCCATAATGTCTTCGCGATATACATATAATTTAAAAATAATAAAATGTCCAAATGTTTGTATTAAGAGACCAAATTACTGTCCCTAGATTACAAACTACTTACACTAAATAATCCTAACGACGGCACTCACTCACTCACTCACTCACACACACACACACACTCACACACACACACACACGCATGCCCACACACACACACATGCCCACACACATGCCCGAGAGAAGACTCGAAACTCCGGCGGGAGCAGCCCCGCAGTCCGTGGCGTAGTGCCCCAGAGCTCGTAATTCCCGCACTGCAATTGAAGGACTTTCCAAAAGTGAAATAAACGGACATTTAAGTTTTATTAGGTTGTCAGTTCATCAGTCCCAATTTGTTTACTCTTCAATTCACTTTGAAAATACCTGTGATTTCAATTAGTAAGTAACCAATAATAACGATTCACATTTTCCAAACAATAACCATTGTAGAACAATTTCCAGCATTGTGTGATGGTATAAACAACGTCACTACTTGGCAGATGAGAAGGTGTTCATGAGCACTTAAACTAATACCTTCAGTATGACATTGTGAGTAAAGAAATGGATTTAACAACCTAAAGTCTGCTTCCGTAGTCTAGTGGTAGGTTGTCACGCAGGGAGCGCGGGTTCGATTCCCCGTCAGGTCGGATATTTTCTTTGCTCGAGGACTGGGTATTGCGTCGTACTCATCATTATTTCGTTATCATTGACACGCAAGTTGCCGACACCGACAAGTCGTTTCCCTATGTATGTAAAACTCTTTTTGTTTAAGTCAAAATACTGAATTTACAATGTGGCTGATACATAAAAAAGTCATCTGTGTTAGATTTACAGGGTGAGTCGCGTAAAACTGCGGGGGCGATTGCACTTATCGACAAGCGGTTTTCTGCGAATCAAAGCAGACTTAAGGGCCCATACTTTGCTATATGCACAATAATCACAACGTTTATATTGACCGAGATAATGAGGCAAGTACATGTTTTTTAAATGGGACGAAACACTTTTTTTTAACATCATCCAAATGCTCTGGAAAGACGCTTATAGTTCAAAACATGATCAAATGTTTGTAAATCTATCGGACCAAAGTGGTCATCAGTCCGTAGCTTACGAACTACTTAAACCTAGGTAAACTAACCTACGGACAAACACACACACCCATGCACCAGGGAGGACTCGAACCTCCACGACAAACAACCGCGCGCTCCGCAGCGAGGTGCTTTAGACCGCTCGGCTACTCCACCGCGGCTGGGAAATATTGTAAGACTGAAGGTCGAGCGGTCGGAATCGGCTGCAGACTGCAAACACGCGCGACCCGCAGGCTTATTTGCCTTGCTCTAATGCAGCAAGAGCGGCCTACGCCACGTAGCTAAATCCTCATTCGCCCTCTTCACTATACACCATAGGGCCGCGGCGAAGTAGCCAAGCACATTAAGGCGCTAGGCTCCGATGCTCGAGGCCGTTGCCTGTCGGAGTTCGAAACCCCCTCGGGCATGAATGTTTATGTCGTCTTTAGTATAAGGTAGTTCATAAGTAGAATGTAAGTTCAGGGACTAATGACACCACAGCTAAGTCCCGTAAACTTCAGTAACATTTGAACATACAGTATAGGTAAAAGGTTTGCAAGTCACTTTTGTATTTAACTGTGGCACATGCTAGCATTTCAAATGGGGATTATAACTATTCGAAGTGCATGTACATTCCCAGGCTGAAATGAATAGTTATTGTGTGAACATATCAACCGCTTTGTCACGCAGTTTCTCATTTAAGCTTTGCCCGTTGCTGCTTATATGTCACACCTGACGGACAGTAAGCCGCTGATAATGTTATTTATGGAAGAGTCATGGGAAGCTCTTTACCGGGTGATGCCGGACTGTATCTTTGAGGTAACAAAGTGTCTGGTGTGAATCTACTGTTCCATAGATATAATTGGACATTATAATTAGAGAGACTACACATTTGATGAGATTATCATTTTATTCACAATCATATGCTGATCATCTCCCACCAAATAATACGACAGAAGGAAAAACCACTTGGAATACACATTCTCCACACACTTTGCATTATAATTCAAATGTTCAAAAGTCTGTAAATCGATCGGACCAAACTCCATGGTCATCAGTCCGTAGCTTACAAACTACTTAAACCTAGGTAAACTAACCTACGGACAAACACTCACACCCATGCCCCAGGGAGGACTCGAACCTCCACGGCGAGCAACCGCGCACTCCGCAGCGAGGTGCTTTAAACCGCTCGGCCACTCCACCGCGGCCATTATAATTGAAGGAAGTTACTGGTCAGTGATACATAGCTTTCAATAATGCACTGGTACCTTCTGATAACCTCTACAATTTATAGTTTTCTTAACAAAACATAGATTTTTACTTTACTTATGCATGTACTCAGACGAGTTACCCTCGACTGCAAGACACATTTGTAATCGACGTTCAAGAGAACGAGTAACAGATGAAAGACCAGTGGATGATATGGCGGAGCAAGCTGTGGCGATTCGACGGCGCATATCATCTAGCGTCGTTGGGACTTCGCGGTAGACCGAATCTTTCAGTGTTCCCCGCAAAAAGAAATCAAGGGGAATCAAATCGGGGGACCTGGCAGGCCAATGTACTGCAGCATTCCGTCCTATACAGCGCTCAGGAAATGTCTCGTCCCATATTTGACTTGAAACATGTAGGGAGTGAGCTGGGCAGCCGTCATACACAGGCGCTCGTTGAGTGGTAATCTCCTCTAGCAGAACGGGTAGAATGTTCCCAAGAAAGTCGCCATACATATTTCCATTTAATACTCCTGTAATGAAATAAGGTCTTACGATGTAATTTCCTACAATTCCGGACAACCCGTTTATGCTCCATGGCCTTTGGTGCTGTACGCAACGAAGCCAATGTTCTCACCTACCCACTAGTGCATATTACGTAAATTTACATTACCGTGATTAGTGAATGTTGCTTCACTGGTGAAGAGCACACGTTTGAAAAATGTATTATCTTCTCGCAGGCGTCGTAAAGCAAACCGACAAAATTCCGCCGCGGCGGGATAGCTGTGCGCACTAGGGCGCCGTGCTGCGGTGCGCGCGGCCGTTCGCCGTCGGGGGTTCAAGTCCCCTTCCACCCCCCCCCCCCCCCCCCCCGGGCATGGGTGTTTGTGTTGTTCTTAGGTTAGTTTACGTTAGTTTAGTTTGTAAGCTCCGAACTAATAACCACGCAGTTGAGTTCGGTACATTTACAAACAGTTGAACAAAATTCCAAACGACAGCCGCGGTGGAGTAGCCGAGCGGTCTAAAGCACCTCGCTGCGTAGCGTGCGGTTGCTCGCCGTGGAGGTTCGAGTCCTCCCTGGGGCATGGGTGTGTGTTTGTCCGTAGGTTAGTTTACCTAGGTTTAAGTAGTTTGTAAGCTACGGACTGATGACCACGCAGTTTGGTCCGATAGATTTACAGACATTTGATCCAAACGACATTCGAAATTACGTCCTTCGAGTGCCTGATGGAGGGAAAGGTGACATGGGTGGAATTTATGCCGCTGCAGAATGCGAATGACACACGTCTGGCTGAGCACACAACCCTCGGCAATACGTCTCTTGCCACTGTGAGGATCGATAAACGTCACAGCCAGAACAGCCTCTCCGTGTTCTCTGTCAGCCGCAGTCCTCTTCCTCCCCCTTTGTTTGCTGTTAGAGCTGCCTGTTCGCACTAGTGTAGTAATCATTCTTGCAATGGTCTGGCGAGTAGGATACCGACGATCAGGATACATATAACCTTGTACCGCAGTACAGTTTCGACAGCATTCCTACGACATTCGCCATACAGAAGCAACATATCTAACTTCTCCTGATTTGTGTACCTATCTGGAAGTAATGTTTCAGTAGCAACTACGCCTGGATAGTAGAAGCGCGTCCTACTAGTTCAAGTCGCACGACCTACTAGCTGTACGACGCGGCCTGCTTTCCGGGTCGGGCGGGGCGTGTTTACAATCTGCTGCCGATTCCGACCGTCTCTACCTTCAATCTTACAGATTAGATTAGTTGTTTCGTTCCATAGATCCGTGTTGAGGTGATCCTCGTGGATGTGGAACATGTCTTTTTTTATGTTGATAATATAATATTACTAACATAGGTTGTTGTTGTTATGGTCTTCAGTCCGGAGACTGGTATGATGCAGCTCTCCACAATACCCTATCCTGTGCAAGCCGTTTCATCTCCTCATAAGAACGACAACCTACATCCACTTGAATCTGTTTACTATACGCGTCTGTTGGTCTCCCTCTGCGATTTTTACCCCATACACTTCACTCCAATGCTAAATTTACGATACCTCGATGTCTAAGAATGTGTCCCACCAAGCGATCCCTTCTTTTAGTCAGAGTATGCCAAAAATTCCTTTTCTCACCAATTCTGTTCAGTACCTCTTCATTAGTTATGCGATCTACCCACCTAATCTTCAGCATTCTTCGGTAGCACCACATTTCAAAAGCCTCTACTCTCTTCCTGTCCGCACAGCTTATCGTCCATGTTTCACTCCCATACAAGGCAACACTCCACACAAATGCCTTCAGAAATGAGTTCTTTACACTTAAATTAATATTCGATGTTAGCAAATTTCTCTTTTCCAAAAATGCTTTTCTTCCCATTGCCATTCTGCATTTTATATTCTCTGTATTGCGACCGTCATTTGTTATTTTACTGCCCAAGTAACAAAACTCGTCTACCTCCTTTATTGCTTTGTTACCTAATCTAATTCCTTCAGCATCACCCGATTTTCTTAGACTGCACTCCATTACCCTAGTTTTTCTCTTGTTAATGTTCATCTAAATGCGCCTTTCAGCACACTGTCCATTCCGTTCAATTGCTCTTCCAGGTCCTTTGCTGTATCTGACAGAATTACTATGTCGTCGGCAAAACGCAATGTTTTTAATTCTTCCCCCTGTACTTTAATTCCTTCACCAAATTTCTCCTTGCTTTCCTTTATAGTTTGCTCAATGTACAAACTGAACAACATTGGAGAAAGGCTACAACTCCTGTCTTACTCCCTTCCCAACTGATGCTTCCCTTTCATGCCCTTCGAGTCTAATAACTGCGCTCTGGCTTTTGTACAAGTTATAAATAACTCTCCTTTCCCTATATTTTACCCCTGCTGACTTCAGAATTTGAAAGAGTGTATTCCAGTCAACATTGTCAAAAGCTTTCTCCAAATCTACAACAGCTAAAAATGTAGGTTTGCCTTTCCTTAATCTATCTTCTAAGATGAGACGTAAAGTGAGTATTGCCTCCCGGGTTCCTACGTTCCTCCTGAATCCAAACTGATCTTCCCCGACGTCAGCTTCTACCAGCTTTTCCAATCTCTTGTAGATAATTCGTCTTAAAATTTTGCAACTATGACTTATCAAACTGATGGTTCTGTAATTTGCACACCCGTCTGCGCCTGATTTCTTTGGAATGGGGATTATTACATTTTTCTTAAAGTCTGATGGTATTTCGCCTGTCTCATACATCCTGTCTCATACATCAAATAGTTTTGTCACGGTTAGCTCTCCCAGAGACTTTAGTAGCTCTGAAGGTATGTCATCTACTCCTGGGGCTTTGTACCGACCTTTCAGGGCTCTGTCAAATTCATGTCTCAGTATAGTATCTCCTATTTCATCTTGATGTTCCCTTGCTACAACATCGTCTCTAAGTTTATTTCCTTTGTAGAGCTGCTCTATTTACTTTTTCCACCTTGCAGCTTTCCTTTCTTTGCTGAGAACTGGTTTCCCATCTGAGATCTTGATATTCCTAGAGTTGCTTTTCTTGTCCCCAAATGTCTCTTTTATTTTCCTGTAGGCGGTATCTACTTTTCCCCTTCTTATACATTCTTCTGCAGATTTGCATTTGGCTTCCAGCCACTCCTGCTTAGCTATTTTGCACTTCCTGTCAATCTCATTTCTTAGTCGTCTGTACTCCATTTTGCCTGTTTCCTTTACTGCATTTTTATATTTTCTCCTTTCATCAATTAAATTTAGTATTTCCTGTGATATCCAAGGATTTTTTGTAGGTCTTGCCTTCACTATTTCATCTCTCAATGCTACCCATTCCTCTTCTACTGCTTTATTTCCCACTGTTTCTGTCAATTGATGCCTAAATCTCCCCTGAATTTCTCCAGAACTTCACGTTCCTTCAATTTATCTAAGTCCCATCTCCTTATTTTCCTACCTTTCTGCAGTTTTTTCAGCTTCAGCCTACAGTTCATGACTAACAAGTTATGGTCATAGTCTATATCTGCCCCTGAGTATGTCTTACACTTTATCACCTGGTTCCGGAATCTATGTTTTACCATTATAAAATCTATCTGATATCTTCCGATGTCTCCTGGTCTCTTCCACGTATACAACCTTCTTTTGTGATTCTTAAACCACGTGTTTGTTACGATTAAATCATGTTCCATGCAAAATTCTACCAGGCTATTTCCTCTTTCATTCCTTCTGCCTAGTCCATATTCACCTACTATTTTTCCTTCTCTTCCTTTTCCTACTACCGAATTCCAGTCTCCCATCACAATTAAGTTTTCCTATCCCTTAACTGTCTGAATAATATACTTTAGCTCCTCATATATTTCTTCGATCTCCTCATCATCGGCAGAGCTAGTTGGCATATAAACCTGTACTACTGTTGTCGGTTTTGGCTTTGTATCTATCTTGACAATGATAATGCGATCACTGTGCTGCTCATAGTAGTTTACCCGCATTCCTATTTTCTTATTCATTATCAGTCCTACTCCTGTGATACCCCCAACTGATTTTGTATTTATAATCCTGTACTCACCTGACCAGAAATCCTGTTCATCCTGCCACCGAACTTCACTAATCCCCAATATATCTAGCCTCAACCTTTCCATTTTCCTTTTTAAATTTTCTAATTTTCCTACCCGTTTAAGGGATCTAACATTCCACACTCCGATCCGTAGAATGCCAGTATTGTCTTTCCTGATGACAACATCTTCCTGAGTAGTCCCCGCCCGGAGATCCGATTGGGGGACTATTTTACCTCCGGAATATTTTACCCGAGAGGATGCCATCATCATATTTTCATACAGTAGAGCTGCATGTCCTCGGGAAATGTAACGGCTGTAGTTTCCCCTGGCTTTCAGCCGTTCGCAGTAACTGTGTGGCAAAGCCACATTAGGTGATGTTACAAGGCCAGCTCAGTCAATCATGCAGACTGTTGCCCCTGTAACTACTGAAAAGGCTGCTGCTCCTCTTCAGGAACCACACGTTTGTCTGGCCTCTCCACAGATACCCCTCCGCTGTGGTTGCACCTACGGTACGGCTATCTTTATCGTTGAGGCACGCAAGCCACCCCACCTCGGCAATGTCTGTGGTTCATGGCGATGGACTAACACAGGTACATACACTTTTTACAAGCTGATAATATAATAATACTAATAGTATGAATACAGATACATGCATCATTTGGTTCTATTTAAGAATTCGTCAGTGTAGTAGAAGGAGTTGGCCACTAGAAAGTCTTTTAGGCCTCTCTTTATCTGATCTTTATTTGTGGCTAAATTTTTTATGGTTCTTGGTAAATTATTGAAAATGTGTGTTCCTGAGTAGTGGACCCCTTTTCGAAATAAAGTAACTGCTTTTTAGTCGTTGTGTAGATCATTTTTGTTCCTTGCATTGTAGGTATGAAGCTGTTAGGTGGGAAAAGGGATATATTATTTATGATAAATTTCATTAAGGAATAAATATACTGAGAGGCAGTAGTTAATATACGCAGTTCTTTGAAGAGGCTTCTGTACGATGTCCACAAATAATACGTATTACGCGCTTTTGGACGCTGAAAACATGTGCTTGACTTGAAGAGTTACCTCAAAATATAATACCATATGACATTATGGAATGAAAGCAAGCAAGGTATGCAAGCTTTTTTATTTTTATGTCTCCTATGCCTGATACACTCGTATTGCAAATACAGATTGGTTAAGTCGTTTCGACTTTATGTGGTGTGCTCCTCCCAACTGAATTTATTACCAAACTGTGATCGCAGGAATTTAATACTGTCAACCTCTTCCATCTGCTCTTCTTCGTACTTTATGCATATACTGGATGGGAATCTCTTACATGTTCTGAACTGCATGAAGTGAGTCTTTACAAAGTTGAATGTCAATGATTTGGCTTTCAACTATTTATCAATGCTAATGAAAATATCATTAGCAGACCTTTGTAACAGTAAGCTCGACATTCTATTTATTGTAATACATGTATCATCTGCAAACAAAACGAACAATATTTCCCAGCGTCTTTTAAGCAAAGCTTGAATCACAATATCAACATGCGCATCACAATACGCGTCTTTCCAGAGCTTTCGAATAATGTTAAAAATAGTATAGCTTCCCATTAAAAAACATGTACTTGGCTCATTATCTCGGTCAATATAAACGTTGTGATTATTGTGCATATACCAAAGTATGTGCCACATAGTCTGCTATGATTCGCCAAGAACCGGTTGTCGATAAGTGCAACCACCCTTGGAGTAAAGGGGGTGTTACCTCTTACGCGACTCACCCTGTATGCCTGTGACAAAGGATCAATAATAATTTTGATGAGAAATTAACACGTTAAATACATACAACAATTTTTTAACTTGATAAAAATTAAGAGCATTTTGAAATGGGGTGGTAATATTAAGCAGGTTTAAAATAAATATTCAACACGGTCTTTTCAAATTTCTTGGGGTAGAATTGGCTTTCTTCCTATCTTTCATGTGTTAAAGTATTTAAATATGTATCCTTTCTATCCACCTTTCTAAAGGTGTAGCTTTTGGTATGCTGAAACATCTTGCTGTTTCATTTAGAGTTTCAGTGTACTCACGGCCATAAACAATGAGATACTGGTCTCTAGTGGCCTCTAGTGGCAGAAACAGAGCATTAAGATTGTGATAACTAAAGCTGTCGCCAGATGACATTACTAGTCTTCAAATACGACAGTGTTCCATGCGATCAACTTTTGTATTCCCGAGTCTGCCGCTGTGTGTTGAAACAGGGAAAGACTATGTACTTCAACTCTTCGTCGTTATGAAAACAGGAATTTTTTGACGCGCAAGAAAAGATGGAAACCGGTGGCAGCAAGATCAGGGCTTTATGCTGGGTGATTGGACAGCTCCGAGCGGAACTTGTGCAAAACAGAAGCTGTGCGCCGAGTCGTACGGGGAGAGCATTGTCGTGGAGCAGCGCAACTCTGCAATGAGCAGTCCTCGCCTCTGGTTCTGTACAGTACATCCACTGGTCATCGTTCTGACATCGACGAAGAGTTGAAAACACTATCACAAGCTAGTTCCATTCACAGACGGCAGGCTTCTACGCTACAGGGACGCAAAAGTTAATCCTACGACATAATGTATAAATTCTTTTGGCGATTACGTCGAAAAATGGCTCAAACATTTGTCTACCTGTTCCCAATAGAGATGTTGATGCAACTAAGTTGTCTTTGTTTTAAAATAATGTTATTGTGGTCTGCAGTCCGGAGAATGGTCTGATGCAGCTCTCCACCCTACTCTATCCTGAGAAAGCCTCTTCATGTCCTCTTAAGAACTTCACCATACATCCATTTCAAAAAATGTTCAAATGTTTGTAGAGTATATGGGACTTAACTACGGGGTCATCAGTCCCTAAACTTACAAACTACTTATGAACTACTTACAACTAAGGACGGCACAAATATTCATGCCCGAGGGGGGATTCGAACCCCCGACCGTAGTGGCCGTGTAGACCGTGACTGGAGCGCCTCAGTCTCCTCGGCCACCCCGGCCGGCTACATTCATTTAAATCTGTTTACTCTATTCATCACTTGGTCTACCTTTGCGATTTTTACCGCACACACTGCCCTCGAATACTAAATTCACGATTCATTGATGTCTAGGAATGTGTCTCACCAAAAATCCCTTCTTTTACTCAAGGTACGCCAGAAATTCCTTTTCTTCCCAATTCTGTTCAATTCCTCCTCATTAGTTACGCGATCCACCCACCTAATCCTCAACGTTCGTCTCTAACACCACATTTCAAAAGCCTCTATCCTCTTACTGTGTATCGTTCATGTTTTGAATCCCATACAAGGCAACATCCACACAAAATCTTTCAGTAAGGACTTCCTTACGCTTAAATTAATATTCGATGTCAACAAATTTCTCTTTTTTCAAAAACACTTTTCTTCGCATAGCTATTCTGCATTTTATATCCTCTGTAGCCGGCCGCGGTGGCCGAGGGGACTGAGGCGCTTCAGTCACAGTCTTCACGGCCACTACGCTCGGGGGTTCGAATCCCCCCTCGGGCATGCCGTCCTTAGGATAAGCTAGTTGATACGTAGTTTGTAAGTTTAGGGACTAATGACCCCGTAGTTAAGTCCCATAAGCTTAACAAACATTTGAACATTTTTTTTATCCTCTGTACTGCGACCATCGTGTGTTATTTTACTGCCCAAGTACAAAAACTCATCTACCACATTTATTGTTTATTGTTTCGTTACCTAATCTAATTCCTTCAGCATCACCTCATTTTGGTAGACTGCACTCCATTACCCTTGTTTTGCTCTCGTTAATGTCTATCTTATAAGCACCTTTCAACACACACTCCATTCCGTTCAACTTCTCTTCCAGGTCGTTTGCTGTCTCTGACGGAATGAAAATGTCATCGGCAAAACGCAATGTTTTTATTTCTTCACCCTGAACTTTAATTCCTTCTCAGAATTTCTGCATGCTTTCCTGTATAGCTTGCTGAGTGTACAAGTTGAATAACATTGGAGAATGGCTACAACCCTGTCTTACTCCCTTCCCAACATCTGTATCCCTTCCATGCCCTTCAACTGTGATAACTGCTGTCTGGTTTTCGTACAAGTTGTAAATAACCCTCCGTTACCTATATTTTACTCATACTGATTTCAAAATTTTAAAAGAGTCTATTCCAAACAACATTGTCAAAAGCTTTTTCTCCAAATCTACAAAATCTAGAAATGTAGGTTTGCCTTTCCTTATAATAAGAAGACGACTTATTTCATGGACGCGGATCATACCAACTCCGCGGTGTTGATCGTACGAGATACGCTTGATCCTTATACAAACGGAATGCTAAATAACGGTACAGTACTATCGAGACTTGTTCGGCCTTGTACGGCTCATCTGTTTCTGCAGTATCAGACCCGCTAGAATTCCTGAGCACTTGACACAGCCATCGATCTCGGCGTGTGTTGACAGGCGCGGCACGTTCCCCGCGCTAGGCGCATTCCTGCGCGGTGTAGTCGAGGGTTGCGCAGGTGGGGCCCGCTTGTGTGTGCCGTCACGTTCCGCGGGCAGAACACGGAACCACCGTCAGCCCTGGCTGGAAGTGGATCGCGTGTCAAGGCCGCCCCTGCGGGATTCCAGCGGCGCCCACCACTGCTGCTGGAGCTGGAGGAATGCCCCGCGTGCTTCTGGGGGCCTTCCATTCCTGGCAGCTCTGACAGGTGCCAGCAGCAGCTAGCTGCAGCACCAGCCGCCTCCACGGCTAACGCCTCCGCTCACTCCTAGCTTGCCTAGGACCCAGCAAACGCACGTACGTTCCTCCTGGTGTACAACAATCATAGAAGAAGGTGTTGGTTGTTTTAAGGGGACTAAACAGCTAGGTTATCAGTCCCATAGAAGAAGTGATCCAACCGAATAAGGGAAATTATGGGAAAAAATGGTGTGCTCTCAAAAACTTGCAGAGGTTGGGCGGAAGTGCAGTGGCGTCTTCTGATGTCGATCTTAAGGCGTTGAAAAAATCTATAAAATGCTTAGCCGTCTTTTAGTCAGAATCAGAGGAAGCTCATTTGTGAGACTAAACTTGGCGTCTGTTCCGAAAGAACAGACGTCGCTTCTGATCCTGCTGTTATTATTTAATATTCACAGAAGCCCTTACTCTTACGGGAATTAGTTTCATAACTACGAGTTTGAGTACTGTGGGCAGGGCGAAGCTGGGATTTGTATCTGACGGTAGGCCTGCTTAGGTAGTCCTTGCAGGTGCGGTGATCACTGTGTCCCCAGTGGTGTAGGGGTCAGCGCAACTGCCTAGAAAGCAGGAGACCCGGGCTCGAATCCCGGCTGGATGCACATTTTCAGCTCTGCCCAATCGCAGTTGATGTCATATATTCTGTGAATATTAAACAACATTAAATGGTCGGGGTTAGCCGATCACGTGACCCAGTCCAGGTCGAAAACTGCGGCACAAAGTGGTCACGAAAAAAAAAAAAAAAAAAAAAAAAAAAAAAAAAAAAAAAAAAAAAAAAAATCAAATGTTTGTAAATCTAAAGGACTTAACGGCTGCGGTTATCAGTCCCTGGGCTTACAAACTAATTAAGCAAATTTATGTTAAGGACAACACACACACACACACACACACACACACACACACACACACACACAGATGCCCGAGCCAGGACTCAAACCTGCACCCGCACCTTAGAATGCTCGACCACTCCAACGCGACTCACGGAGGAAAAAAACAACATTCATAACTAAACTATATGAACGCGACGATGTTTACATTCTTGGAGACTGTGTGAAGAACAATGAGTTTAACTAAGAAAACCGCCTATCAGACCTATTTAGTGCACTAAAGCAGACCATCGCTGAATCTTTATACAGGGTGAATCTAAATTCGCGTACTCGGGCTTCGCAGCGCGATTCCTCACATGCTAGCCATAAAAAATATATTTCACAAAATTTCGTCCTGCGCATATTTCCGGTAGTAAATGGGACACCGAAGATTGAGATGTGTGTGTGTGTGTGTGTGTGTGTGTGTGTGTGTCATACGTCGTGTCAGAATTATACTAATGCATCAACGAACTTCTAGGGGATGAGACAGGTGTCTTGAGGAACAAAATGAGCATAGAAACCCATGCTCGGAAACGCCATTCAACGGCGCCACGGAGAGTCCAAGTTACAGGCACCAGCAACTGCCGCTAGACATTCAGCGTCACTGGATGACGTTTCCGGACATGGGTTTCTATGCTCACTTTGTTCCTCAACTTATTCCTCAAGACACCTCTCACATCCCCTAGAAGTTTGTTGGTGTATTAGTGTAATGCTGAAACACACTGACGTATGGGAAAAACATCCATCTAAGCCGCGATGGAGTAGCCGAGCGGTCTAAAGCACCTCGCTGCGGAGGTTCGAGTCCTCCCTGGGGCATATGTGTGTGTTTGTCCGTAGGTTAGTTTACCTAGGTTTAAGTAGTTTTTAAGCTACGGACTGATGACCACGCAGTTTGGTCCGATAGATTTACAGACATTTCAGACACACCCATCTTAATCTTCGACGTCCATTTACTGCCGGAAATAAGCGCCGGACGAAATTTTGTGAGATACATTTTTTTTTTTATTGCTAGCACGTGAGGAATAGCGCTGCGAAGCCCGAGTGCGCGAATTTACATTCATCCTGTATATAAAGCAGAGTATGCATATGTTTGTTTGTGTGTACGTGTTGGATACAAATCTACAGTTTTGTTCCAATCTTTATGAAATTTTGAACGCGTAAGCCTCAATCTAAGAGGACGGTCGCCGTAAGTGTAACAATCATGTACGATACATAGTTCACGAGATATGACGTCATAAACAATGAGATGCACGAAAAACTGCTGCATTTAGTGACAATGTTGCTCATTTTCTCCTAAACCACTGGGCCGATTTCAACCAAATTTAGTACACACATTCCTTGCTACGAGGTAACAATTACTGCAGGGATAATAATCACATACGACACGTGGTTCAGAAGATATGACGTCATAAACAATACGGATCGCAAAAACTGTCACATTGTAAGAGTACACCTGTCGCTGTATCTTACAGTTTGATTTAACGTAATGTAAATATTGTCTTAAATTTGTTCAAGTATTTTCATTTCTTGTATGCTAGATATATTTCTTATGTAACGTCATTTCCTATATTGAATCATTTAGTGTAAATATGTACTGTATGTGTAAAACCGCATGAATGCACGGACTGTAAGTTGGCAATGCGCCAGGGAAAATATTGAACCTGTTGTAAAGACTGTCTTTGGCACAGAAGTAGTAGCTGTGAGTGTCGCGCTGCTGAAGCAGTCGCGGAGCGGACTCGCCAAAGTAAACACATAAATGTTTTGTTGATGGTGCAGAGGCACGGTAGGCGCAGTGTGGCGCGAGTTCAATGCAATTGCAGTAAGCCTGAGAGGCGTACATACTCGAAAGTGATCAGTGTAATGTTTTTTCATGTGTGCAAAAAAGGTAGTTGTTTTGTTATCAAGTCTATTGTCACCGAGAGTGATCGTTGCTGTAATTACGGAGATTAGAAGGTGTATCGAGGTGATATCAATACATGGAGATTTCAGCCAGACTAGCTGAACAAAGAGTTGTCGATAAAAATATTTTGAACCATCAGTAAGAGTACCTATTGTAATCATATCTGTCTTGTATGAACTTTACGACGAAGACGACGAAAACAGATGAGTACTTTTGTAACATTTTATTTTGTATGCATGTAAATGTAGTGTCAACCCAATCAGAATTTTGGTTCAATTATATATGACTTATTTTGAAACCAGTCTTAATTTTGTAAGTAGTTGTAGTCACCCCATTATCACCATTATTAGATTATGTTGATTATGCAAGCCTGTACATTGACTTACAAGTTCAATCATTTATCAAAGTAATTACGATCAGGTTTAAAGAAATTGCCTGACGAGTTAAAGAATTGCAAAACGTGTTACATCCACAGAGACTAGTAATTAATGTGCAGTGCTGTTCTAAGTTTTACAATCAATTATTATGCCAAAGCTTTTAACTTGCAAGAGAGTTTGCACGTAAAGTTGGTTTCATTTATATAGAAAATAACCAGGCTAACAGTAGTCAAAGTATTATAGTTGATTAACCAGACTTGACGAAAGTAATTTTTATGAAATACGTTAAATGCCAGACTCTGCTCAGCCAGTTACACGCGTGCTCTACCCAGGCCCTGGAACCAATTAGCTAAAAAAAAAAAAAAAAAAAAAAAAAAAAAAAAAAAAAAAAAAAAAAAAAAAAAAAAAAAAAAAAATACTTCACGTAAAGTTTTATAAGGAACTTGAATGCTGTAAACAATATTATCAAAATTATTGGGAACTTTGACTGTAGTATTTGTGAAGCTCATTGCACCACGGAGTTTCACAGTACTGAGCTATTGTCATTGCAATCAGAGTCTATCAGCCATTACGATTTTGATTATAACACGAACACGCCATCACCACTACATGAATTCTGACATATTTATTAGTGAAGTTGTGCTGTTAGTGAATCGTAAGAGGTGCTAGTTGGAGGCTGCAGTCAATGCTAAGTCAGATAGGGCCAAGCTTAATTAATTACCACAGTGACTCTTTCAAGTTAATTAATATCAATTTATTTATTTATTTATTTTTATTCAAAATTTTAACTTTCACTGCGAAAGAGTTGTTGCAACCCATCAGTTGTGATTTGCTGCAACATTCAATAACGAAATTATTATTACTACAGCTTATCAATAGGCATTATGATTTTTTTTTTTTTTTTTTTTTTTTTTTTACGACCTTCAACAGGCCATCTTTTACAACATAATGCGGCGAGACTTTATAGATACGCTATATGAGAGTGTGAAAGTACTTAGCGACTTCCAACAAACATTAAACATAATTTCAAACCTTTATTAAACTTTTTCTCGCTAACAACCATACCAAAATGGTTAAAGGAAAAGTTTCTCGCTTGCAAGTTTTCAGCTGTTTATGGAGTAAAACTACGGAATTCGGTATGACGTTACAATTTATAATTCGTACACTATAAACTGCAGCCGCAGAGGATTTTACTGACAGTATACACACATATAGTTGAATGTACCTTCTAAATTGTATCAAAGTACAACACGTAGTTCATGAGATACATGCACATAAACATGGAAAACCGCCCCATCACGCACAAAGTCTTAATCTAATACTTCTGTACTAGTAATTGTATTCCCAAGAGATTTTAAGACATACAGCCCTTATACAAATAAATATATACCTGGAAAATGGCAGAAATAAATAAATAAATAAATACCCCGGCAACGCCGGATTTTCAGCTAGTGTTTATTTGTGTGTCTGATACTGTGTACGTATTGGATACAAATCTACAGTTTTGTTCCAATCTTAATGAAATTTGGCACACGTGACCTTCAAAGCAAGGCAACGCCGGATTTTCAGCTAGTGTTTATTTGTGTGTCTGATACTGTGTACGTATTGGATACAAATCTACAGTTTTGTTCTAATCTTAATGAAATTTGGCACACGTGACCTTCAAAGTAAGAGGACGGTCACCGTAACTGCGTGGATCACGCACAACATGCAGTTCAGGATATATGACGTCATAAACAATAGGAATCGTAAGAAACTGCCACATCATGCGATGAGACTTTATATGTGAATGAGAGTACTTAGCGACATACAACAAACTTTAAATATATATTTAAAAACCTTTATTGCACTTTTTCTCGCTAAGAAACCACATCAAAGTGACGAAAGGAAAAAAGAAATTATCGCTTACTACTTTTCTACTGTTCATGGAGTAAAAGTACTGAATTCGGTATTTCAACGTATAATTTATACACTACAAATTGTACTCGCAGGAAATTTTACAGACAGTAAACGCACATATAGCTGAATGCGCTGTACCTTCACAGTACGACACACAGTTCGTCAGATATCGGGACATAAAAAATAACGTTTTTGGAAAACCGCCCCGTCAAACATCTGCTTTTAATCTATTCATTCTTTATTAGTGACTGTATTCCCAACAGGTTTTACAGACATACAGTACTTATACAAATGAATGAATACCTGCAAAATTATACAAGTGTACAACACATAATTCATTAAATACCAGATTATACATACTACGGTGGGTAAAAACCTTACACGTCATGCACCACGTTGTAATCTACTTCTTATTTATTAATAAGTCACTCCTGTATCCCATTCAGCTTAAGGAAATTCCTGAAAGCTGACAGTGCTGTTGACAGCTTTGGACTGTGAAGCGCTCATGGTTGTAGGTGGAAGTAATAGACTTCTGTAGAGTTTCGAGGAAAGGAAGCGGATGTTTGTATAGCTTATGGGACTTTACTACGGGGTCATTAGTCCCTAAACTTACAAACTGCTTATGAACTAACTAATGCTAAGGACGGCACAAATATCCATGCCCGAGGGGGGATTCGAACCCCCGACCGTAGTGGCCGTGCAGACCGTGACTGGAGCGCCTCAGTCCCCTCGGCCACCGGGGCCGGCGATGAAATAGTGCACATCCAACGAATGTCCAATAATTCGGACATATCTACCTTTTATCTTCAAGAGACTGCAGTTTCCACTGAGAATTGCATTTTATATTACCATTAATAAATCACAGCACAATATATTAAATACTGCAGAGTGGATTTCACATCTCCATATTTCTTACTCGGAAAACTGAATGTCTCTTGCTCAGGGGTCAGCTTACCAAAGAATTTATTCGTATTAGATCAACAAATAGTAACCATAAATATTGTTTATGGTCATGTTTGGAATCAAATGAATGAATTAATGTTACATATCATTTGTATTTTGGAGACTACCTTTCTTCGTTTGCATGCTGCACTCAAAACTTTGTTCATTCTACAAGACAGCCTTATTTCTTATTATATTCTCCGATAAATGTAACATGCTCTTAGAAAAAAGAGGAGGTGGACAGAGAGAGAAGGGATACTAGAAGTACAAGTGAAGGTTTAAATAAATAAATACCCGGGCAACACCGGGCAACTAGCTAGTAATTAATAAAATAATACTAAGACCAAACAGTTTGCACGACAGTTGAACCTACAGTATAAACTCTTATTTGACCTACTAAACTATAATCGAATAATGTGTATCGAGTACACGCTCGGTAAGTATACATAAATAAAACGAAGTAAATAAAAACAAAACAAACCTGCACAGACACCGTAGTGTGTGCGACCACTTTAGACTATGAAAATTACACTCCTGACCAAAAGAAGAAATCGCTTGGTAGGACACATTCTTAGACATCGAGGAATCGTAAATTTAGCATTGGAGGGAAGTGTGTGGGGTAAAAATCGCAGAGGGAGACGAAGAGACGCGTATAGTAAGCAGATTCAAGTGGATGTGGGTTGCCGTTCTTATGAGGAGATGAAAAGGCTTGCTCAGGATAGAGTAGGGTGGAGAGCTGCATCAAACCAGTCTCCGGACTGAAGACCATAACAACAACAACGGCCATTAAAATTGCTACACCACGAAAATGACGTGCTGCAAACGCGACATTTAACCGACAGGACGATGTGATATGCAAATGATTAGCTTTCCAGAACATTCACACAAGGCTGGGGTCGGTGGCGACACCTACAACGTGCTGACATGAGGAAAGTTTCCAACCGATTTCTCATATACAAACAGCAGTTGATCGGCGTTACCTGGTGAAACGTTGTTGTGATGCCTCGTGTAAGGAGGAGAAATGCATACCATCACGTTTCCGACTTTGATAAAGGTCGAATTGTAACCTATCGCGACTGCGGTTTATCGTATCACGACATTGCTGCTCGCGTTCGTCGCGATCCAATGACTGTTAGCAGAATATGGAATCGATGGGTTCAGGAGGGCTGGATCCCAACGGCCTCGTATCACTAGCAGTCGAGATAAAAGGCATCTTATCCGCATGGCTGTAACGGATCATGCAGCCACGTCTCGATCTTTGAGTCAACAAATGGGGACGTTTGCCATGTCAATAACTATCTGCACGAAAAGTTCGACGACGTCTGCAGCAGCATGGACTATCAGCTCGGTGACCATGGCTGCGGTTACCTTTGACGCTGCATCACAGACAGGAGCGCCTCCGATGGTGTACGCAACGACGAACCTGTGTGCACGATTGGCAAACGTCATTTTTTCGGATGAATCCAGGTTCTGTTTACAGCATCATGATGGTCGTATCCGTATTTGGCGACATAACAGTGAACGCACATTGGATGCGTGTATTCATCATCGCCATAGTGGCGTTTCACCCGACGTGATGGTATGGCGTGCCATTGGTTACACGTGTCGGTCACCTCTTGTTCGCATCTACGGCACTTTGAACAGTGGCCGTTACATTTCAGATGTGTTACGACCCGTGGCTCTGCCCTTCATTCGAATGCTGCGAAACTCTGCATGGGCATCTGTACCTGTACACGCCATCCAAGCTCTGTTTGAATCAATGCGCAGGCGTAGCAACGCCGTTATTACGGCCAGAGGTAGTTGTTCTGGGTACTGATTTCTCAGGATCTATGCACCCAAATTGCTTGAAAATGTAATCACATGTCAGTTCTAATAAAATATATTTGTCCAATGAATACCCGTTTATCATCTGCATTTCTTCTTGATGTAGCAATTTTAATGGCCAGTAGTGTAATTGTATTTGGTGGGCGCTACATATTGTAATATTATACTATAACATAATAATTATTCAACCTAAATACCATCCACTTTCTAAAGCATGTCACTTGAAAATGGCAGTTTAAACTGAAACGGGACCGTTTTGTTCGAATAAATAACATTAAATAGTGGCGATTTAGCTAATTACTACGCTGCTGGCCCTATGGAATATAAAATTTGGATGATATTTCAGAAACGTATTGAAACCGGAAGCGACAATAGACATACTGGGACTCTGATGCACTTTCGACTTCCACGGCGACCCATAATGACACCATTCGTTGGATTACCGTTTCAGTTTTGGGTCGTACGATGTGGTACATGTCTGATCCAGTAATACGATACGGCGTAAGAAAGCTTGCCCTTCACCGTCATTGCGCTCCAAATGCGTCTGAGCAGCGTCGTATCGCATCCATTTCTGCATTTCTGTCAGTTCATACGGAACCCATCGTGATGCAATTTTTCGTGTGCTCAGGAGTTCCTTCAGGATGCGCTAGACCGCTCGCTCACAAGTGACTGTGTTTCCCTCGATTGTGGGTACGCCGCTGACGTGGGACGGGCGAGTCCATTTGTAGGTAGGTATGTGAACAACGTGTTCTATCACCAAACGTAGTAGATTCCACTGCATAGTGTCTCCACAGCAGTGTTGCCTTTATTTAAGTTCCAACCCTCCTAGCTTATAACTGGCGCGAAAGTGCACACGCCACAGTTGTTAATTGTAATCCACATTGTCGAGGTCTGACGCTGACGCACATTTCAGGGCGGATGCACACGAGAACCGGCCACATGGCAGGTGAAAAGGGCCTGCTGCGAGCCATGGAGCACAGTGGTCGAAGTAGGACGTATGTGTGTGTGTGTGGGGGGGGGGGGGGGGGCTACGCCTCGTGCTTGGTAATCCATGTTAAGCCCATTTGGCTAGGGTGCTGAAGGGGTTTAGCGCAACTGCTTTGTGAACAGGAGGGCCCGGGTTCGAACCACAACCCCGTTACCAATTTTTCGAATAGTGAAATAAATTGCAATTTCCAATTAGTTGTGGCTTCACTGTACTAGGTTTAGATGGAATACCAAAGTGCGGCCGGGATTCGAACGCGGGATCTCCTGCTTACTAGGCAGGCGCCTTGACCACTTCGCCACCGAGAACACAGTAACCAGCCCAGCTGCAGAGGACTCTTCCCTGCACGTCTCCCGCCATACCCAAATCTCCATTCGCCATGCTGTCACTTTTCTATTACCACTTTAGTATTCCATTTATACCTAGTACAATGAAGCCATAACATCGCAAATTGTGATTTATTTCATTAATTGAACGCTGTAACGTCGTCAAAAATATAACTGTACACAAGATGACGACGACTGACGACGACTAATTGTGTCTCGATACCTCATGGTCTGTTCTCCCTGATGCGGAAATACAGTATTGTGGTTGCGAGCAGTACAGAACAAATAGGCTGTGGTAATAGGAAAGCGACAGCGTGTCGAATGGAGATTTGGCTGTGGCAGGAGACGTGCAGGGGGGCTGGTCACTGTGTCCTCGGTGGCGGAGTGGTCAACGCGTCTGCCTAGTAAGCAGGAGATCCTGGGTTCGGAAAAAAAAAATCCCGGCCGGGCAGAAATTTTTATTCGCCGCAGTTTGGTATTCCATCTAAACCTAGTACAGTGAAGCCGTAACTGACCGCAAATTGCGATTTATTTCATTAATTGAACGCTGTAACGTGGTCAAAAATATATAATTTTTCGAATGTTCATATGATTCACCGGCAGGTGAGAGCAGATAATCCACCGTTAATATCTAGACCGCGGCGTGTCAGTGAGCGGGTCGGCGTCAGTTAGGCGACTGCGGTGCGCCTGATACGGACAGCGGAGGACGGCCGGCGACCGCAGAGTGGCGAGGCCGGCGGCTGCGGCTGCGGTTGCTGCTGGAAGCGATCCCGGCACCGTTCTGCGTCTGCAGCCCCGGCGGCCTTACAAGGCTGACCCGCTTACCAGCGACGCGGTCGCCGGTCACCGCTGACACTCGATAACTGCCAACGAGATCACCCTGACAGACCACAACAAAATTCCCTGTCTAGCTCATTGTTATTGATGTCAAAGAACAGACACAAAACCAATAGACGATTCGAAGTATCCGGACACCAGCCTCAAAATGGCTTTCAAGTTAGTGGCGTCCTCCATCAGTAATACTGGAATTCAGGATGGTGGTAGCCCAACCTTAGCGTTGATGACAGCTTCCACTCTCGGAGGCATACGTTTACTCAGCTTTCTTCGGAAATGGTAGCCCATTCTTCACGGTGAGATGCACTACGGAGAGGTATCGATGTAGGTCTGTGAGGCCTGACACGAAGTTCGCATGCCAAAACATCCCAGGATGTTCTATCAAATGTTTCAAATGTTTGTATAGTCTATCGGACTTAACTACGGGGTCATCAGTCCATAAACTTACAAACTACTTATGAACTACTTACTAACTAGGACGGTACAAATATCCATGCCCGCATGCCAAAACATCCCAGGATGTTCTATCAAATGTTTCAAATGTTTGTATAGTCTATCGGACTTAACTACGGGGTCATCAGTCCCTAAACTTACAAACTACTTATGAACTACTTACTAACTAGGACGGTACCAATATCCATGCCCGAGGGGGGAATTCGAACCCCCTACCGTAGTGGCCGTGCAGACCGTGACTGAAGCGCCTTAGTCCCCTCGGCCACCGCGGCCGGCCAGGATGTTCTATAGATATTCGAATGATGTTCTATAGTATTCACGTCAGGACTCTATGCAGGCCAGTCCATTACATGGAAGTTATTGCTCTGCTACAGGCAGTGCAATACGAAAAGGTGGTCGATCGTGTAGAGAGATGCAATTACCATCCCGAATTGATCTTCAACAGTGAGAAGCGAGAATGTGCTTGAAACATCAATGTAGGCCTGTGCTGTGATAGAGCCACGCAACCGGCCGCGGTGGCCGAGGGTACTGAGGCGCTCCAGTCGCGGTCTGCACGCCCTCTACGGTCGGGGGTTCGAATCCCCCTCGGGCATGGATATTTGTGCCGTCCTTAGTGTTAGCTAGTTCGTAAGTAGTTTGTAAGTTTAGGGACTGATGACCCCGTAGTTAAGTCCCATAAGCTATACAAACATTTGAATTTTTTTAGAGCCACGCAAAACAAAGAGGGGTGCCAGAACCCTCTAAGAAAAACACGACCACACCATAACACCACCGCCTCCGAATTTTACTGTTGGCACTACACAGATGACGTTCCCCGGGCGTTTGCCATATCCATACCCTGACACCGTGTCACCACATTGCGCACCGTGATTCATCAGCCCACACAACGTCTTTCCACAGTTCAATCGTCCAATGTTTACGCTCCTTACACCAAGAGAGGTGTAAATTTGGCACTGACCTGCGTAATGTGTGGCTTATGGGCAGCCGCTCGACCATCAAATCCAAGTTTTCTCACCCACCGCATAAATATCATAGTGTTTGGAGTGGATCCTGATGCAGTTTGGAATTCCTGTGTGGTGATCTAGATAGATGCCTTACCTTAAAAACATCCGAATACTCTACATCAACCGAAAAATAGATTGCTGTAAACTTCTGGTCTACCTCATCCTCGCCAATCCTGGGCCTCTGCCACTCCTTCACTTCATCTGCACACTCTCCACATGCATTCCCAGGGTAATTTCCGCCACCTCCCTCTCCTGGATGACGCCATCTGTCCGAAAATTTATCCCTTCTACCAACCTGTGGATGCAACGCCCCCCTCCCCTCCTCACCTATTCCTTTCCCCCCACTTGGCTATTCCCCTCCCAACCCTGCAGTCCCTACGCTCCCATCCCACCCCCTCCTCCCCGTACTCCAACTCTTTCTACCCTACCACCTCCCTTTCCCTGTGAGGTCCTCAGTACTGTCGTTTTAAACGAGTGCTTTATTCAGGGCCTATGTATCCAGTGCATCAGTTTGATTTTAATCAGTCCGTCCACCCTTCACAAAAAAGTGTCGCAAACCGTATCTTTTATCCGTGGTACCAAGTTTTTAACTGGCTACATGTTTTATCATCTGCGTACTCCGTGTTCGTCAACAACTTTGGTTGGCAATATTTTAATACTCCATTGTTTTAACCTCATGTCAGTGTTTTTATGTTCATCATGTTCATTGTTTTTACCTTTCCCTCGGCTGAAGATCAGTGCTCAAGCTGCTGGCAGTTGGCTGTATAGTTGGAAAAAAATGACAATAAAGGAAAAAAACTAGAATATAATGAGAAATTAAAAACTGTCTCAAGAACTAAACATTATTTTAATATGGAAAACAGCCAAGATCGCTTATAATCTTTATTCAGATGACCGGTTTATGGAGAATAGAAACCATTCGTTGGATCTTTGTGATATGGTGCATGAAATGAAAGATTCGATGATGGCATATTAATGTGCTGAAACCAATCGTCTCTATAAAGATTCTAAGCGATCATGGTTTTTTACACAACAATGTAATTGAACAGATCGCCCCCAAAGTATCATAATTTTTTTAGCTAAATATTAATTGACATAAACATAATCTTTTGCTCTTAACAGTTGGGTATCAAACGACTATTAGTTTGTATAATCATAACGAAATTTTAATTTATCTGCACAAGAGAAACGTAAATTTAAGTATTTGCTTGTACCAAAATGAAATAAAACGAACAGCTAAGTTCGTAACTCCTATTTCGTAAGGTAACTTCATGCTTCATACAGAGGAGAATATTTGCTGAATAGGCATGAACCTAGACTTGTCAAAAGATTAATATAAGTAAATGAGAGCTGGAAGGATAGGTAAAGTATCTCTCGCAACTAATAAACGACATATAAACAATCCCTCACTTAGGGCGCTCGTGCAGACTTATACATGTTAGGTCTATCGTACAATACGGGGTGGGCGTGTGAGCTACCAGCAGGCACTTTTGTCTCCATGCGGTCACCATGTGATGTTAATGCATCTCGCTGTCTCTTATTCGCGAACAGCCACGAATAATGCCGACAGTACACGATCGACAGCTGACGCGCGTGTTTGTAGTCACATTAGAAGTATTCTTTGCACTGTCATTATTACAGCAATCTGAGACTTCTATAAATACTACAATGAAATATAACTTTTGCGTAGTATTTGAGGAAGTATTGCTTTATAAACCAATCCACCCCTAGCTCCTGGCTTCCAGTACCTGGGACACAAGCCTCCATCAGACATCAGCACACCCGCCACTGCACATGATCTGCAGTCGACACTCCACACAAACTGCAACACTGCCCCTAGCCTCAACTGTATCACCTAGCGCCATCTCCGTGAATGCCCCTCCCCTTTCCTCGCCACCATAGTAACTATCTATGCCACCATCCTCTACTCTGGTTTCTACCCCCGCCTGTGGAAAATCTCCCGAGTCCTCATGTTCCTTAATCCCAATGCCTCCTCCTACTAATCCATTTGCCTCACCACAGTGTTCAGCAGGGTCTTAGAATCCATCCTATCCTGTCACGTCCATCACCACCTCCTCCTTGACACCTCCTTCGCCTCCTTTCCCACCAGCTTCATTCCCATCGTGCCGCCACGTTCGTGTTCTTAGACCTTGAACAGGCTTACGATTGGGCTGGTATTCCAGCCTGCTCTTCGTATTCTAAATCCACCCTCTTCCTATCAACCTCGTCCGAGTTATTGCCTCCTTCTAACCAACTGCACCACCTATGTTACCGTCCATAACACCGACTCACATCTTTTCTATCCCTCTGCTGGCGTGCCCCAAGGTTCCGTTCTTTCTCCCCTCCTTTATCTCCTCTATACCTCATATATGCCTAAGCCTGAACGCCCCATACACGTCTTCCAATATGATGATGACACCATTTTCCTTGCCTTAGCCCCCACCCTCGCCACCGAACGAGGTGGTGCAGTGGTAACATATTGGACTCGCATTTGGAAGGATGGTTGTTCAAATCCACATCTGGCCATCCAGATTTAGGTTTTCCGTGATTTCCTTAAATCACTCCAGGAAAATGCCGGGATGGTTCCTTTCAGAGGGCACAGACGATTTCCTCATACATCCTTCTCCGAAAATCCGAGCGTAATCTCCGTCTCTAATGACCACGCTGTCGACGGGACGTTAAGCCCTAAGCTTCCTTCTTCCGTCCACCCTCGCCCATTCCAACTGTCTTCTACAGGAACACTTTGAACTTTTCACGACTTGGTGCAACCAGTGGCTGCTATTTATAAATCCTGCCAAAACCCAGGTGATCATTGTAGGTCATACCACCTCCTCCTTCGTCACCATGATTTCTATCTCGACTCTCCATCACCCTCCCATCCACCTCACCCTGACACTAAAGTACCTGGGCCTCACTATTGATTGCACCCTATCCTTGCCTTTCCACCTCCGCCCCATCCAAGAAAATGCTCACTGCCACCTCTGACTCCTCAAACTCCTTGTTGGCCGAACCTGAGGCCTAAACCCTTCCACCATCCTCTGTGTCTACCTGGATCTGCGCCCCCCCATCCCAATCCTTCTAGAAGTCCCTGGAGATTCTGGAATGCCACACCCTCCCCCTTCCTACCCCCATCCCACACATTGCTCCTCTACTACCTCATCCTCTTCACCCATATTGTCTGCTTCACTGAACACTACCACCTCTGTTTCCTGTACCATAAACTGCATCCTCATCTCCCTATTTCCATCCTCTCCTCATCATTCCTGGTCCATTGTCACGTCATTACCACTGTATCCCCCCTGTCCACCGTCCTTACCATTTCCTGTGGCAATTTCCACATACACCCCTTCCCTGGCGATGCCCTCCACCTAGACATATAGCCTTTTTACCGGCTCCGATCCTCCCTCTCCTCCTCCCCCTCCTCTGATCCCTCCTTGTGGGCCCCAATCCCCTCCTTCCTCCCCTCCATCCCTACTCTTGCCGGTCCCTCTTTTATCCTCTGTCTCGCCCCTTACAGCTTTCTGAGATGTCCCACCCACCTTCTTTTTCCCACAGCCGTGTGGCCCCAGCTCCCCTCATCCCCCATCCCTACCCATCACTCTCCGCTTCCTCTGCCCCCTTACCCCCTCTTCCTCTCCTCCCCTTGTTCCTTCCCCATCTACACTCGTCACAGTCATTGTCACTTGCGTGTGTATCGCCTGTCTCCGTATGAGGGTTACACATCAGTGCTTTTTAGTGAAACTGCGAACGGATATCCCACAGGCAACACCTGTGTCTTTTAACTGTTCATGTGAATCGGTGCTTCAGTGAAGGGTTTCTCCATTTTCGGCGCCTTGGTGTTTTTTTTTTTTTTTTTTTTTTTTTTTTTAAATAATACTTTACATCTGTCGCTCCATTTACAAGATGCACATCTTCAATTATCTTGCCTCCCTTTTGAAATTTTTTGTTTTCTTCGTTAAATGTATTAATTCTGTAGGCTAAAAATCGCCCTGGTGCTGCCAGCCTGCCCCACCTGGAGAATGGAAGAAGCATAAAGGAAAAAAAAAAATTATAATAAACACCAATCTCGTGTTGTACAAAGATGCCATTGAACGTTAGTAATTTCAGCTTATAACAATACTATAAGATGGAGGCACAACACAGCGCAAAGGAACTAATGAAGAAAAAAATCATTGTGTGATTTTGTAAAGGGTACAGGAATAAAAAAATAATTAGTTGCATAGGTTGACAGAAGTTACGTTCAAAATTCTGTCACTCATGTAATTAGTGAGCAGTGAGAGGAAGACGTACTTATACCAGTCAATAACGGAGAATAATGTATCACTTCAGTTGACTTAATTTTCTGCTCACAAACACGAAGTGTACATAAAATAAGAAACAAGCAATATATAAAAGTTTGGTTAAACAGTTATTAAATCTAATTCATAAAGCAGAGTGTCCGTATATTTGAACGAGTTGCATACAAATCTACAGTTTTGTTCCAATCTTTATGAAATTTTGTATACGTAAGCTTCAGTCCATGAGAACGGTCGCCGTAAGTGTAAGAATCACGTACGATACATAGTTCACGAGATATGATGCCATAAACAATGAGATGCGCAGAAAACTGCTGCATTTAGCGACAATTCTGATAATTTTCTCCTAAACCACTTGACCGATTTCAACCATTCCTTACCGTGAGGTAAAATTGCTGCAGGGGTAAGAATCATATACGACACATGATTCAGAAGATATGAAGTCATAAACAATAGGATTTGCAAGAAACTGCCACATAATGCAGCGAGACTTTATAATACGCTATACAAGAATCAGAGTACTTAGCGACTTGCAACAAACTTTATACATAATTTCAAACTCTTATTAAACTTTCTCTCGCTGACAACCATAGCAAAATTTTTGTGTCCTAGTCTCGTCGCCGCTTTTGTGTCTCGTTTCCGTCTTAGGTGTCGGAGGCCGAGTAGAAAGAGACCGACTCAGGAATAAAGGATACACACTTGTGCGATATGGAGGTGACCAGCCAGTGGGACAGCAGCAACTAGAAACACTAGAGTAAATTAGGAGAGATATATATTTCATAAAGACTTAGTAATATTTAACTTTTACATAGTTCTTGACTGCAGAATGCTGATACATAGATTAGATAGAGGCCTGCCTACTAATGATTTCTAGTGCCTATCCGATAGCCAAGTCTTAACTGGTGCCTATCTGATTCCGAAGTGTTAATTGGTTCCTATCTCAGTCCCAAGTGAACGATGTCGTTCAGTGGTGGCCACGAGCGGGATCGCAGCAGAGGGCGCTCGTGGCTGACGTCGTAAGAACGCCGCGCCGTGCGTGCATGGCGGCGCGCGGCGAAAGTAAGTGGCGCGCACTTCATACGTGTGCGACATCACAAAAATGATGAAAGGAAAAAAGTTCTCGCTTACTACTTTTCCGTTGTTTATTGAGTAAAACTACGGGATTCGGTATGACGTTACAATTTATAATTTGTACACTACAAATTTTAGCCGCAGGAAATTTTACAGACAGTATACACGCATATAGTTGAGTGTACGTTCTAAGTTGTATCACAGTACGACAGGTAGTTTATGAGATATGAGCACATAAACAGTAAACAGCCCCATCACGCACCACGTTTTAATCTATTACTTCTTTTCTACTAATTGTATTCCCAAGAGATTTTACAGACATACAGCCTTGATACAAATAAATATATACCTGAAAAATGGCAGGAATAAATACACGGGCAGCGCCCGGTTTTCAGCTAGTTGATACATATACGAGGGGTGTTCAAATGAAAAGGTAGGAAACGACAGTGTAGGTACAATTGAATCTTGATTCAAAACGCCTGATCACAAATATTCCACTCTTTAACGAGCGCAACAATTCCATTTTCCCAGAATTCCTGTGGCTGTGACAAGAGTCAGACCTCTACTGTGTTCTTCGTTGTCCGAATTGAAACGCTTCCCTTTGAGACGTTATTTTTAGCGGACCAAACAGATGAACCTCACAGGGCGACATATCCCGGCTGTAGGGAGGATGCTGAAGCAACTGCCACTTGAACATGGCCAGTATACTGTGTGTGACCCTGGAGACTTGTGGACATGCGTTATCATGGAGCAGAATCGTTCCTTCCGTGAGCAGCCCAGGTCGTTTGCTCTTGATGGACTTGCGTAGGCTATGCAGTGACTCAGAGTACACATCACTGTTAGTGGTTTTTCCGTGTTCGAGGAATTCAACGTGTATCGGATCTCGGACGCCGTAAAAGACAGTGAGCATCATCTTGCGTGATGAGGGCACAGCCTTGATTTGTTAAGGTGAGGTGACAAGGCATGCTCTGCGTCCCTAGATGTCGCACTACGTTATCCTAAAGCGGCGTATTCAAACTTCAACGGGTTAGGTTGTTAAGAAGTTTCGTACCTTTCCATTTCAACGTCCCTCATAACATTACTGAGAAGTGTTAAGTTCAGAACTCTCCTAGTACTCGAGAAAAAGAATGAAAGGCATGTTTTCATCAATATCTAACTCTGTTTAAATGTTTTATTTTATTTTTTATTAGCGTCTCGAAGTTTAGAGGGAGATGGCTTGTCATCACCTACATTGCTCTAATCAGTTGAAAGTCATTAAGATTACTTCCGACCATCAATTTCGTTTATTTCATTACATACGAGGGTTGGAACTGAAGTACTGGCAACTATTTATTCACATCCGATACAAAAGCATTACATGTTTGCACCTGTTACTGGCTTTCAATGTAGTCACCCAGCGACCCATTATGACGGCATTCATTGGATTAGCGTTTCAGTTTTGGCTCGTACCATATGGCCCATATCTCATCCAGTGTTACGATACGGCGGAAGAAAGCCCCGCCTTCGCGCTTATAGTGCGCCAAGCGCGTCTGAGCAGCGCCGTAACGCAATCATTTCTACATTTTCCTCAATTCATGCAGAACTCATCGCATGAATAGGCATTCCTTCAGGCACAGTGGTTTGCGCTAATCCGGTTTCGTGGGCGAGCTCACGAATCGGCTGGCATCGAAAACTGTTCACTAACGCGGCAACAGTATGCCAGGACGATCTGCCTGAAGCATGTCTGCCACACTTTTCCGACCTTCGTTGAAGGCTTTTACCCAACAAGCCACTTTTCTGTACGGCAATGCCAATCTCCGCACGCCTCTTGAAGTTCTTGTTCAAAATGTTTGTAGATCTTATGGGACTTAACTACGGGTTCATCAGTCCCTAAACTTATAAATAAACTACTTATGAACTACCTTATACTAAAGACGGCGCGAACATCCATGCTCGAGGGGGGATTCGAACCCCCGAACGTAGTGGCCGTGCAGACCGTGACTGGCACGCAGCAGGCAGCTCGGTCACTGCGGCCGGCTTCAGAAAAATGTTCAAATGTTTTTATAGCTTATGGGACTTAAGTACGGGGTCATCAGTCCCTAAACTTACAAACTACTTATGAACTAACTAACACTAAGGACGGCACAAATATCCATGCCCGAGGGGGGATTCGAACTCCCGACCGTAGTGGCCGTGCAGGCCACGACTGGAGCGCCTTAGTCCCCTCGGCCACCGCGGCCCGCCCGCCTTCAGACTTTGATGACACTGTCTTGGTGTACGACCTCTGGCACATTCAATATTAATTCAACTCCTTTATACCTGTTTCGAAAACACAGTGACACCGTTACCTTAGACCGCTCGCTCAGAAGTGACTGTTTTGCGTCCTAAAACCATAGAAAAAAGTGACTGTGTTTTCCTCGATTGTGGGCACGTCAGTGACATGGTACAGGCGAGTGCATTTGCTCGGAGGTAAGGGTAGGTATGTCAACATCGTCTGCCATCAGCGGCATAACAGATTCCATTGCATAGTCTCCACAGCAGTGCTGCTACTGTTTAAGTTCTAACCCTGGTATACAGAGAAAATAAATAAAAATTTTCACACAAATATTTAGTTCCTACCGTACTGCAGAATCGAGCAGCTACTCTAAATAGCTGCGGGAACTCTTCGGAAGGAACGTTCTTGTAAAAAGATTGACTTTTAATAGTTAAGTCTCATAAGCTCTACAAACATTTGAACATTTGAAGGGAAGTGTATGCTGGCAGTGCTCGCGGAAAGCATCGTGAGCGCCCGCGCTTGCATTAGCATGGTTTTTTTTTTTTTTTTTTTTTTTTTTTTTTTTTTTTTTTTTTTTTTTTTTTTTGCCTTGTGAGGGTTAACTCAATGTGGCCACCTACAACACACAGTGGAAATGTACATATATTTAAAGAAACAGACAAAACAGAAGTACATTTTATCAAAATGCATTACATTACAATTTCAATAATGTTAGAACATTTTCACATATTCACAAGCAAAACCTTCTATTACCAACACACTTGATGCTTATAGATTGTGTACAGTGATCTTAAAAAACTTAATTATGATTTTAAATATTGTTGAAACGAGATAGAATGGCTGGCCAGTACTTACCTTTTTGCTGTGCCACCGATAGTAACACAAATGCAGAAACAGAAAAAGAAAAAAAGGGGACAAAAAGGACAAGCTTTCGGAACACAGTTCCTTCATCAGGTGGGAGAGAAAGAAAGAAGAAAGGATGGGAACAGAAGGGAAAGGTAGTTCACGACCTAGGTCATGAAGGTGGTGTTTCGGGAACACCACAGCGGAGAACATAAAAACACAAAGGAGATAAAATTTGGGAGATAACACAGACATAAAACGGAGATTTAAAATTGAGCTAAAACAAAGTACATAAAATGGAGGAAAACGGTGGTGACATAAAACATTTGGGACGGCGAAATTGGTGAATAAAAACAGTTGCTCCAATATCAGTGACACACACACAATTAAAATAAGCATAGGGCGGCGGCCATGGTGAGACCGTCCGCTATTTGGAGTTAAAACAAAGAAACATAACACACACACAGAGAAATACACAAGTTAAAACTGACGGTGTCGGCTGCGGGTTGGCCGTCCACTGTTGTAAAATAAAACAATGTAACTAAAACACACCACACTTTTCCAAGCACAAAGGAGGTTCCGTAGATGGTGGGGCATTGACAGCATTGAAGATGTGGTGTGGGGGGAAGGGGATGAAAGGAGAGGGAGAGGGTGGAGAGGAGCCACAGAGCCAGTAGGGAAGGGACGGGGGGATGATGTCCCAGGAAGCCATGGGGAAGAAGGATAGGGGAGGGCGGTAAGAGGAGGAACCGGAGGGACGGGGGACGGAGGAGGGGAGAAGGGACAGAAAGGGAGGGATAGTCGGGGCCCTCAGGGAGAGAAGGGGGAGAGGGAGCAAGGAGAAGGATCATAGCTGGAATGAAGGGAAGATGTCAGGTCGGAGGGCATCATCCGGGAGGGGGAGGGTACGGAAGTTGCCACGGGAAAGGATCCGGAGGGTGGACAAGTGGAGAGCAGGGGGAATACAGTGGTGGAGGCGTGGCAATGTACCAGGTGCAGAGAGGAGGGGATGGACTAGCGGATTAGGCGGATCTGATTTGCGGGATATGTAACGGAGGCGGAGATTTTCAATCAAGAGAACGAGTCTGGGGAAAGGAATGAGATCATAGAGGATCCGCGTGGGGGAGGGGGGATAAAGTGGGATACGGAAGGCGAGGCGGAGAGCATGGCGTTCCAGTATCTCCAGAGATTTGTAGAAGGATGGGGGAGCGGAGATCCAGGCGGGATGGGCGACACAGAGGACTGGGCGGATGAGGGATTTGTGGGTATAGAGGATTAGGTAGTACTGCTGTGAAGCTGGTTAGGTCGCAAACTATTTATTATTAGTCACACTTGATGTACAGCGTGCCCTCAAAATGACGCGTTTCGAAATTACCATCATCAGATTAGAATCTCTTCCGTGCCATGTGTACACGTGAACAGATGGAAGATGTTCTTCAATATAAATACAAACTCAGACTAGTAGTCTGCGTCATTTTGAGGGCACGCTGTTCATCAAGTGTGACCAATAATAAATAGTTTGCGACCTAACCAGCTTCACAGCAGTACTACCTAATCATTTCATCATGGTCGCCTACCTCCTCAGTGTCTTTATGTCGCATTTACAATGTGGGTATAGAGGATGGTAGAAGGGTTGAAGCCCCATGTTCGGCCAACAAGGACTTTGAGGAGGCGGAGGCGGGAGCGGACTTTTTCTGGGATAGCGCGTAGATGGGGAGTCCAGGAGAGGGTGCGATCAATAGTGAGGCCCAGGTACTTTATGGTAGGGGTGAGACGAATGGGACGGTTATGGAGGGTCAGATAAAAATCTCGGGGAAGGAAGGAAGGGGTTGTACGACCTACAATGATCGCCTGGGTTTTATTAGGATTTATAGACAGGAGCCACTGGTTGCATCAAGCGGCAAAGAGGTCAAGGTGTTCTTGGAGCAGGCGGTTGGAACGGGCAATGGTGGGAGCTAAGGCAAGGAAAGCGGTGTCGTCAGCATATTGGGAAAGGTGTACGGGAGGGGTACGCTTGAGGCGCTGTGCAGTCTTATATACGATAGGTACGTTTGGTCTCCCGGTGAGTCCCCGCGTGCCCCCCGCGGCAAGAAACGGCACCGTGCTGAGTGGTGTGGTGGCTGATGCAGCGGCGACTGCTTGGTGAATGCGCCTCCTGTTTGCTCGCTGGCTGCTACTTCTTGCACGGCTGCGCTTCCGCCCCAGGCGGCGTCCGTCCACACGTCCGCTGCCAGAGTTATCGCTGTCCACAGTAAAAACGACGCTCACCGCATCCTGCTCTCGAGCGCATAGGGATTGACCTGCGGTAATCCCACTAGAAATTTGAAGATCCGTCTGTAAACAAAGTAAGTCAAAGTTCACTGAACAGCAAAAGAAACTGGTACAGACAGTCGTATACAAACACACAGATATATAAACAGCGGTGCGGTCGGAAGCGCCCATATTGTTGTTATGGTCGTCAGTCCGGAGACTGGTTTGATGCAGCTCTCCACCGTACTCTATCCTGAGCAAGCCTTTTCATCTCCTCATAAGAACGGCAACCCACATCCACTTGAATCTACTTACTATACGCGTCTCTTGGTCTCCCTCTGCGATTTTTACCCCACACACTTCCCTCCAATGCTAAATTTACGAGTCCTCGATGTCTAAGAATGTGTCCTACCAAGCGATTCCTTCTTTTAGTTGAGGTATGCCAAAAATTCCTTTTCTCACCAAGTCTGTTAAGTACTTCTTCATTGGTTATGCGATCTACCCACCTTCAGCATTCTTCTGTAACACCACATTTCAAAAGCCTCTATTCTCTTCCTGTCCGCAATGCTTATCGTCCATGTTTCACTCCCGCACAAGGCAACACTCGATACATATCTATATATAAAAGGCTTGTGTGTGTACGTGCTGACAGACTTTTCTCCATGACCACATACTGTCACCCACTCGTGGTTGTGGTGGTAGATAGACCTTGGTTTAATGATGTTAGTAAGGGAGTTTGGTCGCGGTGCAAAAATTCGCGACGAGCAAAAATTCGCAAAATATGCAATAAATACTCTTAGGAAAAGCTATGTACTCTGTGACTTACGAACTTTACGGTACGAGTCAAAATCTGTTTATTCTTTCAATCGTCAGACACTGCGGTCCTTCCGTCTTTAATAACAACGAGGAATATCAAATACGCCATTTTTTTAAACAGATCACATGTTTCCGTCAACCACACATTACCGACTATGAACAGAGACATAAAGCAAAGATAAAAATCCAGATAGACTCAAAGATAAAAATACTCGTGGAACATTGATCACTGTCGTGGAAGCGTGGTGGAAACACAGACATACATTAATGAATGTCTCTTAGCCCATAGATATGGATATGCCTGTGCCAGTAAGAAAAACTATGCGACGTAGTCCTACTCATATCCCGGCGGCCTCCTGTGATCATGTTGGCAACAAATGTTGAATACCGAGAATCATGCGACATCGTCATAAGCCAATCGCGTGACCCGCAAATATTTGGTCATGAAATCAAGCATACAGCAGGAACAGCAGTATTTATCTACACTCTATGTGGTTCGGTCATCTTTGCAACGATTCTATATCATGTTATTGACGTTGCCAACATAAAAACACGAGGCCGCCAGGATAGAAAGTAAAATTTTACCGAATCAGATACATCCGTTGTTGTCATATCTCATTATGACCAGCACTTCACGCGAAACTCTTTTGTATAGATTCTCATGTTTCACACAGTCTTACAATTCATTCCAAATTCCTATTCAAGAGGTTATTTGTGAAAACTGTTACAAATCAATATTCGCACTTATCCAATATCGTTTTCAGAAATGTAATTTGCCAGCCGCTTTCGGTGCTGCTGTTGCAATATGTAACAAAATTGAGAATAACGACGCATAATATCAAATATACAAGAAAGTTGAGGAAGCGTCACTAAAAGGGCCATTTACACATAGTCATCCGTCTTAACCGAACAAAAAATGACCAAGATAAAGTCAGCGATTTGTATGTTTTTCCCAATATCATGTGACATTTCCACCTTAATGTTGAGGGGAAAAAATATTTCTGCTCTCTGCTGCCACTAGAGATAATATAGCTACACACGCGAGCGACAAGCTCATCAGAATCCTCTCTGCTTGCATAATTGTTGGGTGCGATATTGTGATTAAAATTTGTAATTACTTACTTTTGGTGCGGACTACATTAAGATAGAGAAAGACGTCTTCTTTTGCAGAGACAATTGCGCTTAGAGTTATAATGCGATTTCTGAATATATAGTTATGTTACACAAGGTCGATTTCAACTTCGTGCTTTTCGAAGTAATCACTGCAGGTCATGGGGTCATGTATTAGCTGAAAGAGTGGCCGATGCTGCTAACACAGTCAAGACATTTCACTAGGAATACTATATTTAATGGAAAGTTCTATACAGACGATGAGCTTACTCCATACCTTCAGCGATTACCCAGAGTTACATAATCGCACATTGACACCACCGTGACGTCTTATTTAAAGAGACATCAACTGCTCTGTTGATTAAATTACCAGACTTTCATCATTCGTCGAGTTTTCGATAATAGGGAGCACTGCATACAGAATAACTACATTGTCCCCAGTGCAACACTGCAACATACTAATACTTCAGCATACACTTGCTGTGAGAGATAAACAGTTTAATACTACACCATAGAACCAATACATGGCTCTGTTATTATTATTACTATTTCTCATCTCAACTATAGAAGTGTTTTCAGTCTTAACTTTATAAACACAAACTAACATTGAATTTATATCCTTGCGGGGTACGGACTTAGATTAATTTCACTTTTTGCACGAAAACCTTTATGAACATTCATCGTTTTCAACAATGATTTGACGTAAATTTGACATCTTGGCTAGGAGAACTGAGTTTGACAAAGCGATCCAACAAGGATTCTGTTTATGATGACCTAGGTCTGGAGCCCTAAGAACCATGATATACACATGTCCCTCTTTAACAACCGTTGCGAAGCACGGGAGTATAAGCTAGTGCCTTCATAAAGGACTTCCTTAGGATTAAATCAATACTCGATGTTAACAAATTTCTCTTTTTCAAGAACGCTTTTCTACCCATTGCTATTCTGCACTTTATATCCTCTGTACTGCGACCATCATTTGTTATTTTTCTGCCCAAGTAACAAAACTCATCTACCTCCTTTATTGCTTCGTTTCCCAATCTAATTCCTTCAGCATCACCTGATTTTATTACACTGCACTCCATTTCCCTAGTTTTGCTCTTGTTAATGTTCATCTTATATGCACCTTTCAGCACACTGTCCTTTCCGTTCAATTGCTCTTCCAGTTAGTTTGCTGTATCTGACATAATTACTATGTCGTCGACAAACGCAATGTTTTTAGTTCTTCACCTTTAATTCCTTCTCCAAACTTCTCCTTGCTTTCCTATATAGTTTGCTCAATGTACAAATTGAATAACAATGGAGAAAGACTACAACCCTGTCTTACTCCCTTTCCAACCACTGCATCCCTTTCAAGCCCTTCAACTCTGACAACCGCTGTCTGGTTTTTGTACAAGTTGTAAATGACCTTACGCTCCCTATATTTTACTCCTGCTTGCTTCAGAACTTGAAAGAGTTTATTCCAATCAACATTGTCAAAAGCCTTCTCCAAATCTACAAAAGCCAGAAATGTAGGTTTGCCTTTTCTTAATCTATCTTCTAGGATAAGCCGTAAAGTGAGTATTGCCTCCCGTGTTCCTACATTTCTCCTGCACCCAAACTGTTCTTCCCCGAGGTCGGCTTCTACTAGCTTTTCCATCCTTCTGTATATAATTCGTTTTCACACCTGTCTGCACCTGCTTTCTTTGGAATGGGGATTATAACATTTTTCTTAAAGTCTGAGGGTGCTTCGCCTGTCTCATACATCTTGCACACCAGGTGAAACAGGTTTGTCATAGCTGGTTCTCCCAGAGACTTCAGTAGCTCTGAGGGAATATCATCTACTCCAGGGGCCTTGTTTCTATCAAGCAGTTGTTTTATTACGCAAGTCAGGTAGGGGTACATATACTAAATATGAATCAATTCAGTAATGATAACTTCAGGATCCACCAGAATACCATCGAGATTAATGGAGTGTCCAATGTAGTTGAGATGGTCAAATAAAAAAACAAATAAAAAATAAATAAAATGAAAAATAAAATAAAATAAAAACGATTTTTGGCTATCAACAATTAATTGTAACTTTCCTCTTTAATGCAAACTTTGAATTCTTGTTCTAATCGTCCTAGAAGTGGAGTTATTACCATTTCCTCCCACGCCTGCACAGGTAATTGGCGGCGCCGCTGAACGCATCTAACACCCTCTCGTGACTTCTTGGCGAACTACTTGGCTTTTCTCGTCCTGTCGTCGAATATTTCCGTACGTTACCCATACAATGACTGTGCGAGGGTTGGCTAAATTGTTTTCTGTGACAAATAAAGCGCTAAGAGCGCCGAACATCGTAACTTTGCTATTGTTTCGAATTTAATTTGGACAGTGATTCCTAAAAGTGTGTTTGTAAGCATAAAAACACTACACTTCGGCATTTATGATGCAATAGCAACCTACAACCAAGGAAACAGTGTGAAGTATTGAAGGCATTAGGATATCAAGCTGGAGTGAACACTAAGAGCACTAAGGAATATTGACAGAGAGAGGGTAAGAGGAGCAGAAAGAAGAGAAAGGAATGTGAAATATGATGGAACAACAGACCAGAAGAGAAAACCGAAACGGAAGCTTTTGGAGGATGAAGAAGAAGACCCTGACAATCCATGCTATACTGCAGGAATGTATTGAAAAACTTTCATAGCCATTTCTCGTGAATTAGAATTTTCCGAATGTAAGGAACATTGTCTCAAAATCCATTCAAATTAAAGGGATGATATTTTTATACCGCACTCATAGTGGTCAAACTTAAATTGCAACACAACCATTTAGAAATATGTTCAGTAGTTTCATTTCAATTTTTTTAAATAAAGCATTTTTAAAATTCTTTTTATTTTTATTTATTTTGCAAAAATGTTGGGTCATTAATAAAAAAAGTATTGAAAGGAGACTAGAAAAGATACTCCAATATCCCTCCATCACAATTGCAAAACTAATCCACTCTATATGTTGAAAAATTTTCAAATTCTTCGGTTCGGTAGATTGTTCATAAATGTTCCTCAAACTTAGTGATTTTAAGATGGGCAGCATAGGCACCTTCGGCTCCCTTTAAACACCCCCATTGGCCACCAAACTCGCCAAATATGAACATTATTGAGTATATCTCCTCCCCCTCGTACTCTTACGGATTTATGGACAACCCTGAGGGATGGATGGTGTCAGTTCCCTCCGGCACTATTTCAGACATTACTCGAGTCCAAGTCACATCACGTTGAAGCACTTGTGCGTGCTCGTAGCGGCCCTTCACCATATTAGGCGGGTGTACCCGTTCCTTTGGCTCTTCAGTGTCAAAGTGGAATCACATACAGTTGTCGTATACACTGCACAGCCTTTCATTCTCCCCTCAAGGTGTCTTTTTTATGTTAGTAATTACGGAGGACCTGTGTAAAGTAATCGTGAAGTATTTTTGTCACCTTAGCAGAAAATCGTGTTGTAAGCATAAAGTGTTGACGACCATAGTCGTTTTTTATAACATATCACCACAGTCTAACATATACAGTCATGACACTCCCGCAGATTTTTTGTTACACACTGCTACAGCAGCGCTCCAAGCATTTCTGAATACGATATTGGATGAGTGCGAACAGTATATACTCCTGGCCATTAAAATTGCCACACCACGGAGATGACGTGCTAAAGACGCGAAATTTAACCAAGAATATGCTGTAATATGCAAATGATTACCTTTTCAGTGAATTCGCTTAAGGTTGGCGCCGGTGGCGACACCTACAACGTGCTGACACGAGGAAAGTTTCCAATCGATTTCTCAGACACAAATAGCAGTTGACCGGCGTTGCCTGGTGAAACGCTGTTGCGAAGGCGTGTAAGGAGGAGAAATGGGTACCATCACGTTTCCGACTTTAATAAAGGTTGTATTGTAGCCTATCGCGATTGCGGTTTATCGTATCGCGACATTGCAGCTCGCATTGGTCGCGATCCAATGAGTGTTAGCAGAATATCGAATGGGGGGTTCAGGAGGGCAATACGGAACACCGTGCTGGATCTCAACGGCCTCGTATCACTAGCAGTCGAGATGATAGGCATCTTATCTGCATGGCTGTAACGGATCGTGCAGCCACGTCTCGATCCCTGAGTCAACAGATGGGGACGTTTGCCATGTCAACAACCATCTGCACGAACAGTTCGACGACAGCAGCATGGACTATCAGCTCGGAGACCATGGCTGCGGTTACCCTTGACGCAACATCACAGACAGGAGCGCCTGCGATGGTGTACGCAATGGCGAACCTGGGTGCACGAATGGCAAAACGTCTTTTTTTAGGATGAATCCAGATTCTGTTTGCAGCATTATGATGGGCGCATCCGTGTTTGGCGACATCGCAGTGAACGCATATTGGAAGTGTGTATTCGTCATCGCCATACTGGCGTATAGCCTGGCGTTATGGTATGGGTTGCCATTGGTTACACGTCTCGGTCACCTCTTGTTCGCATCGACGGCACTTTGAACAGTGGCCCTTACATTTCAGATGTGTTATGACCTGTGGCTCTGCCCTTCATTTGATCCCTGCGAAACCCTACATTTCAGCATGTTGCAGGTCCTGTCGGGCCTTTCTCGATACGGAAAATGTTCGACTGCTGTCCTGGCCAGCACATTCTCCAGATCTCCCACCTATTGAAAACGTCTGGTCAATGGTGGCCGAGCAACTGGCTCGCCACAATATGCCAGTCACTACACTTAATGAACTGTGGTATCGTGTTGAAGCTGCATGGGCATCTGTACCTGTACACGCCATCCATGCTCTGTTTGACTCAGTGACCAGGCGTAACAAGGCCGTTATTACGGCCGGAAGTGATTGTTCTGGGTACTGATTTCCATGCACCGAAATTGCGTGAAAATGTAATCACATGTAAGTTCTAGTATAATGAATACCTTTTTATCAACTGCATTTCTTCTTGGTGTAGCAATTTTAATGGCCAGTAGTTTATATTGATTTTAAAATACTTTTTACGGTAGGGAAGGTATGTAGTGCCATAAAAATAGGTATTAACTTCTTAGGTTTCCTAAGATCCCTGATAAGGTACGAAGCGATACATTACAGGATAGTTCATTTACAATTGTAATCTAAAGCTTTTACCGAATAATTTCAGTTTCTAGGAAACACCAAAAGACCTGCCCTTTGGCAGAGAGACGTCATTTTTCTACTCAGGAACGTTAGGGTTTCTTCAGTAAAATCGGTTATGGTGGAAGATGAGAGACGAATATAGAATGCAATTACTACTGTATTTAACGCACCAAATGAGCCACCACAGCTGTAGCTGAAGGAAAAACGTCACAGACATGATAATAAAACGGCAAAAGCAATCGAACTGTTTTCCAACTAAGGAGAAACAAAATCCACAGCTGTTACTACAGCTGAACCACAAACGGTAAGAATGTTCAAAATATTGTTTTTAAGCTAAAATGCTTACATTCAAAGGAATATCTGCGTATAAGAAGATGAGTGAGATGTAAAAACGTGCGAATCACTAGATCCACACTAAACTGATACGCGTAAAAAACTGCCTTTCATAGTAAGAACAGATCATAATTGAGATTCATGCGTCTCTTACGTTTATATTCTACTTACTGTCAGCGGAATAAGCTGCAAATATGCACAAATGTTCAAATGTTTGACTTAACAGCGGGGTCATCAGTCCCTAAACTTACAAACTACTTATGAACTACATTATACTAAAGACGACACAAATATCCATGCCCGAGGAGGGGGATTCGAACCCCCGACGGGGATCGGCCTCACGCTCGGCCGCTAAGCCGCTCTGCCGCGGCAAATATGCACATATTCGTAAGTATTTCTCCATGACGAATTGTTTTTTATACCACTGAATCAGTTGAATTCGGTTATTTTTACATTAATTTCCGTATTATGTATGTTTCTAGATATTTTACTTATGCTTGTAACGCAAAAAATATACTATTTCGTGAATTACTTAGAAAAATAATTATAAACAAACATCTCTCGTTCGGCGGATTGCCCAACAGCTACGAGTGCTAGTAGTTATTTGTAGTTATAAATAATATATAGGTGGTAAAATACATATCTTTGGAGGTGAAACTTCATTTGTAGAATCCTGATTTTGGTTGGTTGGTACACAGCCACACACGGTTTACGTGAATATAAATAACTGAATTCAGGTACAAATTATTTTCGCCCGCAGATGTGCGGCGAGATTGTACGTGTACATGTCAACAACAAATCCTGCCAACAACTCTAACAGACAACTGAACTCCCCGAGGCTTAAAGAGGCCACTATATATAATTTCTTAACAATTACTCAATAAGCCATCAACGGTTTTTAAATAAAACAACAATTACAATATTCACATTCATAACAGTTAACATTAGAAAAAGATAAAGTTAAATAAGCTTCATATTTTAGTGTGGTACTGTACATGATTGGTTCAGTAGTTTTGCGTTAATTAAGAATTTCGTGAGTAGTAATGAATGTAGGCTTTGTATTAATTACGGATATATGACGTTCCTACCATGTATACAGTAAATACATAACAAGCTCTGAATGTTGCATTTTTCGTCTACTATCAAATAATTTAATTAGTATCATAACTGATGATGTTTACACCCCGTATTACTCATTTTCATTCATTACAACTAATTGCTTCACTCAGTTGGTGTAATACGATTTGTAATAAGAGCAGTAATTTATCTGATACTCATTGGAGTACATATGGGTACCTGGATCAATTCAGAAATAAAAATATACATATTTCAATTACAATAATTATACGAAAATTAGAATTATAGAATTTATCATTGATTAAAAATGTTCCTACCATGTACAGTACTTAATTCAGATATGTAGAATCCTATGGAAGTGCCAGTGTTTACATCAACAAACTTCTAATAACAATTTACTAGTGTATCTATTGTAATTACAATGTTGTTGTTGCTGTCTTCAGTCCGCAGACTGGTTTGATGCAGCTCTCCACGCTACCCTGTCCTGTGCAAGTCTCTTCATCTGAGAATACGTTCGGCAAATTACATCCTTTTGAGTCTGCTTACTGTATTCATCCCTCGGTCTGCCTCTACGATTTTTACCACACACACTTCAGTCTAATGCTAAGTTGACGATTCCTTGACGTCTCGAAATGTGTCGTACCACTCTATCTCTTCTCTTAGTCAGGATATGCCAGAAATTCCTTTTCTCCCCAATTCGGTTAAGCACCTCCTCATTAGTCACGTGATCTATGCATCTAATCTTCATCATTCGTCTGTAGCACCACATTTCAAATGCTTCTATCATCTTTTGTCTGAACTTCTTATCGTCCAAGTTTCACTCCCATACAATACTACACTCCAGACAAATGCTTTCAGAAAGGACTTCTTAACACTTGAATTAATATTGGATGTTAACAAATTTCGTTTCTTTAGAAACGCTTTTCTTCCCATAGCCATACTGCATGTTATATCTTCTTTACTTCGGCCACTTGCTACCCAAATAACAAAATTCATCTACTACTTTTATTGTCTCATTACCTAATCCAATTCCTTCAGCATCGCCCGATTTTCTGAATTTGCACTCCATTACCTTCGTTTTACTCTTGTTAATGTTTATCTTATATCTTCCTTTCAAGACACTGTTCATCCCATTCAATTGCTCTTCCAGATCTTTTGCGGTCTCTGACAGAATTACTATGTCATTAGCAAACCGCAATATTTTTAATTCTTCTCCCTGCACTTTAATGCCCTCTCGAAAATTCTCCTTCCATTCCTTCACTGCCTGTTCTATGTACAGATTGAACAACATTGGGGAAAGGCTACAAGCCTGTCTCACTCCCTTCCCAACCTCTGCGTCCCTTTCTTGCCCTTCGACTCTAATAACCGCTGTCTGGTTTCTGTAGAGGTTGAACATAACTCTTCGTTCCCTAAATTTTACCCCTGCTGCCTTCAGAATTTGGAAGAGTGTATTCCAGTCGACATTGTCAAAAGCTTTCTCCACATCGACAAACGCTAAAAACGTAGGTTTCCCTTTCCTTAGCCTATCTTCTAAGATAAGTCGTAATGTGAGTATTGCCTCTCGTGTTCCTACATTTCTCCTAAATACAAACTGTTCTTCCCCGAGGTCAGATTCCACAAGTTTTTCCATTCGTCTGTAAATAATTCGTGTTAGTGTTTTGCACCCATGACTAATTAAACTGATAGTTCTGTAATTTTCACACTTGTCTGCACTTGCTTTCTGTGGTATTACAATATAGAAATTAATTACAGCCTCTTCTGGGGGTGGGGAATATATCAAGCAGTTGTTTTATTACACAAGTCAGGTAGGGGTACATATACTAAATATGAATCAATTCAGAAATGATAACATCAGGATCCACCGGAATACCTTCGAGATTAATGGAGTGACCAAGGTAGTTGCTTTTCCCGGATACCTTCCGTAAGGGAATGACGACAAGTGACAGTGGCTGACAGTGCTCTCCACTGCCCGTCGTCTACTGACTAGCTGGCAAGGCACTCGTGCATGGGCAGCGAGACGCGGACGTGTGCCAAATCGGCGCGTGATTTACGCTTTCCGCGGCACCCTAAATCACCGGCCGGCGCTTTCCGTGTAGCCTGACCACAGTGGCGTAATTTACGCCTCAAGTTGCGCCTGCGTCCGCCGATGTGTGACGCTGCCGGCACGCGACACCTAGAAACCACCAGTAGTCTCTTTCTCTCTTTCTCTCTCTCTCTCTCTCTCTCTCTCTCTCTCTCTCTCTCTCTCTCTCTCTTCGACACCGAGTCACGTCCAGAATTCAACATCGCGATAGTGGAGTGGCGGATGCCGTAAAGTGGCCGTAAAGTGACGAGGAATATTCTGAAGATCACTTTCATGGGGTACTGGCCTGGCAGTCTTTATCTTTTCGCGATTAAATTAGTGTTGCCTCTGCGTCAGCAACCTGTGTTTGGTTAAACTTTTTTTCACTTACAGTCTTTATTTTTATTCATTATTTATTATTATTATTATTATTTTTTTTTTACCTTTCACCTGATTGACCACCCCCTCTGAGGCAGGCTTTTTTCGCCCCTTCATTTCTTTTCTTATTTTTTGCCATATTTTATAAATTGAAATTGAATAATCCCCTGGTGGAATTTAAAACAAAATAGGAAAGACAGTAGCTTAGTAATGCCATCATCATCGAGCCTTGAGGTTTAAGATCTCGGCGTGTTCTTCGAGACATGGTCCACAGACATCAAGTTAGTATACACCTCATTTTATTGATTTACTAGTCGCCCCGGCAATGCTTCGCAATTGCGAATATATATGTACTCTTGCTTTGAACGTCAAAGGTGCAAAATTTTATCGCAATCGTACTTGTTATATTGATATCGTAAAGAAAAGAGCTCTTTCAGTTTTCGACAAATTTTCCTATTTTCTTGCCAACTGTTCCAAACTTTTACTTCACTCATACCTTCCTCTCGCTTTGAACGTCGAATGTGCAAAATTTTATCGAAATCAGATGAATGTTATTGATGTGTCATAGAAAAATCTTTAAATTTTTTATGAATTTTCCAATTTTTCGGGAAAATTATCCAAAATTTTATTTCAGAAGAACGTCACTCTTAACTTTGAACGTCACATATGCTACATTTTTTCGCAATCAGACGAATGATATTGATATCCCATTGAAGACAGCTCTTTCAGTTTCTTGCGTATTTTCAAATTTTCCAGGTAACTTTCCCAAATTTTTAGTTCATAAGAACGTTCATATTTCATTGAACGTCAAATGATCAATATTTTATCGGATGGGCGGTTCTCAATTTATAGTGTTGAGTATATTTAGAAACAAATTCAAAAAGGAACTTGGTTCGAATTTTGCGACTTTCCTTTTTAAATGTCATTTCTTTTTACTGAAAACTTTTCCAAGACCTTAATGAACTGCGAATAGTCAGTTATAGTGCTGAATTCAATCAAAAACACATTGAAAAACGCACTTTCAGTTTTTCTACAATTTTCCAATTTTCCGGTAGATTTTCCAAAAAGTTTATTTCATAGAAACCTTGTCCAGTGAAGCCGTACTCATGTGATGCTCTTACAACCATGCGGCATCTGATTTTTATTCATATAAAAATCGATTTCGGTTTTTCCTAAATTTTCCTACTTTCCGGGCGACTTTTCCAAACTTTTATTTGATACGAACATTCCTCTCGCTTTCAACATGAAATGTACAACATTGTATCACGATTGGACAAACGGCATTGAAACCTCACTGGAAAAATCTATTTCAGTTTTTCACGATTTTCCTCTTTTCCATATTTTATAGCCGTTAAAACTTCCCTGGACTTACAGGAATATTTCAAGACTAAAATTAGACTCATACACAATACACATATGGTAACGTGTTTCATTCAGATATTTGTTACAATTGTAGTCTAATTTGTGTGGTATAGTACGATATTTTGCTGTCTCAACACTTTAGTTGAGATTTACACGGCGTTTACTTAGAGCGAGGCACCATAGGGCTACGATAACGGTGAAAAAGTCATTACCGTTGTCTCTAATATGTGTGATCACATCGGACGGCCAATATAGTTGTACAACCTCGTGGAGTGGACAGTACTGAGGCTATCAATCAGCTCTTAAGGCATATTTGGCCATTCTTTCATGAAAGCAATATCTAGCGCTGCAACCGTTGTGGGAGGTGCTCGTCTGTTGCAATGCGTCTGCCAAATGCTACCCAGACATGCTCAGTCGGGTTTGAGTCCAGTGGACAAGCTGGCCACCCATTCGTTAAATTCCGTCAGTTTCACGCATGTTGTTCGCCAGTGCAACTCTGTGGGCACGAGCGTTATCGTCCACCAGAAGGAACCCATCTCTTACGGCAACCAGCGTAGGACCCAACAAAAGCTCGAAGGATCTCGTCTCTATACCTATATCCGTTACAGAAAGCCAAAGGTTCAAAGTTACCGTACTTACACGCAAAATTACAAAAATCGGCTTTTAGCCTTTCGTCGAACGCAAACGTATTCGCGCGGTGTAAGAAAAGAAGAGAGTGCCAGTCAAAGAAAGAGAGAGAGCACACAGTCATGGTAGGACACAAATAGTGATAGTAAAAAAAAATACGTGAGTAAACATAGCATTGATAACAAAAGGGAAAATAGACAGTGGAATGAGGAAGAGATGTTATTGGAGGCCACAAATAAAATTTGAGGGTTGTGTATCCTCCAGGCCGGAGAATTTTAACAAGAAAAATTTTGTATACGTTCTCCAATTCCGTTTATCGTCGTGATAGTTTCTCGGTCTAAGGATTACAAGACCAATCAATCCATCCTCAGGGACATACGTAGAGAGGAGAAAATGGTGACTGAATAGCAGGCTGTAAGAAAGAAAGAGACAGCGGTAGTATGAGGGAATAAGAGTGGGACGGAGACAGTGGTAGGCAGTGAATTTGGCGAAGTCAGTTTGAGAGAAACGGCTGAACAGAGTGACAGTGGGAGAGATAGCAGATATTGCGAGAAGTGGGAGACAGTGGGGCAGAGAGATATGTAGGCTGTGGCAGTCAAACTCCATTACTGTGAGAAACCAGATAGAACGGTTTAGCCGGTTTTATATGGCAAAATAAATAAATAAATAAAAATAAATAAATAAATAAATAATAAAAACAAGTGATTCCATGCAACCTAGTGACGCAGCTGGTTATCCACTTTTCTGTCAAAGTCTTTTGAAGATGAACATATTTCCCTTTTCGTTTTCCAACAGCACCATTTTTCAGCTTCTACCACCCTCACCAGGTGGGACTGACGGAAGACATTGAGAAGGTTCAGAGAAGGGCAGCTCATTTTGTTTTATCACGTTACGGGGGGGGGGGGGGCGTCACGGAAATGTTGCACGAATTGGGATGGAAATCATTAAAAGAAAGACGCTATTCATTGCGGCGTGATCTGTTTGCAAAGTTTCAATCACCGACTTTTACTTCTGAATGTGAAAATATTTTGCTACCACCCACCTACTTAGGGAGACATGACCATCCCAAACAAAATAAGAGAAATCAGATCGAAAACGGAACGATTTAGGTGTTCTTCCTTCCCGCGCACTATTAGAGAATGGAACGGTAGAGAAAAGTTATTAAAGTGGTTAACGAACCCTCTGCCAGGCACTTAAATGTGATTTGCGGAGTATCTATGTAGTTGCAGATGTATACGAACGATGTTCCAATGAAAAGGTTCGAAACGACACTATGGTCATAATTGAAGTCTTTATTCAAAAGTAATCGCCAGAGGTCTGAACACAACTATCCCACTGTTCTGTTCCCAGCATTCCTGCGGCTGCGATAAAAGCCAGTCCTACTGTGTCCTTCAGTTCGTGGTCCGGATAGAAGCAATTCCTTTTTTTTTTTTTTTTTTTTTTTTTTTTTTTTTTTTTTTTTTTTTTACCGGACTAAAGACGTTGAAGTTACAGGGCGATATTTCACTCCATCCGTAAGCAACCCAGGCCGTTTTCTCTTGGTCTTGCGTAGGCTACGGAGCGTCTCACAGTAGACGTCACTGTTAATGGTTTCTCCGTGCTCGAGGAATTCGATTAGTCCAGAGTGCAACTTTTACTCTACAGCGGAGTGTGCACTGATGTGGACCTTTCCGGATGATTAAAATTGTGTGCCAGAACCGGGATTCGAACCTGGGAGCTCAGACGATAGAGTCCTCACCTCAGAATGGCAAAGATCCCAGTTTCGAAGCCCGGTTCTGGCACACAACTTTAAATTTCCAGGGAGTTTCAATTCGATGAGCATCGAACCTCCGACGTCGAAAAAGACGGTGAACATCACCTTGTCTTCTGTCGGTACAAACTTGAATTTTTAGGGGGAGGTGACGACGCATACTTCGCGTCATTTGAAGTCGCTCAACGTCATCCCAAAGCGGCATATTCAAATTTCAACCGGCTTTGTTGTTATGACATTTTGTTCCTTTCAATTTGAACACCCATCGTACTTTTGGAGATATGAGTATATGAACATCGGACTGCACTGAAACGAAAATGCTGTGCAAAATTCGCTGTAACTCTACCTCTGATCACGGCCGATACATTTTACGTCGTCCCTGAAGTCGTGCCGCGTAAAGCAGCACAGAATGATTCTGTTATGTTTCCACGACCGTATGTCTCATAAGAATTGCTCAACAGATCCTAAGCCCCCGGATCGCTTTCCACCGAAGTTGTAAAGCATAATACTTACTGTGTGAAAGGAAATGTCTTGAGGGCGGACAGAGAGTTGGACAGAGGAGAGCAGAGAGAGGTGGACATCGAAGGGAATGTGGACAAAGAGAAAGAGGAGGAGGAGTTACATAAAGTAAATTAGAAAGAAGGAATGGGCACAGAAGGGAGATCAACAGAGAGAGAGGTGGGCAGGTACAGGTTGAGGAGGGAACGGACAAAGAGATTGCTAAGTAGAAAAAGGGCAGAGAGGGAGGGAAAGAGCAGGTGGCAAAGGTAACGAAAAGAAATGACGAAACTGACACAATCGGGAGATGAACGGATGGAGAAAGAAGGCGGGGAGGTGGGGGGGGGGGCGAGAGGGGGTTGAGAGAGTAGGTGATGACGCCATAAATTCAAATGTTTGTAAATCTATCGGACCAAACTGCGTGGTCATCAGTCCGTAGCTTACAAACTACTTAAACCTAGGTAAACTAACCTAAGGACAAACACACACACCCATGTCCCAGGGAGGACTCGAACCTCCACGGCGAGCAACCGCGCACTCCGCAGCGAGACGCTTTAGACCGCTCGGCTACTCCACCGCGGCGATGACGCCATAAGAGACGATTGGTTCTCTCTTGGAAAAGTTCACGATACATCACGTGTTGCAGGGCCAGTAAACTCTCTTAGCTTACGTTTATGCAGAAAATAGACAAACAAAACATCTATCCACTGCACTGGGTTTTGCAGTAACTAATTATTTCATTTCAAAACTTATTCGTTCTTCCATTTGACATAGCAAGGGCAACGCAAGGAGCAGTACTGAATTATGTGTTTTCTTAGTGAGCATATGTTCGCATGTGCAGGTAATTATCGTAGACCCACCCGGATACCCGGAGCCCGTGTGCCGGACAGTGTGGTTGTAATTTTAGGCCGGTCGCGGTGGCCGAGGGGAATGAGGCGCTTAAGTCACGGTCTGCACGGCCACTACGGTCGGGGGTTCGAATCCCCCCTCGGGCATGGATATTTGTGCCGTTCTAGTTCGTAAGTAGCTTGTAAGTTTAGGGACTGATGACCCCGTAGTTGGGCCCCTCAAGCTTAACAAACATTTGAACATTTTTGTAATTTTAGGCGGTTTTCCACATCGCACTAGGCGAATAGTGGGGCTGTTACGCAAGTCCCGCCGCAGTTACACTAAACGCAAACATTTAGAAAACGTGGACACACTTTCACGTGTACGAACGCAGACTGTGGCGTCCGGTTACCTTTGAAAGCTAACCTTGTCAAGGCCGAAAGTAACACGTTGACCCCTTGTCAGTGTGGACGTAGTGCACAGATAAAGAAGGATAGAGAAGAAGAACTTATTTCATGTGAGACTGTCCACAGCAAAGTGTGTTAGAGCTTAGCTGACCTCCAAAAGAACTTCTCGTGGAATGTAATGGATTCCTGTCGTTTCGCGTCAGTTTGCAAGTTCTTTGAAACGGCAACAGGTGTCTGTTGCTTGCAGTCAGCGAGTGCCTTGTCCCTGCCAGTGTGCTGTGAGGTGGTGAGGAACGCGGCTGAACCTCTGGTTGCCCTGGCAGCTGGGCGCCCTCCTCAGCTTCCCTCTCCTCCCACAGCAGACACATGGAAGGCATAAGGCGGCGCTAATCGCCCGCATCCCTCCCCAGTCCCCTGCCAGCCGCTGCCGTCTGTCTCAACCCCCAGACGCCACTGGCGTGTTAAGTCTCCGCCACTACAAACGCGCCGACAGCCAAGTGTCCGGTGCTGGCACGTCTCTAGACGTAGAGCAGCGGGCTCCAACTTTCCCCACGCCAGCGGCGAAGAACTCTAAGACACGGCCAATCGATTCGGCATCCGTCCAACTAGAGTTCTAAGAATGCCTTCAAATCCGCGAGCGCCATGGGTAAGGCCGGTTTTACATTGTAAAAGATCTTTGACAAAGGTCCCCTACTCTTCCTCGTGTTTATAAACGATTTAGGAGACAATCTGAATAGCTCCCTTAGACTGTTCGCGGATGATGCTGTCGTTTATCGGTTAGTGAAGTCAACAGAGGAACAAAAGCAACTGCAAAGCGATTTAGACAAAATTTCTGCACGGTGCGAAAATTGGCAATTGACACTAAATAAAGAAAAGTGTGAAGTAATACACATGACCACTAAAAGAAATCCACTGAACTTCAATTACGCGATAAATCAGTCAAACCTTAAGGTCGTAGATTCTACCAAATACCTAGGAGTTACAATTACGAACAACTTTGACTGGAGAGAACACACAGAAAATATTGTGGGAAGGCGAATCAAAGGTTACGTTTCATTGGCAGATCGCTTAGAAGATGCACCAGCTCCACCAAAGAGACTGCCTACATCACACTTGTGCGTCCTCTCCTGGAGTACTGTTGCCCCTTGTGGGACCCTCACCAGGTGGGACTGACGGAAGATATTGAGAAGGTTCAGAGAACGGCAGCTCGTTTTGTTTTATCACGTTACGGGGGGGAAAGCGTCACGGAAATGTAGCACGAATTGAGGTGGAAATCATTAAAAGAAAGACGTTATTCATTGCAGCGTGATCTGTTTACGAAGTTTCAATCACCGACTTTTAGTTCTGAATGTGAAAATATTTTGCTAGAACCCACCTACTTAAGGAGACATGGCCATTCCAATAAAGTAAGAGAAATCAGATCGAAAACTGAACGATTTAGGTGTTCTTTCTTCCCGCGCGCTATTAGAGAATGGAACGGTAGAGAAAAGTTATGAAAGTGGTTAATGAACCTTCTGCCAGGCACTTAAATGTGATTTGCAGAGTATCTATGTAGATGTAGATGTAGACGTCAAAAATTTTATCCAAGATCTTTGACGAAACTACTTCAGAGGAGCACACTAGCGTAAAATATTTCATCATAGTTGCTCGGAATAAGACTCCAAAATAGTAACGCGTCTGTATTATAGTACGTAATATAATGTTGCTCGGGAGTGCATTCATTGGAAAGAACGAAAAATGTAAACAATTTTAGGTAAAACCGTGAATAGCAAGAGGAAAATACGAAAACTGCTCGCACAAATGTACTACACGAGCTACACTGCTGGGAAATAATAACCTAAATTGTTTAAGAACGTGTGACCAAATATTTTAATTCGCCCACATATTTATAAATATTTCATCATAATCGATGTTTGAGGATGTCCTAAAGCTGTGTCAGTGGGTAAATAATGAAACACTGAAATAATTTAACGTGTGTCACGCTAAAAATAACTTCGTTAGACACTTTATCATAATTAAGAAGAGAGAATATTTTCGTAGTTCTTTCATGTTATGCTTCATCGAGGATTATGCGCTGCGAAAGACAGCTGCAGTCTGACATTTATTTTGCTTGATTTTCCGAAACATAAAATATCCGGATAAATACCTCGACTTGTGGTTAAATGTCGAAAATCATCGTGCAAAGCAAGAAAAAATATAGAGCTAACTAGTGCTATCTATGCAAATCATGAATACCTTTCCACTGAAGATCCTCCCATTTATGTCCACATACAAAATCTATTCCAGCAGGCAGTAAAATACACTAATCCTACAGTGTAGGCCTAAGATTTCACATATTATTCCAGACATAAGTGAACCAAGATGCAAATCACTTTAGGAGGAATTACGAGGTTAGGTTAGAGTACAAATAAAAACATTTATTTCACTTATGCATCTCCATATATCCTTTGATCCATATAATTTGTTCCCTATCATCAACCTCAGTGAGCCACTTTGAATACAATTGACAGCAGTAGCTTTTTCTTTATACGATTCTAACCCTACATTTCAGTGAATGTGCTTTGTATTAATAAATATTCCGCACACTTCTCACTTTGAAACGATCACTGTGGCAGTAGCGACACAACAAATACACTTTTACGTTAATTTGTAGGTTAAAAGGCGTCAAAGCAAGGAAAGACGCATGTATACAATGGCGAACTTTTATAAAAGCTAGGGTTTCTCTAACTTTTATCAAATATCTCTTATAAAAGAATTCTTTTATAAAAGATGACACATTACACTGTCAAAGATTTGACCAAAGAGCTTTGATAAAAGATCTTTGTCAAAGATCGTTTACAGTGTAATACCCGCCTAAGGATGAATGCAGTATCTCTGGCATCCGGGGCAATATTGCACTCTGCCACTCCCCTCCCTCCTATCTGCCTTATGACAGCAATGACGAAGTACAATGAAGACCATATTATTAGGCATCATTTTCACAGAGACAGCGCCTTCACATCATCGTTTCTCAGCCAATTGCCACGAACTATTTGTAAATAATACTGGCAAATATTCATCATGAAAGACTCTACGTGTTAATAAAAGGCAAAAAACGCTGTAACAGTTATTGAGACTTCTGGGAGATAATGAATACAGTTTAAGTTTTTAAAGGCAGCAACATTCTATAATAGATGTTATTTGACATGTTGTGAGGGAGGCGGTCTAAATATTTTTCATTAAATAGACAAAATTTGTTGTCTTATCCGCAAATTTATTACAAGTGATGATCGGTTTCAACTCATTTCTGAGTCATCTTCGGATCAGTTTTCGTCTTTGTCAATAGTTGTATCCGCCATCAGACTGTATAACCTTCCAATTATCAAATTAACAACTTATGAAAGGCAAAAAAAAAAAAAAAAAAAAAAAAAAAAAAATACAGCACAAAATTTGAAGAAAACCAGATTGGTTGTTGCACGTATATGACACTTGTTGGTTAAAATATTTTTGAATAACAGTAACTAAAATTAGGCATTGATGCCTACTTATTACACTTGTTATAATATGTTATAATGAAATAGATCACTCTATCTTCCACAGTAGCTCAGCAATCGCAAGCAGCATGATATGTACCTCTTATCCTGATGTTCATGTCTATTTCGTGAATATTTGTCTATTTTGCCAGTAAGTAAATATTATGTAGTATGAACGGTCAACATGATGCAGACTGGATTGTTCATTTACATATTTCAACCAATATTTGTTCTGTTGATAAATAGTCATAAGGCGACTGAATGTTTATAAATTCTCTATATAGAATTGTTAAAATGTTTAATTAGTGTGGATGTCATCATACTTAAAACAAATTTTTTACGTTAACTCTGCTAGTTTAGGAGGGGATGGCGATCTGGCAATAAGAGAGTGGTTAGGGCAGTGAAAAAGTAAAATATTCGGAGGGTTCGTGTGGAGAGCTGGAAAGACACTTTATGTCTCTTAACTCGGGAAGGAGGACCTGCCCGGTTAGCTCAAGTGTTTCGCTTGTGACAGTGTCAGAACCTGCGCGGCAAAGGGCCGCTTTGTCGGAACTTTAACGCTAATGAGTGCCAATGTAAAAACTTTAACATTTTCTCATTTCAATCCGGCATTATAATTGAACGATGTATGTGATTCTACACGACAATTTCTGAGTGTTACTATGTTATTAGTCGGATTAACACTAGAACTATTTTGAGCTGACTATTATTTCGTGTTTTGTGATTGCGAAATTGGCTTAGTGTCTGAGCATCGTCAATGATTACTTACTTAATGAGAATTTTGCTACCATTCACACAACGCAGTTAATGCATCTGTTCTGATAATTTTAAAAGGTCTATTTCTAATTTATTACTTTTGTTTGTGCAGGACCATTTGCAGTAGGTAAATCATGTGTTCGAATAAACATTATTCAACTTAGTTATCTGGTGTTTCCTACACCATTTGAAAACTTTAAAATAAAAGTATATATAAATATATGTAAAGTGGTTCTGAGCTGTTTAAGTAAAGCTGAAGGATCCGCACTAGGAGAAAGAGTTGGGGAGGAAAAGGTGTTCAAAATATCGGGATAAATTAGGGTGAACATTGGTTCGAAACAATGGAGATCAGCTTACAAGTAAGGTATTTTGGGGGAAAGAAGATGACGAGGTTTGGTTGGGTGTGTGGTTTGGGATGTATAGGGACGGGAGGGAAGACAGAGGATGACAGCCCAATGTAGGTTGATAGGATGGATAAAAAGCAGAACGGATTTCGTTGTGTGGAAGAGGAAGTCGGTTGAAGTTGTATTGTGTTAGGACATAGAGAGTGTGTTGGTGTGTATGTGTAATGGGGCGGCAGAGGCGAGGGCTGGGGAGGAGGATGGCAAACTGTGTCGGGCGCAGAATTTAGAGGGCGCCAGAATTATTACAGAAATCATTACAGTTTCTGGGAAGGTAAATATATATATATATATATATATATATATATATATATATATATATATATATATATATATATTTCTCATGTTTCAACCTCAACAATGCACCCTTGTGTATAATTTAACCTTACCCGAATACAAATTTTACTTTTTTAAGCCTATATCACTTCTTTCCTTTATGTTCACCTTACCATTTATACCTAAGTACAATGGTTGAAGAGGAAACTGAGACTTTTACTTCTGACAGCCCACATAGGGCGGCGAGGGAGAGAAGACAACAATAAAGAAAAAAACTGATACAATTCGTATTTCGCAGGTCCCTTGAGTACAGTCTAAAATGAAAGGCTCTGCGGGTTTTTTTTCTTCTTATAGAAACAGCCGTTGTTTGAAGATGTACTCTTACAATGCAACCAGTTTCGGAAATCCAATCATCTTCAGGCCCCTACAATAGTTAAAATAAAATGTTTGTAAACCTATTGGACTAAACTGCTATAGTAATCAGTTCCTAGACTTACAAACTACTTTAACTTACACCAAGGACAACACACACACACACACACACACACACACACACACACGCCTATGCCAGAGGGAGGACACGAACCTCCGACGGCGAGACACGAACCCCGCAGCAAGACGTTTTAGAGCGCTCGGCGACTCCACCGCGGCCCCTAATAGTTAAAAAACCATCGAATAGAAACATAGACAACATATCGAAAATGTATAACAAGTATAGGTAAACCACACATGTAAACCAACTGATGCACAGTGATGTCACTGTAACAGAATGTGCTTAATCCCGATGACACCAATGAGGCAACACTAACACCATATGAGAACATTTGACGTTGAAGTCATACTTAAAACCTAGTGGAAAACAGATGGGGGAAGAAGCTTACGGAGGTGAGTTGGTACTGTCGAATCTTATTTAGTCTAAATTTCCAAATTACCAAGATTACGCCCAAGTAATAAAAAGTCATAGCCGGCCGCGGTGGCCGAGCGTTCTGCGCGGGCCAGTCACAGTCTGCACGGCCACTACGGTCGGGGGTTCGAATCCCCCCTCGGTCATGTCCTTAGTATTAGCTAGTTCATAAGTAGTTTGTAAGTTTAGGGACTGATGACCCCGTAGTTAAGTCGCATAAGCTCTATATAAAAAAAAAAATAAATAAATAAATAAAAAAAACCACTAAATTTCAAGTACTACTGTGTATCCTAAAGTGTGAGGTGAGAGCGGCGGGGGGGGGGGGGGGGAGCGAAAAGGGGGTAAATGGGGTAAACAAGGTCAGTTTCATGGAAAATTAAAGGATCCGTTCATCCTAAAACCCTAAAAAATTGTGCCTCACAAAATGAATTTCATGGTAATGTGAGCTAACAGTAATAAAAACATGCAGATTCGCTATAATTCATCTAGTAGGAACGATGAAATCACAGACTATCTTAATTATTTACAACAACACATATCGGAGAATACACTATAATTCGAAAATCCGGGGATGTGTGGGGCGCGTGGTATTGGAGAGGGAGGGGGTTGTAAGGAGTAGGGAAAGCATTGTGGAAACAGGTCAGAGAAAGCCTCAGAACTATACGATACTAGTTATAGATTATCCTGTGGTATGCAGTTTCTGAATAGTATACGCTTATCTCAAAAGTAGAATACACTTAATGTGAGAATCCACATTACACCTTAAGATCGCAGTTCGTTTTAAAACATATATTGTTTCACGCTCTATCATAAGAACGATCGCACAGATAGGCTAATACATAGATCCTTCTGTACAGCAGGTTGTTATGTATTATGATGACATAAAATATAACCCAGAAAACCTAACTACACACAATGATACTCGAATCGTATAACTTTCAAGTTGTGTTGAATAGCAAAGTTTGGGGGAGGAGTGGGGTTGTGGAAGTTGGGGAGACCGAGTGCTCAAATAACCGCTTTGGGTTCACGGAAATTTAAACGTGAAGTTCGTTTAAAAGGCTTTTAAAACCTTTAGTGCATCACAGAGAGAACATCATGGCATCGATCCACTACAATGACACAAAAGTTATATAGAACTAATAGACAACTATTACATGCTATAACTCAGGGAAAGCATCTTCCGTGTTACAACACGTACAAGAAACAACATAACGCAAACAGTTAACAGGAGTAAAAGTACAGGAAGAGAAATAGTGAGGTGTAGTAGCTGGGCAGGAGGGGGAGGAGTTTAGAAAATATCTGTATGGAAGGCGCGCCAGTGAAAATGGAAGGAATGGGGAGACAAAGTGATGAGAGGGCGATGGATAATTTATAAGGATCTCAAATGTTTATAAATGGAGAAAGGTCCTGTCAATTGTAGTCAGAATCGGGCACACACTCACGGGAGGCAATCTGCGACAGTTGTGGGTCTTCGTACTCTATGAACCTTGATCAGTAACGTTCAGTCAAAGCAATTGGGAGGTTATAAAAGGGGACAGGGAAAATGAGGCTTAGAAAGAAGAGTGAAAAAAAAAATTAAAACCGTACTGTCCGAAACTAAAATTAAACAAATCTGTACTATTTGAATATTTTTGATGACAGAAAAGTACGTTGAGGGGTTACAGAAATGGTCACTCAGGATAATGTGAGCAATAATATCTGGTCCATAAAGTAAGAACAAGCTGCAAGAATCATAACCAGTCAGGATCATACGATATTAAGAAATAAGCTAGAACACATCCTGTAAAAATACAGGTTTTGATTATCAATATCTCACGTCGATTTCGTCTACGATTTCACAAAGGAAATGACAATCCCTTCTTTTGTGTCCCAGCCTCGTCGCCGCTTTTGTGTCTCGTTTCCGGCGTAGGTGTCGGTGGCCGAGTAGGAAGACCAACACATGAATAAAGGTAGCACGCTTGTGCAGGTACGGAGAGGAGCAGCCAGTGGGACAGCAGAAACTAGAAACACTAGAGTAAATTAGAACGAGATATATATATTGCACAGAATTTATACAATACTTAACTTTTACATAGTACTGCAGAATGCTGATACATAGTTGAGCTAGAGGCCTGCCTAGTGCCTATCCGATAGCCAAGTCTTCACTGGTGCCTATCTGATTCCGAAGAAGTGTTAACTAGTTCCTATCTCAGTCCCAAGAGAACGATGTCGTTCACTGGGAGCCACGAGCGGAGTTGCAGCAGAGGGCGCTCGTGGCTGTCGTCGTGAGAACGCCGCGCCGTGCGTGCATGGCGGCGCGCGGCGAAAGTAGGTGGCGCGCACTTTGTACTTGTGCGACACCACACCTTCAGAAAGAGCCACCATGTGAAGCACGATACAGAGGGAACCAGGTATCCGGCAGCATGGCCTGCTCTAGGGTTAACGACGGCCCAGACGAAAAAAAAAAAAAAAAAAAAAAAAAAAAAAAGTGGCAATGCCGCCCCTCGTCAAGGGCGCATACAACTGACGGAAAGGGGGCATTATGATCCTCACATTAGAATAAAATATTTATATTTCTGATTTGCAAATTTCTAGACTTCTTCACTTTTATTATTATTATTATTGCTGTTGTTATTGTTGGATTCTTTTCACACAAAATAACTATTCCGAAACATGACCCTCTCAAAACTGAAAGCCTGGATGGTTACATTTCCCATCCCGAAAATCTCCAACCTCGTCTGCCGCTTGTAACTGGGTAATTTGAACATTTTATTTACTGAAATAAAATTTTAATTTTTTAATATAACATAAAATAATGTGTTTAAATGTATATGAGAAAATTACATTATGTGCAAGGCAGAATCACTAGAATAAAAGAGTACAGCATAAGATCATATGTAACACAATTTACAAAAGTTACATAAACATACAAATATCACAGAAGACTTTCAAATGGAAACAATTTACAAAGTTATATTCCAAGTAAGGCACGAAGTGATGCATCATTAAAATAAACAAGTAGTGTAATCTAATTACTACGTATCTTAATACCGCCGTTTCTTCTTTCTTCTTTTGGTCCTTCTTGGCGACCTACTTATTTTTATTGTTTCCCACTCACCTACACAGAACCTCGTGGTCACACTGCTCTGTGCGTGGAAGTAATATGCCCCAAAAGTACGGAACACTGTCAAACATTAGGGATGAGTGAAAAGTTGAGCGGCAAACTGAAATGATCTATTCCACCAGTAAAAATTAAACCTTATTCGTAGTGCATTCAAAATTGTGGGCCGTCTGAAACGTAGCAATGTAATTCCCTATGCATGAAGTGAAAACTAACTTCCAGTATAAGAGTTTACGTAACTAGATATAATTTTTAAGTTTTGGTTTCTGGCTTTTCAACCTTATAATTCACAACGCAAAACAATTTATACCTTACAAAAGGATCCAAGCTATGAAGTTACGAAAACCTTTTTCCTCACTTTTAATGCTGTAAAGTGTTTAATCACCTCTTTTATGTTTACTTCATCCGCTATTTCATGCTCAATCACTGCATGGCCCAACCTTTGAATCGAATTTGTGTAGCTGTTGAGCGCAAAAAGTTCTTTATTAGTTTTAAAAAACTCCTTTCCCCACTTGCAACGCTTACAGTAATGGTAAACAGTATTCTTACCGCAATGCTAAGGTTTGGAGAAAAATTTAGGTTGGTTGTTAATTTCAGTACATTACTTGGACTTTCCTCTTTAACCAAATGCGCAGAAACAGCACATATATCTTCCACTAATTCTAAGCCATTTATATCAGCTGATTCGCTATCAGTTAAAATTATTTCCAGATTCTTCATAAAGTTATTAATTTTTCTTTAGACATATTTTTTAACTCATGTATGTCATAAAAAAGGGAAAATAGTAATTGTGTTGATTCAGTTGATCAAATCTAAATTCTAATGGAGTTCATGCCTGATCAAGTGTGAAGAAGAAGAAACCTATTTTGTAGTTTTCTTTTGCATCTTCGATCGACTCTTATCTGTTTTCATACGAGTAATTTAACTTTTTTCTTCTTACTCTGAGCTGTGATATTCTTAATTCAAATTCCTTTCAATGTAGATTTCGTTAGCCAGTTCTCCTGCATCTAGAAGAATTTGTTCAAAAGACTCATTCGATCGAAATTACTCAAAGAAATTATTAAAGTTTTTCAGGAGGTCGACTGCAGTTGATAACTCGAAATCTTTTGTCTGCGGAATCTTTCTTTTTGGATTTAAACGCTGGAGAAAGCATTTGACAATGTTGACTGGAATACACTCTTTCAAATTCTGAAGTCAGCAGGGGTAAAATACAGGGAAAGGAGAGTTATTTACAACTTGTACAAAAGCCAGACCGCAGTTATTAGACTCGAAGGGCATGACAGGGAAGCATCAGTTGGGAAGGGAGTAAGACAGGGTTGTAGCCTTTCTCCGATGTTATTCAATTTGTACATTGAGCAGGCGGCGAAGGAAAGCAAGGAAAAATTTGGAATAGGGATTAAAGTTCAGGGGGAAGAAATAAAAACATTGCGTTTTGCTGATGACATTGTAATTCTGTTAGAGACAGCAAAAGACCTGGAAGAGCAATTGAATGGAATGGACAGCGTGTTGAAGAGAGCGTATAACATGAACATTAACAAGAGCAAAACAAAAATAATGGAATGCGGTCTTAGAAAATCAGGCGATGCTGAAGGAATTAGATTAGGTAACGAAACAATGGAGGTGGTAGATGAGTTTTGTTACTTGGGTAGTAAAATAACATGCGATGGTCGCAGTACAGAGGATATAAAATGCAGAATGGCAATGGGAAGAAAAGCATTTTTGAAAAAGAGAAATTTGCTAACATCTAATATTAATTTAAGGGTAAGGAAGTCTTTTCTGACGGCATTTGTGTGGAGTGTTGCCTTGTACGGGAGTGAAACATGGACGATAAACTGTGCAGACAGGAAGAGGATAGAGGCTTTTGAAATGTGGTGCTACAGAAGAATGCTGAAGATTAGGTGGGTGGATCGCATAACCAATAAAGAGTACTGAACAGAATTGGTGAGAAAAGGAATTTTTGGCATACCCTGAGTAAAAGAAGGGATCGGTTGGTAGGACACATTCTTAGACATCGGGGAATCGTAAATTTAGCATTGGAGGGAAGTGTGTGGGGTAAAAATCGCAGAGGGAGACCAAGAGACGCGTATAGTAAGCAGATTCAAGTGGATGTGGGTTGCCGTTCTTACGTGGAGATGAAAAGGCTTGCTCAGGATAGAGTAGGGTGGAGAGCTGCATCAAACCAGTCTCAGGACTGAAGACCATAACAACAACACGCTGTAGTATTTTATGTCATGACTAATAAACATATGAACTTTAACTGTTTAATACAATTTAATAAAGCTGAATTTTCTTCTCTTAGCGAGTTATAAGTACTATCAATTTCAAAAATGCTTAACAAAGCATCGTATAGATTTCCAATCTGAAATCGTACGGGCGATAAAGCCTGTTCTTCTTTCCCATCTAGTTTCATTTAAAGATTTCAAAGTTAATCCTTGAACATGTTTCAAAAGTATTGTCCAGCGAAAAAGATAAATATATTTTAAGAAAGTGACTGCTTCCAAGGATGCCTTTACTATATCGTTAACCACTAGATTAAGCGAGTGGATCGCACAAGGTACGATGAATGCTCTTGGATTTAAGTCCTAATCCTAGTTCGCACTCCTGCTTTAGCACCCCTCCTACCCTTGTCCTCCAATATCCTGTACATCTAATCCTTGTTTATGAAGCTCAAATGTTCAAATGTTTGTAAATCTAAGGGACTTAATTACGTCGGTCATCAGTCGCTAAGTTTACAAACTACTTAAACTAAATTAAAGTAACTTAAGCTAAGGACAACACACACACACACACACACACACACACATGCCCGAGAGAGGAATCGAACCCCCGACGACAAACAATCGCGCGCTCCGCAGCAAGCCGCCTTAGAATGCTCGGCCACTACACCGCGGCGTTCACGAAACTCTTAAATTAAAATTTCTGAAAGTTCTTTACCCGTAGGCCAATTGAAAGAAACCCTAGAAGCTTTCATTAATTTTCATCAGCTTTGATAAGAGTAATTTGTTCCACCTCAGTTACATATGAAGCGCAATCGAAAATTAATGAATAGTATCTTTAATGTTGTCAGTAATGTGAGATTTGATAGTATGATGGAGGTAGTCTATTGTTTTATTTTTCACATTTTTTCCAAGGTAATGAGCTTTGGTTTCCTCCTTGCTAAGTACTTTCCGATCTCCGAACGTGTTCCTCCTCAACAGGATCTATGTCAGATAGTAACTCAACAATTTTTAAAAAAATATCCATCTCAAAGAGCTTGTCAGTTGTGTCTTGAATAGCTAAATGACTTTTATCAAGCATTATAATGATCGTTACTGTACGTAGGAGCACTTGGTACCAGTGATTTATTTTTGAATGAATAATTTTTGAGCTGCGAAACTAAGCAGTATAAACTAAGTATACAGTTTAACTGGTTTTTAACCTTTGGCTGAATTCTAACCAAGATGTGTGCTTCAAACCCATAAAACGTTCTTCCGAAAGAGAACTAGACGTGCAGCCAAAATGTTTGCGACAGACAGAATAAAGTAACCAGTCTCTTGTGACTTGCTCCTCATTTGTCATTTCTTAAAAGACGAATATAATATCACTTGGTTCATGAAATCTTCCATTATGTGGACAAGCGATCATACGTTCGCATGCATGAATTATTATTATTATTTGAAAAGTCTCGGTCGCAATATGCTTTATTTCACATGACGCGTTTCGAGTAAATCATCATCAGATCTGTGGTATATAAGAAGAAAATTACATTTTAGATGTTTAAAGCACGTAATTACAATATCTACAAGGAGTACAAAACATGTAATACATATATACGTACAAAAACTTTTAAAAATGATGAGAATTACAAACATCTTAGTATAGATGCTCGATTAAAACTTAAAACACCATCGTACGCGTCTAGTGACGGTTTTGAACTAGACTCACATGCCCAACTGTGGTGAGAGGGGGAAACACCCTAACAGGTAAACTAGGCCCACTCGCCACCAGATGGCGCAGGGTTAATATTAAAAGTTGAATAAAACTACACATACATCATCTTGGGCACTCTGTACTGTGTGCAGTCATAGAAACTGTGAAATGTGGCTACCATAGGTGTTAAGTCTTATAAAAAAAATTTTCACGCATACGATTATAATACTTTGAGCTAAATTTACGACCTGTGACATACGGAAATCTATAACCATACAAAGGTTTAGGTGAACAAAGTGTCACAAAAACTTCTGTTTTCATTTCTTAAAATCCTAGGCCACAACGCAGGATCCGTGCTCAAGGATGTCGAAGTAATTTCAGTGTGACACAATGTGCTGACAGTTGGTTTGGAAATACGCTTCTTTAGTTGATTACCACCACTATCTGTAAGTAATATTTCTTCATTTCCTTTGTATCCATTCGGATTCGATGCTTGAGCTTTACACTCAATTGTTTTCGGCCAACCCGAGCAACCTTGTAAATAACCAGGTTGTTTCTGTATACTGACATGCTTTTCCAAACCTTCTCCTTTTGTACTGACAGCCAGACAGCCTTTCAAACTATTTTGGAAGAGATTCCACTCTTCAATAACAACTGTGCTGGACAAACGAAAAAAAAAATGCATTGTCTAAACTAGACCAACATTCTTTAAACTGTCATCCGCGGACCGATTCCAATCCACGAAAATTTCGTGCCTGTCCACCAACAACTTTCCTCTTGGTGACTACGACCACAACAACATTATTTTCTAATATTGTGATTCTCTTTCTTGCGAATACTACGTATATCGATTCTGGAGTCGCACAACAATTTTGTAATAAGAAAAAGAGTGTGAGAGCTTTCACCCAGATCAATCACGGCACGGCAGGGCGCGACGTTCATTTCACATCTTTCTTTGTCATTTGTTTCGAGTGTACGACCAAAAGTCACAGCAGTAGTATTATTTTCTGTTCGAGAATGAAGACATAAATCGTCCTGATTGTTGTAGTCGGTAAAAAACATTGCAAATCATTTCCAACAGTTGTTGCCGTAATGACCAGGTGTTATCCTACTTAACCAGGAAGGTAAACCTGCAATTACACTGATAACTGCGCACCGGGGAACTTGCCATCGTACACAACTTTTAGCCGAAAGTTTCAAAAGTTTCTCACCCGGGGCAATCGGAGAGTATCCGCACTGTGGTGACAGGACAATCTCAGTACATGTTACTGCCCAGCTTGGCAGCAAGGAAACACCGAAGGCGGCCTTGCCTCTGTAGAGATGACTTGCTTCTGATTGCTCTCGTCCCGTCTTCCGGTCAGATCGTACCGTCTCGTCCCGTTAATTTGCTGCTTCCAACGTACTGTCAGAACACGCCCCGCGTGCCCGACAGGCAAATACCACACAGTATACAACGGGACGAGCTCCACGACGCAGCTGAACAGCCAATACTCAACTTAGTCCGCCACGACGTCCCTGCACTTTCCCTCGTCAGAGACTAGAGATGCCAACTGGCATTTTGAAGTGGCGTCTAGCCACTGTTTTTGAAAAAAAGCTACTGCTGGCATTCCTAGCCATTTTGGTGATATTATATAGCCAATTGTAGCCATTTTTATTATTCGATAATTTTCACAACAAAAATGCAAAAGACATTATTGATACATCTGAAGCATTGAATTAAAATTTGTGGTGCGGCCGGGAATCGAACGCGGACCTCCATGCTTACTATGCAGACGTCTTAACCGTTAGACTACCACACCACTAACGATTAAGGCGCCTTGTAATAGTCTATGTACGATTTCCCTCCACAACACAAACTTTAATTTAGCTTCTTTGTTCCAAAGATAATTGCCACTACTGCCAAGGCTCTCCATGCAGCGGAATAGCACCTACAGCAATGGACATGGTGGAACAATCCTGTTATGGTGATATAAATATCAATTAATACAAATAAATAATCCCAGAGACGGATTTACGCCTAGTAAGCATGGAGGTCCGGGTTCGATTCCCGGCCGCACCACAAACTTTAATTCAATGCTTCATATGTATCAATAATGTCTTTGACATATTTGAGACGTAAATCCGCTCAGCGCGCCCGGTCAGAGGTCTCAATGACCTCTGTAATAAAAAAGCTGAGCCATCAACAGACCGAACAACAACGAACAAGAACGATCAACGTCCGCAACGAAGACGTCTGCCTAGTAAGCATGAAGGTCCGGGTTCGATTCCCACCCGCACCACAAATCTTAATTCAATGCTTCAGATGTATCAATAATGTCTTTGACATATATGAGACATAAATCCCTCTCTGGGATTATTTATTTGTATTTAAAATGCAAAACTCTGAAGTTTTTATGAATAATGAACAGTTTAGAGTGCAATAATCTATTTCATTCAACTAGTTTCAGTCTTATTTAGACCATCTTCAAGAATTTTGACTCCATCGATGTTGTGGAGCTGGTAGGTGACTGGGAGCCTTCCAGTGCGTCACTGCTAGACTGTTCTTTATTCATAAATTTAAATAAGCGTGCTGTTGACCCAAACATAGTGAAACGAAAATGTTTCTAAAAATATGTCTGAAGTTTTTATTATGAATAGAAATGTATTTATTGATTTTTTTAACGTTCCTCCAAAGTACGACAAATTAAACACCACTGTATCGAAACAGTGATACCTGGAAGTTTCGATACAATGAAATAGTTCCGTATATCGATTCATTGTTTTGAAACATACAAACAATGGCCAACACTATGTAGTTGCACTTGCTTGGAAACGCTGTACTAGTTACAACAGTGTGATGTGAAGTGTCTCTTTTTTAACGTGTTTTAACATTGAGTGTTAGAAGAATACCGTGTGCTGTACCAGTGTTTTGCGACTGTGATAGTTAATTATCTAGCCATGCCGAAATCGCAATATATACAATCTTACAGGAAGGAATCGGTACAGCCAGTTTCAAACAGACAAGGCGAGAGAATTTTTAGCCAAGTGAACTTGGTGAAAAACAAACCCAGAAACAGACTTATACGAATACATTCTCTGCTATTCTGAGTGTAAGGTATGCATTGAGACGGGAACATAAGTGTTGTTTTTCATATGAAATCCCAGAAGAAATACTGAAGCTTGTTGGTACGAATGCTATATACACGAGGGAGACCAGTGAAATCTGCAGCAGCAGTAGCAAAGCAAATGAGGATGAGGACGATGATATTTATTTTTGCTAAGTGAGTGTTTTTCGCATTTTAATGTTTATGCATAAAACATAAATTATAATTTAGCCATTTCTGGCCATTTTTGTTGGATTCTTTTGCTATTTTTTCTGACTGATAGTTGGCAACACTGTCAGAGACCAGCGCGCGCACCCTCTCCGTACCACATGCGCACTCCTCCGTACAACCGACTGTTTTTAACAACCGATTGGTCAGTCGGTTGTTTTTTCGTTCAGTCGGTTTTTTCAGTCGAATGAAACAACCGAATGAAAATAGTCTCTGTGGCCGTATGAATGTTTTCACTCGCTGGCGGGGTTTGAGTGGTTTCAGTCGATGCGAAACAATCGAATGAAACCAGTCGCTATCGGTTGCAGCCGCTATATGAATGTTTTCACTCATTCAGTGGGTTTGAGTGGTTTCAGTCGACGCGCGACCACCGAATGAAACAAGTCTCTGTCCTTTATATGAATGTTTTCGGCATTGAGTGCTTTCATTTGATGCGATACAACCGACTGGAAAAAGTCACTGTCGGTTTCTGCAGTTATATGGATGTTTTTATTAATTCACCGACTTTGTGTGACTTTATTTGCTTACTCCTTCAGTCTTTTCGGGTATAAATGAACCGTGATTCAGCATTAAAACTTTCTTAGAGACAAATCTTGTAAATATAGCAGTGTGTCCGTGTGTGTGTTTTTATCGCATGGAAATCTACAGTTTTGTTCCAATCTTGATGAAATTTTGCACACTTGACCTTCAAAGCAAAAGGAAAGTCACTGTCTACATGAAATTTCATTCGGTGCATGGCGGAGGGTACTTTACATACTGACTTCGACAAAAACCACAATTTGGCTGCGATCTTGATGAAGTTTTGCACACTTGACCTTTAAAACAAGACGAAGGTAATTGTGTACAATAAATTTCGTAGGTGCATGTCGGAGGGTACTTTACCTACTAACTTTGATAAATTACGTTCGTATTCGAATTTTAAGGATATATTTCACTCTTCACCTTCAAAGAAAGAGAATGGTCACCGTCTACATCTACTTTAGTTCGATGCATGACAGAAGGTATTCCAAACTTTGACGCCAATATAGAGTTTTATTCCGATCTTGAAGAAATGTTGAACAATTGACTTTCAAAACAAGTGGCAGTTCACTGTTCATCTAAGATTTTGTATGGTACATGGCGGAGGGATGGAATAAACCTTCACACCGTTTTACCGATAACCACAGAAATATCGATGACTAGAGTTCCAATGTTCAAATGTTTGTAAATCTATCGGACCAAACTGCGTGGTCATCAGTCCGTAGCTTACAAACTACTTAAACTAAGGTAAACTAACCTAAGGACAACACACACACCCATGCTCCACGGAGGACTCGAACCTTCGACGGCGAGCAATCGCGCCCTCCCCAGCGAAGTGCCTTAGACCGCTCGGCTACTCCACGCGGCGTGACAAGAGTGAATAATTATGAAACTTGAGATGGATGTTTTCATATACTGTTGACGAATACAGACACGCTGGAGAAAATTTACAACACTGGTAAATGTTGTATGTCTTCTCGTAATCCTTCAAATTAGATGGAATTAACAAAAATATTTTTATACAAAATACTTTAATGAAGGCTTTTTTTTTACAATACCTAATGCTTTAGTGATCTTAGAATTTGGATCTAGCAAGTATGCTCAGAGTTAACATACTTAACTCTGTCCTGCTAGAACCTTAAATATGTATGAACAAGAAGCCGCAAACTGCACGTTTCTACCTGTTCTCACTTCGGAGATACGGTATGCGAGATTAAACTTGTAGTGATCATTTTGGAACACCCTGTAGTTTCCACGCTTCTTTATTGAGACAGTAAGAAAGCGACAACAATCGGCGATGGCACGCCCCGCCCCGCCCGCCGGACACTGTTGTGTGGAGTTTGGCGCGCGCCTGCTGGACTAGCGCCGTCAGCAGTGGAAACGCAAGCGAGGCAGCACCCCATCTCGTGTTCCCGCTCCCCTCGGTACCCCGTGGTGGGTGTCTGCGAAAGTAATCTGATCGGGCCCATATGATCGGCGTTTTTGAAGTCTGGGGTGGGAAATTAAAGTGATCGCAGACCTGCTCCAGCGATATGACATCTAATTAGTTACTCGTTGATGGCACCTCAAACAATTTAATCTACAACAAAATATGAATCACTCTTACTGTATATTATAAAACGAAAAGTTACTTCATTCAGTACATAATTTCTTGAAAAGAAAGAATGGGTAATTCAGTCAATGTACAAAACTGCAAAAGTGTCGCACGTTTTCATTCAGTTGTTCCCACAGACTACTTTCATTCGAAAAAAATAAACGAATATTAATCCAACATAGTAAAACTACGACCGACTGACTGTTTCATTCGGTTGCTCCCACTGACTGGTTTCACTCAAAAGAACTAATGAAGAGGCCAACGTATTGTGTCAATTTTTTCATTCGGTTCGTCCCATCGACTGATTTAACTCAAAAGAAAAGGAATGAGTGGTCCAAACGACTGTGTCGATTTTATTCGGTTGCTCCGACCGACTGGTTTCACTCAAAAGAAGGAATGAGTAGTCCAACCGACTGCGTCGATTTTTTCATTCGGTTGATCCCACCGACTGGTTTCACTCAAAAGAACGAATGAAGAGTCCAACCGACTGAATCGGTTGTTTCATTCGGGTGGTCCCACCGACTGGTTTCACTCAGAAGAATGAATGAATAATTCAACCGATACGAGAAACTACAACCGAATGATCGATTTTTTTGCTACAACCGAATGAATCGATTGTTTTCATTCGATTGTTCCCATCACTGCTCCGTAGTCACCACTCAACTCACTCGACCCCGCCAGAGGTCGTGTCTCCCGGTCAAGCGCTCACCCCAAAGATAACACGTTCAAGAGCCAGACGCGAGATATCGATCGCGGAATGACTCACACAGTTTTATGCACGGAAAGAAATTAGGAGAAAAGCAATGATGATATCAAAAATATGCCAAGGAAAAGTTATACCACTGGATGCAGTAGGTAAAGTGCTACCTGCATTCGCTTTCGATTCTGCTTTCGTCTTAAGCCCGTTTTAAACGATCAACGAACTTGTAATAGATTGATAACAAGTAGCGTTAATGGCGGCCGCCTGTCGTTTAAACGGCTCTACTAGTATGATCGCGCTAGTATCGTTTCGGTATAAACTTAGCGATAACGAAATAGGGCCAGTTCTAAATTCGGTACTAGTGGGTTCACTGCGCATGCGTGAGCTAGTAGCTGTCAGCTGCAGTCACCGCTCCAGTTAGTCCGCCATTTTCCTTCGTATTTACGTATATTCTGCATTATGTCGAAGTTTATGATCAAAATGTATTTCTAATGATGGCATTCACACTGTCCGTCACCAAACCGTCACATAACGTCAACATCACGTTAAGTTTTCTCTAGAAGATTGTTTTGATTGAACGGTCGTCTGCTAACATCGGAAGTTAACCTATTTTCGTCACGCGATTTTCATATTGTAGTCGACAATTACACGGCTTGCACGTAAATTTCTCTTATTAATCTTTAGTTTATTATTATACTTTGGTTTCGAGGTAAATTGCAAATGTTTCATGACGACTTAAATATTTATCTCGATTATTGACTACCGAAAAGCGAGGTCGTACATCTGAAACCGAAAAATAGTTTATGTTTTGCAATATCGTAACAGAAAAGACTGAAGCCAATTGTTTATTTGAATAAGATTGTAATTTGATGATGCGATTTTCATTAAATAGCATTTTAAATGAAAAAGTCAGTCCAAATGAAAGACATAAATTCAGTTGTGCATGACGTTATTAACAATGTCAGTGGGCAAATCGTAGTAGATAAAGTAAAGGTCTATTTATGCTCTTATAAATATTGCTTGATGTGTTTATAAGTTTATTTTTTCACTTGAAAATAGATGTGAATGTTTTGAAATGTTGTTTCACTTCCCAGAACTTTACCAACTAAGCTGACCTAAAACATAGATTGGAAGGTTTTCTTTGGCCGTCAATAACATTTAGCGTTGTTTCCTCAATTCCAGTATTAAACTATGACTTCCTACATAACAAATCGCCTGTTATAACCTCACTTTCAACATCGGGTATTACTGTTCGATTACGTTTATCGTCTAAACACGCTGCCACAAGATCTTCTACATCTACATCTACATAGATACTCTGCAAATCACATTTAAGTGCCTGACAGAGGGTTCATTAACGACTTTCATAACTTTTCTCTACCGTTCCATTTTCTAATAGCGCGCGGGAAGAAAGAACATCTAAATCGTTCCGTTTTCTATCTGATTTCTCTTATTTTATTGGGATGGTCATGTCTCCCAAAGTAGGTGGGTGCTAGCAAAATATTTTCACTTTCAGAAGTAAAAGTCGGTGATTGAAACTTCGCAAACAGATCACGCCGCAATGAATAACGTCTTTCTCTTAATGATTTCCACCCCAATTCGTGCAACATTTCCGTGACGCTTTCCCCCCCCGTAACGTGATAGAACAAAATGAGCTGCCCTTCTCTGAACCTTCTCAATATCTTCCGTCAGTCCCACCTGGTGAGGGTCCCACAAGGGGCAACAGTACTCCAGGAGAGAACGCACAAGTGTGATGTAGGCGGTCTCTTTGGTGGAGCTGGTGCATCTTCGAAGCGTTCTGCCAATGAAACGTAACCTTTGATTCGCCTTCCCCACAATATTTTCTATGTGTTCTCTCTTGCATGAGTTTGTAGTTCAGGGCTAGTACGCAAGGAGCGCTTCAGTAGAGTATTATCTATCTTGTTCACCTTCGTTCATCGTTGAAAAAGGGCTTTAGCCAGTCCTCTCCGGCCAGGAGCAAAAGATTTCGCTTCACCGCTGGAGGGATTCTACCAACGAAACTCCTCGCGGCAGATCGAGCTCCAATGTTTTGACAGCCGAGTGAAGCGGCCCAAATGCCACCCTTTAAATTGCCGTCCCCGCAAAAGGCTGGAATGCCCTAGAGCCCTGTATTGGGAGAGTACCGCCAACCGGGCGAGCGCCGCCATTGTAGGCCTATCTCGCAATAGCAGCGCTATGGGCGGCGCTGTTAAATTAGCATTTATGATGAAGAGAACCGGTCTGTAAATCGACGTGGTATGACAGTACGTTAAGTAAATAATCAACTAAAGTTTTTAATCGTTTTCTCACCTCTACTGCGAATATTAAGGAAAAATTGGTAATCGAGGTCTGAGATGAAGACCTTTTATTTTTGAGCAAACTAGTTGTAAAATTGTTTCGTGCAAAGTTTTGTCAAAAGTAATATATGTAGTAATAATAAGAGACTGTAAGTTGCTAGAGTTAACATATTTCATTTAAAGTACTGGTACTTATTAAAATACAAATATGTAGTTTAGTTATTAAGGCTGCTAAGGAAAAGAATAAAAATTGGAAAATTACAAATTAATTTGTCTAAAAAGTTTAAAAGGTATTATATCTAGATAGTAACTGCGTCTTAAAATACCTTCACGGCATTCATCATGACAATAATTTTACCACCGCACTCTGCTTGGCGATTATATTTTCTCAGAAGAATATGTACTCCAGTGTTTAAAAAATACGTGCAGAACTTTTTGCACAACAATGTGACACGAAGATATATTTTGGAACACGTTCATTGATTGATTTATGTCCAAGCAGCATTGTTCACTATCTTGAAATGTATTAAAAAAGTTTTGTCTAAATACATTGCGATAAATTTACGTAGAATGAGTAAGATACGAATCTTATTTATATACATACAATATATATAAACGGTTCTGCCTGTTCAAACTTTCGTCATATTCAGTATAAATGCGAAATTCATCAAATACGGCAGATTATGTTAAATTTTCACGTATTTGTATCTTTTAAAAATATCTTTTCTCTACATGTTTGTCCGGCCAACATTACTCGCAAGAAACAGATGAACCTAGATATTTACTCGATATTTCAGTACAAATTTGTTCACTTCACACACTTTTGCATCCTCGTATGGAAATGCATCGTTTTTTCCAATGCGATGTACCCACAATTCGCGTCTTTTCGCATTCCTTTCGCCCTGTGGAATGCGGAAACCTCGGACTGTCTTAGTGTAACCATATATAAAAGTGGAATATGCTATGTTAAGCTCTTAATTTAATACACTATGAGTCTACAGACTGCAGGACTGCAGCACCCCCCCCCCCCACAACCCAGGCATTAAAAAAAAAAAAAAAAAAAAAAAAAAAAAAAAAAAAAAAAAAAAGGAATGAGAAATGGGACATAGATTTAGCACTCAGTGAAATGACAAACATGTACACTTGACGCCAAAAAAAGTGGGTCACCCCTGAATTCCCATGTGTAAGCTGCACCTGATTGTATGCAACCAAAATGACGCATATGTGTTGCACGTCCTATAATCACACCGCAGTACAGTCCTTGTACTATGCACAAATGGGCACCAAAAGAAACTACTTGACACCACATCTCCATATGGCAGACAGTTCAAACGTAAACCAGTACCGTCATACAACATAAACGAAAAAACTTTATTAAACACAAGGCATTCTTCGAAGTTTGTAAATAGTGACAAGTCATTACTTTCATTAAATGACATGACGAGTTTTTGTTTGTAAGCTAGATTTGAACTTATTGTTAACTAGGAAAAGCTTGCCTGTCTGATCGAGACTCGATTAGGCATAAAGAGACATCCACTTACAAGGGCGAATATGTCTGAACCTGGAAATAAATTACGATAATTTTAGCACTGCGGCAGGACTAAATGCTAAAATAACAGCGAGTTGAGTGAAATATGCCATTTACGCTGATGGACTGCTTAGGCCTAAAATGGCGGACGTGCCCCACCCGCGCTCAACTGACCAATAGCAGCCGGCGGTTATCGGCAAGCCAAACATAAAAGGTTGGCGCTACTCTACCAAAACAGGGCTCTAGAATGCCCGAGCCTAGAGAGGCCCCTGCCGGCAGCCACGCCAGATTCCGACACTGGCCGCCCAGCCCTGTACAGTATGTCGTGCGCCTCCTCGCGACACGACGCCACCTCACGACGTGACGCGATACGAGCCACCACAGCCGGCGTGACCAGCAGCCGGCGGCGGTCTCCAGAACAATGCTGCCGACGACAATGGGGCGAGCAGGAGGAACCGTTAGGCGCGCACGATGCGCGAGTCTGAGGTGTCAACGATCTGTTACCGCAGCACGACGGCGCGCAGTGGGAAGGAATCCCCAAAGGTGGCCAAAACCTCCAAAAAGACGTTTAATTCACACAAAGCTCATCGCAAGGGGGTTATCGAGATCGCTGATTACAAATTTGATGGTAAAATTTGCCTAAACAAAATGGCGGAGGTAATATAGCAAATACATAATAATTTATTAATAATCTAGATCTATAGATGTGAATGTCTGTTTGGTGTACGTTTATCACGTCTGAACTACAAGATATAAAGAGCTAAAAATTTGTATAGTTACTAAAGTCTACCCTGGGAAGGCTTTAGGCACGGTTTTGTGGCGATCGGATAGGTATTTATCTAAATATATTAATATGAATGTCTGTTCGGTGTACGCTTATCACGTCCGAACGACAAGACGCAGAGACTTACATATTTGTACAGTTACCAATTTACACCTGAGGAAGGTTTTAGGCACGGTTTTATAGCGATCTGATAGATATTTAGTAATTTGAAGAATATAAGGCGAAATGCGGAACAATAATTACTCTTTGAAAATTATATTTACTCTTTGAAAATGGTTTTATTGGTTGCATTGTTGCTTGAGGGTTGATAATAATTAAGGTGTCGAGTATATTGGGATGGAAAGTTATCGACGTATACAAAATTCTACGTGTGTGTGTGTTAATGTTTCACTCTGCAGCGAAAGCTACAGAACGCAAACGAATGGTCTGTGTGTAATTGTTGTCCGAAGTCTCCCGTTGTACACCATATCAGTTCCATGCCGATAGCTATAAGGGGGTGGAAGATATGGTGGTTGAAAGCTGTCAAATTATAAAAAAATTCGGACTGAAGTCCAGCGATGACGTCTGCGACTCTATAGCAAGGAGGTTACATACAGCGAAACATGAGGCCACAGACCATATCTTTGGTCTATGAGTGCTACAATGTCTTTAGCTCTTTCTCTGTAAGGATAGGATTACGAATAAGGAAATGTAAGAATAAATAAATAAAGCAGTAAAAAAGAAATTTGTTTTAATAGATCTCAGCCGGCCGCGGTGGCCGAGGTGACTGAGGCGCTCCAGTCACGGTCAGCACGGCCACTACGGTCGGGGGTTCGAATCCCCCCTCGGGCATGGATATTTGTGCCGTCTTAGTTCGTAAGTAGTTTATAAGTAGTTTCTAAGTTTAGGGACTGATGACCCCGTAGTTAAGTCCCATAAGCTTAACCAACATTTGAACATTTTTGAATAGATATCATTAAAAAAATCGACTTAACGTTACGAGCATTACATCAAGTGATTGATCTGTGATATTATTACAGTCATTATTGTTGAATTTCGTTATTGGATTCAGCGAAACGAGTGAATTTTTACGTGTGATTTGATCTACACTACTTACTTTTCTGATAAACGGTAAATGCATAGACTTCTGCAATTTGATAGCAATATTTTCTAGCTCCCACATTTCCTCAAAAGTGAGTGAAATTAACTACATTAATGTAATTGTTATTTGAATCTTATATATTCTCCAAAAATGTTTTCAGAAAGATGGAAATGGACAGTTAGAAGGCATAGGAGAAGTACTAAGTCAAGGTAGGAACAAATAAATAAATTCCCAGGATACGCCGGGTTTTCAGATAGTAGCGTATGTAATTAATACACAAGCGTGGCTCGGTTGCTCAGTGATAGAGTGCCAGACTACAAATCCAAAGGTCGTGGGTTAGATCCCCGCCAGGTCGTAGGATATATATCTGTCACTTTCCACTTCTTTCACCTCTGGCAGTGATGCTGAAAAATATCGAGTAGCGCCGTTAAAATGTAGGACTGTAGGTCCCCCTGTAACAGACTGGGTAAGTCAGTTCTAAGTTCAGAGGAAGGCAACGGCATACCACCTCCAAACAGGACCATGCCTAGTAAAGCACCATGGTATTCAAACCAATCTGCGGATTGTTGCCTGCTTTACCTTTTTAATTAATTCATTGCCAACGAGATTTGTTTATTATAAGAAAATAATACAATATTTGTAGGAAACATATCGGAAAAAATTCTTTGATGCCATACACATTGTAATTCAATAATATAATGAAACAATCCTCGGTATATAAATGTAATAGTTTAATCAACGATAGAAGTAATAAGTGTAGCTAATAAAGACTTAATATGATTGAAGATGTTGTTCTGATGCAAACAAAATTGTATGATTGGTTTTATATCTAACAATCAGAGTCAGAATTCGTATCGGAATTTCCCATAAGCGATCGTGGTGTAATTGGAATTGCAGGGGATAGAAGTAACAGCTTTATTGCCTCCTTTGACAAATTTTTCACATGCGTTTGTGGCAGTTTTCTAATACCGGTTATGTATAGATCCGAAGTTACCAGTAGCCCCTTTAAAACGTCTTCTATTCATTTTACACGTGAACGTTTTCTGTAAAAGTCTTCCCGATGTCTTTTAATGTCTTTGTTCCTCGCTTCCTGCCCTTGTTTGGATAACTGACCAATCGGCAACAAAATGTCGGCCGCACGGAAACCTGTAAATGCTCATTACACGAGAGAAATAGCAGATTTTGGCAACTGATTCTTGTCATTTCCATTAAGATAATTAATCAATCTATAGTCTGGGAGTTGAAATTCCGCGGTATATTGCGGTGTATGCGACTTTTGCTCTAGTGTAAAATGCAAGTTCGGCAAAGAATGGTCGTTTTGCGTAGGCATCGGGAAAAAATATGATATAAAGGATAACCATGAAATTTTTACGGTTTAGTGTACATACATGTAGCAACCGTTTCCATCTTGTAGAACTGAAATTTTTCACTTGACTACCAAAATATTCACTCACAAACCGAGAGTAAATTTCCTTTTCTTTCACAGCGCCGCGTGTCCTTTCGACGAAGGTCACTTTTAAACTGACGTAACTCGACAGGTATCGAAGATGGCGACCCCTCCTTCTGGAATGAGATGCACCAATCTTTCCCCTACCCAACCAACCCATCAAAATTCCGAGAATCGAACATTCATTTTTCGGGGTTTTGGCCACGTTTTGGGGATTCCGTCCCTCTGTGCGGCGTGCCTGCATGTCGGACCGTAGCTGTTTACCCAACACTGGCTGGCGGAGCGAGGGAGAGCGACAACGATGGATAACAAGTGGCGCAACTACTCTGCCGGAAGTAAATATTAGTACGCCCTCTCATGTTTTATTGTTGAAGCAGTGCATGTTCAGTACTGGAAACGATTGTATTTACAGGTCAATAGCTTTAAGGCTAAGCGGTACTGAGGTACCAGATGTCGATCCATGATGAAAACCCATACTAGTACATGGCGTAGCCTCCACGGGCAGCAATTTAGCTCCTGATCAATTCGATCACGCAGATGACGAATACTGTCTTGGAGTACGTTACTCTACTCTCACTTGATATGTTCACACACTTCAGTAAAAGATATGGGTTAACGAGTCGCCCGTCTTACTTGTCATTTCGTCATGTTCTTCACGTCTAAGGGTGTGGGTATGTTTGGTTAGCATCGTTGCACAACTGACACAGCACGTCGCACTTTAGATCAATACCACTTTCTAGACAGTGTACGGTATGCAAGGTACATTCGAAGAATACAACAGTATCTGGCCGCCCAAGAACAGTCACAACTGCGAAAAATTAATTCCGTGTGTGTTTAGCTGTGACCTAAAGTCAGAAAAACTCGAGCAGACGGTTAGCATACGAGCTGGATTAATCACGAAGGGCCGCGCAAGAATGACCGTGGGCTCTAAGGCGCCTCGCTGCGGAGTAAGCAGCTACTTCCCGTCGGGGGTTCGAGTCCTCCCTCTAGCATGGACGTGTTTGCTGTTCTTAGGAGGATAACTTAGTTTAAGTAGTTTATAAGTCTAGGGTCTGTTGACCACAGCAATTTGGTCCCATAGCGATTCAAAAATTTGAACATTTGAATTACGAAGGTCAGTCCCAAGAATATCAAATAAACAATGTACAGAGACATAATATGTCTCGATATCTATTGAAGATATTAAACTGAAGTAGGGACATTGAATTAAAATTTATGTTACCCAAAAAGAAGTTTAAAGTTTAAATTAAGCGTTTACGACATGGGACTCTTGAAGATGATCCAGATCGACGTCTTCAGTTTTGTGAATTTATGCTTGACCAACAGAAATATGATCGTAACCTATTCAATAAAATTTTGTGGTCTCAGAGGACATTTTTAAGTCAAGTCAACATATTTATTTATTTAATGCTCAGAAATTTGACATATCGTTATTAATCTTCTAACTTCCCAATACAATTCACCATCTGATATCAAGTCACAATATTGCAGTGTTTCACAGTTTCTCAGATGCTCCCAATTCATAATGGTGTCTTCTCTTTCACATATAACACACTTCGGTGAGGGTAAGAGTGTTCTGCAAGGCAGTCGTGGCCAGTAATTCTTCGAAATGCTGCCACAGTTTTCCTTCGTGGATGTTTAGGAAGTGCGTTCTTCTCTTTTAACAGTAGAAGCCATGTTTTTCGTTTCCCGTGTGTTGTCAAGAGGTTATACAACTGCCGGCCGCGGTGGCCGAGGGGACTGAGGCGCTTCAGTCACGGTCTTCACGGCCACTACGGTCGGGGGTTCGAATCCCCCCTCGGGCATGGATATTTGTGCCGTCCTTAGGATTAGCTAGTTCATAAGTAGTTTGTAAGTTTAGGGACTGATGACCCCGTAGTTAAGTCCCATAAACTAAACAAACATTTGAACATTTTTGGTTATACAACTTCTTCTTGAAACTGTTGTTGATAAGTCTTTTAGTGGAGATGTATGATAATTTTGGGCAATTTGTTTGAGAAATCTTGGTGCCTTTTTTGGCTAGAAAGTCTGCCATATCATTCACATGTATACCTGTATGTGCTGGTATCTACTGAAAAACTATTTCAGTTCCATCTTTAGTGATTGAGGCAAAAAAGGATTTTATTTCATTTATGCAAGCACTTAGAGGCGTTTGGAAGGATGCAATTGCCTGTATTGCAGAAGTTGAACCACAAAATGTAACAACCTTTTTGTGACCTTTGGATTGTCGTGCAAAATGATGGATGGGCTGAGTAGAAACCGTTGGCCCTCCTTTTAAAATCTGGTCTCAGGTGATGCTCCAAAAATGAACATTAATACTGTGCAGTGACGTTAGGATAACATAACCACAGTCGTACATAGTGACACTGTTACGTTACGGCTCGCTCACAAGTGACTTTGTTGGCGCTCGCCAGTGACGTGGGACGGGCGAGTCTATTTGCTCGGAGGTGTGGTAGACATGTCAACAACGTGTGGTATCACCGAGAATAGTAGATTCCATTTCATAGTGTCGCCACAATAGTGATACCACTATTTAAGTTCCAACCCTCGTAGACAGAGTGTATCTGTGTGTTTGTATAGCATTGAAATCTACAGTTTTGTACAAATTGTTTTAGTGCCATGTTTAATGCCTCAAACTCTGCATCAAAATGGGAGTAAAACTGTCCTAAAGCTTTGTAAAAATAAAATATTTCACTGTAAACTCCAGCACCAGCGATACCATTTGCTTCAGTCAAGGATCCATATATGCAACCATTCTGTTTACGTGTAGTTAGCATTTATCATTTCTAGAGCAATCTTTTTAAGAAGTTCTTTATTCATTTCTGTTTTAACAACCTTTTCATTCAGTTGAAGTCTGAATATGATTGGGCATAGTTTAAGTGGACTGACTGGGGGAGCGAAGTCTTCTTTACTGATTGGTGGACAGTGGTCTTGTCTTACTGCATCAATACATTGTATAAAACCTTTCTGTGTTTTCAGCCGGTTAGCATGATGTTGGTAATTGTTACAATATGTGTCGTTAGGTAATCTGGTTAATTTTTCATATTTCTGATTTTAGAGGTGGAATGCCAGTCGCTGCGTGAAGAACTAAAATTGGTGTTGTTTTTATTGCTCCTTAATTTTTAAGAACATCCAATTTAGATACATTCGCTGGGAGCCAACATGTTAACTGGTATACTGACAATCAAAATCTTTTGTTAGAGTGGTTGGGTGCCAATATCATCATTTCGCGCAGTGGACCATATTTTTTGAAGGAACAGAGGTAGGCGTTAACTACTTGTATATGTTTCAGAATTACGTGGTACCTGAACTTACACGTGTGCTGAAACCTATCAAGAAATTTACTTTCAACTTGATAGTGCTCCACCACACTATGCCACTGCCGTTCGCGGTTATTTGAACGAATCTTTTTGAAGGCAGATATTGATATGCCACCACGTTCACAGACATTACGACCATGGATTTTTCTCTATTGGGGTGTCGCGGGACAGCCGATGGCCGAAAACTGTACTCCACACCAAGCCAACGGGTAGAAGGCCCGCGGGATGATCAAGAACTCGATGAAGTGCGTATCCAAAGACCTTCAGAGAGTGGGACTGCTGGAAGAATGGCAGAAAAGAGCCGAAGGCAGACTGAAGTGGAGTGAAGGCGATCTCTCAAAGCAGCGCGTGGTCCATTGGGGCTGATCGCATAAAGTAAGTATGTGACTATTAGTGAAGACGGAAACAGAACAAAAACTAATTATAATTTTGTTTGAAAACTGGTGCCAACCACGCGTGGGTAGTAATTTTCGTGATTAACATTTTAAAAAATAAGAGTTGTACTTCGGAAACATCGCGTGCCGTATATTGTTTTCAATGTGTGTACCAATAAGTTTGTTAGACTCGGAGCTGCGTCCGTTTTTTATCCGACTATTGATTACGCCGGACCCGGAAACGTTACTGGTCAGCTAGTCATCCAAGTGTTCACGCTTACCAACTTTTGAACTGTGAATATTAAATACAGTTTTCGATGTGTTACGAACGGTGTCTTCCATGCACATTTGTTGTCGCGAGCGGCTTATTTAGCGGCTGTAGACGAAATATTTCGCGCAAGTATTCACCGAATTTTGAAATTTAACATGCAGTATTAATCACGCACTGAGAGCTAAAATCTCAAGTTTAACGCTGTAAGACAAGTTTACAATTAGAAACTATGTGTTTGTGTTGAATCTGATGGTGGCCAAATAATCCAACTCTGTTCATCCATTATTCGTAAATAATAGCACTTATGGACTTCCAAAAAAATTCATAGGTAATTTCAAATTTTCCGAAACTTTTTCTCGCTGACACCCACATTTTGCCTTTCCGTACGGTCGCGCTTGCGCATCTGTCCTCACGTTTACGTTAATTACTTTTTTACTAATAATGCTATGCACAACATATTTTGCATATAGCCTTTCTTTGTACGAGGGTTGGAACTTAAAGAGTGGTAATTACTTTTTCACAACTGATGCAAAAGCTTTACATGTTTTAACCTGTTATTGTCCTTCAAAGTAGTCATTAACGTTGTGTAGAACCCGTTGCCAGTGATGTGGAAGGCGTAGTGTACCGTTAGCAGAGCCTGTTATGTCGATGGTGTGAATAGAGCGGTCTACTGCCTGTCGAATCTCTGGAACAGTTCTGAAGCGAATGCCACGAGCTGGTTCCCTCATCTTCGGAATCAAATCAAAGTCACATGGACTTAGGTCTGGAAAGTATGGTGGATGGTACAGTACTTCCCAGTCACATCGACCAAACAGAGCAGCCACAGCTTGCGCTGTAAGCGCCTGCGCATTGTCGCGCAAAATGATGGATGGGCTGAGTAGAAACCGTTGGCCCTCCTTTTAAAATCTGGTCTCAGGTGATGCTCCAAAAATGAACATTAATACTGTGCATTGACGTTAGGATAACATAACCACAGTCGTACATAGTGACACTGTTACGTTACGGCTCGCTCACAAGTTGGCGCTAGCCAGTGACGTGGGACGGGCGAGTCTATTTGCTCGGAGGTATGGTAGACATGTCAACAACGTGTGCTATCACCGAGAATAGTAGATTCCATTTCATAGTGTCGCCACAATAGTGATACCACTATCTAAGTTCCAACCCTCGTAGACAGAGTGTATCTGTGTGTTTGTATAGCATTGAAATCTACAGTTTTGTACAGCTCTTCATGAAATTTTGGACACTTGACTTTTAAAACAAGAGAAATGTTACTGTCTACAAATAATTTCCTACGGTTCATGGCAGTGGGTACTCAACCGACAGACTTCAACAAACTCTACTGTTTTATTCCGATCTTTACGAAATGTTGCACACTTGATCTTCAAAACAAGAGAAAAGACACTGTCTACGTAAAATTTTGTGCGGTGCATAGCAGAGGTCACTTTACTTACGAATTTCGCGATCGATTGTTTTCTTCGGATATTGATGAAATTTTGCACGGTTAACAAAATGTTCAAATGTTTGTTAAGGTTATTGGACTTAACTGCGGGGTTCAGATGTTTGTAAAGTTTATGGGACTTAACTAAAAAAATGTTTGTTAAGCTTAAGGGACTTAACTGCGGGGTCATCAGTCCTTAAACTTACAAGCTACTTATGAACTACCTTATACTAAAGACAACACAAACGTCCATGCCCGAGAGAGGATTCGAACCTCTGACGGGGAACTGCTTCGCGCATTGGAGTATAGCGCCTCAATGCGCTCGGCCACTCCGCCTCGGCGCACGGTTAACCTTCAAAACAAGAGAAACATCGCCGTTTACCTAAGATTTCACACGGAGCGTGGTGGGAGGTAACTTGCAATAAATGTAGACGCTACTTCACTGATCACTGTGAAAGATGACAATAAATACAGTTTTTCACATATGGAGGAGGCAATAGACTGAGGTGGTGGAGGAGAAGTCCGACAGAGAGATGAGGAGGTGATTGGCAGAGAAAGGGGAAAGTGGGGATCGACAGAGAGAGGGTTAGCACGAGATGAACAGAGAGAGAGAGAGAGAGAGAGAGAGGGTTAGCAGGAGATGAACAGAGAGAGAGAGAGGGGGAGGGTTAGCAGGAGATGAACAGAGAGAGAGAGAGAGAGAGAGAGAGAGAGAGAGAGAGAGAGAGAGAGAGAGAGAGAGGAGGAACAGGGGGAGGTGGACAGGAAGAGAAGGAAAGAGAAGGTGGACAGAGAGAGAGAAAAGGGAGAGGCAGGTGTTCTAACTAAAGACTGTTATAAATAAGTACCCGCGCAACGCTAGGTTTTCAGCTGGTATCTACATATCGGTATATCAGTGAATGCACCTGCAACATTGTACCACCGTACAGCACATGGTTCAGGAGATGCGACGTCGTACATAATGAGAATCGTCATAAAGGATACTGCTAAAAGTAAAGCGCAAATTACCCAATCTATAATCATCCAGTGATTCACAATGACAACACTTAGCAACTCACAACAATTTTTAAGTATAATCGTTCAAATGTTTGTAAACCTATCGGACCAAACTGTGTGGTCATCAGTCCGTAGCTTACAAACTACTTAAACCTAGGTAAACTAACCTAAGGACAACACACACACACACATGACACAGGGAGGACTAGAACCTCCACGGCGAGCAACCGCGCGCTCCGCAGCGAGACGCTTTAGACCGCTCGGCTACTCCACCGCGGTAATTTTTAAGTATAAGCATAATTACTTGAGCCTTCATGTAACGTTTTTCTAGCTTATGAGTTTATGGTGAAGAATAACGGAAAGAGAGCGCTATAATGATTGTTGCATTGCTGTTTCCCTTCTCCCTCCCGACTTCAAAACTGCCGGTATTCTTTCCTTGTTAAGGTCATTTCACACGGGCGTAGCGTATCTCGAGCTACGCCTTCGGAAGACGTCGCAGTACGTAGCGCGTATCCTGACTAGAGATACGTACCCTTCAAACCGAAAACTATGTATTAAGAGCTTTCGTCTTTGCTCAGTTGTTGAGATGGTGTACTAACTTAATTACGCTTCGTGGAAGAAACATATAATGTGACCAACACAGAAAAATTTATTTCTCTTTGTCTTTATCATCAAAAACGGTCCCAAATTCCTGATCTAGTCCATCGTAGACGAAATATGACTATTGTAGTGTTATTTTTCTGTTACTGTCCATTAGCATGTAATATAGAGAAAGCGTAACTAATATTGGTCACCTTCTAATTTCAAAATTAACTTCCATGTACCATGTGATTTTACAGACAAGGTGTTTGCAGATTTCCAGATTAAAAAAGGAATTATGATAAATAAAAAAAATCATAACCACGAAAAGAAAGTTGTACAGCCGTAATAAGAACGTGATATTGTAGTCTTACTTACACCTATAATTCTGGACGAAAAGAAATTTTCAAGCTTACTTGGCTTCATTAAAACTTGCGAAATTCACGCAAGTTAGCTTGTCTTTATTCCATTTTAGAATAGTCCCACAGCACTGTCAATTAATGCAGACTTTGTCAACAATAAACACACAAACACGCAGTAATAGAGCTGTCCAGCACACAGCACGTGGTTTGTGAGGCAGTGCAGTGCGCATGCGCGATTCGGTATACGCAGAGACGCTACGTGTCCAGGCGTACTCGATTGTTTGTATAGCTTATGGGACTTAACTACGGGGTCATCAGTCCCTAGGCGTACTCGAGATACGCGTATTATGTATCCAAGCTACACGTCGGTCTGAAGTGCCCCATTTGATTACATTAAAAAATACGTAGCTCGAGATCCGCTACGCCGATGTGAAATAATCTTTGGCACTCGGCATTGGCTGAGCGGTCTGCGACCCCTACGGTCGAGGGTTCGAATCAAAAATGTTAAAATGTTTGTAAAGCTTAAGGAACTTAACTACAGGTTCATCAGTCCCTAAACTTACAAACTACTTATGAACTACCTTATACTAAAGACGATACAAACATCCATGCCCGAGGGGAGGGGGGGATTAGAACCCCCGACGGCGGACAGCCGTGCGCACCACAACACGGCGCTCCAGTACGCGCGGCTAATTCGCCGCGGCAGGGGTTCAAATCTCCCCTCGGGCATGGATGTTTGTGTCGTCTTTAGTATAAGGTAGTTCATAAGCCGGGTAGAAAGAGGAGACATTGCGGATATGTTCAAATATTGCCTCATGACCACTTACTTCAAATGGAACGATGATTTTTATGAACAGACAGATTGTGTAGCTATGGGGAGCCCTTTAAGCCCGGTTATAGCAAATTTCTACATGGAAAAATTCGAGGAACAGCACTGAAAACAGCAAACAAAAAACCTACTATTTGGTTTCGCTATGTAGACGATACGTTTGTTGTGTGGAGGCATGTTAGAGAGGAACTAGATCGTTTTCTTCAACACCTCAACGGGATTAATTCTAGAATCCAGTTTACCATGGAGAAGGAGGTAGACGGAAAACTGAATTTTCTTGACGTGTCAATTTTCAAAAAGGGGAATGGCAGATTGGGCCATACAGTTTATCGGAAGCACACACACACAGACCGCTATCTGCACCGGAATTCAAACCACCACCCACTGCAAAAGCTGGGCATTATAAAGACGTTGGCGGACAGCAAGAAACATCTGCGAACCGGAATTACTCGACACGGAATTGAAACACCTGAGTAATGCTTTACTTAAGAATGGATATTCGTCTACAGAGATAAGGAGAGCTTTGCGACCGACACGTAGAGTTGAAAACGATGAAAGGGTTCCTGTGAAATCTAGAGTCTTCCTACCTTTTATTAAAGACGTCACCGACCGCATCGGTAAAATTTTGACGAAACGGAATGTTGCCGTTATTTACAGACCTACTCGGAAGATACAGGATCACCTGAAATCGGCAAAAGATGCGCGCAAACCGCTGGAAAAAGCAGGAATTTATGGGATTCCGTGTAGCTGTGGGGACGTATATGTGGGTACCCCGAAAAGAACAGTCAAAAAACGACTAGATGAGCACAAGGGGAACTGTAGAAGGGGAGAGATTGACAGATCAGCTGTTGCTGAACATGTTTTTCAACCAGGGAACCACCTTATTCACTTTGATAAGACTCAGGTGTTAGTAGCCACAAAAGACTGTACAGAGAGGCTATAGAAATTGTAAACCACCCCAATAATTTCAATAGGATGGAGGAGGGCGTGAAACTAAATGATATCTGGATTCCGGTTTTGAAGAAGAAATGTAACAGTCTTCCACCATGGGACGATATCAACGGACGGCGGCAATCGGAAACGACGAATAGCGCGTGCATGTCACAAACATCTGACGTCACACCACTGCGCGCGAGCCCTCGTAAACGTAATTTGGCTTCAGTCAGTAGTGAGCCAGGGTGTGAATCGGACATCCAAAAGTGCCACGATCCCCCTTGAGCATGTCCTCCGCAGTCGGGGACGAAACGTTGAGTTTTAATAATAAATCCACTAGACCACGGAATGACAGCCCGGAAATTTTTAGTAATTTTGACCATTCCGGCCGTAATAGTTTACATTTTACAATACAGTTCATAAGTAGTTTGTAAGTCTAGAGACTGATGACCCCGCAGTTAAGTCCCTTAAGCTTAACAAACATTTGAACAATTGAACACTTGAATAATAATAATAATAATAATAATAATAATAATAATAGAGGTGTATGAGATATCACATAATTCCGGATGATTTAATATTAGTTCCAGGAGCCAAGAGATCTGTTTCGATTCCAGGAGACTCTCGAACATTCCGGGTCAATTGGCAACCCTGCAAGTGGTGCTGCAGCATGAAACGGAACCAAAAGCCTCTGCCACGAGGTCTCAGAAAAATAACTGTAATAAAAGAAGGGGATACCGAAGGCCCGTGAAGACAGATGAGAACAGAGAGATCTTTCGACGCCAGTAAATCCGCCTAGCAGGCGACGGGAAGGAAGCGCTGTGTCTGGGGTCGCAACACGGCACGGAAACGCCCCTCTGCGGCGGATCTGGCGCGTGTAAACAGGCTGTCAGCGACTGGCGCCAGGAAATCACGGCAAACAAACCCTCCGTATCACGCCGTCTGCGGGCCGGGCAGCGCGGCACCAGGCGAGGCGCACGTGTCCACTGCGTCTGCCGCGGCCACAACCTCACAAATGCTGCTGTACCACAGTCTAACATATAGCAGAGTCGAACAAAAAGAGTCGCGAAACGTCCAGTGATTTTCTGCAACTTCGCGATTGCAGCGCTGCCAAGCGGCCGGATCGTAAAATCACACCGCGAAGCGATTGAGTAATGAATGTGTATTTGGACTGAAGCAGCATTTTCAAAATAACTTCGTATTTACGAGCTTTTATGGCGCTATAAATTGTAGCAAATGTCAAAAATATAATTCATTTGCAAAGGATGCGCACAAGTATCAGAATAATGTTATTAAAACAGGAGTTCGTTTACTGTGGTTAGTTATACTTTTAGGTATAGAAGTAAATCCTTAATATTCATTCATGTCCAAACTTCTACTGTTAATGAGAATTACAAATACTTGACCACTATTTCATAATATTATTGCTGAATAAAAGTAATGTATGAATGACTGCATTTGGTTCGTACCTCAGCTTCACTAAAATGATAACCCTGTATACTAACATATTTTGTCGGTTACTTACTAGTTTGATAAAGTGAATACGTAGCTACAAATAAATATGTCCATATATAAGCTGCTAATGTTAGCACGTCAAATTCTTGAAGATATTAAGTTTGATACCTGCCAAGTAGCTAAAAAATTATGATAGGTACATGAAAGGCACAGAAGCAAGGACGAGGTGAAAAGATGGTTTAAACGACGATGTAGAATCTAGTCCCCTACAATATGAAAATGGTGTGTACTTTTCAAAACATTACAACGTCCGAAATCCGCTAAAACAAAACTTGTGTAACATGTCAGTACGCATCGAGAATGCGAACATAATCATAATCAGTTCCTTTTATATACTTCAGCACATCAGGTTGCAATTCATTTCTGCTTTCAAAAGGTTCCATACGATATTAATATGACTCGAGTATTGTGAACTGTATAAATTACACTGCACTGACAGTTTGTTAAATTATAGACTGCCATTAACAGAAGCAGTGATATTACAATAATGATGTTTTCGTATTTGCATTAGAAAGTTCACAGCAACGTTCAGTGACTAAGAAATATGAATGTAACAGCATTAAAACGGCAACTTCTCAGTTTGCATCGAGCCATTCCACTGTTATTCCCTACTGGCCACTTGGAGCGCTAGTATCACTTCAGCTGCATTTTTTTCCCCTAGAGAGTTTCGCGACTGTCTGTGATAGACTGTGCATATACAGTCACGACACTCCCACAGATTTTTGTTACACGCTGCGATAGCAGCGCTCCAAGCGGCCGGGAAGCTACGTTTCTGAATGCGATAGTTGATGAGTGCGAATAGTATCGTTTAGATTAAGTTTAGCGTACTTTTTACATTAGGGAACGTATGTAGTGCGTTATAAATAGGTAATAATTTAAAAATAGCTCCCCATGTGTCTTTCTTAGGTTTCATAAGATCGCTGATAAGTGACGAATCGGTACATTACAGGACAGTTAATTTACAATTTAACATACAGGCTTTAAATGAGTAATTTCATTTTCTATTAAAAATAAAAATGCCTAGGAAGCACCAGGAGACATGCCCTTTAGCAGAGAGACGTCAGTTTCTACGCAGGAACATTAAGTATTCTTCATTACAATTCCACTAAAATCGGTGATGGTGGAACATTGGAAACGTATATAGAATGTAATAAATACGGTATTTAAGATGCCAAATCAACCATCACAGCTGTAGCTGAGGCAAAAACGTCACAGACATGGCAATATAACGATAAAAGCAACCAAACTGTTTTCCAACAAAGAAGACCCCAATTTCACAATTGCTGCTACATCTGAACCACAAACGGCAAGAATCATCAAAACATTGGTTTTTTAAAGCTAAAGTAATTACACTTAAAAGAATATGCACGTATAACAAAGACGAGTGATGTATAAAAATGTGAGAATCATTAGACTCTGTACCCAATTGATACACGTCAAAAACTGGCTGTCATAGTAAGAACAGACCATAATAGAAATTTATTATACCATTATGTTTATATGCAACTTACTTTCAGTGGAATAAGCCGCAAATATACACATATTCGTAAGTATTTGTTCATGACAGAGTTGTTCTTTATACCAATCAATCATTTAAATGAGGCCTTTTTATATTAATTTTCGTATTACGTTTGTCTCTCAATATTTTAATAATGCTTGTAACGCAAAAATTATAGTAAGTATTTCGTTAATTAGGTACAAAAGCGATTATAAACAAACATCACTACTTCGGCAGCTTGCCCACCGCTAGTGTCGCAGCAACTGTCAGTTGGTAACAACTTTTACAGCAGTAGAGTGTCGCGACTGTATATGTTAGACTGTGGCTGTACTTCTAACTACTCGACACAACCCATTAACTCACAAGGAAAGTACTTGGGCTCGAACAAACACAAATGCACCAAAATCTTGTGAGAGATAATGTAAATGTCCTTAATGCACTGATGACACTCCCGCATCTGCAAAACTCTGCAGTCGTCCGTTAGAGGCCTCTGCGTGTGCCATGCCGCATTGCACATTGAGCTGCCGGTACACCAGTCGGGACTAACAGGGACGGTGCAGCGTGCCTCTGAAGTCGCGTTTTGTGGCGTTGTTTGTGTCGTGAAGCGCCAGTGGGTCGCCGATTGGTAATCAGTCCTGCTAATCTAGTGCGATTGGTTGAGATGAAGTTACGAAGAACCCTTTTTTCGAGAAGTTGATATTGGTGTAGAAGATGAATCTTTCGCATTATCATCTTGTGATGATGCAGCTCTTGTCTCTTCCGTGCTTGCAGTATTAGAATTGTGGTTGATTCCGCCTTATGAAAGACACTTTTTGTTTTGTTTAAATACCCAAACTAGTTTCGACACTTGTTGTGCCATCTTCCGTGGGTTTCTGTTGTTTATTTTCTATAATAACATGTAACATATTTTGGTTATACAATCGTTTGTACAAATTGTTTGGTTTGACAATTTTGATAGATGTTTTAGGCCTAATTTGTTAAAGGTACTTACATTGTGTCATTCGCAGGACTTTCATGTGCCTTAATTTTGGAATGACGAATTTTGACAACCTGTCATCTGCAACAACAAGACGTTTTTGTTTAAGAAAAACTGACTGATTTATTGTAGGCCTAAATTAGCCTGGAAGTTATATTGAAATTATTACTATGTGGCTGTTTTGGCTTACTTACATTTGAACTGTGGTGTTGCTGCTTGTTTGTTTGTGGCGTGTTCTTATGTTTTATGCTCTTCAGTGCCATTTTTGTTGTGAAACAGCACTGTTTACATCGCCATTTTTCTTGTTGTCGAGGCTGTGTGGTGTTGCATTTGTTTGTGTGGCGTGTCTGTGATGTGGAGCGCTATTTTTGAATAGTTTAGATATTGACATTGTTGTGTGTGTTTTTGTTGCGTGTGTGTGTGTGTGTGGCGGGGGGGGGGGGGTTCAGGTGTGATATGGTGGTGGGATTTATTTGTAAACTTCTTTTATGGTCTCAAAGACAGTTTTGTTGCATAGTGATGTGTATTCATTTAGTACTTTCTTACCTTGGGCTATTGCTTTTTGGATGTGATAATTTTCTTCTATTGTTAGTTTTTGGAATAAACTGTTGCTGGTTTTGAGGATTTGTAGATCTGTTTCTACGTTTGTTGGGGTGTGATTCTGTTTTATTAAATGTTCAACGAATGTTGAGTGACAGCTGCTACTTTTTAGTGTTCTGAGGTGTTCAGTGTATCTAATTTTGAAATTTCTGCATGTCTGACCCACATACACATGTGTATGTGGGTCTAATCATTCGCATGTTTTCTGGTATCTATTATAGTGCAGAAATATGAGCATAAGTTAGAAACAGATACTGTTATAATACCAACACATAATAACCCTGTGGCGCATAGTGTCCACTGTAGTGGACGTCTGTTATTGGACGTATTTAATTGCATCTGCGATCCTTTCAGAACTCATAATGCGTGAAGTCCACCCCAGGAGACTCTTAGTCTGGGTGCTGCATTGAAGCTCTCGCCAGATAAACTGACAAGCGCCAGTTTTTCAACCGAAGGCAGCACGTGTCAAGATGGAGGGCGTGAAGTGGCTGCGAGCTGTTTCGAAATACTTTTCACCAGTTGCACAAAGAAGAGACAAAGGAAATTTTCTATAAATTCAAGGATTCTCTACGTCTACAGTTCTTCGAAAGTTTCCATAGGAGAAGGAAAAAGAAACTCACAGAAAGAACTCTTAAGGTTTCAAGTGCGCAGTGTCCACTTCAGTGGAAATAACTGAATTTTTTCATGTAGAACATAAATTGCTACAAATTTTTATATTTTATGATAACAGACATTGTTCTTTAGTGTATAAACACCATTTCAAAATTTTCTCCTCGTTTGTTGGTAATTCATGCATCTTAGGGTTGATGGTAGGGATGATACTGACGAACCAGGTACCACTGACGTGGCGTTCAACACTGATATCGTAGAATGTGCAAATATGCTATGCGATCAACTTGCATTTGTTCGCTGTGCGTTGTGCAGTCATTCATATTGATCGGAGCATTTGATTGACAATCACCATTTGCATTTATAGTCAAGATTTCTGCATTGCGTATGGGGTCTACAATTACATATATAGTGCTATCAACTGCATGAATGCAGAGTTTTGCAGAAAAACAACACCCACCAGCACAATGATGGGTACGTAATGGTCCTGTAAGCTGTCTGTTCACACAGACATATTTGTTCGATCCCAAGTACTTTCCTTGTCAGTTTATTGGTATTTTGTTCGAGCACACGTTCATAACATTTTTCCATAGTTGGTAGTATTTTTCCACAAACAGAATAGATATATATGCAGGAGACTTCAGTGATTAAAAATTTAATGTCACAGTGATACTTCCAAAGAGAAATACACGACTGTTCATACCGAGAGCTGTGGCTGTGGGAACATTACAAAGTTCGAATGGCCTAAATACACTGGTCATAAAAATGAAAGTTGTTAATTTTGTGTCTCGTTGCCGCCTGTTGTCCTGGGTGTCGGTGGCCGAGTGGAGAGAGACCGACACAGGGAAATAGGATGCACGCGTGTGCGGGTACGGAGTCTGAGGTGACCAGCCAGTGGAACAGCAGAAAGTAGAAACACAACGCTAGATTAGTACAAGATATATATTTCGCAGAAATATGATAATATTTCATGACTGCAGACTACTGTAATGCTGATACATAGTTTATCTAGGTGGAGGTCTGCCTACTGATGAGAGTCAGTTCTAGTGCCTGTTCTATTGCCAAGTGACCGATGCAGTTCAGTAGTGGCCACGAGCGGGGTTGCAGCAGAGGGCGTTCGAGGCCGACGACTTAAGAAGAGCGCGCCGTGCTTGAATGGCGGCGCGCACTTCAGACTTGTTCGACACCACAGTTAATAATAAAAATAATGTAATGATGGTTATTGATCCAAATAAATCTATGAAGATTGATATTGCAATTAAAATAGTATTTTAGTATTGTACTCGCAGGTTGTCAATAAAAATTGCTTGACTGTACTTTAGTGACTTCTCAAACACTTGTGTCGTGTGTAGTTGCTAATCTGACTGAACACTTTATTCAATTAGTTAAGCATGACTTTGAGCAAAAACCAAATATGTAATAAAAGCCAATTCTTACCCTGTGACTTTATTCATAGAATGGTCAACTTGACCTCCGTCTGTTTCATTAAAGATTGCATTTGTTTGAACAATAGGACATCAGCGTGCTGCAGAAGTGACTCATTGGCAAATTATTGGCAGTTATTCCTGAATTATCTCACTCAAGGGTTTACACTGATTTTATGGTCTACCTGTATGCAAGGAAACATGTGCAACTGCCCTCAGAATTGCGGCCAAAAATGCTGCTGCTGCTGCAAGGTCAAAAACTAACACAGAATTCGCAGGAGTGCAATATGAATACACTAAGTACACTAATACTAATTTTGTCCATCTCTGTAGTATCTGAAACAAATGATTAATAGTGTTTCGTTATGAATGACTAACACGAAACAGACCTGAGGCTGAAGTTTAAACTTAAGCACTTTATAGTTTTTTTTCATAAAAAAACATGAACTTAAACAATATTGCACAACTTGGCAATGTCATGCACAAATTTTTTCAGGAACTCATTTACTTCAGTCATTTTCAACAAATGAAAAACCAGTTAGTACTTTATACAATGTAAATAAAAAAATCGAAATTGTATACATTACACTTCCTCCGTTTTTTTTTAATTGTGCAGTATTAACATATTAAATTCCTGCAGTATACTTTTAATTAAATTTAAAGAATGGACATATGAGACGAAGATTAACCCTTCATGTTGAATGTCTGTTAGAGATGGACTATGCGAAGCGCCTAATAATGAAAGGATGACTCCGCTTACCTTTATTCTTCACAATCTCAGAACATTTTCAGATTCAAATATTTCACAATATTATCACACATATAAAGATTCAACTGATTCTTACTCACACTGCAAATTGCGACTTCATCCCAAGGCTGCTTGCACCAAACTACTGTTGCTACCAGCCGGAGGCCGGAGACCAAACTAAGTAAGCTCAAACGCGGAACAGCGCACACCAAAGATTATCCTCGCGGACACAAAGAATGATTTTACAGACATTCACTGTTCATGGCTAACAGGCGACGGGAAGGAAGCGCTGTAACACGGAACGGAAACGCCCCTCTGCGGTGGATGTGGAGCATACCTACGTTTCAACAAGTAGGGGATCAGTTGAGATGCCTAAGTTCTGATGTAATGTCATCGTCAGAATGAAACAAAATACTTCGACCTCTTTGTGTTGGTTCTACGGAGTGGAGACAGTAACATTATGGCAACCGAGATAGAGGTAATAACAGGTTTCAGCAGAGGGGCTAGGTGTTGACTTGTATTTACCAAATGAATTACACAAGCAGTTGGATTTCAGATAGAGTAGTGAGCAGGTAGTACTATAGTGACTTACCCGAAGCTATGGCATGGAGAGCCATAGGAAGAGGCGGCTACAGGTATTGAAATATCTCAAAGTGTAATTTCCAGGACCTGGATTTCAGACAACAGGAACCGTTGAAAGAACGCAAGATCAAATGTTCAAATGTTTGTATAGCTTATGGGACAACTGCGGGGTCATCAGTCCCTAAATTTACAAACTAATTATGAACTACCTTATACAAAAGAAGGTACAAACATCCATGCCCGAGAGGGGGGGAAAGTGGAACCTTCGACGGGGAACGGCCTCGCGCATCGTAGAGTAGCGTCTCAATGCGCTCGGCCGCTCCGTCGCGACAAAGAAAGCAAAGCCAAGGTCGTCCACGGGTGACATCAGCAAGAGATGACCATTTATCTCCGGTTAACAGACCGTCGAGACAGGGGGCTGAATGCATCTCACCTGCAACACCTCCCCCCCCCCCAGGCAGCAACGGGACGCGTAATATCAATCTATGAAGTCCGCAATAGCCTTCTGGAATGTGACCTCTACACACGGAGCCCTATTATGTATGTCCTATTAATACCGAAGCACTGTGGGAAGAACATCAGGATTGGAGTCGTAACGAATGGCGTCGGGTTCTGTTCATATCAAGGTGGTGGATGAATGGTGTGGACAGGAGTCAGTATTAGTGGATGTACGGACCTCTATGTCGTTCCGAATGGCGCTTTGACTGCTTAGAGGTATGCGGTAGAGACGAGAGCCTTAGACATTTTGTTGTGCCCTACGATGATGCCACAGGAGGTAGGTTCCTTCTGGTGGTCGATAACGCTCGTCCCCACAGAGCTGCACTGGTGGAGAGCGTGCTTCAAACTGAGGGAATTGAACGAATGGTGTGGCCACCGTGTTCACCTTAGACCCGATTGAGCATGTCTGGGATGCGCTTGACAGACGCATTTCAGCCAGACCAGCACGTCCCACAACGGTTGCAGAACTGGATATTGCACTCATGGAAGAATGGCCAAACTACCCTGCAGAGCTGATTGATAACCTCGTACTGCCCATGCCACGCAGGTATGCAGGAGATCACACGCCATATTAGAGGGCAATCAGAAGCACTCTTTCACTATTATGGTAGCCCATGGTGCCTCGCACTAACGCCATGTAAAACTCAAGGAAAGTGTTGATACAGCAAAATATTGTACTGTATCACACACAAATTACAATTGTAACCAATATCTGAATAAAATAAGCACCCATAAGTATATTTTATATGATATCTCACCTGATCCGTAACTGTTTTGAACAGTGTGCTTGAAAATATTGTTCAATTGGATTCTGATATTTATGGCAGGTAAAAGAAAAGATGAATTTGGGGTCGGTTTGACTTTGGCTTGATACTAAGATTGCGATAGGTAGCCGTGGGTTCTCTCCCTACTTTCACCATAGGTGAACAGCCCTACGTATTGTTTTTCTTAATTTTGTTTTAATTGAACTCTTAGAATTGGTACATGTTGTTACCGTCCTGAGTAACAAGCATCAATTCTAAGAGTTATTTCGTCAACCTGTCATCTTCTTCAGTAATTGTCCCAGCGCAGAAAACAGCAAGCAGATCGTTGGTTCATGCTCTTGAGGCTAAAATTATGATGGATAGCGAGAAACTGTTTTTCTGTTAAGTGATGAACTACAGATTATGGGATACCAGCCAACTTATTAGTCATAACCGCAGAAAATTAGCAAACTGCAGATAATTAACTATATTGTTCTTTGTCTCTGCATTAAAGTTCATAACTAGTAAATAAAACGTTAATCTGATGTGATCGTACAATATTTTCGAATTGATGTCCTACGTTTTCTTAGTCTGAACAACCGACCTAAACTAGTACGTGTTAAAAGTCTGAGCGCCGAATCTGAACTGATACATGTTGACTGTCTGAACACCAAATCTGAACTGACTTCTGCAGTGCGACCCGCGTAGGCTTCTATACGCTTTCGCTGTTTCCAAAACACGGCCGACGCGCGTCGGCTGCCTTTTTGGTAGTATTTTGTTCTCATCTACAATTGATTTTTATACATTTTATTTTATTCTGACATAGCTTAACATTGAGGGGTTTCCTACTCATAATTTTACCTGTGTTCTACAATCAGTTTATTAAATATTAATTAAAATATAGTCGTTTTGTCGGGCGACCGCCTTATACATCAGCCAATGAGCGTAAGGTACTGGCAACTCGGGTATGTTTGCTACGTTCCTTTCCATGGGAACCAAATCTACTGGTAGCACCTGTCACGCTTCTCTCACTACCCGTACCATCTGTCGACTATTGGTTCTAACCTGCTGTACAGAAGCTAATCAAATCTCAATATGATGGCTGTAAGCCAGAAATATTACATAGTACACAAGGGATACCTTTGTCCATAGATGAAGCAATTGTGTAATTATGTAAAAGAGTAGGTACTCCATGAAACATATTAACCTATCGTCGCCTTTAATTTGTGGTGTTACCTAGTCCATGGTAGCAAAATATGGGGCAATAGATTCAACTGTTTTAAGATTCGTAATATGTATTTTTTCGAATACAATTTCAGGTTTGTTTGGTATGTACTGAAGGAGCAAACAGTTGGGTTTTAAGTTTTAAACGTGTCTTGTTTATAAATAAAACGTAATTAACGTAATATTAAGGTACATTAGAATCGCAGAGTTTCTTGGAAAGTGCTGCGGTGTTCCTGTAATGTGAAATCGACTACTTAAATTATATCTTAAGTTCTACAATGTGTAGATAAAGTTTACTTTTCGGCATTTCATTTAGCAGTTAACAGCTGCTAGCTGTAGAGAAGAAAAGGCAACGGAATGCTGACGGAGGCTAGACCGTTCACAGGAAGTGCTTGTCACCTAACTCCGGGGATTTGCGTCACAATGGAGGTGCAGAGGTCACAGATACCAGTATCCGTCTGGAGCCGCTATCACCTAGCCTTCCCTATTTGTTGTACACGCAGCAACGCTGACCACGCTAACAGGGAAAGCCTTAAAACTCTGATTCATGGTGTCTCCCACGAAAAGCGTTTTTTCCTTGTACTTATCCCTGTGATGTCGCAGGTATTCATTCTGAGGCCCACTTCCTATTCCCTTCTTCTTCGCCCCATCTTTCTGCCCAACTCCTGATCCTCCTCCACCCCCATCCGACCCTTCTCCTCCTGCTCTTCCTCCTTCCCTCTGTACATCTTACACCCTATCTCCGTCCATCTGCTCCTCCCTCTGGTCGTCTGCCCCTCTTTCCTCCTCCTTGCATAGCCATCTTTTCATATAACTCCATCTCCTGCTCCTCGCTGTCACCTCTTTCGTCTACCTCGGTTCATGTCCTCCTTCTCCTGTATATAAATGTTCAAATGTTTGTTAAGCTTCAGGGACTTAACTGCGCGTTCATCAATGCCTAGACTTACAAACTACTTATGAACTACCATACGTTAAAGACGACACAAACATCCATCCCTGAGGGAGGATTCGAACCCCCGACGGGGAACGGCCTCGCGCATCGGAGCATAGCGCCTCAATGCACTTGGACACTCCGCCGCGGCCCTTCTCTGCCAACTTCCATGGTGATCGCTGAAACAGTTTATTGGAAGGTACCCTCCGCCGTGCGCCATAAAAAAATGTTCAAAAGTCTGTAAATCTATCGGACCAAACTGCGTGGTCATCAGTCCGTAGCTTACAAACTACTTAAGCCTAGGTAAAGTAACCTAAGAACAACACACACACACCGATGCCCCAGGGAGGACTCGAACCTCCACGGCGAGTAACCGTGCCCTCCGCAGCGAGACGCTTTAGACCGCTTGGCTACTCCACTTCGGTGCGCCATACTGTGGATTACGAAGTATTAAATCTTTCCCATGAAAACAAATCTGTACCGGCATCGGTTAAGGGGCATAGAAGTACACTATTCCAAACACCATTTTAAGTTGTCCCTAAGTTACCTCAGCAAGTAAGCAAGTCTGTAAATCTACGGGACCAAACTACTGTGGTCATCAATCCCTAGACTTACGAATTACTTAAACTAAAACTAACCTAAGGACAATACAGACACCCATGCCCGAGCGAAGACTGTAACATCCGGTGGAAGTGGCCGCCTAGTACATGACATGATGCCTAGAACCGCGCGGAATTGCCGGTAAGCTACCTCAGTAACTTTTTCTCTTTTTCGGGATATCTTATTTCCTTCCGGATACCACAGGCATCTTGTTGCAACTTAGGCATGTAAGTAGTCCGAGTTGTTATGCCGGACAACCGTCTAAATTTTTTTTCTATCCCTCGGGAAGTACTTTATTTATAAGAGACTCCCTATGTATTTGTTTCTGTTCACCTGACAACGGTAATACAAAATTTTCATGATAAATGGATGAGTAGTTAAGATTTTTGCTTTAGGGAACGTCAACCATACAATGAACAACAGTTTTACAAAGAAACACTAAATTAAGCCTTGTTATAGAAATGCAAGTTGTATGAACATTATAAAAATGTATGCCGCGGTGGAGTAGGCGAGCGATCTAAGGCGCCTCGCTGCGGAGCGCGCGGTTGCTCGGAGGTTCGAGTCCTCCCTGGGGCATGTGTGTGTGTGTGTGTGTGTGTGTGTGTGTGTGTGTGTGTGTGTGTGTGTGTTTGTCCCTAGGTTAGTTTACCTTAGTTTAAGTAGTTTGTAAGCTACGGACTAATGACCAAGCAGTTTGGTCCGATAGATTTACAAACATTTTAACATTTTTTTATGTCTCTCTCTCTCTCTCTCTCTCTCTCTCTTTCTGCCGGCCGCGGTGGCCGAACGTTCTGCGTCGTGCCAGTCACAGTCTGCACGGCCACTACGGTCGGGGGTTCGAATCCCCCTCGGGCATGGATATTTGTGCCGTCTTTAGTATAAGCTATATCATAAGTAGTTTGTAAGTTTAGGGACTGATGACCCATAGTTAAGTCCCATAAGCTCCACAAACATTTGAACATTTTTTCTAAGCTACTGTATCTATTTCAACCAAACTTGTACATGTGTTCTCTACTGTCACGAAACAATCGCAGTTGGGGCAAGAACTATCCTCGATACGTACCTCAGTAGATATGGCGTCATAAATAATTAGAGTCATGAAAAAGCGCCCTATCAGGCATGTGGTTTCAAATTATTACGTACATACTACTAACTCCTTTGGTGACACATTCCGTAAACAGTCTTATGATATTCCAGTGTCCTCGCCTAGAAAATTTTATGAGTGAATGGCACATTGTTCAGATGTGATGTCATAATGATTGAGGTGTGTCAAACTAAGGGTACAGATACAGCTGACGTTAACAAAGTGGGCCATGAGATGATTTGCATAGTGCGAAGGAGCAGGTGGACTAACATGACACGGGAAAAAAATACACACCCCAGCAACGCCGGGCACTGAAGCTAGTCTAAATAATCTACGAAGCACATTATTCTCATAGAACTTCTTGCATTGAAATACTTCAGCCACTTCAACTAACAGTTTAAATTTATACAGTAGTTTTCATTAAGTATTCCCCTACATTCACTGAATCGGTGGCGCAAGATAACATTCCGTTGCCTGTACTGGACATCTCGTCCTTAGTTTTTTGATAGTGCCTGATTCAGATCTACACGTCAGCTTAGTGCACATCACAGCATCGAGAATTTAGAATTTTTCATCGGTGGAAATTTGCGGGGTAGGATCCGTGTCACAGACTCGTGTAAATGATGGTAGTCACATGACGTCTAATATACTTCACGTAGTCGGGCCATGGACGAAGAGAGCTGCCCGACTGTATGGTCTGTGGGTGTCTACCCTTATATTGTTGTGATACAGAATCTCTCAAACAAAGCGGCCCATTACACAGAAGACTGATTTCTTCGATGTTACATGTATTATTTCTGAGTGCAGGTAAGCATGGCTTTTAGCCGTAACATTGAATCCAAGAGGTTGATCACTATTTTGTAGAATGTGAAGACTGTAACAAGCATAACTATGAGAAGGAAATCTGATTCTAGCATTTTCATTTACTTCAAAATGTTCAAATGTTTGTAATTCTATGGGACCAAACTACTGGGTCATCAATCGACTAGGTTTACAAACTACTTAAACTACATTAAAATAAAACTTCCACTCAGCAGCGGAGGGTGCGCTGACATGAAACTTCATGGCAGATTAAAATTGTGTGCCGGAACCGGGACTCGAACCTGGGACCTTTGTCTTTCGCGGGCAAGCGCTCTACCGACTGAGCTATCCCGACACGACTCACGATGCCGCCTCACAACTTTACTTTCGCTAATATCTCGCCTCCTACTTTCCAAACTTCACAGAAGCTCTCCTGCGAACCTGCAAGACTAGCACTCCTGGAAGAAAGGAAATAACCTAACGACAAATCACACACACACACACACACACATTCGTGCCCGAGGGAGGACACGAACCTCCAACGCGGTAGGTCGAGCGATACGTAACGTGGCGCTGCAGACCACACGGCTACTCCCGCGCCGCTTTATTTACTTACTAAATTTAATGAGTAAAGGAAAGTATGGCGAAACTCATTCCTACGTTACGAAGATGTTTGAATCTCAAAGCAGCCTGGGAGTATCCAGGTCTGGCTCAATAATAATAATAAAAAGGAAACGGTAGACAACAGTGCACAAAGTGGTTAGCTCCGTCAAAACACCCAGAAAGAATATAGAATCATATGAATGATGATCCCATAAACTGGCCAGTAAGATTTACAGTTAAATCACTGAGTGAAGGTCCATGTTGTGATACTTGATCGTCGCTTAGTAGCTTAGATCCAAATTGCAGAGCGACATTATCGCAAACCTATGATAAGTGCGGGAAATAGGAAGGTCAGACTACAATTTGCTCAGTATTACGCGTTATAGACCACTAGATATGGGTGAAAAGTTCTGTTCTTGTTGTGGTCTTCAGATTGGAGACTGGTTTCATGCAGCTCTCCACCCTACTCTATCCTGAGCAAAGCCTCGTCATTTCCTGATAAGAACGGCAACTCACATCCATCTGAATCTGCTTATTGTATTCGTCTTTCGGTTTCCCACTGCGATTCCACCGCCCCCCCCCCCCTCCCCCCGCACACACACACACTTCCCTCCAATGCTAAATTTACGATTCCTTCTTGTCTAAGAATGTGTCCTATCAATCGATCCCTTCTTTTAGTCAAGGTATGTCAAAAATTCCTTTTCTCCCCAATTCTGTTCAGTACCTCTTCATTAGTTACGAGATCTACCCACATAATCTTCAGCATTCTTGTGTAGCACCACATTTCAAAAGCCTCTATCCTCTTTCTATGGAGTTATAAAAACAAGTTTAATCTTCTCTCTCACGAATGGACACAATACATTCGACAACCAAAAAGCAAGAGGAATGACAAAATAGCCAGTACCAAATGGAAGAACAGAGTAGGAAGTAGAAGGGCGTGGGACCGTTTCCCATCAAGTGCCGTAGCTAAATTCTCAAAATTCATGGGGTAGTCGATAGTCTAAAGTATACTGAAATATCAACAGGCCGTATAATCACAGAAGACGAAATATTTCTCGTAATTGGCTGATCCATCACACCCGAAGACGAATTTCTGTACGTTAAAAGACCACCGTTAATTGTGAAATCAATTCTAGCTGAAAAGAGCCAGTTAAAAAGCTTACTTTAAACATATAACTCTGGCCGTAAAACCAGCTGAAGTATTCGCGTGAACTACTGACTGCTTCCTGCAACAGAATCTTGTTTCCTGGCCCAGAATTTAGAACTGACTCAAAATTTACTTTAGCAGCAGGAAGACAAATAGACGATGGCCATCACACGTCGTAGATCACGAGAATTACACACAATCATTAACATAAAGCCACCCCGAACTAAACCATTTCATGAAGATGGCTGTGAGAACATTTATGGCGCAACGGAATTAAAACATGATAATTTGCATCTGAGTTTGTTCTCAGCACTGGTAAAAAACAACATTAAATAAAAAAGAGAGAGTATTCATAAACTAATATTCATAAGTGAGGTCAAATTTCACTGACAATAAATTATTTATTCAGTTCAAACATGAGGAAATGGGGGAACCGATTTTGTAAAATAATAAAAATGGATCCCATTTAAATCTTAAATTAAAGTAATTTGAACTGAACATCATCGGGGGAAGGATTTACAATCAACAAGCATTCAGCCACTCACACGCGCGAAGCAAACCGAAACTCACCCAACTCAGCGTGCTGATACGAAGCAGAAGCAGGCGCCGCTATCGTACGCGAAAATTCAGCGAACCAGGATGTACCACACAACACAAGGAAAATAAACTTCGTAGATGGCTCCACTCTTCCACTCTATCTTTCTTTACTTGAGATGGCACGCGATAATGGGGAGATTAATTTCCATTTAAATCAAACCGTGAGCATGCAGACTTACTAAGACACAGGGCACGTGTCTGCTACATTACATATTCGCACCCCACTGAAGGCGAAGTGCGTAAAGGTCGTATTCATTTCAACAAAAATCAACGGAATCATAGATTACGAAGCAAGAATACACAATAGTAAGGCACTGGTACGTGAGCAGTGGCGAGAACTCAAGTGACTAGCTATAGCCCTTGAAGTCGTGGTTCGGAACCACGTGGTTCGGAAAACCAGTAAAATATACAAAATTCATCTTGCGAAAAATAAATAAAAATAGCTACGGCATGCAACCCTTAGAAATGCGTAGGATATCATAAGGAAGCTAAAGAAGTACAATTAGACGCGATTGGGAAGGTTTTACACGGATGGACGAAGTCCAGTCTTCAAAAATCAGAAAAGTGGAATAAATTCAAAGTGGGAGTAAATCAACTAAGAAATACGGCATACAGCCTCTAGAAATACGTAGTATTTCACAAGCAAGCTAATAAAGGGGGTTGTACAAGGCTAGAAGAGAATTTACTTGGGGAGTCTGAATGCAAGGTACTAGGGGATGTACTAGGGAAAATAAGAAAGATATATGCATAATTTCTTGCCTGAAGGGCATAGAAACAGACACAGGAGTAGCAGAAGGCTGTGTTCTAAGAACATACCATGTGGAGTGCATACGTATCACTCACAGAAGGAGAAAATGTAAAAGAATATTTCACATGCACTACATAGAATAAAAATATTCCTGCACATTAGTTGCATCCCACAAAGCTAGAAAGAAATTAAACGAAATTCGTCCACCGCCAACTAGTCTCACAAAGGTTACCGATTCTCAGCCGTTATCAAACCGAATTAGTTACATATTCACCGTGTTTACCTATGCAAAATCACCGAAATAAAATTGAATACACTTCCGTACATGATCGAAGAAACTTATTCCGAAAAATGAATCTAAGTTGTGAGGTCTAACTTCAACAAAGACGAAGAATCGCTACCTTCTCAAGGGAGGAAAGAAAATCAGAACATCTTACCAGGTCGAAGCGCAACCACAGTGTGCAATATCGGCCAGCGAGTCGCCAGCCAGCGCCGGAAATCGGTAAAACCCAAGAAAAAAGAGTTGGTTGGGAGAGCTTACATTCGCGCGTCCAACCGAGGCTCGCTACCGGGCATTGCAACCCAACTTGTAACCAAAGGGTGGAGGAACCTCTTTGGTAGCGTCAAAAGCAGAAGTTGGTAACGACTACCTATCGACACAAAGCCAGAGAGACATTCAAACCCAGCAGCCGGCGACGAAAATTCTCATACATACACTCAGACTCCCATGCTAGAAGATTCTCATTCATGCGCATACAGAATAAAGCAAGTACACATTCTCCCAGGGACAGTGGCGTCACGGAGAAACCGTTCATATTGCCACATTCATAGATACAATAATAAATTATTAGCATTGTGGTGTCGCACAAGTCTAAAGTGCGCGCCCCCTACTTTCGCCGCGCGCCGCCATGCACGCACGGCGCGGCGTTCTTACGACGTCATCCACGAGCGCCCTCTGCTAAAAATCCGCTCGTGGCCACCACTGAACGACATCGTTCACTTGGGACTGAGATAAGAACCAGCTAACACTTCGGAATCAGATAGGCACCAGTGAAGACTTGGCTATCGGATAGGCACTAGGCAGGCCTCTAGCTCAACTATGTATCAGCATTCTGCAGTACTGAGCTATGTAAAAGTTAAGTATTACTAAGTCTCTAAGAAATATATATCTCGTTCTAATTTACGCTAGTGTTTCTAGTTTCTGCTGTCCCACTGGCTGGTCACCTCCTACCTGCACAAGCGTGCATCCTTTATTCCTGTGTCGGTCTTTCTACTCGGCCACCGACACCTGCGACGGAAATGAGACACAAAAGCGGCGACGAGGCTGGGACACAAAAAGCATAATAAAATCCCAGCAATATTAACACAGTATTACAGAAACTAACATTTAGAAACATGAAATGAAATGCTATTCCTCATGCCTCCGAACGAAAGCGGTTCTCGTTTAGAGAGAGAGAGAGAGAGAAAAGAAAAAAGAAAGAAAGAAAGAAAGAAAAGGCCCCCTAGTGAACTTAGATAAATTACCAAGTTGAAAACCTAGGGAAGTCGGCAGACAGCCGTCTTTCAACGTCCGCACAGCACAGACGTCTGCCAAGATCATCGTATTGTAAGGGCGGCAGTGGCAGATCGTGCAGCTACCACAACAGATATAACATGGCCTGCGAGCGCGAAAGTGTGATCGCCAACAGCGACCGTCTTCGACTCAGGCTACTGCGTCTGGTGCCGCCAGAGGGTCGTGGTCTGCAGCGATGAATGCAGATACTCCATGCACGTAAGTGATGGTAGTTTTGCGACTTGTGATGTTTGTGAAGAAAGAGCTGATCAACGTTCGGAATATGCAGTAACTGTTCAACAATCGTGTAAAAAAAAAAAAAAAAAAAAAAAAAAAAAAAAAAAAAAAAAAAAAAAAAAAAAAACAGGACTTGCACCATTCTCTTAAGCAATACGGTATATTAGTGTACCCAGAGAGTATAAGTGTGGATCCTCTGCAGTTTTTCTTCCATTAAGTTACGATTACCTAGACTTGCAACTGCTCAAGTTGTAGCCATATAATCTGTGAATACCCTCCAGGAGCCTCTAATGTTATCCACTAAGTAATGGACAGTCATGGGATAGTCCTAATATCGTTTCGAACATCCTATGGCCTGGCGAAATGGAGCAACTCGAAGTGGCATTGATTCGACGATGGACGTTCCTGCACGAACATTGGGCCATGCTGCCTCTTTAGCCGTCAATAATTGCGAAAGTGTTGGCAGTGCATTATTTTATGCATAAAATGATCTCTCCATTATGTCGCTTACATATTGCGTGGGGTTTCTCTCGGACGACTGGGGTGGAAGAATCACTCGCTGCAGCTGACCAGAATATTCCTCAAACCAGTAGCGAACAGTTGTGTGGCCCGTTGATATGGCGCACCGATATACAAAAAATTCCGTCACTGTTTGGAACATGAAGTCCATTATTGGCTGAAAATGGCATCCAGTAGGCGAACATGAACATGTGCAGCCAATGATCGGTTGAGCTGGATGAAGGTCTAGTCCTTTCCACCTGAAAACAGTCCACACCATTATGGATCCACCACCACCAGCTGGCACAGCTTACTCCGCAATACACCGTAAAGTGCGTGGCGGAGGATACACTCCCAAACAGAACGAGGGGGGAAAAAGAATGTCTATATGCCTCTGTACGAGCCATCATTTCTCTTGTCTTTGTGATCTTTACGCGAAATGTTAGTCAACTTCAAATCCGGGCCCTCTAAATTTCCTCAAGAGTATGTCTCGAAAAGAACGTCGTCTTTCCTCCGGCGATCCCTATCTGAGTTCCCAGAGAATTTCTGTGACACTCGCGCATTGACCGACCTGTAACGAAACAAGCTGCTCGCCTCTGGACTGCTTCCACATCTTCCCTTAAACTGACCTGATGCGGGTGCCAAACACTTGAGCAATACTCAAGACGTGGTCGTACGTGGTTTCTATGCGGTCTCTTTTACACATGAAGTACATCTTTCCAAAATTCTCCCAATAAACTGAAGTCGGCTGTCCGCCTTACTGACAATTGTCCTTACATGTTCGTTCTACTTCATATTGCTCTGGAAAGTTACGACTAGATATTTGAGCGACGCGACTGCATCAAGAAGCTCACTACTAATGCTGTGTTCGAACATTATGGAATTGTTTTTCTTACTCATGCGCATTACCTTACATTTTTCTACATTGAGAGTTAGCTGCCATTCCTCACACCAACTAGAAATTTCGTCTAAGTCATCCTGTACTCTATTATAGTCAATTAAAGGCGACACCCTCCCATACACCACAGCATCATCAGCAAACAGCCGCAAATTACAAATTGTCCATTAGATCATTTCTGTAGATAGAAAATAACAGCGGTCTTATCATACTCCACTGGGGCACACCTGATGATATACTCGTCTCTGATGAACACTCGCTGACGAGAACAACGTACTGCGTTATATTGCTTAGGAAGTCTTCGAGACAGTCATAAATATGTGAATCTATCTTCGCTAGCAATCTGCAGTGTGGCACCGTGTCAAATGCCTTTCTGAAATCGAGAATTTCAAGCAGTTCCTTGTTGATAACTTGGGTCCACGGCTTCGTGTGGTCGGCACCTCACTCCAATCCTACCGCTAGCTCTTAGCCGCGGTTTTCGGAGCGTTTAGGCTCCAACCGTCATGTCCAGGAGCCCGGGAGAGGCGCAGCAGGCGATGTCGTGCTGTTAGTAAACACCCTAGAGTCTTCATCTGCTGCCATTGCTCATTAACGCCAAATTAAGCCGCACTGTTCTAATGGGTACGTTTGTCGTAATAAACTGTTTCTACAGGTATTTCACGCAGATTTGGTTGTTAGCGCTGTCAAATCTATGTCAAAGCCACTACTCTTGGGCATTACGTGCAAGCCATGCGTTGTCTACGGTAGGAGACAGTGTGTGAAATTTAGTATCGCCACACTCTTCATAACTTGGATTTCGGAATACTGAAGTCCCTAATGATTTCTGGAAATGAAATTTTCTATATGTCTAGCTCTTACTGTAAACTATTCTGTTTCCCCTCCAAAATAGTGAAAAAGGGATGTTCTTTAATGAAAGACGATCTGCTCAAAATCAATTTATTATAATTAAACATAAAAAAATAAATTAGGTGACATTTCCTATCACGTAAAACAGATAATGGTATTCAAACAAAGTTTTTTTTTTTTTTTTTTTATAAATGTTAAAATATTGAGTCACAAAAATGACTGGCTGAGTCAAAGGTCGGAGGTTTTGCAAAACAGAATGCTATTAGATTGGCTACACAGGGGCTTGAAATTATCGTTAGCCCAAAGCTCCCCAGAGTAAATAGGCAGATCTTAAAAGAAAAAAAAAATAAGGGACAGAATCCAACGAGTCTGATTCATATAACCCCCCAGCAAGTGCGTCACCTTACCCACACAGATGATCATTGACGGCTGCCAAGAGGCTCTGCCCACGCCACCAAAGCTTCCCGCGGATTTCACCATTCCCAGGGTGAATGCTCTGCAAGGATTTTCACCTTGCTCCTAGCTACGGTCACACAACCTAAAAATGTTAACGTTGTGCTATATATACAGCTGCTGGAGCCAAACCCCTGGGGTGCCAGACGGGCAGAAAGCTTTCCTCTCAACCTAACCATTTGTCACACTAACTGTGTTCAAACTCTGCTGCTTTCTAGGAAGTTTTTTAGATAACGCCTAAGGGCAATACGTCTCCATAAACAGCCCGGGGCCCAGAGCACTCTGCTATTGTTTGTATCCGGCAAATTCCTCTCTTGCAAAACGGCCGAGTGACTACAAAGGCAATCCCCGCTATCGTCCAACGTAAACCGCGGTCCAGCATTTTGTAAAGCGTCCCACACACTCCGCCGCCTGTCGCGTCGGCGCTAAACAGGTCAAGCCAGCCCCTCTCGTCCTTCACCGAAGGCGAGCGAAAGTTGATGGGAGGGGGAGACCCCCAAGAGCGTCTCTGCTCTGCACGGGCTGACCGTGCCCAACACGTAAAACCACTTCTTTAGCAGCCAAGCTGCGCCAATAAACATTAAAATCCCGAAATTATCATATAAACATAGAATGTACTACAATCCCAGGAGCCCATCACCCTGATGTGTCCCCAAAGGCACAGAAATCAAAATAAATAAAGACCTACAAAGAAAAATGTTACATATTTCAATAATTAGCCTAAAGAGAAATGTACAGTAACACAAGGTTAGTATGAAAAATAGACTAATTACAGCCATCATCTCACATTACTGCCATTGCGCGTTCTACGCCCATTATTACGACTCTGCAGCCGTATCACGCCGGGAAAGATTTTCCTTCAATCACTGGAGTACAAATGATGGTTCTGGCAATGCACATCCCTTTTACTGTTTGCGAACATGATATTACTACCACCTGTACCGTGTACATCGCTATTCCATGATTTTTGTCACTTCATTGTGTAGTGATGCCAGCATCCGAGAAGGCTTCACACATAAGCAAGCATATTAAGCGAACTAGACCAGTCATTGAGCATTTGGTAAACAATCTTGTTAATTTAACTTCAAAAATATTCATCCCATTCACTCAATTAATAAATGTAACATTTAGTTTTATATCCAAAGGAGTTGGATTAGTTATGATTTTTACAAATAAATGTTGTTTACAAAATTTGCGAGTATTCGCCCAGTCCAAAGTATTGCGACGGTCCAATTTGTGCAGTGATCTGTCTGAAATCCACTTACAGACAAATGAAAATTGTTGCAGAACGTGCCCTGTTTTGTGATTAGTGACAACATTCTTGACAAGTCAACCCCCGTGAACCACAGGCATTGCTGAGGTGGGGCGGCTTACGTGCCTCAACGATACAGATAGCCGTACCGTAGGTGCAACCACAGCGGAGGGGTATCAGTGGAGAGACCAGACAAACGCTTGGTTCCTGAAGAGGGGCAGCAGCCTTTTCAGCAGTTACAGCGGTAACAACGATTGAGCTGGCCTTGTAACATATGCTAACATGGCCTCCCGTGCAGTTACTGTCAATGGCTGGAAGCAAGAGGAACCTACATTACCTACTTTCTTTGAGGACATCCAGCTTTACTGTATGAATATTATGATGAAGGCGTCTTACGAGGTAATGTATTCCGGAGGTAAAGTAGTGCCCTGTTCGGATATCCGGGCGGAGACTACTTAGGAGGACGTTGTCGTAGCCATTCTACGGATCGCAGCGCGAAATATTTTATCCCTTAATTGGGTAGGTAAGTTAGAAAATTTGAGAAGATGATTGGTTGAATTTAGAAATGTTGTGGATTAGCGAAATTCTGTGGCAGGTGAGTGTAGGGTTATAAATACAAAATCAGTTAGAGGTAAAGCAGGGGTACTTCTAATAATGAATAGGACTGCAAATAAGTTACTGTGAACAGCATAGTGACCGCATTATCGTATAGCAAGGACAGACACGAAGCCAACACGGAACAGCGTTGTACAAATTTATATGCCAACTAGCTCTGTCGATGATTATGAATGAAGAAAAATGAGAAAAATTACAAAAGTAATAAGATACAATGTAATGAAAAATGTAAGTAGGTACATAGATGGTGAAGTAAACGGTTGAAAACTAGACTATAATGTCCAGTTGTAACCGTTGGATAGGAGATGTGGAAGCTGTCAGAAGGTCATCGGGAGTTCCACGGAAGTCTTCACCACAGTCACAGCTCGGAGGAGGTCGAAGGCCCAGGAGTGCATTGCAGATTCACTTCTCCCATGTCCAGTAAGCACTCTGTTCAGACGGACCCAGATATGCCGCGGGAGATGAAATCCGGACGGGCGCTGGGTGGGATCAACGAGTGATCACCATTCGTCGGGCGCCTCAGCTCTCCATTCTCCACTCCAGGTAGGCTCACTGCTAAAGTTTTCGTTCGTCACTGCTCCCCGGACAAGATTAGTCACGTGGCGGAGACCTGGAGGAAGGAGATGGTTTAATACTGGAAGAAGGTGCAGTGGGGTTGTCTTGATGGCACCACTCATAATCCGCATTGTCTGATTCAGGACAGTGTACTTTCTTGGTGTGGGAGCAGTTCAGCCAGACGGAAGAACAGTATTACAAATAAATCACTGTGTATCATAAATAAAACAGCGGTAAATAGATAATACACTTGTTGTTGTGGTATTCAGTCCGGAGACTGGTTTGGTGCAACTCTCCACCCTACTCTATCCTGAGCAAGCCTTTTCATCTCCTCATAAGAACGGCAGCCCACATCCATTTTAATCTGCTTACTATATGCGTCTCTTGGTCTCCCTCTGCGATTTTTACCCCACACACTTCCCCCCAACGCTAAATTCACAATTACTTGATGTCTAAGAATGTGTCCTACCAATCGATCCCTTCTTTTAGTCAAGGTATGTCAGAAATTTTATTTCCCCCCAAATCTGTTCAGTACCTCCTCATTAGTTATGCAATCCAACCACCTAATCTTCAGCATTCTTCCGTAGTGCCACATTTCAAAAGCCTCTATCCTCTTCCTGTATGCATTGTTTATTGTCCACGTTTCACTCTCATACAAGGCAACACTCCACACAAACGCCCTCAGAAAGGACTTCCTTAGGCTTAAATGAATATTCGATGTTAACAAATGTCTCTTTTTCAAAAACGCGTTTCTTCCCACTGCCATTCTGCATTTTATATCCTCTACACTGCGACCATCATTTGTTATTTTACTGTCCATGTAACAAAAATCATCTACCTCCTTTATTGTTTCGTTACCTAAACTAATTCCATCAGCATCACCTGATTTTCTTAGACTGCACTCCATTACCCTAGTTTTGCTCTTGTTAATGCTCATCTTATATGCACCTTTCAGCACACTGTCCATTCCGTTCAACTGCTCTTCCAGGTCATTTGCTGTCTCCGGCAGAATTACTATGTCGTCGGCGAAACGCAATGTTTTTAATTCTTCACCCTCAACTTTAATTCCTTCTCCAAATTTCTCCTTCCTTTCCTTTATAGCTTGCTCAATGTACAAATTGAATAACATTAGAGAAAGGCTACAACCCTGTCTTTCTCCCTTCCCAACCACTGCATCCCTTTCATGCCTTTCAACTGTCTGGTTTTTGTACAAGCTGTAAATAACCTTACGCTCCCTATATTTTACTCCTGCTTGATTCAGAACTTGAAATAAACATTGTCAAAAGCCTTCTCCAAATCTACAAAAGGTAGATATGTAGGTTTTCCTTTTCTTAATCTATGTTCTAGGATAAGCCGTAAAGTGAGTATTGCTTCCCGTGTTCTTACATTTCTCCTGAACTCAAACTGATCTTCCCCAAGGTTGGCTTCTGCCAGCTTTTCCATCCTTCTGTAAATAATTCGTAATAAACTTAATTGAACATTAATCACACTTCCTGATGCTCTACTTGAAAATAAGGCAACGAAAGTTGTTACAAATATGAGAAATTATCAAATACATCGAAAAATCTACCAAAAAATTGCCATATATACCAGGTGATCAAAAAGTCGGTATAAATTTGAAAACTTAATAAATAACGGAATAATGTAGATATAGAGGTAAAAATTGACACACATGCTTGGAATGACATGGGGTTTTATTAGAAAAGAAAAAAAGAAAGAAAAGTGACTGATGGTGCTTTATCTGATCAGAAAAGCAATAATGAGCATAACAAATTAAGTCAAAGCGAAGACGATGTTCTTTACAGAAAATGCTCAATATGTTCAGCATCATTCCTCAACAATAGCTTTAGTCGAGGAATAATGTTGTAAACAGCACTGTAAAGCATGTCCGCAGTTATGGTGAGGCATTGACATCGGGTGTTGTCTTTCAGCATCCCTAGAGATGTCTGTCGAACACGATACACTTGCGACTTCAGGTAAACCCAAAGCCTATAATCGCACGGGCTGAGGTCTGGGGACCTGGGAGGCCAAGCATGACGAAAGTGGCGCGCAAGAGATCTTTCACGCGTCTATCAATATGGGGTGGAGCGCCATCCTGTATAAAAATCGTACGTTACAGCAGGTTTTTATCAGCCAGGCTGAGGATGATGCGAATCGATTCTGTAACATATCGGCGTACCTCTCACCCGTCACAGGAACAGTCACTGACGTTTTGCTGTCCAGCGACATCTGTCGGACATGTTTTGCTTTTTTTTGTTCTAATAAAACCCCGTGTCATTTCAAGCATGTGTGTCAATTTTTACCTCTCTATCTACATTATCCCGTGAGTTATTAAGTTTTCAAATTTATACTGACTTTTTGATCACCCGGTAAGTAAAATTTTCATCTTCAGGCAGGCAATCTTTCTCTGTATAGCATTGAAAACGCGATTTTGAATCGTAAACTTTGACCTTCATTTTTTTTCAAAACCTACAGAGTGTCAGCAAAAAACCGAAGCACATGTCTCTTTATATTCAATATGGTGTGGCCATTCAAAATTTGATTGCAATCGGTGACCAGTATGTCAGACCCTCTCCTTGTTAGCCACAGCCGAGGGGATGAAATGTTTGTTCTGCTGTGGAGTGTGCGCTGATGTGAAGCCTCCTGCCAGATGGATACTGCATTCTGTAACTGTGCGCCGGTCCGGTAGGTAGTTTTACTGTGCCAGAAAGTTTCATGCCAGCGCACACTCTGCTGCAGAACGAAAATTTCATTCAGGAGAATATGTGATGTCAGGTGGATAATTTTCCTTGTAGCAGTGTTACGTAGCCTTGACCAGGTTTCTGAACATTTCTCGGTTCACCGCCCTGCGGACAAGACAAATCGGGATAACGAAACGGAAGTTTCCGCCACGCCGTTCTGAAGAGGTGTATCTAACTTCGGAGCAACACAAAATGAAAGTTGGCAACTTTCATTCGCAGCGAAAGCATTGGCTTTGGTCCTCCACAGGAAAAGCTTTTTGCCCGCTACCTTGAATTACATTGCGATTTTTCTATTCAGAACGATTTTTTCACCAGTTAACCATGAAACTGTCTCGGGACAAAGCGGCCTATCAGATACGGTACGCCCTTCCTCCGCTCCAGAGCGCCATTGAATGGCAATCGCGGACTCTGAGAAAGTGAGAGTGCTGCGAGAAGCGGTATAGAAACGTCGCCTCATCTTCGTCTAACGGAACAGAAATTAGATTTGTTTAACCGGCTTTCACAGTAGGGTTTTCATATCGACATGTAAATCACGTCATTCAGGGACGAAATCGGAGCTTACGATATTACCAGCAACAGTTTTTCTCGTTTATAGTTGAATTCAAGCTTTGAGCTTAACAATTAAACGAACAGGTGATCTGCCAAACAAAAGGGATGAAGCACAGATGCTGTAATAGCAGAAGATCACTTGTATGCTTGAGAAGTTTATTGAAGAATATGGTAAATGGGGTTTGGAAGTTAATACTGAGAAAACAAATTGTATGGTAATGGAGAGTAGAGGAAAAGATACAGAACTGGAGACGGAAGATAAAAATTGTTAGTGTATGTGAATATGTAGGAGTTATATTTAGTGAAGATTGAACGAATGAGGTAGAAGAAGACAGGGGAGGGAAGAATATGATAAAGACTCTACATTCGATACTGCGGAATAATAATTTGTCTAATCAGACAAATTAGAATATATTTACGGCAGTAATTTTTGTGTCTCGTTTCCGCCGGTTGTCCTGGGTGTCGGTGGCCGAGTAGAGAGACCGACACAGAAAAATAGGATGCACGCGTGTGCAGGTACGGAGGTGACCAGCCAGTGGGACAGCAGAAACTAGAAACACTAGGCTAAATTAGAACAAGTTGTATATTTCGTAGAAATAAGATAATACTTATCTTTTACAAAGTTCAAGACTGCTGAATGCTGATACATAGTTGAACTAGAGAGAGGCCTGCCTACTGATGAGTCCTAGTGCCTATCCGATAGCCTAGTCTTAACTGGTGCCTATCTGATTCCCAAGTGAACGCACTTTAGACTTGTGCGACACCACAGTAATAAATCAGTCATAAGGTGTGGGTCAGAAGTGTGGGTCATGTATAAAAATAGAAAACGGAAACTACTTGCTGCAGAGATGACATACTGGACAAGATACTGCCAGCTTAACATTATTTGACCACGTGAGGAAGGAAATAGAGGAAAGATGACAGCTACAACCACCATTATATATAAAATTAACGAAAAAAAATTTGAAATGGTACGGACATTTGCGACATAGGGTAGGAGGAAGAATACTGTCGCAAATACCGTTCCACGGCAAAGAAATAAGCGAGGGAGACCACGTAAAAAATGGTCAAAAAAGTATTCAGGAAGAAATGGGACTGGAAGATGGAGAATGGACAGACAAGGATTGATGGTGCTTGGTATATAAATAAAGTCATCTCATATTTTTACAACAAAGAACTAATCTCCGCAATGTAGAAAATGGCTATGACGTGCAATCCCAATGGGGCACAATTAAGTATGGGGTGCCCCAGGGGTCTGTTTTGGGACCATTGCTGTTTCTTATTTATATAAATGATATGCCTTCGAGTATAACAGGTGATTGTAAAATATTTTTGTTTGCTGATGATACCAGCTTGGTAGTGAAGGATGTTGCTCGTAATATTGACACAGTATCAAATAATGCAGTTCAAGAGATAAGTTCATGGCTAATAGAAAACAAGTTGATGTTAAATCACAGTAAAACTCAGTTCTTACAATTTCTAACACATAATTTGACGAAATCTGACATTATGATTACACATAATGGGCATGTGATAAGTGAGACTGAACAGTTTAAATTTCTAGGTGTTCATATAGACAGTAAGCTGTCATGGAAAGCCCATGTTCAGGATCTTGTTCCAAAACTAAATTCTGCCATATTTACCATTAGAACAATATCTGAGATAAGTGATTTTTCAACACGAAAAGTAGTCTATTTCGCTTACTTTCACTCACTTATGACGTACGGCATTGTTTTTTGGGGTAACTCGCCTGATGCAAAAAGGATATTTCTGGCTCAAAAACGGGCGGTTCGAGCAATATCTGGTGTAAGTTCGCGAACGTCATGTCGACCCCTTTTCAGTAGTCTGGGAATTTTGACTCTGGCGTCACAATACGTTTTTTCTTTAATGTCGTTTGTTGTTAATAATATCAGCTTATTCCCACGAGTTAGTAGCTTTCACTCGGTGAATACTAGACAGATGTCTAATCTACATTTGCACCGCACCACCTTAACACTTGTGCAGAAAGGGGTGCAGTATTCTGCGGCATCCATTTTCAATAAGCTGCCACAAGAACTTAAGAATCTTAGCACTAATCCACATGCTTTCAAATCTAAATTGAAGAGTTACCTCGTGGCTCACTCCTTTTATTCTGTCGAGGAACTCCTAGAAAAGTTAAACAATTAAGCTAATTTATTTTTTCTTTATTGATTCTTTTCACTTTTTCTATTACCATTATTGTGTAACAATTAATGTATTGACTTGTTCCATGACCATGGAGTCTTACTCTGAAGTGGGTCCTATGGAACAGAATAAATAAATAAATAAATAAATAAAGGTAACGTAATTTCTCCAAAACAAGTACTTTAAACGCAACGGTTATTCTCTCTTCCTGTGTGCCGATGAAATGTCTTCACGGTTTTTATGACAAGCAACAGAATCTCAGATACTCAGTGTTTGTGTTGCACTGAAAGTCTTTAAGGTTTTTTTTTAAAATTTCTTTTCAATTGATGAATGTCGCTGTGAATGGAATAACTATTTTGGATTTAAAAAATCATTTACGTGAAGTAAAACGTCAGCCCTTATGTCCTGCAAAGCCAAGATATGCGAGTTACTTCCAAGAATTTTTCAAATTATCAATCGACGTCTGTCTAACGCTTTCTGGCCCACTTTTCGTAAACGAATATCGTCAGCTGGCCACAAATAAAAATTGTAAACATGGCATTCATATTACAGATCGCGAAGAACTAATGTAAACAGTACTATTAAAGGTGTAATTAAAAAGCTGAATAAAGCCATATATCCTCCTAAGGACCCCGAATTGTCCATCGGTACGACCGGCTTCCGTTTGATCCCCAGGCGTCGAAGAATGCGGTATGGAGAGCAGTGTACCTTGTACACAGCTCTTTCTAACCCGAGCCGCTACTTCCCTGTCACTAGCGCCTCACTCATTTTCGTAACTCATTGATCTATATCAGAGGAAGACAACTTCAGGCTGTGTGACGTGTGAGAAGGAAGAGCGAGCCTGTCAATCCGTGTGATGTCAGGCGAGGACAGTGTTCGCAGTGCTGCCTAGGTACACGGGGCTCTTAGTTCGCCAGGAGGGCTCAGTCAGAAATAGTGCTCTTGACAACAATAACATGACGAGTACAAGCAAAACGGAGCAGTCGGTTTTTCTCTCTGTGTGGGAAATTATTCCTTTTTTAATTCATTCTTTAATTATTTAATTTATTTTCTATTTTTGCAGTTCGGCGAAAGTGCAAACTGTTTGATGTGAAACAGAGAAGTAGGAAGTATAAAAAAAAGTAATTTAAAGCGTCATTATGCACTGTGCCACGCAAATAAGTATGGGAAATATGAAGAAGAAGAACGAGGCGCCGTAATATGTGAATAAAGGAACGTGCTGAAATGGACTGTCACAGCAGCAAAGCGTCTGACCGTCTGAGCTACAGAATAGCTCTAGATATAGCCAACATAATCATAGCTGCTGATGTTACTCTCTCTAGGAATAGGTGCAGTTTCTGGAAGCTCTTCCCAACCATTTGGAGTGCAGGTTTCAAAATGTGGACATACTATTAAGTTTCAACTCATTGCACCACCTGTTTAGTAGAAGTTAACAATTTTCCTACCAAGTTTTGAATGGAACTGTTAAATTTACAGTGCAACGATTTATAGGACAAATATAAACACGATGAATGGTTGACAGATTATTGTAAGAATGTTCCTCAAAATAGATTTCCGAGGTTGTATGCCCTTGCTTCACGGATATTGTGTATGTTTGGTTCGTCATATGTGTGTGAATAATTCTTTTCTATTATAAAATTAGCAAAGTCCCAATACCGAAACACCTTTCAAATCACAACCTAACATGCATCGTAACATTGAAAAACTACCCAAAGAAAAACGAAATGCAAAGTTTTGGAAAATGTCTACTTAATTGTACTGTACTGTACAGCTTTGCTCGAAATTCTAGAGAAAATTGTATTATGCTCCATTCTCTTTACTTGACAACAGTGCTACATTCCAATGTTGTCATGGTATAGAGACGATATACAATTGGCTGTAATTATTTAACTAAAACAGTGTATTTTAAAATTAGGATGTCTTCAAGCCAAATATATTCCTTGTCTTTCCAAAATTGCTGCACTCCACACGCTGCATTTTATTTATCCGCGGCAGCAGTACAGAGTGCGTGACGTCACACGGTCAAAACCGTGGCCGGCGAGAAATACAGGCCCCAGCGCAGACATCATGCCATGTAAGCAAGGTAGTTCTGAGCCGGCGCGATCGCTAACCGATTGCCCGGCCGCTGGGGCACACCCCACTGCCTCATAGCGGACAGCCACTGAGCTAGCGATCGCGCCGGCTCGGACCTACCTCGCTTGCATGGCATGACGTCTGCGCTGGGCCTGTATTTCCCGTTGGCCGCGGTCAAAACTCGTTCCTTCTGAGCCGGCAGAGTCAACACACCGAGAGAGAAGGCTGCGGCGCTCTTGTGTGACGTCAGGCAGAGTAGGTTGCGCGCGCACAGCTGACTGGGCAGCCGCTGGGGCATGGCCCACTATGCCGAAGCAGCGAGCCAGTCAGCTGTGCGCGCGCAACCTACTCTGCCTGACGTCACACAACAGCGCTGCTGCCTTCTCTCTACGTGGTGGTAGGTGTGGTGGCAGAGCGGCCTGGGCTGACGTCACACCGGCGCTGCCTGTCCTCCCCACATCTACACACGCATGCACGTTCAACTATAGGGTAGCAAGCCAGCCATAGCTGTTAACATTTCGTTTACTGGCGAATTACAACATGGCTGCTATGAAATGTTACTACAACACGAAAATACTTTTCGATTCCGCTCCCAAAGTAACGTATTCCTTTTCAAGCGCAAACTGACAAATTCGCTTGCCAAAGTGCAACGTGGTTAGCAAAACAAATCTGGAACAAAAGATAGGTATGTGCAGGAACGTTGCAGTTCTATGGTCATAGACCATTTTTGTACACGCAGCTTGCATAGAGACTGCAATACTATAGTCCAGGGGCGGCCACAACGCGGCTCGCGAGCTTGCTTCAAAGTAGTGCGGCTCTTGTTTCAAAAAGTAAAAAGTGAGTCAGCCTTCTACACTACAGGTCATTCAAACTGCTACACCAAGGAGAAATTTAGATGATAAACGGGTATTCATTGGACAAATATACTAGAACAGGCATGTGATTACATTTTCACGCTATTTGGGTGCATAGATCCTGAGATCACAGTACCCAGAACAAACACCTCTGGCCGTAATAACGGCCTCGATACGCCTGGGTATTGAGTCAAACAGAGCTTGGATGGCGTGTACACGTACAATGCCCATGCAGCTTGAACACGATACCACAGTTCGCCAAGAGTAGTGACTGGCGTATTGTGACGAGCCAGTTGCTCGGCCACAGTTGACCAGACGTTTTCAGATGGTGAGAGATCTGGAGAGCCGGCCGCGGTGGCCGAGGGGACTGAGGCGCTCCAGTCACGGACTGCACGGCCACTACGATCGGGGGTTCGAATCCACCCTTGGGCATGGATATTTGTGCCGTCCTTAGTATTAGCTAGTCCATAAATAGTTTGTAAGTTTAGGGACTGATGACCCCGAAGTTAAGTCCCATAACCTATACAAACATCTGGAGAATGTGCTGGCCAGGACAGCAGTCGAACATTTTCCGTATCCAGAAAGGCCCGTACAGGACCTGCAACACGCGGTCGTGCATTGTCCTGCTGAAATATAGGGTTTCACGGAGATCGAATGAAAGGTAGAGGCACGGATCGTAATACATCTGAAATGTAACGGCCACTGTTCAAAGTGCCGTCGATGCGAACAAGAGGTGACAGAGACGTAACAAATGGCACCCCATACCATCACGCCGGGTGATACGCCAGTATGGCGATGACGAATACACGCTTCCAATGTGCGTTCACCGCGATGTCGCCAAACACGGATGCGACCATCATGATGCTGTAAACAGAACCTGGAATCATCCGAAAAAAATGACGTTTTGCCATTCGTGCACCCAGGTTCGTCGTTGCGTACATCATCATAGGCGCTCCTGTCTTTGATGCAGCGTCAAGGGTAACCGCAGCCATGGTCTCCGAGCTGATAGTCCATGCCGCTGCAAACGTCGTCCAACTGTTCGTGCAAATGGTTGTTGTCTTGCAAACATCCCCATCTGTTGACTCAGGGATCGAGACGTGGCTGCACGATGCGTTACAACTATGCGGACAAGATGCCTGTCATCTCGACTGCTAGTGATTCGAGGTCGTTGGGATCAAGCACGGCGTTCCTTATTGCCCTCCTGAACCCACCGATTCCATATTCTGCTAACAGTCATTGGAACGCGAGCAGCAATGTCGCCATACGATAAACCGCAATCACGATAGGCTCCAATCCGACCTTTATCAAAGTCGGAAACTAGATGGTACGCATTTTTCCTCCTTACACGAGGCATCACAACAACGTTTCACAACGCTGGTCAGCTGCTGTTTGTGTATGAGAAATCGGTTGGAAACTTTCCTTGTGTCAGCACATTGTAGGTGTCGCCATCGGTGCCAACCACCTTGTGTGAATGCTCTGAAAAGCTTATCATTTGCATATCACAGCATTTTCTTCCTGTCGGTTAAATTTCGCGTCTGTAGCACGTCATCATCGTGGTGTAGCAATTTTAATGGCCAGGAGTGTGTAATAAAAATGACACTTCCTTGCTCAAACCTACTACTGTGGAATGATTTCATAGATTTGACAGTGGAGCAGTGCGTCAGTACTGAGCGAGATGCGGAAGTCAGTAGCACAGTTTCCCCCTAAATCGTATCTGAAATCCCCCTAAATTCCCCCAAATGGTATGAGTTGTATTTTGAGCGACAAAAAAAATGGCGATTGTAACATTCAGTTAGATGATCCCGTCTAAGAAAGAGAAAGACCCCTTAAAATTCCCCTCAAAACCACACTTCCCCCTGAAGCCCAAATCCCCCTAGAATTTTTATCCCCCTAAATATTCCCCATCTATAATTTTCCCCTAAATTTAGGGGGAAAACCCCTAAGTTGGGGAGCAGTGCTAAAGCACAAGTCACGTGCGAGACCAAAAGACGCCCTTAATATTGTTTCTAAAAGAAACAAAGCATCTGACACATTTAATGTAGGTTCTGACTGATGCAATTTTGTGCACTTATCTGAAGGAAAAGAAACAGTACGAATTGCAGTGAAGTATAACAAAGTAAGACAGCCGACAACCGCCGTTACGTTTACATCTGACACATGTTCTGGAAAACGCCTTTTAACCCTCGCTGAATACATCTATGTCCGATTTAGTGACGTCATTAAAGCCTGAAATTTTAACTTCTGGAAAACACTTTCCTTGGTTATGTCGTGGGGGATGGCTGTGTTTTTTCCCCACCATTTATTAAATATTCAGCATCTGTAGAGTTGGAGATACTGGAACTTAAACAGGACGAAGGACTAAAGGGTCTGAAACGTAGCGGTTGTACAACTATTGAGTTTTGCAAGAAGGATCCAGAAGAAAAATATCCTGCAACACTATAGTAACATGTTCCTTTTTGGGACCACTCAACTCTCAAGTTTATCAAATCTAAATACGGAGCTGCTACCTATCTGATGAACATTTATGTGATCTTGTCCGCAATCGACGTAGCAAATATCAGGCAGATTTAAAAAAAACTCACGGCAATAGTTAACAGTCCAAAAAGCACATCACAACTGTAACTTCCATTTTTTTTATTTTGAAATAATTTGTAAAGTATTTTTTCTTCATTGATAGTAGTTAAATTGCACTTTGTGCTACGGCGGCGTTGAGTGCTAATGTTGGTACCTGCATGTTCAAGAACAAGGTTACATACAAGAACGTGTCAAAACAGAGAACAGGAACAGCATAATTATTTACTTAATCGTCATTGCACAAAAAATTCCACTCATTGCAAGTGGTTGCATTTTCAAACAGCACTCAACGATAGTTTCCAACATACCACAGTACCTCGCCGAATCGTAAGTAAACATTTATCTTGATGCTACTACCTGTATAAAGTCCCGGTTGTGTCCAGTCACGTCATCTTCCCAATCGACAAAAACATTCGAAAAAAAGATGGACAAAGAGTAGTTCGACTTCGTCACGTGCTCTTCTCATTGCAATGCAACAATCATAATAGCGCTCTAACCCCGTTATTCATGACAATAAGGATATAAGTGAGAAAAGATTTTAGGAAATGAACTATGTGCCATACAATGATATAATTTCGTTGGTGAATTCAGTGACACTGGTACTTAGGCGTGGAAAACTCATGGCAGGTGATGAATTTGGCTACATAAACGACGAAAATGTAGTAAGTGATAAACCTTTTTTCCTGGCATTGTTTTGTGGAGGTGTCTCCGAGAATAACTTTTGTAAAGGTTTGAAATTATATGTGAAATACATTCGAAGTCGCAAAGTAACATCATTTTTGAGTAATGGATGTGTAAAATTGGAATAGTTGGACGCTGACAGCTTCAAGACTAACACACAGTTCAGAATGTAGTACTTATCGTGTAAAACTAAAATAAGATCTTATATCTTAAAATGCAGATTGCGATGGCAGTTCAATTTTTTTTAAATTCGTTCAATAACTACACAAAACATTGAAAAGGAACTTTTTTGCAATAAAAATTCAGTTGTTGTTGTGGTCTTCAGTCCGGAGACTGGTCTGATGCAGCTCTCCACAATACGCTATCCTGACCAAGCCTTATCAACTCCACATAAGAACAGCAACCTACATCTGTCTGAATCTGCTTACTGTATCCATCTATTGGTCTACTCTGCGGTTTTTACCCCAAACACTTCCCTCCAATGTTAAATTCACGAATAAAATTCAGGACACTAAAAATAGGATTTTAGATTGTAGGATTATACTTTGATGAAATGTGTGGCTCCCTTCAAAACATTTCCATAACTTTGCGGCTCCCAAAGGTAAGGTAACTGGTCACCTCTGCTATAGTCCATTCCTATCCCTCCGATCCTAAAATTCAGTATTATTTTATTCCTTTATTAATTATTTATATTCATGTCTTGTGTTTTTCGATTGTTAACTGTATTGAACTGTGAATGTGATGTCTGTAAAGATGATCTTTGACACAGTAGTTTGAAGGTGTTCTGCTAGAATTTTATAACTTGATTGATTTACTGTAATAGTGTTTAACTAATATGCAGAAATGATAAATTTATTATTTTGTAATCTGTTTTCTATAAATTATGTAATAGTGTGTGATGGTTTATGTAAGGGCAAATTCGGAATTGTATGAAAAAGCTGGAGTACAGTACCTAGCAACGGAAAGGTCGTCGGCGCATGGTAAAAAGTGCAAGTTCAAGGGAGAAGTTTCTAGAAGTGTGTGAGCGAACGAGTTGAGTAGTAGCGACAGTACGTTATTCGTGGTTAGAGTATGAGAGCGGTCACAGCTATTGAAGCAGGCTATTGAACGAGTGTATCACAAGAAAATATGGAATTTGAGGCTACAGTAATTCAACCTTCAACAAATATAAATACCCTCGGATGAAAATTTATGGTCATTCAAGAAATGTGGCTTTATTACGTGAGCTCGTTAAGCAATACTACCTTCACCACGAAGAGGATAAATGAGCTTTCAGCCACATCAACTACAGAAAAGGTTTTGGAAGATTTACATTGCCACAAAATTATCTAATCAACCATCTACAGTACTGCAAGTAATGTATTTTTCTATTGTAATTTTTCATGAACCAGCCGTGTTGTTGGAAGTAACAAAGTCTAATTTTCCCAAGTCATGTTACTAAGTAGAGGGTGATGAAACTTTGGAGAATCCCAAGAAACAGTATTATTGTGATAAAGAATTAAAAAGTTTACAATTCATGTAAAGTCGATTAAAACAGTAATAGAACTAAATGCTATTAGTACAGTGAGAAATCATTAAGTTGTGTAAATAGTGTTCATGCAGTCATAATAAGCTGCAATTAAATAATTATAAATAGTTAACAAATTTTGCTGAAAAACATTTTGAAGTTCTATTCAGTAATACTATTAAGTTACATAATCAAAACAGCAGTTAGTTTCAGCTGTTTTAATGATATTACTAAGAACAGCAGCTATAGTTTTTTGCATTCCATATTCAGAACAGAATTAGCTATCAGGTATTTGAAATATATATATATATATATATATATATATATATATATATATATATATATATATATATATATGAAAGCAAATATTTAAAAAAAAATAACTGTTCTGTACGCAATAAAGAAGCTAAAAGGTAAGGAATATTGAATAAAGTAATCAAATGGTAGTAACTTTTGGTGTGCTCAAATATATAAAAGATTTGCAAGATTATTTGTTTAATATAAAGCAATTGTGCCACTTGATAGTGTAAAGTAGTATCACACTGGTACTGAAAGAAAGTTCTATCTGTTCATATACAAAACCATTAGTATGCTATAGATGTATGAAGTTACAGACATTTGCTTCAGATAAGAATAGTCAGATCTTAATCAGTCAAGTAAATGAGCCTTAGTGGTGTGTACATTATTAATTTCATCAGATTTACTGCCGTAACATTTTTCTTTACATCAATATGCTTAGATAACTAGAAATACCTTCATCAGATTTATTGCCGTAACACTTTCCTTTGCATCCAATAATACCTTGTATAGGCCTACATTCAGTTTACCTGATTTTCTATTATCAGTTATGCTAGGTATGTATTTCCTAATTCCGAGGCGACCGTTGTCATATGTTATTACAGTTCATTTAAAGTGCAGTATAAACTGATTCAGGTAACATTATTTCGGAAACAAAATCTTCTGAGATGATGTTAGAAAACGATACAATGTTGAAACAAAATCTTGTGAGACGAAGTTAGAAAACGATACCTTGTCTATTAGATACACGACGTGGTCAAATTAAAATGTTGGAAAAGTGTTTTAAAATAATTACAGTGTCGTTTCGCGGTACATTCAGCTTGCATTGCTTCGTTTTGTGGAAGCTTGTGTATTGTGTGATAGCTGCTGGGGTATTACAAGATCACTGGGTTGAATCATAGAGTAGAAATATCTCTGGAGTGAGCACTGAGATACGCAGAATAGATTTTGTGTTGTCAACATGTATTGGCGATATGGTTACGTGATCTCGGGATGACGTAGGTTTGTCTGTAATGGGGATGACCTAAACAGTGACAATCCGAGAACAGCGATTTCTGTGAATGCTACTTTTTGGTAGCTGTGACATTTAGTTGTGATTTGTCATAGTTTAAAACAGCAGTTTAAGAAATCACAACGTATCCTTTCTGATCTTTACCAACTACGATCTCTCCAATTTCTGCGACTCCTGCGATGAAACACCGCAGAAGTTACTGCAAGGTGACTCACACGTAGCAACTTACAATCACTGGCGAATATATATGCTAATACAATTTTACTTACAGCCTTGGCGGCATAGTAGACTGATGTTGGGAAAAGGCTTTTAATGGTTATTGAAAACTCAGTCACGTAGAATGAGAGGGAAAACATTTGGGATTGAACGTGAAATAAATGCTGCTCCTGCTATATGGTTAACAGTTTCTTGTATATACTAATGTCCGGTCAATAAATTAATTAGCCTTGTAAATTGAAGGTTGTCTTGTTAACATTACCACACTACGCTGCCGAGGCCGTAAGTAAAATTTAACCGTATTTCTGTTCAAGTGAACTGTTCAGTTCGCCTGTAAAATATGCAAATCGTTGGAGTAATTAAGCGGTTTGTAAGGAATAATAAATCTGAAATACATACAGAGTGAATAGTGAAAATTCTGTTATCCTGTTACAGCCATTCCATGTTTCTCAGTTCTCTGTCGTTATTGATACAGAATTGATTATATAGTCTACTTTAAAGCTGCTGAAATGCAACTGAAAAGAGTGCTACGAAGAAGTCATCCAGACAAAATTTACCTATTAATGGAGGTACTAAACAAAGTATCCATTTCATGAATACAATACTGTTAGAAATTTGGTAAAATGTGTTCCAATTTTTCGTGATCGTAGGCTATGCAATACATCAATTTCTTGCAACAAACTATGTTTTAGTTCATACTCGTTGTTTTCAGCAATTCTCAGACTAGTTATCATGTTTCAGCCTCAGATTATACTACACAAACAAAATTACAGGATACTGCAAAATGACTTTTAGTAAAGCAGTGTCTTCGAAAGTATCTCTAAAAATACGGACGTGGATAATGATACAAGTTGATTATTATTTTTCCGATTTTTTGTGTATTCCCCCCCCCCCCTCCCCTTTTTTGGGAGGCGGTGGGGAGAACCTAGCACGCACGTTTACTTACTGGTAACACTCTTATGTATATACTTGGTGTAATTAACAGAAGTAGTATTAAGCGGACGACGTCCAGAGCACACCTCTCCAGTGGTGTAGCAGTAAATTATCAGTTGTAAGTGTAACCGGCTTCTCTCTAGAAGCTACATATTTTTACTTTTTAGTGCGTTTTCCCTTCAGTTCATTAAATGTATTGTGTGCTCGCGTTTTTATTTGATTCATATTCACGTTAAATATCTGGTTAGTGTATTATTCCGTCGTGTGAACCGCGTTGCCACAGTCGTCTGTCTTTATTTTCTGATTAGAAGCGACATATAGTATTTTGACTTTCGTCTACACTTTCTCGTCTCAATTTGTAAAGTTATACTGAGCGGTCGTGCGTATTGGATTCACATCCGCGTTTTAACGAACAGTGTAATTTTCCTTTGAACGCATCGTGACTGTAGTTTTTGTTTTTGTTGCCACTGTAATCATGAATAGGGACTGTGACTGCTGTGTGCGGATGCAGTCTGAGCTGGTGACACTTCGCTCCCAGCTTCAAGCTGTGTTAACCTCGGTTGCAAAGTTGGAAGCTGCGATCGATGGGCGTCGTTGTTGTTGGCCGGCGGTGGGGACCGAACGGACTCCCGTCGTCTCCACCGATCGGCCTGCGGCAGCGACATGCCCTGAAACTGCTTGCAGTGAGGCAGACATCCCACCCGTGGTTGCGTGGGAGGTTGCTCCAGTGCGTGGCAGGAGGCGCAAGACATTCCGGGGGACCGATCGTGAGGCCTCCCCGGTTCGTCTTGCGAAAAGGTTTGAGGCGCTGTCTGCTCAGGACGACGTTCCTGAGTCGGATGGTGTCTCTCACCCTGTCACCACCCAGCCTACAAGATCCGGGCTTTCACAGAGGGTGGGTTTACTTGAAATTGGGAGCTCCAACGTTAGGCGGGTGATAGGGCCCCTTAGAGAGATGGCTGCCAAGGAGGGGAAGAAGGCCAACGTGCACTCCGTGTGCATACCGGGTGGAGTCATTCCAGATGTGGAACGGGTTCTCCCGGATGCCATGAAGGGTACGGGGTGCAGCCAGCTGCAGGTGGTGGCTCACGTCGGTACCAATGATGTGTGTCGTTTCGGATCTGAAGAGATCCTCTCTGGTTTCGAGCGGCTAACTGAAGTGGTAAAGACTGCCAGTCTTGCATGCAAGATGAAAGCAGAGCTCACCATCTGCAGCATAGTTGACAGGACCGACTGTGGACCTCTGGTACAGAGCCGAGTGGAGGGTCTGAATCAGAGGCTCAGACGGTTCTGCGACCGTGTAGGCTGCAGATTCCTTGACTTGCGCCATCGGGTGGCGGGTTTCCGGGTTCCGCTGAATAGGTCAGGAGTCCACTATACGCAGGAAGCGGCTACTCGGGTAGCGGGGCTGTGTAGCGTGGACTGGGCGGTTTTTTTAGGATAAAGAGCTTCGGGGAAATAGAAAATGGGCAATCTCAAAGGGTTCAGGTGGATCACAGGAGAAATGTAGATCCGGAAACTATCGGTATAACAGTTGTAAATTGTCGTAGCTGTGTCGGGAAAGTTCCAGAACTGCAAGCGTTAATAGAAAGCACCAAAACACACATCATTATAGGCAGCGAAAGTTGGCTAAAGCCGGAAATAAGTTCAGAAGAAGTATTTTCAAAAGATCTATCGGTGTTCAGAAAGGATAGATTAAACAAAATAGGTGGGGGCGTGTTTGTTGCCGTCAAAAGTAGTATTTCATGTAGCGAAGATGAAGTTGATAGTTCGTGCGAGCTATTATGGGTAGAGGTTGTACTCGAAAATCGTAAGAAGTTAATAATCGGTTCCTTTTACCGGCCTCCTGACTCTGACGATAAAATAGCAGAAAGGTTCAAAGAAAACCTGAGTCTAATTACAAAAACGTACCCGACTCACACGATAATAGTAGGTGGTGATTTTAATTTACCCTCGATCTGTTGGCGAAATTATATTTTCAAATCAGGAGGTAGGCATAAAACATTGTCCGAAATTGTACTCAACGCATTCTCTGAGAATTACTTCGAACAATTAGTTCATGAGCCACCTAGATTTGTAAATGGATGTGAAAACACACTTGATCTCTTAGCAACAAATAATCCTGAGCTCATAACGAGCATCAAAACGGATACAGGTATTAGTGAACACAGAGCTGTCGTAGCGAAATTGAATATCGAAAGTCCCAAAGTTACCAAAAATAAACGCAAAGTATATTTGTTCAGGAAAGCAGATAGAAACAAAATACATTGCTTCTTGAAAGACACCTTCCACTCGTTTCTAACACTAAACGTAGGTCTAGACCAGATGTGGCTCAAATTCAAAAAAGTGGTATCGACAGCAATTGAAAGTTTTATACCTAATAAATTAATAAAAGAAGGAGGCGATCCCCCTTGGTACACAAAACAGGTCAGGACACTGTTGCAAAAGCAAACGAAAAGGCATACGAAATTTAAACGAACACGAAATCCCCAGGATTTGCGATCGTACTCAGAAGCTCGAAATTTAGCGAGGATTTCAATGCGAGATGCCTACAATATTTATCACAACGAAACTCTTTCTCGTAATTTGACTGAAAACCCAAAGAGATTTTGGTCATATGTTAAATATACTCGGGGCAAGTCACAAACAATACCTTCACTACGTGATAGTAATGGCGATCCTGCCAATGACAGCGCTACTACAGCAGAGTTACTAAACTTAGCTTTTAGAAACTCATTCACCAAAGAAGACGAAACCAATATTCCAGATTTCGAATTACGAACAGATGCCGTAATGAGTAACATAGAAGTAGATATCATCGGAGTAGTGCAGCAACTAAAATCAGATCTGTACCAAAAGATTGGAAAGTTGCACAGGTCAGACCTATATTCAAGAAAGGCAGTAGGAGTAACCCACTAAACTACAGGCCTATTTCATTGACGTCAATTTGCAGCAGGGTTTTGGAACATATCCTGTATTCAAATATTATGAATTATCTCGAACAGAACGATCTATTGACCCAAGGTCAACACGGATTTAGAAAATATCGTTCATGCGAAACACAACTAGCTCTTTATTCACACGAAGTGATGGGTGCTATCGAAAAAGGTTCGCAAATTCCGTATTTCTTGATTTCCAGAAAGCTTTTGACACCGTACCTCACAAACGGCTTTTAATCAAAATGCGTGGTTATGGTATATCGCCACAAATATGCGATTGTATAGGGGATTTCTTGTCAGAGAGGACACAGTTCGTAATAATCGATGGTAAGGCATCGACTAAAACAGAGGTGATATCGGGCGTTCCACAGGGTAGTGTTATTGGTCCTCTGCTATTCCTTATTTACATAAACGATTTAGGGGAAAATCTAAGTAGCTCTCTTAGGTTGTTTGCAGATGACGCTGTCATTTACCGTAAGGTAAAATCATCTGAAGATCAAAACCAACTGCAGAACGATCTGAATAAGATATCAGTATGGTGTAAAAATTAGCAATTGACTCTAAATAATGAGAAGTGTGAAATCGTCCACGTGAGTACGAAAAGAAATCCGTTAAACTTTGTTTACAACATAAATCAATCAAATGTGAAGGCCGTAAACTCCACAAAATACCTAGGAATTACTATTACTTCAGACCTAAACTGGAAAGAACACGTAGATAATATCGTGGGAAAGGCGAACCAGAGACTGCGTTTTATTGGCAGAACCCTTAAAAGATGCAACAGAACTACTAAAGAAACTGCATACACTGCGCTTGTCCGTCCATTTTTGGAGTATTGCAGCCCAGTGTGGAATCCTTATCAGGTGGGTTTGACGGAGGACATCGAAAGAGTCCAAAGAAGGGCAGCTCGTTTCGTATTGTCACGATACAGGGGAGACAGCGTTACGGAAATGATACAGGATCTGGGATGGGAATCATTACAACAACGGCGCTTATCGCTGCGGCGTGGGCTACTTGCGAAACTCCAATCGCCAACATTCTCCTCCGAATGCGAAAATATATTGTTGACTGCCACTTACATAGGTAGAAAAGATCATCAGAATGAAATACGAGAAATCAGAGCTCGAACAGAGAGATTCAGGTTTTCTTTCTTCCCCCGCGCTATTCGAGAATGGAATGGGAGATAAATAGTATAATTGTGGTTCGATGAACCCTCTGCCAGGCACTTAAATGTGATTTGCAGAGTATCGCATGTAGATGTAGATGTAGAAGTAAGCGAAACTGAAAAAGCCAGATAAACGTGCTACAAAAGTCTTTCTGTTAGCATACATAACAACAAGGTAATTCACCACTGCCGGCCGCGGTGGCCGAGGAGACTGAGGCGCTCCAGTCACGGTCTGCACGGCCACTACGGTCGGGGGTTCGAATCCCCCCTCGGGCATGGATATTTGTGCCGTCCTAGTTCGTAGGTAGTTCATGGGTAGTTTGTAAGTTTAGGGACTGATGACCCCGTAGTTAAGTCCCATAGACTATACAAGCATTTGAACATTTTTTGAATTCACCACTACTATTACGAATACACAAATGAATCAAAAACATAATCTTTAAACGTTGCGGAAAGCAAAAGGATAATTAACAAATGCTGATCAGCTTTTGTTCACTTCAATAAGATTTCATTTTTAGAAATCTGACAACCTGACATAGTTTCTGGAACAACACTCAATGAAAAAAAAAAAAAAAAAAAAAAAAAATCTGTTCGTAATGCACATTTGCAGATTATCCACGAAAACAAATCACAGTCATAAATTGAACATTAAAAAACAATAAAAGCACAAATAAAAGCTTAACTTTCGAAGTTACCAAACGGAGACGCTGTTAAAACTTTGCAATCGATAACCTGTAATGTGACGTGATGTTTAGTGTGAATTATACAACAGCGTCTTCCCTAAATCAGGTAAAATTTCCAAGAAAGCTTACACTCGACGTTTTGCGGCCGGAATAGATATATATTATTCAATAACATATCATTCCGTATAAATACATTTTTATTACTAGAACTCTACCGATAACAAAGAAGTTACTTCACTTACTTTATTAACACTGCAATGGTCGCGTCACGAGAAGGAAGATTGGTAGTCACGTTGTATCTGAGAGATACAGGCTCAACATTGCACCGTATTTTTTAATTAACTTCTAATTCTGTAGTTAACAAGTAGACGAAACGTGGACAAAACATGTAAGCATTATGAAAGTAGCAACTAAACATTTAACCATATAACGTTTAGATCCGCTGACGCGCAGGTTGTCTATTTCGGAAATACGTATCTGTGAGATCCTACGCGAACATTCTAGTGTTAATAACCGAAGTGTTCATCTTGATGTACTCCACTAGTTGTATATGCACTTTATTAAAAAGCGAAGGCTTCGTCTTGAAGTAGTTCATGTGTCGTATAAGCCATAGGAAGTAATGTTTACGTCCATATCCTGGGTAAACTTTTCCAATATCTTGTAAATAATAATAATAATTTGGAAGAGTGTCCGGTGCATCAACTTTCCGCATATTTTCTTGTGGAAATATAAATATTGGAATAGGTACAGCTGGTCTCTCTCTTGGACGACCCTCTTTCTTGTTGTGGATTCCACACACTTCCATAATCGCTCTATATTCTGAGTATGTATTTTACAAACCCGTGGTGAAATCCTTCAGTCTGCAACGTATTATACAACTGGAAGCCGTCTGTGATTACAGTACTTACAGGCAGTATGAAATCCTTTATGAAGCTCACCAAGGTTTATTTCCTCCTATTGTATACTCTCACAATAAAGCATTTTCGGGACTCTATTTCACCAAAAACCCAAATGTGTTCCACCTCGTTTTTCAAAAGGCGCCCTGTTTGATATTTTCTGGTTTTCATGTGGGTGGGAGTCATCTATTCAATAATTTTTACCGGCCGCTTTCGTTGGTGACAATCATATAGCACACTTCTCGGCAAAACCTGAAATAATCAAATACAGTATTACAGTCAACCCAGTCTCTTGTAAAGGATAACTGCGTATCCAGCAAGCAGTTAAATTTCACTTATGTCGATATGCAGTTTGGAACTTTCTAACCAGGTGTTTTTCTTAATACTTGTTCTCTTTCCACATTTTGAACATACCGGTAGCAGAGAGAATTGTGTATCACCCGAGATTTTGTCAATTCCAACACTTTCAGTTCCGTTACAGTCTTTGTCAGAAACTGTACTCGAATAAATGGCTCTAGCAGAGCTGGGAACAAGTCCGTTAATCCGTTAATCGTCAATTAAAGAAGTTAACTTTTTTAGAAACGGATTAAGTTTTAAGTTTATTCAAAGAAATTTTAACGGACTCTTAAACTTATAATAAACTTTTTAATTAACTTCCGTTAATCCGTTATTTTTGTATCCACTTCTTGTTTCCATCAGCGATAACAATGGCGAACAAGAACGTTTCAATGAAAATAAATGTTTGTCTTATGTTATCTTATGTCCCTGTTGATTAATAGTAAAATCAGCGTCGACGTACTAAACAAATAAGTATTTTTAATGTTCTAACTTGTGGAGTATCTGCTCGCCGTAGGTATTAGTGGTGAATGCAGACAGGAAGCCAGGAAAAATTAATTTCCATTACATTTTTCTCATTGACCTTAATTATAGTTGACAGGAACAAATTTAAATTGCATACCGCGAAACAACCGATAATGGAGGCTGCGAGAATCGAGATATGGCTGACACGCCTAATCAGGAAATTAGCATATAATTTTAAGTACCGTATATTAGTTTCCCCGTCTTATGCTGACAGCAATTAAATACATATTTTACAGCAGATGCGTTTCGTTTTTTATTTGTAACGTACCTTCTGAGCAGGATTTTTTTTTTAATTTTGTCATTCAATCTAAGGAGACCACAGGCCAAACAAGTTTAACAAGTAAAGCACAGAGTGTAATGAAAATGAGGCTGGACATGAAATCAAAACGACATGGTATAACTTGGGGAAAATTTTTTAATAGATGTTTTTATAGTATATATTACCGCTACACGTTCAAGTGCTGCAGTGGAACGTCTTTTACCTGCGAGGAAAATATATTTTGACTCCCAAACATGCCTAACAGTCAGACGAGAATTTGAATATGTTAATGTTTCTTAAAGGCAATATGTCAAGTGATATTCAGTGATGTTACATATTTTGAGTATCCCGTAAATTTTATTTTATTGCCCAATTATTATTATTACAAACTAAGCTTTATTTACTACTAGAACACTATGTCCTGGCCGCCGGCCGCGAGCATAGTATGTACAAGAAGACTAATCATCTCATAAAACATAACATTTTTCCGTCAAAGCGAACGACTCTAGCTAAGATTGTGTTGCAAATTTACAACGTGATATGTGATTAGACCTATTTTTTTTACACTCGCAGCCGAGTGCCAGGACACTAGTTTTAATTTATACTCCAAGTCCTACCTACAGTTGCCCAACCATAACATTTTTTTTATCTTATAGGGTACACACACACAAGTACAACAGTCAACAATCTGAAGATTGGTTTGAACACCACAGTGCTTTACTAGGCATGGTCCTGTTTGGAAGTGGTATGCCGTTGCCTTCCTCCGACCTTCGAACTAATTTACCCAGCCATTTATAGAGGGACCTACAGTTTAATGTGGGTCCCGAACCATGGTGCTACTGGTCAGCAACACTGACAGAGGTGAAAGAAGTGGAAAATGACAGATAAAAATCCTAAGACCTGGCAGGGTCCTTTGGATTTGTAGTCTGGCACTCTTCCACTCTGCTACCGAGCCGCATAACAGATAGGGTTATACGTATTAATTTAATTTCTCACTTCAATAATACAACAACCGCAAATATATAAATTTGGAGACTGAAGGCAAGTTTTCGCGGATGCACCGTACCTTTACGAGTTAACAATTAACGTTAACTTCCTTTAAATTGTCCGTAAAGTAACGCTTTAACGTTTAACGAAGTTAACTTTTTTAGGAACGGATTAATGATTAACGAAGCTAAAATTTTGATTAACGGTGCCCAGCTCTGGTCTCTAGACTGGAAACCATGCATTTCCGAATAAAATATCATTAGACATTATTGTTCCTGTCCTCTCCTCGACCAAAGCCCAGAGTTTTTGCAGGGTAGAAATGATCTCTATAAACTGGAAACAACATTAGAGCATGGTACTCTTGGGATGCTCTCGACGTTGTTCTATGAACACTGCAGTCTGATAAGTAGATGCGATAAAAGAATGTCTTGTCTAAAATACTGCCACATTTTAGCCTTTCTGCAACTATGAAATAGCAGTAACAGAATTGAAAGTTTGGGCTGAGACAGGAAATATCACCAACAGCAATAAATTTTGTTTTAAATTCCAGAGACAGTTGTAATCGCGAGAGCGATATAGAGTGCTTCTAAGCAGCAGCTAAGTTGAAGTGTGTTCAGTAGCGTCAATACACTAGCAAACATCCTGCTCCACAAGTATGTTTATTTTTCCATTGCCTTTGTAGGTATATCACTACTGGCTACGTATCACAGATACATAGCACATGCTGTGAAGTAGGTCGATAATCCTTTGGCAGGAGTTGCTAAGTGTGAACTATGTCGTTAGTTTTATATATATATATATATATATATATATATATATATATATATATATATATATATATATATATATGTGTGTGTGTGTGTGTGTGTGTGTATGTATGTATGTATGTATGTATTTAGGACAGCAATTAATTATCTTGGGTCGCCACTATGTTTCTGGAAAATATGGAAAACTAAAATGTTTCCGATCAGATATGATGTGATCATATTTTCAAACATATAATAAATATTCCTACTCTATTGCAACGTATCAGTTGTACCAAACAAACAAAAATGTACTTGAAAAATTATTGGTAAACTGTGAAATTTAACTATTCTGTTTACTCTCCAAAGTAGTGAAAAAAGGAATGTCCTTAAATGAAAGACGATCTGCTCAAAATCAAATTATTAGAATTAAACATGAAAAGTTCTATCTTGACGCAAAATTGGATGACATTTCCTATCATGAAAAGCAGATAATGGTATTCAAACAATCTTTTACAAATGTTAAAATATTGAGACACAAAAATGACTGGCTGAGTCAAAGGTCGGAGGTTTTGCAAAACAGGATGCTATTCGATTGGCTACAACAAGGGTTTGAAATTATCGTTAGCCCTAAGCTCCCCAAAGTAAATATGCAGATCTCAAAAGAATAAAATAAGGGACAGACTCCAACAAGTCTGATTCATATAATCCTCCAGCAAGTGCGTCACCTTACCCACACAGATGATCATTGACGGCAGCGTCTCAGGCTCGCAGGCAGCAGGCATTGGGAGCGCATGAGCTGAAATTTTTATCCGACCGTAATTGCTGCGACCTGTTAAGGAGGGTCGACATGTAACTTACCACAGCGTCACTGGCTTCGGCGTCGCTAGGCAATTGCTATGTGATTCTATCACGCTAGTAGACTAATCAATAGTTTGCATAGGTGACACAAAGGCCACTTGGCACAAATAGATCAGTCACTTGCGTAATAAGATCTGTAAAAACAACGCCAGATTCGCAAAGGTGCGAATGCTCAAATAGAGACTGCTAGCAAAACGAAAACTAAACTGTGGCCGTTCACAGCGTAGCCACAGGAGAATGTAACGTCCGTGAAATAAGCACAAGTTCTACAAGGTCCGAATCTTCGGAATCACACACAAGTCTAACAAGAGGACCGTTTAAGACGATGTCCTCCCCGCGAATCTAAATGGAGTATTCCGTGTCTCCCGAGGTCCATACACTTCGGACGCTCTAACAGGAGTCTCCGACGTCCATACACTTCGGACGCTCAGACAGGAGTCTCCTGAGGTGCTTACCTCTCGGACGCACAAACAGGAGTCCTCGTACTTCCTCGCGCTCTGCCGCAGCTTACGGCAAGTGCCGGGCGGCCACACCAACGCGCGAAAAGACGCACCTATATCTGCTAACGGCTAATAGTCAAACCAATCGGATGGCGTAGCGCCGTTGACAAACTGTTTAGCTGTCATACTAAAATACTCTGCCGAATCAGGACGCGTTCTCTGCAGCTGCCAAGAGGCTCCGCCCACGCCACCAAAGCTTCCCGCGGATTTCACCGTTCCCAGGGTGAATACCCTGCAAGGAATTTCACGACCTAAAAGTGTTAACGTTGTGCTATATATACAGCCACTGGAGCCAAAACCCTGGGGTGCCAGACGGACAGAAAGCTTTCCTTTCAACCTAACCATTTGTCACACTAACTGTGTTCAAACTCTGCTGCTTTCTAGGAAGTTTTTTTAGATAACGCCTAAGGGCAATACGTCTCCATAAACAGCCCAGGGCCCAGAGCACTCTGCTATTGTTTGTATCCGGCAAATTCCTCTCTTGCGAAACGGCGGAATCACTAAAATGGCAGTCCCCGCTATCGCTCACCGTAAACCGCGGGCCAGCATTGTGTAAAGCGTCCCACACACACTAAAAAATTCTGCCAGGTATACTCTGCCGCCTGTAGCGTCAACGCCAAACAGGTCATGCCAGCCCCTTCCCCGAAGACGAGCGAAAGTTGGTGAGAGGGAGAGACCACCAGGAGCGTCTCTGCTCTGCGCAGCCTGACCGTGCCCAACATGTAAAACTACTTTTTAGCAGCCAAGCTGCGCCTATAAACATTAAAATCCCCAAATTTTCATATAAACATTGAATGTACTGCAATCCCAGGAGCCCATCACCCCTGATGTGTTCCCAAAGGCACAGAAATCAAAGTAAATAAAGATCTACAAAGAAAAATGTTACATATTTCAATAATTAGCGTAAAGAGAAAGGTACAGTAACACAAGGTTAGTATGAAAAATAGACTAATTACAGCCCCCGTCTCACAACGCAAGGTGCATTAAAGTTATAAACCTCCCAATTTTTCTTCACAAATTACCCGCATGCAAAGGGTGAAACTCCTGTCACTTCTCTACGTAGTCTCCCTGCAGCTGTGAGCATTTGTTACAACGTCGACGCCACTGCGAACGACTCCTTAGGAGTTGCTTTCAGCACTGCAAAATCGCTGAAGCAATTGCAACGCGGCTAGTGAACGTGCGACCACAGCGTCTTACGTAGTTGGAAAAAAACCAAAAGCGGCTAGGAGCCAGGTCAGCTGAGTAGGGGGCACGGCAGATCACCTCAAAGTTATATCACGAAAAAACTGCAGCTTAGTGTTCGCCCGATGTGTTAGTACCTTGGTACCTTGTCTTGATGAAACAACACACCCGCAGACTTTCTTCATGTAAAGCTGCAAGGAACATCCCAGTAGGACGCCCACAGTCGTGCCCTTTGGTCTTGGGCCCTTTGCTGTTCTTAATATATATTAATGACTTGCCATTCTATATTCACAAAGATGCTAAGTAAGTTCTTTTTGCTGACGATACGAGTATAGCTATCACGCCAGACAAACAGGATTTGACTGAAGAAATTGTAAATGATATCTTTCAGAAAATTATTAAGTGCTTCTCCACAAATGGACTTGATACAACCCAGAAAAACTGGCGGAAGTAAAGTTGTGAGGCGGCATCGTGATTCGTGTCGGGATAGCTCAGTCGGTAGAGCGCTTACCCCCGTAAGGCAAAGGTCCCAGGTTCGAGTCCCGGTTCTGGCACACAATTTTAATCTGCCATGAAGTTTCATATTAAAAGTCGACCACTGCACGTAACAAGAACGCACTCTACTGAAGGTAAAGCGGTTGAAAGTCGGATTCATTATACAAATCACAGTGGATTCTTAAGTTGCAATCTGTTAGAAATCGAGCTAGGTACTCGTTTTATTAGAGAAGTGGCGTGAACTCAGGCGACTAGCTGCAAACCGCCAAAGTCGGAACTCGGACCCACGTGGTTCCGAAAACCGATAAAATTGAATAAATTCAGATCCCGAAAAATAAAGAAAATTAACTACAGCAGGCAACCGATAGAAATGCTTAGAATTATATAACGAAGCGAATGAAATACAGTTACACGCGATATGGGGCGATTACAGAGACGGATGAGGTCCTGGCTCAGTAAAACCACAAAAATGAGATAATTACAAAGCCGGAAAAATAAAAATAAGAATTACGGCATGCAACCCATAGAAATGAATAGAATTACATAAGGAAGCTATTAGAGGAGGTTGTACAAGGCTCAGAGAGAATTACTGACAAAGACAGAGGGCGTACTACCAGTCGGAAAGAGTCAGCAAAAGAGAGAAGGTCGCGAAATATTTGTGGAAATCAGAAGGAAACCCGCATAGTTACTTGCCTGACGGGCATGGAACAAACAAGATTGGAAGCTGAAGGCTTTGTTCTATGAACCAACCACGTGGAACGCATATCACTCATGGAAGGAAACGATGAGAAGATTTTTACGTGCACTGTATAAAATGAACATATCACCTATTATAAATCGGAGCCCCACAAAGCTAGAAAGTATTTACACAGAGTTCATACACCGCCACATGATCACAAAAGATTTTAACATATCAGGCCGTTATCAAACTGCAGCTAAAATTACACACACCGCGTTTATCTATTGGAAATCAGTGACCTAAAAAACGAGAACATATTTCCGCACACGATCGGGGAAAATAAAAAAAAATAACATAAAATAAAAATAAATGATTTTAAGTTCACGAATCTTAGTCAAACGTGCTAGTCAATGAAACGCTACCATCTCCAGAAACAAGAGCAGAACCAACCTTATCTCAACAAACGACCAGCCGAGAAAGAAGATCCAGCGGTCATGAGGCGGGAAACTGCTACCGGACGTGGGAAGCCACCGGAAACTGGAAAAGACACCAAAACAGCGGTGGTGGGGGACGGACAGCGATACTCGCGCTGGAGTGAAATGTTCGCAAACTAGCCCGTAACCAAAGGGTGTGGAAACCTCTGTGGTAGCATGAGCAGCTATCGATACTGAGCCAGAGATAACGATGCAAAGCGAGCTATCACTCCCCACATTCAAACGTCCATAGATTCTCGGACACACTTAAAAGTACAACAACTGCACATTCTCACAGGGACAATGGCGTAGCAAAGAAGCCGTACTTATGCCACATTACTTAATATAATAAAAAAATTATTAACATAATAAAATAAGAAAAACCTAGCAATATTAACTAATATTTTAACACATGAAATTGAGATGCTATTCCTCAAGCCTTGAAAAGAGTGGGGTTCAAGTTTTAACAAAATGATAATCTAACGACATTAAATACATTATAACTTTACAGAAACTATACAAAAATATATGGAAGACGACATACGGTCGTCTTTCAATATGAGCGCACACTCCGCTGCAGAGTGAAAGTTTCATTCTGGCCAGTATATACAGTTTCATACTGTAAATGGTATGACACTATGAATAAATTTATACTTTGAACATAAATCTATAGCTAAGGTAGAACATTCAAAATTTTTAGGTGATTGCATTGACGAGAGATTGAATTGGAAGTGCAAAATTTGGTGATATACATCTCAGTAAATTAGCTTACTATAGCTATTTTCATTCACTGCTTTCCTATGGGATCATATTCTGGGGCAACTCAACATTGAGTAAAAAAGTATTCATTGCACAAAAGCCTGTAATCAGAATAATTGCAGAAGCCCACCCAAGATAATCCTACAGACATTTATTTAGGGATCTAGGGGTCTTCAGTATAGATTCACAATACATATATTCACTCATGAAATTTGTTATTAACATTCAGAACCAATTCAAAAGTAATAGCAGTGTGCATAACTACAACACTAGGAGAAAGAGTTAATCTTGAATAGTGAATATCATCCTAACTTCGGCACAGAAAGGAGTGAATTAGGCTGCCACAAAAGCCTTCGGTCACTACCAAGTAGCATCAAAAGTCTGACAGATAGCCAACTAGTATTTAAAAAGAACTTTCTGAATGGCAACTCCTTCTACACTATAGATGAATTTTCAGATAAAAGTTAAAAAAGTAAATAAAAATAAAAATAAAATAATAAATAAAAATACAATAAAAATTAAAATAAAAAAACTTTGCAATATTGATGTCATGTATAGACATTTTTCAGCATTGGCGCTTACCCGGCAGTTTTTGATGGCGGTGAGGCTACGTGCCTCCATTGAGCTGGCTGGCGCTTCGTTTCAGGACTGAAGAACGGCACCTATTATGTCTCGTCCATTGTCACATTCGATGAAAACTAAGTGCCATTCATGCCGTCATCACGCGTCAACAGTGCCTGACAACACACCACGCGTGCAGTCTTGTGGTCATCGGTCAGCATTCGCGGCACCCACCTGCAGGACGCTTTTCGCATTTTCAGCTCCTCATGAGGGACTGTGTGCACGGATCAAACGGGATGTCTCTGGAGGCGACATGTTCCACAGTCCTTCGGCGATCCTTTAAAACAGTTTCTCCTCCCGCTCGTTCATGTCTTTGGACCGGTAGGTGCGAGGCCGAAATTGTGTCTGCGTGTTGTCACAGGACATTCGGCCTTCTCTAAAGCGTCCCGTCCACAAATGCACATTGTACACATCCGTGAAACCATCGCTACATCTCTCACTCAACTGGCGATGAATTTCAATTGGTGTCACACCATGCAAATGGAGAAAACGAATGATTATAAGCTATTCTTGATTTGACAACGTAATCATTTTAGTCGCGTTGGTGTAGCCGACTGCTGCAAGGCGCCTAGCTGCGTAGCGCGCGGTTTCTCACCGTTGGAGGCTCGAGTCCTCCCTAGAGCACGAGTGTGTATGTGACGTCCTTAGGTCAGTTAGCTTAAGTAGTTTGTAAGCCTAGGGACTGATAACCAGAGACACGGCGATTAGCAGTGCGTGCTGGAGCGCCGTGTTGGGGTGCGCGTAGCTGTTCGCCGTCTGGGGTTCGAATCCCCCTCGGGCATGGATGTTTGTGTTGTCCTTAGGTTAGTTTACCTTAGGTTAAGTAATTGTAAGCTACGGACTGATAACCACGTAGTTAAGTCCGATAGATTTACAAACATTTTAACATTTGATAACCAGAGTATTTATGTCCTTTAGGTTTACAAACATTTGAACATTTTTATCCACTATAAAATAAAATGAACTCGCCTTCAATAACAACAAAATTGTCTTATTAGTACAAAATGCATTTCGAACCCTGAGGGCTCATCAGAGGTGCCTCTATGATTCTCTACAAATATTTGAAGGACTGGGCCTGTCAAGAACAAAATTAGGTGGTAACAATATGAAAATAATTAAAAACGGGAGATTTAACAACTGAGTTACTTATTAAACAGTGGTGCACAAACAGGCCTGTTGCAGTAACAGAATTGTCTGCCCTGGAGTACATTTGCAGGTATAGATAACCATCATTAGTAACACCTCAGCCGCGGTGGAGTAGCCGAGCGGTCTAAAGCACCTCGCTGTGGAGCGCGCGGTTGCTCGCCGTGGAGGTTCGAGTCCTTCATGGGGCATGGGTGTGTGTGTTTGTCCGTAGATTAGTTTATCTATGTTTAAGTAGTTTGTAAGCTACGGACTGATGGCCACGCAGTTTGGTCCGATAGATTTACAGACATTTGAACATTTTTTTGAACTAACACTTCCCATCTTGAAGCACAGTGTGAAATGACAGTAACTCAAATACTTACAGTAATGAAGATGTTCCACTTCCATATAAGTAAGATTTCCTATACAAATAAAGTTGTTTATTTTTATAAACTTAAATAAGTTAAAAAATACTGAAATCTGTGTTAAACATTCTACACCCCTGATGATGAGCCCTCAGGGGTCGAAATACATTGTGTACAAATAAAACACAATTTTTGTGACTGAAGCGAGTTCGTCTTACTTTACAGAAGTAAAACAGTTACGGAAGTTTAACTGACAATAATAGACAAAGTATTATTTAACCATTTTTAAGTTAAAGGTGAAGCATTGAATTAAAATTTGCGTTGTGCCCGGGAATCGAACCCGGATCTCCCGGCCGCAGCGCAAATATTGAATTCAATACTTCCCCTTTAACTTTAATGTCTTTGACATTTTTGAGACGCGAAACAGGCTCTGGGTATATAAATTTATAATTAGCCATTTTAGATATCAATAAAAACCTCGTTAGAGTTCTAAGTGCCATATAGTCCTGCCATCTCTATCGCACATCCACAATGAATGCGCGCGTATTTTGAAACAAACCACCTACACTATTTGATCGAAAGTGTCCTAACAACCCCAAAACATACGTTTTCCACATTAGGTGTATTGTGCTGCCACCTACTGCCATGTACCTCATATCAGCGATCTCAGCTGTCATTAGACATTGTGAGAGAGCAGAAAGGGTGTGTTCGCGAGATTTCCACATTCGTAAACAACCATAGCAGTGGCGGACTAATAATAGGGGGTGGGGGTGGGGGGGGACCACTCTGTACCTCTCGTCTTGGGGGGAGGGCCTCCAAATGCCTCGCCCTATTTTTTTTTTTTTCTTTTTTGAGTGCCTTTTTCGTTTTGCGGCGTACAAATATGGAAAGCTATTATTTTTAGACTGTACTGTGCTTCTCTACCTGGGAGGCCTCCAAATCTCAATACTTATTTTTTTATAGTAACAAATGGATTTCCAAGAAAACGATGGGGGGGGGGCTCATTTTGTTTTGCCGACGCTCCGGGCTTCCGACAACCTTAGTCCGCCATTGATGCATAGGTCTCCTTTTTCTGATGTGATAGTAAAGTGAAAACGTGGAGGGACGTGTACAGCACGAAAGCGTGCAGGCCGATCTCGTCTGTTGACTAACAGAGACCGCCGACACTTCAAGAGCGTCGTACACTGTAATAGGCATATATCCAGACCATCGTACAGGAATTCCAAATTGCACCAGGATCAACTCCAAGTACCATGACATTTAGGAGGTGAGGAAACTTGGATTTCATCGTCGAGTCACTGTCCATAAGCGATGCATCACGCAATACAATGCCAAATGACACGTAAACTTTTGACGACTGAACAGCCTTAAGGCGTTGTGTGGAGTGACGAATCACGGTACACAGTGTGGTGATCCAATGGCAGAGTGTGGGTATGGTGAATGCCCGGTGAACGTCATCTGCCAGCGTTTGTAGTGACAACAGTAAAATTTGGAGTTGTTGGTGTTTTGATGTCGTGATTTTTGTAGACGGGGCTTGCACTCCATGTGGTTTTACGTGGCGCTATCACAGCACAGGCCTACATCGATGTTTTAAGCACCTCTTGCTTTACACTGTTGAAGAACAATTCAGGGACGGCGACTGCATCTTCCAACACGTTCGAGCACCTGTTGTGGCGTCCTAGCACATAAAATAAAAAAAAATAAATAAGAAAAGAAGTATCCTCTAAGGTACTAGTACTGAAATTTGCTGAGTTGTTATAACCTGCATTATATGACATTCTTTTTTATTGGAAATAGATTCAAAATGTTCAAATGTTTGTAAATCTATCAGACCAAACTGCGTGGTCATCAGTCCGTAGCTTACAAACTACTTAAACCTAGGTAAACTAACCTAAGGACAAACACACACACCCATGCCCCAGGGAGGACTCGAACCTCCACGGCGAGCAACCGCGCGCTCCGCAGCGAAACACTTTAGACCGCTGGGCTACTCCACCGCGGCGAAATAGATTCCATTAGCCAAAGAACTGATTTTAATAAAAATATTTAAGGCTGTATTTTATCGCATCTATTACGTAAATCAGGTGATGAAACTTTATATTAAAAATGAATTAAAATAAAAGGTTTCTCGAATCACTGGCTACTCTCAGTCTCTTAATTTATTTAAGTATGAGAATTGCCCAACAGTTAATAATTGTTGTTAACTCAAGAACTGTCTAACGCTACACTTCTATGATTCCCCTCTATTTGGTCCGTAGACCAACGGTACTTATGTAAATTTAATTAAGATCTGAATCATGACACTTTATTCCAACTCCCTCCAGTATATTTGTCCATGCTGAAAATTAATTCTTAAAAGTCGTATTTTATTTCATTTCCCGTCCCTGTATCATATAATAATTATTTATTTGAACTGACTACGAAATGGCGGCCGGTGACTATAGTTCAGCGGCCGATGTTGAAGAAGCTGCAACTGGAGTTAAATCCTGAAAATGCTTAAAATGTCTGTTTGGGTGACGTTACCATGAAAAACACGAGATACTGTTTATCATTTCTATTTAGGATCCTATCTGACATTTTACAATCTTTTAACAGACGTTGAAGAGTATTCGCGAGAGAAACAATCCAACAGCGAGTCTCACTCTTTCAAGACACGACATGACACGAACAAGACAATACAAGAAATGTTGCAGTTTATACAATGGTTTAAATAGTGCCTGAAGAAAGAGCTGCGATAAGATTCCCGCCGATATTTAATTTTTGTTGGTATAAAAAACAGTCAATCAAGTCCTTGGTTATAGGATAGGATAGGATGTTTAGGGCGCACAACAGCAAGGTTTTTAGCGCCCTGACAAAATAATTAGTCGACAGTAAACAAGTAAGAACAGGCAATAGAAGAATGTATGTCTTGGCACACTCTGTGACATTTGGGTCTCTGCAGGCCCTTGGCAGCCACATCAGCCGCTTAATTTCCCCGAATCCCAACATGCCCAGGTTCAAAAAGCTTATGGGACTTAACTACGGGGTCATCAGTCCCTAAGCTTACAAACTACTTATGAACTAGCTAAGACTAAGGACGGCACAAATATCCATGCCCTAGGGGGGATTCGAACCCCCGACCGTAGTGGCCGTGCAGACCGTGACTGGAGCGCCTCAGTCCCCTCGGCCACCGCGGCCGGCACTCGAACCTCAGATGATGAACAACTGCGCACTCCGCAGCAAGGCGCCTCGCAGCGCTCGGCCACACCAATTCGACTGAAGTGGTTACGTTTTCAGTTCAAGAATAGCTTCCAGTCATTAGTGTTCTTCATTTGCATGGTGTGAAACCAATTGAAATTCATCGCCAGTTGAATGAGATATATGGTGATGGTTTCAAGGATGTGAGCAACGCGCATTCTTGGATGCGACAGTTGAGAGAAGGCAGAACGTCATATGACAACACAACGAGACAATCTCTGCCAGGCACCAGCCGCTCCGACGACATGAACGATTTAAATCGTTTGTAATTGTCACTCCTAGATATTTACTTTAATTTACCGCCTGTAGTTCTGACTTATTGTGTAAATGAAGTTTAACGAGTTTGTTTTAGTGGGCATGTGGATGACTTCACACATCTCATTATTAACGGCACAAGTAAATCGACGACACTTGTTCAGAGGCGCAATAGTAAACGCTGGCATAAACGATTCTCAGAGAAATGGTGTTTCTGCGAAATGAAAAGTTCTGGTTTGTCACGCACGGGTGAAGAACATGTTGACTGCAGTCAGAAGACATCTGCACGCAGTCCAAGAAAATCGACTCACTGAGCTAGCAGAGAGCCGCAGATTACACAACCGACCATATGGAGACTCTTAAGGAGAAAGGTTGCTGATGAAACCTACAATACGTGTGTTAGTAATCAGTCGTGAGAGAAAAAGTGGGAGGTGTTATAACCTGAAAGTGCTGAGGAAGATTTTTGCTCCTGTAAAAGAACGTAAGGTATGGAGAATTAGGTCTAATTAAGAAATATTAAATGCTCTGGATAACCGTAAATCACCCGTTGGGATTTTTTGTGATCTATCAAAGGCCTTTGATTGTGTTAACCATGGAATTCTTCTAGATAAGATTAAGTTCTGTGGTATGAGTGGGAAAGTGCACAAATGGTTTAAATCATACCTAACTGGAAGAGTTCAGAAAGTTGATATAAGTAATTCACATAATATACAAAAAACAGCCGAGTCCTCAAACTGGGGAACTATCAAGCATGGGGTGCCACAGGGTTCAGTACTGGGACCTTTGCTGTTCTTAATATATATTAATGATTTGCCTTTCTATATTCATAAAGATGCCAAGCTAGTTCTCTTTGCTGATAATACAAGTATCGCTATCACACCCGAATCACAGGAATTAACTGATGAAATTGTCAATGAAGTATTGCAGAGAATTATTAGGTGGTTCTCTGTAAATGGACTCTCTTTAAATTTTGAAAAAACACAGTATATTCAGTGTCACACAATAAATGGCATCACACCATTAATTAATATTGACTTCAACCAGAAATCTATAGCTAAGGTAGAATATTCAAAATTTTTAGGTTTATGCATTGATGAGGGGTTGAATTGGAAGAAACACATAGAAGATCTGCTGAAACGTTTGAGCTCAGCTACTTATGCTATTAGGGTGATTGCAAACTTTGGTGATGTACAACTCAGTAAACTAGCATACTATGCCTATTTTCATTCTCTGCTTTCTTATGGCATCATATTCTGGGGCAATTCATCATGTAGTAAGTAAGTATTCATTGCCCAAAAGCGGGTCATCAGAATAATTGCTGGAGCCCACCCAAGATCATCCTGCAGACATTTGTTTAAGGATCTAGGAATCTTTACAGTAGATTCACAATATATATATTCACTTACGAAATTTGTTATTAACAATCCAACTGAATTCAAATGTAACAGCAGCGTGCATAGCTACAACACTAGGAGAAAGGGTGACATACACTATTCAAGGTTAAATTTAGCTCTGTCACAGAAAGGGGTTAATTATTCTGCCACAAAAGTCTTTGGTCACTTACCTAGCAGTATCAAAATTCTGACAGATAGCCAACTAGCATTTAAAAATAAATTAAGAGAATTTCTGAATGGCAATTCCTTCTACACATTAGATGCATTTCTAGATAAAAGTTAGTACTTTAGGAAAAACTTAATAAATAAAAAAAATAAATAAATAAATAAAAAAAATTCAAATATTGAATGTCATGTAATATTATGTATAGACACACTTCATTTAACTGACACGTTCCACATCATTACGAAGTGTCGTATTCATTATCTATGGAACAACAATTAATCTAATCTAATCTAAAAAAGGGCTCTGTACAAAGAACCCGATTTGGTAACGTCAATCAAAATGGGAAGTCTAAGAACGATCTGAATAAGATATCATTATGGTGAAAAAATTAGCAATTGACGCTAAATAATGAGAAGTGTGAAGTCGTCCACATGAGTACGAAAAGAAATCCGTCAAACTTTGTATACCAGATAAATCAAACAAATGTGAAGGCTCTAAACTCAATACCTAGAATTACTATTATATCACACGTAAACTGGAAAAACACGTAGATAACATCGCAGGAAAGGCGAACGAGAGACTGTTTTATTGGCAGAACCCTTAAAAGATGCAACAGAACTACTAAAGAAAGCGCATACTCTACGCTTGTCCGTCCTTTTTTGGAGTATTGCGGCCCCGTGTGGGATCCTTATCAGGTGGGTTTGACGGAGGACATTGAAAGAGTCCAAAGAAGGGCACCTCGTTTTGTATTGTCACGATACTGGGGAGACAGCGTAACGGAAATGATACAGGATCTGGGATGGGAATCATTACAACAACGGCGCTTATCGCTGCGGCGTGGGCTACTTACGAAACTCCAACCGCCAACGTTCTCCTCCGAATGCAAATAATTTGTTGATGACTGCCACTTACATAGGTAGAAATGATCATCAGAATAAAATACGAGAAATCAGAGTACGAACGGGGAGATTCAGGTGCTATTTCTGCTATTCGAGAAAGGAATGAGAGATAAATAGTATAAAGGTGGTTCTATGAACCCTCTGCCAGACACTTAGATGCAATTTTCAGAGTATCCCATGTAGATGTTGATATAGATGTTAGGACATGTCCAGCGAATGACAGAAGAAAGGGTTCCGAAGAAGATGATAATGGAAGATCCTGCTGGAAGGACGACCGCGTGTGGCATGGCTGAAGATGCGGAAGTGAGGAGGTGGCGCAGGCATGCTCAAGGGATTTCTTTTTTTTTTTCCGTTATTGTGTTTTAAAACCCGCAGAAGGGGCAGACTGGCAGTAGCGAACATGCTGCTCTTCATCCGAGAGCATACAAATATGACAACAGAAGATTTAAACTAATAAAAACAGGTGATATCATATGAAGAATTTAAAAATACACACGGTGGTAGAAATGGGTGGAATGACCATGACTGTGAAAAGGATGACAAAATGTATGTATTGAGAACTTAAAAAAACCACTGCGGATAAAACGTTCATGTTGAAGAAAAGGAGCGATGACGACGAGACGAAAAGACACGTTTAAAACACATGGCAACACTATATTCTGCCTGTGCGGCGGTTGCTGATGTTTTAAAAACATACGTACACTCGAAGCACTAAGTCACTGCACACTTAAAATCACCGACACAGAATTAAAATCACTGAGCAGGCCCCGCAGTGGAGAGGGGAGGGGAAGGAAAGTGCGGTGGGTAGAAAATGAGGGGAGGGGGCGGAGTGGGGATGGGATGGATGGGATGGAAGGACTCCAAGGGCGTGCGGGGGATGGGGATCCAAGCGGAGGAAGGGAAAAGGATGGGTGGAGGGGGACGTGGCACAAATCTGCAAGGAAAGCTAAGGTTGATAGGAGGGGTATATGTCAGGACGGAGGGGGTCATCCGGGAGAGGAAGCTGAGGATAGGATGTGGAGAGTATGGAGATGGAGAGAGGGAGGAACACGCTGGTAAAGGTGTGGCATTGGCCCGGGATTCAGGAGGATAGGAGAGACCAGTGGGTGACGACATTCTATTTTGCGAGCGGTGTATAGGATGCGGAAATGTTCAAGGAATTTTAGAAGGTGGGGGAAAGGGATAAGGTCATATAGGATATGCTCAAGACCGAGAAGACTGGAAATATATGATTGAGGAGGCCAAGGTCCTCCTTAGAGGAGCGTAGTGCCATGGAGTGACTCAGTGAGCGAGTTATAACCTGGATGGTGCTGGCAGAGGCGCTGACGTACTGTGTCGGCCTGTGTTGACGGCTGCGCTTCGTGCTGTATGAGCACGTGTCAGGCGCTGACCTTAATACCGTGTCAGCGGAGGGCGGTCTGCCTGCTGCCTGCTGCCTCTCCTCTCATGCTTAATGCATGTCCAGGCAAAGCGCGTCGCGTCGCGCAATGCAGAAGCGGAAGACCGCCCCACACGTGTCACCCGGGGTCACAAATAAAGTCTCTGATTCACGGCCGGCGCGCGCATCAGAATATGCGACGAGACTCGCTCGCCGTGTCCACGAGCCGGACTGGACACACTTCTGCCTGCAGCTCTTCTCGAAGGCAAAAAACACCGTGATTCAAAAACAATATGATTACTTTGAATATTTGTATTTCATCATGACGGAACCTTGGATAATTACTCAATATGAGGAGAACACACACACACACACACACACACAACCACACAAAAAAAAAAAAAAAAAAAAAAAAAAAAAAAAAAAAAAAAAAAAAAAAAAAACCTTGAAAGGAGTACGCTATATACAGGGTATCCAGAAAAGGGCTTCCTGATTTCAAAATTAAATATCTCGAAAACAAAGATAGATAGAGGAATGCAGTAAACGGTATGTTTATTGTGAAAGCTGTAAGAAGTTTATGCAGCAGTTCGAAATAATAGTTACAAAAGCTGCTAACAGATGGCTCTGTACGCTGTACAGCTCATATCAGCATACGTAAGTGAAATAATTGTATGAAAACACTCTTTGCAAACAATCACATCACAATGTTTTCAAAATGTTCACCATCGGCACTACAGATCAAAAATGTTCAAATGTTTTTATAGCTTATGGGGCTTAACTACGGGGTCATCAGTCCCTAAACTTACAAACTACTTAGGAACTAGCTAACACTAAGGACGGCACAATTGTCCATGCCCGATGGGGGATTCGAACCCCCGACCGTAGGCACTACAGAGGTGGCGCAAACGAAGAATGAAATTCGCCATCACATTTCGTAGTGTCTCCACCGAAATGGATCCACATGCCACAGAGATCGCCGATTCAAGCTCGTCCAGCGTGGCGGGATGCTTCGGGTAGACCATGTCTTTCACTGTGCCCCACAAAAAATGTCACAGGGAGTCAAATCCGGCGAATATTGAGGCCAATCCATGCCTGCACCAGTAAATGTGGGATATTCGAAAGCAATGACTCGATTCCCGAAGTATTCCTCGAGAAAGCGAAACACTTGTTCGGTCCGATGTGGTCGGGCTCCATCTTGCATAAACCATTCAGTACCTGGTCCAACCTCTAACGCTTGCTGTGTGGCGACAAATTGTTCCAAAATTGCAACGTAACGTGCACCAGTGACCGTTTCTCGAATGAAAAAAAGGGCCAATAATGCCTCTGCTGCAACACTGCAGCTCACGCAGTAACTTTAGGGGAATATAGGGGTCTCGCTTCACACCAATATGGCATTTCGGAACCCCAAAATCGCCAGTTCTGCTTATTCACATATCCATTCAGGTGGAAGTGTGTTTCATCTGTAAACCAGATGCAGCCAACATCAAATCCTTCACTATCAATCATTTTGAGCAGCTGATTAGCAAAGGCAATCCTTTGTTGCACAGCTCGTACGAGTATGGCCTGGTGCGTTTGAATTTTGAATGGAAACATGTGTAGGCTCTTTCTCAGGATTTTCTGCGTGCTGGGACGCTTCAAACCGGTCTCAGATGCAATTCTACGGACGGATGACATTGGATTTCGATGAATAATTCCAGAAACTATGGCGATATTTTCAGGCGTAACTGCGGTTTGCTTGCGGTCAACGTGCCCCACTAGTTCATCAGTTACGCTGCCTGTTCGTTGAAATTTTGCGAAGAGCGTACGAATGGTTTTCGCATCGGGTCCTTTTGGAACATTAAATCGTGCTTGAAAACTTTGCCTTGTTGCCGTAGGACTCTCTTCTAACCTGTGGTACTCTAGCACCAGAAAAACGCGTTGTTCAATGGAGTACATGGTTTTAATCTCTTCCTTCGGTACGCTAGCCTCCTTTCAAGTTTCAATAGTGGAACTGATCGCTCTGGGCTTCGGATTACTATTCATACTAGGCATTACGTATGGCGATTACAGCGCCATCTGTTAGCAGCTTTTGTAACTATTATTTCAAACTGCTGTATAAACTTCTTACAGCTTTCACAATAAACACACCGTTTACCGCATTCCTCTATCGATCTTTGTTTTCGAGATATTTAATTCTGAAATCAGGGAGTCCTTTTCTGGACACCCTGTAATTTTCACTAAATTTTGCCTGTCATTCAACCTTGAGCATATTTTGTCATAGAAACCTAAACTATAATTTTGTAGAAAATAAATTAATGTAATACTTTGTATCATTTTATTAATGGTGTATCATATTGTACTTATTTTCATATCTTTGCTGTAAACCAAAGACTTCCTTTTATCTTTGTAGTGTGTCTTGCACTCGCAGTTGTTGTTTTGGGGAGGCGATTTGTACAACTCGTGGAACTGTCGAGTAAGTCTGTCGGTGTGTAAGTCTCGAGGAGTAAAAAATCGGAAGGTTTAAGGCTTTGGCCGGTTTGAAGAGTCGCTGCCGAGTCTGCAGATTGTAATTTTTGTAAAGCTAATAATTAACGCTGTGATAAGGTAAAACTTTCTATTTTTATGAATGGTAGCTTTTACTTGAAGTATTGTAGTTGGTGTTTGTCTTTTGCTAATGAATACTGTTCAGTGCAGCTTGCATTTATCATATAACCTTGAGTCATTTAACCAGTTCCTCTTTCCGTTCACCAATTTGAAAGCAAAATTTGCAATCCGATTTGATCATTGTTTCTTGTGATAGTGTTGTATAATTATAGTGTTATTAAATTTATAAGTGTTAATGAGAACAGTTCAGTGTAGGCATTTTGACATGATCAATTGGTCTATTAATGAGAGCAGGAAGTAGTTTGTTCATAAATCCAGTGACGTTCATAGTCAGAGACTTTCTCAGTGTTAACGAACGTTCATATTATTACGTCACTATATGTTAGTAACAGTTAAAGTGTTTGTCTGATGAGAAGAGAAACAGTTAGGTCACGTAAAGAGATAAGAAATATTTGCAGTGTGTGATATTTTGAAAACATTACCAGACTTGTAGGACATTTTATTGAATCATTGAATCAGCATGGTAATTGTTGTACAGATAGGCACATTATCAAGTGCAGCGATTTTGGTATCCATTTAATATTAAATGTCTTTTGTTTGAAATCATATTTATTCAATTGACAAAAATATCATAATAGTAACACGCTGTTTTGTTGGCTTTCGCAGTCCAATTGTGTGTGTATAGTATCGCTATTAGTATAGGGTGCACGCTAACAAATCTGAACATTTTATTTGCTCACATTGTTTCTCATAATCTCACACACGAGATTAAGGTGTATACAAATAACGAGTTGATTTATTAACTACTGTACAATTTAAAGTGTTATCCGTTGCGCATAAAACAAAACCACATACACGTAAGATTACTGCATTCCATGTCAGTTGTAATATATTCTAACAGAGTCAAAGAACGCACTAAGTCTCATTGCTTAGTCAAGTTATTTTGTAGACAAACTCACAACAGAAAATTTATTCGTGAACTGTATCGGGCACGTTCAAAAATGCTTGTTAAGCTTATGGGACTTAACTACGGGGTCATCAGTCCCTAAACTTACAAACTACTTATGAACTACTTACGAACTAGGACGGCACAAATATCCATGCCCGAGGGGGGATTCGAACCCCCGACCGTAGTGGCCGTGCTGACCGTGACTGGAGCGCCTCAGTCACCTCGGCCACCGCGGCCGGCTCGGGCACGTTCACGTGACACAAATAGTGACACGATTGTTCCGACACACACACTATCAACCAAACACACAACACTTTTAAACTTACGTATATCCTGCGAGCACAGCCAGCCATTTTCAAGGTAAGAGCAGGCAGGAAGCACTGAGTATGGACATTTAAAAACTCGGTTTTCAATTAAAACAGAGAAGATACCAAACCGAACAAGTAAGTAATATCGCTATCGCATCACCAATGATTCTAAATGTCAGTATGATCGATAGTAAATATTAGAGATCAACGAGTGAGGCGATATTCAGTCTGTTCACCTTTTTTTCTTGATAAGAGAGAAAGAGAGAGAGAGAGATCAGGATTCCACGCAGATATTTAAGTAAAATCATCGTCTCTATTCTTGAAATTATTCGCTACTTACATTTCAACAGCTTCCTTAATAACGCAATCCCAATAGTTGGAAGTGCATGCCACAATTTTCGTGTTGTTATATTCCATAGAGTGGCATGTGTCTAGGTAGCGTTCTGCAATAGCAGATTTGCGAGGCTGTTGTAAGCGTGAATGACGCTTGTGTGCCGCGGCGGAATAGCCGTGTGCACTGAGGCGCCGTGCTGCGGTGCGCGCCGTCGTTCTCCGTCGGGGGTTCGAGTCCCCCTCGGGCATGGGTGTGTGTGTGTGTGTGTGTGTGTTTGTCTTATTCTTAGGTTAATTTAAGTTGCTTAAGCCTGGGGTTGATATATTAGTTTCACTTAGTTTCAGTAGTTTGTAAGCTAGGGACTAATAACCAAGCAGTTAAGTTCCATAGATTTGCAAACATTTGAACATTTTTGACGCTTATCTTCATTACACCGGTCATCCACAGTTGTGATAGACTTGCCAATATATGACAAGCCACAAATGCAAGATCATCCTTTCGGAAAAGCACCTTAATCACACATGGTGGTCGAAAAACATATTTAACACCATATTTCCGGAAAATATCCCAATGCTGTTGGAGACACATCCAGCGTATCTGTGTCACCTCGGTGCTGTGTTTTCGTACCCAACGCAACGCAACGTTCGTTCATTCCGTCGTTCACTGTAAACATTTTGACGAAAAGTAAATTCGAGATAAGACACGACAGTTAGGAAACTTTCAGGTTCCGAAATGACGTGAGCTCTGCTGACCAAGGTGGGAAGAACCGCTTCACTCTGAGCCGGATGGTAGCAGGTATCAGTCTGCAGATGCAAATGTCATTACGGTTCGGTTTCCTATCTGCAGTTTCCTTGAAAATGGCTGGGTGTGCGCCAACACAAATATTGACAGTTGACAATTCCATCGCCCACCTGCGTACCCGTAAGTACGACGAGAGTAATTCAGGATTCACATTATAAACATTACTTAACACAGTTCCTTTTGCCTTCAGTAGAGAACAAGTTCATACGTGGTGTGTGTAAAAGGTTCGGCGAGTGCTATCAGACAACAAAGAAAAAATAGATATAATCAAATATTCTTCATTTCCCTTCAAAATACTCGTCACCCGCTACAACACACTTTGTATAACTTCCGGAAACTATCAGCAAACGTCTCCTGTGGAATGAACAGGACGGCTGTCACACGATCTTCGATGGCATTCACGCCCGCCAAACGGTCATTGTCGCCTTCAAGCGTGGACACACCAAGAAGTCCGAAGGAGCCAAATCAGAGGCCTTCAGTGCCAGGAACTAGCACATACGGATCGCGCAGTGTGCAGGGGCATTGCCATGGACCAGCATCAGTACTGTGCAACTCTGGCGGAGCCGCGATTTTATGGCCGTTGCTGTGGAACGCACAGTTGCCCCCGTCGGGGTTCGAGTCCTCCCTTAGGCATGGGTGTGTATGTCTCTTGTTCTTAGATCAATTTAAGTAGCTTAAGCCTAGAGACTGATAGCTACAGTAGTTAAGTCCCATATATTTACAAACATTTCAATTTTTCAACTGTGGCCGAACCCACCGGATATTCTAGAACAATCGGTTCAAAACGGTTTTGCTTTCTTCTCATTTGTGAGCTTGTGCGGTACAAATTGGATGCAGATCTTCTTCTTACCCAAAGCATCGCAGACGTTAGTGTGCACCGTGTCCTAGCTAATGCCCATTTCCTTCGGAATCGTGTACCAACATTTGTCGCAGCACTTTGTCGATCATTTTTTAAGGTTGTGCTTGTCGATAGCAGACCTACAGGTGGCTCACCCTCAATTGCCTTCTTCACAGAAACGATTAAACCATTCGTAAACACATTTTCTGCTCACCGCTCCCTGCCGTACACCAGCACCAACATTCCATCAGTCTCCATTGCAGTCTTTCCCAATTTGTAGCAAACTTTAGGTTTACACGTTGGTCCATTGCGCACACTTTCTCTCACACTATGTTCAACTGGTCGTCGTCTTATCATAACATCTAGACTTTCACGACCAGCTTCTTCATTAATTAAAATTTCCAGGACAAGATGACGTAGTCCATCTGCAAAACTTTCTTGTCCCGAAGTTTCGTTGCCTACTTCGGGCAACATCTTCAAGGGTGCGGCAGGCATAAGAATTGTGTTAGCTAGTGGGGGACTAAGGGGGGGGGGAGGGTAAGGCGTGGACGGGGTGGACAGCCTCGGGCCTCTCATCTTGGGCGGGGGGGGGAGGGCTCCAAATACCTCGAAAACACGTGTGTCACTTTCGGTTTTTCTTTCTATTTTTTCTATGTATATATATATATTGGTGGGGGGCGTCCTTACCCTCTTCTTCTGGGTCTCCAAATCTTAAAAACTATATATATATATATATATATATATATATATATATATATATATATATATATATATATATTAGATTGTCCCATGAACAGGGAGCCTCATTCTTTTTTGCCGCCGCCCCGGGAGTCCAACACCGTTATTCTGCCACTGATGTTAGCTGCAGTTATCCCTTCCTTTAGTTAATGTTAGTTGTTAGCGTATACCCTCCGAAGAACAAATCACCATGAAAAAATATCAGGGCTTGTCCTGGAGGCCAATGATGTTCTCTGGCACGACCTTCCTGACGATCTATGCATTACTTTGTGCGCCTTCGTTCAAATAGGCCCGGAGAGGTAAGTGCCAATGGGGTGGTACCCTGTCCTGCTGTAATATAGATTGACGTGCTTCTTACACGCATTGAGGGAACAGAAATTCTGCAACATTTTCAGATACCTTTGCCCATTTACAGGTGCACCAACGAAGAAAAAAAGGACTAAAAATTTTATTCGCTGAAAAGGCATAGAAAATGTTCACCTTCGGTGAATCAAGTTCATGCTGAATGGTTATGACGGAGTCTCAGTGAATTATATACCGACATTGTGCCGACTGACGTTCCCTTTTGTGATATGCAGATTCATCGCTGAACACTAGTTTCGTTCATCTGTTTCCTCTTGCTCACATTATTAGCTTCAGAAAAGACTTGAACCAATTTCAGATCACAAGGATCAATGATGAGAAGTGTTTGACGGCCGGATGTAGGATAGGTACTGCATGCATTAACGTATGCATGCACGTCAACTGCGTGCGTACAGGTGCACGAACTGTCATTCGTTCAGGCGCCCGGACGTCGGACTGAAATTGGATAGCGAATACAGAGTGTGGCACATTGAGTGTATATGTTACCGACAATGTCTAAAATCACGCATTCTATAGAGTCTAGAAGATGTCCAAAATGGAATGTCAAAGTATTAAATAACTGATATTTCAAATTTTGCCTAGGCACTGTAGCTATACTTTTCCAGATTGCCTGCCGGAAAAGTATATAATACGCCGAACACCGCCATAGAGACTGGAACGTATACCAAAGATCGTCCAAACTATTCAACAACTGAAAGAAACACGAGGTAGATAAATGTAAGAGGCACGGCTCTCTCCAGAAGACACTACTGGCCATTAAGATTGTTACACCAAGAAGAATTGCAGATGATAAACGAGAATCCATTGAACAAATATATTATACTAGAACTGACATTTAATTACATTTTCACGCAATTTGGCTTCATAGATCCTGATAAATCAGTATCCAGAACAACCACCTCTGGCCGTAATAACGGCCTTGATACGCCTGGGCATTGAGTCAAACATAACTTGGATGGCGTGTACAGGTACAGATGCCCATGCAGCTTCAACACGATACCACAGTTCATCAAAAGTATTGACTGGCGTATTGATACGAGCGAGTTGCTCGGCCACCATTGACCAGACGATTTCAATTGGTGAGAGATCTGGAGAATGTGCTGGCCAGGGCAGCAGTCGAACTTTTCCGTATCCAGAAAGACCCGTACAGGACCTCCAACACTATCGCGAAAACACACAACGAGCTGGTCTTCTCTGAACTTTCTCTACATCCGTCAGTCCCACTTGATGGGAATCCCATAATGCACAGCAGTACTCCAAAATAGGACGCACAAGTGTAGTATAAGCACTTTATTTAATAGAAGCATCTAAGTGTTCTCCCAGTGAAACGTACGATTTGGTTCGCCTTCCCTAGAATATTTTAATGTGTTCTTTCAAATTTAATTTGTTCGTAGCCGTTATTCCTAGGTACTTAGTTCAATTTACGGCCTGTAACTATGTTTCACAAGAACGATACTTCCTGAATACGAATTGGCTATGGCTGAATAGGTCGTTCTCTTCGAGGTAGTTCATAACGTTTGAGGAAAGTATATGTTCTAAAATCCTGCTGCAAACTGGTTTCAAACGATATAGGCATGTAATTTTGCGAATCACTCCTATTGCCTTTCTTGAATATTGGAGTGACCTGTGCAATTCAGTTTATGAGTACAGGTGAGCAAGCGGTGGTATTTGGTAGCTAGATATGGAGCTATTGCATCAACATACTATGAAAGAAACCTAATTGGTATACAGTCTAGACCGGGAGACTCCAGGGATACCTGATTCCAAATTACGAATGCTGGCAGCTGTTATTGTTTCGAATTCTGGAGTATTTGCTTCGTCTTACTTGGTGAAAAAATTTCAGAAAGCTGTGTTTAGCAATTCTACTTTAGCAGAACTGTCATCAGTAGCATCACAATCGCTGTCGCGTAATGAATGTATTGGTCGTGTTTTTGAACAGAATTTCCTTTAACCCTTTAGTGGCCAGTGGGAAGTACAGTTGCCACTTATTTGTTTTCGCTATAAGTTCAGTGGTACTCAGTGTTCCCACTTCTAACTTGTACCATCTCTGTTAGAGAGTGCTAACTACATATAGATTTTCAACAGGCGCGCGAAAGTGGTTGGTTTTCTACATTGTTAGTCAATGCAGAAACGTAGTTTATGCCGGGAAACAAGCCACTGTTTCGACCGTAAAAGCGGTTTTTGAATAGCTTGCTTTCCTCATGCTTGTGAAATGACTTGAGTTGTATTTGTCAGCTTTTCTATTTGTGAGGAAGATAGTATTCGTGTGTATCAGCTATGCGAATGCTATGCTGTAGGTCGTCGTTAATGGAATTGGTGGCACAGACTATTTTTCTTTCTTGTAGATTTGGCAGTTGTCAGTGCCTGCATTCTGTGGACGTTAGGCGGCCACACACGTAACAGTATGCTTGACAAGCACGCTTACGCAAGCATGCTTGAGCGTGTGTAGGATAAATTTCATCAATCATCAGGCTTCTACAAGAAGCTTGATGCTGAATCGAATTTCGATTATGCATGCTTGTGCAAGCGTTCAAGCGCATGCGTGCTTGAGCGTGTAGCCGTGGACAATAAAGATGCCTGTGAAAGCATTTGATAGTCTGAGTGAGAGTGCAACCTTTGCTTTAGATAAGTTTCAATTAGTGCTTTAATGGCAATGTAGGAATTAAGAAACATAAACCACGATATCTTAGAGGAATTTATTAGACTGTGTGAAACGCATCCCTGCTTGTGGAATATTAAATGTAAGGACTATCATGATAATAATAAGGGAGACGCTGCATATGACATACTACTCGCGAAATATTTCACCGAGTGCCTTTGCGAAATAATAGTAGTATATTTGAGGTCTTCATAACTTCTCCCTGTCGCGAGAAGTAGCAATGCTGCTGTTAGTCTTTCATGTGGTGTTATAACCTTCCTCATTATGGTATCCTGTTTCTTGATCAAAGGCATAATGAGAGACAGAAGATTCAAATACGAATCTTCATTCATCCTGAGATAGTTATGCCAATCATGAGGATATATCTTCAGTTCGCTGAGTAAATTTGTATGTGAATACGATTTTCGTTTTCTTGGCCACTCTTTACACCCAGTTTTTTTTTTTCCAACACGAGCATAAAAGCTGCCACAGCCAGCACATCGTCGTCTGAGCTCGAAATTTTCAGATGTAAATAAACCGTTGCTTGTACAAGCATGGGTGAGACGTGTAGGTGCGTGAGCAATATGTGCATGCCTGTGCAAGCACGCTTACGCAAGCGTGCTTGTCAAGCATGCTGTTCCGTGTGTGGCCGCCTTTACAGAAGACAGAAGCAGACCAACTAACATTTAGGTAGCATTTGGCAAGGCAGCTCATCTCCGGCTTTTCAGACGCCAAAAAGAGGCGTGTCTGGAGTTCCAGATGAAGATCGCCTGGCGAAAGTTGGAACTCATTGCCAACAAAAGGTACTACAAACAGAAGGTGCCGCCAATGTAGCACCAAAAACAAATGAAAGACGACAAAAATAACGCTTAGCAACTGTCGTGCACCTTTGTGTGTAGCACCGTGCTTCTTCTACGTTCCAAAGTACGTCACCTTAGTGAACTCAATGGACAACATGAACTAATAAAGAAGTAAATGAAATGTTTAAATGCTTTTTGTACTTAAAAAATAAAAGTTATACATTTTTTTAATAATACAGTCCAGTTACTCAAAAATTCGGTGGGAACAATAGTTCTCTCTAAATTTTTATACCCGTAGGCTAAACTCAAGATTTAAACTATGATTTTAAGTTTGGCTACTTAGCCCAATAAAGTATTCATAAAAATACAACTTCTGGAAATAATTTGATCACTAAAGGGTTAAAGCAACTATAAACATTGAATGTCTCATGTCAGTCGTTGAATTCGTGAACCTACAATTACACGATACAGCCAATCTACAAGTGGTGCTTTACAATCGTGTTTGGTCATCGTCCTGCAGTTAACATGTGGGCAGTTTGGACTCATTGTTCATCAGACTGCGTGCAATGAGGAAGTAATGTAGTGGAGAGGGCAGCGACGGAGTCACTGTGCTTGGAAAAATGTTCAAATGTTTGTATAGCTTAAGGGACTTAACTACGGGGTCATCAGTCCCTAAACTTACAAACTACTTATCAACTAGCTAACACTAAGGACGGCACAAATATCCACGCCCTAGGGGGGATTCGAACCCCCGACCGTAGTGGCCGTGCAGACCGTGGCTTGCGCGACGCAGTCCCCTCGGCCACCGCGGCCAGAATCATAATGAAATAAGAGCAATGAGATCCAAATCGGAGAGATTTAGGTGTTTCTTTTTCCGCGCACTATTAGAGAATGGAACGGTAGAGAAATGTCAGAAAAGCGGTTCGATGAACCCTCTGCCATGCACTTCAGAATGATTTGCAGAGAATTTATGTAGAGGTAGAACTGCGTGCGTCTTCAAATTAAATTCACATTGGTCCGAACGGTAAAATTGTTCTCTCCTAACGATGCAATATTCGATTTCACGTTTGGTACAAATGCGTTACCTTCTTCTAGTAATTGTTTTTTATTGGTTAATTGTTGTTCAGTAGTAAATTTATTAATCTTTCTGGAAATAATTCTATGGCTTACTTTAAAACGGTGAACCAATTTCGTAGATGTCTTGAATAGATGACACGCCCTAAGAGCCCACAGTTTCAGGTCCAAGTTTGTCGAATGCCTTCCAATACATATACATAGGGCACAAGGTGAGAAGTTTTGTATCCCATCCTCGTCGCCACTTTTGTGTCTCGTTTCCGCCGGTTTTGGTAGGTGTCGGTGGCCGAGTAGAAAGAGACCGACACAGGAATAAAGGATTCACGCTTGTGCAGGTACGGAAGTGACCAGCCAGTTGGACAGCGGAAACTAGAAACACTAGAGTAAATTAGAACGAGATATATATTTCATAGAGACTTAGTAATACTTAACTTTTACATAGTTCTTGACTGCAGAATGCTGATTACATAGATTAGATAGAGGCATGTCTACTAATGATTCCTAGTGCCTATCCGATAGTGTCTATCTGATTTCCAAAAAAATGTTCAAATGTTTGTAGAACTTATGGGACTTAACTACGGGGTCATCAGTCCCTAAGCTTACAAACTACTTATGATCTAGCTAAGACTAAGGACGGCACAAATATCCATGCCCGAGGGGGGATTCGAACCCCCGAACGTAGTGGCCGTGCAGACCGTGACTGGAGCGCGCTGGCCGCGGTGGCCGAGGGGACTAAGGCGCTCCAGTCACGGTCTGCACGGCCACTACGGTCGGGGGTTCGAATCTCCCCTCGGGCATGGATAGTTGTGACGTCGTAGTTCGTAAGTATTTCATAAGTAGTTTGTAACTTTAGGGACTGATGCCCCGTAGTTAAGTCCCATAGACTATACATACACACATTTGAACATTTGAACTGGAGCGTCTCAGTCTCCTCGTATCTGATTCCCAAGTGTTAACTGGTTCCTATCTCAATCACAAGTGGACGATGCAGTCCAGTGGTGGCCACAAGCGGAGTTGCAGCAGAGGGCGCTCGTGGCTGCATGGCGGCGAGCGGCGAAAGTACGTGGCGCGCACTTCAGGCTGGTGCGACACCACAAGAAGCTTTTGTTAATTGATAGGGATATGAAACTGAACGAACAAAATTGCGAAACAAAGCACAGGTTATTGTTTCCGGAAAGCAACGAACTCTGACCTGAGATTGAAGTATTTGTTACAGTAGACAATTTAAATTTATAAATTTTGCTCTTGTACAAACACTTCATGACTTGAAGGAGAATGGACAGACCCTCTCCAGGAAGGAGAGCCATTTGCGAGTCGGCTACGTGAGCGCCGCCATGCCGGCGCCTGTCGTCGACTCTCCGGCGACCGAGCAGGCGGCCGTATGTGGGCCACGCGCCGCGGCTCGTCGCTTCCCCTGCTGGCTCCTGTCCTCTGTCCTTCCTCGGCACTCACTGCGAGAGCCACTTGACTCGTGGAAGCCCGAGTCGCCTCGCAACAGCTCTCCACCCTGCCTCGTCTATCAGCTCTGCTCCAGATTGCCCTAATGTCAAACGTGAGCGCGAGATAACCAGTCTCTCAAACAACGCTTATTGTCCGTCATTTTATTTGTAACTAATGCTCCCAAGGAGGTCACAATGTAGGAAGGCGCCCTTAAAGCCGTCGGCACATGGAGTGCGATAGCTAACGTTAACGTGCCGCTCTCCGAGATTTCTGACGTCACATCCTGCTTTTTCCCATTGAGGAGCCATTTTCTCCCGTAAAACGCAAAATAAGTTCTGCGATATTTCGGAATAGTGTCACCTTAAGTCGGACCAATAGGAAGCAAGAACACTGTCTACGTCATGTTTCAACCTTTCCTGCTTCTGTTCGGTTTATTGTTTACATCTAGCAACATGGCTACTGCGTGGACTAACAAATGTGTGTTTTAATTGAAACCACGATGGAAGAACAGTCTTTACATAATAAAGAGAAAAAACAATAGAAATAGCAATATTGAAATACAGATGAAACATCGAAAAAATATGCAATGATAAAGTTTCACTGTATGTAAATAGCACTTCCAGGCAATGTAGGACACAAAATCACCCTGAAAACGGCTCGTTTATTGAATTTCTTGAATACGATGTACAGTCAGGAGAGCTTTTTTTCGTAATAATGAAGTACAATTACGGAAGTTGGTGAAATACGGTGCGAGAGACTAGCGAAGCGTAAAACTGAAGTTCTTTTTGTGATGTTCTTTTTTTAAACAATGAAACCGAGGGAATGGAGTTTGTTTAGAGAAAATATGCTCCCAAAAAGTTAGAGGAAAATTTTCATTTTCAGTTTATGTCAATATTGCTATTTCTATTGTTTTTCTATTCAGAATTTTCCCGCCCAAAACCTCTTTAATTCCTCCGGTAGCCCCGTAAAATTCTTATACTTTTTATTTTTATTTATTTATTTATTGCTTACATTTATATTTGTATATTTTGTATATTTATTTATTTCTTGTTGTTATCGACGCCACATTACATTCGCATTGAAACATGAATGTCGGTTATCGTCATGACGTTGTGATAACTGGTTCTCCTGCCATTATTTCGCCGCTGAATCCACTTCCGTACCCAGAATCTTGCTTGCCGGAACCGGGACTCGAACCTGGAACCTTTGCCTTTCGCGGGCAAGCACTCTACCGACTGAGCTATCCCGACACGACTCACGATCCCGCCTCAGTGCCGCAGTGCTATTCTTGCGAGGTTCGCACGGGACCTTCTGTGAAGTTTGGAAAGTAGGAGGCGAGGTACTGGCGGAAGTGAAGTTGTGGGGCGGGATAGCTCAGTCGGTAGAGCGTTTGCCTGCTAAAGGCATATGTCCCAGGTTCGAGTCGCGGTTCCGGCACGCAATTTTAATGTGCCAGGAAGTTTCATATCAGCGCACAATCCGCTGCAGAGTGAAAGTTTCATTCTGAATTCCACAATTGTTGCTACAGCTAAACCAGGAACGTAAAAAAATCTTTAAAATATAGGCTTTATAAGTTAAAGTTATTACACCAAACGGAATATCCGCGTATATGAAAGACGAATGAATCATTAGACTCCATATCGAATTGCTAAGCGTGTACTTTAAGCTGCAAATAAACACATATTCGTAAGTATTTGTTCATGACGAAGTTGTTCTTTATGCCACTGACTCAGAGAAATTCGGTTGTTTTACATTAATTTCCTGATTATGTGCGTCTCTGGATATTTTAATAATGCTGTAACGCAAAAAATGTTGACACTGTTTCGTTAATTACGCACAAAAATAATTATAAACAAAAAACTCCTTCGACGGCTTGCCCACTTATAGGAGCGGTAGTGTCATTGCAATTGTCAGTTGGTAAAAACTTTCACAGCAGTGAGTGTCGCGACTGTATATGTTAGGCTGTGTGTGTGTTATTGTTCACTACCGTTTCGAGTAGCACGTTGTGTGATGCAGTTCGCAAATTTCGAGATGGAAGAGTTAGAGGAGCAACGCGTCTGCATTAAATTTTGCGTGAAACTCAAGTCAATCGTTGCAGAAACAAGAAATTATGCAAAAAGTATGCGTATCCGGTCTTACGAATGGTTCACGTGGTTGACAATGCGCGGGCCCATGTCGATGTCTACCACCAACGCTCATGTGTGGACCGTAAAAGAAATTGTGCATAGTAATCGAAGATAGGCTGACCGATACAATGCAGTCATATCATGACGTCCTGACACAGCGTCTCGGAATGCATCGTGTTGCCGCCAAGTTCGTCCCACGACTTATGAGTCAACACCAGAAATACCTTCGCCTCGCAATCTGTGAAGATCGTTTGCATAGCACAAATGAGAACCACCTGCTTCCTGCTGACATTGTTTTCTATCCAAGGTTTGTAGCGTCCTACCTGAAAGAATGTTTTAATTACGTTTCAAATATGACGCCGTTTGAATGCCAGTATTAATTGTTTTGACAATTTTGTTACGAATGTTAGTGGTGACAAAGATAATGTTTATAATCCTTTAGATGTCACAGTACATATTTTTCATATGTTAATAAATTGTGGTATGAGGTCTTTGGTTATCGATGTTATCTTGTTCTAAAAACGAAATATAACCAGCATTGAAGTTATCTGGCGTTTAATTTATGTTAAAAAAATTATTATAGTCGCAAATAATTGTTTCTTTAGTGAGTTTGGTTACAACAATGCAATGATGCCAATATGAAAGGAGGACAATCGTCGTTACTTGAATACGAGCATCGAGAATTCATGATGGTAAATGGTTTAATAATTGTTTGAACAAGGTGAAGACGTTTCTTGTTTTACTGTTCTTTTTTGCAGTGTAACGTATAAAAAACAATATTTACTTTTGTGGATTGAGTGTATACTGCGATTACAAACGCACATATACACTTTTGAACAGGACACCACAGGTTCAAAATCCCTTGAAAGGACTAAGATTTATGAGATGAGATGAAAGCAAATTCGCATACGACGCTTATCGCGATCCAGCACGAGGCGTCCAACGCTGCTTCCGGAATTGGGAACGGCCTTGGGAACCGTGAATTAGTTGTAGAGGAGGCTATAAGGTAAAGCAGTCAACAATCCGAAGATTAGTTTGAACACTACAGTGCTTTACTAGGCATGGTCCTGTTTGGAGGTGGTACGCCGTTGCCTTCCTCCGACCTCCGAACTGACTTACCCAGCCAGTTATAGGGGGACCTACAGTTTAACGTGGGTTCCGAACCACGGTGCTACTCGGTATTTTTCACATGAGCAATACTGCCAGAGGTGAAAGAAGTGGAAAGTGACAGATAAAAATCCTAGGACCTTTCGTTTTGTAGTCTGGCACTCTACCACTGCGCAACCGAGGCTCACCAGGAGGTTATACACATAAGTAAAAAGTAACCGTAGAAAAAATTGTGAACATAGTTCCGGAATTTTTGTGCACCTTGATTGTATGTTGCTCAGTGACCGGCGGCCAGAGCACACGTGACCAGCAGCAGCTCTACATTTTACGGTAACCGGCTACTCAATAGTAGTGACTTATTTTCATTTCGTGTGTGCTTTCTTTTACAGTTCTTAAATTTTTAGTGTGCTCGCGTGTTTATTTACTTAGAATCGCGTTTAGTTGTCAGTTCAGTTGTTATTTTGATTTACTAGCTAGCGTATATATTTTTCAGACCCGCCGTTAATAAACAGTTTAGTGTTAGCTTCATTTTTATTTTTTTTATTTTTTTGAAACTCATTGTTTATCAAACTTCTGTGTCCTCAGACGTACTTACTTGGAAGTTACATAGGTTTTTAGAATGGCTAGGAACTGTGACTGCTGCGAACGGATGGAGGCAAAGTTGGTGACTCTTCGCTCGCAGCTTCAGGCGGCGTTGGCTTCGCTGGCAACGCTTGAGACTGCGGTGGGTGGGCGCCGCTGTTGTGGGCCGCTCGCGGGAGTACAGCAGACGCCCTGTGCGTCTATTGTGCCCTCCGATCGGCCTGCGGCTGTGGCCAGCCCGCTCGCTGCCCGCAAGGAGGTAGTCCCCCAATCCGTGGTGGACTGGGAGGTCTCCTCAGCGCGTGTCAGGCGGCGTAAGACTTCCCGGGGGACCGAAGTAGAGGCCTCCCCGGTTAGTCTTGATAACAGATTCGAGGTGCTGTCTGTGGCAGAGGATGTTCCTGACGCAGATGGTGTCGCTTGTCCTGTACTCGCCCCCCCCCCCCCCTACCTTCAAGACCCGGGCACTCACAGAGGGTGGGTTTGTTGGTAGTTGGGAGCTCCAACGTTAGGTGGCTGATGGAGCCCCTTAGGAAAATGGCTGCTAAAGAGGGGAAGAAATCCAATGTGCACTCCGTGTGCATACCGGGGGGAGTCGTTCCAGATGTGGAACGGGTCCTTCCGGATGCCATGAAGAGCACATGGCGCAGCCAGCTGCAGGTGGTGGCTCATGTCGGGACCAATTATGTGTGTCGCTTTGGATCGGAAGAGATCCTCTCTGGTTTTGAGCGGCTATCAGAAATGGTAAAGACTGCCAGACTTGCTTGCAAGATGAAAGCGGAACTCACCATCTGTAGCATTGTCGACAGGATTGACTGCGGGCCTTTGGTTCAGAGCCGAGTGGAGGGTCTGAATCAGAGGCTCAGACGGTTCTGCGACCGTTTGGGCTACAGATTCCTCGACTTACGTCAAAGGATGGTGGGTTTTCGGGTTCCGCTAAATAGGTCAGGAGTCCACTATACTCAGGAAGCGGCTACACGGGTAGCGGGGGTTGTGTGGCGTGGACTGGGCGTTTTTTTAGGTTAGAGAGCCTCGGGAATACACAAAATGGGTTTCAGTCTCAAAGGGGGCAGGTCAGACACAGCAAGAAAGCAGATCTAGAAACCATTGGTATAACAATTGTAAATTGTCGTAGCTGTATTGGGAAAGTTACAGAGCTCCAAGCGCTGATAGAAAGTATTGAGGCACACATCGTTATACGTTCTGAAAGCTGGTTGACGCCTGAGATAAGTTCGGCCGAAATTTTTTCAAAGGGCCAAATGGTCTTCAGAAAGGATAGAATAAATAAAAAATGGGGTGGTGTGTTTATTGCTGTTACTAACGGTCTATCCTGCAGCGAAATTGAGACAGATACTTCCTGTGAGTTGGTCTGGGTAGAGGTTATACCTGACAACCGGAATAAATTAATAATTGGATCTTTTATAGGCCCCTTGACTCAGACGATGCGGTTGCCGAAATATTCAAAGAAAGCTTGAATCACATTTCAAATATATATCCGAATCATACTGTTATAATCGGTGGCGACTTTAATTTACCCTCGATATGTTGGCATAATTACGTATTCAAAACCGGCGGCAAATGCTTTTTCTGAAAACTACTTCGAACAGTTAGTTCATGAACCCACTAGAATAGTAAGTGGTTGCGAAAATACCCTTGATCTCCTAGCAACAAATAATCCTGAGCTAGTAAAGAGCATCAAAATAGATGCAGGAATTAGCGAACATAGAGTTGCAGTAGGGAGTCTGAATGTCGAAATGCCCAAATACACCAAAAATAAACGAAAAATATATCTATTCAATAAAGCAATAAAAATTCGCTTCACGCTTTCCTGAGTGATAGTCTCCAGTCTTTCAAAACTAAAAACGCGAGTGTAGATCAGTTGTGGCTTACTTTCAAAGACATAATATCAGTAGCAATCGAGAGATTTATACCAAATAAATTAATAAAAGAGGGGGCTGACCCCCCGTAGTACACAAAACAGGTCAGATCACTGTTGCAGAAACAAAGAAAAACGCATGCGAAATTTAAAAAGACATAGAATCCACAAGACTGGCAATCTTTTACTGAAACTCGCAACCTAGCGCGGACTTCAATGCGAGAAGCCTATAGTAGTTACCACAACGAAATCCTGTCCCGTAATCTTGCAGAAAATCCAAAGAAATTCTGGTCATATGTGAAGTACACTAGCGGCAAAACACAAACAATACCTTCACTACGCGATAGCAATGGTAATACTACCGATGACAGTACTGCTAAGGCAGAATTACTAAACACAGCTTTCCGAAATTCGTTCACCAAAGAAGACGAAGTGAACACTCCAGTATTCAATCCAAGAACAGCTGCCAGCATGCGAAACTTAGAAGTAGATGTTCCTGGAGTAGTAAAACAACTGAAGTCACTAAACAAAAATAAATCTTCCGGGCCTGATTGTATACCAACTAGAGTCCTCTCAGAGTATGCTGATGCAATAGCTCCGTACTTAGCTATAATTTACAACCGATCACTCAGCGAAAGATCCGTACCCAAAGACTGGAAAGTTGCCCAAGTTACTCCAATATTCAAGAAAGGCTATAGGTGTGATCCCCAAAATTACAGGCCTATCTCATTGACGTCGATTTGCAGTAGGATTTTGGAACATGTACTTTGTTCGAATATTATGAACTACCTCGAAGAGAACGACCTAGTAACCAGTAAACACGGATTCAGAAAGTATCACTCTTGCGAAACACAGCTTGCCCTTTATTCACATGAAGTGTTAAGTGCCATCGACAAGGGATCTCAATCGATTCCATATTTCTGGATTTCAGGAAGGCTTTTGACACTGTAGTCCACAAGCGGCTTCTTATGAAATTGCGTGTTTATGGAATATCTCCCCAATTGTGCGGTTGGATTCACGATTTCCTATCAGAAAGAACACAGTTCGTTGTAATTGACGGTAAGTCATCGAGTAAAACAGAAGTGATATCTGGCGTTCCACAGGGAAGCGTTATAGGTCCCCTACTCTTCCTCGTGTTTATAAACGATTTAGGAGACACTCTGGATAGCTCCCTTAGATTGTTCGCGGATGATGCTGTCGTTTATCGGTTAGTGAAGTCAACAGAGGATCAAAAGCAACTGCAAACCGATTTAGACAAAATTTATGCATGGTGCGAAAATTGGCAATTGATACTAAATAAAGAGAAGAGTGAAGTAATACACATGACCACTAAAAGAAATCCGCTGAACTTCAATTACGCGATAAATCAGTCAAACCTTAAGGTCGTAGATTGTACCAAATACCTAGGAGTTTCAATTACCTACAACTTTGACTGGAGAGAACACATAGAAAATATTGTGGGGAAAGCGAACCATATGTTACGTTTCATCGGCAGAGCGCTTCGAAGATGCACCAGCTCTACAAAAGAGACTGCCTACATCACACTTGTGCGTCCTCTCCTGGAGTACTGTTGCTCCTTGTGGGATCCTCACCAGGTGGGATTGACGGAAGACATTGAGAAGGTTCAGAGAAGGGCAGCTCGTTTTGTTTTATCACGTTACGAGGGGGGGGGGGAGCATCACGGAAATGTTGCACGAATTGGGGTGGAAATCATTAAAAGAAAGACGTTATTCATTGCGGCGTGATCTGTTTGCGAAGTTTGAATCGCCGACTTTTAGGGGAGACATGACCATCCCAATAAAATAAGAGAAATCAGATCGAAAACGAAACGATTTAGGTGTTCTTTCTTCCCGCGCGCTATTAGAAAATGGAACGGTAGAGAAAAATTATGAAAGTGGTTAATAACCCCTCTGCCAGGCACTTAAATGTGATTTGCAGAGTATCTTTGTAGATGTAGATGTGTGTGCCCGTTTGTTGTGATTGCTGAAACAAACGAGTGTCCTTGAGTTAGAATCGGTAAGCGAAGTCCAGTGCGTCCTTTGTTTGCGTCTAAGAATTTGTGCGTGGAGGCACAATTCATGTGAACTTTATTATGTTGAGGAAGGTGTTCTGAACATGTGTGTTAACCTACTAACTATATGTTTCAGTTCGCCGTCGGGGCATGAATGTTTGTGTTGTCCTCAGCATAAGATACTTTAAGTTAATGTAAGTAGTTGGTAAGCCTAGGGTCTGAAGAACAACGTAGTTATGTCCCTTAGATTTACAAACATTTGAACATATTTTTATGTGTTGCAGAAGCAGTCTATCATTCAGTGACTGTCAGTGGTTGTGCTGTGGTGGAGTAGCCGATTGGTCTAAAGCGTCTCGCTGCGGAGCGCGCGGTTGCTCGCCTTGGAGGTTCGAGTCCTCCCTGGGGCATGGTTGTGTGTGTTTGTCCTTAGGTTAGTTTACCCAGGTTTAAGTAGTTTGTAAGCTACGGACTGATGACCACGCAGTTTGGTCCGATAGATTTACAAACATTTTCAGTGGTTGTTTCCGAGTGAACTTGGGCACTCGAAACTTAAATTAGATGTAAACGCCGCAACGGCTTATGCTAACTGTTGGTTTGTCTGTATCAATACCTTGGTTATAGCTATTTTGTGAGCACGTTTCTTCCTTCATTTTAAGTGTCTTTGGTAGCTTGTTTTCTAAACCGAAGGGTGCTTGTTTGACTAGTGATTAATCTGTTAGTCCTCAGCGTAAGGTGAATTTTACGTGATTTATTCATAAAAATTGGGGCTGAAGGCCATGAGCAGCTTTTTTCTATTTGCATAGGCTTTCTTCGGTCCTTAAAGTTTTAGTATTAATTCTTGTTTAAGATTACTGTCCTTGGTAGTTTATATTTGTTATCTTATTAAACTATTCTTTGTACATGACTTAGTCTAATGTGCTGGATGTTATGCTCTTATATCTTCTGGGACCACTCAGTCCAGGGGAGCGTGAGAACTAGCTGGCCGACGTAGGATTGCGGGCTTCTCTTCAGTTAATTTCTTTTTGCGTTACGGTGTACCGCTCTTTGCGTCTGAGATTTTATTTGTTTGCTTTACCGCTGGCTATTCAAGCTTGCGCCTGTTTTACTTCGCTGTTATTTTATTTTATTTATTTTATTTTTACTTTTCAAGACTTTGTACTTTATGTGGATACTTCTTGTTGCAGTTACCTAAACTTACTTCAAGTTACTACTTATCAGATTGGGCTGACCTAAAATTTATGATCCTTATAATAAAAGACAGAGATAATTGTACTTTTATAAAAAAGACAACTTCGATAATTGTTGCTGAATATCAATACTAAAAATTTTGTGTTAATTAGTCAATTTGTTTATACTAATAAAGCATTGTGCTGAGCAAGGAAAGATGATATGTAGATGGCCCTATCCTTTCTTAGTCAGTCCTAGTGTATCTTCCAATCAATGTTCAAATGCGGCCGGCCGGCCGGCCTATCTTCCGATCATTAAAAAGAAGCTTTGACAGTACGCATTCTTTTAACGTAGGCCTAAGACTGTCATGTGCATGGACTGCTTTAAGTTTTTCTATTACTACTCCTGACTTAAAATTTCATATACTGACTTGTTCCGTGACCATGGAGTCTTGCACCTCAATTAGGTCCTGCGGGACACAAAAATTATTATTAGGTATAGAACTCATTGTTCTTTGGGGCAATCTGAATCAATTTATACAAATTTCCAGCAAAGAGCGCGTTATTTATTTATGGGTGACCGGTTTCGACGTTCACAGACGTCATCTTCTGATCTCCTATATTTTACATTGTCATATCTTATATGGTTTTACCTATATCTTTTTAGTAAATTTGTTATGGAGTAGTTGTACATAAACATTGAAGTTGGATCTCGAGTATACATGTCTACACTGGTTCAAGACACACTTGATGGTGAAGTTGGATCTAGAGTATACATGTCTACATTGGTTCAAGACACTCTTGATGTTGAAGTTGAATCTAGAGTATTCATGTCTACACTGGTTGCAGACTCTCTTCTAAAACCATTGTAGACATGTATACCCTAGATCCAACTTCACCATCAATGTTTGTGTACAACTACTCCATAACAAATTTACTAAAAAGATATAGGTAAAACCATATAAGATATGACACTGTAAAATATAGGAGATCAGAAGATGACGTCTGTAAACGTCGAAAACAGTCATCCATAAATAAATAACGTGATCTTGGCTGGACGCTAGTATAAATTATTATTATTATTATTATTATTATTATTATTATTATTATTATTATTATTCGTGAACTGAACGATGCGTACCATTGGCGAAGCGGGTTGCCAATGTTGATTGTGAGACGAGAAAGAGTTCCAGCTAATAACTGATTGTACTCGAGGTTTAATTGTGTCAAAGGATAGGAAGGTTCGGAATGACTGAGGTAGAAGGAATTGCTGAAAAGCACAGGCATAAAGTTGAGGTGTGTACGGTTGGTTGAGCTCACACAGTGGTGGCCACAACTTGACTTGGAGCGCCCTCCCCAGCTGCTGCTGCTGCTGCTGCTGCTGGAGTCACTGGCGCCAGTCGCCGCCCTCCCAGTCCCATTACTGGCGGCTCGGAGCTCGCAACTTCCGCTGCCTGTCCGTCTCTATCTGCGGCCCACCGTCACAATTAAATTAACTGGAGTCGAGAGCCCGCCGAAACTCGACCGAGCGACGACCCCGTGCTGCGATGCACTGCCAACGTCTCCGCTGCCCACTGCGGCGAGAGATTTCTCTATAAAGCAAACCAATTTCCTATATGAGACCCCCATTTTATGTTTTTTTTTATTTCAATAAGAACAAAAACCATCGAGATCGCTGAAATTGTTTTCATTCATTACGTACTGACTTTCTTTGTTCTGCAAGTTCAGAGGTTTTTAGATGTAACGATGACAGATGTCGAAACGACTTAAGACAAAGACAATTTTAGCGATGTAGACGGTTTTTATTCTTATTGAAACAATAAAAATGCAGTGAGAAGTGTTCGCTATTCTGCTATAGCACCAAGTTAACTAGGGTTGTCACTCTTCGCCCAGTTGTCCCAAAGGGGTTCAATCGGGGCGCTAAATGTCCCGATTTTCAAATAAGATAATCAATTCTAGCAGTGTGTCCGTATGTTTGTGTGTTGGTTTCTGTGTACGTAATGCATACAAATCTACAGTGTTTCAATATTTATGAAATTTTGCACACGTAAGCTCCAATCCATGAAGACGATTACATTGTTCACGAGATGTGACGTCATAAACAATGAGATGCGCGAAAAACTGCTGCATCAAATGACAATCTGTACACTTCCTTCCAAACAACTGGGTCGATTTCAACCAAATTTGATACATATATTCCTTACCGTGAGGTAGCGCTTGCTACGGGGTTAAGAATCGAAAAAAATGTTCAAATGTTTGTAGAGTCTATGGGACTGAACTACGGGGTCATCAGTCCCTAAACTTACAAACTACTTATGAACTACTTACGAAGTAGGACGACACAAATATCCATGCCCGAGGGGGGATTCGAACCCCCGACCGTAGTGGCCGTGCAGACCGTGACTGGAGCGCCTTAGTCCCCTCGGCCACCGTGGCAGGCGTTAAGAATCGCATACGACACATCGTTTAGGAGATAAAAAGGTAAAACAGTCAACAATCTGATTTCAAAACCACAGTGCTTTACTAGGCATGGTCCTGTTTGGAGGTGGTATGCCGTTGTCTTCCTCCGACCTTCGAACTGACTTACCCAGCCAGTTAAAGGGAAACCTACAGTTTAACGTGGGTTGCGAATCACGGTGCAACTCGATATTTTTCACATCAGCAACATTGCCAGAGGTGAAAGAAGTGCAAAGTGACAGATAATAGGGTAAGGTCGTTATAGAAAGCGAGAGAGAGTTCCTTTGCTATGTTTAGTTTCAGCAAGATGGGTATATGGAAGAAGATGCGTAGTGCTGTAGCAAATGTTTTATAAATTAAATAAGTGGTAAAATTAAACTACACAAATTCTCTCGTCTAGAATAATTGTCGGAAGGCGCAGAGCTTAATACTAAAACCATAAAGTGGTGGATTACAGGAAGACATGGAGTTCGAAACTTTACGTTCCCTGTACTTGTCGAAATACTGGATAGGAGGAGGAAATAGAAGACAGCGAAAAGGAAACATTGTATAGACTTGGTACATTTCGAAAAGAATTGTGTGCATTAGAAGGAAACTTTCACTCTATAGCGGAGTGTGCGCTGATATGAAACTTCCTGGCAGATTATAATTGTGTGCCGGAACCGGGACTAGAACCTGGGACCTTTGCCTTTCGCAGGCAAGCGCTCTACCGACTGAGTTATCCCGACACGACTCACGATGTCGCCTCACAACTCTACTTCCGCCAGTAACTCGCCTCCTACTTTCCAAACTTCACAGAAGTTCTCCTGCAAACTAGCAAGACTACCACTCCTGTAAGAGAGGATATGGTGGAGACATGGCTTAGCCACAGCCTAAGGGATGTTTCCAGAATAAAACTTTCACTCTGCAGCTGAGTGTGCGCTGATATGGCAATTAAAATTGTGTGCAGGACCCGGGACTCGAACCTGGGATCTTTGCCTTTCGCGGGCAAGCGCTCTACCGACTGAGCTATCCCGACACGACTCACAACTCTATTTTTTAAAATCAAAACATTCTCTGTTTGAAATGAAAATACGGCTGCTAAACCTCCATACCAGAGCAGACACCGACTTCTCCATTTTAACAAAACAGTTCTTCTGTTGATGGAGGAGCAGAGGAGCCAGTACAGCCAGGGCAGGCCGAGGCGCGCCACCTGTCGCCCCCACTACCCACCGTTACTACATGCAAAGACTATTTTCCTCGAAATTAAGACGATTTTTCCTAAATAAACGATGAATAAAAGGCAAAAACCATTTAGAAACACCAAATCAAAACATTCTCTGTTTAAAAGGAAACTAACGCTGGTAAACGTCCAGACCAATGCAGACGACGACTTCTTCAGTTTAACGTAGTACATTTGAAACGTATTACAATTTTAATCGCCGGCCGCGGTGGCCGAGGGGACTGAGGCGCTCCAGTCACGGTATGCACGGCCACTACGGTCGGGGGTTCGAATTCCCCCTCGGGCATGGATATTTGTGCCGTCCTTAGGATAAGGTAGTTGATAAGTAGTGTATAAGTTTATGGACTGATGACCCCGTAGTTAAGTCCCATAAGCTATACAAACATTTGATCAATTTTAATCAAAGTACTTCACTTCGAAAGAATTAAAAAATAACTAAACTATAAATGACAGGAATTTATTCCTAATCCAATTTCTTTTTCCATTCTGTTGCTGGATCATAATCCATAAGTCTTTTTAATTGGCTCACTATCCTACTCCTTTCTCGAAAACTATCTCCAACATGTTTCCAGATTTTTGTTTATTGTCTTCATATATTTTCGCCTTCCAAAGTGCTATCTCCATGTAAATTTTGAAATCTATTTTGGTCACGTCCATTTCTATTGACAATATAGTTTATATAATGGCCCATGAGCCACATAATACTGTTATTTTTCTTTTTCGGAAAATACTTCTCGTCTGGTTGCAGCAGGATTTTGGTGGTGTAATACCTCTCGTCGCTTCTAGTGAGGAGCGCCATTTTCTGTGCGACCCATTTCCAATTTTGTAACTGTCCACAACACGTAAATCTGTGCATGAGTGTGTCGATTAACCCACATTTAGAACATGAATCTGTATCACGGTTTAGCTTTTCGTTAGTTGCTAAGACGTCATTTACTAATTTGTACCACACTGAAGTAACATCTGTTGAATGTATTCGCAGGTTAAGATTTGACCAGACCGAATTCCATTTCACGGCTGAGAATTGTATTTCTATTTTATTTGCGGTTTCCGATTTTTTCCACTTTACCAGTATTTATCTTGAGTTAATGTGGGTTCTCTGTAACGTACCTTTTTGTAAATAGCTAAAATTCCTTTATGTATTTTAGTTTGTTATTCAGTTTGCCTAAATTAATCGAGGGTTGGATGCTCTCTGGCCGAACAGCTGCAAACAGTTTTGACGTGATGTTGTTTTCCTCATTATTGATCATGTACTAGGTTCTTTTTATATATAGTGCAGCGGCTTTTCTTTTGATGTTCGTCAGGTCTAATCCTCCCGTCAGTCTTCCTTTCGTTACACTCTCGATTTCACTTTAAAAATATTCCCTCTCCATACGAATCCGTTTGCAAGTTTCAAAATCCGTTTAGCTTGTAGTTTTGGCGGTGGAAGGACTTGTGCAATGTAATAAGCTTTTGAGAAGATATTGGTATTCACAAGTTTGACTCTTTGAATTAAATTCGCAGATCGCCATCCGAATTCTTTTAAGGCCCCTTGTATTTTGTTCGCAGTTTCTCGCCAGTTTGCAGCGACCATTTTCATGGGGCATTTGCACAGACTGACTCCTAAGGTCTCGTGAGTTTCTGCCAGTTTAGCCCACTGTACGTTTATTCCTTCAAACCCCCTGAGATTTAAGACTTTACTCTTTTGAACACTGATCTTTGCTCCTGAAGCTCCGCAGTACTTCACTATTTCTTGTTCTAAACGTCCGATTTCTTCTTCCTTTCGTATTACCACTCCGACGTCATCTGCGTACGCTCTAGTGGTGAAAGTTGTTCCAGAAAGTGATACATCTGTTAGTTGCGCATTGAGTCGTCTAAGTAAAGGTTCCAGAGACAGTACATACAAAAGCATTGCTAATGGACTCCCTTGTGGGACGCCCCTTTGAATGCGAGTCACTTTGTTGAGTTGACCATTGACAATGGATTTTGCCGGTATTCCGGTCATCATGTTATCAAGTAGCCTAACTGTCCTATTATTAAATCCTAGCTGTTTGAGTATACATTCCACATATTGGTGACTGACATGGTCAAATGCTTTACAGAAGTCTATGAATAGCAATGCACAATTGACATTTGTAACCGCAGCAATAGAAATGAGATCTATGTATTCTGATACAATAGACAGGATTGTTCTACCAGGGAAACACTCGGCCGGCCGCGGTGGCCGAGGGGACTGAGGTGCTCCAGTCACGGTCTGCACGGCCAATACGGTCGGGGGTTCGAATCCCCACTCGGGCATGGATATTTGTGCTGTCCTTAGTCTTAGCTAGTTCATAAGTAGTTTGTAAGCTGAAACACTCTTGCTGGGTTATTACTATTTTCCTTAGTAGCGGCATCATTCGCTCCTTGACTGCACGTGCTATTGTCTTGTAATCGTAGTTCATTAGCATAATTGGCCGGAAACTATTTTCTTGTGGCCCTTATTTTTTGGGATTAAAACAATTTTACCTTCTTTCATCTCTGAAGGTATATCTACCCCCTGAAAGATTTCATTTACGATTTCTGTTAAAATGGGGCCTAAGATATGCCAAAATTTCACATAAAACTCTTTTGGTGTACCATCAGGGCCAGCTGACTTATTTGGATGTGATGTTTTAACTAGGTCTAATAGTTCAACTTCTGTAAAGGCAGTAAACAGAGAATTGTTTTCGTGGGGAGTGATCTCTTCAGTTAAAGAGCTTAGAATTTCAGTTCGCAAAGTCTCGTCAATCTGCACCTCGGAGTAAAGTGCCGAAAAATGTTCTTGAATTTCGCGGACTGTTTCACTTTGGTTTATGAGTATCCTGCCATCTTCTGTTTTTAGTTCGTCAATGAAGGTTCGTCGCCGGTTAGACTGATGTTTGATTAAATGATACATTCACGCTGTTTCTACCTGTGTGAGAGATTTTTCTTTGGATTTGATTTTTAATACCTCGAGCTGTTGACGTGTGATACTTAATAATTTTGCTTTTATTCTTTTAATTTGTTCTTGGTGTGTGTCAGTTCCGGTAGCTTTCTCGTATAGTTCCCGCAAAACTGTGTAATAAAACTCAAGTGTTCTTTGTTGGTCCCTATGTTTTTGATAACTGTAAGTTTTCAAAGTTTGCCTTAATTTCATTTTTGCGCATTTAACCGACCATTCGGTTTTCGTCCTGTATCTGGTTATTGATTTTAAACATGTCGCCCACGTTTCCTTAATGATTTTTCTAAATCGTCATCTTGTAGATGTGCAACGTTTAAGGTCCACTGGCTACGGTATCGCTTAGTGGACTGCTTGGCTAGCTTGATTGTCACCAAAAGAGCACAGTGATCTGAACAAAACGTCAGAATGACCTCGGCGGCCAGCACTTGATGACAAATGCTCTCTGATGAACAGAATCTATCGATCTGGCTACATGTTGTAGCAGTGAAGAACGTAACCTTAACACAGGTGGGGAATTTTACTTCCCAGGCGCCCTTGTATCGCATGTTCTAAATTAATTCATGGAGTTCCTTAGAGTAATTAAAATTCGGTATTTGGTCTTTTTTGTTGACGACACAGTTAAAATTTCCGCCAGTTATTACATTGAGTGGTTTCTTCGCAGTATGTACACAATATCTTCTTTGAAGAATGTTTCTCTCTCGCTTTGTTAGAGTTTCCTAACGGGGCATATACATTAACAAGAGTGACATTATTTATTTTAAAACTAATTCCTCTTCCAGTTACGAGTTTATCTAAACTTTCAACCGATATTCCTTCACGCGTCAAGATTGCAGTTCCTGAACTTTCTTTCGCTACTATGTTGAGGAATGTTTGATGTTCAAATGTTCGTAAATCTATCGAAACAAACTGTGTGGTCATCAGTCCAGGAATGTTTGAAAGCCAGGTATATACAAGTCAGTAATACGCACTTCTTCTAAAAACACGATGACGGCTTCTGCCTCGTAAATGAATGTCTTTAGTACGGATTTTTTTTAAATTCTGACTTTATTCGGTTAATGTTTAGTGTGAGAATTTTATATGCTTGACTCATCGTATGAATGTTAGTTTAGTATAGTTTGAATTAATATGACACTATTTTGGAAATGATGGGAACCCAGCATGGCGAACCTCTTTATGAGTGTTCCTGTTAAAAAGTTTTGCATTTATTTAACCACACTAAGCAATTCTTTTGTTTTCGCCGATGATTTTTTTCTCACTATCTTGTTTTTCTTTATCCGATACTTTGGTGCTGCCTTCCTCTTGCCAGTCAGATAAGTTTTGATCTTGTATCCCCACATTACGCTTTGCCTGACCTCGACCGACGTTGACATTCAGCTGTGGTTTTAGGCGACGGCGTGTTGTGATTTGTGAGGCTACTGTTTTGTTGTCGGAGGCGTCTTGTGCACTTTCCTTTTCGGCAGAGGAGGAACTATGTGGGTTACTTAGGTCAGGAGTCTGCTACTGTCTGGTAAAGCAGCAGCATTGCATACCTCATTGATGGGATCTCCATCTTGTTGCGCACTCCCTTCCGAATTCGGAATGCATTTCTGCTGAAGTATCTCGTGCGTTTCCTGAGTCGAGTTTGGCGTAACTTCCTGTTCTAGTTCCATGTGGTCAGATTGAGCATTTTCCAACTGTGGAAGATTGTCATTCTTCTGTTCGAGTAATTCTATGACAATTTCTGTACTTGATCCCGGTACGGCTTCGTCAGTCGATTTCTGTTTTTGCACAGTATGCAACTGATCATATGTATCTTCATCTGAGGAGGCATCATCTGTGACCCGAGGACGCTTGTTGCTGAAAGCACTACGGTCATGAGTGAACGCGACGAGGTTTGCTTCTGTGAGTGATGTTATCATTTGATCATCATCTTCAGCAACTGGTACTGAAGCATCTACGGGATTAGTGGAGGTTCCTGACAGGTCTGTTTTGTTTGAAGCTAACATGTCACTGAATGTCAGTCTTTGTCGATGCTGTAAGCTTTTTTTTTTTTTTTTTTTTTTTTTTTTTTTTTTTTTTTTTTTTTAAAAGTACAACCATGCGACGCGGACAGTCTTGCCTCATATGACCGTTCTCGTTACATACAGGGTGTTTCACTAAGTGTGTGTGCCTGTGTAACTTATAAAATAATAGGTGACGGGAAATTTTAATGCGGTAGGTCAACACAAGAAATGTTACACTTTCTGCGGAGCTATGAACATAGTTTATTGTATCATTTTCCAAAGAGTTACAGCACAAAGATATAATTTTTAAATGGAACAATAGTTTTTTTTCTATCGTGCATTGGAATCATTGAAACCAGCTGCGTCCAAATCAATTTAAACTACATTTCTATCACTGTTAGTTTGGGAGCTACAACCCTTCAAAGTTTGAGAGGCAGATACCACACGCTGTATATAATACATGGCTGTGTTGCGGTGGGTGATGGATGTTATCGCGGCGGGAAGTTGATTTACATGAGATGTTCAAATGTGTGTCCCTGTTCCTCAATGCATAATGCAATGCGCCGTCGAAAGGATCTGCGGACGAGATGTAAGATTGCTGGTGTAACGGAGCGACATGCGTCCTCGATGCGCCGTTTTAGATCTGGGGATGTGGGATCAGTGAAATAAACATGATCCTTTAGATATCCCCTACAAAAAGAAATCTACTGATGTCAAATCGGGCGACCTTGCGGGCCAAGAATGAGGACCATGGCGCCCCAACCATCTTCCTGCAAACCTGTTGTTTAGTTCTTCCACAACAGCGCAGAATGGGTTGGGTGACCATTGTGCTGCATCCACATATGGACTCTCGTGTGTAGACACACATGTTCAAGGAGACCACCAAAACTGTCGGCTATAAAAGTTGGGAAGTAGTTTGGACCGAAGATTTCATCCCAAAGATTCCACACCACACGTTAATAGGCCATCTACGTTGACGGTCGACAGGTCGTACCCACCGAGGATTGTCTGCGGCCCAGTAGTGCATGTTATGGCGATTCACTGATCCACAATTTGTGAACGTGGACTCATCAGAGAACATAACACTTTATAAAGACTCCAGCGTGAAATTACGCATGGCCCACTCACAGAATGTCACTCTTGCACGGAAATCGTTCCCATGCAGCTCCTGAGTCAGTGACAGGCGGTACAGATGAAACCTGTGGCCGTGTACTATATGCCACACAGATGTAAGACTGACACCAGCGACTGCAGCAACGGCTCGTAAGCTGACATGAGGATCGTGGTGTAGTGCAGCTAAAACAAAGACCTCCATCTCCTCACTTCTTGCAGGTCTTCGTCTGTTACTGCGGAGCATTACCAAGCTGCATGTTTCCCGAAGTCATTGTTCGGCACGTAAGAGTGTAATGGCTGCCGGGGCTCTTCGCCTAGGATATCTCTCGGCATACGCCGTGGCTGCTTCAGTGACATCGTTTCGGCACTCGCCGAGCATCAGCAACATGTCAACGTACTCGTTGTTCGTGTATGCCATCGTCATCCGATGTCAGTAACTGTGCTATATTGAGCCCCGGTTGTTTGTGTGGCTCCAACTATCGGGTATACGGCCTTGTACGGCGACAGTCGGGAGTCTAACAGCGCATCGAGGAAGCTTCTCGCTCCGTGACACCGGCAACGTTACAACTCGGCCGCACCACATTTAGAAGGCGCATTGCGTTATGTACAGCGTGTGGTATCTGCCCCTGAAACTTTGAAGGGCTGTAGCTCCCAAACTAACAGTGATAGGCTGTGCTTTGCTGTAACTCTTTGGTAACTGATACAATACAGAAAGTGTAACATTTCTTATGTTGACCTACCGCATTAAAATTTCCCGTCACCTATTATTTTATAAGTTACACGGGCAAACACATTTAGTGAAACACCCTGTATATGGAAGGCGAGAGTCTGACCTGTGTACGTGACTGGTCCCTTATACCCGCAAATCGTGATGTGAAACGGAATGTTGATTTTTACATGCATCTCCACGGATAGCATCCCAATAAAACATTGAAGTCTATGCTGACTCGACTACATTTCATTCCTGATACTCCAGATTTCACCGTATTTAGATAAAACTTCTCTGATGTAACAATTTTCTACTTCGGGCGGTAGATTAAATACTCTTACGTTCTTGTATTCTAGATCCGCCATTGAAACTGAAACGATTCTTACAGTTCCGTTACGATGTAAAAACTGGATTTTACCTCCGAATTTCAGGAGCAGTCATTTCATCACTACCGGGTTGTGCAGCTTTACAAAAAAGCAGTACTACTACTACATTCACAGTGACCAGACTGCCTTAAAAACATCTCCCACAACTTTCTGGTTGAAGGCAGGTGCCAGTCTCATGGGTGAATAGCAACCGCGGCGGAGCGGCCGAGCACATTGAGGCGCTATGCTACGATGCGCGAGGTCGTTTCCCGTCGGGGTTTCGAATCCCCCTCTGGCATGGATGTTTGTGTCGTCTTTAGTATAAGCTAGTGCATAAGTAGTTTGTAAGTTTAGGGACTTTTGGCCCCGCAGTTAAGTCCCATAAGCTTTACAAACTTTTTTTTTTTTTTAAGAATGGCACTTGATGCCAATTCTGACGAGTCCATTGAGCATCCTGTTGGGCCCATCTGTATCGCGTTGCATGGTTCTAGGTGTCAGGAGCGAAGTTTCATGTAACACAGCTTATTACCTACAGTTTGAGTTGAAACACGACGTTCTGTGGCTGCACGCGATTCATTATTCAGCATGGTGGCGTTCGTCTCAGGGTTCGTGCGAGCCGAAATCCGTTTAAGTAGGACAGAACTGTAATCAACACAGACAGTGAACTTCCTTCCTGGCGCTATGACTGGAAATGGTCGGCCATCTTACCCACTCCGCGGCATTGGCACTGCTCATGTTCTGTTATTTACCGTCTCTAATGACCCAGCTGTCGACGGGTCGTTAAACTCTAAACTTCCTTCCTTCTGTTATTTATTCTTTGTGCGGGTTGAGCGAGATGTACCGAAACATCTGTGTTCGGATGTACACATTCACCGTCAGTGTTCAGGAGACCTTGAACTACGGCAAATAAACACTTTTTGATTTGAGTAGAATCGGTAAATATAATACAATCTAGTGTATTACACAAATAAAGAGACATTTGACAAAGCAATATAAAGCTATGTCCTTGTACATGTGTGAAGTGTAGTCACGTTGAAAGAAAATCAATGTCGACCACACAGAACGACGAAAAGCTAAAAATGAAAATAATTACAATCAAATGAAAATATACCAGTAGCCTTCTGTTGATGATGTCGTGATGTTATTTCAAGTTCTGCTACGTAGTTTCATGAAATTTTGTAGTGTGAACGAGGTTTAAAAGCAAAATTCCTCTTGTTCGTAAAGAAATATCTAGACAAAGCTGAAGGAACGAGTACTTCGTTCAGTTTGTGTTTCCACTGAATGAGTTTATTAATAATCGCAGTTGATAACCTGAAATCTGTGCATGCAGCACCTACTATCCATTTTAAAGCTTCAAGTGAGGTTAACTGACAGACAATTTGTTTTCGGAGGACCTACTGATATCAGCTGAGGTACAAACACGATATATGACGTGTCAGTGTCGTTCGCTGTCCTTTCTCCGAATTCGTTCGTCGCGGGCATTTTGTGGAAACAACGCTTTATTTGCTCCAGCGTCATCAAAGCGCTATCACTGGCAGACGCGAAACTCTAGTGAAAAATTGCATCTGAATCGATACCAGTGCTCCATACGGCCAGTAGGGAGTAACAGAGGTGGCATGATACAAACCGAGTAGTTGTTTTTAATGTTGTTTCTTTCATATTTCCTCGTCACTGAAACTTGCTGTGAACTTCCTATACATGAAATATGAAAACATCACGAAAGTAATATCCCTGCTTCTGTTAATGGCAGTCTATAACAACAAATTGTCAGTGCACTGTAATTCATACAGTTCACAATACCTGAATCGTAATCGTGTAGTCCAAAAACTTTTTGAAAGCAGAAATGAATCGGAACCTGATGCGATCAAGTATAGAGGAACTGATCGTGATTATGTTCACGTGCGCGGTGCATACTTACATGTTGCATGAGTTTTGTTTTAGCGGATTTCGGACATTATAATACTTTCAGAATTATACACGACGTTACATTGTAACAGACTAGATTCTACATCGCTTTATAAACCCTCTTTTCACTTTGTCCTTTCTTCTGTGCCTTTCGTATACCTATCATAATTTCTTTAGCTACTTGACAGGTATCAAACAGAATATCTTCAAGAATGTGATGTGTTATAATAGAAACGGTTTGCATATGGCCGTATTATTTATTCGTAGCTATGTATTCACTTTATCAAACTAGTGGGTAACCGCTAAAATATGTTGATATATAGGCTTATAATTTTTCTGAAACTGAGGTACGAAATTAAGCAAGTTGTACTGAAATGTCTAACTGCTATTGTAAGCATTCAGATATTTTTATACAGCAGTAATATTATGAAACAGTGGGCAAGTAATTGTGATTCTGATTAAGAGCAAAAGTTTGGACGTGAATGAATTGTTAAAGATTTACTTCTAAGCTTGAAAAAACTAGTCACCGTAAATGAACACTTGTTATTCGTAACATTATTCTCTTACTTCTGAGCATCCTTTGCAAATGAGATATTTCCGAATTACATTTGTGATAGTTTTTACAATTTATAGCACCGCAAAAGCTGTTAAATACGGAGTATTTTGAATGTGGTGCTTCACTCCAAATAAACATTCATCACTCAGTCGTTTAGCGGTATGTTTTTACGACCCAGCCGCTTGGCAGCGCTGCAGTCGCGAAGTTGCTGAAATTCACTGGGAGTTTCGTGACCAACGAGCTTGAACTTCATAGACTGGCGAAGACACGAGTAACAGCGCTCTTTGCGGCAACCTGTGTAAACTCGGCCGCCATATTTTTGGTGGTCAGTACAGTGGAGAGGAGTCTGTCTGTTGTATGTTCTTGCTGAGCTTGAAGTGTTGCAGTTGTATTTCGTCTATATTGTCTGTGCCATTTTTGATGCTGAAATACGCCTAAAGTGTGTTACCATTTAAAGACACAAATCAAAGTGATTAAATGACAAGTAATTCTTGTAGAAACACCAAATGTTTTGCCGTGTTTGATCTCAGTGTTTCTATAATCCAACAAAATTCCTGATTAACGGCACTTAGCTGCTCTAAGAGTGGAGCTTCAGGTGACCTATTCTGCAATTCCGTTGAAGTATACGCTATAAAAAATGCTCAGATTTCTACCTAGTATTCGTGTGTTTTTGAGATATTTCTTCTTTAGTGACTCCTGTGGTTAATGAAAACATACATTTGAGTCTCTACACTTTCTTTAAACATATTTTGATTTGTTGTTGATAGTAGTAGTTCGAGCTAGGTTTTTACGTAACCAGTGAATAGTGTGCAAGCAAAACTGACAGCCAGAATTTTTTCACTTGTAGATATCTATGTTCTTTGCAACAAATATGTACTAATTTGAGCATGGCAACACCGAAAGTTATTAATGACACATTATTACGGTATGGAATGCTTTTGTAGCAGCTGAACCAGGCTCATTTTTATTGCAGTATTGTGTTATCACTTTCGTCTTTGTACTGAAATTTTTCGTACCAAACGTTACTTGTTTCAGCATGGCAACAATAAAAATTATTAACGATACCTTATTTCAACGTGGAATGCTTTTGTGGCAGATGATCTGGGCGCATTTTTATCTGCATTACTTTGTGGTCACTTTCGCCTTTGTACTCAAATTTGGTCCACCAAAGTTACAACCAAATCCTTTGACAGCAAATTTACATGTTTGTAGAATTAATACGTTTAGTAAACAAAAGATAAATGTATAGTAGAATTTATGAAAGCATTTTTATAACATAGTAACAACAGATGCAAACCTTGGTCATGATTGTTCATGTTCACTGTATTTTTCACAGCTCGTTTGCACCATATACTTGCATTAAAATTAACGTAAATATTTTCACAGCGGCACTTTCGTAGTTATTACAAACCTCAGCTAATCGTTATACTTCGAACTGGAATTGTATTACTGACATGTTCGTGATATTTCATTATCGTATTTTTAGAAAATATACTACCAGGCCGTCAATTAACAGCTTCGATATAGCCTGACGGAAGTTTATACACATCCGCATTCAATAGTCAGCGTAAAAAGGTAAAATTCTCGAGTGGGTGTTGCATACCAGCTGTCAGGTGATACCCCAAAAAACATGACGGAGGCCAGTTCAATTTGCCTCAAACATGGCTGGCCTATCGCCACTCTATGAAATTCAAGCTCGTTGTTCGTGACCATTGATCTCTATACTAACTGGATGTAGAACTTCGCCTCAGCTTACCAGCCTTAGATGTACGTATTTCATTGTTTACCAAATTTAAGCCGCGGTGGAGTAGCCGAGCGGTCTAAAGAATCTCGCTGCGGAGCGCGTGGTTGCTCGCCGTGGAGGTTCGAGTCCTCCCTGGGGCATGGGTGTGTGTGTTTGTCTGCAGGTTAGTTTACCTAGGTTTAAGTAGTTTGTAAGCTACGGACTGATGACCACGCAGTTTGGTCCGATAGATTTACAAACATTTGAACACTTGAACCAAATTTAAATATGGCTGCAATGAAGTATTACAAGAAAACGAGAAGAAAATACGTTTCGATTACGCTTCCAGATTAGTCTATTACATCGTGCATTGACGTAAATTTCAAATCAAGATGTAAGGAAGCAATTCTTTGTCACGTAATAACTATTGGAAATCCGTATGCCAAATTTAAACATGGCGGATAGCTGAATGCGCAGGCACGCATTAGTTCTATGCTCAGACACCAGAGTTATACATCCAGTTTGTATAGAGATCACTGTTCGTGACTTATGTTAGACTCTGGCGCTATAGTTCACAGACCAAAGGTAATAGACTGCGCAAGTCCCTTGGACCGGTAAATCCCTACGTTTGAAACCAAGGAGTTTGAAACTAACATTAACATTCTGTCCCGAATCACATGACATTTATGAGCAACTGTTTTCCTCATTTATACTTGAAATCAAATATTTATTTCGACAGCAAAAACTAAGTCTGGTGTACCTATTACTCATGTAGTAGTAAAGGTAAAGTGAGTTCTGAAAAATTACTGATATTATGAGATGCGATGTTTATCATTTTTTATATATACCTACATAACACGCGTTGACAGTTTTTTGTAGAAGATACAGAATTATGGATTCTCAGTATTTTTCTTGTAGTGTGAATCGTTAATATATTTTTTTTTACCGATGAATTTTATTATCGACAAGAGGACTATCCCAGCTGGTCTTCTGTCAGCAAGTTAGCCAGTTCTGAAGCAGATTAGGTTTTAATAGCGTTTTATACAGCTAAAGATTAAGAGATTATACATTATACGCATAAAACTTGATCTAACTAGAGTGTAATGGTAATGTTTCCCTATCATATTATTTTAATGTAAATAGCCAGTATTGTGATCACGTGTTTACTGTGTAAAAATCGGCCATTATGGATACAACACATTTCGGTTGTTATACAAGTGTAAGAAAACGGATGCTGCTTTGCAAACTCATAGTACGTTTCCTACTCGTGTGAAAGCTGCAAACTAAATGACTCAGTACAGCAAAAAGTAGTAATAGCTTAAGAACTGCAGTTATGATGCTCATAAAAAGAACTATCTACACGTTTCACCCAAGCTCATGTAAGAACTGTAACATCGAGTTACTATTAGGAATTGTGGAGAAGTAATGTTAACTGTACCACAAAAGGTGTAATAAGAAAAGCAACAAATGTCACCTCCTTTTATCATTGCTCGAAAACGGCTTCCTGCTCCCAGTCACGGGATTTACATGTTAGTTTCAGTATAATTACGTCATGAATCTTTGGTCTATGATGTGGATCAAACTGTAGTTTTCCCAAGCTCGTTGAGTTTCCCGCTACAGGTATGCGGGCAAGATGGCGGTCAGTTATTAGTCTGGCGAGAGAGTATTTGTACAAAGGTCCCACAATTCCGTAAGCTGCCAACTGCAAACAGCGGGCAATTTGAAGAGCGCCTGGGCGGCCATGATGGGGGCAAACTGCCGCGCGAACTTTAAATGTGCCTAAGACTCTTGATTAACATTTGTATTCATTCGTGTTAAGTCACGAAAACTATGTTTTATATAAATATTTGACTACAAAACAGCTTCAGACTCTTTGAATATACAGCAACTATCTGTTTTACGAGGGCTGCTGTTTTTTTTTTAATAAGGGCCTTTTTTATTTAAAAAAAAGATACAAATACTTTTGTAAAAATCTTTTATTTTCTGATTGTAAACACTTTTACCTATTTTTCTACATAGTTGCCTTGTTTATTTAAGCACTTGTCATACCGTACAACTAAGTTTTTAATTCCCTCCTCAAAGAATTCGGTCGCCTGCTCCGACAGCCAAAAAAATCAATCAAATCCCGAGTCTTTTGAGAGGTGTGAGGCCTAGCTTTGTCGTGCAGGAGCAAAACCCTTTTTGTCAGCATGTCGCGCCTTTTGTTTTAATTGCTCTGCGGAGCTTCTTTAGAGTTGATTAGTAAGCATCTGAGTTGATTATCGTTCCTCGTGACAAAGTCCACTAGCAAAACACCGCGCCGGTCCCAGAACACATTTGCCATAATCTTGCGCTTTGACAGCGTCTGTTTGGCTTTGACCTTGACGTATGAAGTTGTGTTTCGCCATTCCATCGATTGACGCTTGCTTTCGGGAGTGATATGGGATACCCCTGTTTCATCTCCAGTGAAGTGGCAAATCTCTTTCCTTTGTGTTCCTCTGTGAGGAGTCTGGGTACTCACCGAGAACACAGTTTCTTAAAGTTTAGGTTTTCAGACACAATTTTGTACAAAACCGATCTTGAAACTTGTGGAAATTCCAAAGAAAGAGTGGAAAATGTGAATCTTCTGTCCTCACGAATCTTTGTTTCGACTGCAGCCACCAAATCATCAGTGATCACAGAGGGCCGGCCTGAGCGTGCTTCGTTATGGACGTTTTGACGGCCATTTTTAAACACTCTAACCAATTGACGCCCTTTACCTTCACTCATTGGATTCAAGACATAAACTTCTGTTAACTGACGATGAATTTCTGCAGCTGATAGGCTTCTCGCGGTCAAAGAACCTATCACTGACCGTATCTCAAACGCGGCGGGCGATTCAATAATCAAACGTTATAAAGTAGCACAGCGATGCGTACACGTCAGTTACAGAGCTGCAACTGGCATCAGTGTGAACGGGAAGGATGCCGGCAAGTGGCGCGGTGGCTTGTTGCGGCGTCCGCGCGATCTACGGGACTATACGCGCGAACGGCCCTTACTGAAAAAACAACCCTCGTATGTGAATTACACATATGGTGAAGAAATCAGCCAACAGCTTTTCTCTTCCTAATTAAACCAAATTATAACATTATTTTCTTAGTGTTCTAAGTGCAGCATATCAATAGAATTTATCGTCGGACACGGTTTTCTGCACTTTCTCAGTATATTCTACGATTGTGAAACTTTTGTACAAACATTAATTTCGTAAAAGTTTCATAACACTTTACGTCTTTGAGTGTCTGCTGCATTCTTCAATAATTAAATAGTTTATACAATCAAAAAAGAAACAGAGCTGCCTGAAACGCTAATGTTAAAAATCGACTGTGCAAATGAAGTATCCCATCAGATACATAATAGTAAAATAGTTACTTACCTTGCGAATATAGCAACCAGCCACTACCAAATTATTTTAAGAACACGAAGTATGCCATAAATTTTTCTTCACTAAGTGCACGTAACATTAGCATTAGGGTGTCTAGCACGAATATTAGCGTTTTTAATGCTGTAAGCCAAATACTTTACAGTTGTATGAATTGCTCAAAAGTCGGCAACTGTCATCATAGGGCAATGTGACATTCATATATGGAACTATACGCAGTTCTGCAACCCATTTTCAGTTCTTATACCTATATGTAAAGCAGATGACCTTTAAATTCTGTGTTATGAGTTGCTAACATTAATTTCATATTTAAAAAAAAATCGAGCTGCAGTGATGTAACTGATCTCGTGCCTCCAATAGTCATTTTACATATCATAAAATGATACTTTTTGAACTTCCTGTCCACCAGTACTGCCTAAAGTAGCTCGTTTCTAAGAGCTGCCAACATTGTAAAAGCATGTTATTTATTTCATTCAAAATCCGATATTGTCCGCCGCGGTGGAGTAGCCGAGCGGTCTGTCTCGCTGCGGAGCGCGCGGTTGCTCGCCGTCAGAGGTTCGAGTCCTCCCTGGGGCATGGGTGTGTGCGTGTTGTCCTTAGGTTAGTTTACCTGAGTTTAAGTAGTTTGTAAGCTACGGACTGATGACCACGCAGTTTGGTCCGATAGATTGACAAACATTTGAATCGATATTGTCTTGACTGACAGCCTGTTAAGCAAGAGTAACTTATCTTTGGACACAAGTAGCAGGGCTACTTGTATTCCTGAAAAATATAAAAAGGAAGATAGCGGTGGTTCTTTTTGTTCCTTTCTTAAGCCGATTTGTGCAGTTAAACGATGAGCAGCTCTTCACCATCGTCCTTCAGTACACCGCAATGGTCAAACAGTAAAGACGTGACTATGAACTGGGTATATAAACCGCAGTAGCTATATAATACAAGATTTATCTCCTTACCAAAAACATCTCGTTCTTAATAAGTTGAATTGTAAATTACAGTCAATAAATGCCATATTAGTGGTGACTCTTGATACTGGTCGTAATACGAAACAGAGATACTCCAGCAATGTGCTTCTTGTAGCGCAGTGGATAAACGTATCATGGGGAGGAGCTGATCAGCGTGGGCGGTGGGTCGGTCCCGACCATAACTTTTTTTAACCTTGACTTCTGAAACTTTCCTCCACTGTTATTAATTAAAAGGAATTTACTATTTCGCGATATTTACGTACACAAGCGCTTTCTCTAAAAAGTGCGTTTGTTCTCTTTATTGAAAATGCTGTGAAATATGGACCAACGAATTGTAAACATTGTCTCGTGAACTACCTGCACATAAACGGAAGGCACACCGTCATAATGTTGTAAATGTCATGCTGATTCAAATAGTCTTATAAATAGATTATGTACTATAGTTCCGTGGTAACTGTCGTTTCTTAATGAGACTGAAGTGCCTTATTCATTTTTTGCAACAGCTGTTATACACGTTCTTCCGTTCTATATGCAATATATATATAATTGTGCTAATACTGTAGCCTATTTCACGAAACTGAAGAACTCTGCCTATATTTTGTAGTCAATGTATGAAACCATTTGTATCAGCATGCCATTTGCAACATTCACTACAATAGTGTGTCCGCACTTTATATGCAGGTAGTTCAGGAGACAATGTTTACAATTAATTTGTCTATATTTCACGGCATGTTCACTAAATAGAACAAACGCACTTAAAAAAGCGGTTGTGCTTGTAAATATGTCGAAATATCGCAGTACGTAAATTCTAGATACAATGCTTACAATTCTTTATACTATATTTTACGGCTAGTTCACTAAATAAGACAATTGCACTTTTAACACAAAGCGCTTGTACACGTAAATATGTTGGAATATCGCAACACGTTAATTATATCTAATAAATGTGTCAGAAACCTTTTGGAAGTCAAGGTGAAAAATAAAGATATTTTCGGAAGCGAGAAACGAACCACCGCCCCCCCGCCTCCCCCCCCCCCCTCCACACACGTTCTTCATCTTCACGCTTTTATTCAGTGCTCTACATGAAGCACTTGTCTCAAGAGTGTGTTTCTCTTCACCAACAACTTCACGGTTTACCCGTCAATATGGCATTTCTTGACTCTAGCTTACAATTAATCGTACTAAGAACGACGTGTCTTTGATACCTCTTCGGTCTTCCGTTACTTTGAAATGGCACCCCGTGAGCTACAAGGACAATATCTTGAAATACACAGGTAAGATGGCGTCTAGGCAGGACACAGCTCGCACCCGAACCAACCTCGGGATGTTTGACGGGAGCGGCCGGCGAACTCCCTTTGACGTCATTTGCTTGGCTCGTTCGGGTGCAGATAGACTGTCCCGTAGCCTGGCGACATTGCGCGGCTGTAAAGAGACTGTAAACCGCGGACTGGCGGCACCCGCCATTGTCTGCCCCGTCCTTCGCTGGCTTCCGCTGTAAGTGGGAACCGCACCGCCCAGTGGCGGCGCTAGGCGTCGGCGACGTCGGCCACCGCCGACGGCCTCGCGCCTGTGGGGGCCTCGCAAAACATTGTTAAACTTTTAGCATTTTTTCCTTCTTTTTTATATCTGGTGTTTAACGGCGCTTTCCAACTGATAGGTTATATAGCGACGACCTACATCTAATTTACACTAGCTTAACCAATGGACGAACACAACATTCGTACCCAGGGGTTGGATTCGACCCCCGACGAGAGGGACCTCGCTCACCGTGGAAGGAGGAAGCTTAGGGTTTAACGTCCCGTCGACAGCTTGGTCATTAGAGACGGAGCTTACCCTCTGAGTTGGATAAGGATGAGGAAGGAAATCGGCTGAGCCCTTTGAAAGGAACTATACCGGTATTTGAAGTGATTTAGGGAAATCACGGAAAAACTAAATCGGGATGGTCGGAGGTGGATTTGAACCACCATCCTCCCGAATGCGAGTCCAGTGCGTTACCACTGCGCCACCTCGCTCGGTTCGCTCACCGTGATATGACGCCTTAGTGCGCTCGGCCATTCGCGGTCGGCAGCTATTTAGTTATCCGTATTTATTTCCGTATGAGTGCAGCAGTGATGCAATTTTTAGTTAAATACTTGTAAAACAATTTCTTCAGTACATTTTAGAAAACGATTTGGAAGATGTATATCCAAATGTTTATATAACAATCAGAATCATGCTCAGTTCCAGTCGGTACAGCTTCGGCCTAGAGAAGCTTCACAAAGTTAAGATTGATTAAGACTAACTTGAAAAGCACAATGAGCCAAGAAAGACTATCTGCGTTGTCAGTACTATCAACTGAAGCCGAAATAGCGGCTAGTATAAAAATGTGATCGTAAAAAAATAATGTGAGACGAAAAGCTGAAACGTTTCCTAATTTGTGTTTGTTTATTGTAATTTTTGTCGTTGCAATAATACTTGTATATTATGCTAATAGAATTTTAGTATAATAATTATAGATGTATAATTCAGCTCATTTAACATTTTCTTCATTAATTCATAAATAAAAAAAAGACGAGTTTGCCGACCCGGTTTTCGTCTAGCGGCGCCACTGGCACCGCCACTTTACTGGCCTCACTGTGAGCCAAGACTTTCCGTACAGTCACTTTGACCATGGTAAAAGCTACACACATAATACAGGATGAGAGTGGGTCTTAAAATGGTAGTGTTGGAATCAAAAGTTAGCACCAGTAACCAAACATACTCCTATGTTTTAGGGGAAATATAGCCGGCCGCGGTGGCCGAGGGGACTGAGGCGCTCCAGTCACGGTCTGCACGGCCACTGCGGTCGGGGGTTCGAATCCCCCCTCGGGTATGGATATCTGTGCCGTCCTTAGTCTTAGGTAGTTAATAAGTAGTTTGTAAGCTTAGGGACTGATGACCCCGTAGTTAAGTCCCATAAGTTCTACAAACATTTGAACATTTTTGGGTAATATACATGTACGAGGTAGGTAGGGTTGGCATACGTCGCGGATTTCGCGGACATTCAGCGAAATGTCTGCGAAAATAGTGTGTGGCTGCATTTTTTTTTCTTTTTAATAATTTTTTATTTCAGTTTTGGAGCCGCTTTCCGATCAACAAATTCACTATTCCTTGCTGTTTGGACGTTAGCCGTTGGAAACTGCTGATATTATGGTACAGTTCGGAATCTCTCGGCTGTTTCGTACAGTGACAGCAGATCTGTGCAATAATAGATTGTCTCTGGATGTTGCAGTTTTCTGCTGTTGCTTAACAAAGTCTTTGCTGTACGTATCTTACGTTATTTCGCTTTATGTATGCTAAATATACAGCTTCCGGTATTTTGAGTGTTATCTTGGAGTCGTATTTGAGATCGAATTGTGAAGTAAAAATGCGAAACGAAAAGTACACTTCCGAGACACATATATGGATAACTTTCCATGCATTAAACGGGAAGAATGAACATGAGGCTTTTTCTAAAGTGTGTATGTATGTGTGTGTATGTGTGTGTATGTAAGTACCATCCACAGTAATAGTGCGCAATGTACTCGTGCTGTTTCTCAACATCTTAGTATGTCAACGCTCAGGTACGAAAAATTTACCGTACTTCATGTTAGAAAGCTGATCCCACAATTGGTACTTTAAATGTCTAGAATTTTCATATGACCGAACTTGAGGAACCACGTCTTCCGAAAATCGTTTTTCAGGCTGTACTTAGCAGTTTCATCGTGTTAGAATTTTTTTTCTCTCTCAAGGTGATCAGAGAATGAAAGAACTGTTAAATGCGCATGTTTTGAGGCATATTTGTAGTGTTACTTGTCGAGAAATAGACCGATTAGATACAGCAACTTTACCAAGTAATGGGCTCTTCAGTGTGACTTGATGTCCTTGATTTTGGATCCTGGATTATGGCAACCCTAATGGTAGAACAAGTAACTCATTAAATAAAATACTATATGAAACAATTTGGATCGCTTACATAGATTTTTATTCATTAGGTTTGGAGCCAATACGGATTATCTTCGAACCAAACTCCAGTGATGACGCGTGCAGACGATGGTACTGAGCCGGAACTGCCGATGATAGTCCAAGCATTAGGAAAACAATACTTTTTCTTAGCTAAAAAACTATAGCTCCTATTGAAATTGTATGACTTCAAACGATCTATCGATTGCTTTTTTTATTAACACCTATTTTTTGCGAGGTTACGAGATATTAAAAATAAAAGTAAAAAAAAACAATTAAAATCCGGATTCTCTATTACTCGGTAACGCTCGCGTTCTCAAACGTGCCATTTGCTGCAAATATTGGCCACGGTAAGCCAAGAAAGTAATTGACTGAAAATTAAAAAAAAAAAATTATTTAAAATACATCGGTTTTTGTTGCTGAAAAAAGGCCTTTTCGAAAACTGACTACATCTTCACAGGGGATCCACCTACGAAAACAGTTTTTGGCTTATTTTCTTCAAGAAGATTTGAACAACATATTAAAGATTTTTTAACATTTTGTTCAATTGTAGGCACCTAAAAATGACTTCGAAGTTTTTCCTGTTTATTGGGCGCGTTCTTTTCTTCAAAACATCGATGTATCGCGAAAAAATGTTTTTTAGTACTCTTGGCTTATGGTCAAAATACAGTTGCAGCAAATGAATTTCGAATTGTGAACATTAAAGAGTAATAGAAAATCCGGTTTTTGAGGGTTTTTAACGGTTTATTCAGTATAGCTGGAAACTTAGTAAAGAAATCGACTTATAAAATAGTAACATAGATTGTTTTCAGCTCTATATCTTCGTAATTTAATTTTTTCGATCACAGCAATATTTTTTAATGATGGAAAACTCTATTCAAAATGAGTGAAGTTTTCGCCGTTTTTCCTATTTAGGATCGACTTTCCTGAAACAAACTTTGTTTTTTATTTTTATTTTTATTACTAATTTTTTTGTTTGCAGGCGATTGTTGCAAAGTTATCATTTGGCAAATTTAATAGTATAATCCTTGGACTATAACGCCAGCTGAGGTCCTTATTAAAATATGTACTCATTCTCCTGAACGAATCCTCGAAATTTATAATCGGAATTTCCGAAAATCGTCTATACTTAAAAAATAAACAGGCCATTTCCTTCGTTCATCAGTTTGTGGTTTAAAAACTTCTAATAAATCGATCAAGAAATTTCGATATTTCCGGTAAAAGCGTTTCCATCTTTGTATATTACGCCTGCATGTCTTTATATAACCGTCAAACGTATTTCTTTGTTATCAATACATGTGAAGCATACTGTCATAAAAACGTACTGACTAACATTAAAAAAGTTTTTTGTGAGGGAGAGGCAATTTTGCGTCTCATACGGGTGGTAGTTTGGCTTCCGCCAGCCCTGCAAGTTCCGAAGTCAAATATTGAACATGTGTTTGTGAGTATGTAATTACCACATCGTATCATTGTTTCTCTAACAACACTTTCTTCAAGGAAGTCTATTTCTGCATGTCAGTTTGATCAAATACTCGATATCTAAGCCCTTGGACTGCCGAATCAATGATTTCAGAATATTCTTACTTCAAAAATTCTTCACCCGACAGAAATTTTTGTGGATCCATGCCCTCAAACAGTTGGGCCGTTGATGGAAGTCCTAATTTCATTAGAAATTGCAGTTGTTCTAAGCCAAGCTTGGATATCTTAACATTACAGTCCTGAGATTTTCAAGGTCCTCAATTGTTATAATTTTAACTTATGAATGAAGTCCTGAGACTCTTTTCTCCTTGGAAACTGCCTTTGCGACTGTTTCAAGCTCAAGATGAAAGCTTCCAGCATTAGTTCTGTGTCCTTGAAAAAGTGCACGACTTAATCTGTTCCTTATTGGGTTGGCCTGCTTGGAGTTTTAAAATGGCAATTTTATACAGATGTACTGTATATCTAATAATAAAAGTTGATTAGTTAACAAGCAACTACCGTCCAACATTGGGGATGAAACAGGGTTTCCTGCGACACTTTAGGAACCATATTTTATTCCACCATTCTTTGAGAATGAGTGCACTTAGAGAATTGTAACAAACTTTACACTCTGTACAAAATCTTCAAGAAAATTTTTCTCAAAATCTTAAACATGGCTGCATACAGCAACGGTAATTCACAGCCGTAAAGTAACAGCCAACCAGTTGCAAATTAAAGTTTAATAAACTTTACTGCAGTTTAAATTGATATAAATTAATCTTCTACAGAAGATACATGGACCTATAGAGACTAAGAAAGTAACAAACTATGTACAACCGTATTAAAACCAAGGATTGTTTACGTATAAAATTACAACAAAGTTTAGTTTACAGGAAACAAGTACTTACACTATTACTGTGGAAAAGTTACACGCATCAATCTTTGTACACATAATGTAGCCCTTTAGACAAAGGCACGTCAGACATATAAAATGATAACATATGTTGTGTAAAACAGATTGTGCGGCATGCTAACCGCCGACTGACCGTTTGAGCAAGACGTGGACGCCAGGTAAACATGACACGTGGTGCATGCGTCTAGTGACGATTCTACAGCGTCAGTAGTCAATACATGTTAATAACAAATTATAAATTAGGAAACCTACAGAAGCTTAAAATGAAATAAAATAGAATTTTTAGGAAATGACACCGCAGAGGATACCGTTGACTGTTATAATTTTTTGATAATATTGGTTTAAAGCCTTCTGCACGCGAGATGGAGCTGATCATTTAATATGTTACCATCTCTAGATTGTAACGGTTTAAAAATCTCCAACTCCTCCCAAAGTTCGAGCTTTCGGCCCTTGTCTTCTCTACGTTAAACCAAACTGTCTTCTAGCTTTTTCGGCGTATGGTTAGCAATAAGGTGTTCAGCAAATGTGGAGTTACGTATATTTTCTCCATTCTTTCCTAATAGATGTTCTCTATATCTTACTTTAACTGCCCTGCCTGATTGGCCAATATAATAACAGGGACAGTCGTTACAGATTAGTTTATAAACGCCGGAATTAGATAACTTATCTTCAGTGTTTCGCGCAGTACGTAGGTGTTTCTTCAAACTGTTATTTGTAGAAAATGAGACACTGCAGTTGAAATTCTTTATTAGAATACGTTTGATCCTATACTAAATGTTGCCTAAGAACTGAATGGTGTTTTGAATGGTATATATAGACCAAACTTACGATGTCTGAAGGAACTGAGATACCAACAGCCGTATGTATAATAAAATATTTATTGTATCACAACCAGTTTCGGCATTCCACTATGCCATGTTCAGGTCCCTACATCGGAGCATAATACCCATATGTAGGGATGCTAAAACAGGATTCGTTGACTTCTGTCTCTTAGTGGGAAACAACAACAACAACAACAACAACAACAACAACAACAACAACAACTTGGATTCGTGGACTTGACAACTGTCATGTTGTTGTTTCCCACTAAGAGACAGAAGTCTACGAATCCAGTTTTAGTATTCCTTCTTATGGATATCATGCTTCGTTGTAGGAACCTGAAGATGGCATAGTGGAATGCCGAAACTGGTTGTGAGACAATAAATATTTTATTATACATACGGCTGTTGGTACCTCAGTTCCTTCAGACTCTTGACCAGCCGCTGTCCCTGTTTCCATCACCAATGATGGATTCAACAAGACGTAAACTTACGATGTGTTTGCTGTAGATTATAAGATCTGTATGGGGATCAACTGTTATGAAGAGCACTGCAACGTCGATGTGATTACCTAAAATGTGTAACAGTTTGTATCTCCAACAGTTGTCGCAAACACAGCTTTTCGTGTAGAACGTTTAGGTTTTAAAGGACTATGGATCTAGAGAAAATACCGGAAGACAGGTTACGTGGCCAGTGCTTCGACTGATTGAGTATCTGTTAGTTGGTCAGACATTGATGTAGTTCTGCGCTGTTCTAGTCTACAGTTAAAGAAGCGTTCGTTGAAATCGACGTTGTGCGATACGTTGGAGTATGGACTGGTGTTTGACTTTACATCACAATTTAGCGCTCATCCAACTGGTTGTGCGTATGGGTTTGTGAATAGAATAGGTTATCGCTAACTATATCTTCATCATACAAATTATAACGGCTGTTGTCAACTCCTATGGTAAATACCATGTTTGTGTCAACTGTGAGAAAATGATTCGTAGAAGTGTTTCAGTATTTGTCGGTTATACGATTGTGTGCGGATGCCTCTTTATGACCTGTAGAGATGGCCTTTATTGTGTTGATACATTAAGAGCTATGGTATAGCTATGACAATTTTTTTTATTCTTATGGCTGTTAATAGAAGTAATGTAATATTCTGTCTCTCTTAAAATTAGGTCTCGTGTATTGGTAATCTGGTACCTACAATGTATCTTGGCTTGTGCGAAGTACCAATTTCGATCTGTTTAGTCGTACAGTTCGTTGCATCCTGGGGGTGTTATACATTTGTGGACTGTATATTGATGCTTAGTAGTATGATTATATGTTAGGGCTGTGATGTTTACGATTGATAGCATATCAGAGACGCTTGTGGTGGTAAATTATTGTTATTTCGTCGAGAAGAATCTATGTCAATAAACACTATAGTTAGGTGATTTAAAGCTGGGTAGTTACCTTCGTTGGGAGTTATGTTTAATCGTCTGTTTAGTCTCAAGGAATGCTCTTGGCGTTCGATAAAATTTTCGGGCGTTGTATTATTTTGAAGTGATATATTTTCTATTTTTCGTTGTTGATTGTGTCTATAAGAAAAGAGCTTGGTGTTGATCGTTCCTTGTTAGCTGTTGTATGTGTGTCCGTTATTTTTATGATATAATTGGGTTTGTAACAGATGTTTATCGGGAGTATTGATTGGTTAGGAGGAGGAATACGATGACTGACTGTGCTCGAGTGATTGTTAAACCTACAAGGTATGTTGTTTAGTGACTGATAGAAAACGTTTCAGAAATACTTCGAGGAGGAACCACCAACGGGACAAATGTCCACCATAGTTAAGTCCCTTAGATTTCCAAACATTTGAACATTTAAAAAGAGCTGTGATGGTTAGATCCTTTTTTTGTAGATTAGTGTTGTAGTTCGGTCGTTGGGCTGGAGATGGTTGTTACATAGTGTCGCAGGCTAGTTGGGATACAATTAAAATATGTGATGCAGTGTGTTCCCAGTTGTGGATGATGTGTTGTGATAGAGCTCTAAGGAATTCGATTATTCGATTTAGGCTTATGTTCTTGTGGTAATAAAAAACTTTGAGCTATGTATGTTACGCAGTATTGTCCATTTGATCGTGTGTTAGTGGTGTTTAACACTTTTGCTACGGCATCTGTGCAGGCGCACAACTCTCCAGTTCAGCCCGGCAACGTGAGAGTGCGGACCGGTAACGCTGGAGTGCTTCCACGATATCATCGGTCTGAAATTCTTCTGCAGCCTCTAAATGACAGTCTCCGTGGTATGCCTTGTCCTCACTACACAGAAAATCTGTGTCGTCTAGAACACTAAGTAACTGTTCCTCTTAATTTAACGCTTTTCCTGCTCCTTTTCACATTGAAAGGTACGGCTGTCGGTTTATTAGCCTCCATTACGAACAATATACGTTCGACACAGACCACACGAAACGAAAATTTACACGCTTTGATGCTATCTTAGACGCTGCAACTAGACTGAGTAATCAGACAGTGAGCGCGGATGCTTGTAAGTGTGCCGGCCGCGGTGGCCGAGGAGACTGAGGCGCTCCAGTCACGGTCTGCACTGCCACTACGGTCGGGGGTTGGAATCCCCCCTAGGGCATGGATATTTGTGCCGTCCTTAGTTGTAGGTAGTTCATAAGTAGTTTGTAAGTTTAGGAACTGATGATCCCTTAGGTAAGTCCATTAAGCTTAACAAACATTTGAACATTTGCTTGTAAGTGTCGGCCGCACTGGCTCGTGGCCTGTTGCGACGCTTATAAGCGTCAGCCACAGCAAAAGTGTTAATTTACGACTGCTGCCAGATGTTTGCGATGGTAAATTATTGATGATGTTTTAACTTATACATGCGTAGTAAATTCGACAAGTTCGTCATTGCAAGCCATGGATATAAGGCGAAGTTACCGTTTCTCCTACCTGGCGGCTGCGTTGTGAGAGCACGCGGAATACTGCAGAAACTCGGAAAGCAAACTCTGGAGAACATCCAGCATATCATGTGGCTGTACCTTATAAAGTAGGCCGAGCCGATGATAAACTAGATGTTGTAATGGAGGAGTTCCCATATATACAACGGCAGCTTTGTGTCGTTGGGCATCCCACGAGATATCGTGATTTTTTTAACAAACTGGCACGTGTGAGATTTAACATCCACCCATGGTTTCGTTTGGGAGGCAGTTGGAATCGATTGAAGTAGAATTGCCGAGAAAAAAAAGTGTAATACATTTATATGTCGAATCACGAGTTCTGGCGTCGGTATTCACCTTATCGATTTTATAACAGACGTTTGTGGGATACTTTTACCTCTTTCTTTGGCATTATCAGATTGAAGACTACAATATACACTTACGGACTATTGGAAACGAGGGTAGCCAATACTTACAAAGTGTAGCCCTGTACTGTGTGTCACTTCCATCCATGTTGCCTTGACTAACAAATTCCGCCGGCCGCGGTGGCCGAGCGGTCTGAGACGCGCCAGTCACGGTCTGCACGGTCACTACGGTCGGGGGTTCAAATCCCCCTTCGGGCATGGATATTTGTGCCGTCCTTAGTAATAGCTAGTTGATAAAGTAGTTTGTGAGTTTAGGGACTGATGACCCCGTAGTTAAGTCCCATAAGCTATACAAACATTTGAACATTTTTAACAAATTCCTTACAGTGCAGTCGTGTTTTTTTTTTTTTTTTTTTTTTTTTTTTTGCAGATTGTATGCTGGGTTAATAAGAATACTGAAAATTGACTGGTGTGTCCGTAAATCTAGCGAACTCCGCTGTCCAATAGGACTTTCGTGGACTTAAGGGTTAGTCGATTGGTACATTGTGTTTGCATAGTAAAGTGTGGAAATATTATAACCGATGTATGCGTATCTGTCGCGTTTTCCCGCAGTGTGATGATCGAGTCTCTCGTTGGGTGCGGTAGACGCGATTGTGATCATTACATTGCACGTATGCAGTTGTACTATAGTCACATGTTCGATGTGTCTATCTGACGCTCTTCTCCCACTGTGTGCTGTCGTTTGTGAGGCCTAAGTCGCACTACTTTCGTCTAAGTTGCTGGTTTAAACGTTTTTGTTTGTGTAATACTGTTCTGAGGGAGGATGATAGCACAGACGGCTTCGTTGATGAATGTTTTTACCTCTAGAGCGGCTACTAAATTTCGTTGTGTTTAAGAATTGTCTACTATTATTATTAGGATGGATTATCTATCATCGTCTGTACTTTGACATAGGACTTCGAAATATGTGAGATTTGGTGGTGTTTTGAGGTGATGACTACAAATTTTTCTTTTAACGATCAGGTGTTGCGATGTGTGGGTCAGCATTCTAGGCATCTTCGTTTGCGGTAGACATCTACTTCTAATTATCGATTTGAAAAATAAATACGAGCTCGGTTGAGCGGAATGAAAAAAAAAATCACGGTAAAGGAGCTTAGAGTAGGATTTTTGTTTATATTTTTGGTAAATAACGTGTCCATCTTGCTCAACAAAACGGAATATATATATATATATATATTGTTCGCAAGCTCGCAGGCTCAAACTGGGGTGCACAACCCAATACATTAAGAACCACAGCCCTGTCCCTGTGTTGCTCAGCTGCAGAATACGCGTGCCCAGTATGGTACAACTCATGCCACGCTAAACAAGTGGATGTGGCTCTAAACGAAACCTGCCGCATCGTCACGGGATGTCGAAGGCCAACGCCAGTTGAAAAACTATACTGCCTGGCTGGTATAGCGCCACCTGGGATTAGAAGGGAAGTCACAGCCAGAATGGAACGAACAAAGGCATCGAAATTATCAACCCATCCCCTTTTTGATTATCAGCCAGCCCATAGCAGACTCAAATCGAGGAAAAGCTTTCTGCGTGCAACGACGGAGCTCGACAAATCACCACAACTGACCAGGCTGGAGATGTGGAGAGCAAAGATCGGGGACCTTGGTGGCTGGATGACCCCCACAGGGAGCACTCCCACCTGGCTATGAGGAGGACTGGATGACGTGGAAGTCCCTCAATAGACTGCGGACCAACCTAACAAGATCCAAAGTTAACATGAGAAGGTGGGGCCTCTCTGATGCATCTGTCATGTGCGAGTGTGGAAAAGAACAAACCACGGAGCATCTGCTGCAGTGTGAGCTTTGTCCAGCTGCTGTACCATGCAGGACCTGACTGGTGCTACCCGTGATGCATGTGATGTAGCCAGATTTTGGGCTAGCATAGTTTAATGTTTAATCCTGGGGAAAAGACCTTTTGAACTGTTATCACTGTTACTTGTAAATATGTGTACTATTAATGGCTAATTTGTATTTATATTCATTGATCTTAATTTTTTTTTTTTTTTTTGTGTGTGTTACTTGTTACGTTTGTACAAGATGCTTCTGACACGAATAAATAAATAAATAAAATAAAAATATTGCCGCGAGAGACCACGAACAGCAAGTGCCGGCGTGTCTCAGGGGGATAGCGTCACGGACTGCGTAGCAGAAGGTCGCCGGTTCAATCCCGCCCACCAGCAAAAATTTCTTTCTTTCTAATTTACAATTACAGAAGGTTCTACATCTTTCTTATGTTCACTTGTAAATTCTACTTGTTTCTTATGTTAACTGTTCTAATTTCTGGTAAATTCTGTCTGTGTATAAATAGCAGAGCACTCTGCCTGAGAGGCAGTCGGTGCTGCGTGTATGTTGAGTTTGTAATAAACGTGCTTTCAGTACAAGTGCTGTGTTTAGTTGCCTTCGAAATCAAGCCTACTTGAACGATGTCACAGTGGTGTTAAAGAACGGGCGCAAACACAAGGATGCCGACTGCCTTTCGAGGAATCCATTAGTGGAACACAACAGCATTAATGAAATTTCAGCTCTCACTGAATTAGATGACGTTACAGCTGAACAGAGAGAAGATCCAACACTATTTATAATGATAGACGCCTTGGAGAAAGAAGAACCGACCAATGGAGAGTTCCAACTTATAAACTGAACATTGTACAAGAGCAACTTCGATCCACTGGGCCCCAAATGGCTACTTGTTGTTCCAGCTCATCTCCAGCCAGCTATTCTCAAATATTTCCATGATGCCCCAATATCCGGTCATCTGGGATTCGTGAAGACCCTAGACAGAATCAGACGCAGGTATTACTGGAAAGGTCTCTACCGATCTGTCAAGCACTATGTGAGTCACTGTAAAGAGTGCCAGAGACGGAAGCATGTGCCGCAATTACCTCCAGGACATCTCGTACCGATTCCGCCGGCAGTAGCTCCATTCTGTCGAGTTGAAATCGATCTTTTAGGGAGGTTCCCGAAGTCGACAATCGGTAACCGTTGGATAATAGTTTGCACTGACTATCTCACACGCTACGCTGTCACCAAACCTGTGCCGACTGCAGAAGCTCCAGAGATCGCAAAATTCCTTGAAGACATTATTTTGAAGCATGGAGCACCACGTGTCATGATATCCGATCGTGGAAAAGTATTCCAGTCAAAACTAGTATCACAGGTAATGTCACGGTGCAACATTGTCCACAGAATGACAACTGCATACCATCCTCAGACAAATGGTCTTACGGAACGTTTTAACAAAACGTTAGCCGACATGCTGTCGATGTACGTCGATGTTGAGCAGAAGGATTGCGATACAATTCTGCCAGTCGTGACATTAGCTTACAATACCGCACGACAAGACACTACAGGCTTCACTCCGTTTTTCCTGCTCCATGGCCGTGAAGCTGAGACGACAATGGATACACTGTTCCCGTTCCAACCGGACGACACTGAGGATGACTATGTTAAACAGCTCATCACCAGGACAGCTGGCTCGCAGACAGACACTGGACGCCCAGGAGGAGGACCGCCAGCGGTATAACGACAAGCACCGACCTGTTGTGTACAGCCCAGGAGATCTGGTATGGATTTTTATCCCTGTACGGAAGGTTGGACTGTCAGAAAAGTTATTGAAGCGATATTTTGGTCCGTATCGTGTCATACGCCGCCTGTCAGACGTCACATACGAATTTGAGGATTATGAGCCGTCGTCGAAACGTCAAAAACGAAGAGACATTGTTCACGTCCTGCGCATGAAGCCTTACTATGATCCTGAAGAGCAGGTAGACAATGGCTTCTTGTTCGAGGACTTTAAGGACGATAATGTTCCTGATGAAGCCACGACAGGAACGTCTGTCGTCGATAATGGCGGAGAAGGGAAGGATTCTCTTGAATTGTCACACAGAGGACCCATGACACGGTCAAGAACCAAGACATTGCAGCTGGCTCCACAGGGATCATAACAGCGGGTCGCTGTTTCTCCAGGAGAGGGAGCAATGCCGCGAGAGACCACGAGCAGCAAGTGCCGGCGTGACGCAGGGGATAGCGTCACGGACTGCGGAGCAGAAGGTCACCGGTTCAATCCCGCCCACCGGCAAAAATTTATTTCTTTCTAATTTACAATTCCAGAAGGTTCTACATCTTTCTTATGTTCACTTGTAAATTCTACTTGTTTCTTATGTTAACTGTTCTTCTAATTTCTGGTAAATTCTGTCTGTGTGTAAATAGCAGAGCACTCTGCCTGAGAGGCAGTCAGTGCTGCGTGTATGTTGAGTTCGTAATAAACGTGCTTTCAGTACAAATGCTGTGTTTAGTTGCCTTCGAAGTCAAGCCTACTTCCATTGCAACGTGACAATATGTTGTATGTGTGATGTATCAGGTATGTGAAGTACTACCTCAGTTTCAGGGTTGCTGTATTGTTGGATGGCATTTCGAAGAGGTATGTTATGTCAATGCTTTCGAGAAAAAAAAGTTTTAGTGTAAATGGTCAGAAATTGGTAAACTGCTGATCTTAAATTATTTCACGCATTTTTTTTATTGTGACTCTCCACGGAAATACCGTTGTACAATAGGGTTTAAGAACAATTTTGAACGTCTTCTGGGCTTCTCGATTATCGGCATTTGCTATGTGTCAGATAAATGTTGAAAAGAATCGTTTGCAGTGTTTAAGTTTGTAACAGGGTAAAGTCGCTAAAGAGAGATTCCTTTTGCTATGTTTAGATGGGTATACGCAATAAAATGTACTTATTTAGAGGTAAAATTACGCTACTCGATTTCTTGGAATTATCGGAAGGCGTATAAAAGCATAAAAGTGGTGGATTACAGGAAGACATGGAATTCGGAAACTTACCTGTCAAAGTACTGGATGGGAGACAGCGATACCTCGATAAGGACCTGTTGATACATTTTAAAGAGAATTATGTGCTCAACGGCAGCACTTTTAAATAAATGCAATGCGTGCTATCCTCATCAAAGTGGTGTGTCCTCAGAGGTATTGCGTAGAAAGTTTTGTCGCCTCTTAGATCTTTTGGATATGTAGCTCAGATATTTTTTGAGAGAGAATGCTTAAAACGTTATGATATTTTATGTAAACATTTAGTATATGTTTATATAATTGTATGTAGCCTGCCGAAAGAACACTGTGTTTGCAATCGCATTGGAGATCCAGCTACATTACTGTTAGGCGCTATTATTATTTAAAACAAGGATTGTTCATACCGTTTCTGTGATGTCTATTGAGAGAAATTGTTTAAGATAAATGTGTTACACGTCTAGAGTGGATGACACACATACTTAAGGATGATCGTCACTGGTATATTCTAACGTGCACTTATTTATTTATTTATTTTTTCAGTTGTTGCACACATCTTCTCTACTCGAATTATTTTGTCCAGGCTAACAGGCGGATCGATTTTTTTGGATAGTTCTAAATGTTCCTACAACCTGTACCATTGAAGTGAATTTGTTTATTTACCTGCAAAATTGAGAGTTGTGCTTAAGTTTCGATGTATTAAACAGTATGTACCGATTCAGAATGTCCTAATATTTACGAAACTCTCAGGTACATGTTTGATGTTATTCCAGGTAATTGTACTGTTCGAAGTATGGAATGATTGGATCCTTTGTTGGTGTAATACAACCTGTACACTGGCAAGTAGTAACTTTTGTAAAAATTACTTTCGGGGAGTGTGGGGGCAGCAATCTTTAGGACTGGGTGATGGGGTGAGGGCGGGCGGGTGTTTCAAATTAATTTGATATGCAAATTAATTAGAGGGGGGTTGCTGGAGGCTCGCGCTATGCATGTGAGCGTGTCTGATCTATTTCCGTCGCTTGTGTAAACATCATCCAGCAGCTTGTGGCCATAGGTTTACGGTGAATCTTATGCTTTAGTTGGCCATACTGCAAACACGCATTCCTTGCTATTTCTGGCTGTGGGCAAACATGGGGGTGGACGCTTTCACTTGCCAGGCCGTGAGCATGCATGCAATCGATCCTGGAGAACTGGCCGGTCTAGTTTTTAGCTGATGAATATTTGCCGCCACTAGCACGAGGTGCAGCATCTGATGTTTTAATTGCCAGGCGTTCCTGGAGCGCTGGCCGGTAAACTGCGTGCTCCCTGCATCAGATCCTGTATGTGCACTACAATGATTTTACCTGCAATTACATCATTGTCCAGGGGTGTACATGTCTGAACATGTCGGGATCGGCGCCAGGCTGGCGGTGGACGGCGGTTGCGGTGGTAAAGTACGCGCAGTGGTGGGGATGGGGGGATGGGGGTTGTTGTGCTGACATCTAGTGGTTGAAGTTAAGTTTTTCCCACAAAAAGAAATGAAAAAAGAAAAAAAATTCAAATTTTCTGGATTGACGCCATCTTGGATGTCTTTCGAGAAGGCGGCCTGTGGCGTCGATGACAAAAGACAGGCGAATCTCACTGCACTGATACCGCTATTGTTATACTACTCAGGCTGTTGGAGAAGACAAAGGATTGAATGGAATAAATACCAGTCTTTTACAATACTGGTAGTTCTTAGAAACGAGCTACTTTGGGTAGTACTGGTGGACAGGAAGTTCCAAAAGTTTCATTTAATTATTGCGTAAAATAACTATTAGTGGCACAAGATCAGTTGCCTCACTGCATTTCGAATTTCTGTTTATGAAATTAATATTAGGAACTTATAACAAAGAATTGTCATCTGCTTTAAATATCAATATGACTACTGTAAGGGGTTTGTAGAAGTATGTATAGTTCCACATACGAATGACAGATACCCACACTGGATGCACATTGTGAATTTGAACCCTGTGATGATAGTTGACTTGAGCAGTTCACACTACTGTCAAGTGTTTGGCTTACAGCATTAAAATACTAAGATCCGTGCTAGATACCATAATGCACTTAATTAAGAACAACGTATTGCATACTCCGTGTTCTTAAAAGAATTTGGTAGTTGCTGGTTACTGTATTCACAAGATAAGACGGTAATTTACAGTTACAGTATGAATCTGATGGGATATTTCATTTTCACAGTCGAATTATAAAATTAGCCGTTTAAGGCACCCCTGTTTTATTTTTCGATGCTATAAAATATCTACATATTGGAGAATACAGGAGGTACTCAAGCAAAGACACAAAGTGTTGTGAAATTCTTCCAGAATTAATGTTTGTACAAAAGGTCCACCATCGTAGAATATACTGAGAAAGTGCCAAAAAATCGTGTCTCTCGATGAATTTCGTTTATATGCTGCACTTAGAAGGCTAAAAAACTAATGGCGCGGACGTTTGCCACCATAATGGCCGCCGAGGCGCTCCTCAATTTGCCCACAGCTCGCAATCGGCCGCTTACGGAATTGTGGGGGATTTTTGCCCAGACACAAAATAAATATCTCTAGGAGGAACATATTCCTGATATGAAATCAAATGTCCCCCTCTGTGCTTTGGTGGAGGGCAGCAACTTTAAGATCCTCAGTGGGAATCTAAGGCTTTTTATAACAGGTCACGATTTCGCAACAATAAAATATCTACAGTTTACTGCTGCAGTTTTTTCCCCATCCATAGTAGATAACACTGCAAACGGTACATTAAAAATGTTGAACTTGGAACAAATAAATATCTGGAAAAAAACGCATTATGTCCCTGGTGACAACCAGGTATTTTTTGGTAGAGACTAAATTGAAATAATAAACGATTCTCATGTGAAAAATGGAGGAAATAGTTGGAGAGGACCTTTTACGATCACTGTCCAATTGAAAATATTAATTTTACATCCTGAAAAATGTTGCCTTAGAATGTGTATTTTCATATGGTGCACATAGAATATTTATAGCTTCATCTACCACGAATGGAAAAGTACGAGTAAACTGTTGGTATTTTTTTTTTTTTTTTTTTTGCCATAAAATAACCTGCAATAAAGAGTTCATTGAAGATTTAAAAACTGCCACGCCACGTCACATACGCTACAGAAGGGCAGGAGGATATGTTTGATGTTCCCCCTCGGAGTTATTCATTTTGTCTGTGGAACATTTTTTCAGTGTACTTCAATCTGTCGGGTTGAATGGAACATTTGCTATATGCAGGTTTGGGTACATGTCATCCTGGGGAGATGCCAATCCAACCTGCTGGAAATTCGGACATGTATCTCCTTCAGTTTGTGTCAACTGCAGCCAGCATCACGTGCCCTGCTCTGTACAACGAGAAAAATTATGGAATATGAGACCCTGGACGGGGTGACATACTCAGAGACTAAACGTATCTGAAGCGCCACCCTCCACCTATCTGCGCTACACCTGTTTCGTTGTCGCTATGGCGACAAGACCGCAAACTGTTCAGCCAGTTGCAGTGGACCAACACATCCTACCATCTTACAATGCCCCCCAGATTATTGGGGGCACCTCTTCTTGTGTTGCTTACACAACTCAAATTTTGGGAGCAATTCCCCCAAAACACCATAGAAACCAGTTCCCACCCCTGAGCAGAGAAGGAGCAGCCTCCTCTGGCTCCTCTCTCAATGAAGGGATTGCTTGCTTCCCATCCTTCCTCAGATTCCTCTGCTGAAAAAGCGGACCCCAGCGACTGGCAGACACTGCCAAAGAAGGCTCGTCGTAGGGCTTCGAGGTCATCCTCAGTCCCAGACTGAATCAGCGAAGCCCTCCAGACTAGAGAAGCTAAAGGAGAAAGGTACAAAAGTGAAGAAAAGTGGGGAAAAGAGACCGCGGTGGTCCTCACACTATCGCCTCTTACCTACGCCTCTGAAGACGAGGACCTAGATCTCGACGCAATCTCTGACACTTTAGACGTCGATCCAACAGCCTTGGCAGCAGTGATAGGGAGAGATACTGAGGTATAAAAGCTGTGGAATTGCCGTGGATTCTTCCGACACCTGGCTGAATTACGACGTGGTTCCCGGCAATGCGAACCCCTGCCCTTTGTGTGTACAAGTCGTAGTGTTTATTGTAGGGTGTCAGGTGGAGTTTGTTTGTACATCCTTAACTCTGTATATAGCGACACCTTTAGAAGCTGTGGCGGTCTGAGTAAGGGTACCACACGACATAACTGTCTGCAGTGTATATGGTGAAGTACCATCAAACATATTGGCTGTACTAATCTTCCAACTCCCGCCGCCTTTTCTTCTCCTTGGTGATTTTTACGCTCATAATTCCTTGTGGGGTGATGCATTGGTCAATGGACACAGAGATATTGAGCACGTAATATCCAAACTCGACCTCTGTCTTTTAAACACCGGTGCTCCCACACATTTCAGTATGGCGTTTGGCACACTCTTGGCTATTGACTTGTCAGTTTTCAGCCTACGACAATTTGAGTGGTAGTGACCACTTTCCTATCTTTGTCACTACCCATCGTCAATTTCCCGGACGCCCTCGTCGATAGGCTTTAAATAATGCAAACTGGGCTGACTTCCGTCCTGCTACCACTCTTGAACCTCTCCCGAACTACACGATCGACGTAGTGGTAGAGGGTGCCACTAAGGCGATTAGAATCTGCTGCTGGGCACACAGTGCCCCGTTCACCAGGATGACCCCGGCGAAAGACAGTGCCTTGCTGGTCGTCACAATTTGCGGAAGCCATCAGATACCGTAGGTGTCCTCTTCAGCGCCATAAGCGCCACCCATCGCTAGTCTTATCGCGTTTAAACAGCGCTGAGCTCGTGCTTGGTAGATAACAGAAAAACAGGAATGTTGGAAGAAGTACGTCTCAACCATAGGGTTGCGTACCACCCCTTCCCAAGTTTGGTCGAAGATCTGGCTACTGTATGGCTACCAGAAACAGACAGCAATTCCTGGGATCTCTATCAATGGAGCTGTCTGTGCAGATCACGGAGCCACTGCCGAGCACTACGCTTGCACTGCTGTATCCCAAAATTATCAACCTGCCCTCCGCATGTTAAAACAGCGGATTGAACGGAAACACCTTCCCTTTACCACATGCCACCCTGAAGTATATAACGCTCCATTTAGTGAGTGGGATGTTCTCTGTGCCTTTGCCTTTTCCCTGCGCCCTGACACCGCCCCAGGCCCTGACACAATCCACAATCAGATGTTAAAACATCTGACACTTCTAAGAGATTTTCTGAGCTTGCTTAATCGCATCTGGAGCGGAGGTGTCTTCCTGTCACAGTGGGGAGAAAGTACCATCATTCCAATTCTTAAGCTTAGTAAAGAACCTCTAGATGTGGATAGTTATCGGCCCATCAGCCTTAGAAATATCCTCTAAACTGCTAGAACGCATTGTGAGCCGGCGGTTGTGTTGGTTGCTTGAATCTTGGGGGGCCTGCTGACTCCATGCCAAGGTGGTTTTCATCAGGGGGCGCTCAGTTTTTGATACCTTGTCCATTTTGAGTTCATCATCCGGACAGCCTTTTCCTGGACATCAGCACCTGGTTGCCGTCTTTTCTTTTTATTTGTCAAAGGCATATGAGACGACCTGGCGACACCACACCCTTACCACTTTACATGAGTGGGGTCTTTGGGGTTCACTCCCACTCTTTATCCAAAACTTTACGTATCTTCGGTGTACAGGTCAGGACGTTCCATCGCTCATTACATACCCGGGTGAATGGGGGTTCCCCACGGCTCTGTATTGAGCGTCCCGCTGTTTTTAGTAGCTATTAATGGCTATAAGCAGCAGTCGAGTCGTCAGTATCACCTTTATTGTATGCTGACGACTTCTGCATATAGTGTAGTTCTTTTAGCATGTGTTTGCTGAACGTCAGCTGCAGGGTGCCATACGTAAAGTGCAGATGTGGGTCCTTTCCCATGGGTTTCAGTTCTTGGCCGCCGTGCGTTATAGACTTCTGTCGGCGTCGGCTGGTCCACCTAAATCCAGAGTATTAATCACTATTCAATGTAGTGGAAACTGTTTCTAACACTGGAATTTGATCGGTGAATGTGGATACCACATATTTGCCAGCTGGCGGCACCTCAACGCTCTCCACTGCGTTAGCAATACAACCTGGGGTGCAGATCGGAGTAACCTTCTGCCCTGTTACAAAGCTCTTGTTGTATCGCTTTTGGACTGTGGGAGTATAGTATATGGTTCCACATCCACCACGGACGTTATGCTCACGATGAGGGGGGGAGGGGGCTTTCAGAAGAAGTCATGTGCACAGTCTGCTTGTGGAGACTAGGGTGCCTCCTCCGCGAATCAGATGGCAACAACTGCTGGCGAATTACGCAGCTCACGTCTGTGGTATGCCTACTCATCAAAACCACCGTCTCCTCTTTCTGAACAGAGTACGCCATATTCCACAACAGTAGCCGAGCTCAGGTTTGATGGTTAGTGTCCATGTTCAATCTCTTCTGAGTGGAGTCCTTTCCCCTACCATCTGTTCAAATTCCAGTCGTGTACGCCACCATGGTGTATACCTCTAACTCCGACTGGAATTGACACCACAGCTAACACCCCGTTCACCCAGAGGTACTTCGCCGGCAGTTTCTGCAAATTCTGGATGGGTACCAGGGATTCACAGTAACCTGTTGGCTCAAGCGCAGAAGGTGTGTCAGCTTTGCACATATGCATGCTGGAGACAATGAACTGCGTTCCCTGCCAGATGGCTTCATAGTATTCACTGCTGAGCCATGCTTCGTGCAGTTTATCACATTTATTGCTGCCCTGGGGAGCCTTTCCTCATCTGCAGTGACTCTTAAAGCAGTTTACAGGCCCTCTATCACTGCTTCCCTCGCCATCCCTTGATTTAGGTGATCAAAGAAGCTCTCTACATCGACCATTGTAGACGGTCAGTAGTATTTATCTGGACATCAGGGCACGTTTGGATAGATGGAAACAAGATGGCTGACAGGTTAGCATAAGAGGCTACCAATAAACCAACCTCTGGATATAGCTATCCCAGCTACTGACATCTGTTCTTTGTTACAAACTCCCGTTCTTGGTCTGTGGAATACAGAATGGCGTACCCTACACACACCCAACAAATTGAGACTAATAAAGGAGACAACGAACGTGTCGAGGTTCTCTACGCAAAATCCTCGCAGGGATTCCGTCGTCCTCTGCCGACTGCGTATCGACTACACTCGGCTTACGCACGGTCACCTTCTCCGTCGCGAGGACCCTCATTCTCGATGTGGTGCGCCTCTGGCAGTCACCCACATCTTACTGGACGGCCCAAATTCCAACGCTAAAAGGCGAACTTTAAATCTCCCTGACGCTTTAACCCTTGTTTTAGGTGACTATGCCTCTGTGGCTGTTTTAAATTTTATTCGTAACACTGGATTATATAATTCCATCTGAGGTTAATTCGAGTATTCATTACCTGTATCCTCTACACCTGTTTAATATTTCTTCGGTGGGTCATTTTAATGTGTTACAGAGTGGCTGGATGTTCTTTTATTTCAGAGACCACTCAGCCTACACACTGGTATTTTCTTTTAAATCTTTTTATTTCTTTCCTTCCTTCCTTTAATTTGCGTTTTATTTCTGACAACTTACATCTTCAGTTTGAAGTAGTTTACCACTGTCCCATTTTAGTGGTATTATCATGTCAGCCCTGTGATTGGAAAAGCGACTGATGACCATTGTAATTTAGTCTCTTTAAAAACGTAACCAACCAAAGTATGCCAAATCAACTAGTGATTGAACACACAAGCATTCATTGGGTGACAGCATCGACAGTTTTGAAGAATTTCTATATATATATATATACATATATATACATATATATATATATATACATATATACATATATACATATATACATATATACATATATATATATATATATATATATATATATATATGTGTGTGTGTGTGTGTGTGTGTGTGTGTGTGTGTGTGTGTGTGTGTGTGTGTTTTCCAATTCGTTGATCTTTTCTATTGCACAGCCTAGATATGATTTTCGATCTATAAAATTGACTATGGTCGCTGAGGAAATTAGTTTCCCATCATGGAAAGAATTTTTTAGCTAATCCTTCAATTTGGGAAAAAACCAAGGTTACTGAGACGTGTACATAGATCAGAATTAGATTGAAATGCCTTAACTTTGTTCCTCGGCCAAAATGGCTTTAGCAAAGAGGAACGACATTTCCTGAATCAATGAACATTTGATAAAAATATGTCCTCTGTATAACACTTTTCTGTTTCTTACAGCAGAGTTTTCAGCTCAGATCATTGACCCACAATATGATTAAATATGATTAACAGCAACCCCTATTGACACTTTGACAATTTTCATTAATTGTCTCAAAGAAATTTAAAAGCAGCTTTAATATTTACCAAACCGGTATAAATTCTCGGTGTGTCTAAGTGCAACTACAGTAGCAGAAGAGACAGCCAAATGCACTGAATAGCAGACAAGAGAACAAGATGTTCTACCACTCTGCAATTTTTCTGTATACGTCCTTCACACCCACCATAACACTGGCATTTTCGGTCCCTATGCTCCTAAGTTGTGCCACATTAAGACAATTTATCAATAGAGTAAGACGCCAACAATAGAACCAGCATTGGCAGATGACAATTCAAAAAGGACCAAAGAAAGAAATTATGCGCTTTTTAACAATACAAAACGCCTAGACCTAATTTTTTACACAACAGTGGGGGGGGGGGGGCGCCGGCCGCAGTGGCCTTTTTTTTTTTTTTTTTTTTTTTTTGTGGTTTTAGGGCGCACAACTTCTATGGTCATTAGCGCCCAGCTAAGAACATTGATTCGCTATGATCTCAAAAAAATGGTGACTGTCAGAACATCAGCAAGAGGCTAAAAACGAAAGATAAAAGACAATTAAAAGGGTTAAATATCCTTGGATAGGTTGGCCAAGGTCATAAAACGCAAAACCCGAGCAGCTGCTCGTGTGTCATCAGCTAAAACTTCCTCCAGAGTAGACGGAAGGTGAAGGGCTACACGGAGATGATTAAAATTAACACAAGTCAGTAAAACATGTCGCACTGTCAACAGTTCACCGCAGGAGCATAGCGGTGCAGGTTCGGCGGATAGCAAGTGACGGTGGCTGAAACGGCAATGACCGATCCGCAACCGAGCCAGGATGACCTCCTCCCGCCGAGAGGGGCGTGAGGATGTCCTCCAAGCGGTCGGGATCGGTTTGACAGTTCGCAATTTATTGTTGTACAGTGAAAGCCACACACTGTGCCATTGCGACACGATACTCCGTCGAAGAGCCCGTTGAAGATCGTCCGATGGGACGCAAAAGGTAGCCATGCGAGGTAAAAGAGCTGCTGCCTTGGCTGCTGTGTCGGCGGCCTCATTCCCGGGCACACCCACATGGCCAGGGACCCACAGGAAAGAAACGTGACAGCTGTCATCCGCCAGCAACTGGAGGGAGCGTTGGATCCGATACACGAGAGGATGGTTCGAGAAAGGGTCCTTAAGACTCTGCAGGGCACTAAGGGAGTCAGAACATATGGCATAGAAAGGTTGGCGGTGGCGGCAGGTATACAAAACGGCCTGGTGGAGGGCGAAAAGCTCAGCCGTGAAGGTCGAGCACCGGTCAGGGAGCTTGTATTGGAACCGGTTGTCCCCGACGACGAAGGCAGATCCGACACCGCAGAACCATCAGTATAAATAAATACGGCATTATCGAACCGCGAACGGAGTTCGACAAGCCTCGAGCGGTATACCAAATCCGGAGTGCTCTCCTTGGGGAGCGAACTAAGTTCGAGGTGTGTGTGAACCTGGGCCTGATCCCACGGTGGCAATGGGCTTTCGCTCAACCGAAGGGTGGAAGGAAGGGTAAAATCGAGCCGCTGTAGCAGGCGGCGAAACCGAACTCCCGGTGGAAGCAAGGCAATCGCAGACAACTGATATTGGCGATCGAGTGAGTCGTCAAAAAATAATCTGTAAGAGGGATGGTTGGGCATCGACCGTAGGCGGCATCCATACCGACACAAGAGTATGTCACGTCGAGTGGTCAAGGGTAATACAGCAGCCTCGGCATACAGACTTTCAACAGGGCTGGTATAAAATGCACCGGTCGCCAGACGTAATCCACGGTGGTGGATAGAGTTGAGACGGCGGAGAATCGACGGCCGCGCAGAAGAGTATACAAGGCTTCCGTAGTCGAGCTTCGACTGAACAATGGCCTGGTAAAGGTGAAGCAGGACGGTACGATCCGCTCCCCATGACGTGCCACTGAGGACACCAAGAACGTTAAGGGATCGGGCACAACGGGCAGCCAGGTAGGACACGTGTGTGGACCAGCAAAGTTTCCGATCCAACGTGAGTCCCAAGAATTTCGTAGTCTCCACGAAAGGGAGAGCAACAGGGCCGAGACGTAGAGAAGGTGGAAGAAATTCCTTGTATCTCCAAAAATTGATACACACAGTTTTCTCAGTGGAGAATCGGAAGCCGTTTGCGATGCTCCAGGAATATAGACGGTCAAGACAGCGTTGGAGAGAACGCTCCAAGAGACACGTCCGCTGGGCGCTACAATAAATTGCGAAATCGTCAACAAAAAGAGATCCGGAGACGTCGGCTGAAAGGCAGTCCACGATCGGATTGATTGCAATGGCAAAGAGCGCCACACTCAAGACGGAGCCCTGTGGTACCCCATTCTCCTGGCAAAAGGTATCTGACAAAACAGAGCCCACCCGTACCCGAAACTTGCGAACCGCCAAAAACGCTTGAATGAAAAGAGGAAGGCGGCCCCGAAGGCCCCATGTGTGTAATGTGCGGAGAATACCCGCTCTCCAACAGGTATCGTATGCCTTCTCCAAGTCGAAGAACACGGCTACTGTTTGACGTTTCTTTAGAAAGTTGCTCATAATGAAAGTCGACAATGTAACGAGGTGGTCAGCAGCAGAGCGGTGTCGACGAAAACCGCATTGGATATTAGTCAGGAGGCGGCGAGATTCGAGGAGCCAGACCAACCGAGCGTTAACCATGCGTTCCATCACCTTACAGACGCAGCTCGTCAGAGAAATGGGACGATAACTGGAAGGAAGGTGTTTGTCCTTCCCTGGTTTGGGGATGGGGACAACAATGGCTTCACGCCAACTTGTGGGAACATGACCTTCAGTCCATATGCGATTGTAGGTACTAAGAAGAAAGCACTTGCCCGCAGGAGAGAGGTTCTTCAGCATCTCAATATGAATGGAATCGGGCCCGGGAGCAGAGGACCGGGACAGGGCGAGAGCACGATCTAGCTCCTGCATGGTGAAGGCGACGTTATAGTTTTCACGATTAAAAGAGCGGAAAGAAGGCGGCCGTGCCTCCTCTACCTGTTTGCGAGGGAGAAAGGCAGGGTGGTAATGGGCAGAGCTCGAAACCTCCGCAAAGAAACGACCCAATGCGTTTGAAACATCAGCTGGGTCCACGAGGACCGCGTTCTCCACGGTCAGGCCAGGAATCGGGGAGTGGACCTTGATGCCGGACAAACGGCGTAGGCCACCCCAGACAACCGTGGTGGGAGTAAAACGGTTAAAAGAACCAGTAAAAGCTGTCCAGCAAGCTTTCTTGCTGTCGTTTATGATACGACGGCACTGCGCTCTCATACGTTTGTAATTGATGCAATTCTCCAAAGTTGGGTGGCGGCGGAAGGTGCGTAAGGCACGGCGTCGGGCTCGAAGCGCGTCGCGGCAGGCTGCAGTCCACCAAGGGACCTGCACACGACGTGGAGAAGAGGATGTACGAGGTATGGAACGTTCAGCAGCAGTGAGAATAACCTCTGTGAGGTATTCGACCTGACTGTCACAGTTGGGAAAATGCTGATTGTGAAAAACAGCCATGGAAGAATAAAGCCCCCAGTCGGCTTTAGAAATGTTCCAACTGGTGGGACGTGGAGATGGGGAGTGATGTAGGAAGTGGATTATACAAGGGAAATGGTCACTCGAGTACGTGTCAGAAAGTGCATACCACTCAAACCGACCGGCAAGCTGAGTGCATATTGCGAGGTCTATATGGGAGTAAGTGTGTATTGTGTCAGAAAGGAAGGTTGGTGCACCGGTGTTGATGCAGACAAGATCGAGGTGTTGGAGAAGGTCCACCAAAAGGGAGCCTCTCGGACAAGGTGCCGGAGAGCCCCATAAGGGGTGGTGGGCATTAAAGTCGCCTATCAACACGAAGGGTGAATTGAGCTGATCAACAAGGTTTAGTACATCTGCCCTAGTAAGGGCAGATGACGATGGTGAATAAATATTACAGAGGGAGAAGGTAAATGTGGATAGGGTGATGCGGACGGCAACTGCCTGTAGGTGAGTATGCAATGAAATGGGATGGATATAGACATCGTCTCGAAGGAGCATCAGAACCCCTCCATGGGCTGGGACACCTTCCACGGGTGGCAGGTCGAACCGCACAGAGGTGTAGTGTGGAAAGTCTGCACGATCACGTGGACGCAACTTAGTTTCCTGGAGGCAAACTAGAAGCGGGCAGTGCAATCGAAGGAGTAATTTTAACTCCTCCCGATTAGAACGAATGCCGCGAATGTTCCATTGAAGGAGCGCCATGATAAAAATGAGAGAAGAAATAAAGATAAAAACCAAGTAGCGAGCGGGGTCACCTCGACGGCCGTTGAGGACCGGATTTCGAGGGAGCACTGCTATCGCTGTCCAGGGGCAAAGGGTCGTGGTCCATAGGTTCGACCGACGCGCCTGCCACCTCCCTGAGTTGATCAGGAGGGGCAGTTTCCACCGCCGGTAAAGGGCCGGGCGCCCGGCAAACGGAGCGTCCCGGTGAAACAGAAGACGGCCGAGGCCGGCAACTGTTGGACGGTGCGACAGATGGGTCACGCCTCGGCGGGGAAGGAGAGGAACTCTTTTTCTTGTCAGCTCTTCTGGAAGAGTGACGGCGGGAAGAGGCAGTTGACGGTTGGGAAGCCTGAGAACGCAGAAAATCCTCACGGACGGGTTCCTTTTTCAAGGTCCGGGCATCTTGTTTAGGTGCCCGCGGTTTACTAGTTGTTGACGAAGACTGTACCTTAGAAGCAGCAGGAGGAAGCGGGGACGTGGAACGGGCAATCTTCGGGCTGGCGGATCGCACAACTGTGTCAGCGAAAGTGAAATCACATGTCTGGGTACTGGAATCTTTGGTAGGTCGAGGTGAGGTGAGTACCTTACTGTATGTACCCGCTGGGAGGACAGTGGGCTTTCGACTCGCCAACAACTTACGAGCGGCAGATGTCGATACCTTCTCCGTAACCCGAATTTGCTGAATGATTTTTTCATCCTTATATACAGGGCAGTCGCGAGAGGAAGCCGCATGGTCGCCGATGCAGTTAAGGGAGTGAGGGGACGGAGGTGGGCAATCCCCCTCATGGGCGTCCCTACCACAAGTGACACATTTTGCTGCATGTGGGCAATGTTCACGGGTATGGTTGTACCTGTGGCATTGGTAGCAGCGCGTTGGGTTTGGAATATAAGGGCGGACTGAGATAACTTCGTACCCTGCTTTGACCTTCGACGGGAGGTCAACTCTGTCGAATGTCAAAAACACAGTACGAGTCGGTGTCAGCTGGTTATCTACCTTTTTCATCACCCTGTGGACGGCTGTCACACCCTGATCGGACATATAGGACCGGATGTCGTCATCAGATAACCCGTCAAGGGCTCTCGTAAAAACTACCCCACGTGACGAGTTGAGTGTGCGGTGCGCTTCTACTTTGACTGGAAACGTGTGCAATAACGTAGTCCGGATAAGTTTCTGGGCTTGGAAAGCACTGTCCACTTCCAGCAACAATGAGCCATTGCGCTGACGCGAACAGGTTTTAACAGGGCCAGCAATTGCATCGACACCTTTCTGTATAACGAAAGGATTGACAGAATTGAAATCCTTTCCGTCGGTGCGAGAGACAACCAGAAATTTAGGTACATTAGGCAGAGTCTTTTTAGGCTGAGGCGAGTCTAACTTACGTTTCTGGGTCAACGTCACGAAAAAAGATAAGGAAGTCATTGCGGAAGTGTCCCCCGTGATTACCGGCGTCTCCGATGGCGCGCTCCTTCCTAGTGGGGGCCCTCTCCGAGGGCTTACCCGCCTTAGGTGATTGTTCACACCTCAGGTCACACCTCCCGAGAAATGACGGAGGGACCAATTGGCATGTTCGGAAGGTACCAGCTCGGGTAATCACCCCTCCCTGGGCCTGGCCTTTACCAGGGGGTACGTACGTGCCCTACTTGTCTACCCGGGGCGGGGAATTACGCGTTACCCCGTCACCTGCTACGCATGATAATGCGTGGGTCGGCCTTCAGACACGCACAGGGAGGAAAGAAGAAGAATAGAGGAAGTGAAGAGAAAGAAGGAAAGGTGTCTCAAACGCCGAGGCGGAGACTAATGAGGAGAAGAAGGCGAGGAGAGGACAAGGAGAGAGAGAGACAGAAACAAAGGGTAAGAAAGGAAGGAACCAAGGAATAAGAGAAACGACAACAAGAAAACACCTGAACTCGTGAAATACGCCCGTCTCCGGGCGAAGGCATAAACCGGGAGGGAAAGTGAAGCAGCCTGGGGCAGAAGAAAGGCTGCTCCGGCTCGGGGCCCCGTGCGCGCCACACACGTACCCACAAAAGAACTGTGGGCCCCCTGGGGGCCGCAGTGGCCGAGCGACCTGCGACGCGCCATCACAGTCTGCACGGCCGCTACGGTCAGGTGTTCGGATCCCCCTCCGGCATGGACGTTTGTGTCGTCTTTAGTATAAAGTAGTTTGTAAGTTTAGGGGCAGATGACCCCGCAGTAAAGTCCCTTAAGCTCAACAAACATTTGAACATATTTTTGCACACAGCAGTCGACTCACCTGTTAGACTACAAAATCCATCAAACATGCATTTTAACTTTTTTGAAAGTGAGGCCCCAAAACATTTTTCACTATAGGCCTACGTTTTATATAATGCCGTTTGTCATCACTTGCATTAAAGGATTTTGTTGACAGATCAGTGAGTTTATAACCCGAATAGCTCAATGACAATTCGAATAGCACTGGTGGACCACAGTTTTACATTTTTACTCTTTTTTTACCTTGATACCATCAGACTTGGTATTTGGGGCACATACCATTGTTCATTGTAAGTGAACAGCTTGTTACGTATCGTTACTACACTCCTTAAAAAAACCATGAGTTCGTCGACAGAAATTTCAGTAACATTCTTGAGGAAATGTGAGATCTCACGAGCATACAACCACCAGAGCGTGAGCAGTGTCGACGCTAGTACCGTGTATGCCCTCCTTTTGCAGTAATGCAAGCTGTAATTCTCCCATGGAGACGATCGTAGATATGCCGCATGTAGTCTCGCGGTAAGGCCTGCTATGAAATTCCCACACCTGTGCCTCAGATGGGCCAGATTTCGTGCCACTTATGCAGACCGCGAAACATGACATTTTAGCAGGTCCTATACATGCTCAATGAGAGGACAGATCTGGTGATAATGGGCAGGTTATGTGACTTACACCAAAAAGAGGATGTTGGTTTGTACGGGATGTTTGTGAACGAGCATTGTCCTGTTGCGAAAGCATATCGTCTTGTTTGTGCATGAACGGTGGCAAGATGGGTTGAATGACAGTTTTAATGCCACGTGCACTGTTCAGTAGTCCGAATATCACGAGAGAAAACGGCTAGTGTACTATATGGCTCCCACACCATTATGACAAGTATTGTTGCGTACATTCCAGATTTTCTTGCTCCCCTATGTAACATACGTACGATCACCATTGGCGCCGAGACAGTAGCAACTATTACTGAAGACGATACGTGTCAATTCATACCTTCTAATTTGTTTACCATGACACCACTGGAGGCGGGCTGAACGACGACGTGGCGTGAGGGGGAAACGACACGCATCTTCGTGTATCATTGTGTGGGTCCACAGCCATTCAACATTTCTTGCTATCACTCATGTACATAACAAGTCTATGTGCTTTTCCAACAGGACAGTGCACGTCCATATGTATCAACACCGTCCTACGTGCTCTTCAAGGACCAAGTCAACTATCCTGGTCAGCACTATGAACAGATCTGTTCCTCATTGAGAATGTATGGGACAAAATGAAAGTCATGTTGGGTGGTCTACATGAGCGGCACAAAATGTGGCCCAACTGAGGCACCAGGCGGAAACTGCCTAGCAGGCCATTCCACAACACTACATTCGTTATCTCTACGATTGTCAGGGAAGATTTACAGTTCGCATTGCTGCAGAAGGTCATACACGATACTGGCGTCGACATTGCACACGTGGTAGTGATTGTAGTCGCGCGTTTGGCCATGCTGTGTGATCTTGTGTTGTAGAGCGACAAAATTTTCTCTTTGATTGGTCGAAGAATTCGTGGTGCTCTTTTTTTCATTTTCCAGACTAATTATTGCTATGGGTTTTTTCATGGATTGTAACAATTTCTTTTTCGTTATGTCGATATTTTATTAAGCCATCATTTCTTCTGTTTTTTACTTTTTCTACGGTCGACCAATAACATATTGCTATTCAGACATATGTTTCCTTATGCCTATTGTTACTTGTTTGTAGCTTTACTTCTGCCAGCATCCCGCACTTACTATCGTCATACAACTAATTTTCATTTGTCGTTTCTGGCGATATGTAATATGTACCGTTAACATCGTCATTTATTCTTAGATTAAAGGCATCCTTTGCTTTTTAACTTATTCGTGTTATAATTTATGTCTGAACTGTCAACGATGTTTGAGGTTGCGCCCTTCAATCGAGATTGTGTTCTTTTGGTTATGTTCCCTACTATCAAAACGTGTCACCCCTTGCAGCACAGGTTACTACTAGTTTCATACTGTTTAGTAATATATAATTGTGTGGTCATCAACAACATTCGTTGCAGATGTTAATTCCTTCTTTGAATTTATCCCTTTGTCGTTTATGTAAATTCCCTTATTGTGTATCATTCATTAGACCATTATACTTCAGTGCCATCTATATTTCTATTTTAGCTTCATTTTCCTTTTCGTATGCTGCAATGTATAATAGGGTTTATAGATTTGACTGCTGATTATTTTTGTATTTATTTAGAGTCTGAACATGACACTATTGAGGTCAAACTGGTTGCAAGATAAAGTCATTACTGTTATGGCTGTTGGTTTCTAATATATTTATCATAATTTCAACCGCCAATGTCCCAATCTCCACATTAGTATATGTATAAATCCATCTTTCAGTCCAACTTAAATTGCAGCTACAGTATAGGCTACGAACTAATCTTCCACAACTCATTAGCTGATCTTCGTATCTTTACCGCTAAACAATTCCATCTGAATCTTTTGAATGTACGTCGGTTTAGGTTTTACCATTGTTTCCCTTACAGTATTTTAAAGATTTTTTTTTAAAAATAAAAAAAGCAAAACACAAACACTTCCAGTTCCACTAATTGTTTCTGAACACCACGCCAGACGAAGTAACTTTCAGCGGCCAGTCGTCTTGTGAAAGCGAATTTATTCGCTCTAAGAAGTTTTAAAAAGAAAATTACCAAACGCTTAAAAGTCAAAACTTTTGTCCGAGCAGCAAAACCCTTTGGTTTTTTCCCCCTAATCTTTTTCTTCCCCTGACAAACAACCTTAAACCTAGGAGTGGAACCTCTGACACTGGCCTCACTTCTAACCACTGAACTACTGCTGCTACAGCAGGAACTGTAGCTTCTGACTAATCCTGATCACACTCTGGACGCAGATGTTACTAATACTGAGATGGGCCAAACAGGTACATGCAAACAATGCCATTGCACATGGGGTCCGTCCGAAACATTAGAATGTAATTTGAAGACTTGTGTAATTTTGTTTTCAACGCACACGCAGTGTCACGACCGTTACTTCTGGATTGTATTAATGACGAAACTTCGAAGTCTTTATGTGAATAAAGTGCATAACCTTTGCAGGAAGGGAAGGGTTGGGGTGTATGCGGGAGGTGTGTGTGTGTGTGTGTGTGTGTGTGTGTGTGTGTGTGTGTGTGTGTGTGTGTGTGTGTGTGTGTTTTTTGCACAGGGCCCCGTACAATCTAGGACCGGCTCTGAACACTGATATTACAAATGCCGCCAAAGAGTAGACACCTTTCATCGCCCCTTCCACACAGCACAAGAGTTGCTGAATGGGTCTTGTTCACAGTATAGCATGACACACTAAAAATCTTACAAATTAAGCATGACATCAGAATGCAAAATGTCACTCCAGTTGTAGTCCAGAGAAATACAAACATCGTACATAAGTTGACATTCTAAAACAGTAATAGTGTGATTACAATAAGTGTTGACAAACTGAAAATTACAGTAATTAATGTTATACCTAAGCAAGATTACATATACCAACGACAGTCAGAATACAGATAACAGCACAAATAAGTAGTGTACAAAGTTTCCAATAGTTTGTTTCTACATAAGGGAATACAGATTTTTGTTTTACAATACAGTACAGATAATCCAAAAATGTTAATTTTGTGAGTGCGCAAATATTTCAATCATATTACAGTGGAACAAAATTTACATTTCTGCCAGTCTGACTAAACGAATTTGAACAATGCAATTTATAGAGGAATGATTAGTTCATTCATCTCTCTGGACAAGAGCAATAAAAAAGTAACTTCTGTTACGAAAATTTAACTGATTGATTGTAGAGAAGTAAATACTTTATAAAGAAAGCGTAAACATACAACCAGCTAATTAATTAAAATTGTTTTGTTTTAAGTATGCTCATAAGTATACATATTCGTTTTCATGCACTCAAATACAAAAATCTACACTGTCCTTTTAGTGACAGGAAAGTGAAATAAGTTTTGTTTTACTAGAAAAATAATTAACGCCACCTTCTTAAAATTATTACGAAACTATATAGCCAACATTTTACAACAGGAAAATGGCAGAACCTATGTTTACACTGGCAGATCAACCCGAGAATGGTACTGCCCTGAGTGACCTACTGTTAGCAATGTTTTGTAATTTGAGATGAAGGTAACATGAGAATGGCACTGTACAGTCATTTTCGATGTCACACACACTACGCACTTATATACGGAATATTGTGGAGCAGACTCTGGGACCTTATTTTGCTTGCAGTTTTTCCACTCTCGAAAGGATTATCAAATGGAGGCAGACTCAGGGAGTGAAGTGTTGTCCCTCTCGCCACTGACAATCCAGACTTGCAGCTATTTTGGAAGGAACAGCATCTTACAGGCTCATCTTTCATCAATGGCTTGGTCCATGCCATCAAACTTGTGTCATCTAGAGATCATTTCCCAAGCGTGTCCAGAGCACATGAAATATTCACATTAGTATATATATATATATATATATATATATATATATATATATATATATATATATATATATATATATATATATATATATATATATTATACCATAGTCATTATCCTGGAAAGAGGAAACTATTTCATTTGTAAATACTTTTCATAAAATATTTCTATATTTTGGTTCAAATGTTTGTTAAGCTTAAAGGACTTAACTACAGGGTCATCAGTCCCTAAACTTACAAACTACTTACGAACTACGACGGAACAAATATCCATGCCCGAGGGGGGGGGGGGATTCGAACCCCCGACCGTAGTAGCCGTGCAGACCGTGACTGGAGCGCCTCAGTCCCCTCTGCCACCGCGGCCGGCTATATTTTGGTAGTACATGGAATATATTATATGGTAATATAGGCCTATAAATTTACTATCATAGTTAAGTAGTTATGTGTTAATAGATTATTTGTAGAAATATCAAAAGACTCTTAGATCAGTAACTAAATCAGTCTGTTTAAGGCATAAATAAGTAATCATTTCCATTATACCATTTACTTTGCTTGAACACTACGATTTTTATGTTAACATTCGTAGATGAAACTTAAGACAGTTTAAAGTCACCTGCAATTTAACAGTTATGCTTAAAATATGCGAACGACAAGTATTTACCATTTATAGGAGGAGATTAAGACATTGATACTATATACATCCATTTATCTGGACAGAGTTCATGTTAATCCAAAAAACATAGTATCTTAGATTAATATAACAGTGATGACAGTAATCAGTTTTATGTCATTAGTAATATCAGTAAAGTCATCACTGTAGTCACTCCTGTGTAGTCATGTTATTCTACTGAAATATCTTAACATTTACTACTGTTATGACAACTTAAAGGCCAGTACAATTGAAGAAAGAAAATTTGTTGTCAACCATTACATGCATTTTTTAAATGGGAGACTTACTGGGCACAGCTCAGAAGTTTGTGTGAGACTTACTGCTAGCTTCAACTGTTACATACTTTTAGCTACATATTGATCAACGTCATTCGACTGCTGTGTGACGTACCTGTAATGTCAAAATTATCCACAATGTTAGAGGTTTCTCCTATCACAAATGTAGGTGTAGAAGAATCAGTTGTACCATATTCAACATTAAGAGACTCCACTTTTCATTAGTTACCTGTAACACTTATTTCAAACAAAAATCTACATATACTTTACATTTCGATATGTATTTCATTTCCATACACTTTACCATTTAATCTTTGCTTGTTTCATTATTTATTACAATTTCATACTATACTATTATCTCCTTTACCCATCCATTAATTACATCTTAATCTCAGTAGCTGGGGGACACTTCCATTTGAGTCCATACTGTGTGTTGAGTCTTCAAATGTTCAAATGTTTGTAGAGCTTATGGGACTTAACTACGGGGTCATCAGTCCCTAAACTTACAAACTACTTACGAACTAGCTAATACTAAAGACGGCACAAATATCCATGCCCGAGGGGGTGATTCGAACCCCGACCGAAGTGGCCGTGCAGACCGTGACTGACGCGCCGCAGTCCCCCCGGCCACCGCAGCCGGCCGTTGAGTCTTCATTGGAGTTGACAGATTTGATCATTATCAGTATCACATAGGGTTCTGAAACAGTAACTGTAGGTTAACAGGTTCGTAACTCAATTCTGTGTGACAATCTTATCCTTTGCCATCAGTGTTCCAGCAATTAATTAATTAATTAATTTGGGGGGGGGGGGTTAAAGCACAAAACTACAGAGGTCATAAGCGCCCATTGAAAGACGACCGTCTGTCGTCTTCCATATATTTTTGTATATTTATGTAAAGTTATGATTTATTTAATGTCGCTAGATTATTTTGTTAAAACTTGAACCCCACTCTTTTCAAGGCCTGAGGAATAGCATTTTTATTTCATGTGTTAATATTGCTAGGTTTTCTTATTTTGTTATGTTAATTTATTATATTAATGTGGCACCAGGACAGCTTCTCCGCTACACCACTGTCCCTGTAACAATGTGCAGTTTTAAGTGGGTGCGAGAATCTATGGCTGTCTGAATGTGGGGAGTGATAGCTCGCTTTGCATCGTTCTCTCTGGCTCAGAGTCGATAGCTGCTTGTGCTACCACAGAGTTTTCCACACCCTTTGGTTGTGGGCTAGTCAGTGAGCCTTCCCTCCAGCGCGAGTCTTGCTGTCCGTCCCCACCACCGCTGTTTCTTGGATCTTCCGCCTGCCGGTAGCTTCCCGCATCCGGTGGCCGGTCGGTCTCATAATTCCAGGCTAGTCGTCTGCTCTTGTTTTTGGAGATGGTAGCGTTTCATTGACTAGCATGTTTAACTTAGATTCCTGAACTTAGAATCATTTATTTGGATTATTATCTTCGATCGTGTGCGGAAATGTGTTCTCGTTTTTCAATTCAGTGATTTCCAATAGATAAACGCGGTGTGTGTGATTCTAGTTGCAGTTTGTTAACGGCCTGGTATGTTAAAACCTTTTGTGATCATGTGGTGGTGTATGAACTCTGTGTAAATACTTTCTAGCTTTGTGGGACACGATTTCTAATAGGTGATATGTCATTTTATATAGTGCATGTATAAATTCTCATCGTTTCCTTGCGTGAGTGATGTGTGTTTCACGTGGTTGGTTCATAACAAAGCCTTCAGCTTCCACTCTTGTTTGTTCGATGCCCATGAGGCAAGTAACTATGCAGGTTCCCTCCTGATTTCCACTAATATTTCTCAATATTCTCTCCACGCGTATTTTAATTTTGCTGTCTTTTCTCCAACTGGTACTGTGTACTCTGTCAGTAATTCTCTGAGCCTTGTACAACCTTCAATAGCTTCCTTATGTAATCTTAAACATTTCTGTGTGTTGCATGCTGTAATTCTTAATTTTACTTTTCCAACTTTGTAATTATTTCACTTTGAGTTTTTTGAGACTGGACTTCATCCGTCTCTGTAATCGCCCCCTATCGCGTGTAGCTGTATTTCATTCGTTTCCTTGTATAATTCTATGCACTTCTATGGGTTGCATGCTGTAGTTCTCATTTTTCGGAAATTGAATTTACTCAATTTTATCGGTTTTCGGAACGACTTGGGACCGAGTTCCGACATCCGGGGTTTGCAGCTAGTCGCCTGAATTCACGCCACGTCTCATAAAACCAGTGCCTAGGTCGATTTCTAACAGACTTCAACTTAAGAATCCACCGTGATTTTGTATAATGACTCAGATTTTCAACTACTTCACCTTCAGTGGAGTGCGTTCATGTAAAGTAGCCGTGTGTCGCCGTTAGCGTGTTTGCTCGCGGTCCAATTCAGATGTAATTCAGCTATACATTAGGGATGGCGGTTATTGCTGAAGCAACCGGTTTTCGGTTATACCGGTTCTTTTCATCTCCAGTTTAACTGCACTGAAAAAATTGCTCAACATAACCGGTTTTTTAAGTAACCGGTTTTCGGTTTTTTATTGCTATTATTTCCAGTAGAGTTCGATCGAAACAGTTTGTGGCCAAAACAGAAACCGTAATCGAATTTTCGGTTCTTCTAGTTTCAGCCGAAACCGAAACTTACGAAATTCAGTTAAAATTTAGGTAAATTTACGGTATACGACAAATCATTAGCCTTTCCATATTTTTCAAGATCCTTTCCAATACGACGCCTTCTTGAGTGTAAGCCTAGCTAGGAGTCTGTAGAAGGCGATATACGAAGCATACAGATTTACTGGCCTAGTATTTCCATCCGGCAGTTGCGAATATTGAGCCAACCACCCCCTAAGTTGGACTTAGGAGATTATATATATAAAGTTACAGTCAGTAAATGAACTTCAATCAGTGCTGCAGAAGTATTTCGAAAAATAAAGTCACAGTTCCGACTAACAGTATGATTGTTGTCAGTGTAAATTTACGCAAATTGAACTAGGAAAGCTGTGTACCAGAAGAACAAAGAATGTTCAAATGGGTGTGAGTTCTTATGAGACCTAACTGCTTAGGTCATCGGTCCCTAGACTTAAAAACTACTTAATCTAATTTTAACATACGCTAAGGACAACATACACACCCATGACCGAGGGAGGAGGGAGGACTCTAACCTCCGACTGGAGCAGCCGCGCAGTCGGCAACGTGGAGCCTCAGCCCGCACTGCTACCTCGCAAGGCACCACATGAGCAATGTTACCTAAACCCATTGTTGGTTATTAAAAAAGCCCCTCGCTTTCAAGGAATCACATTAATAAAACTTGTTAGCATAACAATATGATAATACATTAAAAGTTATTATTCCAAGCTCACATGATAGGTATATGAATTGAATTTACCTTCTCTTCCAAGAAACATTTTGGATGCTTTCTCCTTAAATGACAGCTTTTTAAAGCAAATGGAGCATTGTACCTCACTGCTACCGTACTTCTTTAAGTACTTCCACACTCGGGATGGTGCCATTTAAGACAACCGATGTCTGGCGACGACAGCAAGGAACTGCCACATGACCAGACGGAGGCAAGTCTTGTACACTGCCGGTGCACGCGCGTCGTCTAATAGGCCACGCCACACGGCAACAGGTGCATCGATGCCTCAATAGCTGCACCAGTCCTTAAGTTCTATGTTCAAATGTTTGTTAAGCTTATGGGACTTAACTGCGGGGTCATCAGTCCCTAAACTTACAAACTACTTATGAACTACTTACGAACTAGGACGGCACAAATATCCATGCCCGAGGGGGGATTCGAACCCCCGACCGTAGTGGCCGTGCTGACAGTGACTGGAGCGCCTCAGTCACCTCGGCCACCGCGGCCGGCTCTTAAGTTCTTATGCCGCGCGTTTGTTGCGCGTTTCTGACTGCCGGGATTGTTCTTAAATTATCACTGATCGCTTTTCTTGGTTACTGCGATGACCTAATATTTCACAGCAGTGGAAATTTTAGGAATAGCCTTAAACATTAGGGTCTACTAGCTTTAACTTTTTTAAATTATTAACAAAAAACACATTTTGAACCACAACTACAGGAAGTAGTCGTACCGGTTTTTTACCCGGTTCTTGGCAATAACAAAAAACCGGTTACATCCGACACCAAATACCGAAAAACCGGTTATTCAAAACTGAAATACCGGTATCGGTTTTAACCGGCCGATTTTTCCCATCCCTACTGTACACACGCACCACCTCAAAATAGGCACGACAGCCCAAGGCCAGTTTCAAAGTGTTTGTGTATATTGTGTTTTGTGCTACCCCCGACTTGCTGAAATTCGCCTACAATAGCGGCGCCTGCTTCCGCCTCGTCTCAGCTTGCAGATTTTGGTCAGTCGCTGTGGCATTGCGTGTGTATGAGAATGAGTTTGTGAATCCTTCCCCCAGTAGCGTTAAATCATGTATAATTTAGGCTGGGCACCGTCCGCGTTAATCCATGTAAGATGTATTTTTATTGTGTTAACGAAATTGCTTCCCCATTTTGATTGTTTTCTATCTGAATAAACAAGTTTATATTCAGCATAATCCGTAAGTTTTAGAGAACTTTCCCTCTAATGTTGTTCACCACAAGTGCTGAGAACAAGCTCAGATGCAAATTGTCTAAATTCCGTTGGGCCATAAAAGTTTCTTAGCCACCTGTCTAAGATAAATTTAATTGTGGTGGCTTGTTTATTAATGTCTGTAATAACGTGTGAACTGCTATGTATATTGACCACTGTAGTATTAACTTCATGTTATTGAAGTAATTTGAAACGAGTCAGTTCTCACTTTGGGCCAGGGAACAAGGTTTTATAGCAGGCAGTAACCGGTAGTTCACACGGACCTTATTTGCTAATTTTAGTGATGAAAGAAGCCTCTTGTTTCGTACAATGGTCGACTTTTAAGTGTGCCGCGTGGGTGCGTGTAAACTTTTTTTTTTTTTTTTTTTTTTTTTGCATTTTTTTTGCATGTCACATACAAGAACAAAAACTGGGAAAAATACGGAAAAGGTGTAATTTAAAAAATATCCAACCTTTACATAAACAAGGCATCAACATATCAACAATTAACTTTAAAAATATTTTCTAAAAATAGAAATATCAGGTCCGCACAGAACGTGCGTGTACCGACTTGAATGCAACACGTGATGGAAGATACGTTGTTCAAACAAATATTTGACAGCAGTTATGAAGATCATGTACGAGTCTAAGTATAAAACAATTCACTCAACCTTTGAAAACCACATCAGAACCAAGATAAAATCATCATGCACACATATGGAAATCATAATAAACACCTCACCCTTCAAGAAAGATACCATATCCTAAAGAACAGGAAAACAAACATCTCAAATGAAATCAATCTAGCAAAATACACTTCAATCTTATCGACAACCTAACAAAAATGAATGTATAATTAACCCCACTAATAAAGCTAACTTGCATAATAAGTTACACATTTTAATCTATATATATATATATATATATATATATATATATATATATATATATATATATAATTTTCAAACTTGGTTACAGAACTACACAAGATACTGTACCTTTTTATTTTAAAGTGAAAGGCATCTGGTGTAAAATTTCTTAGTTGCAGTCAGCACAAAACGGAATACTTCGTAGTGAAACTTACTTCAACATTGCATGTCAAATTTCTCATCAGAAGTGATTTCTTTACCATCGCCGTTCTGTATTTCGTATCTTCTGTACTCCGATCATAATAAGGTATTTTGCTGCTGTACCATTTGTCTCTTTTCCTAGTCTAAATTCTTGAATATCGTCTGATTTAATTCGACTACATTGCATTATCCTTATTTTGCTCTTTGAGATAATCTTATAACCTGCTTTCAAATTCCCATTGCGTTGAATTGTTCTTGCAGGTCCTGATTAACCGTAATGGCTATTACTTTTGAAATTAACTTCCTTTTTTTTTTCTTTGAATTAACTGGTACATAACGTTTCTACCTTCATTTATGTTTAGATGATACACGCTTGCGAAATCAGATGTTTGTGAAAATGAGCGCAGCCAGTGGGTGGTTTCTGGGGTTCCAGACCCCTCCCGAAATGTTGAAGCTAACAAAAAGTCATCTTTCTGTCTAAGGATGAAGCCCACAAATATTTTCCTAGTGCTGGGGAGCCGTTACACATGGTCCATACATTTCAGATTACTCCTCATGCGATTCCCGTAACTTTTGAAACGCTGGAGGACATTCTCAGTCATCGCTATGTTCTGGGTGAAGAGTTGCTCTCCTTGGTAAAAATCACGGTCTTCTTGTGATTGCAAACAACTGTGTTTGGAGGAATTTATCATGTTGACTCCAGTGGATTAAATGTATTATCCTGGTTATCACTGAAATAAGAAGCAAAGTGTTCAAATGTTTGTAAATGTAAGTAGTTTAACTATGTTGATCATTAGGACAAACACAAAATCCATGCCTGAGGGAGGAGCAACCCTCGATGGCGAACGGCCGCGGCCCTTCGTGCGAACGGCTATTCTGCCCGAGCAAATAAGGAGCACTTTCGTTTTGCGCAGGTTTTCCACTGTGTCTGCTCCTTTTAGTTGAGTGTGACTTGCTTGTTATCCTATCATTACGAACAATTCCTTGCTTAAAGTACGCAGTGTAAATTATAAATATTGGACTAAATGCGTCTGAGGTTTTGTGTAGGTAATGTCGGGCCATGGAGCTTCATTGTGCTTTAGAGAATTGAGGTGGTTTTCAGCTCCACTGTTTGTAATTACAATGAGTCAACATTTATTTTCCTCTGTAAACGAACCCGTTTCAGTCTAAGAGCATCTGTTGTCTTGCCATTGACAGCGGTCACGTACTGCAAAAATTTTAGTAAGTGAATGTTTCTCTGATTATGCTTCAGACGTTATTGAAAGCTTCACTCATTGCGTTTCGGACTGCCAACCGTGTTCTGATCCACATTTGCCGATCTTCATGCTACGATTTGCTTTCTTCCTCTTAAGAAGTTTTCTAATTTTGTTTGTATAACTCTATGATGTCAGTAATTTGCAATGAAAAATAGTATGTACAGTACACGTTATAACAGTAGCCATTCATTGAAAACCCGTCCCGAAATCATATCCTGGCTAACCTATTGTAAATGGTGAAGTTTTTCTAACAAAGATGAAGCAAGAAGGGTTGCTGCCTATCGCCTTTCTTCTAGACAGGAAGTTACACTCACCTGCTGATCTGCTGTCCTTGGTCCGTAGAGACGTCTGAATTATCTTGGCAGGTGTTTCGTCGCCTTATTGAAGATTCATTAATTGAAAAGGGGACAGTGGGAAAGTTACAGAACAAATAGGCAGAAGTGTGAAATCTGTATTCATAAAGACATGACGAAATTGAGGTAGCCCTGTTACATGTTTAATATTGTCACAACTAAGACTATCCTGCCACGAAACCACCTTACTGTAGGACAAGGTATTACTAACAATAGTCAAGAAATAAGCACATTTAATACAGATACATTTGCAGTCCCTAGAGAGCGGAGAGTGGTTAAAACAATGTTTTAACACTGAAATCAGAGCAGGAACCAAACGGCCAAGCTTACCTCACTATAAATTGAATGTTAAGAGTACCAGATGATTCCACTCGCCCATCATTGTAACAGACGCGGACGGTCCTCAAAGTCACTTTACTAATACGGCGGTAACTTCCGCCCTTGACTGCCCGCGAGGTGGATACTATAATGACACGGTTACCTTTCCAGATATTATCAAAGAAAATTTTGTATTTTTATATTATTTTGGGATGTAAAAATAATTATGAATGTCAGAAAAAATTTAAGAACATCACTTTCAATTTTTTAAAAGACAGACGAAAGTAACCACTCTTTCCTTTTACTTCGTAGCGATAGCATCTTGCAGACGAGAGCTGTACTTTATGTGGCCGCTTTTACGTGGATTTGTACATTCAGGTAAGTGTGTGTGTTGTGCGCGGATCTTACTTTTCTAAATAAATCCCACCTCTCACTTAAATTCGCATTTATGAATTTTTATTATTAATTTTGCCTTTTCCTCCCACCGCCCATGATGCTTTCTTTCAGCCTTGTTGCATCGCCGCAACAATGGATGACACTTTTTAGTTAATATTGAATTGTGATATTTCGTGTAGCCTGCCTCTTTTTAAAATTTATTCCATACTATTATTTACCGGCAATAGACTCTGCAGTCGATTTTCTTGTAAATATTTTGGAAGTCCAATCTGTTTGATTTACGTAATCTACCGAATTTTATCATGTCACGTGTCTTACTTTACAGTCTGCTACCCGAGTTTTAGTTTGATATTGACGAACTGCCATCCACTGTTCGGCGAGTGTATCATATTATGAAAATTTCATTCTAGTTGGTGCGAAGAATGGCAGCTAGCTCTCAATGCGAAAAATTTAAGGTGATGCGCATGAGTAGGAAAAACAATCCCATAATGTTCGAATACAGCATTAGTACTGAGCTTCTTGATGATGTCGCGTCGTCCAAATATCTAAGCGTAACATTGCAGAGCGATATGAAATGGAACGAACATGTAAGGACAGTTGTGAGTAAGGCGGACAGCCGACTTCGGTTTATTGGGAGAATTTTGGGAAGATATAATTCGTCTGTAAAGGATACCGTGTTTAAAACGCTTGTACGTCCACGTCTTGAGTATTGCTCAAGTGTTTGGGACCCGCAGCAGATGACTTTAAAGAAAGACAGAGGCAGTTCAGAGGCGAGCAGCTAGATTTGTTACTGGTAGGTTCGACCAATGCGCGAGTGTTACGGAAATGCTCCGGCAACTCAATTGGGGATCGTTGGAGGAAAGAAATTCTGTTGAGCGAATTTAGAGGGCCGGAATTTGAAGCTAAGTGTAGTACGATCTTGCTGCCGCCTACTTACATTTCGCGTAGTGATCACAAAGACAAGATAAGAGAAATTAGGGCTCGTACGGAGGCATACAGGCATTCTTTTTTTCCTCGTTCTATGTGGGAGTGGAATAGGAAAGGAAATGCCTAGTAGTGGTACAGTGTACCCTCCGCCGCACACCTTACGGTGGATTGGGGAGTACGTATTTAGATGTAGAAGTCTGTGCGTTAACTATGTATGTGAGGCAACTGCTGATCGCAGTTCTTCGGCAGCAGTCTGGCAGCCTTTAGGATTTCCTCGGCTCGGCGCGCCGCAGATTGTTGTGGTGAGAACCTTGTACCGGTAGCGACGCATCGCCGATCCCGCTTTGAAGGTGGGCTATAATTTCGCAACGGTGCCGTTATGAGGCCCGGTGAATGGCGGCGGGTGTCAGTGGGAAACTTGTGGGGGCAACGGCCCGGCGCATTGTCCGGCGCGGCGCCCAGATAGGCATCGCCAAACGGAGGGCGAGGGGGCGGCGGCTTCTTTGTGTGGCGCCTGGCTGTATCAACGGGGCGCCTGTCTGCTGCCTGCCGCTATCTGCCTGAGAAGCGCCGCGGGGGCAAGTTCACAGGGACCAGCGGCGCCCTGCCCTGGAGGGGGGACACCTAAACACCTAGGCCCACCGCTAATTTGTACACACTATCACCTAACGCACTCAATTCCAGTAACACGTGGCAAAGCCACAGAATCTGTCAGGCCAGTCCTCAGCCAACGGAAGAGTCATTTAAAAAATACGTCAAATTTGATTGTTGTTATGGTCTTCCGTCCGGAGACTGGTTTGATGTAGCTCTCCAAAATACCCTATCCTGAGCAAGCCTTTTCATCTCCTCATAAGAACGGCAACCCACATCCTTTTGAATCTGCTTACTATACGCGTCTCTTGGTCTCCCTCTGCGATTTTTACCCCATACACTTCCCTCCAATGCTAAATTTACGATTCCCCGATGTCTAAGAATGTGTCCTACCAAGCGATCCCTTCTTTTAGTCAGGGTATGCCAAAAATTCCTTTTCTCACCAATTCTGTTCAGTACCTCTTCATTAGTTATGTGATCTACCCACCTAATCATCAGCATTCTGTAACATCATATTTCAAAAGCCTCTATTCTCTTCCTGTCCGCACTGCTTATCGTCCATGTTTCACTGCCGTACAAGGCAACACTCCACACAAATGCCTTCAGAAAAGACTTCCTTACCCTTAAATTAATATTCGGTGTTGGCAAATTTCTCTTTTTCAAAAATGATTCTTCCCATTGCCGTTCTGATTTTATATCCTCTGTACTGCGACCATCACATGTTATTTTACTACCCAAGTAACAAAACTCATCTACCACCTTCATTGTTTCGTTATCTAATCTAATTCCTTCAGCATCGCCTGATTTTCTAAGACCGCATTCCATTATTTTTGTTTTGCTCTTGTTAATGTTCATTTTGTTTACAAGTTCTGAATCCTGATGAAATCCCGAGTTATTGCCTGGTGGTCTTGGGGTAACATGCTCGACTGGAAACCGAAGGGTCGCGGCTTCGAAACCCCGGTCGGAACTCTGATTTTTTCAGTCTGCACTTTAACCCATCCTCCACCACTCAACGATGTGAAGAGTCGCCAGAAGCGACACGTGGTTCGGATTCCACGTTAAGCCAAGACCAACTACAATACATTGTAGTCGGTCTTGTTGTTGTTGGTCTTGGTTAAGCTGTAGGCCCCCACTCCCTGGTTGGATAACTGGGGTAGGCAAGGGACACGGAAGTCGCCGAAGTGGCGTCCAATTACAAGACTTGCACCAGGTCAATGAGCCACACGAAATAATAATAATAATAATAATAATAATAATAATAATAATAATAATAATAATGACTACAGACCGTTTAATTTGTTAATTATATAAATACGCTAACACGAAAATTTTACAGATTACTAATTTATTCGTACAATAAGGCCAATGAAAGTTATATAATTCGAAAGGTAGATTGTCGTAGATTTCACGAATATAAGTATTATGTATGCATTTACCCATTAAAAGTGGTAAAAGGAAGCAGAAAATTTTCTATCTACAGCTTGGATCAAGTTCTACATTCTCCAACAATCAGCTCACTGATTGGCTATTCGCCTCGACCAAAGACGCTGTAATGCAACTCATGTGCAGGATTAAAATAAGCGAATATCGAAACATTGAGTGCCCCCAACCATAGACCATAGATAATATAGACTATGCGTGACGTCATTACACTGAAACCAACATCTAAGTCACGTGACTCGGCAGGATATACTTTTCATCATTAAGAGTAATGCAAAATGTAGCTGATAGTTGCAGTTCTTATCCTTTGTAGTGGAAATTAAACGTATATTTGAATAATAAAACGTATTATTATTATTATTATTATTATTATTATTATTATTATTATTATTATTATTATTATTATTATTATTATATCTTCAGTAGTAAAACTGGCGTTAGTTCTCCGCAATTGCAAGAATTAATGCGATAGCTACAGTTTTTATGTGCCTAAGTGAAACGTATTGACTGTCTCTTTACAAGCAACAGATCTTCAGATTTAAAGAGAAAGATTGTTGTCGTCGTACTGTGAGTCGTTTAGTTTGCATATTACATAGGAGTAAGTCAAATATCAGTTTGAAAGGAACATCAGCTTCCTCACGATTCCTCAACAATGCATATGAAATGTTTCGTTGTGGTTTTATGATCTGTTTGCATCCATAATGCCCGATTTTAACAAAATACAACCGTTTATATTTTAAGACTTGTCACAGACCGCGATGCCAAAATGTAAAACAACCAAAGTTTTGGCTGTTCACATTAAATAATAGGGTAGTGAGGAAACCTCATCGATGCAATCGGCAGGAAGTGACTTTATAGGTGTAGTGAATAGTCTGAATATTTTATATAACTGGTTTGGATTTTCCGCCGTATGCAAGACACCTGATTTTTAATTGTTCCCAAACATGTTGCAGCACATTTTGTGCTATCATCAGTGGGATGGTTTATTTTTATTCTGAAATTATATTTACTGTACAATAGTCTTTTCAGTTACTTCTAGGTTCATTCGTTTTTAAATTTTCACTTACGTTATCTGACTATATAAGTATTTCAGTTTGGTGAATATTAGGCCTAGATATACAAGTATCGCATTTGTTACATACCTTTTTACATTAGGCTAGATAAAATTGTTTTTTTTTTTTTTTTTTTTTTTTTTTTTTGTGGTTTTAGGGCGCACAACTTCTATGGTCATTAGCGCCCAGCCAAGAACATAGATTCGCTATGATCTAAATAAATGTAGACTGTCAGAACATCAACAAGAGGCTAAAAACGAAAGATAAAAGACAATTAAAAGAGTTAAATATCCTTGGATAAGTTGGCCAAGTTGATAAAACGCAAAACTCGAGCAGCTGCTCGTGTGTCATCAGCTAAAATTTCCTCCAGAGTAGACGGAAAGTGAAGGGCTACACGGAGATGATTAAAATTAACACAAGTCAGTAAAACATGTCGCACTGTCAGCAGTTCACCGCAGGAGCACAGCGGTGCAGGGTCGGCGGATAGCAAGTGACGGTGGCTGAAACGGCAGTGACCGATCCGCAACCGGGCCAGGATGACGTCCTCCCGCCGAGAGGGGCGGTCCTCCAAGCGGTCGGGATCGGTTTGACAGTTCGCAATTTATTGTTGTACAGTGAAAGCCACACACTGTGCCATTGCGACACGATACTCCGGCGAAGGGCCCGTTGAACATCGTCCGATGGGACGCAAAAGGTAGCCATGCGAGGCAAAAGAGCTGCTGCCTTGGCTGCTGTGTCGGCGGCCTCATTCCCGGGCACACCCACATGGCCAGGGACCCACAGGAAAGAAACGTGACAGCTGTCATCCGCCAGCAACTGGAGGGAGCGTTGGATCCGATACACGAGAGGATGGTTCGAGAAAGGGTCCTTAAGACTCTGCAGGGCACTAAGGGAGTCAGAACATATGGCATAGAAAGGGCGGCGGTGGCGGCAGGTATACAAAACGGCCTGGTGGAGGGCGAAAAGCTCAGCCGTGAAGTTCGAGCACCGGTCAGGGAGCTTGTATTGGAAACGGTTGTCCCCGACGACGAAGGCAGATCCGACACCGGCAGTGCTCTTGGAACCATCAGTGTAAATAAATACGGCATTATCGAACCGCGAACGGAGTTCGACAAGCCTCGAGCGGAATACCAAATCCGGAGTGCTCTCCTTGGGGAGCGAACTAAGTTCGAGGTGTGTGTGAACCTGGGCCTGATCCCACGGTGGCAATGGGCTTTCGCTCAACCGAAGGGTGGAAGGAAGGGTAAAATCGAGCCGCTGTAGCAGGCGGCGAAACCGAACTCCCGGTGGAAGCAAGGCAATCGCATACAACTGATATTGGCGATCGAGTGAGTCGTCAAAAAATAATCTGTAAGATGGATGGTTGGGCATCGACCGTAGGCGGCATGCGTACCGACACAAGAGTATGTCACGTCGATTGGTCAAGGGTAATACAGCAGCCTCGGCATACAGACTTTCAACAGGGCTGGTATAAAATGCACCGGTCGCCAGACGTAATCCACGATGGTGGATAGAGTTGAGACGGCGGAGAATCGACGGCCGTGCTGAAGAGTATACAAGGCTTCCATAGTCGAGCTTCGACTGAACAATGGCCTGGTAAAGGTGAAGCAGGACGGTACGATCCGCTCCCCATGACGTGCCACTGAGGACACGAAGAACGTTAAGGGATCGGGCACAACGGGCAGCCAGGTAGGACATATGTGTGGACCAGCAAAGTTTCCGATCCAACATGAGTCCCAAGAATTTTGTAGTCTCCACGAAAGGGAGAGCAACAGGGCCGAGACGTAGAGAAGGTGGAAGAAATTCCTTGTATCTCCAAAAATTGATACACACAGTTTTCTCAGTGGAGAATCGGAAGCCGTTTGCGATGCTCCAGGAATATAGACGGTCAAGACAGCGTTGGAGAGAACGCTCCAAGAGACACGTCCGCTGGGCGCTACAATAAATTGCGAAATCGTCAACAAAAAGAGATCCGGAGACGTCGGCTGAAAGGCAATCTACGATCGGATTGATTGCAATGGCAAAGAGCGCCACACTCAAGACGGAGCCCTGTGGTACCCCATTCTCCTGGCAAAAGGTATCTGACAAAACAGAGCCCACCCGTACCCGGAACTTGCGATCCGCCAAAAACGCTTGAATGAAAAGAGGAAGGCGGCCCCGAAGGCCCCATGTGTGCAATGTGCGGAGAATGCCGGCTCTCCAACAGGTATCGTATGCCTTCTCCAAGTCGAAGAACACTGCTACTGTTTGACGCTTCTTTAGAAAGTTGTTCATAATGAAGGTTGACAACGTAACGAGGTGGTCAGCAGCAGAGCGGTGTCGACGAAAACCGCATTGGATATTAGTCAGGAGGCGGCGAGATTCGAGGAGCCAGACCAACCGAGCGTTAACCATGCATTCCATCACCTTACAGACGCAGCTCGTCAGAGAAATGGGGCGATAACTGGAAGGAAGGTGTTTGTCCTTCCCTGGTTTGGGGATGGGGACAACAATGGCTTCACGCCAACTTGTGGGAACATGACCTTCAGTCCATATGCGATTGTAGGTACTAAGAAGAAAGCACTTGCCCGCTGGAGAGAGGTTCTTCAGCATTTCAATGTGAATGGAATCGGGCCCGGGAGCAGAAGACCGGGACAGGGCGAGAGCACGATCTAGCTCCTGCATGGTGAAGGCGACGTTATAATTTTCCCGATTAAAAGAGCGGAAAGAAGGCGGCCGTGCCTCCTCTACCTTTTTGCGAGGGAGAAAGGCAGGGTGGTAATGGGCAGAGCTCGAAACCTCCGCAAAGAAACGACCCAATGCGTTTGAAACATCAGCTGGGTCCACGAGGACCGCGTTCTCCACGGTCAGGCCAGGAATCGGGGAGTGGACCTTGATGCCGGACAAACGGCGTAGGCCACCCCAGACAACCGTGGAGGGAGTAAAACGGTTAAAAGAACTAGTAAAATCTGTCCAGCAAGCTTTCTTGCTGTCGTTTATGATACGACGGCACTGCGCTCTCATACGTTTGTAATTGATGCAATTCTCCAAAGTTGGGTGGCGGCGGAAGGTGCGTAAAGCACGGCGCCGGGCTCGAAGCGCGTCGCGGCAGGCTGCAGTCCACCAAGGGACCTGGACACGACGTGGAGAAGAGGATGTACGAGGTATGGAACGTTCAGCAGCAGTGAGGATAACCTCTGTGAGGTATTCGACCTGACTGTCACAGTTGGGAAAATTCTGATTGTGAAAAACAGCCATGGAAGAATAAAGCCCCCAGTTGGCTTTAGAAATGTTCCAACTGGTGGGACGTGGAGATGGGGAATGATGTAGGAAGTGGATGATACAAGGGAAATGGTCACTCGAGTACGTGTCAGAAAGTGCATACCACTCAAACCGACCGGCAAGCTGAGGAGTGCATATTGCGAGGTCTATATGGGAATAAGTGTGTGTTGTGTCAGAAAGGAAGGTCGGTGCACCGGTGTTGAGGCAGACAAGATCGAGGTGGTGGAGAATGTCCACCAAAAGGGAGCCTCTCGGACAAGGTGCCGGAGAGCCCCATAGGGGGTGGTGGCCATTAAAGTCGCCTACCAACACGAAAGGTGAAGGGAGCTGGTCAACAAGGTTTAGCAGATCTGCCCTAGTAAGGGCAGATGACGATGGCGAATATATATTACAGAGGGAGAAGGTAAAGGTGGATAAGGTGATGCGGACGGCAACTGCCTGTAGGTGAGTGTGCAAGGAAATGGGATGGAAATAGACGTCGTCTCGAAGGAGCATCAGAACCCCTCCATGGGCTGGGACACCTTCCACGGGTGGCAGGTCGAACCGCACAGAGGTGTAGTGTGGAAAGTCTGCACGATCACGTGGACGCAACTTAGTTTCCTGGAGGCAGACTAGGAGCGGGCAGTGCAATCGAAGGAGTAGTTTTAACTCCTCCCGATTAGAACGAAAGCTGCGAATGTTCCATTGAAGGAGCGCCATGATAAAAATGAGAGAAGAAATAAGGATAAAAACCAACTAGCAACCGGGGTCACCTCGACGGCCGCTGAGGACCGGATTTCGAGGGAGCACTGCTATCGCTGTCTGGGGGCAAAGGGTCATGTTCCATTGGTTCGCCCGACGCGCCTGCCACCTCCCTGAGTTGATCAGGAGGGGCAGTTTCCACCGCCGGTAAAGGGCCGGGCGCCCGGCAAACGGAGCGTCCCGGTGAAACAGAAGACGGCCGAGGCCGGCAACTGTTGGACGGCGTGACAGATGGGTCACGCCTCGGCGGGGAAGGAGAGGAACTCTTTTTCTTGTCAGCTCTTCTGGAAGAGTGACGGCGGGAAGAGGCAGTTGACGGTTGGGAAGCCTGAGAACGCAGAAAATCCTCACGGACGGGTTCCTTTTTCAAGGTCCGGGCATCTTGTTTAGGTGCCCGCGGTTTACTAGAGTTGGACGAAGACTGTACCCTAGAAGCAGCAGGAGGAAGCGGGGACGTGGAACGGGCAATCTTCGGGCTGGCGGATCGCACAACTGTGTCAGCGAAAGTCAAGTCACATGTCTGGGTACTGGAATCCTTGGTAGGTCGAGTTGAGGTGAGTACCTTACTGTATGTACCCGCTGGGAGGACAGTGGGCTTTCGACTCGCCAACAACTTTCGAGCGGCAGATGTTGATACCTTCTCCGTAACCCGAATTTGCTGGATTACCTTCTCATCCTTGTATACAGGGCAGTCGCGAGAGGAAGCCGCATGGTCACCGTTGCAGTTTAGGCAGTGAGGGGACGGAGGTGGGCAATCCCCCTCATGGGCGTCCCTACCACAAGTGACACACTTTGCTGCATTTGGGCAATGTTCACGGGTATGGTTGTACCTGTGGCATTGAAAACAGCGCGTTGGGTTAGGCACATAAGGTCGGACGGAGATGACTTCATACCCTGCTTTGACCTTCGACGGGAGGTCAACTCTGTCGAACGTCAAAAACACAGTACGAGTCGGTGTCAATTGGTTATCGACCTTTTTCATCACCCTGTGGACGGCTGTCACACCCTGATCGGACATATACGATTGGATGTCTTCATCAGACAACCCATCAAGGGATCTCGTGAAGACTACCCCCCGTGACGAGTTGAGTGTGCGGTGCGCTTCGACCTTAACTGGAAAAGTGTGCAACAACGTAGTACGTATCAGTTTTTGGGCTTGGAAGGCACTTTCCACTTCCAGCAACAATGTGCCATTGCGCTGACGTGAACAGGTTTTAACAGGGCCAGAAATTGCATCTACACCTTTCTGTATAACGAAAGGATTGACAGAATTGAAATCCTTTCCGTCGGTGCGAGAGACAACCAGAAATTTAGGTACATTAGGCAGAGTCTTTTTAGGCTGAGGCGAGTCTAACTTACGTTTGTGGGTCAACGTCACGAAAGAAGATAAGGAAGTCATCGCGGAAGTGTCCCCCGTGATTACCGGCGTCTCCGATGGCGCGCTCCTTCCTAGTGGGGGCCCTCTCCGAGGGCTTACCCGCCTTAGGTGATTGTTCACACCTCAGGTCACACCTCCCGAGAACTGACGGAGGGACCAATCGGCACGTTCGGAAGGTACCAGCTCGGGTAATCACCCCTCCCTGGGCCTGGCCTTTACCAGGGGGTACGTACGTGCCTTACTTGTCTACCCGGGGCGGGGAATTACGCGTTACCCCGTCACCTGCTACGCACGATAATGCGTGGGTCGGCCTTCAGACACGCACAGGGAGGAAAGAAGAAGAGGATAGGAAAGGAAGAGAAAGAAGGAAAGAAAAGAAGTGTCTCAAACGCCGAGGCGGAGACTAATGAGGAGAAGAAGGCTAGGAGAGTTCAAGGAGAGAAAGACAGAAAACGAAGGGTAAGAAAGGAAGGAACGAAGGAAGAAAAACCACAACAAGAACCACCGTATCTCACGAAATATGCCCGTCTCCGGGCGAAGGCATAAACCGGGAGGGAAAGTGAAGCAGCCTGGGGCAGAAGAAAGGCTGCTCCGGCTCAGGGCCCCGTGCGCGCCACACACGTACCCACAAAAGAACTGTGGGCCCCCTGGGGGGATATAATTCGTTGAGTAGCCTACTTATTTGTTGTTTTGGTACAAACTTATCTGCAAACATAACAGTTTACGATTTTCTTGCTTTATTTTACGGTTCGAAAAAAACGCGTCATTTCTGTATAGTACTTACGATTCTTTTCTTTCTCTGTTTTAATCTGGTTGTTGCTGCTGTTAATTTTAATGTGGATGTAACTCGTTTTTTCACGTTTTTTCGTGCTATGCATTACGCCAGTGGTAATATTCGGCGTATGAATACAGTTGGTAGTTGTTCATTTGTATAACGTTATTGAAAGCAGATTTCACCAGCAGTGACATACTTGCTGACATATAAACTTGCTCAAGAGCAGCTTTAAGTATTTTCCCAACGATAATCACATTCATAAGTCGCAAAAAGTAAGATTCACACCATAACGCAAACGCCGAGGATATGAAAGTATGTTGCTTCTAAAAATAAGTCACAATACGATACTTTTCACCTGGGCACATGTAAACATGACAATCAATGCATTAATATTATTAATAAAGATGAAATTACGTTACCTTTACTACTAAATGTATAATAAGCATACGAGAAGTGGTTTTCTTGTTAAAAATCAACGATTGATTTCACTTGTAAATGATAAAAACTGTTGCTTATGAAGAAAACACTGTCACGTGACTCGGGGCAATTAGATGTTGGTTTCAGACCACAACACAGCAGAGATAGCGACCCGCGCAGTCTATGTTATCTTTGGTCTATGCCCCCAACTCACTTTCTTGTGCCGTTCAAATGCTTCATTTTCGCAGTGATTAAGAGTGGTTAAAGGAAATGAATGTTTCCATTTGAATGCCGATATAAAAGATGCGCCGGGAGAGGTGCATGGTGGAACTACGAAGTCGACATGTCAGCTCTGGAATTCTGAATATCGCAGTATCGAAAAACCAAGGAGGTTAGAATACAGGGAGACGCCCTTACGCTGAAAAAGTGAAGTCAGCCTCGCCATATTGCTAAGTTTTGGAGAAGTGTTCGTATTTTAGAACTAATGTTTTATGTCGCTTATAACGCAGAAAAAATGTCCGACGGTTTTGCCGTGATGTACAGCGTGTTAAAAGAGTGCAAATTAGCCGTTAAAAATTGAAAAAGGTAAAGCAGTCAACAATCCGACGATTGGTTTGAACACCACAGTGCTTTACTAGGCATGGTCCTGTTTGGAGGTGGTATGCCGTTGCCTTCCTCCGACCTTCGAACTGACTTACCCAACCAGTTATAGGGGGACCTACAGTTTAACGTGGGTTCCGAACCACGGTGCTACTCGATATTTTTCACATAAGCATTACTGCCAGAGGTGAAAGAAGTGGAAAGTGACAGATAAAAATCCTAGGACCTGGCTGGTATCGAACCCGCGACCTTTGGATTTGTAGTCTGGCACTACCACTGTGCAACCGAGGCGCACTAAAAATTAAATTTTCAAATATATTATGATGAGTATTTATTACCATTTATTCAATAAAGTATATTGTTTGAAAATACATACTTTGCTGAGAGTCAGTGCAATGCATTAACAGTAAGAGGATCGAATTAACACATAATTTCCACGGAGAAACGGCATTCCAACACTGACCAAGATTGCGGGCAGGCTTCAACTGACGTTTGTGCTCTGCGTAGATAATACCATCTCCCTTTATTCTAACCTCCTTGGAAATAACATTTCTTGGAGTTGCATAAATATACAAACACCGAAATTTTAGTTCCATTTCAAATATTAGGCTAATGAAAGTTATATAATTCGAAAATGGCATGAGAAATATGTACTTCCGGTTTTATTTGTTATTGTGTCAGACATTTTCCTTAATACGTGAAAGATACCGTTTCATACCTCCCAAGTGCCGGTTAAATTTTACCAAATATCCCAGCGGCCTCCTATGATAATGTTGGCAACAAATGCTGAATAGTGAGAATCCTGCGAGTCTTCATTTCAGCCAATCGCTTGACAACGCTCATGTTTTCTCATGGAATCTTCGCTTTACGAGGTCAATTATTTTTTCTGAGCGGTCGAGGGTACCTACAAGAAACTGTCAACCATAAATCAGGAACAGCATTATTTGTTTACTTCATGGTCTTTACGATACACTGATCGAGTCATTCTATGTGGTTCGAACAAATGGGCAAAGATTTTGTATCGTGTTGTTGATGTTGACAACAATCACGCGAGACCGTCGACATACGTAAAATTTTACCCCCAGTGACCATTGTAAACAAAATTGATCAATTTTCGACGACAGGCAATACTAGTAATCTTAAAACTTTTCTCGCGCGTTTATAGGCATAAAACAATTTCCCCAGGCCCACGGACACTACTGATGTGTGCATAGAGAAGCATCGGTTGGAGGGAGCAGCCTAATTTTGGCACTGCGCATTTAATCATCACAGAAAATGGCCAAGATGGTCAAATTTTGTTTAGTTTCCCTTCGGCCGTTATTTCAAACCGTCACCGTAGCACGCGGTGGCGGAGGGAGACGAGTTTTCGCGTTCTGCGAATCCGCACCATTTCAGGCCACCCAACATGACGGTTGGAACTCCGCCACCGTTGGCGGCCACAAGATAGGTGACGGTGAGTCCTCCCTCTGTTAGGTTGCTACAGGGACCTTTTCACCAAAAGCGGAGGTGCACGCGAATGCACTGGTCACTTCTTTAAGTAGCCTGGAGAGCGGCTCCCGAGCCCCATTCCGTTGCAGTTCCTGGAGGTATAGACATCGGTAGATCAACGTAAAGCAGTTACCTTCGTTTAGTGACACGTGCTTCCCATTACCTTGGGAGCAAGCAGCCTGTCCTAGACTTCCGCGCCACACTCGACATGGTCACCGATACGACATAGTTCGCATCTTCCGTGGACGCGATCGCCTTCTGCAATTGCGCCGTCTTTTCGTGAACTATTCCGGTATGTAGCACGTTCGATGCCTAGGTCCGACCCCTGGTCTTGTAATCGTGCGCGAACTCATGGCTAGTTTCTTACCTTTCGTCTTAAAACTGAGGACTAGTTCTTATGTATATTCTTGTATGTATTTTGCGACTTGGCCTACAGCAAGTCTATTACACGCCATGTGGCTGCATTCATTGTGTGATGGTTTACGCAAATTTGTGACAGGGCTACCTCGCCTCTTTGTCCTTTGTTATTAATATATGTTTCGAATGGCTATCCCGACTTTCATCTTTCTATACCTTCCCTTACTGTCTCTTTTTGTAAAGCTTTTACCAGGCGCTGAAACACCTGCTGTAAGAGACGAAGTCCGACCGCCTGGGACAGAAGATATGAAGGTGAGCTGCCTAACAGGAAACAATGATAGTCGGAGACTCCATGAAGGGTAATTTTCCCATCTTTTCTTTATTCAGCCTCAGCTACAGCTTTAACACTCCCTACACTGAATGCTGTATCTGCACTGTTACTTAACATTTCTTTTTTACTTTGTTCCCAAAACTATTTTTTGACCTGTTTACTCAAAATCTATATTAATAAAAATGAATTGCCGCATGTGTGACAGCACATCACAATGTCTTCACCGATCTACCTTAAGGTGGCCAACCGTCTGATTCTGTGGGACAGTCTTGCATTTGCAGTCGTCCCGCATTGGGATAATTACTGAAAATGTCCCGCAAAATGGCGAAAGCTTCCCGCATTCCAGTAATTTTAAAATTGTTGGTCTAAGAGCACAAGCCGAAACTATTTGTGTACGCCACGCTATGTCTTACTGCTTGCAAGTCAACTTCACAATGCATCATCTACGAATAAATGACAGTCTTCTTACTTTAACCCTTTAATGCATAATTTTTCCATTATCTCTCAAACTGATCAACATTTTACCACAAATTCATTTGTAGCTGTTTGTATATATAGTGTTACATACTCAAGAAGCACGTCTCATAAATTATAAGTCGCAGAGTGATACTGAATCACTTCGACACTTCGCTGCATTGAGTTACTCCTAACATGGGTGTGTTTAGTATGCCTCCTTTACCATGTAAGTCAATCACATACTATTGTTGCGTTAAGAGTTACGTTATGAAAAGATCAGCGGCACAATAGTGACATTTTCTGCATCGGGTACATCATGGAAGCACTATATAACTGACCAGCGATGAGCTGTTTATTGCAAGTAGTGCATAATTAAGGAAATTTAAAATTTCTCATATATTCACTACATATAAATCGCGGTCGTTTTTATAGTTTCATATAAAGTCGTGCATTAAGGGTTAAATACAAAAAAGAAACACCATCTGATTATTTCAAAATAAATTCGCCAGCAGTAGAAATTTTTGTTTTAAGCTGATACTACATTTTGTGATAGGTTGACTTATTAAAAAAATACGTTTTTGGCATATTTTCTGTGCTTTAACTACGTTTCAAAAAATTTGATGTTATATTTTTCGGAGCTCAAGGTGTCTAAGTAATATAGTCTGTATAAATGTATTTAAAATCTGAACTGAAAATGAATCAGCATTCATATTACTTTCTTCAGGAATAAAAAGGTGCTGAAATTCTGAAAATGCAGCAACAAAAGTGAGTGAGCATTTTATGTAATAAAGTACAATTAAACTGTGCACTTCCTCGAAAGGACATGTAGTTCAAATGGTTTTAAAAATTATTTTTTGTCAAATTTATTTCGTGGTTATTGCAATATAAAATGTTCCAATGTTTGTAAAGATTATGGGACGTAACTGCGGGGTCATCAGTCCGTAAATTTACTACTTATGAGCTACCTTATACTAAAGATAAATATCCATGCCCGAGGGAGGATTCGAACCTCCGGCGCTGGAGACCGCGCGATCGGCAACGTACCGCTACAGACTGCTCGGCTACTTCCGCGCGGCAATACATAACTGCGCAGAGTAAGCCACTTATCAAAATGTGTGGACCACGAGGATCTAAGAGCTGGAACAAATAAAAGTAGTGCAGACAACAAAGGTGATCGGAAAACCTAACGGAGAAAGAATGTGTAAAAATTTTCAGACTAATTCCAAATATGGTTTTGACAAATACTTATGAACTGTAAATGAACATTTAAAACTAAGAATAAAATGTGTTAGATATGTTACTTTAAATGAGTAGGCCTCTTTTCGCCTAAATTTCTTTCCTAGTTTCAGAATAACTGCCACAATGAGTCACGAGATCTTAGTCCTTTCACATTCCCTATATGTCCCACATAGAGTTTTGGAAAAGTTGGCCGCCTTAATCTAGTCGATCTTTTCTTTATTTCCTGTTCACAAATCTCAAGTTTTGTATGAAAATTTTTGAAAAATCTACCCGAAAAATCATTTGAGAAAAATTCCAAGTACGCTTCTTGTTCTGATCATTTTTTAGATTCTCCAACAATTAGCTTCTTAATTCGCTACTCGCCTAGCGACCAAATGCGCTGTAACGCAGCAAACAAATACTCCGAGGATGTTAGAATAAAGGTAAATGGCGCCGTTATGCACACGAAGTTAAAACAACCAGACATAACATGAAATGTTTCTTTAGAAGCCACTCAAAATTATTTTTACCTCCATGATATCGGTGATCATATCTTTGGAGCGTTGCAAAGATAGAATTGATGTCAGTTCGCGGTATTTTTTAGTGTTACAATCAAATTGGGTATAGATAGTGGTTTATTTTTTTAGAACAATGCCTCCGTTGAGGATTCGTAATATCGGTCGGCGTACACGCAACGCAATCATGATCGTTGAGTCAATGAGACCGAGGAAGATCAACAGAGCGCTTTGAGGCAAATAGAGAAATTAGTTCTTAAGCGCGATCCATGACGACTCTGGAACAACGGGTATAGTCGAGTTCGACTCGCCCAAATGCAGCTTACGCACAAAATTTGTATCGTCCATAAAACAGGCAGCCACGTGTGAAAATTAGAACTAAAAATTTCGCATTCAGATACGATCCAGCAGTCTATTACGCAGCGGATTACTTAGTTTCGGAACAATGAACACTCAATATTGCAATGCTTTGAGATTTCCGCAAGAACCGTTGGAATTCTATTCTGCTCACTGCGAGAAAAACATGCTAAGCTCTGCAGTAAAAATGTACAGTCTTGGTTTATGCCTAAATTTATAATCATACCTATTCGTAGAATACAGCCATTAAAAGTAATGCCATTAAAGCTACTAACCTCACATACAGAGAAGCTACAAAGGTCTGTCTAATAACCGTTTCAAATTTACCCACCCACTTTGAAGTCTATTCGCAATGAAGGTCTCTATTGCAATAACAAGAGAGGGAGGAGATGTTTATAGTGTGGGATAAGAGGGAGTGGTGTGAAGGTGATGGAAAGAGTATGTGATTGAGGATTAGATATAGGAAGAAAAGATTAGGGTATATGTATCCCATACATATTATATATTGCGAAACGGGGTTTGCTAGTCTATATGTAAGGCATTGCCCGTGTAGTTGTATGTAATGCATTCAAATCTACAAATTTCTTAACCTCTATGAAATTCTGCACATTTGACTTTCAAACTAAGAGGGAGGTCACTGACTCACTGTATACACAAAATTTCGTATGGTGCCTGGCGAGTGGTACTTACAAGGAGACCACATAGGTATCGGATTTTAGAATTTTATGGTTATGTTTATGGTTATGGTACGTTAAGTTCAGAACTTATTAACGTAAAGCCATTCGACGCATCTCAAATTCGAGAAAATCTACTTTGAAGTTTTGCAAATACGTGTATGTACCGATAATTAAGCCAGTTGCAGCATCTCACGGTGTAGCACAGAAGTAAAGGGGCATTCGTGATGTGCGACTGCAGAGCACCACAAGATTGTGAGCAAAACCAACTACAAGAAATTTTTTTCTAACTTGTTGATCTAGACCATTATGTAAAAGGGAAAAACTGAAAAGGTAACATTGAGGCCTCGCAACCGTAGAGTAGGTGGTTCGAATCCTGCTGTGACTTTCGTTTTTGAACATTTACACCATTTTAATACCTAATAATTTTTATGAACAATGTACGTATTGTTTATTCGTGACTATTTTATAAATAGTTAATAATGATTCAAATGAAAAAGGAAAAAAACAACCAACCAAACGTGTGCGAGGAGTAACTTCATAGAGGATGTAAACAGATTTACACTATTTCAAATTCAGTTATTTAAAATTATCTGGGACCGCTAATTCTACGCGTTGTCTGTATGTAGACGAGCTGAACACCTTGTGACCGAAAACAATGGCTGAGTACGTTAGCTGCTTGTAAAGTCGTTAGTAGCTTTGCATACGACTTCAAAAACAGCGTCGTAGCCATTCACAAACTCAAAAATTTAAGTCAACCGTCATCAACTAATAGTGAACCAAATACTGTAAAAATCTAACTTCTTACGTTTTTCTTTTTGAAGCCATTATTAACAACCATTCAAGAGATACAGAAAGTTACAAATAAAGAAAAATACTTGCATTTTTCGTAGAAGCTACCATTAAGGGGATATTAAAATTGTGTAAGTATTCGTACAACGAAGAAAGTGTCCAGACTGGATTCGAACCTTACAGTTCCAAAGCCAGAACGCTACCACCTGAGCTACACCGACAGATGGTGCATTTGCTTTATTGATACTTACAAGGAAAGTACTTGGGCTCGAACAAATACATATACACCAAAATCATATGAGAGAATGTAAAGATCCCTTATTGCACTAGTGATACTCCCGCTTCTCCAAAACTCTGCAGTCGTCCGTTAGAGGCCTCTGCGTATGTCTTGCCGGTTCCCCAGTAAGAACGGTGCAGTATGCCTCCGAAGTTGCGTTTTGTGACATTTGTGTAGTGAAGCGTCAGATGGGGCGGCGATTGGTAATCAGTCCTGCTAATGTATTGCGATTGGTTGAGACGAAGTTACGAAGAACCCTTCGTGAAGATGGTATTAGTGTAGAAGATGAATTATTCGCATGTTTTCTCGTATCTGTTACGGTACAGAAATATGAGCATAAGTTAGATACTATTGTAACACTAACACAATGATATTAGAAATAATAATGAATAACTCAATGCATGCGGCAGTGCTACGGTAAGTGCGGGAAGAGGCGATGGAAGCAGTGGCAGTGAATACCTTCCGAGAAGGTTAAAGTTGCAACTGTCATCACGGCTTTTGATAATACGCTAGAGAACATGTACGATTATTATATAGGTTATAGTTAAGATATCTGAATTACGTATGGCGTCTACAATTACATCTACAGTGCTATCTAGAGCATGATTGCAAAGTTTTGCATAAAATCGACACCCACCAGCACACTGAGGTGTACGTAGAGATCCTGTAAGAAAACGTTCATACAGATATGTTTGTTCGATCCCAAGTACTTTCCTTGTTAGATGTACTTGGAAAACTTCAAAGTATTTTCTCAAGAATTTGAGAGTTCCTTCTAATGGCTTTGGCTGCTGATTGAGTATTGAACTTCACGTACCGTAAATATACAAAAATCTAAAATCCGATAGCCATGTGGTCTTCTTGTTAGACACGAACCCACAATTTTATTCTCATCAAGAAAGAATTTTGTACACTTGGCCATCAAAACAAGAAGAATGTTATCTACATAAAGTTTCGTACAGTGAATGGCAGGACACTTTACAATAGAATACAATCTAAGAGAATTACCACATACAGAAAGCCATAATAGAAAGAAAAGAAATAATAAATGAATACACAGCCCTTTGCAACGGAACCATATTCTCTGCCCTCAAAGAACTGACAAATAACCCATAAACACACACACACACACACACACACACACACACACACACACACACACACACACACTAAAACGAAAGTACCATGATTCAAAACTCCCGCCCCCACCACAGTCATTTGTTCTTAACAATTCTCCCAGAATTCAACTGCCCACCATCTTGTTTTCATAACAAACGCTGAGTGAAGTGAAAGTGACAAGTGCCTCTTCACAACGCGAAAACAGCAGAAATTCAAAGTGACAAAAACTTGCTGCAAAAACAGACTGTTATAGAAGCAGTCGCAACAGTAAAATTAAACCAAAACACAAAAATGACGTCCTATATTTTCGTAAAAATCCCGATATTTACAAGCTATTTACGCCATTTATTACACACGTTTTGGTTTGCAGATGACAAACTGTCAAAAATTCTCAGTGACGTTTTGTGAGTTGAAGAACCACAAACAACTACATGTGGTATTAAAGTAGGCTTAGTACACCTATAAAAATAAACGATTTATATTAGTTTCACAATTATATGTAATTTTTACATTTAAAGTAACAATCATTTCATTGTTAATTTGACAGACAGTATGACAAACATCTCACTGATGATGCTGCAACGCAGCGAAACATGTATCTGTTTGCTCAAAGCGGGCCTTACCTATAAAGCAAATTTATTTGTAAGCAAACAGGAGATTCAAGAGCTTTTAAAACCTCAAGATGAATAGAATTACCGTTTTACCGATTACGATAAAAGTTGACTAATGTACGTACGTTTGATTTCATTGAGGACGTTTTCATAATACACAACCCACCATATGGTGCAGGTGAAATGGTAGATTTCAATGAAGATTGATACGTTGCCACTGTTTCATTGATCAGGGTAGTTAACAGATGTGATTTCTCATAGTGCGACGGAAAGATGAACTGAAGAGAAAGCTAAACAGAGAACTGGAGAGAGGACGACGGGGAGGAAGGTGATAGGACGAGGGGGAGATGAACAGAGGATACGAGACGAGAGACCCACACCCACTGCAACCTCCGACGGGAGCGGCCGCGCAATCCACGACATGGCGCTCCCGAATAGGGAGGGCGATGGGAAAATGCAGTGAGGGTTTCAATGGTGACAAGATGAGTTCTATTTAAAGAAGAGCGTTATATACATGATAAGCTTAAACCCGCGGCTCCGCTCGCGTGTTCGTTGATAAGCTATCTTTCAATAGTGTGCTATTTATTTATTCTTATATTTCCTTATTCGTATGCTTGTCCTTACAGAGAAAGAGCTGAAGACATTGTAGCACGCATAGACCAAAGATATGGTCTGTGGCATCACGTTTCACTGTATGTGAGTGTAGAGTCGCAAACGTCATCGCTGGCCTTCAGTCAGAATTTATTTATAATTTTACGACTTTCAACCACAATACCTTCGCCCCCTATCGGCATGAACTGCTATGGTGTACAACGGGATACTTCGGACAAGACTATTCGTTAGCGTTCTGTAGTTTTCGCTGCAGAGCAAAAAACACACACACACACACACACACACACACACACACACACACACAGACTATTCGTTAGCGTTCTGTAGTTTTCGCTGCAGAGCAAAACACACACACACACACACACACACACACACACACACAAACACACACACACACAAACACACACACACACACAAACACACACACACACACAAACACACACACACACAAACACACACACACACAAACACACACACACACACAAACACACACACACACACAAACACACACACACACAAACACACACACACACAAACACACACACACACAAACACACACACACACAAACACACACACACACAAACACACACACACACAAACACACACACACACAAACACACACACACACAAACACACACACACACAAACACACACACAAACACACACACACACACACACACACACACACACACACAAACACACACACAAACACACACACAAACACACACACACACACACACACACACACACACACACACACACACGCGCGCGCGCGCGCGCGCGCGCGCGCGCGCGCGGAATTTTATATACACCGATAACTTTCCATCCCAATATACTCCACCCTTTTATCATTATCAACCCTCAAGCAACAATGCAACCAATAAAACCATTTTCAAAGAGTAAATATAATTTTGAAAGAGTAATTATTGTTCCGCATTTCGCGTTATATTCATCAAATTACTAAATATCTATCAGATCGCTATAAAACCGTACCTAAAACCTTCAGGTATAAATTAGTAACTGTACAAATATTTAAGTGAGTTGTCACTCGGACGCGATAAGCGTACACGGAACAGACATTCACATTTATAGATTTAGATTAAGGCCTAAATGGACGTCCACATGTAGTTTCTGATGAAGTGGTTGTAGTTATATTGTGTATGTTTTTAGGGCGCACAACTAAGGTCATTAGCGCCCAGATAAGAACAGAGATTCGCTAGATCTCGAAAAGATTAGTAACTACCAGACAGAGTATCAAAAGGAGGCTAAAAACTAAAGATAAAAACAATTAAAGGGGTTAAATATCTTTTGATAGATTGGCCATGTTGATAAAACGCAAAACTCTAGCAGCTGCTCGGGTTTCATCAGCTAAAATTTCCTCCAGAGTAGACGGAAGGTGAAGGGCTACACGAAGATGATTAAAATTGGGACAAGACAGTAAAACATATCGAACCCCGTCAGCTATTCACCGCAGGAGCACAGTGGTGCAGTATCGGCGGTTAGCAAATGACGGTGGCTGAAACGGCAGTGACCGATCCGCAACCGGGCCAGGATGACCAACTCTCGCCGAGAGGGGCGTGAGGTGGTCCTCCAAGCGCTCGGGATCGGTTTTACAGTTCTCAATTTACTGTCCGTGAGTGAGAACCACGCTCTGTGCCAGGACGACACAATACTCCGGTGAAGAGCCCGTTGAACATCGTCCGATGGGACGCAAAAGGTAGCCATGCGAGGCAAAAGAGCTGCTGCCTTGGCTGCTGAAGGAAAAGGAGAAAGATTCTTCAGCATCTCTATATGGATGGAATGCGGCCCGGGTGCAGAAGATCGGGACAGGGCGAGAGCACAGTCTAGCTCCTGCATGGTGAAGGAGACATAACTTTCACGATTAAAAGAGTGGAAAGAAGGCGGCCGTGCCTCTACCTGTTTGCGAGGGAGGAAGGCAGGGTGGTGGTTTTTTTTCTTTTTTTTTTTTTTTTTTTTTTTTTGGTGTTAGGGCGCACAACTTCTATGGTCATTAGCGCCCAGCCAAGAACATAGATTCGCTATGATCTCAAAGAAAAAAGGTGACTGTCATAACATCAACAAGAGGCTAAAAACGAAAGATAAAAGACAATTAAAAGGGTTAAATATCCTTGGATAAGTTGGCCAAGTTGATAAAACGCAAAACTCGAGCAGCTGCTCGTGTGTCATCAGCTAAAATTTCCTCCAGAGTAGACGGAAAGTGAAGGGCTACACGGAGATGATTAAAATTAACACAAGTCAGTAAAACATGTCGCACTGTCAGCAGTTCACCGCAGGAGCACAGCGGTGCAGGGTCGGCGGATAGCAAGTGACGGTGGCTGAAACGGCAGTGACCGATCCGCAACCGGGCCAGGATGACGTCCTCCCGCCGAGAGGGGCGGTCCTCCAAGCGGTCGGGATCGGTTTGACAGTTCGCAATTTATTGTTGTACAGTGAAAGCCACACACTGTGCCATTGCGACACGATACTCCGGCGAAGAGCCCGTTGAACATCGTCCGATGGGACGCAAAAGATAGCCATGCGAGGCAAAAGAGCTGCTGCCTCGGCGGCCTCATTCATGGGCACACCCACGTGGCCAGGGACCCACAGGAAAGAAACGTGACAGCTGTCATCTGCCAGCAACTGGAGGGAGCGTTGGATCCGATACACGAGAGGATGGTTTGAGAAAGGGTCCTTAAGACTCTGTAGGGCACTAACGGAGTCCGAACAGATGGCATAGAAAGGTTGGCGGTGGCGGCAGGTATACAAACCGGCCTGGTGGAGGGCGAAAAGCTCAGCCGTGAAGTTGGAGCACCGGTCAGGGAGCTTGTATTGGAAACGGTTGTCCCCGACGACGAAGGCAGATCCGACACAAGCAGTGCTCTTGGAACCATCAGTGTAAATAAATACGGCATTATCGAACCGCGAACGGAGTTCGACAAGCCTCGAGCGGTATACCAAATCCGGAGTGCTCTCCTTGGGGAGCGAACTAAGTACAAGGTGTGTGTGAACCTGGGCCTGATGCCACGGTGGCAATGAGCTTTCGCTCAACCGAAAGGTGGAAGGAAGGGTAAAATCGAGCCGCTGTAGCAGGCGGCGAAACCGAACTCCAGGTGGAAGCAAGGCAATCGCATACAACTGATATTGGCGATCGAGTGAGTCGTCAAAAAATAATCGGTAAGATGGATGGTTGGTCATCGACCGTAGGCGGCATGCGAACCGACACAAGAGTATGTCACGTCGAGTGGTCAAGGGTAATACAGCAGCCTCGGCATACAAAGTCTCAACAGGGCTGGTATAAAATGCACCGGTCGCCAGACGTAATCCCCGATGGTGGATAGAGTTGAGACGGCGGAGAATCGACGGCCGTGGTGAAGAGTATACAAGGCTTCCGTAGTCGAACTTCGGCTGAACAATGGCCTGGTAAAGGTGAAGCAGGACGGTACGATCCGCTCCCCATGACGTGCCACTGAGGACACGAAGAACGTTAAGGGATTGGGCACAACGGGCAGCCAGGTAGGACACGTGTGTGGACCAGCAAAGTTACGATCCAACATGAGTCCCAAGAATTTCGTAGGGAGAGCAACAGGGCCGAGACGTAGAGAATGTGGAAGAGATTCCTTGTATCTCCAGAAATTGATATACACAGTTTTCTCAGTGGAGAATCGGAAGCCGTTTGCGATGCTCCAGGAATATAGACGGTCAAGACAGCGTTGGAGAGAACGCTCCAAGAGACACGTCCGCTAGGCGCTACCATAAATTGCGAAATCGTCAACAAAGAGAGATCCGGAGACGTCGGCTGAAAGGCAATCCACGATCGGATTGATTGCAATGGCAAAGAGCGCCACACTCAAGACGGAGCCCTGTGGTACCCCATTCTCCTGGCAAAAGGTATCTGACAAAACAGAGCCCACCCGTACCCGGAACTTGCGATCCGCCAAAAACGCTTGGATGAAAAGAGGAAGGCGGCCCCGAAGGCCCCATGTGTGCAATGTGCGGAGAATGCCCGCTCTCCAACAGGTATCGTATGCCTTCTCCAAGTCGAAGAACACTGCTACTGTTTGACGCTTCTTTAGAAAGTTGTTCATAATGAAGGTCGACAACGTAACGAGGTGGTCAGCAGCAGAGCGGTGTCGACGAAAACCGCATTGGATATTAGTCAGGAGGCGGCGAGATTCGAGGAGCCAGACCAACCGAGCGTTAACCATGCGTTCCATCACCTTACAGACGCAGCTCGTCAGAGAAATGGGGCGATAACTGGAAGGAAGGTGTTTGTCCTTCCCTGGTTTGGGGATGGGGACAACAATGGCTTCACGCCAACTTGTGGGAACATGACCTTCAGTCCATATGCGATTGTAGGTACTAAGAAGAAAGCACTTGCCCGCTGGAGAGAGGTTCTTCAGCATCTCAATATGAATGGAATCGGGCCCGGGAGCAGATGACCGGGACAGGGAGAGAGCACGGTCTAGCTCCTGGATGGTGAAGGCGACGTTATAATTTTCACGATTAAAAGAGCGGAAAGAAGGCGGCCGTGCCTCCTCTACCTGTTTGCGAGGGAGAAAGGCAGGGAGGTAATGGGCAGAGCTCGAAACCTCCGCAAAGAAACGACCCAATGCGTTTGAAACATCAGCGGGGTCCACGAGGACTGCGTTCTCCACGGTCAGGCCACGAATTGGGGTGTGGACCTTGATGCCGGATAGACGGCGTAGGCCACCCCAGACAACCGTGGAGGGAGTAAAACTAGTAAAAGCAGTCCAGCAAGCTTTCTTGCTGTCGTTTATGATACGACGGTACTGCGCTCTCATACGTTTGTAATTGATGCAATTCTCCAAAGTTGGGTGGTGGCGGAAGGTGCGTAAAGCACGGCGCCGGGCTCGAAGCGCGTCGCGGCATGCTGCAGTCCACCAAGGGACCTGGACACGACGTGGAGAAGAGGATGTACGAGGTATGGAACGTTCAGCAGCGGTGAGAATAACCTCTGTGAGGTAGTCGACCTGACTGTCACAGTTGGGAAAATTCTGACCATGAAAAACAACCACGGAAGAATAAAGCCCCCAGTTGGGTTTGGAAATGTTCCAACTGGATGGACGAGGAGATGGGGAATGATGCAGGAAGTGGGTGATACAAGGGAAATGGTCACTCGAGTACGTGTCAGAAAGTGCATACCACTCAAACCGACCGGCAAGCTGAGGAGTGCATATTGCAAGGTCTATAAGGGAGTAAGTGTGTGTTGTGTCTGAAAGGAAGGTCGGTGCACCGGTGTTGATGCAGACAAGATCGAGGTGTTGGAGAAGGTCCACCAAAAGGGAGCCTCTCGGTCAAGGTGTCGGAGAGCCCCATAAGGGGTGGTGGGCATTAAATTCGCCTATCAACACGAAGGGTGAAGGGAGCTGATCAACAAGGTGTAGCACATCTGCCCTAGTAAGGGCAGATGATGGCGAATAAATATTACAGAGGGAGAAGGTAAATGTGGATAGGGTGATGCGGACGGCAACTGCCTGTAGGTGAGTGTGCAAGGAAATGGGATGGAAATAGACATCGTCTCGAAGGAGCATCAGAACCCCTCCATGGGCTGGGACACCTTCCACGGGTGGCAGGTCGAACCGCACTGAGGTGTAGTGTGGAAACTCTGCACGATCACGTGGACGCAACTTAGTTTCCTGGAGGCAGACTAGAAGCGGGCAGTGCAATCGAAGGAGTAGTTTTAATTCCTCCCGATTAGAACGAACGCAGCGAATATTCCATTGAAGGAGTGCCATGATAAAAATGAGAGAAGAAATAAGGATAAAAACCAGCTAGCAAGCGGGGTCACCTCGACTGCCGCAGAGGACCGGATTTCGACGGAGCACTGCTATCGTTGTCCAGGGGCAAAGGGTCAGAGTCCATAGGTTCGACCGACACGCCTGCCACCTCCCTGAGTTGATCAGGAGGGGCAGTTTCCACCGCCGGTAGAGGGCCGGTTGCCCGGCAGACGGAGCGACCCTGTGAAATAGAAGACGGCCGAGGCCGGGAACTGTTGGACGGCGTGACGGATGGGTCACGCCTCGGCGGGGAAGGAGAGGAACTCTTTTTCTTGTCAGCTCTTCTGGAAGAGTGACAGCGGGAAGAGGCAGTTGAAGGTTGGGAAGCCTGAGAACGCAGAAAATCCTCACGGACGGGTTCCTTTTTCAAGGTCCGGGCATCTTGTTTAGGTGCTCGCGGTTTACAAGAGGTTGACGAAGACTGTACTTTAGGAGCAGCAGGAGGAAGCGGGGACGTGGAACGGGCAATCTTCGGGCTGGCGGATCGCACAACTGTGTCAGCGAAAGTGAAGTCACAAGTCTGGGTACTGGAATCTTGGTAGGTCGAATTGAGGTGACGACCTTACTGTATGTACCCGCTGGGACGACAGTGGGCTTTCGACTCGCCAACAACTTTAGAGCGGCAGATATTGATACCTTCTCTGTAACCCGAATTTGCTGGATTAACTTCTCATCTTTGTATAAAGGGCAGTCGCGAGAGGACGCCTCATGGTCACCATTGCAGTTTAGGCAGTGATGGGACGGACGTGGGAAATCCCCCTCAGGGGCGTCCCTAACAGAAGTGACATACTTTGCTGCATTTGGGCAATGTTCATGGGTATGGTTGTACCTGTGGCATTGAAAACAGGGCGTTGGGTTAGGCACGTAAGGGTGGACGGAGATGACTTCATACCCTGCTTTGACCTTCGACGGGAGGGCAACTCTCTGTCGAACGTCAAAAACACAGTACGAGTCGGTGTCAGTTGGTTATCGACCTTTTTCATGACCCTATGGACGGCTGTCACACCCTGGTCGGACATATACGATTGGATGTCTTCATCAGACAACCCGTCAAGGGATCTCGTGAAGAGTACCCCCCGTGACGAGTTGAGTGTGCGATGTGCTTCCACCTTGACAGGAAACGTGTGTAACAGTGTAGTCCGGAGTAGTTTCTGAGCTTGGAAGGCACTTTCCACTTCCAGCAACAATGTGCCATTGCGCTGACGTGAACAGGTTTTAACAGGGCCAGCAATTGCATCTACACCTTTCTGTATAACGAAAGGATTGACAGAATTGAAATCCTTTCCGTCGGTGCGAGAGACAAGAAATTTAGGTACATTAGGCAGAATCTTTTTTTGCTGCGGCGAATCTAACTTACGTTTTTGGGTCAACGTCACAAAAGAAGAGAAGGAAGTCATCGCGGAAGTGTCCCCCGTGTTTACCGGCGTCTCCGATAGCGCGCTCCTTCCTAGTGGGGGCCCCTCTCCGAGGGCTTACCCGCCTTAGGTGATTGTTCACACCTCAGGTCACACCTCCCGAGAACTGACGGAGGGACCAATCGGCACGTTCGGCTCGGGTAATCACCCATCCCTGGGCCTGGCCTTACCAGGGGGTACGTACGTGCCCTACTTGTTTACCCAGGGCGGGGACGTCGCCAGACGTAATCCCCGATGGTGGATAGAGTTGAGACGGCGGAGAATCGACGGCCGTGCAGAAGAGTATACAAGGCTTCCGTAGTCGAGCTCTGACTGAACAATGGCCTGGTAAAGGTGAAGCAGGACGGTACGATCCGCTCCCCATGACGTGCCACTGAGGACACGAAGAACGTTAAGGGATCGGGCACAACGGGCAGCCAGGTAGGACAGGTGCGTGGACCAGCAAAGTTACGATCCAACATGAGTCCCAAGAATTTCGTAGTCTCCACGAAAGGGAGAGCAACAGGGCCGAGATGTAGAGAGGGTGGAAGAAATTCCTTGTATCTCCAGAAGTTTATACACACAGTTTTCTCAGTGGAGAATCGGAAGCCGTTTGCGATGCTCCAGGAATATAAACGGTCAAGACAGCGTTGGAGAGAACGCTCCAAGAGACACGTCCGCTAGGCGCTACCATAAATTGCGAAATCGTCAACAAAGAGAGATCCGGAGACGTCGGCTGAAAGGCAATCCACGATCGGATTGATTGCAATGGCAAAGAGCGCCACACTCAGGACGGAGCCCTGTGGTACCCCATTCTCCTGGCAATAGGTATCTGACAAAACAGAACCCACCCGTACCCGGAACCTGCGATCCGCCAAAAACTCGAATGAAAAAAGGAAGGCGGCCCCGAAGGCCCCATCTGTGCAATGTGCGGAGAATGCCCGCTCTCCAACAGGTATCGTATGCCTTCTCCAAGTCGAAGAACAGTGCTACAGTTTGACGCTTCCGTAGAAAGTTGTCCATAATGAAGGTCGACAACGTAACGAGGTGATCAGCAGCAGAGCGGTGTCGACGAAAACCGCATTGTATATTATTCAGGAGGCGGCGAGATTCGAGGAGCCAGACCAACCGAGCGTTAACCATGCGTACAATCACCTTACAGACACAGCTCGTCAGAGAAATAGGACGATAGCTGGAAGGAAGATGTTTGTCCTTCCCTGGTTTGGGGATGGGGACAACAATGGCTTCACGCCAACTTGTGGGAACATGACCTTCAGTCCATATGCGATTGTAGGTACTGAGAAGAAAGCACTTGCCCGCAGGAGAGAGGTTCTTCAGCATTTCAATGTGAATGGAATCGGGCCCGGGAGCAGAAGATCGGGACAGGGCGAGAGAACGGTCTAGCTCCTGCATGGTGAAGGCGACGTTATAATTTTCACGATTAGAAGAGTGGAAAGAAGGCGGCCGGGCCTCCTCTACCTGTTTGCGAGGGAGAAAGGCAGGGTGGTAATGGGCAGAGCTCGAAACCTCCGCAAAGAAACGGCCCAATGCGTTGGAAACGTCAGAGGGGTCCACGAGGACTGCGTTCTCCACGGTCAGGCCAGGAATCGGGGAGTGGACCTTGATGCCGGATAGACGGCGTAGGCCACGCCAAACAAACGTGGAGGGAGTAAAACGGTTAAAAGAACTAGTAAAAGCAGTCCAGCAAGCTTTCTTGCTGTCGTTCATGATACGACGACATTGCGCTCTCATACGATGATAATGTATGCAATTATCCAAAGTCGGGTGGCTGCGGAAGGTGCGTAAAGCACGGCGCCAGGCTCTAAGCGCGTCGCGGCAGGCTGCAGTCCACCAAGGGACCTGGACAGGACGTGGAGAAGAGGAAGTACGAGGTATGGAACGTTCGGCAGCAGTGAGAATAACCTCTGTGAGGTAGTCGACCTGACTGTCACAGGTGGGAAAATCCCGATCGTGAAAAACAGCCATGGTAGAATAAAGCCCCCAGTCGGCTTTAGAAATGTTCCAACTGGTGGGACGAGGAGATGGGCAATGATGCAAAATGTGGATGATACAGGGGATATGGTCACTCGAGTACGTGTCAGAAAGTGCATACCACTCAAACCGACCGTCAAGCTGAGGAGTGCATATTGCGAGGTCTATATGGGAGTAAGTGTGTGTTGTGTCAGAAAGGAAGGTTGGTGCACCAGTGTTGATACAGACAAGATCGAGGTGTTGGAGAAGGTCCACCAAAAGGGAGCCTCTCGGTCAAGGTGCCGGAGAGCCCCATAAGGGGTGGTGGGCATTAAATTCGCCTATCAACACGAAGGGTGAAGGGAGCTGATCAACAAGGTGTAGCACATCTGCCCTAGTAAGGGCAGATGACGATGGCGAATAAATATTACAGAGGGAGAAGGTAAATGTGGATAGGGTGATGCGGACGGCAACTGCCTGTAGGTGAGTATGCAATGAAATGGGATGGTAATAGACATCGTCTCGAAGGAGCATCAGAACCCCTCCATGGGCTGGGATACCTTCCATGGGTGGCAAGTCGAACCGCACAGAGGTGTAGTGTGGAAAGTCTGCACGATCACGGGGACGCAACTTAGTTTCCTGGAGGCAGACTAGAAGCGGGCAGTGCAATCGAAGGAGTAGTTTTAACTCCTCCCGATTAGAACGAATGCCGCGAATATTCCATTGAAGGAGTGCCATGATAAAAATGAGAGAAGAAATAAGGATAAAAACCAACTAGCAAGCGGGGTCACCTCGACGGTCGCTGAGGACCCGATTTCGAGGGAGCACTGCTACCGCTGTCTGGGGGCAAAGGGTCATGTTTCATTGGTTCGACCGACGGGCCTGCCACCTCCCTGAGTTGATCAGGAGGGGCAGTTTCCGCCGCCGGTAGGGGGACGTGTGCCCGGCAGACGGAGCGATCCGTTGAAACAGAAGACGGCCGAGGCTGGCAACTGTTGGACGGCGTGACGGATGGGTCACGCCTCGGCAGGGAAGGAGAGGAACTCTTTCTTGTCAGCTCTTCTGGAAGAGTGACGGCGGGAAGAGGTAGTTGACGGTTGGGAAGCCTGAGAACACAGGACGGGTTCCTTTTTCAAGGTCCGGGCATCTTGTTTAGGTGCTCACGGTTTACTAGAGTTTGACGAAGACTGTACCCTAGAAGCAGCAGGAGGAAGCGGGGACGTGGAACGGGCAATCTTCGGGCTGGCGGATCGCACAACTGTGTCAGTGAAAGTGAAGTCACATGTCTGGGTACTGGAATCCTTGGTAGGTCGAGTTGAGGTGAGTACCTTACTGTATGTACCCGCTGGGAGGACAGTGGGCTTTCGACTCGCCAACAACTTACGAGCGGCAGATGTTGATACCTTCTCCGTAACCCGAATTTGCTGGATTACCTTCTCATCCTTGTATACAGGGCAGTCACGAGAGGAAGCCGTATGGTCACCGTTGCAGTTTAGGCAGTGAGGGGACGGAGGTGGGCAATCCCCCTCATGGGCGTCCCTACCACAAGTGACACACTTTGCTGCATTTGGGCAATGTTCACAGGTATGGTTGTACCTGTGGCATTGAAAACAGCGCGTTGGGTTAGGCACATAAGGGCAGACAGAGATGACTTCATACCCTGCTTTGACCTTCGACGGGAGGTCAACTCTGTCGAACGTCAAAAACACAGTAAGAGTCGGTGTCAATTGGTTATCGACCTTTTTCATCACCCTGTGGACGGCTGTCACACCCTGATCGGACATATACGATTGGATGTCTTCATCAGACAACCCGTCAAGGGATCTCGTAAAAACTACCCCCCGTGACGAGTTGAGTGTGCGGTGCGTTTCTACCTTAACTGGAAACGTGTGCAACAACGTAGTACGTATCAGTTTTTGGGCTTGGAAGGCACTTTGGCACTTTCCACTTCCAGCAACAATGTGCCATTGCGATGACGTGAACAGGTTTTAACAGGGCCAGCAATTGCATCTACACCTTTCTGTATAACGAAAGGATTGACAGAATTGAATTCCTTTCCGTTGATGCGAGAGACAACCAGAAATTTAGGTACATTAGGCAGTCTTTTTAGGCTGAGGCGAGTCTAACTTACGTTTCTGGGTCAACGTCACAAAAGAAGATAAGGAAGTCATCGCCGAAGTGTCCCCGGTGATTACCGGCGTCTTCGATGGCGCGCTCCTTCCTAGTGGGGGCCCTCTCCGAGGGCTTACCCGCCTTAGGTGATTGTTCACACCTCAGGTCACACCTCCCGAGAACTGACGGAGGGACCAATCGGCACGTTCGGAAGGTACCAGCTCGGGTAATCACCCCTCCCTGGGCCTGGCCTTTACCAGGGGGTACGCACGTGCCCTACTTGTCTACCCAGGGCGGGGAATTACGAGTTACCCCGTCACCTGCTACGCACGAAAATGCGTGGGTCGGCCTTCAGACACGCACAGGGAGGAAAGAAGAAGAGGATAGGAAATGAAGAGAAAGAAGGAAGAAGTGTCTCAAACGCCAAAGCGGAGACTAATGAGGAGAAGAAGGCTAGGAGAGTTCAAGGAGAGAAAGACAGAAAACAAAGGGTAAGAAAGGAAGGAATGAAGGAAGAAAAACCACAACAAGAACCACCGTAGCTCACGAAATATGCCCGTCTCCGGGCGAAGGCATAAACCGGGAGGGAAAGTGAAGCAGCCTGAGGCAGAAGAAAGGCTGCTCTGGCTTGGGGCCACACACGTACCCATAAAAGAACTGTGGGCCCCCTGGGGGGATGACAAGGGAAATGGTCACTTGAGTACGTGTCAGAAAGTGCATACCACTCAAGCCGACCAGCAAGCTGAGGAGTGCATATCGCGATTTCTATATCGGAATAGGTGTGTGTCGTGTCGGAAAGGAAGGTCAGTGCACTGGTGTTGAGGCATACAAGATTGAGGTGTTGGTGTATGTCCTCCAAAAGGGAGCCTCTCTGACAAGGTGCCGGAGAGCCCCATAGGGGGTGGTGGGCATTAAAGTCGCCTACCAACACGAAAAGTGAAGGGAGCTGGTCAACGAGGTGTAGCACATCTGCCCTAGTAAGGGCGGATGACGATGGCGAATAGATATTACAGAGGGAAAAGGAAAAGGTGGATAGAGTGATGCGGACGGCAACTGCCTGTAGGTGTGTATGCAAGGAAATGGGATGGTGATAGACGTCGTCCCGAATGAGCATCAGAACCCCTCCATGGGCTGGGGTACCTTCCACAGGTGGCAGGTCGAAACGCACAGAGGTGTAGTGGGGTACGTCTGCACGATCACGTGGACGCAACTTAGTTTCCTGGAGACAAACTAGAAGCAGGCAGTGCAATCGAAGGAGTAGTGTTAATTCCTCCCGATTGGAACGAAAGCCGCGAATATTCCATTGAAGGAGCGCAATGATAAAAAATAAGAGAAGGGAAGATAAAAAGGAAGAAACAGGTGGGGTCACCTCGACGGCCGCTGAGGACCGGACTGCGAGCGAGCACCACTGTCGCCATCTAGAGGCAAAGAGCCATCTTCCATAGGTTCAACTGATGTATCTGCCACTTTCCCGAGTTGATCAGGAGGGGCAGCTTCCGCCGCCAGTAAAATGCCGGTTGCCCGGCTAACATTAGTGCGTCCAGGCAACACCGAAGATGATCGGGGCCGACTACTGTTAGGCGGCGTGATGGATGGGTCACGCCTCAGCGGGGAAGGAGAGGAATTTTGTTGGCTCTTCTGGAACAGTGATGGTGAGAAGAGGCAGTTGACGGTTGAGAAGCCTGAGAACGCAGAAAATCCTCACGGACGGGTTCCTTTTTCAAAGTCCAGGCATCTTGTTTAGGTGCCCGCGGTTTATTAGAGTTTGATGAAGACTGAACTTTAGAAGCAACAGGAGGAAGCGGGGACATGGAACAGGCAATCTTCGGGCTGGCCGATCGCGAAAGTGAAATCACAGGTCTGCGTACGTGCATCGTTAGTAGGTCGAGTGGAGGTGATGACCTTACTGTAAGTGCCCGCTGGGAGAACAGTGGGCTTTCGACTCGCCAACAACTTTCGAGCGGCAGATGTTGATACTTTTTCCATAACCCGAATTTGCTGGATGACCTTTTCATCCTTATATACAGGGCACTCCCGAGAGGAAGCCGAATGGTCCCCATTGCAGTTAAGGCAGTGAGGGGACGGAGGTGGGCAATCCCCATCATGGGCGTCACTACCACAAGTGACATTTTGCTGCATTAGGGCAAGATTGACGGGTATGGTTGTATCCGTGGCATTGGAAACAGCGCGTTGTGTTTCGTATATAAGTGCGGACGGAGATAACTTCATACCCTGCTTTGACCTTCGACGGAATTCAACTCTGTCGAACGTCAAAAACACAGTACGAGTCGGTGTCAGCTGGTTATCTACCTTTTTCAATACCCTAAGCACGGCTGTTACACCCTGATCGGACATATAGGTTTGTATGTCTTCGTCAGATAACCCATGAAGGGATCTCGTGAAAACTACCCCCTGTGACGAGTTGAGCGTGCGATGCACTTCTACCTGGACTGGAAACGTGTGTAGTAACGTAGTGCGGATTAGGTTTTGCGCCTGGAAGGCACTGTCTGCTTCCAGCAACTATGTACCATTGCGCTGACGCATGATAATGCTTGGGTCGGCCTTCAGACACGCTCAGAGAGGAAAGAAGAAGAATAGAGGAAGTGAAGAGAAAGAAGTGTCTCAAACGCCAAAGCGGAGACTAAAGAGGAGGAGAGGGAGGCTAGGAAAGTACAGCAAGGAGAGAAAGAGAGAAGCAAAGGTTAGGAAAGGAAGAAACCAAGGAATAAGAGAAACTAGGACAAGAAACCACCTTGACTCGCAAGACGCCCGTCTCCGGACGAAGGCATGAACCGGAAGGGAAAGTGAAGCAGCGTGGTGCGGAAGAAAGGCTGCTTCGGCTCGGAGCCCCGTGCGCGCCACACACGTACCCACAAAAGAGCTGTGGGCCCCCTGGGGGTGGTTACAGTGTAGTCGAAGAAACGGTAGGTTTGCTCTTTATTTCTAACGGCACGTAAAGTCATTCACTGGTGGTTACCGCTTCAACGACGAGAGGTATAATAAGGAAAAAGATTTTTTGCATTTTTAAATTTTCTAATTTTATTACCTTTTACTAAATGATTATCTTATAAATTTGTTCCAACAATTATCGCAGGTATCAGGAAGAGGATTATTACTCTTATCTTTGCAATAAAAAAATGTCTATTTGCTTTTGTCAGGCAGTGGTGTGGCACAGTGGGTGTGGTGTTTCAGTCACTACCTTTCTCGCCATTGGTAAGGTTGGATCGATGAAGTTGCTATTTTTTTAAGGAATGCATGTTCTGAACTATCAGCTGTTCATTCTACTTCGACAGTTTTCCGTTTCTAAACCATCATAACGGACTGTAACCAAACAGATGAAGTGCATACATCTATTATCCTTACCGGCAAGTCAAATGAGCTGCGGCGGAGTGGCCGAGCGCATTGAGGCGTTATGCTCCGAAGCGCGAAGCGGTTCCCGTCGGGGGTTCGAATCCCCCCCTTGGGCATGGATTCTTGTGTCGCCAGTGTAAGGTAGTTCATAAGTTGTCTAAGTTTAGGAACTGATGATCCCGCAGTTAAGTCCCTTAAGCTTAAACATTTGAACATTTGTAAGTAAAGTGACATCTTAAGCTTTTTATTGACTTTCCTGTAAGCATGGATAGGATGGTAGATGTAGCCACTTGGTCTGAAGCCGAATCCGGTAGATGTTATAAACAGCTTATGTTTCATAACATGCATTTCCTAAAATAGATGTAGTTGAAAAATATATTTTTTAAATTTCAAATTTGTATTCGTCTACCTTACTCATTCCTTTACGTTGATCAAATCAAAATGATTTATGTTTTACAAGTTTATTTTCAAGAAATGAATCACCCATTTTCAATGGGATATCAATATCTTTCGTCTGGTTGCAATAAAATTTTGCATATTTGACGTTCAAAGCAAAAGTAACGTTTTTATGAAATCATAATTTGGAAAGTTTCCCAGAAAATTTGAAAATACAGAAAAAATACTTTTTTCTATGAAATATCGATACCATTCATCTGATTGCGATAAAATTTTGCACATTTGACTTTCAAAGCAAATGCCTTTATAAAGCTACAGGGTCTAAAATACATATGATTTAAAATATTATGGTTTATATTAAGATGTGACACGAAGTTCACTAGGTCATCTAGTATAATATATAAATGAGAGTGTCCGTATGTTTGTACGTGTTGCATACGAATCTACAGTTTTGTTCTAATATTTAAGAAATTTTGTACACGTAAGCTTCAATCCATGAGGACGGTCGCCGTAAGTGTACATCATACGATATATAGTTCACGAGTTATGACGTCAATGAGATGCGCGAAAAACTGCTGCATTTTGCGACAATGCTGCTCATTTTCTCTTAAACCATTAGACCGCTTTCAACCAAGTTTGGTACACACATTCCTTGCCGTGAGGTAACAATTGCTGCATGGTTAAGAATCACATACGGCACATGGTTCAAAAGATATTACCTAATAACCAATAGAAATCGCAAAGAACGCCATACAATGCGGCGAGACTTTAGAAATACACTGTACGAGAATGACAGTACTTAGCCACTTTTAACAAACCTTGAACAAAATTTCGAACCTTTATTAAACTTTTTCTCGCTGGCAACCATACTAAAATGATGAAAGGAAAAAAGTTTCTCGCTTACTACTTTTCCGCTCTTTATGGAGTAAAACTACGGCTCTCGGTATGACGTTACAATTTATAATTTGAACACTACAAATTGTATCGACAGGAAATTTTACAGACAGTATACACGCATATAGTTAATTATATCACTACGACACGTAGTTCATGAGATGTGAGCACGTAAACCATAACGTTCATGGAAACTCGACCCGTCATGCACCGAGTTTTAATCTATTATTTCTTTCCTACTAATTATATTCCCAAGAGATTTTAGAAACATACAGCCCATATAAAAATGAATATATACCTGAAGAATTGCATGAATAAATAAATACCCGGGCAACGCCGGGTTTTTAGCTTGTATTACATAAAATGTATAAATAACTTTCCAGTTGGTAGAGAAACATTTCATTGCTTCGCCCACAGTGCTCTGTTAAGCAGCTGCCTTCACGAACAGCCAAAAAGTCAAGTGATTATATTCGGCTCGGAGTCAGGTAATAGGGCGGCCCAGTTTCCAGCTGTTCTGTGCATCCCTTTCATTACAGCATTGACTGCCAGTAATGTTCATTCTGTAGGCGCGTGGCTGGCCGTGAGTTACGCAATGTTTCTCACGCAGGCGCAACTGTTGGCGCTCGGCCGTAGCTCCTCCCTCCACGCTTCCTCTATCGCTCCGCTTCTATGAGCGCAAGCAGCTTCTTACATTACGCCGGCTATAGTGTTAAGTCCTGGTGCTCAGTAGGTGGCTGGGGAACATACTTATCTGTATTGTAAAAAATAATGACAGTCTTAAAAATCCCCACTGCTTATGATCAATGTTTTGAGTCAATGCAACACGCCGACATCAGGGGTCAAAGACAACGGTATCATTTTTAATATTTATAAAAAGCTTCTGGAGTGCACCATTTACATTTATGAATGACCAGTTACAATCTGACAAGGGGAACACTATGGTACCAACGGATTTTGATTGGTCGCAGGTATGTTGAGGGAATTCCTCCATACCATCAACCTAAAAGGAGTTATTCCAATGGGCCTTGATTTCTAAGAAAATCTAAACCAAATTCGCAGCAAATTACCACGCGTAACGTGTCTACTTACACATGGCGGTTACCGCTCAGTGAGCAAGGTGCCAGGCTACTATGCAGGAGGCCTGGGTTCGATCCTTAGCGGCAGAACAATTTTTAAAAATTGTAATTGCTTCTTTTTATATTTCAAAAAAATTAAAAATAATTAAGCAAAGAAAAAGATATAAAGAAAGAAAAAAGTCAAACAAAAATAACCTAGAAAATCTTCCCCTTCGGGTCATTTATTTTTCACTTTTCTTCATTTCTCTTCTATTGTGCATAATTATATGCCTTTATACCCACTCCTATGTTACAGCTTGAGTAAACAGTAAGCAAACATTCGGCGCATTTTAAGGCGTTAGTGAGTTCACCTTTTGACTGCTCATCACACATCCATTTCCGAAGAGGTTTCGTGTGATGAGCCTGCTTCTATCAAATGTTCAAATGTTTGTATAGCTTATGGGACTTAACTACGGGATCATCAGTCCCTAAACTTACTACTTATGAACTAGCTAACACTAAGGACGGCACAAATATCCATTCCCGAGGGGGGATCCGAACCCCCGGCCGGCCCTGCTTCTATCATAGCGCATTGGTTCTCCACGTTGCACTACTTGCCGCACGCATGAACGACACGCTATGAATGACTAACCGACTGGCCGTAGCATAGTCCATTGGGACGCATCAGATGGGTACACACGACATAGGAGATAAACAGCACGGTCAGGAACTGTTAACATAGGTATTAATTGTTGCCCAAATATTATAGGTGTTAACAAAAGAGTTTATTGATTTCGAAATATGCTTCAATCGCCTTAAACGTGTGCTTCGAAGAAACGAAATGAATAAAATCATAGTCGTGCAATATATAACATTATTGAGCGAATGTTACATGTTTTTATCCTGACCATTTACTGCAAGCGTTTACCTAAGATGCATAATGCACAATCATCTGACAGGTGTGAAAAGTAATTGACCCTTGTCGGACTTTAATCCGGGTCGTCTGAAAAAAAAAAAAAAAAAAAAAAAATGGCAGCCTAGCACCTTGCCGATTACACCACGCTGTCTCGCTGAGCGGTAACCGCCACGTATAAGTAGACACGTTACGCATGGTAATTTGCTGCAAATTTGATTTCGATTTTCTTAGAAATCAAGGCCTATTGGATCAAATCCTTTTAGGTTAATGGTCTGGAGGAATTCCCTCACAACATACCTACGACCCATCAAATTCCGTTGTACCATACTTGGTGTTCCCCTTGTGAGTGTAGAGCTGACGATATGAAAATTAGCATCTGAACTAGCCATTTATGACCCAGCAAAATGTCGTTATGAGCCGCAGTTTGAGTTATGCGAGACAAACGGAATCGTTGCTCCTAATTGCTCCCGCACACTAACGCTCACACACCACTGTTCACGATTTTTAGTAGTTCAAGACTCCATACGATCACCGAGCAACAATGACTTTTCCTCTAATCGACCATTTCTTCTCTTCATTGTCTAGTCTATAAACTTCATTCCTAATCAGAGGAAAGAGAAAAACGTCCATATATAAAACAGCAAGATCATGAGGTATGGACAACTTTCAATAGTTTAAAAGTCTTACACTGATCATAACGGATGTGACGTAAGGGTGTTTGACAATGAGCAAATTTGTCAAATGTGTCGACTATTTAGATTGTCCTAGATTCTATTTACTGTAAGTATTTGAGATACTGGAAAAATGTAAAATCTTGTTTGTGAATTATTAGATTTCATCACGAAATTTTTTATGTTTAGATTTTTTGTGGTAATGTTTTTATGCCAAAGTTGAAGTTTCTGTTGCATGCACTGGATTTGCTTACCCAAGCGCGGGTTTAAAAATAGTGCGTGTCTGAATTGTATAATTAACTTTCGTAGGCTTTCACTGACCAAATCAACCGACTGGTCTCCACCACAAGTTTTATTAAACATTTATATCGGCCTCCATATTAACCAAAAAAAATCTCATGTTTTACGGCCCACTTTAGATTTATAGTTTTATAAGTTTTTGCAAACATTTGGACCAAAATAATGTAAGAAATAAAAAATTAAGAGTCAAACCCTTTTAGGAAAAAAAATTTAGGTAGCGTCACAGTCCAACGCATTGCCCACTACACTACGGCCAACACATAGAAGTTACGTTCTTTAATCTCTTACTATTGCCGCGAGAGACCAGCACACCAACTGCCGCCGTGGCGCAGAGGATAGCGTCACGGACTGCGGAGCTGAAGGTCGCCCACCGGCAAAAATTTATTTCTTTGTAATTTACAATTCCAGAAGGTTCTACATTTTTCTTATGTTCACTTGTAAATTCTACTTGTTTCTTATGTTAACTGTTCTAATTTCTGGTAAATTCTGTCTGTGTATAAATAGCAGAGCACTCTTCCTGGAAGACAGTCAGTGCTGCGTGTATGTTGAGTTCGTAATAAACGTGCTTTCAGTATAAGTGCTGTGTTTAGTTGCCTTCGAAGTCAAGCCTACTTTCATTGCAACGTGACATTGTTTGGTGGAGGCGCCGGGTACCCTGTGCAACAGCTGTATCACCGTGGCTCCGATTAGGCAACGTAAAAGCCGTCGCTTACACGGACTGGAACCGGAATACAAGGGATACACCGAGTACATCCTTCCAAAAGTCCGTATCATCAGAAGGACCATGGACACGAAACCAGCAGTAAGCCAGCTGCACATCAGACACCCGCCGGTGTTCTCTGGAGACGCTGGACAGGACCCCAACAAATGGCTAAAAGGGTTCGACCGAGTCGCCAAGTACAACAGGTGGGATCATACGATGTGCTTGGCCAACGTTTATTTCTACCTGGACGGAACGGCCCAGCAATGGTTCGAAAACAACGAAGACAAGTTGAATGACTGGGAGAAGTTCCAGGAGGAACTTAAGACGTTTGGAGACCGCCAGCGACAAATCCGCTCGGCGGAAGAACTGAAGAACCGAGCCCAACGACATGGTGAGCCGACACAATCGTACATACAGAGTGTTTTGGCCCTGTGTAACGTAGTCAATCCAAACATGAATGAAGCGGAAAAAATCACGCACGTGATGAAGAGAATTGCAGAAGATATGTACCAAGCTCTTCTGATAAAGAAGATTTCATCAAGTGGTGCCAGCGTATTGAAGAGATCCAACAAAGCAGGGTTGGACGCAAGAAGTATGACAGACTCCCAAATGTAGTCCCTAAGGCCGTTGTGGAAGACCAGCAGGACTTGGCTTCTCTCATACGACAAATCGTGAGAGAAGAATTACAACTGTGCATGGCAACCGGGACTATTAGACCGAGCGAGCATCAGATTATGGCCATGGATGTGAGCCCTATAAGTCACGAGGTAGCCGACGCCGCTGAGGACGAGGTATTTCAAACGTTAGCTCCTGTCTGCCCCGTCAATCGCACCCGACGTGAAGAATGGCGTCGCCCTGATATGACTTACGCTGCAGCCGCCAAACGGCAACCCATGAACCGACCGACGCGACCACAGCCAACTCTCCCGGTAACTATGACGCCCCGCAGGAGAACAGACGTCTGGAGGACAGAAGACAACACACCACTGTGTTCCCACTGTGGACGCCCTGAACATGTCGTACGCTACTACAGAGAGAGGAGGCGAGTATTCGATGATTATTTTGCCGCAAGACGTCAGCCGTCGGAGCAGTTCTATCCAAGGCAGTCACCTGCTGATGAGTTCAGTCGACCTATGGGAAGAAGCCCATCGACGTATCCTAGACGAGGTCGCTCCCCGACGCGCCGCAGCCGTTCACCGTCGCCGTACAGAGGTACCAGCCGCTCCCCTAGCCGCCGCGCCCAGGAAAACTAAGCGAGGCGACCATCTACGGAGGTGAGGCCGCCGCAGATGAAAATCCTCCATGGACGACAGTCGCCAAGATGTCGGGAAATCTCATTGACGTCATAATCGACGGCCAACCTGTCCGGGCACTTGTTGATTCAGGAGCCTATTTCTGTATTATCGGATAATTACCGCCGCACACTAAAGAAAACAATGTTCTGTGATACGGGAGCAACTGTGCTGAAGGTCGCGACTGGAAAGTACGTTCATCCAGCAGGAACTTGTGTCGCAAGAATAACCATCAACAACAGGACGCAGCCGTTTGAATTTGTTGTGTTAACAGAATGTGGTCACAATGTCATCCTCGGATGGGACTTCCTTCAGGCATCCCAAGCTATCATTGACTGTGGAAGATCTGAGCTGCAAATTGAAGAAGTTGTTCCGCCAGATACACGTAATACAGAATTTTCTGGGAAGTTATTCGTCGTTGACAATGAGAAGAGTTGCAGTCACAAACACAGATGACTGGCTAAACTGTGAAGCTCTTGTTGATAGTAAAAAGTTTATCAGGCTCACAAAAGAAATTTACATACCAGCGGCTATCATAAGCATTACCGGTGGTCAAGGAGAGATTTGAATCACAAATTGTCACGAGAAGTCACAACTTATCCCCAAGGGAATGTGTGTCGGGACAGCTGAACCAATCCAGGACGGTGAGCTCAACGACATCAATGAAGACCCATGCCCTGCTATTAGTACAGACAACACGCTGGAGGAAACAAACGTGGAACTGCCAATAGGGCCTAGACTGACCAAGGAACAACGCCAGCGGGTGTTAGGTACACTACGCCAATTTTTGGGTGCATTCTCACCTCAGCAGGGAAAAAGTCAGACGAAACGGCCCACGATAAAGCACCGTATCAATACTGGGGACCATCCGCCAATTAGCCAGCGTTCGTATGGAGTGTCGCCAGCTGAAAGACGGATAATTCGGGAGGAAGTTTAGAAGATGTTGCGAGATGACATTATTCAACCTTCGGAGAGTCCTTGGTCGTCTCCGGTGTTCCTCGTAAAGAAGGATGGCACGGGGCGATTCTGTGTCGACTATCGGCGGCTGAACGGTATCACAAAGAAGGATGTCTACCCATTGCCGCGTATTGATGACACCTTAGACTGCTTGAAAGGAGCCACATACTTCTCAGCTATGGACATGCAGACAGGTTACTGGCAAATCGAGGTTGACGAAGCTGACAGGGAGAAGACGGCTTTTATTACACCTGACGGTCTCTATGAATTTTAAGTAATGCCATTTGGATTATGTAATGCTCCAGCCACATTCGAACGCATGATGGACAACTTGCTTCGACACCTTAAGTGGACGACGTGTGTCTGCTATTTAGATGACATTGTCGTTTTCTCGAAAACATTTGAAGAACATCTGAGTCGCCTGTCAACTTTGCTGAAGTGTGTTCAGGCTGCAGGTCTCCGCCTCAATCCAAAGAAGTGCCTCTTCGTCGCCAAAGAGATAAAAATCCTGGGGCACCTAGTCAACGGAGATGGTGTTCGTCCTGATCCAGATAAAGTAAGGGCAGTCACAGAATTTCCAACTCCTCAGCACATTCGTGATGTGAGAAGTTTTCTCGGGTTGTGCTCATACTACCGACGTTTCATAAAAGGATTTTGTAACAAGGCACGTACATTACAAGAACTTCTGCAGGGAGACGCCAAATTTCACTGGGATGAGACAAAAAGAGCTTTCCGAGCACTTAAGGAGGCTCTAACTTCCGCACAAGTGCTAGCCTTGTACGACGAGAATGCAGAAACGGAACTTCACACAGACGCCAGTGGTTATGGGATTGGTGCAGTGCTTGTACAAGTTCAGGAAGGAGCTGAAAAAGTAATAGCCTATGCATCAAGAGTACTCTCAAAGTCCGAGATAAACTACTCTACAACTGAAAAAGAATGTCTCGCGGTTATCTGCTGCCGTATTTATTCGGCAAACCATTCACCGTCATGACAGACCACCATTCTTTGTGTTGGCTGACTAGCTTGAAGGATCCATCAGGTCGACTAGCAAGATGGGCACTAAGACTCCAAGAGTACGATGTCACAGTGGTATTCAAGAACGGGCGCAAACACAAGGATGCCGACTGCCTTTCGAGGAATCCATTAGTGGAACACAACAGCATTAATGAAATTTCAGCTCTCACTGAATTAGATGACGTTACAGCTGAACAGAGGGAAGATCCAACACTATTAAAAATGATAGAGGCCTTGGAGAAAGGAGAACCGACCAATGGGGAGTTCCAACTTATAAACGGAACATTGCAACTACGATCCACTGGGCCCCAAATGGCTACTTGTTGTTCCAGCTCATCTCCAGCCAGCTATTCTCAAATATTTCCATGATGCTCCAATATCCGGTCATCTGGGATTCGTGAAGACCCTAGACAGAATCAGACGCAGGTATTACTGGAAAGATCTCTACCGATCTGTCAAGCACTATGTGAGTCACTAAAGAGTGCCAGCGACGGAAGCATGTGCCGCAATTACCTCCAGGACATCTCGTACCGATTCCGCAGGCAGCAGCTCCATTCCGCCGAGTTGGGATCGATCTTTTAGGGAGGTTCCCTAAGTCGACAACCGGGAACCGTTGGATAATAGTCTGCACTGACTACCTCACACGCTACGCTGTCACCAAACCTGTGCCGACTGCAGAAGCTCCAGAGATCGCAAAATTCCTTGAAGACATTATTTTGAAGCATGGAGCACCACGTGTCATGATATCTGATCGTGGAAAAGTATTACAGTCAAAACTAGTATCAGAGGTAATGTCACGGTGCAACATTGTCCACAGAATGGCAACTGCATACCATCCTCAGCCAAATGGTCTTACGGAACGTTTTAACAAAACGTTAGCCGACATGCTGTCGATGTACATCGATGTTGAGCAGAAGGATTGGGATACAATTCTGCCAGTCGTGACATTTGCTTACAATACCGCAAGACAAGACACCACAGGCTACACTCCGTTTTTACTGCTCCATGGCCGTGAAGCTGAGACGACAAAGGATACGCTGTTCCCGTTCGAACCGGACGACACTCAGGATGACTATGTTAAACAGCTCATCACCAGGGTCGAAGAAGCAAGACAGCTGGCTCGCATACGAACACTGGACACCCAGGAGAAGGACCGTCAGTGGTGTAACGACAAGCACCGACCTGTTGTGTACAGCCCAGGAGATCTGGTATGGATTTTTACCCCTGTACGGAAGGTTGGACTGTCAGGAAAGTTATGGAAGCGATACTTTGGTCCGTATCGTGTCATACGCCGCCTGTCAGACGTCACATGCGAAGTTGAGGATTATGAGCCGTCGTCGAAACGTCAAAAACGAAGAGACATTGTTCACGTCCTGCGCATGAAGCGTTACTACGATCCTGAAGAGCAGGTAGACAATGGCTTCTTGTTCAAGGACATTAAGGACGGTAATGTTCCTGATGAAGCCACGACAGGAACGTCTGTCGTCGATAATCGCGGAGATGGGAAGGATTCTCTTGAACTGTCATACAAAGGACCCATGACACGGTCAAGATCCAGGACATTGCAGCTGGCTCCACAGGGATCATAACAGCGGGTCGCTGTTTCTCCAGGAGAGGGAGCAATGCCGCGAGAGACCAGCACACCAACTGCCGCCGTGGCATGCCGGGCGCCGTGGCTCAGCGCGCCCGGTCAGAGGGCTGAACGCCCTCTGTAATAAAAAAGCTGAGCCAAGAACAAATCGAACAAAAACGAACAAACTTGATCAACGTCCGCAACGAACAGAGCTACAGTTAGAGCAAAAAAAAAAAAAAAAAAAAAAAAATGGCGCAGAGGATAGCGTCACGGATTGCGGAGCTGAAGGTCGCCGGTTCAATCCCTTCCACCGCCAAAATTTTATTTCTTTGTAATTTACAATTCCAGAAGGTTCTACATCTTTCTTATGTTCACTTGTAAATTCTACTTGTTTCTTATGTTAACTGCTCTTCTAATTTCTGGTAAATTCTGTTTGTGTATAAATAGCAGAGCACTCTGCCTGGGAGACAGTGCTGCGTGTATGTTGAGTTTGTAATAAACTTGCTTTCAGTAGAAGTGCTGTGTTTAGTTGCCTTCGAAGTCAAGCCTACTTCCATTGCAACGTGACACTGAATAGTCGTTAACTGATGCTAATATGGCATTTGCAGACAGATTATCATTTATCGTACGGAGAACGACGTTTTGTTAATTCTTCAATGCGGCATTGCTTTGAAATGACATCGTGTAAGTTAAAATAAGAAAATCAAATACTCAACGTAAGATGGCTTATGCCAGAGAGTTCTGGGCGAGAAATGTCACGTCACATCTGCGAACGGCTGGTTTTCGTTAATTCAGTGGAGGGTGTCAAAACGTATTGTTGCAAATATCTATCAAACGATACGAGATATGAAAAAACATAAGGGAACAAAGCTGTAGAGAATCTCTACAAATTCGGTTATTCAATTTTAGCGTCAGATGAACGGTTTATATGCAATTAAAATTACATTACAAACTGATTTTTTGCTAATACTAATGTATTTCTTGTCCGAAATATTTGAAAAGTGAGGTTCTGGTCTCTGGTAGCCAACAATTGTCTAAAATTTGGTGTCTATCAGTTGAAAGGTTCGACCTAAAAAGTGGGAACACGTTACAGCCAGACATCGTTAAATCACCGTTAATTTTTGCAAATCTCTGCAACGACGCATGATATGAAAACATAATAGAGCGAAGTTTTAGAAAATTTTCCTCTCTACCAATTAGATTATTCAATTTTCGTGTCAGATGAACGGTTCGCTTGAAATTACAATTGTATTACAAACGGCTTTTTTGTATTACTACCGTATTTTTTGTCCGAAAAATTTGCAAAATGGAGGATCTGGTCTCTGTCGCCCTACAATTATGTTGTAAACTTTGATGTTGATCGGTTGAACGGTTCGTCTTAAAAACGGGAAACACGTTAAAGACGGACAGACAGACGGAGAAAAAAAGACATACATCCCAAAATCGCCGTTATTTTTGCAAATATCTGAAACGATACGAGAGATAAAAAACAAGAGCAAAGTTTTAGAGAATTTTCTCCTCTACAAATTATGTTATTCAACTTTCGAGTCAGGTGAATGGTTAAGCCATTTTTATTTAAATTTCGAGCTGTCAAAAGACGATCGCAAAGACCCACTTTTAGTTTTACTACCGTAACCTAAAGCGGGCCAATATACAGCAATAGATAACGCAAGATTTAATTATTGGTTTGCTTTTTCTTTGAAGTAAAGGCCAGTAGGGCTTTTCAGAGTGGAAGGATATGTTACACATCTGCTTCGTAATATAAGCTAAGTACACCGTTTTCCTCATTTGGCACACCATGCATATAAATTTTACTGAGCTTCGTTTCATTATTTAAATTAGCACGTATGTGCGTAGCAGAGGGGGAAAACAGTTTGCGTACTACACTCGACCGACATTTCAGCATGTTAAATGAGATTTACATGGAGCAAAGTAATTCCAGTTACATAATTATTTGCACGGCTTATTTAGGCGACTCAGGAAAGTTACTGCTCATGTAATTTATTGTAAAAAAGGACATTTTCTCAAAAATTTAACACTAACACGGTGTTTCATGATTTCTCGAAAATGTTTTGGTTCTACTCAATCATTCTGTCATTGAGGATTTACGTTAACAACTAGCCTTCAAACAGCTACCCACTCAGATTCTGAAGGCATGTTCAACGCAAAATTACATGAAAAAATTAGGCAATACTTTACGACGCGATTCCACACGTTTGCTGTGACCCATAACGTCATCAAAATGGCAGTGACGTATGATGACAAGAAGCCAACCGGAAACTAAAAAGACACGAAAAATACACGCAAGAAAAACTAACTAAGATGTATGCGTAGAATCTACTAGTTCTGTTGATCTAAAAATCAAATTAAGAAAGCGATACCAAATAATAATAGCCATAGCATAAGAATAATATCGAATACTTCAAGTTACCTATATTACACGTAAAATCAAGAACGATATATCAAGGTCCTACCAATTTCCATCAACATTAATATGGTATCTAATACTAAAATGCAGGAGGCGATACTACAAAGGCATTTTACGACGCAATTCCACCCGTTTTGACGCATGAAAACGTGTCGGAAAACCAGTATATCTTAATACTTATTTTAGATAATCTGTATTTATCGTCAAATCACAGATTACAACAGCAATTTACCATCGATCACTGCTCTCAGCCCAAAAATTCGCGCCTTCTGCGCTCACTTGAGGAAATAAGTTTTTCTTTCGTGCCCGCAGCAATAAATGTCAATGACATTTTAGATAATTATTCGGCCACTTAGCTGCTATAAGCAATGTACGACAGCTGTTTCGGTTTATACAACTATTGTCAAGTACCTAGAAATAATATTGGTGAAAATATTGGACTACATTTCGCAAATTTCGTACAAAGTTTGATTATACATTATTAACATTTTTTACTTACGTCTAAATGGGTCTGACGTCCATATTGCATCAGTAGTATAGTCTCCTGACTGCCAGACGTACAAGATAAAAATAAAATTACTATTTTGACAAATTACGTATTTTTGACAGTTACTACTAAGATGCTCTGTTTACCTAGAAGCTGTATGCAAATAAGCAAAGATAATGTTATATCATGGATCGTAATATTATGGGTTATCTTTATTAAGAAGGTCTTAACATTATGTAACAGGGTTAACTCATCGCGCAAGAATATGAGAACACGAATGGCAGTCACTAATAAGCGCAACTCATGACGGCTAGTGTTTAATACTAAACCTGTTTGACATAATTGAAAACGGCGATATAATCCGTCGACTGACCAATGACGTCATACCGAGTCAAGATACGCTTCGCACAAATACCAACCAGCAAAACATTTTCAATGAATATAAACTGGATAATATCCTAATACTCATGTATTGTAGATACACCTGTGATTAACCTCGTAAATTACAGATTACCGCAACATTGTACCATCGGTCACAAGTTTCAGCCCAAAAACCGCGGACTCACCTGTAAACGGGGATACCGCCCGTCAGCGCAGACGCATTACATATGCCAGCGACAGGCAATGATCCTTTCGTTAGTGGGGAGCGGTTGGCAAGTTTGAAGCCCTTACTCTTACGGAATTAGTACATTGTGACTACGAGTCACTATCTACAACCGGTATCTAACCACAAGAACAGGTGCAGATGACAAAATCGTAATCTATAATGTGTTCTGCTAGTAAACAAATTGTCCAACTCATGAGGTCATTCGACGAGTCGTATAGCGGACTTCAATTGACGCACGTGTTTAACTACTTTCCAGTTCAACGCAACCAGAGAACCACGGGGGGGGGGGGGGTCATGCCGCAAATTGTCTGACAAATTTCTGAGGAGGGGGGGGGGGGGTGATAAGTACTTTCGGCCAGCCTGGAGGGCGGGGGCTTTATGAAACAATTTACAAAATGTGAAAAGATTTAATTTCAATATTAAATGGCAAAACAGGACCTAATATCTGTCAGTGGCGTAACTATGGGGGGGGGGATGAGGGGGATAGAACCCCCCCCCCCCCCCAGAGCCCGAAAAAGAAAAGAAAAAGAAATCGTATAACAGCAATCTGGTAAAGATTGGAATCTTGGGGTGTTTAACCATAAGCTTTATTGGATGGTAGTGAATTAGTTTCTTCAACGGAAGTGATAGATGGTAGTCTGGAAACTGACAAATTTTGCTCGTCAAGCATATCCATCCCCCCCCCCAAGCCAAGTCCTAGTTACGCCACTACTGTGTGGGTGGGGGGGGGAGGGGAGGGGGAGGGGGAGGGGGGGGGACCTCTGCAAGTAACTCCTTTCGAGACTGGAGATAAGGATACTGGACAGCGCAAAAATGCGTAAGTGTGCCACAGTTTCCGTCCGTTAATAGTTTCGGAATGAAGTTTAGGCACGGGCACTAGTTCTGATTTGATAAATATGCATATGTTAGTAACTCAATACACCTAACTTTCTAAAGATTCAGTAGCACTATGTATACAAGCAACTACAAATGAATTTGTGGTAAAGTGTTGATCAGTTTGCGATATAATGGAAAAAGTAAGGTATGTAGCGGATCAGGTACACTGTGCATTAAAGGGTTAACAGGGAAGATTCTGTTCACGTTACAAGAACTAAACGAGTGTCGTCTGCCATTAGAACACACACCACACACATACATACCAGTGAGGCGGATAGGTCGGTGTTTGTCGCTGCGCTGACATGCTCGTCGTGGCCTGAGGTTCGTTCAAAGAGCTGCATGACTGCAGCTTTCTGCAACTTCCTGCAGCAGCAAAGCAGGCACTACCGCGCATGCGGGGTACCCATGACGTCAGTCAGGCTGCAGGAGGAAATTTTCCCTGCAGCTCATGCAGCCGGAAAGCTGCAGGACGCTGCAGCCGGGAGCTTCCTTGAACAGCCGGTAGGCTGCAGCAAGCTTCAGGACTGCTCTTTGAACACCAATTTCCGTACTGCGCATGCGCGGTTGCAGCCCTGCAGCTCTTTGAACGAACCCCTGGTAGGACGCCGGGGCAGCAGCAGCGGCAGGGCTGTTGTGTTTGTTTGCTGGGGCGTTACGTCGGTGGCGCCTCTGGTGCTCAGCAGACCTGTGGTGGCCGTGGCGCCCCCTACTGAGCCGTGTGTGGGGCAGCCGTCCTATAACTAGTCTGTCCACTGTAACAAGTGTCAGTCTTCAGCATTCGGCGACAACTCAAGTGTGAGTACATTATTTCGTTGTTATATGCTTTTGTTCTAGACCTTCCTATCAGGGGCTGTCTATAGCTTTATGTATATTTCAGAAAAATCATATTGAAGCTTGAAGCTGTATTTTATGCCTCATTATAATTCAGGTGGCTTAAATTCTTGCGAGAACTATTAAAAAATTGGAAGAAAATATAAAGACTTGATATAAGCTAAAGATCAGTGTCACATGTATAACTTCATGTACAAGCGTTTCACTAATGTAAGTGAAACGCTGTATTGTTCAACGTTAACATTAAAGCTTATGGACCCTCTTTTAATTCTGGTTGGTTGCACAAGGTGACTTAAAGGCATAACATATAGCTTAACACTTCGAGATGCTGGGTAGGGAGGGAGATAATACACTGACATCTTGAAGTATTTGCTATTGCGTCATTTAATTCCTTGGTTATGTGGAAGAAATCTTAATTGCAGTTATTAAGTTCTTGCTCTTCAGTGCCTGCAGCATGTTACATTTTAGTAAATTCCATTTTGCTTAGTTAGATCTTACTTTCTCGCTAGATTGTTTCGGCGCATGTTGACTTTAAACTATCGTCAAAAATAACGTTATTTCATATTCCATTGTCAATTCTCTTTTGAAGAGTATATCTTTTGGTATTAGAAAACACTTCGAACTGTTCCCGATATGCTTGAAACGTATATTGGAACTGTCAAACGAAATAAAAAAAAAAAAAAAATAAAAAAATAAAACACTTTAATACCAAAATGTGACTGACATAAGACAATACTATGCGACATATGCACTCGTCTATCTAGACGATACTAGAAAATGTCAATGCGCCCTAATCTCTGCTAAAAAAAAATAGATCTAACTTGGCATAGAATTCCTGATTCCTGTATTAAATTACATAACAAATTTAGTCCCTTGAATTTCAGACATCACTAAAATGCAAAACGTCTATTAAAAATTCTGCAGAAGTTATGTATATAATTCCGACCTTTGTAAGACGCGATTAGTCTCGTGACGTCATACCAGCGCGGTAGTTTTGAGGAGCGTGCCTGCTTCTAGAAGGCGTGAATAATTACGTGGTAGCAGAGTTAAACACGAAAGCTTACAAACAAACCAGATAATAGGTAACTTTGTTTAAAGTGGTCTGTAACTTCTGATAAGGTATTGGTTTTTTTTTTCTGAGGACTGAGATGGTACATTATATGTAATTTACGAGGATAACTACAATACAGAAGTATTAAGATATCCCGTATACAGGTTCAACGACGACTGGTGGAATGACGTCGTAAAATATTGCCAAGGCATTCAAATATCGTCTGATAATCTTAAACCCTACGATCCACCAAAACTTAACAATATACCTCAACAGTTACATTTTTAATGTCTTTGATTGTAATCGTGCACTTCATTACCTGTAGATTAGTGAATGAAAAATTTCTCATGTGGTCTACCTTTGCTATTACTGCAGCAACCTTTAATATAACAGGGCAGAAAATGCAAACGAGAATATTTCTGTTCGCAGGCCCAGAAGCGCCATGAACCCCGTAGTTCTCGCTGTTCTGCTGCTGGCCGCGTCGCCCGCTCTGGCCACGGTGACAGAGTGCGTCGGAGACTCTACTCGGCCCACGCCGCCCACGCTACAAGCAGACAAGGTAAGCCAGTCGGCCCTACCCTGTTTACATGAGCTTCCAAACTCGGACTTCGTAAGCGGATTTCCAAATTCAGCCTTTGGTAATATACACTCCAAAGCATAATCTGGAAAGGATTTTAAGCTGCTTTCCAGTTACAGTAAAATTCTGGTACCCATGTATAGCAACACATTTTGAAGTGTACTCGGCTTGCCACAGTGCGTCTTTCAGTTTGTATTCAGTATTTCTGCCGTTAAATCTGGAAGTGCCACATTGGCTAGGAAATCCACTTGTCTTAAACATGTAAACGTAGTGAACAGAGGTCGGCTAGCTCAAGTTGTTAAATATACACGTAAGGCATAGCGATATACTGGGCGTTGAATACTCAGTAATTTTCTCTTAATGAGTCTTGAAACTGCCAATCTAGCTAAATTTACTAGCTGTATTATAGCTACTAATCCAGCTACTGTCACAAACTATAAATTGACAAATTTAAGAAATATTACTTCCATAATTCCTATTTCAAGTCGGTAAAGCAGATGCTCATTGCAATGTCCGACTGTGGATCTTCAATCGGTACAAGGATACGTAATAACAAGTGTTTTCAAAAGTACTGAACTTGTCTTTGGTGACAGGCATTAAGTATATCGTAACTCAATGTATTGTAAATTTTCTTTGTAGAGAAAAGCTAGATATTTCGATACTTAATTTAAATTAGAGAACCATAAATCTCGCGGTACAGCGGGCCACCCCTTCGTCACTTAGCTGTATCTCCACGATACAGCTTATTTCAATTAGTCGAGACAACGGTGTAAGCTTCTTCAGTTAGTGAAATAACTCCTGTAGTATGCAGCCGCCAAATTTTTCGTAATTGTTTGCTGGTCATACCACCTTTCTAAGATCTACACAGAAACTTACATACCCGAAACAATGAATGTAAGCTTGTTGGCCAATAGATCGACTAAAATTTAATTTCTTTCGGTTAGTGCGTATAGCCCCTATAAAAGATCCAAAAAATCCCGGCTTGCCAAATCGTAGCGCTCGTATCTAAGCGCATAAAATTTATTCGTATTTAAACTGTTTAAAAATGTAATGGTTTCAGCTGCACCTTACAGTACGTAAACATGAATGTAGCTTATTGGTGCATGAAATTAACTGTAAGCTCTAGCAAAGTGCTAGTTAATTCAATACATGTAAAGTGCCTTGTTTGCAGGCTTCAGTAGCTGAACCAATAGTTCTTCCTGTGAGAATAGAAGAGTTCCTCAAGGGGGCGTCTGACTCTGAACCTCAGGAAAATTTCTGCCTGAAGAAGGTGCAGTGCGCCGATTGCAGCCCTGTTGACTACGAAGAGGTTAGCTATTACTACAGTGCTAGCACAGTAACTGTTCGTACCCTAGTGTAGTTGACTTCTGTAGTCCACAACTTAAAAGGAGACACGGGTCTTTAAAAAAAAAAACTTAATGTACGTTAAATTCGGACCTTGTAATAGGCCGAAGCAATTGAATATTTTTTTAGAAGGAAGACTTGCAAGTTCTAAAGCCTGTTACGCGGTCGAATTGTCGGCATAGTTAATTTGGTAGCGTTGTGGATTGTCTATAAAGAACATTTCTGGGGTTATAATCCCGCCATAATCTTATTCGTTGTTTGAACACATCAACGAAACACAATTCGTCAGTTTAGTTTTAATAAGTGCACTTTTGTCCTCTTATAATAAAGGTAAAATGTTTTTTAACAAATCTAAAATGGCACTTTTTAAAGTGCCTATTGGCGTAATTATTGGCTGGCGACGGTAGCCTTTGTCTCTTTAGCAACTTCCGGTGCTGGTATTGCAAAATAGTCCATTGCAGCCTACCTAATAACAAACTAGGTAACAATGTTCAACGCGCTTTTAATTAAAACACATTTCCAATATTGGCGTCACGGTAGTAATACTAAAAGTGGGCCTTTACGATCGTCTTGGCAGCTCAAAATTCAAATGAAAGAACGGCTTAACCATCTGGCAACGAAAATTTAACAGACGTTGTAGAGAAGAAAATTCTCACTTATGTTTTTTCATATCGCGTATCATTTGAGATAGTTGCAAAAAATAACTGACTTGACACCCTCCATTGAATTAACGAAAACCAGCCGTTCGGAGATGTCACGGGACAGTCCTCGCCCAAAACTCTCTGGCATACGCAATCTTGCGTATTTTATTTTCTTATTCTAACTTACATGTTGTCATTTCAAAGCAATGACGCACTGAAAAATTATTATTTTTCGTACGATAAATAATCCAGTGTCTAAAAATGCCATTAGCATCAGTTAACTACCATAAATAGTAGATTAAAGAACGTTTCTGCTTGCCACCTGTAGCGTAGTAGGCAATGCGTTGGACTGATGGTCAATGGTTGGAAACTCACCACTACCAATTTTTTTTTTTTTTTTCCTTGGAAGGGTTTCAGATCTTAGAGCTATGTTTTCAATGTTTGTAACTGTACATATGTAAGAATGTTCCTAAAATGCATGTTGTATTTCGTGTACATAACGTGAAATACGTACCAACGAATTGAACAATGATCTTATGAAGCATATGCACGTAAACTGAGAGGATACTGTAATGAGAATTATGCACAGTGCTGATACAGGGAGTTTCGTATATAAAGGAACTCTGATTTCTGTGGAAAGTTTAGTTACTTGAACAGGAGAGTGTATATGTTGCAACACTTACCTTGTTTACTTTTGCTAAACGCTTATTCACTAATTGTGGAATAGTCATTAATTAGAATCAATGCCTCTACGCCAAATGTACGCTACGTTCGTTCCAGCCTATGGTAATTCGTAACCAGTACACGCCAAGAAAAGAAAAACATAAAACTACCAAGGAAAGACAGGCGATATTGTAACGGAATACTATAAAAATATGGGAGATACTAAAATGATAGTTCAGAGGTAAGTTTGTCAGCTACTAAAGCATCATATAATTTTGGCTGTTTGTTAAAATACGGTCAGAAATATTAAGTGTTCGGTGCCTAGATATTAAAATAGTCGTAACCTTATCACCATAATTTATTTACATTTTGGTCCAAAATGTTTGCAAATACTTACAAAAGTACACATCTAAAGTCAGCTGTAAAAGATCAGTAAGATTTTTTCATTGAAATAAAATTTCATGAATATAAACTGAAATTGCGAGTAATATTAACGTGATAAATCTTACGTTGAAGTCTTAGACGACAAAAAACATTACGGTGGGATTCGTACCACCAAACCTACGTCAACCGGGTCGACAATCCACAACACTACAAATTCCCTTTCCGATAGTTTACTTGCCCCCGTGATATATATCTTGTTGGAACATCTTAGAGCTCCGCCAAAAAAAAATTGTAAAACTTTGCACAAGTGCGCTTAGGAAAGTTCAAAATAGATTTCCTCTAAGATCGGATCGAATGGTTTAGATTCTGTGGTCTGAACTTAACGTACCATAACCTCAAATTAAAAAATAAGAACCACGTCGTCTCCTTGTAAGAAGTGAAGGTAATTTCCAAGAATGCTAGCAATAGAAATACCTCGACCTGAAATATGTATCGAACCTCTGTGAATAGGTAGAGTTTCTGAACCGGAGATTAGGGCGATACACGCCCTCACATAGTAAATAATGTGCTCCACCCATACCTAAAGTTAGTAAAGCTAATACGTTCGATATATTTCAGGCCCAGGTACTTCTATTGCAAGCATTCTTGGAAGTTACCGAAGTCAATGTTACCGAGGGCGGTGCTTTGTCCTTAACTAATCCCTTTTCTTGCAGCTTCAAAGGGACCAAGAATTCCTCAACGTGTCGAGCAGCACCGAGGCAGCGGCAAACAAGACTTCCACTGCTGACTCGACTGAACCCACGACGCCGGCACTTCTAACCTGCAGTTTTGTGGTACAAAAGGTGAGTGTTAGCAACGAGTTCAGATGTGAACCTATACCTGGTATGTGCCGGCTAGCTTAGATAACGATTGCTTTTCAGGAAGCACGTCATGTATCTGAAAGGGTCTTACCGGCCGCCGTATGAACTTGGTGACGTTACTCTCCTTAACTTCGCTCAGTTACTCCGGCTACATCCTACCAATACATAGTTCACTCAGGCCATAAATAGCTCCTCCCTACTTACGTGAAGACCTTCAGGTCTCGTAAATTGTTTGGGCTCAGATATGTTAATACTACACGTCGAGGGCGTCTATTCGTGCTTTAAAGCTCAGTGTCTGGAAAATCGAAAGAAAGACGGCTTAAAGGTTTAACTACAGCTACACCTATATCATTGCTAGGCTTGACGGAAAAGGTTGTGCCGGAGCGCGGTCTAACACCAAAGGTGGTAGCGTAGTCAAGAGGACAATCCATGTTGAAACATACCCACAAGCATTTTTAAGAGTTGACCCGAAATCTTATAACATATTGAAACTTCCTGGCAGATTAAAATTGTGTGCCGGAACTCGAACCTGGGACCTTTGCCTTTCGCGGGCAAGCGAATTACCAACTGTGCTATCCCGCTTGCATGGTTCGCAGGAGAGCTTCTGTGTCCCGGTTCCGGCACACAATTTGAATCTGCCAGGAAGTTTCATATCAGCGCACACTCCGCTGCAGAGTGAAGATTACTTCTTATAACATGTTGACTACCTGATGTATTTTGCTTAAATCACTTCATTTTAAAATGGGTAAGTTACTGAAAATGAAATTTTCAAATAGACAATTTTTTATATAAAAAATCTACGGGAACTTGTCAGAGGGCCACACCAAACTACACGGCCGATTACCTTCATTAGTTTTAAACGAAAAGTATTAATCCACCGATTTGTCATAGTCTCCATCCTGTTATTCAAACGCACTATCCTTGACCTTTGTATGTTTTACTATATCTTCAGTTCTAATTAAGGCGCGCCGTTACTTTTTACCTAACTCGACGGATCAAGCTCCCGCAATTAGCTTCAACAATTGCACTTTGAAAATATGCGTGTATATTCAACGTCCATTTTTTCCTAATTTTGTCATTTCACTTACGGTGCAAAGTATTCTCGTGGGGTGCCAGCTCTTAATGTAAGTAAATTACAACTATGATGTTCTTGGAGTTAAAATTTTTTGGTAATGTTTACTTTGTATTTTTAGTCAAAACATACGCACTCCAGGCCGAGAAATAGACCATTGCAGATAACAGGCTAAAACAGACACCTATATCTTAAGTGATGTAGGCACTAGAGAAATCTCCTAGCGAACGGTTGATGCCCTCAGCCGCACTACCGACTGTGCTATCCCGACACAACTCACGATGCCGCCCCACAACTTTACTTCCGCCAGTATCTCGCCTCCTACTTTCCAGCACAGACGGTAGTGCGCTTGCCCGCGAAAGGCAAAGGTCCCAGGATCTAGTCCCGGTTCCGGCACACAATTTCAATCTGCCAGGAAGTTTAACTTTATAATATAGTTCCCAAATAAGCCACGATCGCAAAATAAAAATTTGACGACTGGTTTCGGTGCACTGTGACCATCTGGTCAGGTGTATATTATCTGGTCAGGTGTATATTATCTGGTCAGGTGTATATTATCTGGTCAGGTGTATATTATCTGGTCAGGTGTATATTATCTGGTCAGGTGTATATTATCTGGTCAGGTGTATATTATCTGGTCAGGTGTATATTATCTGGTCAGGTGTATATTATCTGGTCAGGTGTATATTATCTGGTCAGGTGTATATTATCTGGTCAGGTGTATATTATCTGGTCAGGTGTATATTATCTGGTCAGGTGTATATTATCTGGTCAGGTGTATATTATCTGGTCAGGTGTATATTATCTGGTCAGGTGTATATTATCTGGTCAGGTGTATATTATCTGGTCAGGTGTATATTATCTGGTCAGGTGTATATTATCTGGTCAGGTGTATATTATCTGGTCAGGTGTATATTATCTGGTCAGGTGTATATTATCTGGTCAGGTGTATATTATCTGGTCATCTTGTTAAAAATTGGGTATAAAATACTGAGAGCTCTAAATTTTATTTTATACCCAATTTTTAACAAGATGAGCAGATTATAATACATGTATGACCAGATGATGGTGACACGGTTCACCGAAACCGGTTATCACTTAAATTGTTAGTTTGCGATCTTGGCTTCTCATTTGGAAACTATAAAACGAACTGATCGCCACCAGACGAGGTCAGGTAATCTGAATACTTTGTAAGAACTGTAAAGTATCTTGAATATTTAAGAATAAATTTGTTTTGAATATAGTAATTACATTTAATGTTGAGTAAATAATAATAAAATGAAACTTTATTTTCTGAATATTGATCCTAAACGTCAAATTGTATATGCTATAATTTGTCAGTGAAGTTTGATTTAATCTTATTGCTCCAATAATTCCTGTTAAAATTATTACAGATAGAAATATTTTAATGCAATATGTGAACACCAATACGGTACAGTGGCCACGGCTACATATGCTGGTGTTTGGCTGTTGCAGAGTGTGCTGTACCGCGGCCACTGCGTGCGCCTGGGCACCAGCTTCGGCGGCTGCATGGCCGACAACTACCTGATGCCTCTGCTGCCGCCCTGCCACCCGCCTCCTCAGAGCTAGCCGCCAGCCACCGGTCCACTCCATCTGTAATTTAATGTTCCGCATGTCAATTATAAATCTCTAAATAAAATCAAGCTGCACGTAATGGACTCTTTTAATCCACAACCAAGACCCACAAAGCATGATCACAAATGAGAATCGGGAAAACTCGTCAGTCTTAACAACGTTACACATGAAAGGCAAATAGTGACATGGTACTAGCATGTGCCAGCATTGCCGAAACTCATGTCACTAATCTCGTTTGCCAGATTCTCTCTTGGTTGCGCCTAAATTTCATGAAACCAAACATCGTATAAATGTAATAGCGGAAACTTACGACAGAATGCATTGGTTCCGTAGGAGACAGCGTACAGCATTGCCATCTAGCGGTTCGCAATGTTAAGTTTCATAGTCTGAAAGTCGTCTGCTACAGTGTATACCTTACGTGAAATAGAGCTCTGACTTTATTTGACTGTCATACGTAAAATATAGGGTGAAGGATTTTTTCAATCACTTTGGTATTTTAGCATAAAGGAAATACTTAAACTGTGGGGAAAAAAAATTACTTTTCAGCGAACTGCAGGACACAATTGATCAAATTCTTCACGGGTTTCCAGCCGGTTCATGTCCATCTGAGCACAATATTTCCGCGGTCCAGCTGGCCGCCATCAGGTGAGCAAGCTAAGCCGCTCTCGCCGTGACAGCCAAACTGTGGAACGGCTGGCTCTATATACGCAACGAAAGTACGAAGGCGCATGCGCTAAGTACAGAGGGCGTGCGTTTACTCGTAGCTACTGACCCCCCTGGCGCGCGAGAAGTTGTAGCGCCTCTAGTGGTGGCTATTGTCAAAAACGATATATCGTTAGTCATTCGTTGATATGTGCTGCAGATGGCGATGTTTCTTTAGGTCTGATAACACAGGATTCCACGATTTACTCAGAAAATAACCACTGTAACGATTATCTGTTCTGATTTCAATTGATTCTTTCAAAACACATTCCCAGTAATGTGAGGTGTTTGCAGTAACTTGTCTCGTCGTGTAGCATCCTGTGTCCCTCTGAAAGACTATGTTCAGCCACCGGATTTTCAGGCTGCATCAATCGCGTATGGCGGTGATGTTCAACACTTGTTACTGACGATGCGAATAGTCTGCCCAATGTTTTCACAAGGTATTTTGTATACGCCAGGATTTCTCAGGCCCAAATCATCTTTACGAGAGCCAAGAAGTGCTCTCGTCTTAGCTGGCGGACGAAAAATACTTTGTTTCTTCAAAATCCTTCTTGTCTTGGCAGACACGTTAGCAACATAAGGAAAGCAACAGAACTGGAAGTGTCTCCAGCCTGATCACGTGGTGGTCCGAACTCAAAAGCCCGTCGAATCTGCGTGTCTGTATAGCCATTTTGGTGGAACACAATTATATATTATAAAAAAATTGAATACATATGCGCAATTTTTGCAACTTAACGTTTAAGATGGTGCTGCAAATGTTTTCCTTAAATGTGCTTGAAAAGAACTGCTAAATACTTGCTGGCCAATAACAAAATTTTCGCAGACACCGTGTACAATAGCACACAAACTGATCAGCTTATAAACCATTTTATTTATGACTATTAGGCCTACTTTTATCACTGTTGCACTTAATTTTGTATTAAACAACTCGGTTCGTAGAGTACTAATGACCCCTAACTCAAAATTTCTGTACTGTGCGTCAGCAACTAATGAAAGACTTCTGTTTTTCTAATTTTAGAGCTGACACTATAAACTTCCGCCAGTATGTTGGATTCCTTGGGCTCTAATTTTTCTCCCCTTTTGGGGTTTTGTGCTTACTCCGAAAATATTTTGCATTAGGAAACGTGGAAGGCACAGAGCCTGGCCACATTCCGAAATAAGTTATGTGCAACACCAATGACGTGACAAAGCGTCGAAAAAGCTTTCAAATTGAGCTGCTGTACAAACAATACTTATCTTCCCCCCCCCCCCCCCCGACATAGTAAATTTGCTTCTAGAGTCCTTATCTACAAAACGATCTGAGGGTGTTACACACATTTTAAATGCTCTGGCTCACTTTTCTTAAATTTCATGCAGATATGCTCTTCTGCTTGGTATAACCCACTGTTTACATCTAAAAATTTAAAAACCAAGCTACAGATAATGACATTCCAACATTAACGAAATAAAATTATTACTGACTCTTGCCTCCAATTTCAATTAATACTTAAATTTTATTCCTCGGGAGTCTGTAAAAAAAAAAAAAAAAAAGTCAGTTATCGGTAATTACTGCACGCATATGACAAAACGTTTCTACCACCCATTTCAGCACAAACTCTTGCAAAGCGGCTATAGTAGGTTTACATACGAGAAGCAGTGTAAATCTCACGCCACCAGGTTATGATACAATCGCTGTCGCGCTCTTTTGGGAAGTGTTTTCACTATTATCTTTTGGTCCCATCAACCAACCTCTTTTTACGCTATTTGCTAAAACGCTTCTCAAAGAAATTTTCAGCATTCTTACCTTGTACATCCGAATTACGAAAAAAATATGACGAAGCGTGATTCTCATTTGTAACTAACATTTACTAACTTAAATTAACATTATGAAATGCTTGCGATCGAACTCGACTCTTGCAGTCGTTCTGGTCGGAGTGGTGGTCACTTTATAGGGCAGGAATATTAATTACAAAAGAATATCTCCGAACAAAGAACAGGTGCTTTTGGTAACCTTAAAACTTTACGAAAACAGGTAATTTCAAATAGCGTTCACTGCTTGTATCATTAGCATAGAAAACTTAAGCTTTGTGCCTAATATTGTCGGCAGACTGTTAGGTTTCATCAGGAGGCATTGGGCGGTAGTTATCTCAATTGTGGTCGTAACTGTACAATGAGCTTTATAGTTCGGCGGTGCCCCTAGCGCATAGTTGACGATACCGCTCCCTGTTTGCCGGCAGTTGAACTGCAACAATGGCTGTTGCACGGCTGTTGCTGGGCTCTGGCGGTTCGGTAAGTTGCATTTCTGCATGGTGGCTCTCATTTTGGTTCGGTAGTTAGGCGCGCGGAATATTCTCCTGTTCTTAACAGCGCCAGTGATCTCTCCCCCCTCGGTTTCGCTTAGTTATGAGACTTCTTGTTTTACATGCATACATTGTGTTGTGGGTGGCTGTCGCGCCCAAGTTGCCTACAGTGCCTCCCGGCTTGTAGCATGTAGCAGACTATTTTAATCTGTTCCTAAATTTGTCTTACCCACTCTAAGAACGTATACTCCCTTTGTACTGAATTTTACTTACATTGTAGACGTTACTTTTTTAATTTGATTTGCAGATGCACCTAATGTCTCAAAGTTCGGATAGTGCATAAAATACTTAATTTTAACTGTTGCGGATACCATTGGCTCACCCGTAGACGGGATACCGCCCGTCAGCTTTGATCCGTGACGTCATCGCAGCGTGGTAGTGTTGAGGTGCATGCTTGTTTGTAAAAGGCGTGAGTGATTGTGTCGTGGTTGAGTTAGCGTGGTTGAGTTAGACGATAGTTTCTTTACAAACAAAATAGATTAATACTTTGTATCAAAAGTTCTGTCGCTTTTCTCTGGTTAGGTGTAGGTTAACCCAGAGATTTTCGTATGTGACCGCCGAAGGTGCAAATTTTTTTTTTTTTTTTTTTTTTTTTTTTTTTTTGGGGGGGGGGGGGGGGGGCAAGACCTGTGATCGAAGACTGTCAGGTACCTATAATACATAAGTATTAAGATATCCTGTATACTGATTTTCCGACATCTTGATGTAATGGGTCAAAGCAGACGGGAGATATCCCAGTCTACAGTTATGCCCTGCCATTAAAAGACTAGAATTTACCAGGAAAGCGGACTAATACATGGAAATCGCAAGAAACGCAATTTGAGATTAAATTCATAACCAGTTCTTCGTGAGTTGAACACGATATTGAAAGTGCAAAATAATGAACCCATCTTTTTCAACTTTCCAAATTTGAGATACAAGACACAAAACGTCAGCTCTAACACGTGGACTGCCGCGATGACTTCAAAGGTGCTCCAGAGGCGCCTGCTGTGGAAGCTGGCGGCCACACGGCAGCCAACGTGTTAGAACGTAGCCTTTCACGTCAGGGCTCATGACAATTGTTGGACTTTGTAGGTATTTTTTTGTTAAGTGAAACTGCACAAGACAATTTCAATCGAACTGATAACAGACAGTGAAAACATTTGTAAATTACCGTAGTCAGCAACTAGATACGAAAAAAATTCGCTAACTGTAGAAATATTTAATAGCGTTGTCATTGGTTATGTAAATTGTCAGCAATGTCATGAGGCAAAGCATATCACACAGTGCCCAAGTATGTACAGATTACCGTGTAGTAATTACTTGTGCTAGGAAACTTGGTTCAAGGAGTAAAACCTTAAAAAAATTAAGCTGTGCAACTCTAAGACGAATATTAATACAGAAGATAAAAACTTCTTCTGTCAAATTTTTAACAAGGATTTTTTTTAAATGTGCTGGTAGCTGTTTTCTCTTGCTGTCATACTGTCATGTTGAGAGGGAAAAGAGCATGCATTTGCCTTTAGTAATAATAGGAAGGGCAGTTTACAGAAAGAAAATCCATGAATCTGGCCACAGCATTACTGGACTCTTCAAGTCAGCATCTGCCTCTGAATCACTTGATCTTGCTAAATTTCCCCTCTTTCCCAGAATTCTCTCTCCCCTCTTCCCCTTATTTCTTTTCCTCCCCAACACTCCCATTTCTCCGCATATCCTCTAACCCCTTATTATCCCCCCAGGGAACCCACAGCTCTTTTGTGGGTACGTGTGTGGCGCGCACGGGGCCCCGAGCAGAAGTGGCCTTTCTTCTGCTCAGGCTGCTTCACTTTCCCTCCCGGTTTATGCCTTCACCAGGAGACGGGCGTCATTCGCGAGTTACGGTGGTGTCTTGTTGTAGTTTCTCTTATTCCTTGGTTCCTTCCTTTCCTAACCTTTGCTTCTGACTTCCTCCCCTTGCTGTACTCTCCTAGCCTTCTTCTCCTCCTCATTAGTCTCCGCTTCGGCGTTTGAGACACTTCTTTCCTTCTTTCTCTTCATTTCCTCTTTTCTTCTTCTTTCCTCCCTGTGAGTGTCTGAAGGCCGACCCACGCATTATCATGCGTAGTGGGTGACTGGGTAACGCGTAATTCTCCGCCCCGGGTAAACAAGTAGGGCACGTACGTACCCCCTGGTAAAGGCCAGGCCCAGGGAGGGGTGATTACCCGAGATGGTACCTTCCGAACATGCCGATTGGTCCCTCCGTCAGTTCTCGGGAGGTGTGACCTGAGGTGTGAACAATCACCTAAGGCGGGTAAGCCCTCGGAGGGGCCCCCACTAGGAAGGAGCGCGCCATCGGAGACGCCGGTAATCACGGGGGACACTTCCGCAATGACTTCTTTCTCTTCTTCTGTGACGTTGACACAGGAACGAAAGATAAATTCGTCTCAGCAAAAGAAGACTGCCTAATCTACCGAAATTTCTTGTTGTCTCTCGAACCGACGGTAAAGATTTCAATTCTGTAAATCCTTTCGTCATTCAGAAAGGTGTTGATGCAATTGCTGGCCCTGTTAAAACCTGTTCGCATCAGCGCAATGGCACATTGTTGCTGGAAGCGGACAGTGTCTTCCAGGCCCAAAAACTGACACGGACTACATTGTTACACCTGTTTCCAGTCAAGGCAGAAGCGCAGCGCACACTCAACTTGTCACGGGGGGTAGTTTTTACGAGATCCCTTGACGGGTTGTCTGACGAGGACATACAAACCTATATGTACGATCAGGGTGTAACAGCCGTGCATAGGGTGTTGAAAAAGGTAGATAACCACCGGACACCAACTCGTACTGTGTTTTTGACTTTCGACAGAGTTGAACTCCCGTCGAAGGTCAAAGCAGGGTATGAAGTCATCTCCATCCACCCTTATGTACCCAACCCAACACGCTGTTTTCAATGCCACAGATACAACCACACCCGTCAATCTTGCCCAAATGCAGCAAAATGTGTCACTTGTCGTAGGGACACCCATGAGGGGGATTGCCCACCTCCGTCCCCCTCACTGCCTTAATTGCAACGGTGACCATGCGGCTTCCTCTCGAGACTGCCCTGTATATAAGGATGAAAAGGTCATCCAGCAAATTCGGGTTACGGAAAAGCTATCAACATCTGCCGCTCGAAAGTTATGGCGAGTCGAAAGCCCACTGTTCTCCCAGAGGGCACATAAAGTAAGGTCCTCAACTCCACTCGACCTACTAAGGATTCAAGTACGCAGACTTGTGACTTCACTTTCGCTGACACAGTTGTGCGATCCGCCAGCTCAAAGATTGCCCGTTCCACGTCCCCGCTTCCTCCTGCTGATTCTAAAGTTCAGTCTTCGTCAACCTCTAATAAACCATGGGCACCTAAACAAGAAGGCCGGACTTTGAAAAAGGGACCCGTCCATGAAGATTTTCTGCGTTCTCAGGCTTCCCAACCGTCAACTGCCTCTTCTCACCGTCACTCTTCCAGAAGAGCCAACAAGAAAAAGAGATCCTCTCCTTCCCCGCTGAGGCGTGACCCATCCGTCACGCCGTTCAACAGTAGTCGGTCCGATCATCTTCTGTCTCGCCGGGACGCAATAACTGTTAGCCGGGCAACCGGCATTTTACCAGGCGGAAGCTGCCCCCTCCTGATAAAGTCGGGAAGGAGGCAGATGTATCGTTTGAACCTATGGAACATGACTCTCTGCCTCTGGATGGCGAAAGTAGTGCTCCCTCGAAGTCCGGTCCTCAGCGGCTGTTGAGGTGACCCCATCTGCTTGTTCCTTTTTATCTTTCCTTCTCTTATTTTTTATCATGGCGCTCCTTCAATGGAATATTTGCGGCTTTCGTTCCAATCGGGAGAAATTAAAAATACTCCTTCGATTGCACTGCCCGCTTCTAGTTTTTCTCCAAGAAACTAAGTAACGTCCAAGTGATCGTGCAGACTTACCCCACGACACCTCTGTGCGTTTCGACCTGCCATCTGTGCAAGGTACCCCAGCCCATGGAGGGTTTCTGATGCTCATTCGTGAAGACGTCTATTACCATCCCATTTCATTGCATACTCACCTACAGGCAGTTGCTGTCCGCATAACTCTATCCACCTTTTCCCTTTCCCTCTGTAATATCTATTCGCCATCGTCATCCGCCCTTACTAGGGCAGATGTGCTACACCTCGTTGACCAGCTCCCTTCACCTTTCGTGTTGGTAGGCGACTTTAATGCCCACCACCCCCTATGGGGCTCTCCGGCACCTTGTCCGAGAGGCTCCCTTCTGGTGGACCTTCTCCAACACCTCAATCTTGTCTGCCTCAGCACTGGTGCACCGACCTTCCTTTCCGACACAACACATACTTATTCCCATATAGACCTCGCGATATGCACTCCTCATCTTGCCGGTCGGTTTGAGTGTTATGCATTTTCTGGCATGTACTCGAGTGACCATTTTCCTTGTGTCATCCACTTCCTGCATCCTTCCCCATCTCCTCATCCCACCAGTTGGAACATTTCTAAAGCTGACTGGGGGCTTTATTCTTCCATGGCAGTTTTTCACAATCAGGACTTTTCCAGCTGTGACAGTCAGGTCGAATACCTCACAGAGGTTATTCTCACAGCTGCCGAACATTCCATACCTCGTAGATCCTCTTCTCCACGTCGTCTCCTGGTCCCTTTGTGGACTGCAGCATGTCGCGACGCGCTTAGAGCCCGGCGACGTGCTTTGCGCACCTTCCGCCGCCATCCAATTTTGGAGAATTGTATAAATTATAAACGAATGAGAGAGCAATGACGTCGTATCATAAACGACAGCAAAAAAGCTTGCAGGACTGCTTTTACTCGTTCTTTTAACCGCTTTACTCCCTCCTCGGCTATCTGGAGTGGCCTACGCCGTTTATCCGGCATCAAGGTCCACTCCCCGATTCCTGGCCTGACCGTTGAGAACGCAGTCCTCGTGGACCCCGCTGATGTTTCCAACGCATTGGGCCGTTTCTTTGCGGAGGTTCGCAAACAGGTAGACGAGGCACAGCCGCCTTCTTTCCACTCTTTTAATCATTAAAATTATAATGTCGTCTTCACCGTGCAGGAGGTAGACCGTGCTCTTACCCTGTCCCGATCTTCTGCTCCCGGGCCCAATTCCATCCATATTGAGATACTGAAGAACCTCTCTCCTGCGGGCAAGTGTTTCCTTCTTAGTACCTACAATCGCATATGGACTGAAGGTCAGGTTCCCACAAGTTGGCGTGAAGCCATTGTTGTCCCCATCCCCAAACCAGGGAAGGTCAAACATCTTCCTTCCAGTTATCCCTGACGAGCTGCGTCTGTAAGGTGATGGAACGCATGGTTAACACTCGGTTGGTCTGGCTAATTGAATCTCGCCGCCTCCTAACAAATGTCCAATGCGGTTTTCGCCGACACCGCTCTGCTGCTGATCACCTCGTTACATTATCGACCTTCATTATGAATAACTTTCTAAAGAAGCGTCAAACAGTAGCAGTGTTCTTCGACTTGGAAAAGGCATACGATACCTGTTGGAGAGCGGGCATCCTCCGCACATTGCACTCATGGGGCCTTCGTGGCCGCCTCCCTCATTTTATTCAAGCGTTTTTGACGGATCGCAAGTTCCGGGTACGGGTGGGCTCTGTTTTGTCAGACACCTTTCGCCAGGAGAATAGGGTGCCACAGGGCTCCGTCTTGAGTGTGGCTCTCTTTCCCATCGCAATCAATCCGATCGTAGATTGCCTTTCAGCCGACGTTCCCGATCCCTTTTTGTAGACGATTTCGTAATTTATTGCAGCGCCCCCAGCGGACGTGTCTCCTGGAGCGTCGTCTTCAACACTGTCTTGACTGCCTATATTCCTGGAGCATTGAGAACGGCTTCCGATTCTCCGCTGAGAAACGATATGTATAAACTTTTCGAGATACAAGGAATTTCTTCCACCACCTCTCCGTCTCGGCCCCGTTGCTGTCCCATTCGCGGAGACAACTAAATTCTTGGGGTTAATGTTGGATCGGAAACTTTGCTGGTCCACACACGTGTCCTGCCTGGCTGCCCGTTGTGCCCGATCCCTTAATGTTCTTCGTATCCATAGTGGCACGTCATGGGGAGCGGATCGTACCGTCCTGCTTCACCTTTACCAGGCCATTGTTCAATCGAAGCTCGACTACAGAAGCCTTGTGTACTCTTCTACACGGCCGTCGTTTCTCCGCCGTCTCAACTCTATTCACCAACGGGGATTACGTCTGGCGACCGGTGCATTTTATACCAGCCCTGTTGAAAGTCTGTATGCCGAGGCTGCTGTATTACCCTTGACCACTCGGCGTGACATACTCCTGTGTCAGTACGCATGCCGCCTGCGGTCGGTGCCCAACCATCCATCTTACCCGTTATTCTTTGACGACTCACTCGATCGCCAATATCAGTTGTCTGCGATAGCCTTGCTTCCACCTGGAGTTCGCTTTCGCCGCCTGCTTCAGCGGCTCGATTTTACCCTTCCTTCCACCTATCGGTTGAGCGACAGCCCATTGCCACTGTGGCATCAGGCCCAGGTTCACACTCACCTTGTACTTAGTTCGCGGCCCAAGGAGAGCACCCCGGATTTGGTATACCGCTCGACGCTTGTAGAACTCCGTTCGATAATGCCATATTTATTTACACTGATGGTTCCAAGAGCACTGACAGTGTCAGATCTGCCTTCGTCGTCGGGGACAACCGTTTCCAATACAAGCTCCCTGACCGGTATTCGAATTTCACGACTGAGCTTTTTGCCCTCCACCATGCTGTTTTGTATACCTGCCGCCACTGCCAACCTTTCTATGCCATCTTTTCGGACTCCCTTACTGCCCTGCAGAGTCTCAAGGACCCTTTCTTGACCCATCCTCTCGTGTATCGGATCCAACGCTCCCTTCAGTTGCTAGCAGATGACAGCTGTCACGTTACTTTTCTGTGGGTCCCTGGCCACGTGGGTGTGCCCGGGAATGAGACCGCTGACATAGCAGCCTCGCATGGCTACCTTTTGCGTCCCATCGGACGATGTTCAACGGGTTCTTCGCCGGAGTATCGTTCGTCCTGGCACAGTGCGTGGTTCTCACTGCACGACAATAAATTGAGAACTGTAAAACCAATCCCTACCGCTTGGAGGACCTCCTCACGCTCCTCTTGGCGAGAGGAGGTCATCCTGGCCCGGTTGCGGATCGGTCACTGCCGTTTCAGCCACCGTCATTTGCTATCCGCCGACCCTGCACCGCTGTGCTCCTGCAGTGAACTGCTGACAGTGCGACATGTTTTACTGTCTTGTGTTAATTTTAATCATCTCCGTGTAGCCCTTAGCTTTCCGTCTACTCTGGAGGAAATTTTGAGCTGATGACACACGAGCAGCTGCTAGAGTTTAGCATTTTATTAACTTGGCCAAGTTATCAAAGGATATTTAACCCTTTTAATTGTTTTTGTAGATGATTTTGCAATTTATTGCAGCGCCCAGCGGACGTGTTCTTGGAGCGTTGTCTTCAACGCTGTCTTGACCGCCTATATTCCTGGAGCATTGCGAACGGCTGTCGCCTCTACACTGAGAAAACGGTGTGTATAAACTTCTGGAGATGCAAGGAATTTCTTCCACCTTCTCTATATCTCGGCCCTGTTGCTCTCCCTTTCATGGAGACAAAATTCTTGGGGCTAATCGTAAACTTTGCTGCTCCACACACGTGTCCTACCTGGCTGCCCGTTGTGCCCGATCCCTTAATGTTCTTCGTGTCCTCAGTGGCATCATGGGGAGCGGATCGTACCGTCCTGCTTCACCTTTACCAGGCCATTGTTCAGTCGAAGCTACGGAATCCTTCTATACTCTTCTGCACGGCCGTCGATTCTCCGCCGTCTCAACTCTAATCACCATCGAGGATTACACCTGGCGACCGGTACATTTTACACCAGCCCTGTTGAAAGTCTGTATGCCCAAGCTGCTGTATTACCCTTGACCACTCGGTGTGACATACTCTTGTGTCGATATGCATGCCGCCTGCGGTCGATGCCCATCTTACAGATTATTTTTTGACGACTCACTCGATCGCCAATACCGGTTGTTGCGATAGCCTTGCTTCCACCTGGAATTCGGTTTCGCCGCCTGCTTCAGCGGCTCGATTTTACCCTTCCTTCAACCTTTAGGTTGCTGCCGTGGCATCAGGCCCGGGTTCACACTCACCTTGAACTTAGTTCGCTGCCCAAGGAGAGCACCCCGGATTTGGTATACCACTCGAGGCTTGTAGAACTCCGTTCGCGGTTCGATAATGCCATATTTATCTACACTGATGGTTCAAAGAGCACTGACGTTGTCGGATCTGCCTTCGTCGTCGGGGACAACCGTTTCCAATTAAGCTCCCTGACCGTTGCTGGAATTTCACGGCTGAGCTTTCTGCCCTCCACCAAGCTGTTTTGTACATCCGCCGTCGCCGCCATCCCTTCTGTGCCAACTGCTCTGACTCCCTTAATGCCCTACAGAGTTTTAGGGACCATTTCTCGACCCATCCTGTCTGGTGCCGAATCCAACGCTCCCTTCAGTTGCTAGCAGATAACGGCTGTCACGTTTCTTTTCTGCGGGTCCCTGGCCACGTGGGTGTGCCCAGAAATGAGACCGCCGACATAGCAGCCAAGGTAGTAGCTCTTTTTCCTCGCATGGCTACTTTTTGCGTCCCATCAGACGATGTTCAACGGTCCCTTCGGCGGAGTATTGTGTCGTCCTGGCACAGTGCGTAGTTCTCACTCCACGACAATAAATTGAGAACTGTGAAACCGATCCCGACCGCTTGGAGGACCTCCTCACGCCCCCTACCGCCCCCCCCCCCTCTCAGCCAGAGGTGGTCATCCTTGCCCGGCTGCCGATCAGTCACTGCCGTTTCAGCCACCGTCATTTGCTAACCGTCGACCCTGCACCGCTGTGCTCCTGTGGTAAATTGCTGACGGTGCGACATGTTTTACTGTCTTGTGTCAATTTTAATTATCTCCGTGTAGCCCTTCACTTTCCGTCTACGCTGGAGGAACTTTTAGCTGATGACATACGTTTTATCAACATGGCCAATTTATCAAAGGATATTTAACTCTTTTAATTGTTTATCTTTCATTTTTAGCCTTCTCTTGATACTCTATCTGTTAGTTATCAATTTTTTTTCGAGATCTAGCGAATCTCTGTTCCGATCTGGGTGCTAATGACCTGAGAAGTTGTGCGCCCTAAAACCACAAAAAAAAACCTGAGATTGAGGTCTTTTTACAGAGGTTTATACCGTCCTCGCGACCTGGGCAATTAAGCCAAGATCCCTGGGCTCTGAGATGTACAACGTTCCACCGTTGAGCCGAACGATGGCTGTTGAAGCACACATAGCTTACAGTGTAGCGGACTGTTGGCGTCACTCAGACCATGGCTCAGGATCCCAGGTTCGTCAAGCCCGTACTCAGCAAATTAATGCTCAGCCCCTGAGGGGTAAAATTTTGGGATTCGCAGGATCGATTGGAGGGGTAGAGACGCGGGTCGTAACACATCTGAATGTAACAGCCAGTGTTCAAAGTTCCGTTAATGCGAACAAGGGGTGACCGAGACGTGTAACCAGTGGCACCCCATACTATCATGCCAGGTGATACGCCAGTATGACGATGACGAATACACGCTTCCAATGTGCGTTCACCACAACGTCGCCAAACAAGGATGCGACCATCATGATGTTGTAAACAGAACCTGGATTCATCCGAAAAAATGACGTTTGCCATTCGTGCATGTAGTTTCGGCGTTGAGTACACCATCACTGGCGCTGCTGTCTGTGATGCATCAAGGGTAACCATAGCCATGGTCTCCGAGCTGATAATCGATGCTGCTGCAACCGTCGTCGAACTATTCATGCAGATGGTTATTGTCTTGCAAAAGTCCTTATCTGTTGACTCAGAGATCAAGACGTGCCTGCACGATCCGTTACAGCCATGCGGATAAGATTCCTGTCATCTCGACTGCTAGTGATACGAGGCCGCTGGGATCTAGCACGACGTTCCCTATTACCCTCATGAACCCACCGGTTCCCTATTCTGCTAACAGTCATTGGATCGCGACCAACGCGAGCAGCAATGTCGCGATACGATAAACCACTATCGTGATATGCTACAATTCGACCTTTATCAAAGTCGGAAATTCATTTCTCCTCCTCACGAGGCATCACAACAACGTTTCACCAGGCAACTCCGGTCAACTGCTGTTTGTGTATGAGAAACCGGTTGGAAACGTTCCTCATCTCAGCACATTGTAGGTGTCGAAAGCGGCACCAACCTTGTGTGAATTCTCTGAAAAGCTGATCATTTGCATATCACAGCATCATCTTCCTGTCTGTTAAAATTAGCGTCTGTAGCACGTCATCTTCGTGGTGTAGCAATTCTAATGGCCAGGAGTGTGCCTTGTGTTTGCATGGTAATGTGTGGAAACATGTTGATCGATGTATGCGGGCGTTGGGGTGCAATGTTGCCGCGAGAGACCAAACAGATTGCCGGCGTGGCGCAGGGGATAGCGTCACGGACTGCGGTGCTAAAGGTCGCTCAATCCCACCCTCCCCCCCCCCCGGTAAAAATTTATTTCTTTGTAATTAACAATTCCAGAATTCTCTACATCTTTCTTATGTTCACTTGTAAATTCTACTTGTTTCTTATGTTAACTGTTCTTCTAATTTCGTAAATTCTGTGTATAGATAGCAGAGCACTCTGCCCGAGAGGCAGTCAGTGCTGCGTGTATGTTAAGTTGCTAATAAACGTGCTTTCAGTATAAGTGCTGTGTTCAGTTGCCTTCGAAGTCAAGCCTGCTTCCATTTCAACGTGATATTGTTTGGTGGAGGCGCCGGGTACACTGTGCAACAGCTGCATCATCGTGGCTCCGATTAGGCAACGTAAAAGTTGTCGCTTACACGGACTGGAACCGGAATACAAGGGATACAGCGAGTACATCCTTCTAAAAGTCCGTATCATCAGAAGAACCATGGACACGAAACCAGCCGTAAGCCAGCTGCACATCAGATGCCTGTCGATGTTCTCTGGAGACGCTGGACAGGACCCCAACAAATGGCTAAAAGGGTTCGACCGAGTCGCCAAGAACAGGTGGGATCATACGATGTGCTTGGCCAACGTTTACTTCTATCTAGACGGAACAGCCCAGCAATGGTTCGAGAACAACGAAGACAAGTTGAATGACTGGGAGACTTTCCAGGAGGAACTGAAGAAGACGTTTGGAGACCGCCAGCGACAAATCCGCTCGGCGGAAGAACAACTGAAGAACCGGGCCCAACGACATGGTTAGCCGACACAATCGTACATACAGCCCTGTGTAACATAGTCAATACGAACATGACAGAGGCGGACAAAATCACGCACCTGATGAAGAGTATTGCGGAAGATATGTACCAAGCTCTTCTGATAAAAGACGTTGCTACGACAGAAGAGTTCATTAAGTGGTGCCAGCGTATTGAAGAGATGCAACAAAGGAGGGTTGGACGCAAGAAGTATGACAGACTCCCCAATGTAGTCCCTATGGCCGTTGTGGACGACCAGCATGACTTCGTTTCTATCATACGACAAATTGTAAGAGAAGAATTACAAGAATTTATGGCAACCGGGTCTGTTAGACCGAGCGAGCATCAGATTATGGCCATGGATGTAAGCCCTGTAAGTCAGGAGAGAGCCGACGTCGCTGAGGAAGAGGTATTTCAGACATTAGCTTCTGTCTGCCCCGTCAAACGCACCCGACGTCAAGAATGCCGTCGCCCTGCTATGATTTACGCTGCATCCGCCAAACAACAGCCCATGAACCGGCCGACATGACCACAACCAACTCCCCCGGTAACTATGACGCCCCCGCAGAAGAACAGACGTCTGGAGGACAGAAGACAACACACCACTTTGTTTCCACTGTGGGCGCCCTGGACATGTCGTACGCTACTGCAGAGAGAGAGAAGGAGAGTTTTCGACTATTATTTTGCCGCAAGACGTCAGCCATCAGAGCAGTTCTATCCCAGGTAATCACCTGCTGATGAGTTCAGTCGACCTATGGGAAGAAGCCCATCGTCGTACCCTAGACGAGGTCGTTCCCCGACGCGCCGCAGCCGTTCACCGTCGCCGTACAGAGGTACCAGCCGCTCCCCTAGCCGCCGCACCCAGGAAAACTAAGCGAGGCGACCATCTACGGAGGTGAGGCCACCGCAGATGAAAATCCTCCATGGACGACAGTCGCTAAGATGTCGGGAAATCTTATCGACGTCATAATCGACGGCCAACCTGTCCGGGCACTTGTTGACTCAGGAGCGTCTTTCTCTTTATTGTCGGATAATTACCGCCGCACACTAAAGAAGACAATGTTCTGTGATACTGGGGCAAGTGTGCTGAAGGTCGCGGATGGAAAGTACGTCCAGCCAGCAGGAACTTGTGTCGCAAGAATAACCATCAACAACAGGACCCAGTCCTTTGAATTTGTCGTGTTAACAGAATGTAGTCACAACGTCATCCTCGGATGGGACCAAGCTATCATTGACTGTGGAAGATCTGAGCTGCAAATTGAAGTAGTTGTTCCGACGGATACACGTAATACAGAATTTTCTGGGAAGTTATTTGCCGTTGACAATGTGACGATCCCGCCGTTGACGATGAGAAGAGTTGCTATCACAAATACAGATGGGCGAATAAACTTTGAAGTGCTTGTTGATAGTAAAAAGTTTATCAGGCTCACAAAAGAAATTTACATACCAGCGGCTATCATAAGCATTACCGGTGGTCAAGGAGAGATTTGGATCAAAAATTGTCACGAGCAGTCACAACTCATCCGCAAAGGAATGTGTATCGGGACAGCTGAACCAATCCAGGACGGTGAGCTCAACGTCATCTATGAAGACTGTACTGCTTTTAGTACAGACAACACTCTGGAAGAAACAAACGTGGAACTGCCAATAGGGCCTGGACTGACCAAGGAACAACGCCAGCGGTTGTTAAGTATACTACGCCAATTTTCGGGCGCATTCACACCTCGGCAAGGGAAACATCAGACGAAACGGCCCACGATAAAGCACCGTATCAATACTGGGGATCATCCGCCAATTAGCCAGCGTTCGTATAGAGTGTCGCCAGCTGAAAGGCGGATAATTCGGGAGGAAGTGGAGAAGATGTTGCGAGATGACATTATCCAACCTTCGGAGAGTCCTTGGTCGTCTCCGGTGGTCCTCGTAAAGAAGAAGGGTGGCACGTGGCGATTCTGTGTCGACTATCGGCGGCTGAACAGAATCACAAAGAAAGATGTGTACCCATTGCCGCGCATTGACGACACCTTAGACTGCTTGCAACGAGCAACATACTTCTCAACTATGGACATGCAGACAGGTTACTGGCAAATCGAGGTTGACGAAGCTGACAGGGAGAAGACGGCTTTTATTACACCTGACGGCCTCTGTGAATTTAAAGTAATGCCTTTTGGATTATGTAATGCTCCGGCCACATTAGAACGCATGATGGACAACTTGCTTCGACACCATAAGTGGACGACGTGTCTTTGCTATTTAGATGACATTGTCATTTTCTCGAAAACATTTGAAGAACTTTTGAGTCGCCTGTTAACTGTGTTGAAGTGTGTTCAGACTGCAGGACTCCTCCTCAATCTAAAGAAGTGCCTCTGCAGACGTTTCATAAAAGGATTTTGTAACAAGGCACGTCCATTACAAGAACTTCTGCAGGGAGACGCCAAGTTTTACTGGGATGGGACAAGAGAAACAGCTTTCCGGGCACTTAAGGAGGTTCTAACTTCCGCACCAGTGCTAGACTTGTACGACGAGAATGCCGAAAAGGAACTTCACACAGACGCCAGTGGTTATGGGATTGGTGCAGTGCTTGTAAAAGTTCAGGAAGGTGCTGAAAAAGTGATAGCCTATGCATCAAGAGTACTCTCAAAGTCCGAAATAAACTACTCTACAACTGAAAAAGAATGTCTCGCAGTTATCTGGGCTATCAACAAGTTCCGGCCGTATTTATTCGGCAAACCAATCACCGTCGTGACAGACCACCATTCTTTGTGTTGGCTGACTAACTTGAAGGATCCATCAGGTCGACTAGCAAGATGGGCACTAAGACTCCAAGAGTACGATGTCACAGTGGTATTCAAGACCGGGTGCAAACACAAGGATGCCGACTGCCTTTCGAGGAATCCATTAGTGGAACACAACAGCATGAATGAAATTTCAGCCCTCACTGAATTAGATGACGTTACAGCTGAACAGGGGGAAGATCCAGCACTATTAAAAGCTATAGAGGCCTTGGAGAAGGAGAACCGACCAATGGAGAGTTCCAACTTATAAACGGAACATTGTATAAGAGCAACTACGATCCACTGGGCCCCAAATGGCTGCTGGTCGTTCCAGCTCATCTCCAGCCAGCTATTCTCAAATATTTCCACGATGCTCCAATATCCGGTCATCTGGGATTCGTGAAGACCCTAGACAGAATCAGACGCAGGTATTACTGGAAAGGTCTCTACCGATCTGTCAAGCACTATGTGAGTCACTGTAAAGAGTGCCAGCGACGTAATCATGTGCCGCAACTACCTTCAGGGCATCTCGTACCGATTCCGCCGGCAGCAGCTCCATTCCACCGAGTTGGGATCGATCTTTTAGGTAGGTTTCCGAAGTGACAACCGGTAACCGATGGATAATAGTCTGCACTGACTACCTCACACGCTACGCTGTCACCAAATCTGTGCCGACCGCAGAAGCTCCAGAGATCGCAAAATTCCTTGTAGAAGACATTATTTTGAAGCACGGAGAACCAAGTGTGATGATATCTGATCGTGGAAATGTATTCCAGTCAAAACTAGTATCAGAAGAAATGTCACGGTGCGACATTGTCCACAGAATGACAACTGCATACCATCTTGAGACAAATGGCCTTACTGAACGTTTTAACAAGGCGTTAGCCGATATGCTGTCGATGTACTTCGATGTTGCGCAGAAGGATTGGGATACAATTCTGCCAGTCGTGACATTTGCTTAAAATACCGCAAGACAAGACACCACAGGCTTCACTCCGTTTTTCCTGCTCCATGGCCGTGAAGCTGAGACGACAATGGATACGCTGTTTCCTTTCCAACCGGACGACAATCAGGATGACCATGTTAAACAGCTCATCACCAGGGTCGATGAAGCAACACAGCTGGCTCGCATACGGACACTGGACGCCCAGGAGAAGGACCGTCAGCGGTATAACGACAAGCACCGACTTGTTGTGTACAGCCTAGGAGATCTTGTATGGATTTTTACCCCTTTAGGGAAGGTTGGACTGTCAGAAAAGTTATTGAAGCGATACTTTGATCCGTATCGTGTCATACGCCGCCTGTCAGACGTCACATACGAAGAGGATTATGAGCTGTCGTCGAAACGACAAAAGCGAAGAGACATTGTTCACGTCCTGCGCATGAAGCCTTACTACGATCCTGAAGAGCAGGTAGACGACAATGGCTTCTTGTTCAAGGACGCTAAGGACGGTAATGTTACTGATGAAGCCAGGCCAGGAACGTCTATCGTCGATAATCGTGGAAAAAGGAAGGATTCCCTTGAACTGCCATACAGAGGACCTATGACAAGGTGAAGATCCAGGACATTGCAGCTAACTCCACAGGGAACGTAACAGCGGGTCGCTGTTTTTCTAGGAGAGGGAGCAATGCCGCGAGAGACCACGTACACCGACTGCCGGCGTGCCACAGGGGATAGCGTCACGGACAGCGGTGCTGAAGGTCTCCAGTTCAATCCCGCCCCCGGCAAAAATTTATTTCTTTGTAATTAACAATTCCAGAATGTTCTACATCCTTCTTATGTTCACTTGTAAATTCTACTTGTTATGTTAACTGTTCTTCTAATTTCTGGTAAATTATGTCTGTGTATAAATAGCAGAGCACTCTGCCCGAGTGGCAGTCAGTGCTGCGTGTATGTTGAGTTCGTGATAAACGTGCTTTCAGTATAAGTGCTGTGTTCAGTTGCCTTCGAAGTCAAGCCTGCTTCCATTTCAACGTGACAATATAAGTGTTTGCTCGTAGAGTTTTACTGTAATGAAAAAAAAGTTTAGATATACCACGTTTTTTAACGGTCAGGTGTTGCGGTATGTAGGTTAGCATTCTAGACAGCTACTTGCAATTATCGATTAATCAGAGTTCGATATAGTGGACTGAAAAAAGATATCACAGGAAAGAAGCTTGGAGCATGAATTTTTGTTCATATTTTGGGTAGAGTGTCAGTCGATCTTCCTCTACAGAACTGAAAATTTATGTTTCATGGGGCATGTAAAGTATTACCTCGGTTCCGTGGTTGCTATATTGGTGAGTGTCATTTCCAAGAAGTATGCTGTTTGGTCAATGCTTTAAAGAAAAGATTTAGTGTAGATAGTCTGAAATCAGTTAACTGCTGATGCTAAATTATTTCACGCAATTTTTTGTGACACTCCGTTGTACAATAGGGTTTACTTTTATTTAAACGTCTTCTGGGTTACTCGATTATCGGTATTTGATCTGACAGATAAATGTTGTAAAGATTCGTTTGCACTGTAACAGGGTATGGTTGTTAGAGCAAGATTTCCTTTGCTATGTTTACATGGGTGTAGGCAAGAAGATATGTACTGCTTTAGAGATAAAATTAAGCTACCCGAATTCTCGGAAGACGTATAGAACCATAAAAGTGATGGATTACAGGAAGACATGGAGTTCGAAAACTTACCTGTAAAAGTACTGGACGGGAGACAGGGATATCTCGATAAGGACCTGTTGATACATTTCGAAGAGAATTATGTGCATTGTAACAGGGCATGAGAGGGGGGTATTAAATTTCGGTACTTGATAATTTTAAGAGCAGTCACAAAGCGCGACTGGTATGATTTCTAGTCTATACATTGGGGCTTGTATGTGAAAGCACGTTTGCTTTCAGGAGGCGGCTGACGCTGTCTCCTATTGTCAGGCCCACGGATGGGCCCAGGTCCATCATAGCGCGTTTAAATAAATGTAATGCGCGCTATCCGCGCCAAAGTGGTGTGTCTGCAGAGGTCTTACGTAGGTTTTGTCGCCTCTTAGATCATTTGGATATGTAGCTCAGAGAGTGGATGCTTAAAACTTTGATATTTTATTTAAACATTTAGCATATGTTTATCCTCTTCAGACCCCAAGGAAAAATTTTCTATTTCTGCAAATATTTTATTATATGAGCATCTTGAATGAACATTGTTATGGTAATTTTTCGTTACTGTTCATTCGGAAGGAGATATTATGTCCAGTCGGCTGGACACTGGGACTTAAAAGTTATTATTGATGATACATGGTCATACTTGTCTTCTCCCTTGGATAAGTTTTATACTATTTATTTTTCATTAAAAAGCATTACTTACAGAGTGTTACAAAATTACGACACAAGAAAATCATTTTTGTGACAAATATTTCTGTAATTGTGGTAGTCCATCACAATCGATTTCAGTTGTGAAAGTCAATTACTGTCATTACTAATACACAGGTATACTCTGCATTCTGAGCATAAGAACTTGGTTTTAACTTTGCAGCCCTTGTTTCGGCACCTTATCCATTTATTTTTGTACTTGTGCAGAGAGGTAAATGTTTGCTCTCAGTTTTCCTAATATCTCTGTTTGGAACTTGTACTATCTTTGCACGTTTCGTAGGAACCACTTCATGTAATTCAGATTCAGAGACTGAAGAATAAATGTTCTGTCTTGCAGCAGTCGCAGACGAACTCAGTGATTCACCAATGTAAATCTTAAAATCCAATTAATCCATGATTGCTTGCTTGCTAGCACCTAGTGCCTGCTGATCCTTTCTGTACTCAATCCACGAGTTCACAATTGCCATGTCAACTAAATGGAAGAAGACTCTTACAGGCCACTTATTCGTGTGTGTGGCTATTCGATAGTACGAAATCATTCTGTCACAAACATCCACACCTCCTATTGATTTGTTGTAATCGCTGATACATTTGGGTTGAAGCACTCCAATGAATTCTTTTGCCTTTCTGTCCCATCTTTTTACTATGTTAGTAGGAGAACACCAGAGAATGTTGATGCTACTATTACAGAACGATTATCCATCCATTTCAAAACAGAAATTTTTCCATATTCTCTGACGAACTCGTCGAATGAACCTCTTCATCAATTCCTTGTCTGCAGTGAGTTTGGATTTGAGAGCAGATGGAATACGACTCACTAAAATCGTTCCTATTGCATGTACTTTTCTTTACATCAAGTATTGTAATGGTGGAACTGATGTGAAACATCAGTAAGTAATGAGAACCACACGCATCAGAGATACTAGTCAGTGATCAACTACAGTAATAGAAAAGCTGCAACCATCTGTCCAGCCGGCTGGACAACATCCACCTGTAGCATTGCACCCAATTTCCTTGTGCTGTGTCTATATTGCGATTTCTACTTAAGGTTCGATGTATTAAACCGTAAGTACCGACATAATGTTCTAATTAAAACATAGGATGTGTCAATTAATAATTGGGAGCGGTGGTTTCTCTCCTGGTAGCTGGCAGGGTCAATTTGTTTACGAAACTCTCGTGTTATTCCAGGTAATTGTACTGTCAGAAGTGCTGAATAATTGGATCGGTCATTTCAAAAAAGGTCATTAGTCATGAAAGTAAAATTTTACAGGAGAAGGAAGAAACGTTCTACAACATAAACCATTTATTTATTTATTGTTAATTTAATATCAGTATTTAGTGAGGTGCCAAGCACTGTGTTGCACTGTGTATTTTTGTTTTGTAATTAATAGAATTAATAGTTTAACTACAATATTAATTTAAAAATTGCTGACTTATGACCTTATGAACGACGCTGTGTTGCAACAAATGAAAGCTATACTTGCAAATAATTGCCTATTTTATCGAAAAATAAGTTAATATTTTACACAATAAAAATTAAACGTGAATATTATCTGAAGTAACATTTTCGCAACATTTGTGATTTTTATAACAACATGAAAGTAGAGTACAATAAAGCAAGTCAATCTTCTTTATCATCATCTTCATTATTTGTTTCCTCCCTTCCGTTGGCCATTCTTGTAGTTGGTCATAAAATTCCACATATTCAGCTGGTATATACCTCTTCACTTTCAATAAATCTTGTAAATTTTTTTTTTGACATTGATTGACACTTGCTTTCCAGGATACGCCAACTCGATGGAAAGTACAGGATGCTTATTGAAGCTATGGAGGAGCTGGAATGACCAGCACACCCGTTAGATAGGAGATATAATTCTCGATGTAATTATACAGGAATGAGCAAACCTCATTTGCGCCTTTCTTCGCTTCGCCTTCATGGTACACATAAAAGTGATTGCTTGGTTTTTCATATTATGTATGCCACAAGCATTCTTAATTTAGGACCCTCTTTTCGCGGTCTTCTGCTGTTGACATCTTGAACTTTGATTAGCCCTTGCAGGAAGATATCTTGTTGATTATTATCACTGAAACTGTTCAAGTGAGCAATGATATCTATCTTCGCGTCATCATCAAACATAGAAAAAAACAGTCCTTTTTGCACCTGAAAGAGTCGAGTCCATACAGAAATCATACTCACTTGCAGTCATCTCCTGTACTCCGACGCTGAATTTTCTCACCCTTCCAATTCACGTATTCCACTCCGTTTACTTTTGAATCACGAATAATATTCCTTTTGTACTTATCAGCATTTCTTGTCCTTTTCTTGTCTACAGGAGTCCGAAGAAGACCGCAGACACAATTACACCTCGCCAAATAGTATGTGGCTTCTGAATGCGAGAGTAATGACCTATTATTTGAACCTACAATGCTGTAAACACAACAATGGATTGTTGCAGTGATGCTAAACTCAGACGACAAAATAAGTGAGAAAGCAGCCCAAGGCCGCCAATAACTGCGTTCGATTAAATACACCTCCACACAGTCATTACAAAAACGGCATGAGTCAATGACTCGTGACCTTTTTTGCAATGAACGAAGATTTCAAGGGTCGATAGTGACGTCATTTGATAGCTGATAGCTGAGTTATTCCGTTCTGTACGTATGAATCTGGCTACACTTTCCCCTCCATTTCTAATGGATAACTCATTTCCGTAAAAAAGTTGACTTGTGACCTTTTTGCAAAGATCGATTCATTGGATCCTTTGTTGGTTTAATACAACCTGTACATTGGTAAGTAATAACTATTGTAAAAATTATTTTCGGGGGTGCGGGGCGGCTACCTTTAGGACTGACTGGGAGACAGTGAGGACGAAGGCCAGGGGCGCAGGCGGGCGGTTAAGTTGCTCAAAATTAATTTGATATGCAACTTCAATAAAATTAATTTGATATGCAACTTTAATAAAATTAATGTAGGTCAGTGGGTGTGAGGAGGGCGGCTGGCGGGGGTGGTCGGAGGTGGCGCCAGTCTGGCGGGGCCGGAGGCGGCATCAGGTTTCCCCAGAGGCGGATTCTACTGGCCGCCATCTTGAATTTTGAAGCACTTCTGTCAATACATTACTACTTCCGTTGCACTAACTGTGTAAGTTGTCGTTCACCTACCAGCCGCACAGGTAACAGCACAAGTTTTTGCAGTCAATGGCTCCACCTGTTGGATGTCAGTAAAAGTGGTGCAAGTAGTCCACTAGCATGTAACTGTAATCCAGTTGTGTCATTCACTGTGTACGTTTGTGGTGTTTTGCTGTTCACAGAAATTTGTTTCATTTAATGTTGAGTCCAGTATGATTTACTTTGACTCTGGCGAAGAAAATATTTTATAGTTTTCAAAATGAAATGCCAAGATCGCACATTAATGATTTATTCACTGACGACCGATTTCGGTGAACTGTCACCATCATCTGGTCACATATATATTTACAAGCTGGTCATCTGTCGAAAATATAAGACATGCAATAAATAATGTAAAAAACAAAACAAAAAATAACATACATTTGGGATTAAGAGGCACTTATCCTACCTTGTTAAAAAATTGGGTGTAAAATAACAAGTGCAACATTGCACTTAGTCACAATATAAAAAATACACAAGTAAAAACATGACAGCTTAAAAAGTACTGACAGCTTTGAAAATTCTAATTTACATCATTTTGGCGCAAGTTGGCAGCACCATAGCTGGATACTGCTTGTAAGCTGGTTTCACAGATGTCGGTTATTGCATAAAAACAAATTGTCACATAATTTTAGTATAAAATGAAACCCATAACCCACATTCTATGTATGAGTGACATTACAATTAATCTTCTTTTAAATAATAATAATAATAATATATGGTATATCTTATATAGAAGTTCAGTTACTAATTAAAGTTAACAATTCGCTGAAAGTGTATAATAAGATGGATGGTGCAAACCAATACAAGTTGCAGTGCTGATGGCCTACAAGCAAGAACAGAAGGGTGTTGGATGGGAGACAACAAACTTCCTAAAATAATTTTTTTAATATATGTAAATCTTGCATTTACATGAGCTAACCTTTGTGTCCATCAATTTAATTAGATTGAGTCATTAAACATTAAGGATATACATTTATAATAAAGAACATTGCTCTTATAATAAAAGTTTATCTATTTGGAATTGCCAATGCCTAAGTTATAAAACTGATTAAATGTCTAGCTTTCAAATGTATTGGAAATGTTTAGATTGACGTAGGCATCATCCAAGGTCTAGGTGCGTTGTAACCCAATATCTAGGTTCAAATAAGCTATGTATAATTGCTAAGCTCTAGGTATAGGAATGACTCAATGTCTATGTTCAAGCTGATCCAATGACTTAGCTGTGATGTGTCTAAGTATAAGCTGAATTAAGTTCAATATGACTGCTAAGGTCTCAGTTATAGGAAGAAAACAATGTCTGGGTTGCTGATACAACTGAATGTCTACATTAATCCAGATGTAAATATTCATGATATAAGGATAAAATTGATATATAAGATGTACATATTTTAATTAATATATGAATAGTCATCAGTAAAAGGTAAAAAATGTTCTAAGAATAGATAGTCAATAAAATTACAAGGTGAAAATTAAGGTCTTTCAACAGAAGATTTTGTGAACATGTTTATTCACAAAACAAAACCGCTTTTGGCACTCATTTTAAAGAGGCGAAACATGCAATTGTTGATATAAAAAAAATATACGAAAATACTACATAAGGCAGAGAAAGGACGGAGGTTATACTTCCTCGAAAACTTGCATATTTACAGTAACAAAAAAAAAAAAAAAAAAAAAAACACCCTGATAAAATACTTAATGATCAGTTGGAATCCAATCAGAAAAAAAATTTTTTTTTTACTATTTTCGATGACCTGCTCTAATCTTTGGCCTCCTCCTCTCCAATACCCCCCTCTCTCTCCTTTCTGTTAAGCCATTAGCACACTATAGTGGTTTACACCATCTGTCTTCTTAGGACATAACATCCTTTCAGCAAACTGAACTATAATAATGGTAGACTGTACTATATAAGAGGGTATATATATATTGTGTGTGTGTGTCTGATAACTGACACTTTAACTATTGTTTTGACTTGTGCTTCTCATTTTTATGAATGACCATACTTACAGGACTTTATATTATGGATAATTAAAAATGTCCATCTTAGATATCAGTGTCATCCTTATATCATGCATACTCACATGTGGAAAACCAAGAAATCCAATTGCATCTGCAACCTAGACATTGTCATACCTATAACCTAAACCTTGTCATGTAGAGCTAAAACAACCTAGACATTGAGCCACATTACAACCTAGATAACAGATGTGTTGCATATTTGACAGTGGGTCTATCCTATACCTAGACCACACCAATTATTGACAACCAGTAACAACCTAGAAATTTATTTTACTTCTAGACTTAGTCATATCTAGGTAAACCTAGACATGAAGATGAACTCTTGACAGTAAGTCATATACATCTTGGAACTATGGCATTCCAAAATAATAAAAATCCATATTCTTTTTTAAAATTTACAACCATATACTAACTTGGATGACTGAACCTGTTTATCTTGTAGTGAGTTAAACTCACATAGTAACTTGTTTGTGTATGCTTTAATATCAACACTAGACCTGTCTTCCCCCTCCCCCCAGTACCCCTCTCGCTTCTTCCTATGAAACCATTATCACTGCATTGGATACTGATTCCACCATTCATCTTATTATACTTCTATATCCTTTCAAAAAACTCTGAACTTAATTAAATACTGTGCTATAAAGGTATACTGGATGCACAACTGTAACTTAAATAAAATGGTATAACAGTTACTTGTTTTACTGTATACTGTTGACTTGTGTATATGTCACTTATATTAATAAACATACATACATATTGTTATTTTGGTATAATAAATCAAAAACAAATCAATTATGTTCACTTGAGGTAAGAATTTTAAATGTATTCTCACATCTGGGTTAACTTAGATATTCAATTGTACGCATCCTCTTAGATGAATGCACCTTCAGTTTTATTAATGAATGCTCTTATATAGAAGCTTATTATAAGTACAAACTTTAAATTTGATTTTCTTAAAAACTGCAACCTAGGCTGTGTACCCCCTTCCCTCCAATACCCTATTCTCTTGATGTGAAATTATTAGCACTGCATCTTCCTATGGTTCTCATCATCCATTTATCATATTACTATATGATTTTATTAAATTGTGAACCAAAATAGCTGGACACCAATTTAAGGCGTACTGTGTGTATAGCTGTGACTTAAATTACACCTTGTAATTTTACTGATTCTCTATTCTTAGGACATTTTTACCTTTTATTGATGACTATTCATATATTAATTAAAATATGTACATCTTATGTATCAATTTTATTCTTATATCATGTATATTTACATCTCGATTAATCTAGACATTCTATTGTATCAGCAACCCAGACATTGTGTGCTTCCTGTAACTGAGACCTTAGCAGTCATATTGAACTTAATACACTTAGACTTGGAGACACATCACAGCTAAGTCATTAAATCAGCTTCAACATAGACTGAGTCATTCCTATACTTAGAGCTTAACAATTATAGATAGCTTATATGACCCTAGATATTGGGTTACAATGCACCTAGACATTTAATCAGCTTCATAACTTAGACATTGGCAATTCCAAATAGATAAACTTTTATTATAAATGTATATGCTTAATCTGTGATGACTCAATCTAATTTTATTGATGGAACCCATAGGGGTAGAGCCCATGTCTGGGCCTTGCGTATGACACCCTGTAGCTGGCTGGCGTTCAGCAACACACATGCTAAAATATATGCAGAAGTCGTCAGCATACAATGAAGGTGATACTGACGACCCGACTGCTGTCGCTAAGAAGTTGATGGCCACTACAAACATGGGAACACAAAACAGAGGCCTGATGGACCACATTCTCCTGGACATGAGAGGAGCTACAAGATGCACCAAATTACACGCGACAGGTACGGACAGCTAAAAAGTTTTGTATAAAATGTGGGAGTGAGCCCCGCAGACCCAACCCATGGAATGTGGTTAAAATGAGGTGTCGCCAGGTCGTGTCATACGCCTTCGACAAGTCAGAAAACACAGCTTCCAGATGGTGACGTCGAGAGAACGCTGTCCAGATGGCAGACTCAAGATAGATCTAAGGTCGAGCGCCCCTTGTGGAAACCATCTTGGCATGGAGCCTGCAGGCCCCTGGGTTTCAAGGACTCAATACAACCGCCGGCTCACCATGCGTTCTAGCAGTTTGCAGAGAATGTTCGTAAGGCTGATGGGCCAATAGCTGTCCACATCTAGCGGGTCTTTACCCGGCTTAAGCACCAGAACGATGGTACTTTCTCGTCAATGTGACGGGAAGACACCTCCGCTCCAGATGCGATTAAACAACGCTATAACTTGTCACTTAGAATCGTCAGGTAGATGTTTTAACATATGACTGGATTCTTTCAGGTCCTGGGGCGGAGTCAGGGCAGTGGGCAAGGGCACTTAGAAACTCCCACTCACTAAACGGAGCGTTATACACCTCAGGGTGGCGTGTGGTAAATGAAAGGCGCTTGCGTTCAATTCGCTGTTTAAATGTGCTGAAGGCAGGTTGATAATTTTGGGACATAGCACCAGGAGCGCAGTGCTCGGCAAAAGCCTGGGCAATGGCACCCTGATCCGTACAGACAGCTCCATTTATAGATATCCCAGGAATTGCTTTCTGGGTCTGGTAGCCATACAGGCGCCGGATCTTCGTCCAGACTTGGGAAGGAGGGGGTGGGGCTTCTATGCGACCCTATGGTTGAGACGGACGTCTCCCAACATTCCCGTTTGCGCCTCTGTATTATCTGCCGAGCACGAGCTCCGAGTCGTTTAAATGCGATAAGATTTCTTCGAGCGATCGGTGGCGCTTAAGAGCATGCCTATAGTCTCGGATGGCTTCCGTAACTTCGGACGACCACCAAGGTACTGTCTTTCGCCGGGGGCATCCTGATGAACGTGGGATTGCGTGCTAAGCAGCAGATACAATCGTCTTCGTGACACACTGCCACTACATCGATCGTGTCGTTCGGGAGAGGTCCAAGAGTGGCAGCAGGACGGAAGTCATCCCAGTTTGACTGACTTAAAGCCCATTGAGGAGGGCGTCCAGGGCATAGATGATGGTATAGTGACAAACAAGAAAGAGGTCACTACCACACAAATTGTGTGTCCTCCAGTTGACAGATGGTAAGAGACCAGGGCTGCAGACTGACAAGTCAATAGCCGAGGAAGTGCCATGCGCCACACTGAAGTGTGTGGAGGCACCACTGTTTGAAAGGCAGAGGTCGAGCTGGGATATTAAGTTCTGCTGTGGCCACTTGTTATTGCACCACCCCACAAGTGGTTATGGGCGTTAAAATCACCCAGTAGTAGAAAAAGCGGCGGGGTTGAGATATAAGTGCAGCCAGTATGTTTGGTGGAAGATACAGGCTGCAGATGGTTATCACATGTGGTATCCTTACAGACAGTCGCAGCTTCTAAAGGCGTCTGAAGTGGCACTGGTTCGCTATAAACAGAGTTAAGGATGTATACACAGACACCACCTGATATGCTACAATAAACGCTGCGACTTTGATAGTATCCTCATACCCATGAATGGCAGGGGCGGGGGGGGGGGGGGATTAAATAGCCAGGAACCACGTCTCCTGGAGGCCAATGCCGAAAGCAGGTGTGGTACTTAAAAATTGTCGCAATTCAGCCAGATGTCGGAAAAAGCCACCGCAATTACACTGGAGGATGGTCTGGGAAGATCTGAGGTAGTAAGGACGACATTTAGACAGGATCACTTGCTGTCACTGCTGCTATTGAAGCTGTGGGATCGATGTACATAGTTTCGGAGATGGCGTTGAGATTCAGGTCCTCAGGGGACGCTGGAATCTCCACCTTTTCTTCAGAGGTTGAGGTAGGGGGCGTTAGTGTGGGAGCTACTGCGGTCTCTTTCTTTTTACCACTTTTCCTTCCTTGTGTGTCTCGCTGCCCCTTAAGCTTCTCGTGTCAGGAGGGCTTCACTGACTCAGTCTCTGGGACTGAGGATGACCTCGAAGCCCTACGACCAGCCTTCATCGTCACTGTCTGCCACTCGCTGGTTTTTTGCTTTTCCAGCGAAGGAAGCCGAGGAAGGAAGGGATGCAACCGATCCCTTCCGTGCGAGGAGAGCCAAATGGGGATGCTCCTCTGGCTCGGGGATGGGAGACTGATGTTCCCGGTGTTTGGGGGGAGGGGGGCAGTTGCTCCCAAAGTTGGAGTTTTGGGAGCAACACAGGAAGAAATGCCCCTAATCGTCTGGGGGGGAGGGGGGGTGAAGACTGTAGGGACTGCTGGGCCTCTAGAACTGGCTGAACAGTTTGAAGTCTTGGCGCTATAGATAGCAATGACGAAGCGGTTGTAGCATACGAGGTAATCATGGTTACAGGGTGGAGCTTCAGGTACTTACGTCTTGCCTCTGAGTATGTCAGCCCCTCCAAGGTTTTGTATTCCACGACTTTCCTCTCTTTGTGCAGAACTGTGCAATGTGGCGAGGAGGGCACGTGATGTTGGTTGCAGTTGACACAGACTGGAGGAGGAGCACATAAGATGTCAGGATGAGATGCATGTCCGCTTTCCCGGCAGGTTGGATTGGTATCACATGAGAAGACATGTGCACAAACCTCCAGCACTTGATACAACTCATAGGGGGGGGGGGGGGGGGGGGAGGAATGTAGGACTTAACGTCGCAGCGGTAGATCAACACCTTTACCTTCTCTGGCAATGAATCACACTGGGAAGCCAAGATGAAGGCACCGGTGGCAACCCTGTTCTTCGGACCCCTATAAATATGCCGGATAAAATGAACGCCACGTCGCTCTAGGTTCGCTCTTAGTTCGTCGTCAGATTGCAACAGGAAGTATTTGTGGAATATAATGCCTTTGATCATGTTTAAACTCTTGTTAGGCATTATTGTAATGGAAACATCACCCAGCATGTCATAAGCAACCAATGACCGTGACTGCACTGGGGATGATGTTATGAGGACTGCCCCTGATGCCCTCGACCTCTCCATACTTACCCTCTAGGTGCTCCACAAAGAATAATGGCTTCATCAACTGAAACATTTAGAACTAATGTTCCGTCTTTCGCAAATCGTTCACTCCCTAAGGTGCCTGGGCATAATAAATGCATTGACGATGCTTGCAGGAGCCGACGAACGTAATGTAACGGTAACAAACGCTACAAACTTGTAAGTCAAACATTCTCGGTAACACAACAACAACAACAGCAGCAGCAGCAGCAAAATACGACCTATTGTTTATAAAAAAATATTCGAATTTACTGGAGGCAATAACGAAAATCGTTAACAAATATTCTTTCGATGCCCAGATTATTTAAAAACAGTTCTAACCAGAGTCAAACATTTGGGAATACCCAAAAGAAAAGAAATGTCCCGTTTCGGAACTCGACCGCCACCTTAGATCTATAAGCAAAATAAATGTATAGGCGACACTCGCAAGAGCCGACGAACGTGTTAAAAATAGCGCGCGTTAGATAATAAACGAAATTTAACGGTAACGAACGCTACAAACTTGTATGTCAAACACTCTTTCAGTAACAACAACAGCGTCAGAAGACGGCTTAGTGTTTATACAAAAATTCGAATTTACTGGTGGAAATAACGAAAATCGGCAGAGACATCTAGCACATCGTCTGCGTAGAAACTAAAGATTTCCAATACACAAGGCATTTACCGAACATAGCGAAATCTGCTCTGTCAGTCAGCACCAGACTGTTAGGAATGTGTCTAAATATGCATCTGCAAGCACAAGCACACGCACACGCCTCTCTCGGTAGGCTACATAAACGTATGCTAAATGCATAAATAAATTAACGTTTTAAGCATTCTCTCTCAAAAACATCTAAGTTACATCTCCAAATGATCAAGACCTACGCAAGATCTCTGCAGACGCATCACTTTGACAAGGATAGCGCGCATTGCTTTTATTTAATGGAGCTGACTGAGCCAGGCCGAAAGTTCCGAAATTTACATAGATCGATGTATCGCTGTCCCCCATTATTTCGACAGGGTTATCCACACGCACATCCGGGGGGTAAAAGGGTCTGTCAACCGAAGAATATGACGTAAGTGGTGATCGTAATTTTCTGGTGTGATAATCTTTTGTTTATATACGGAGGCCCCGAATGTGAAATCAGAAGGGGGGAGAAACTAAGCGCAGATATCAGTTGCACAGTACGAGATCTAGATTAGGTGGGAAGCAACATTAACACTTTCTCTGCGGCTGGCGCTATCCTACATTGAGCGCGGACGCTTATAAGCGTCAGCCGCAGCGAAAATTGTGAGTTGGTGAATTCAATACATACGAGAGCAGAAAAACTTGTGATAACGGACTTACCCGTAGTTTAGGCTTGGGTATACTTTAGGTTGGAAGGAGTTTGGTTGTGAGTTGTAAAAGTCAAATGTGAAAGCAGAAAAATTAGCTACGCTGACAGAATGATCTATCAGACTGCCTTCCATAAAGAGGATTTATTATGCCGACTGTATATGACTTACAAATAGGTTATTTGCAGCAATCGGTGTGTGTGTGTGTGTGTGTGTGTGTGTGTGGGTTTTTTTTAAGAATAACTGCTTCATTTTGCAGTTCTAGATTTCAGCAAGTGACTTAACAGTCAATGCATACTTTTTATTTCTTGTACATCAGTATGCTATGCGTGTGCATTGTTTAATGTCCATATGCACTTTTTAATACACTTTCCACAGTTCATTGCGAGTTAGTGTATCTAAACTGAAAAGTATTTAACACCTGGGTTAACTGCAAACCAAGGAATATGAAACAAGACTTGTGCTAACAGACTGATCTCTAATCATCTAGATATGTATTTTATATTATGATTTTTACATTATTTTTTTCCATACACAAAATGGTATATTAGGTTTTTTCCACCTACTGCCCTCGATTCTGATCGACCACCTAATTGCTTCAGGTGAGTTGGAAATTGAAATAATAACACATGTATGTATTTAATATAAGGCATGAAAGGAAGGAGTAGTTAGTAGATGATGGAACCTGTCACCTTCCGACGCTTGAGGGTCGAGGACTTGACATACTCATTAAGTCGTCAGGATTGTTTTAGACTAACAATGCGGTTGTGAGATTGCTAAGTCAACAAATATTGGTTGTGGTGACAATGCTCTGTAGCTTGGACAGTGGTCCAAGTTAGGTTGCAATGCCTCTGGTTGTGAGGTGCCGAAGCCACTTAATGGCAATACAGAAAAGCTTGTTGTAGTAATAGTATGATTAGTAATTTAGGCTGAAATCTAGGTTTCATTGTAATGCTACAGTTTGTGATATCGCAAAGTGAACTGATATAAAGCCAGAGAAACTGCTTGTGGTGAGACTGGTATAGCAAGTTATAAGTTTTGTTGGAAACTTTGCAACAATGTTTTTAATTGGCTATGTCAATGAATGTGACAAATACTTGTGAACACACCAGATGTATTGAGCAGCATTGGCCGTTAATGTTTTATTTAAACAAAACACAGATCGATTTCAACCACATAGTTATCTTCAGTGTCCTTCAAACAATGATCATGTTACATTCAGGGCATTCATAATGGTTGTTCGAAGGACACTGAAGATGATCACTATGTGATTGAAATCGATCTGTGGTTTTTTAAATAAAACATTAACGGCCAATGCTGCTCAATACATCTGGTGTGTTCATCATTGTGTGGTCGTTGAACATCCAGGAAATGGAATCAAACCTCAAAATAAATACTGGGGAGAAAAGGAGGGCGTGTTGGGGGGAGAAAATGAGAAATAAGGGGAAGAGGGGAGAGGGAATTCTGGGAAGAGGGGGGTATATAGCAAGTGATTCAGAGGCAGATGCTGACAGCAAGAGAAAACAGCTACCAGCAGATTCAAAAACCTTGTTAAAAGTTTGACTGCCAGGTAAATTACTTTTAAGATGAAGTTTTTATCTTCTGTACTAGCTGAAAACCCGGCGTTGCCGGGTATTTATTTATTTCTGCCTTGAGTTAATACTTCCCCTTATTCCTTCTCTCTGTCCATTTGCTTTTTCTAATATATTTATCGGAGAATATGTAAGAAATAAGGCTGTCTTGCATAATGTAAAAAGTTGTAAGTGCAGTATCCAAACACAGAAAGATAGTAATGAAAATAGAAATGCATATAGAATTCGTACGATCGCATATTTGTTGAGTTATTATTGTACAACTGCATAATTTTTCAGATATATATTAATTTGTATAAGTGTTGTATGTCGGTAAAATCTTTTGCGAATACAATTAGTAGTAAAGAAGTAATAGATTAAAACTTGGTGCCTGATGGGGGCGGTTTTCCACGAACGTTACTGTTTATGTGCTCATATCTCATAAACTACCTGTCGTACTGTGATACAACTTAGAAGGTATACTCACTCTATGCGTGTATACTGTCTAACATTTCCTGCGACTACAATTTGTAGTGTACAAATTATAAATTGTAACGCCATACCGAATCCCGTAGTTTTACTCAAACAGCGGAAAAGTAGTAAGCGAGATCTTTTTTCCTTTTATCATTTTGTTATGGTTGTCAGCGAGAGAAAGTTTATTAAAAGTTTGAAATTATGCATAAAGTTTGTCGCAAGTCGCTAAGTACTCTGATTCTCGTATAGAGTATAAAGTCTCGCCGCATTATGTGGCAGTTTCTTGCAAATCCTGGTGTTTATGACGTCATATCTTCTGAATCATTTGTCGTATATGATTATTAACGCTGCAGCAATTGTACCTCACGGTAAAGAATGTGTGTACCAAATTTGGTTGAAATCGGTCCAGTGGTTAAGAGAAAATGAGCAGTATTGTCACTAAATGCAGCAGTTTTCTGCGTATCTCATTGTTTATGGCGTCATATCTCGTGAACTATGTATCGTACGTGATTCTTACACTTACGGCGACCGTTCTCATGGATTGAAGCTGACGTGTACAAAATTTCATAAGATTGAAACAAAAACTGTAGATTTGTATGCAACACGTACTAATATACGGACACTGCTTTATATATTAGATTAATATTCGTATTAGTGTTGCACAGCTTAATTTTTTGAAATTGAACCAAGCTTCCTAGCACAAGTACTTACTACACGGTAATCTGTACATACTTGGGCACTGTGCGATATGCTTTGCCTCCTGACATTGCCGACATTTTACAGCAACTACATAACCAATGACAACGCTGTTAAATATTTCTATAGTTACCGAATTTTTTTTCGTATCTAGTTGTGAAATATGGTAATTTTGAATTTTTCACTGTTCTATATCAGTTCCATTGAAATTGTCTTGTGCAGTTTCAATTAATAAACAAAAAAAAATACCTACAAATTCCAAGGATTGACATGAGCCCTCAATGAAAGGCTACGTTCTAACACGTTGGCTGCATTGTGGCCGGCGGCGGCGGCTCTGGCGCGCGCCTCTGACGTCATCGCGGCAGTCGTGTAAGAGCTGACGTTTTGTGTCTTATCTCAAATTTGGAAAGTTGAAAAAGATGGGTTCATTATTTTGCACATTCAGCTCACGAAGAACTGGTTATGAATTTAATCGCAAATGAGTTTCTTTCGATTTCCATGGTTTAGTCCGCTTTCCTGGTAAATTATAGTATTTAATGACATGTCATAACTGTAGACTGGGCTACTACCCATCTGCTTTCACCCGTGACGTCATCAAGATGTAAAACCAGTATACGGGATATTCAATACTTTTGTATTGTAGGTACCAATAATCTGTGGTTATAATAGGTAACAGAATGAACCATCGATCACAGGTCTTAGTCCAAAAATTTGCGCCTTCGGCGCTCACTACGTAAAAATCTCTGGGTTAACTTACACCTAACCATCAGAGAGAAGCGATAGAACTTTTGTAACCAAACTATTACCTTGTTTCGTTTTGTAACCAAACTATTAACCTGTATCGTTTTGTAACCAAACTATTAACCTGTTTCGTTTTGCAACCAAACCATCGTCTAACTCAACCATGACACAATCACTCACGCCTTTTAGAAACAACACGCACCTCAAAACTACCACGCTGCGATGACGTCATGGGGCAAAGCTGACGGGCTGTATCCCCGTCTACAGGTGAGCCAATGGTATCAGTTAATTTTAAATATTTTATGCACTACCCGAACTTTGAGACATTAGGTGCACCTGCAAATCAAAAATAGTAACGTCTACAATGTAAGTAAAATTGAGTACAAACGGAGTATACGTTCTTAGAGTGGGGAAGACAAATTTAGAAACAGATTAAAATAGTCTGCTACATGCAATAAACCGGGAGACACCGTAGGCAACTTGGGCGCGACAGCCACCCACAAGACAAGGTATGTATGTGAAACAAGAAGTCCCACAACTAAGCGAAACATCGAGAAGATAGAACACTGGCGCTGTTAAGAACAGGAGTATATTCCGCGCGCCTAACCACCGAACCAAAATGAGAGCCACCATGCAGAAATGCAACTTACCGAACCGCCCAAACCCGCATCAGCCGTGCAGCAGCCATTGTTACAGTTTAACTGCAGGCAAGCAGGCAAGAAGCGGTGCCGTCCAACCGCCAAGCTCACTGTACAGTTACGACCACAATTGAGTATAACCAGCGCCCAATGCCCCCTAATGAAACCTAACAGTCTGCCGACAATATTAGGCAGAATAGCTTTTAGAGTTTTCTATGCTAATGTTGATTCAAGCAGTAAACGCCATCTGAAATTTTCTGGTGATCATACTTCCATTACCCGTTTTCATGAATTTTAAGGATGCCAAAAAAGCACCTGTTGAGAGCTTTGTTCGGAGACATTTTGTAATTAATATTGCTGCCCCATAAACAGACTTCCACTCCGACCAGAACTACTGCAACAGTTGTGTTCTTTCGGGAGCATTTCATAATGTTACTTTAATTTTAAGTTAGTAAAAGTTACAAATGAGAAGCATGATTCGTCAGATTTTTTCCATAAATCGGATGTACAAGGTAAGAATGCTGAAAATGAGAGGCGTTTTATCAAATAGCGTAAAAAAAAGAGGTTGTTGATGGGACCAAAACATAATAGTGGAAACTTCCCAAAAGAGCGCGACACCGATTGTATCATACCCTGGTGGCATGAAATTTACACTGCTTCGCATATGTAAATATACTACAGCCGCTTTGTAAACTAGTTTCAGTTTATGTGCTGAAATGGCTGGTAGAGACGTTATTTGTACCATATATGGGTGCAATAATTACCGATAAGAAACTGATCGGAGTTTTTACAGATACCCGAGGAATAAAATTTAACTATGAATCGAAATTTTAGGCCAGTGACAGTAACAATTGTATTTCGTTAATGTGTGTTGGGGGGGGAGGGAGGGAGGGGAGGGGGATCATTACCTGTAGGTCTTTAAACAGGGGATATTCGAAGCAGAACATATCTAGATGAAACATTTAACAAAAGTGGTCCAGAGCATTTAAATAAAATGCGTGTAATATGCTCAGATCATTTTGTAGATAAGGAGTCTAGAAACAAAAATTTACCAAGTCGGGGGAGGGGGGGGGGAAGTATTGTTTGTAAAGCAGTAAGACAGCTCAATTTTAAAGCTTGTTCGACGCTTTGTCATGTTTTTGGTGTCTCACATAACTTGTCATTTCGGACTGTGCCCAGGCTGTACCTTCCATGTTTCCTGATGCAAAGAACTTTCAGAGTAAGCACAAAACCTAAAAGGTGAGAAAAATTAGAGCCAAAGGAATCCAACATACTGGCGGAAGTTTATAGTGTCAGCTCTAAAATTAGAAAAACGTTAAAGTTTTCCATTGGTTGCTAGGTGAGGAACAATACAGAAAATTTGAGTTAAGTAACTCTTACTCTACCAAGTGAGTTGTGTAATATAAAGCTAAGTGCAACAGTGATAAAAGTAGGCCTAATGCTTTTAGTTAGAAATAAATTGGTCGATAGGCTGATCACTGTGTGCTGTTTTACACAGTATCTGCGAAAATTGTCCTGTTATTGGCCAGCAAATATTTGGCAGTTTTTTTTAAGCACATTGCGAGGGTGAAAGTTCGGGGTGAGTTTAAATAGGGAAAATTTAATTTTTAAAACTCAACCACCAACTACGAACCAAATTCCTAAACATGCAAAAACACTGGAACTGTGACTCGTTTATGGGATATCACACGTTCACAGCTTCCCTTCCCTGCATATGATAAAAAAATATTCATAATAAAGTAAGTTCATGTGAGAAAGGGTGTAACTACTATTTTTGAAAACACGTGAAAGTTCACTTTATGTTTATTCCACCATATTAAAACCCTTTGGCTGATACGTCTGTGCGTCGGCACATTTATCAAATAAAGTTATAGCTCGTGAGCCCCCAGACAAAATGAATATTTGTCGCAAATTGTTTTCACACCATGTGCCTGTCTCAAACACCGTTTATGTTCATGCCTATGCGACGACACGTGCTACATTAACAAAACACAGTCACTAATTCAGTGCGATGCACACCTTGTTCCACCGGCTAAATATTCACAACACACAGTAGCACTCGATTCAACTTGGTGCAGTCTACGACGAGCAACCACAACTGGCAATTGCCACACAAAAATCTAAAGTCTCCACCTGGAGATCCACATGCCGACTGCTGCAGAGCGACGCCGCCCGGCGACCTACACCACTCGCTCCCGACTCCTCACTTCCTGGGCCGCGCGCACCAAAAGCCCAACTGCCGGGTTTCCCCCCCCCCCCCCCTACGTCATCAACTTCCCATGTGAGCTGTTCTAACCGAATTGCCAATGTACAGCGCTCAGCCAATACATTTCTAAAACTTTACTTAAAATCAAACTAATTACACTACACATTAAATAAATGTCTTCTTAGGTTTTTATATTGGTATAAACATCCTTTGTACTATTTATTATAATCGTGCAATTTTTTATATCACAGATAAATGATTTAAATGAATATTTCAAGATAAATTACACAAGATTAATTGATAAAAAAATGAGAAATAGTTAATATATTACTTTTATAAACAAACATTGCCATGCTGATTGTGTCTTGTATTCATTGGTAATTTATTACTTTTCATTGTCAATTAAACATATTACGCCAGATGTGACTATATCAGCTAATGTATTGTTTATTTATCAATAGGCTATTTTGTAAGCAGGGCCTTAAAGGTTCCTAACTGCATCGTATTACTTCAAATGCCAGTAGTGTTAGAATATTTTATTTCACGCTGTGCACTGCACTGCACCTGGCACTCGCCATTGCCGCTCTCCCCCTCACCGTAAACGTAAACTGGAAAATCCTAAGCTGGAACAAGCCACCAACGTCGGCCTGCTCGCCGTCTCCCCTCAGCTACAAGCACACAGCAAATCTCAACGTGAAGAATTTCTGCCTATGGCCTAACTATAAATGTCACCCAACAGCGTACATACATTGCTACCATAATTATTAAGATTAAAATTGCGTAACATTTGGTGCAATGGCATGATCAATGTTTGCAGTGAACTTCATACTGTTTAATTATTAAATGTTATTAATTACCAATATTTCTAATGGGCGGTAATCTCACAACATGAAAATAAAAATCTACAGCATGATCTTAAATTGCAAAAAATTACGCATATGTAATCATTTTTTTATACTGAGTAATATGTAATATCTTTCAGTTCGCTGTAAGGTAATCTGTCTCTGTGACGACTTTCAGACTGAAATTGCGAACCGCTAGGTGGTAACGCTGTACGCTGTCTCTTGCGGAACTAATGCTTTGTCGTAAGTTTTCACTAATATTTACACATTGGTTTCACAAAATTTATTCCCAACTAAGAGAGAATCTGGCAATTTTCAATCTAGATTAGTTACTTCAGTTTCGGCAATGCATGCGCATGTACCATGTCACCATTTGCCTTTCATGTGTAACGTGGTGAATACAAGTTTTCCCGATTCTCCTTTGTGATCGTGCTTTGTGGGTCTTGGTTGTGGATTAAAAAGAGTTCATTACGTGCAGCTTGAATTTATTTAAAGAGATTTATAATTGACATGCGGAACACTGAATTGCAGATGGCCTAGACCGGCGGCTGGCGGCTGGCGGCTAGTCCTGAGGAGGCGGGTGGCAGGGCGGCAGCATCAGCTTGAGGTACTTTTCGCTCATGCAGCCGCCGACGCGTCTGCCCATGCGCACGCACTGGCCGTGGTGCCGCACCGTCTGCAACAAGCAACCACCAGCACATGTGATAGTCTCACGTAGTACTCATTAGAAGCATCATGTTTGATAGTCTACATAAGGGACAATGTTCACTTGGTTCTTGGTAGAACATTTGATACATGTCACTAATAAAGAGACCATGTTACGACACTCCATAATATTGTTTAGTGGAAACTAGGGCTAAAGTCTCGCTCAGCAGCATGAGAAGAGTCTCGGTGCGTCCGTAGCAGTGTTATGTTGGCTATGTATGATCTGTACGAAACAGCACTGAAGTGCGTTTTAACCTTCCTTTTACGAGGCCAATTACTTTTACTGACGGGACAGGAGTACATCAAAAATTATTTTTACGAAAATGTGATTTTCAAGGTTGGTTAGGCAGGAACCTAAGAGTACAGCTTCAATTGATGAGAGCTAATGTTATGATTTGTACGAACATAACGTGATTGTAACGGATGTGGTTAGGCAGGAACCGAAGAGTACAAATTAAATTGTTGCTTTCGTCCTACCAAATTATGACATTTAAAAATCATTTTAGAGAGTTACGTAAATTGAAATGCGTATGCCTAAGTGTTACATGTGAACAGAAAGACATTGCATGTTCAGAAGCGTAGTATTATAGTGTGCAATGTTCTACATTCCAATCCTGTGATTCGAAAATAAAATCAGAGAAACGCGATATTAACACATTTTCACATCTTGTAAGGATTGTGTGCCGCCATTCATTACAAATATGCACAGCGACTGTTGCCAACACTAACGCACTACGTCACGTAAGTACATTAGGCCACGCCGCCGGTCGAGACTTTACCGAAACTAGTTTTCGGCTGTTACGCTATTAGGTCAAAGGTGACTAAAAAAACAAGGCAAAGATTTTACGCTATGTGCAACAAATAATCACATAGATAAGCAAAAGAAAAGTTAGGAAGGTATATTAACAAGTGGTGCAAAATCTAAATTGCCAAAAAAAGAAAAAGTGACATGTCAGTCGGACAGCTATGTCAATACGCCTAAGAGAACACAGAAATTTGAGACAAACGGAGACTTTTGCAGATGTGCCTCGGTTGCACATGCAACTCCACAAATCCAAAGGTCGCGGGTGCGATCCGCCAGGTCCTAGGATTTTTTTATCTATCACTTACCACTTTTTACACCTCTGACACTATTTCTCATGTGAAAAATAGCGAGTAGCACTGTGGTTCGGAACCCACGTTAAACTGTAGGTCCCCCTATAACTGGCTGGGTAAGTCAGTTCGAAGGTCGGAGGAAGGCAACGGCATACTACCTCCAAACAGGATCATGCCTAGTGAAGCACTGTGGTGTTCAAACCAATCTTCGGATTGACTGCTTTACCCTTTTTTTTTTTTTTTTTAACTTTAAGAGGGTCACAGCTAAGAAGTCCAGCATGAAGGTGTACAACACACTTCAAGTTAAGATGAAGTACGCAGAAATATTAGAGATCAACAAACACGTCCTCTTGCCCAAGCCTTGTACTCGATTAGTTCATCTACATCTATATCTACATAGATACTCTGCAAATCACATTTAAGTGCCTGGCAGAGGGTTCATTAACCACCTTCATAACTTTTCTCTACCGTTCCATTCTCTAATAGTGCGCGGGAAGAAAGAACACCTAAATCGTTCCGTTTTCGATTTGATTTCTCTTATTTTATTGGGATGGTCATGTCTCCCTAAGTAGGTGGGTGCTAGCAAAATATTTTCACATTCAGAACTAAAAGTCGGTGATTGAAACTTCGCAAACAGATCACGCCGCAATGAATAAGTTTTTCTTTTAATGATTTCCACCCCAATTCGTGCAACATTTCCGTGACGCTTTCCCCCCCGTAACGTGATAGAACAAAACGAGCTGCCCTTCTCTGAACCTTCTCAATATCTTCCGTCAGTCCCACCTGGTGAGGGTCCCACAAGGGGCAACAGTACTCCTAGAGAGGACGCACAAGTGTGATGTAGGCAATCTCTTTGGTGGAGCTGGTGCATCGTCTAAGCGTTCTGCCAATGAAACGTAACCTTTGGTTCGCCTTCCCCCAATATTTTCTATGTGTTCTCTCCAGTCAAAGTTGTTGTTCGTAATTGTAACTCCTGGGTATTTGGTAGAATTTACGACCTTAAGGTTTGACTGATTTATCGCGTAATTGAAGTTTAGCGGATTTCTTTTAGTGGTCATGTGTATTACTTCACACTTTTCTTTATTTAGTGTCAATTGCCAATTTTCGCACCAAGTAGAAATTTTGTCTAAATCTCTTTGCAGTTGCTTTTGATCCTCTGTTGACTTCACTAACCGATAAACGACAGCATCATCCGCGAACAGTCTAAGGGAGCTATTCAGATTATCTCCTAAATCGTTTATAAACACGAGGAAGAGTAGGGGACCAATAACGCTTCCCTGTGGAACGCCAGATATCACTTCTGTTTTACTCGATGACTTACCGTCAATTACAACGAACTGTGTCCTTTCTGACAGGAAATCGTGAATCCAATCGCACAATTGGGGAGATATTCCATAAACACGCAATTTCATAAGAAGCCGCTTGTGGGGTACAGTATCAAAAGCCTTCCGGAAATCCAGAAATATGGAATCGATTGAGATCCCTTGTCGATGGCACTTAACACTTCATGTGAATAAAGGGCAAGCTGTGTTTCGCAAGAGCGATACTTTCTGAATCCGTGCTGACTATTGGTTAATAGGTCGTTCTCTTCGAGGTAGTACATAATATTCGAACAAAGTATATGTTCGAAAATCCTACTGCAAATCTACGTCAATGAGATAGGCCTGTAATTTTGGGGATCACTCCTATTGCCTTTCTTGAATATTGGAGTAATTTGGGCAACTTTCCAGTCTGGGTACGGATCTTTTGCCGAGTGATCGGTTGTAAATTATAGCTAAGTACGGAGCTATTGCATCAGCATACTCTGAGAGGAATCTAGTTGGTATACAATCTGGCCCGGAAGATTTATTTTTGTTTAGTGACTTAAGTTGTTTTACTACTCCAGGAACATCTACTTCTAAGTTTCGTATGCTGGCAGCTGTTCTTGGATTGAATACTGGAGTGTTCACTTCGTCTTCTTTGGTGAGAGAATTTCGGAAAGCCGTGTTTAGTAATTCTGTCATAGTAGTACTGTCGTCGGTAGTATTACCATTGCTATCGCGTAGTGAAGGTATTGTTTGTGTTTTGCCGCTAGTGTACTTCACATATGACCAGAATTTCTTTGGATTTTCTGCAAGATTACGAGACAGGATTTCGTTGTGGAAACAACTATAAGATTCTAGCATTGAAGTCCGTGCTAGGTTGCGAGTTTCAGTAAAAGATTGCCAGTCTTGCGGATTCTGTGTCTTTAAATTTTGCATGCGTTTTTCTTTGTTTCTGCAACAGTGATCTGACCTGTTTTGTGTACCACGGGGGGTCAGCCCCCTCTTATTAATTTATTTGGTAATATATATATATATATCTCGATTGCTACTGATATTATGTCTTTGAAAGTAAGCCACAACTGATCTACACTCGCATTTTTAGTTTTGAAGGACTGCAGACTATCACTCAGGAAAGCGTGAAGCGAATTTTTATCTGCTTTATTGAATAGATATTTTTCGTTTATTTTTGGTGCATTTGGGAATTTCGATATTCAGTCTCGCTACTACAACTCTATGTTCGCTAATCCCTGTATCTGTTTTGATGCTCTTTACTATCTCGGGATTATTTGTTGCTAGATCAAGAGTATTTTCGCAACCACGTACTATTCTAGTGGGTTCATGAACTAACTGTTCGAAGTAGTTCTCAGAAAAAGCATTCAGAACTAGTTCGGACGATGTTTTATATTTGCCCCCGGTTTTGAATACGTAATTATGCCAACATATCGAGGGTAAATTAAAGTCGCCACCGATTATAACAGTATGCTTCGGATACCTATTTGAAATATGATTCAAGCTTTCTTTGAACATTTCTGCAACCGCATCGTCTGACTCAGGGGGCCGATAAAAAGATCCAATTATTAATTTATTTCGGTGGTCAGGTATAACCTCTACCCAGACCAATTCACAGGAAGTATCTGCCTCAATTTCGTTGCAGGATAAACCGTTTGTAACAGCAATAAACACGCCACCCCCTGTTTTATTTATTCTATCCTTTCTGAAGACCATTTGGCCCTTTGAAAAAATTTCGGCCGAATTTATCTCAGGCGTCAGCCAGCTTTCAGAACCTATAACGATTTGTGCCTCAGTACTTTCTATCAGCGCTTGGAGCTCTGGAATTTTCCCAACACAGCTACGACAATTTACAACTGTTACACCAATGGTTTTTATGTCTACTTTCTTCCCGTGTCTGACCTGCCCCCTTTGAGACTGAAACCCATTTTGTGTATTCCCGAGGCCATCTAACCTAAAAAACCGCCCAGTCCACGCCACACAGCCCCCGCTACCCGTTTAGCCGCTTCCGATCCAGATAAGGGAACGTTTTCGTTCTTGAAGTTTTCAATTTTGAAATTCATTAGGTATTATGAAACGACCATTGCAGCTAATTAAAATTTACGGTATAAACGTCAATTCTACAATTTGTTAGATTAAAGCGTTAAATATTAAAATATTACGTTAGGCCTTCGAGTCATTTTTAAAATTAAATTCTTGACTACTTGCAGCGTCACGATATATTCTACCTTTCGGATCAGTTACAGGCTCCTCGCTCAAGGGAGTATTTCCTTTGTGTCTTTTACAGCTAGCAGGAAGTGAAGCAACTTCTTGCACCTCTAGACGAAAATTCGTGAAGCCATTGAGGTTAGACAGCCTAACAATATGAACAGATAAGGAGGATACCAAGTGTTTGGCCACCGGTACAATCAGACCTTTGCCGTAGTTTGGCACTCGTGACTACTTAGATCTAGGCTCACCAGGAAACTCGTTATCTCCATTGTTGGCTAATTACATGCATACACCAACAAGCGTACACCTTCCTCTTTTCCACCTATCAGAACAACCGATGGAAATACCAATAAGCGCATCTTCCGTATTTCTAACTATGAAACACCAATGCAAGCTCCAATAAAGTTATTCCTTCCCTTGCTGATAGCTGTGTAAGACAGCAGGAAACAAGTCAGTATTCCTGAGGAAGGCTCCTAAACGTTGAGGAATATGACGCGGCAAGGAGCTCAGAATTAGAATTTTGAGCCATATAAGATCTGCAAAGAATGTAAATGTGAGAAATACTGTTCATGGAATAGTTCAGAGCTGTTCCCCTGTTGTCTGCATACAAATAGAGTCAAGACTAAAGTACACTACAGTCAATTAGCTGTAAGATTTTAGGGAAGGATCCAATATGCCCGGTTCACTTCCAGTGAATGTAAACGCTTTCATGAACGTTTAGTATGTTTTGACTAACATGAAATACAAAGTAAACATTACCTAAAATTTTAACTCCATCAGGATTACCTCTAATCCACATTAGGAGACCCGTGTGAATACTTTGCACCGTAAGTGAAGTGATGAAGTGCGGAAAATGAAAGTTGAATGTATATGCATATCTTTAAGACTGCAAGTGTCAAAGCTAAATGAAAGCTTTATCCGCAGAGTCGAGTGAAAAATAAGTGGGCCAGTTAATTAGAATCGAAGATATCGTAAAACAAATAATGCAAGGCCAAGGATACTGCTTTTGAATAATCAAGGATGGAGAGACTAATCAGATACTTTAGTGAATAGGTGGATTAATACCTTTGGTTTACAACAAATGAAGGTAATTTGACGGGCAGTGGTGTGGCCCACTGCCCAGTTTTCGTAGAATATCTAATATTGTTCAAATTGAAATTTTTTTTTACGTAACTGACCCATTTCAAATGGAAGTGATTTAAGCAAAATACACCAGGTAGTCAACATGTTATAACATTCCAGGTTAAGTTTTAAACAAAAATGCTTGTGGGTATGTTTGAATGCCGATTGTCTTCTTGACTACGCTACCACCTTCGGTGGTGGACCGCGCTGCGGCACAACTTTTTCTGTTAAGCCTAGCAATGGTATAGGTTGTGTAGCTAAAACCAAGCCGTTTTTCCTTTAGATTTTCCGGACAGTGACAAAGCACGAATAGACGCCCTCACGTGTATTAACATATCTAAGCCCAAACAATTTACGAGACCTGAAGGTATCCACGTAAGTATGGAGGAGCTATTTATGGCCTGAGTGAACTACGTATTGGTAGGATGTAGCCGGAGTAACTGAGCTAACTTAAGGAGAGCTACGACGCAAATTCATAGGGGCTAAGACCCTCACATTCAGATACATGGAGTGCTTCCTGAAAAGCAGTCATGTAATGTAGCTGGCAAATATGCCAGGCATAGGGTCACACTCGTTGCTATCAGACTCACCTCTTGTACCTCGAAACTGCAGTTCAGAGGCGGCGGGGTGGTGGGCTCACTCGAGTCAGCAGTGGAAGTCGTGTTTGCCGATGCCTCGGTGCTGCTCGACGCGTTGAGGAATTCTGCGTCCCTTTGAAGCTGCAAGAAGAGGGATTAGTTATGGACAAAGCACCGCCCTCGGTAACGTTAACTTCGGTAATTTCCAAGAATTCATGCAAGCTCAATGTTGAGCTTATTGTAAATCGATGCAGTCTGAACCGGAGATTCGGGCGATACGCGCCCTGACGTACTAAACTAGTTTTACCCATACGTAACCTAACTCAAGTTACTTGTACCGCAGCCTTAAGAAGGTTAGGTATAGGTGGAGCACGTTTTGTTAGTATGTGAGGGCGCGTATCGCCCCAGTCTCCGGTTCGGGAACTATTCACGGTTGTACGTTTGGTACATATTTCAGGCCGATCTATTTTTATTGCAACCTTTCTTGGAAATAAACTTCACTTCCAACGAAGACCACGTGGTTAGCTCAAGTTAAAAAAAGTGAGTGTACGGTACGTTAAATTCAAACCACAGAATCTAAACCATTCGATCCAATATTCTCAAGCGCACTTGTGCAAAGTTCTACAATTTTTGGCGGAGCTCTAAGACGTCCTAACAAGATGGTATCACGTCGGCAAGTAAACCTACTATAGGAAAGGTAAATTTGTAGCGTTGTGGATTGTCAACCTGGTTGACGCAGGTTTGGTGGTACGAATTCCCCGTAATGTTTCTTTTCTAATACTTCAACCTCCACATTTGTAATAATTCACGAAATTTCAGTTTTCTATGTTATGAAATGTTATTTGAATGAAAAATGTCAAATTAGTTATAATTCAAGTCGCGATGAAGATACCGTAGTCTAGATTTTGATTTGACAGCCTGCGATGCACTATTTTGTAATAGTAGCATAGAAAATTCAAAGACGACAAGCAAAGGCAACCGTCCCCAACCAATAATTGATCCAATAGGAACTGTAAAAACAATTTTAGATTGTTTAAAACCTTTAACTTTTAATAAAGAGGACAAAAGTACACTTTCCATTAAACTATAATCTGTTTGGCGAATTTCATATTTGAAGTGGCCAAACAACGAATAAGGTTCCTCTTTTCTATAGACAATCCACATCGCTACCAAATTAACTACGCCGACGTGTGTACCGCGTAACGTGTTTTAGAACCCTCAAGTCTTCTTTCTCCAGAAAAAGTAATGTTTAATTGCTTCGGCCTATTACGAGGTCTGAATTTCACGTACCGCAGATATGTTTGAAGACCTGCGTTTTACGTTGTGGACTACAGAATAGAACTACACTAGGATACGAACAGTTACACGCTAGCACTGTAGTAATAGCTAACCTCTTCGTAGTCAACAGGGCTGCTATCGGAGCACTTCACCTTCATCAGGCAGACATTTTCCTGTGGTTCAAAGTCAGACGCTCCCGAGAGGAACTCTTCGATAGTCACAGGAAGAATTATCGGTTGAGATGCTGAAGCCTGCAACCAAGGCACTTTATGCGTGTACTGAAGTAACATGCATGGTAGAACTTACAGTTAATTTCATACACAAATAAGCTACATTCATATTTACGTACAAGTACGATGCAGCTCAAATCAATACATCTAAACAGTATATATGTGAATTTAAATTTTATGCGCTTAGATACGAGCGCTTTCTGTGATTTGGCAAGTCGGGTTTTTTATTTTTTTGTAGGAGCTATACGCACTAACCGAAAGAAATTAAATTTCTGTCGATCTATTGGCCAACAATCTTACATTCGCTGTCCTTCGGGTATGCTAGTTGTGTAGATCTTAGAAAGATGCTATGACCACCTAACAATTAGTACAAAAAATTTAGCGGCTGCTTACTACAGGAGCGATTTCATTAACTGAAGTAGCTTACACCGTTGTCTATCAGGGAATTTAAATAAGCTGTATCGAAGATACAGCTAAGTGAGGAAGGGGTGGCCCGCTGTACCTCTAGATTTATGGTTCTCTAAATTAAGTATCGAAATGTCTAGATTTTCTCTACCAAGAAAGTTTATACTGGTTATTAAGTATTCTTGTATTGACTTAAGATCCACAGTCGGACATTGCAATGAGCATCTGCTTTACCGACTGGAAATAGCAATTACGGAAGTACTTCTTAGCTTTGTAAACCAACACATTTCGTCAGTTTATGGTTTGTAACTTAGTAGCTGGATTAATAGTTATAATATAGCTAGTAAATTTATCTAGATTTACAGTTTCAAGACTCATTAAGAGCACAAAAGTACCGAGTATTCAACGCCCAGTGAATCACCATGGTTTACATGTATAATTGTTTTTGACAACTGGAGCTACCCGAGGTCTCCACTACGTTTACATCCAAACATCTTTCGTAAGACGTAAAGCCGTTTTCGCTGTCGTCCACATGTTTAAGACAAGTGGATTTCCTATCCAATGTGGCACTTCCAGATTTAACGGCAAAAATACGGAATACAAACAAAGTTAAGAGGCACTGTGGCAAGCCGAGCCCTACTTAAAAATGTGGGGCTTTACATGGGTGCCAAAATTATACTGTAACTGGGAAAGTAGTTGCAAATCAGATTCCCAGAATATCCTTTGGAGTGTACTTTACCAAAAGCTGAATTTGGTAATCAGCTTACGAAATCCAGTTTTTAAGGCCATGTAAACAGGGTGATTGTGGTGTACGGCAGGCTGGCTTACCTTGTCTGCTTGTAGCGTGGGCGGCGTGGGCCGAGTAGAGTCTCCGACGCACTCCGTTACCATGGCCAGAGCGGGCGACGCGGCCAGCAGTAGAACCAGCACTACGGGGTTCATGGCTCTTCTGGGCCTAAGCACAGATAAATATTCTCGTTTGCGTTTTCTGCTCTATTTATATTAAAGGTTGCTGCAGTAATAGCAAAGGTAGACCACATGAAAGGCTTCCGTTCACTAATTTACTGGCAACGTGCACGATTACATTCGAGGATTTTAGCAAGGTAGCTATGTTGAGGTTATTGATAATGTTTTGATGGATCGTAGGGGATAAAATTACTGTCAGAAGAAATTTGAATGACGTGGCAATATTTTACGACGCCATTCTACCCCTCTGCATTGACCAATGGCAACATGTCGGAAAACTTGTATACAGGGTAGTTTACTACTTTTGAATTTTAGATAGTCTACGGTTATACTCTTAACTAACAGATAACAATGTCCCACCTCAGTTCTCAGAAGAAACAAAACTTGTTTCAGACTACCTTCCCAGGTGAGCTACAGATCACTTTTTAAACAAAATTTATAAGCTGTTGTTTCTAATCAATATTCCAACTCAGCCACCACAATTACTCACGCCGTCTACAAACACGCACCTCAGAACTACCGCGATGCGATGACGTCATGGGTCATAACTGACCCATGGAATCGCGTCCTATAAATGACGTAATGAAATACATTTCTTCCACAAGACATCTAAAAGATGTGGAAAATTTTAATGACGTCTGAAAGTTAAGGGACAATTTATATTATTTTACTGAAGAAATTCCAAATTTGCTCTTATGTTAAATTATTTCTTTACAGATTTAGCGTATAGCCATTTTGAAGCGTGTAGATGGAATGACGTACATTTATCGTACTGGATTGTTGACGTGTACTACATTTTGGTATTATAAAAAAAAAAAAAATTAATTTCGTTTCACGGTTCCGGTGTTTCATGTGTATGAAGAACCAATTTCAAAAAGTTTTATAATACCAAATGGTCGTTGATATAATCCCGTACGATATATGCCCGTCATTTAATCTAGACGAAACAAATCGCAATAATGCGCCAAAATAAGGTTTAGCGACAAAATACGAAGCTTTAACAAAAAAGCTGGAATTTCGTAGTATGACAGGCTGCAGCCCTTACAGAGTAAAAATACTGTCGTGTAACACAACTAAGCTTTCTTTCGTAGATTACAAAGAACCGTATTATACGAAGCTATAGCCGATAGCTTCAAGGTCAGTCTCCAGCATTGTCGAAGCCTTAAGCTACATGTTACTTCTGTCATTAAGACTGCACCAGGAATATAAAAAATCCTTAAGCTTAAAAATTAAAGCTTAATGTGTCACGTAAAAATGTAGAAAACAATACGTTTGATGAAACGATTTTACATCAAATTATAGATATAACTGACCTTTAGTATTTTGAGTCTTACTGATATTTCTCTTTAACTTTTAACGGGTCTTACAACAATTCAAGCTGAGCAAGTTATAAGGCATGAAATACAGCTTCACGCTTGAGAATGATTTTTTCGAAAACTTAAAACCTACAGACAGCCACTAGCATAAAACCATGTAAAAACACCCACAGCATGTACTCACACTTGAGTTGTCGCCGGATGCTGAAGACTGACACTCGGTACAGTGGTGAGGCTAGTTATAGGGCGGATGCCCCACACACGGCCCAGTAGGGGGCGCCACGGCCACCACAGGTCTGCTGAGCACCAGAGGCGCCACCGACGTAACGCCCCAGCAACCAACCACAACAGCCCTGCCGCTGCTACTGCCACAGCGTCCTACCAGGCCAGGACAAGCACGTCAGCGCAGCGACAAACACCGTCTTTCTCCGCCTCACTGGTATGTATGTATGTGTGTGTTCTAATGCCAGACACTCGCTTAGTTAATCCTAACGTCAACGGAGCCTAACCTGTTAACCCATTAATGCATAGTGTAACAGATCAGCTACATACCTTACTTTTTTCCATTATCTCTCAAACTGGTCAACATTTTACCATAAATTCATTTGTTGCTGGTTCTATATATTGTGCTACGTATACTAGTAGTAATATACTGCTGAGTGCTACTGAACTATTTCGACAGTTAGGCGTATTTACTCCTTCGTATACAGTAGTATTCCTCCTTTTCCATATAAAAGTAGTTAATCACGTACTACTGTTGCCTTGCGTTACTTTCTGGAAATATGAGAAGCAAAAGTGACATTTGCTACGTTGGTTACATCATGGAAGCACTATATAGCTACCCAGCTGCGAACTTTTGTTGCTAGTAGTGCACAATTTTAAGGAATTTTTTCAATATCTTTCTCAGTATGTACGCACTATACATTAATCGTGGTACTTTTTATAGCTTCAAATAGTCCTGCATTAAAGGGTTCAAATGCTTTCTTTCTCCACGTTGAGACTTTTACTCAACGGGTCGTTTAGGGCCCCCCATTATTTCTCTCTCTCTCTCTCTCTCTCTCTCTCTCTCTCTCTCTCTCTCTCTCTCTCTCTCTCTCTCTCTCTCTCTCTCTCTCTCTCGTATATATTTACATCCTCAATACCAGTGGCTGAGTTTCGTGTAGAAATTTTTCAATTCTGAAATATCTGTACGCCATGAAGCGATTTAAAGTGTTTGGCAAATTAGTTTCCGTTGTTCCACGTATTCGGAATCCTTCCGAATCACCTCAGGCTCTCCAAATGCAGGTTTTCCGCGACTACAGTAAAGGACACTGCCGGATGATTCCCTTGAAAGGACACTGCCGGTTTTTCTCGGCAGAACTACTGCCTGTCCTTAAACTTCATTTTAATAAATTAACAGACGGCGACAAGCACATAAGCATCTTGGCGCTGTTGAGTAACATTATCTACAGTCTCGACAGGAAAGCGTTACTTGCACAGGTGCTCCCACCTTGACCAATGACTCCCCCCCCCCCCCACACCCGAAATATTAGATCCTGTTTAGACATTTAATATTGTACTTAAATTTTTTTATTTCACATTTTATGAATTGTTTTATGGAGACCCTCCCCCAGACTGGCCGAAAGTAACAATTTTTCACCCTTCCAGAAATTTAGATGACTCAATTTGCCCACTGGGCACCTCTGGTTACGTTGAACAAGTAAACAGGTGCGTCAATAGAAGTCCGCGATTCGACCCGTCCTCTTTGATCAACGACAAATTGTTTACAATCCGAACACATAGATTACGATTTTGTCATCTGTAGCTTCTCTTATGGTTATATTTTTTTCGCGATCTAACGCCGAAAGCGCGCGTTATTGGGCTGAGGTCTGTGACCGATGGTAATTTGTAATTTACGAGGTTAATCTCAGATTAATATCGACAGTAAACAAGTATTAGGATATTATCCAGTATGTTTATATTCGTCTAGTTTGTTTCGCTAGTTGGTATTTGTACCTAGTTTATCTTGACTCAGGTATGACGTCATTGGTCAAAGTCGACGGGTTGTATGCCGTCTTCAATTACGCCATTAGGTTTAGTAGTTTATTTCATGGGTTGCGCTCATGTCTGCCATTCATGATATGCTCGTATTCTTGCGCGATGTAAGTTAATCCTGTTGCATAATGTTAAGGATTCCACCTTATACGGACCCTACAACTGATCAGCAACAGAAGCACAACTATATTCGGTGATCTTCTGTAGATGAACTGCTGTTTCTCAGTATATTACCAATTAACGGAAGCCTAGTGCACAGCTCGAAAGCTAATGATCTGAAATAAGCAAGTGCTCTGCAAACGAGATGTAAACATTATCATTCTGTCCTAGAAAGTGATTTTAGTACAAGTTTTTAATACTTCATTCCGTCTGGTCTAAGTCAACTTTATAATAAAATTTCATAAATACCAAGGTTTGTAAGTCTACAAAATTATTCTTCAGCCTATTTAGTAGTAAACCTGTCACAATTTTTGATGAGTTGGCTTATTTCTGAGTTTCCTATTTCCTAAAATGGTATAGAAGAGTTTACCATTTTTACTAGTCTGTTAATGCGGAAGATTGAAAACTTAATTAAAAATCTGGCCGGCATTACCCGTAAATTGTCATTACTTGATAATTATAATAAAATTCTTTCGAAAATTATCAGGGGAAAAGTTATTAAATTTATTGCAGAATGGAAGAATGGTACTTTGAGACCGTAGGTGTGAGGATTTTGTGGGTTTATACTGGTGTGGTTTTTACAAAACATTTGTGGAAATTTCAGTGTAAAACGGGACAAAGAATATTGGCCGAGAATAGGTCTCCCAGGTCTAAACCTGGCCAGGGTCAAATCTAGTCTGATACCGCTTTTGCGTGTGGTTTAAATACTTATAGTTTACGCGTCACTGATTTTGACACCTAGGTGGCGCTATCATTTTGGTGTTAGATTTTTGCAAGGTTTAGGTCTTGTTTGACCTATACGTAACATAACTTTCACTTTTAAAAAGTTATCTGTAGCGTAGCGCTAAGAAGGTTGGGTACACGTAATTTTTTTTAATACGCGAGGGCGCGTAGTGCCCGAATCTTCGGTTCAGAAACACAATCGCTTTACACTTGTATGTTAGACATATTTCAGGCAGTACAACTTTGAGTTAAGCTTTCTTTAAAAATACCTAATTATTAAATGTATTTTGAAGAGGTAGTATCGTTAAGTAGATTTGACCTATTTAGGTGAAATCTAAATACCGATACCATGTTGTGGTAAACATGTGTTCGTAGTATCTCTCGATTATGTATGACGTCATGTGACGTCATTGGTCAAAGCGGTATCGGTACACAACGCGATATTTTGTTTCAAAAGGCCAGAAACTGTCATTTACTTAGTTTTGAAGTGCCTTACATACGCACCAGAGGCCGACAAACTGGATGTGTTGACTAATTCTGGCAAATTTGTCTACCGGTTGGTCAGCACTTGAATTCGTAGAGTCCTTCAACATTTCATTGAAGGCGGACGGTTTCACAAATATTTTAAATCTGTCATACGAAAGGTATTGTTCTTTCATCACGTCAAAGAACATTAGCGGTCGTAAATAACCTGTAAAGGTCAGAATTTAATCACCTGACAGTCTTCTAGTTGAGTTCGGCAGCGTTTTTGTATTTGGGTGTAATCTACCTTAATGGAAATTACGTGAGTTATGACACCTCGTGAGCCATATTTTTTTTCACGTATACATTGTACCGTGAACCATAGCTGGCTCACACGAAGAGTGGTGTTTAGAGACTTCGTGAGCCCCATGCGGCACACAAATAATGCGTTTCAAAAGTAATATTCGTGATTACAACGTGGCATAGCAACGCAGCGTCCAAATTTCACCATGGCAGTCAATGTATTAAAAGTTCACACAGTGATACCCAGAACGAAATTAACTAGCTAAGCCTCCATTTCATATACTGTGGAATTTGTGTGTATTGCAACACATCCGTAATTAATCTATACGTATGATAAAATTTTTCCTGTCTGATGTGTGTACATAAAAAATATTTAGGAAAACTTAATGTGAGCTATTTTTATAGTAGTAAAGAAGCCAAAAAATTACGTACAAAAATGTATGTACACAGGATCGGTGGGACGTGAATGAAGCTACAAATTATGAAATACCATGAGTCTTCATCAAGAAAATTGCAATATGGGATGAAAGCGACATCACAATTGCCAGTTACAGGTTGGAAGTTGGGACACCAGGCCAGTAGTGTTATTTAAACATCCATTAACTGTCGATTAATCGAGAGTGTGGTTGTACTATCGGTAGACTGTTTTATCTATAGATAGTACTTTTATTTGGCACATGAAAGATTTTCGGATCCTATTAGCCTACATCCGTAGTGTGTGGAGTACAGATGGAAAGTAAATTGTACATAGGTATTTAATCAACATCTAAGGTGGTCAACAGTCTACTGTATACATACTATGTTATTAACAGATGGGATGCTAGGGGGAAGGGGACGTGAGAGGTAATTCTCCTGTTTGGATTGCAACTCTGTTGTGCACATCTTGTACTGATCAGAGCTGATAGTAAAAACCAAGATTCATTAATACGCGTTATACAGATTGTCAACTTGAAAGGTGGTGGTCATTCTTGTCTTTCAATTTTCTTGTTTCTCGCTTCATGTGTCTATTATTTTAATTGCTTAATTTTGATTTCCGTTGCATGAAATTAATTTTTACATGTTTCCTGACTTCCATATTCTGCTATGGGTTGGGAGAATTGCATTAGGATTCAGGTGTATTGGTTTATTTAGTTATTCTTTTTGATGTAGTGCTTCTAATTTCAAATTCTTTCCTTAATGTTGAGTCAGCGTAGAGCAGTGTGGGCGGTCGGCTAGGTCACAGGAATCCAGTGTGGTGCCAGCTCCTTTCAGGGTTTTGGAGAAATCTGGCCACCTGAGGGGTCCCTATACTGCATTGGGGTGGGCTGGCCGGTTTCATACGGTGACAAGACTGACCGCCGGCACAGACAAATATATACAGACGGGAAACCTCCGTAAGGGCCTGGTCACACTCTCAGGTGTGGGAGGGGGGGGGGGGGGTGCTGAAGCAGTTCTGTCCCATGATGGCGCTGCTGTCAGAAGCAGCCCTTTAAACTGGCCAGAGCAGGCGGCAGGTAGCAGCTGTCCCCACCACGCCAGCAAGCCGGACACAGCTGTTGCCTCGTGGCAGGCGGCACAAGCTCTCCCCTCAGCCTCACCTCCACGCTACCATCTGACGTACGAGAGGCACCCTCAGAAGTGCCTCTAGTGTAGTCTACCGGTACTAAGCCAAGGAACTGCCTGACACCTGCTAGCATATTACGGAACTAAGAGAGGAGCGTAGGACAGTGGTTTAGGGGGAGCTGCTTTTCTGTATATATTACTCTGTGCTACTGGTTACCTGCGGTTTCCGGTGTGAGCTCGCACAATGCATTAGCTGTATAGGGCGACTGGCGCCTGTTTGCCGCCGCGGTGTTTCTTTGGCTGTGCGAGCAGGAGAGGAAAAAACGTTTGATCGTTGCCAGATGCCCTGCTTTCTTTCCGCCCCCAAACCGCCAGTAGCAGGTAGCATAGTTCACGATTTAACAAATGGCAGGACACACAAAATTCGTGTCTCTGCGAAGTGGACTCTGTCTGGCACAGCAGGACAGTGTTGCCAGCAGTAGTAAAAGTAGGCGCCAAGATGCCGACTAGTGATGGTTCGCAAAGGATTTCCTAGTATTGCACGAGCGTACATGACTTGGCGTGAGAAAGCTGTGTGTCCCCCGGCCCACAGTTCTTTTGTGGGTACGTGTGTGGCGCACACGGGGCCCCGAGCTGGAGCAGCCTTTCTTCTGCCCCAGGCTGCTTCACTTTACCTCCCGGTTTATGCCTTCGCCCGGAGACGGGCGTCCTTTGCCAGTTCAGGTCGTTTTTTGTAGTAGCTTCCTTGGTTTCTTCCTTTCCAAACCTGTGCTTCTGTCTTTCTCTCATACTCTCCTAGCCTTCCTCTCCTCCTCATTAGTCTCCGCTTAGTCGTTTGAGACACTTCTTTCCTTCTTTCTCTTCATTTCCTATCCTGTGCGTGTCTGAAGGCCGACCCAGGCATTATCATGCGTAGCAGGTGACGGGGTAACGCGTAATTCCCCGCCCCGGGTAGACAAGTAGGGCACGTACGTACCCCCTGGTAAAGGCCAGGCACAGGGAGGGGTGATTACCCGAGCTGGTACCTTCCGAACATGCCAATTGGTCCCTCCGTCAGTTCTCGGGAGGTGTGACCTGAGGTGTGACCTGAGGTGTGACCTGAGGTGTGACCTGAGGTGTGACCTGAGGTGTGACCTGAGGTGTGACCTGAGGTGTGACCTGAGGTGTGACCTGAGGTGTGACCTGAGGTGTGACCTGAGGTGTGACCTGAGGTGTGACCTGAGGTGTGACCTGAGGTGTGACCTGAGGTGTGACCTGAGGTGTGACCTGAGGTGTGACCTGAGGTGTGACCTGAGGTGTGACCTGAGGTGTGACCTGAGGTGTGACCTGAGGTGTGACCTGAGGTGTGACCTGAGGTGTGACCTGAGGTGTGACCTATCACCTAAGGCGGGTAAGCCCTCGGAGTGGGCCCCCACTAGGAAGGAGCGCGCCATCGGAGACGCCGGTAATCACGGGGGACACCTCCGCGATGACTTCCTTCTCTTCTTCAGTGACGTTGACCCAGAAACGTAAGATAGATTAGCATCAGCAAAAGAACACTCTGCCTAATTTACCGAAATTTCTTGTCTCGCACCGACGGAAAAGATTTCAATTCTGTCAATCCTTTCGTTATACAGAAAGGTGTTGATGCGATTGCTGGTCCTGTTAAAACCTGTTCGCGTCAGCGCAATGGCACATTGTTGCTGAAAGTGGACAGTGCTTTCCAAGCCCAGAAACTAATCTGTACTACATTGTTACACACGTTTCCTGTCAAGGTGGAAGCACATCGCACACTCAACTCGTCACGGGGGGGGGGGTAGTCTTCACAAGATCCCTTGACGGGTTGTCTGATGAAGACATCCAATCCTATATGTCCGACCAGGGTGTGACAGCCGTCCATAGGGTAATGAAAAAGGTCGATAACCAGCTGACACCGACTCGTACTGTGTTTTTGACGTTCGACAGAGTTGACCTCCTGTCGAAGGTCAAAGCAGGGTATTAAGTCATCTCCGTTGTTATGAATAACTAACTTTCTAAAGAAGCGTCAAACAGTAGCAGTGTTCTTCGACTTGGAGAAGGCATACGATACCTGTTGGAGAGAGGGCATTCTCCGCACATTGCACACATGGGCCCTTCAGGGCCGCCTTCCTCTTTTCATTCAAGCGTTTTTGGCGTATCGCAAGTTCCGGGTACGGGTGGGCTCTGTTTTGTCAGATACCTTTTGCCAGGAGAATGGGGTACCACAGGACTCCGTCTTGAGTGTGGCGCTCTTTGCCATTGCAATCAATCTGATCGTAGATTGCCTTTCAGCCGACGTCTCCGGATCTCTTTTTGTTGACGATTTCGCAATTTATTGTAGCGCCCAGCGGACGTGTCTCTTGGAGCGTTCTCTCCAACGCTGTCTTGACCGTTTATATTCCTGGAGCATCGCAAACGGCTTCCGATTCTCCACTGAGAAAACTGTGTGCATCAACTTCTGGAGATACAAGGAATTTCTTCCACCTTCTCTACGTCTCGGCCCTGTTGCTCTCCCTTTCGTGAAGACTACGAAATTCTAGGGACTCATGTTGGATAGTAAACTTTGCTGGTCCACACACGTGTCCTATCAGGCTGCCCGTTGTGCCCGATCCCTTAACGTTCGTGTCCTCAGTGGCACGTCATGGGGAGCGGACCGTACCGTCCTGCTTCACCTTTACCAGGCCATTGTTCAGTCGAAGCTCGACTACGGAAGCCTTGTATACTCTTCTGCACGGCCGTCGATTCTCCGCCGTCTCATCTCTATTCACCATCGGGGTTTACGTCTGGTGACCGGTGCATTTTATACCAGCCCTGTTGAAAGTCTGTATGCCGAGGCTGCTGTATTACCCTTTACCACTCGACGTGACATACTCTTGTGTCGGTACGCATGCCGCCTGCGGTCGATGCCCAACCATCCATCTTACAGATTATTTTTTGACGACTCACTCGAACGCCAATATCAGTTGTCTGCAATTGCCTTGCTTCCACCTGGAGTTCGGTTTCGCCGCCTACTACAGCGGCTCGATTTTACCCTTCCTTCCACCTTTCGGTTGAGCGAAAGCCCACTGCCACCGAGGCATCAGGCCCAGGTTCACACTCACCTTGAACTTAGCTCGCACCCCAAGGAGAGCACTCCGGATTTGGTATACCGCTCGAGGCTTGTCGAACTCCGTTCGCGGTTCGATAATGCCATATTTATTTACACTGATGGTTCCAAGAGCACTGCCGGTGTCGGATCTGCCTTCGTCGTCGGGGACAACCGTTTCCAATACAAGCTCCCTGACCGGTGCTCGAACTTCACAGCTGAGATTTTTGCCCTCCACCAGGCCGTTTTGTATACCTGCCGCCACCGCGAACCTTTCTATGCCATATGTTCGGACTCCCTTAGTGCCCTGCAGAGTCTTAAGGACCCTTTCTCGAACCATCCCCTCGTGTATCGGATCCAACGCTCCCTCCAGTTGCTGGCAGATGACAGCTGTCACGTTTCTTTCCTGTGGGTCCCTGGCCCTGGCCCATGCCCGGGAACGAGGCCGCCGACATAGCAGCCAAGACCGCAGCTCTTTTGCCTCGCATGGCTACCTTTTGCATCCCACCGGACGATGTTCAACGGGCTCTTCGCCGGAGTACCGTGTCGTCATGGCACAGTGCGTGGCTTTCACTGTACAACAATAAATTGCGAACTGTCAAACCGATCCCGACCGCTTGGAGGACCTCCTCACGCCCCTCTCGGCGGGAGGAGGTCATCCTGGCCCGGTTGCGGATAGGTCACTGCCGTTTCAGCCACCGTCACCTGCTATCCGCCGACCCTGCACCGCTGTGCTCCTGCGGTGAACTGCTGACGGTGCGACATGTTTTACTGACTTGTGTTAATTTTAATCATCTCCGTGTAGCCCTTCACTTTCCGTCTACACTGGAGGAAATTTTAGCTGATGACACCCGAGCAGCTGCTAGTTTTGCGTTTTATCAAATTGGCCAACTTATCGAAGGATATTTAACCCTTTTGTCTTTTATCTTTCGTTTTTAGCTTCTTCTTGATTTTCTGACAGTCGCCAAACTTTTTGAGATCTAGTGAATCTAAGTTCTTGTCTGGGTGCTAACGACCTTAGAAGTTGTGCGCCCTAAAACCACAAAAAACTGTGTGTTGGGAGGAGGTTAAAGAGCCGTTGGCGATGGGATGAGATAACGAGGTCTATTTCTATATTGGCTTTCAATGATAGAATCCTAAACGATATAGCCAGTCATTTGAATTAATTTTCAATTTTATTTGTAAGAGTGTATATTTTATTTTTAGACGTACTCTTATTATTAATTTTTTTGCAATCAGTGTGACACCTAGTCACATTCAATTGTATTTGGTTAGGTTGTACTTGCCAATATGTCATTTTTACCAATTTGTATAACCTTATTTCTCTAACCCCAGTCACCCTTTTGGAGGGAAAATAGTTTGTTTCTATTGACAGTATCCGGAATGATCTGATTATCTTTTCATAAATTGATTCTTGATAGAATTTTATAATTATTTTTTGGCCTTGCTCTGGTATGCCTCTGTTCAGTTTCTTCAGGAATATATTTTCTCTTTTTTTTGTAAAAGTGGCAACCCAAATTTATCAGATCTATAAATTATAGTTTATTCTATGTCATGTCATTTGCATATTTAATTAATTAAATATATCGCGATCAAGCGAACTTGGCCATTAAATTTATACATCAATGCTGCAAATGGCTCAAGTCACGTTGGGTCTACGATACATCTTAGAAATGCTGTCCCTGCCACGGGAGTTTTTGGGCTGTGGATGCTTCTGAGTAGCAGCTAGATTCGTTTCTATAGTTACCAGGCCCTTAAAAATATTTGTAGTTAGTTTGTACGCAACGCCTAATGACTTATTTTTTTCAGCATTCAAAGTGTCTGATGTTTCTGCACCACTCAGCGTTGTTTACGGCTTTATCTGCGTTGTCAAAAGTGTGAATATTTTGGAGGGGAATTTAGTATATATGTTTCATGAGTAATTCTTCACATCAGAGGGGGCTAGTATGTCCGTATGTTTTGTGCTTACAAATTTGTTCATTTCACTCAGGGTATCGTTATATGCTGAGGATTAATTTTATGTTTTGTCTATTGATTAACGAGAAGCAAAGATCGGTTGCTTATAAGTGCAAGTAAAGACACGATGTTTCAAGGGAATCGCATAAGGGGAAAGGGGAAAGCACTTCTCAAAGGGATTCACATACCGAATCAAGTGAGAGTGAAATCGAAAATGAGATGTTACGTCACACAACCCGTAAATCCAGTAAAATTTAAGCGAACAGTGAGGATGGAATGTCATATTCCACGTCTAAGGCGCATAACGCCGTACCTTCCAGGGCATCAACACCTGGAGGTAGATAGGACGATTTACAAATTGTTGATCTGATCAGATTCTTGCAGGAGAGTCAGAAACAACAGGACAGTAATAAACAACTACACAAACAAATTGTAGGTGATATTAAGGAGGATCTTGAAGAAATACGGAAGAGCCTTGAAACGGTTAGCAAAACAGCCACCAAGGCAAAACAAATTGCGTTGGAAGCGAAGAAAGATGCAAAGTTGGCTCGTTATGAGGCCAGCGGAGCAAGGAAATTGCTGACGTAGCAAAAAGAGCGGCAGTCAAATCCTGAAACGAGATTGCAGGTGTACAAAAAGTTATAAATACTTTGAAAGAACAGGGCAAAAGTATCGTATGCGAGACGCAGAAGTTCTCGAGTACAGCGAAAGAGATCGAGGAACTTAAGAATAAACAATCTGAAATCTCGAGTATTAAAGAGGAACAGGTTAAAATTAATAAGAAACATAATGAACTAAAGCGGCATATCAAAATGACGCGGGAAGAAGTACAACTTCTCTCGTCAAACTCGTATAACAACGAAAATATCGTACATAATGTGAAACACATGTCCGACCCTATACTCGAAGCACAACGGGTGGAAAATAATCAGACTCCGCTTCGAAGATCACCCGTGAGGGAAGAAAATATTACTCACAGTGAACCTGTATCACACTTATCCACAGAATTTCCACGGGAAGAAAATTTTTGTCGTCTCCGACGCACTGACACACACCTTCAGGAAACAGCTGATTCAGTGCGGTGTGTACCAGTTGATTTCAGACCGCGTCCAACCCAAGTTCGCGACAGAGAAATCTTCCACAGGGAAGAGCAGACATGAGTCCTTTGACTTAAAGCACTTTCTCTCTGTGCAGAACTTTCAAGTGTATAAGGAAAATAATTATTCTCTCCGCCCATTCGACAAAGTTCTGCCCGCTTCATGGCCTTTGCAGTATAAACTCGAATTCATTTGCGGGCATATGCAAGGGAGCATCGCTGAACACATGCAATCTGTGGCAGGTAGTTGCAGATCGTACGAAGAATTAAAGAACGCCTTTCTTGCGGAATACTGGTCCACTCGTACCCAAGAGAGAATTACAGAGGAAATAGCGTTCGGGGAAATATATGGCTAGTGCAGGGTACAAAGGCCCAGAGAAATTCTTGGAATTGCTAATCAAAAAGAACAGGTTCCTTGATAACCCAAATCAGCGGAGCATGATTGGGAAATGTGATGGCACAATTGACCAATTTAATGGCGCGGTATAGCAGGCCGAGTGTGTTGAGAACTGCCATGGGTGGCGTAATAAAGAACCCAGGGAACAAAATAATTCCGGCCAGTACTGGGAAGGCAATGGGAATAACCATTATGACACAGCTCATGGGGAAAACAAGTCCCAACGGCAGAACCGGAATTATTTTCCTAATACTAATGGTAATCAAAATCAAAATAATTGTCGTGATCGTGGCAAGGCAGTAGGAACAATAATGGTAATCAGGGAAACCAATATGGGCAACCCCATCAGGGTCAGATAAGGCACAAAGTAATCCGAATGGGTCCCATAAATAGCGGCAATTTGGAGTCACCACAATGATAACAAATGGTCGTGGGGTGAACAGAGGGCTCAAAGTTCACTTGCGCCAAGAGGAGTGCAAATTGTTGCGGTGAGACCTGCCAACCCAGCTGTTGCAAATAATAGCGGGAATAACAGGAGGAATAGTGGTCAGAATTGACATAATCAATCTGTGGAATGTGTGCCTTCTGGTTCCGCAGAAAGTCCTCGGATACATCACACTATATCTCTTGGAATATGAAGAAAGTTAGATATAGCGGGGATTAGTGAAGTTCGGTGGCAGGATGAACAGGATTTCTGGTCAGGTGAGTACAGGATTATAAATACAAAATCAATTGGGGGTATCACAGGAGTAGGATTGATAATGAATAAGAAAATAGGAATGCGGGTAAACTACTATGACCAGCACAGTGATAGCATTATCATTGTCAAGATAGATACGAAGCCAACACCGACAACAGTAGTACAGGTTTATATGCCAACTAGCTCTGCCGATGATGAGGAGACCGAAGAAATATATGAGGAGCTAAAGGAAATTATTCAGACAATTAAGGGAGAGGAAAAGTTAATTGTTATGGGAGACTGGAATTCGGTAGTAGGACAAGGAAGGGAAGGGAGGATAGTAGGTGAATATGGTCTGGGCAAAAGGAATGAAAGAGGAAGCCGCCTGGTAGAATTTTGCACAGAACATAATTTAGTTATGACAAACACCTGGTTCAAGAATCACAAAAGGAGGTTGTATACATGGAAGAGACCAGGAGACACCGGAAGATACCAGATAGATTTTATAATGGTAAGACATAGATTTCGGAACCAGGTTCTACCGTGTAAGACATACCCAGGGGCAGATATAGACTCCGACCATAACTTGTTGGTTATGAACTGTAGGCTGAAACTAAAACTACAAAAAGGTAGGAAAATAAGGAGATGGGACCTGGATAAATTGAAGGAACCTGAGGTTTTTAATTTCAGAGGGAGCTTTAGGCAACAATTGGCAGAAACAGGGGAAAATAAAACAGGAGAGGAGGAATGGGTAAAATTGAGAGATGAAATAGTGAAGGTAGCAGAGGACAAAATAGGTAGGAAGGAAAGACCTACAAAAAATCCTTGGATATCACAGGAGATACTAAATTTAATCGATGAAAGGAGAAAATATAAAAATGCAGTAAATGAAACAAGCAAAATGGAGTACAGACGACTAAGAAATGAGATTGACAGGAAGTGCAAAATGGCTAAGCAGGAGTGGCTAGAAGGCAAATGCAAGGATGTAGAAGAATGTATAAATAGGGGGAAAATAGATACAGCCTACAGGAAAATAAAAGAAACATTTGAAGATAAGAAAAACAGCTCTATTAATATCAAGGACACTGATGGAAAACCAGTTCTCAGCAAAGAAGGGAAAGCTGAACGGTGGAAAGAGTATATAGAGGGGCTATACAAAGGAAATGAACTTCGAGACAATATTGTAGGAAGGGAAGAGGATGTCGATGAAGACGTAATAGATGCTATACTGAGAGATGAATTTGACAGAGCCCTGAAAGACCTAAGTCGAAACAAGGCCCCTGGAGTAGATATTCCCTCAGAGCTACTGAAGTCTCTGGGAGAACCAGCCATGACAAACCTGTTTCACCTGGTGCGTAAGATGTATGAGACAGGTGAAGTACCCTCAGACTTTAAGAAAAATGTTATAATCCCCATCCCTAAGAAAGCAGGTGCAGACAGGTGTGAAAACTACAGAACCATCAGTTTGATAAGTCATGGCTGCAAAATATTAACGCGAATTATATACAGAAGGATGGAAAAGCTGGTAGAAGCCGACCTCGGGGAGGATAAGTTTGGGTTCAGGAGAAATGTAGGAACACGGGAGGCAATACTCACTTTACGGCTTATCCTAGAAGATAGATTAAGAAAAGGTAAACCTACATTTCTAGCTTTTCTAGGTTTGGAGAAGGCTTTTGTCAATGTTGATTGGAATAAACTCTTTCACGTTCTGAAGCAAGCAGGAGTAAAATATAGGGAGCGTAAGGTTATTTACAACTTGTACAAAAACCAGACAGCGGTTGTCAGAGTTGAAGGGCACGAAAGGGATGCAGTGGTTGGAAAGGGAGTAAGACAGGGCTGTAGCCTTTCTCCAATGTTATTCAATTTGTACATTGAGCAAGCTATAAAGGAAAGCAAGGAGAAATTTGGAGAAGGAATTAAAGTTCAGGGTGAAGAATTAAAAACATTGCGTTTTGCCGACGACATAGTAATTCTGTCAGCAAGAGCAATTGAACGGAATGGACAGTGTGCTGAAAGGTGCATATAAGATGAACATTAACAAGAGCAAAACTAGGGTAATGGAGTGCAGTGTAAGAAAATCAATGATGCTGAAGGGATTAGATTGGGAAACGAAGCAATAAAGCAGGTAGATGAGTTTTGTTACTTTGGCAGTAAAATAACAAATGATGGTCGCAGTGCAGAGGATATAAAATACAGAATGGCAATGGGTAGAAAAGCGTTCTTGAAAGAGAGAAATTTAACCTCGAATATTGATTCAAACCTAAGGAAGTCCTTTCTGAAGGCATTTGTATGGAGTGTTGCCTTGTATGGGAGTGAGACATGGACGATAAACAGTGCGGACAGGAAGAGGATTGAGGCTTTTGAAATATGGTGCTACAGAAGAATGCTGAAGATTAGGAGGGTGGATCGCGTAACTAATGAGGTACTGAACAGAATTGGGGAGAAAAGGAATTTCTGGCATATCTTGACTAAAAGAAGGGATAGATTGGTAGGACACATTCTTAGACATCAAGGAATTGTGAATTTAGCGTTGGAGGGAAGTGTATGGGGAAAAAATCGCAGGGGAAGACCAAGAGATGGATACAGTAAGTAGATTCAGACAGATGTAGGTTGTCGTTCTGATGTGGAGATGAAGAGGCTTGCTCAGGATAGGGTATTGTGGAGAGCTGTATCAAACCAGTCTCCGGACTGAAGACCACAACAACATGAAGAAATCCGGGAGATATTAAGATTATAAACAGAGACAAGAAGCCACCCTATAGTCACAGTTCAGATCGGTTCCGTTTTTTTAACTGGAATAATAGAAAGTGGAGCCAGATTTCCGCGATTTCAGAATCCGCGTTCCAAAAATGTCAGTCCGTTCGTGGCCGACCTTAAGGTTGAAGAATGCAAAAGTTAAGGGGGCAGTTATTGGCAAGCTAGCCGATATAGAAATGCAAAGTAGGATGACAATTACTGTGTCAAGCACACGAGTGGGATATCAACCTGACTATTGTGCCGATGTTGGCAATCGATTTGATTATAGGGATGGACTTACTTTCCGATCAATAGGCAACTCTCGATGTCGGTCAGAATGGGGTAATATTAAACAACGGTAAGTGTATTACTATCCGGTTCTCCAACCAATGTCATAGGTCCGAGTTACCTGCAAATTGCCTACGTCTGTATTGGTCTGGCGGTCAGGATCGAGGGAAAGCGGTATCTGAGTTGAGGCATGAGAGAATACGAGAGGTACCAGATTTTTCATGATGAGGTGCTAGTCGTTATGGATGAGATTGTCAATAGGCAGAGTGATATATCAGTGAAAGACCGACAGGAATTACATCGCCTATTAAAAGAGAATGCGGAGGTATTTTTGACGAAAACAGGAGCCATTTCCGCTACACACGGGGAAGCAGTTGCAAAGAATAGAAGACGAAAGTGTGATAGAAAGAGCAATATCGAGCTAAAAGTAGTGGAGAAACAAGATAAATCAGTGCGCCTCGTATTAGATTAGAAACAAATTATAGAGCCTGAAACAGACAAGCCTCAACGTATTGATGAACTTTTGCAGAACTGTTACTGGCCAGGATCTATACAACACTTGACCTTAGGTCAAGTTTTTTGGCAGATCGTGTTGGATCTGGAATGCAGGCAATATACTGCCTTTGTAGCATTTGGGACCTGTTACCAATTTACGTGGTTACCTTTTGGGCTTAATGTCAGCTGCTCGACTTTCATCAGGAAAGCAACAGCGCGTACTGTAAGCGGAGCGTTTTGCAAAGACTTCCTCAAGAAAGTTGGCCGACTCGAGTGGGTTATTTCTGATAATGGTCCGCAATTCAAAGCTGAGATTTGCAGAGATATTGCATAGAAACCGGATCCAACTGATCTATGCCTCTGCGTATCATCCAGAGTAATCCGGCGGAAACAGTTATGAGTAAACTAGGGACCCTGTGTCACATATACTGCAAGAAAAATCACGTGGGCTGGGATGTTTTCCTAAAGGATTTTGAGGAAGTTATAAATAATATTGCACACAGTACTAACCGTCTGGCCCACAGCGAGGTGCTTAAGAATGTGGATCCCGATGACCTGATTAAAGAAGTGGACTTCCCGCCATCAAGACGGACCAGACACAGTAGGGTTGTGGATTTGGCACTACAAGGCATTAGAGAAGCAGCGTTGAGACGAAAGGTTATTGCGGACAGGAAAGGCAAATGACATAGTTTCACACCTGGTCAGAAAGTACTGGTAAAGACCTTTCATCTCTCCAATAAAGAGGAAAAGGTTTGCCAGGAATTTTTCTCAGTATATAACGGTCCTTTCCGTATTAGGAGAATCGTCCATACATGTGCGGCACTGTTTGAGTCAATAAAGACGGGCAAAGCTGTAGGTGTACACCATGTATGGCACCTAAAGCCATTCATTAACTTGTGATTTTTTTAGATGTTATGTAAATATACAATGTCTATTTTTGTCTAATAAGAATGTTTATGTATAAGTTACAGCCATACAAAAAATTTGTTTCTTCTTTCTTTGTGTGTACATTGTATTTAGAGTAAGTTGTCATTGAGTCATGTTTTATAAAACTGTTTATGCATTTCCAAAAATTTCTTGATTGTGATTTGTTACGTCATGATATATCCTTCGAAACCGGAATAGGAAGTTCTACGTGTTATTCATTCTGTTATTGCCGTTGCTGAAGGTCCACTGATTTGTATAATTGAGATTGTTTAGGTCTTCTGTTTTATGGAAACCTTTGTGACTCCAATGTTTATTTGTTGGAATATGCTGTCTTTACGGTCTTGCCTGATACGCTATCAATTGGTTTTTCTTCCGTCTGAACATCGTCGCCTTTGTTTATAACATGGCGCGAAATAAGATTGTGTGATCTAATCTGACCTTAAATAGATAGGTGTCTTGAGTTTTTGTACTTCGTTGAGGTGCTTTTTCGTCCTTGGAGGTTCGATTGTGTTGTCGTACTGATTGCGCCAATGTGCATATAATCAGCGTGATGTTCGTAGTATTGTTTAAAACCCACTTCGCGTTATACGGCTTCCTGATAGGATTTGCCCAGTCGATATGAGGGATCGATGGTGTTTTTGTTTCGGACACGCCATGATGCGTGGTTCCAGAATATTTGAGGCTTGTATGTCCATAATGGTTAGCGTGTAGACCTCGATAACGAGCGAGGTCGGACAGACGCCAGGGACGCGACGTTGTCAATTTTGGAACACTGTAGGGACGATGTTCTCCTCCAGATCGAAAAAAAAATTCATAAAGATGGAATCTTAGTACTGTCCAGTACAACTGCCACTAAGACTGTTTTGTTTTGTATAATTAAAAATGTGAAATCTAATCTGTTCTTAGTTTCAGGAGCAGTCAGAGGACAGCAAGGAGAATGTAAAGATATTGGAGAGTTGAAAACAAGAAGAAATAAGAGTATGAAGCCTATGGTACCATGGAGAACTGCTCTCGTATAAATTGAGAAAGGCAGTTTCGTTCTATCCCAGTACAAGGAAAAAGATTAAAGAATTCTTGGAATGAAGAGGACCAGCATCAACAGGATAAGATGTCCTGTATCCATTCTCATCCTGAATCCCAGTAGATGGAGCTCCATAGTAAATAGTGGTTCTTCTAACTGTCCATGTAAACCATGTTCTAACAAAATAACTAGACATGTGCAAAAAGTTAGTAGTTTGTAGTTATGAAATTTAATCAACTTAATTTACAGGATTTAGATATTTTTTAAATTTTTATTTCTTTTTACTCTGAAGTAGCTGAAACAGAAATCGGCACATTTCTTATAAAGATATTAAAATCTTCAGTGCCAAGTAAAAAGTAATGTATGGTTATATATTTAAGTTATTAAATTGAATCACATACATATTTTTTTATTAAGTAGGGTATTTAAATTCATTATTTTAAAATTTTTGTAAATTTTGGAGGAACATCGTAGTAGACTTTCATTTTCAATTTCAATTTGTGCCCAGTTTAGGAATAGAATTTTAAAATTTTCTGTAAAATTAAAACATTTATTGGTATTTGTAAACTCGTGTCTAATTTTGTGTATTTTCAATATGTACAGTGTCAATGAGGAGCGATGGGAAGGTACAATAAGAGGATCTGCACCCTATAACTGATGGCTTTGCATTTCGGACCTGTTTGCGACTGGACATAGCTTGGCTGTCGCCAGCAAAAGCCGGTAACGTGCACTCTGACAGATGGCAGCGCCTGGGTGGTGATGGATGAGCCGCGAGGCTGTGAGTGAATAGCGGCCAGTGGTTGACGTCTTGTAAACAATGGCTGAAGGTGGCTAGGGTGAAGTCAACACCTGAGCATGGGGCGACTCTACAGGCCAACCCCAGACATGCCGGAACAGCTGTGACACAATAGGCGCCCCCCCAGGGGGCCCACAGCTCTTTTGTGGGTACGTGTGTGGCGCGCACGGGTCCCCGAGCCATTGCAGCCTTTTTTCCTGCTTTCCCCAGGCTGCATTACCCCTCCTAGTTCCCCCTCCTTCCCATCCCAATTCCTCCTTCCCACCCTCTCCAACCCCGTCTCTCGGTGGTACTCTGGATGACGGCTTGGCTATCCCATGGTACCGATTGTCCTGCACTTTGGTTTTGTCTGCTGTGTACACCGGTTTTTGGCCCAGTTTGGTCCCCCTCGGGGTTTGACCTTCCATACCAAAATTGTCCGATAATGTGTGAGCCAATTGGGGAAGAACTCCCGACCTAGCCCCTACAGCGCGGGTCCTATCCTTTCCTTTCCACTTCCTTTCCTCGCTGTAGCCCCCATCCCCCGCTAGGTCCCCAGCACGTGTAGCCAGTCCGTGTGGGGGGGCTGTTATGTACCCTTTGGCTGAGCCCCCTGACACCACAGGGATCACACTACTGGTGTCTGAGCTGCGACCTCTCCATGCAAGCCAAGGAGTTGATGCCTGTCCTCGGGGGTATCAGAACTCCCGGCAATGGCCATCGTGCCAGGTGGCCTTTGCTGAGGCTGGGTGGCGCCGATGGAGAGAGCCCCGGTTTCGGAGTGGGTGACACCAGGGCGGACGTCTAGCACTATGAAGAGAGTTAGACTCCAAAATGGTCGTGCATCGGCCGTCTCTCAAGACAGGAAGAGATCGTTTAATGCTGTTACTGCGGATAAGAGGATGTTTCCCTCCCTTGCTACCCCTTGGGAGGAAGGCCAGGCTCGCCGGTTAGGAGCAAAACCCTTTCCTCGCTATCTCATTTGCTCAAGGACTGATGGAGGGACTTTCACTTCCACCAAACCTCTGTTCTTTGTCGAGACCATAGAGGACAAGTTTGGTGAAGTGGAATCTATGGGTAAGCTTAGATCTGGTTCATTACTCATTAAAACAGTCTCGGAAGCCCAGTCTGAAGCTTTGCTCGCCTGCAACACCCTTGGCGACATTCCAGTCACAATTGTCCCGCACAAATCCTTGAATATGGTACAGGGTGTGATATTCCACCGGGACCTCCTCCTTCAAACTGATGAGGAGCTTAGGGCCTATCTCGAGCGGCGTGGTGTACATTTTGTTCGCCGCATTCAGAGGGGACCTAAAGATAACCGCGTCGATACTGGGGCCTTTATCTTGGCCTTCGAGGGAGACACACTCCCAGAGAAGGTCAAGATCATGATATATCGATGTGAAGTGAAGCCCTACATTCCACCTCCCATGCGGTGTTTTCGATGTATGAGGTTTGGTCATATGTCCTCTCGCTGTACAGCAGTCCCAGTATGCGGTGATTGTGGACGCCCACTACATGAGGGGAGCCCCTGTGTTCCTCCGCCGGTGTGCGTCAACTGTCAACAACACCACGGTCGCCAGATTGCCCTATGTTCAAAAAAGAAAAGAAGATACAAGAGTACAAATCCCTGGAGCGTTTGACGTACCCTGAGGCCCGCAGCAAATATGAACGTCTGCATCCCGTGCAAATGGCGACGACCTTCGCTACGACGTTATCGTCTAGCCTTTCACCCTCCCCTTTCCACTCCCATCTCCCCCCTACACCCCGTCCACACCCCACCCTCACATCTCCCTCTCCTGTAGCTCCAGTAGCCCTCCCTTTGTGTCCCACCCCTTCCCAGCCGGAGAAGTGCACCCCTTCTCCGTCGCCTGCCGGTGACAGTGCCCTATCTCAGGGCCTTTCGTCCCGGCGTTCCCCAGATCGGAGATCTTCGACCTCCAGCCGGCCATCGGACTCCCAGTCAGTGAGTTCAAAGGTCGCCCGATCCTCGTCAGTACCAGACCTAACTGACAAAAGTCCTCTCTCTGGGGTGGGTCCTGCCCGTCCCACACGAGAGAAGAAGGAGAAGGAGAAAGAGAAGGAGAAGGAGAAGAAGAAGAAGAAACCAAAGTTACAAGATAAAGCCCCTCCGGTACCACCGGAGGTGCCGACTGTGCTTTCGCAACTCGCTCATCCCATTGAGCCCGAGGCTGATCAGATATTTATGGATGTTGTCCCTTCTTCTTTGGTGACGGACGCTGACAAAGCAGCGTGACAGACGTTATGCTATTCGCTTCCCGCCTAGATCCTCGTGATGTGATCATCCAATGGAACTGTAATGGTTACTACCGTCACCTCTTGGAGATTAAACAGCTAATCTCTCTCTCTTCTGCGGCCTGTGTCGTCCTGCAGGAATCGAGGTTTATGGATGCACATTCACCGACCCTCCATGGGTTCCGTGCTTTTTGTCGGAACCGGGTTGGTCCCCTCCAGGCGTCTGGTGGGGTTTGTACTTTGGTCCGGACAGATATTGTCAGTACCTGGATTCCTCTCCAAACTCCATTGGAAGTGGTTGCTGTCCGGGTTCACTTGGACACTCCATTGACCATTTGCAACCTCTACCTTCCACCTGACAGGCCACCTACACTCACGTCCCTAGTGGCCCTCCTTCAGCAACTCCCCCCTCCTTACCTCATCCTTGGGGACTTCAATGCCCACCATCCTTTGTGGGGCAGTGCTTATACATCTAGCCGGGGCCGCCTCATAGACCAGTTTCTTGCTGACCACAATCTGAGCCTTCTCAACGATGGTTCCCCAACTCATTTTAGTGCCGCTCACGGCACCTTTTCTGCCATAGACCTCTCTCTCACTTCTCCTTCTCTCCTTCCTTTATTTCACTGGTCGGTGTATGACGACCTCTGCGATAGCGACCACTTTCCGTTGATCCTTTCACTTCCCTCACGCCTACCACGAGCCAGGGTACCCCGCTGGGTATTCCGTCGTGCTAATTGGCCGCTATATACATCCCAGGTTGTGTTCCCATCTTCCCCCTCAGGCTGTATAGATGATATTAGAAGCCAAATGACCAACATGATCACCCAAGCTGCCAACACCGCTGTTCCCCGGTCGACAGGCCCTCCTACTCGCCGGCCTGTCCCTTGGTGGAATGCAACTGTTGCCGCAGCCATTCGCGAGCGCCGAAGGGCCTTGCAACATCTTAAGCGCCACCCATCGCTCGCTGGTCTAATAAATTTCAAACGTCTGCGTGCCAGAGCTCGTTACTTAATCAAACAAAGTAAGCGGACATGCTGGGAGCATTTTGTCTCCTCGTTGGGTTCTTCTGTCCCTTTGACAAGAGTGTGGGCTATGCTCCGATCTATCCAAGGTAGCTGGCGGCCGTCTTCCGTCCCTGGTCTTGCCCTGCCTGATGGGGTCTGCACGGAGCCATCTGTTGTTGCAGAACATCTTGCAACTCACTTCGCCAATGTCTCGGCGACAACTTCATATCCGGCGACCTTTCTCCTTCAGAAACGCCAGGCCGAAACCTTCAAATTAGGCTTTACGTCTCACCAGGTGGAACCATATAACGAACCTTTTACTGACTGTGAGCTGTCGCTGGCCCTCTCCTCTTCTCGTGATTCAGCACCTGGCCCTGATGATATCCATAATCAATTGCTGAAACACCTTAACCCCTCACAACGACAATTTCTCCTAAAAGTTTTTAACCGTATTTGGCTTCAAGGGGTGTTCCCCTCCCAGTGGAGGGAGAGTATTGTGGTCCCTGCCCTCAAGCCTGGCAAGGACCCGTCGGCGCTGGACAGTCATCGGCCAATAAGCCTGACAAGTGTCCCCTGTAAACTACTTGAGCGGATGGTAGCCCGCAGATTATGCTGGGTTCTTGAATCCCGGGGACTTCTCTCACCTTACCAGTGTGGGTTCCGGGAGGGACGATCCCCTATTGACCATTTACTTCGACTGGAGACTGCGATCAGACAGGCCTTCTCTAAAAGACATCATCTGGTAGCAGTCTTCTTCGATCTGCATAAGGCGTACGACACTGCTTGGCGTCATCATATTTTACGTTCTCTTCATGACTGGGGCCTCAGAGGCTCCTTACCAATTTTTATCCGTCAGTTTTTATCCCACCGCCTGTTCCGTGTCAGAGTTGGCTCTTCCTTTAGCTCCCCTCGGATACAGGAGAACGGTGTCCCCCAGGGCTCAATGTTGAGTGTTACACTTTTTCTAATCGCCATCAATGGGTTGGTGAGCTCTGTTGGGTCACTGGTAACCCCGGCATTGTATGTCGACTTCTTTTGCATATGGTACAGCTCCTACTCATTAGCCTCTACTGAACGTCAGCTCCAGAGCGCCATTCGGCGGGCTTCAGTGTGGGCTACGTCCCATGGTTTCCAGTTTTCCTCGTCAAAAACGAGGGTGGTGCACTTTTGTCGTCGTACTACAGTTCACCCTGATCCAGAACTGTTCTTGGGTAATCAGCGCCTGGAAGTTGTAGCACAGCATCGTTTCCTGGGTCTTCTCTTTGACAAAAAATTGACTTGGGTGCCCCATATTCGCCACCTAAAGATTAGTTGTATGAGGAAACTCAATGCCCTACGTTTCCTTGCTCATTCATCTTGGGGTGCAGACCGAACAACTATCCTCCGTATCTATCAGGCTCTAATCTTGTCCCGATTGGACTATGGGTGTCAAGTTTATGGCTCGGCAGCTCCTTCTGCCCTGAAATTATTAGACCCGGTTCACCATTATGGTGTCCGCTTGGCTACAGGTGCATTCCCGACTAGCCCGGTCGACAGTCTCCTTGTTGAGGCGGGAATCTGCCCTCTTCAGGTCAGGCGGCATCAGCTTCTGGCGTCTTATGCCATCGCCATCCGGCAATATCCTGCTCATCCCGCTTACCAGGTTCTTTTTGCATATGAAGGGCTTCGACCCCCTGATACCCGGCCGCGGGCGGGCCTTCCCGTCGGACTGCGGCTTGCCTCTCTTTGCCGGGATTTCCATTTCCCTTCGCTAGATTGCGCCCCCCATTTTACTGCACGCACACCTCCGTGGATGGTGCCGCGACCACTAATTCGGACGGATCTCTTCCAGGGCCCAAAAGCTTTAATTTCCCCCATGGTCTTTCGGCGTTTGGTGCGCCCAGTACTAGAAGAGTTTCAGGGAGCCTCTATCTTCTACACTGATGGCTCGAAAACAGCGGTCCCCCCAGGGGGCCCACAGTTCTTTTGTGGGTACGTGTGTGGCGCGCACGGGGCCCCGAGCCGGAGCAGCCTTTCTTCTGCCCCAGGCTGCTTCACTTTCCCTCCCGGTTTATGCCTTCGCCCGGAGACGGGCATATTTCGTGAGATACGGTGGTTCTTGTTGTGGTTTTTCTTCCTTCGTTCCTTCCTCTCTTACCCTTCGTTTTCTGTCTTTCTCTCCTTGAACTCTCCTAGCCTTCTTCTCCTCATTAGTCTCCGCTTCAGCGTTTGAGACACTTCTTCCTTCTTTCTCTTCCTTTCCTATCCTCTTCTTCTTTCCTCCCTGTGCGTGTCTGAAGGCCGACCCACGCATTATCGTGCGTAGCAGGTGACGGGGTAACGCGTAATTCCCCGCCCCGGGTAGACAAGTAAGGCACGTACGTACCCCCTGGTAAAGGCCAGGCCCAGGGAGGGGTGATTACCCGAGCTGGTACCTTCCGAACGTGCCGATTGGTCCCTCCGTCAGTTCTCGGGAGGTGTGACCTGAGGTGTGAACAATCACCTAAGGCGGGTAAGCCCTCGGAGAGGGCCCCCACTAGGAAGGAGCGCGCCATCGGAGACGCCGGTAATCACGGGGGACACTTCCGCGATGACTTCCTTATCTTCTTTCGTGACGTTGACCCATAAACGTAAGTTAGACTCGCCTCAGCCTAAAAAGACTCTGCCTAATGTGCCTAAATTTCTGGTTGTCTCTCGCACCGACGGAAAGGATTTCAATTCTGTCAATCCTTTCGTTATACAGAAAGGTGTAGATGCAATTGCTGGCCCTGTTAAAACCTGTTCACGTCAGCGCAATGCCACATTGTTGCTGGAAGTGGACAGTGCCTTCCAAGCCCAAAAACTTATACGTACTACGTTGTTGCACACGTTTCCCGTTAAGGTAGAAGCACACCGCACACTCAACTCGTCAAGGGGGGTAGTTTTTACGAGATCCCTTGACGGGCTGTCTGATGAAGACATCCAATCGTATATGTCCGATCAGGGTGTGACAGCCGTCCACAGGGTCATGAAAAAGGTCGATACCCAATTGACACCGACTCGTACTGTGTTTTTGACGTTCGACAGAGTTGACCTCCCGTCGAAGGTCAAAGCAGGGTATGAAGTCATCTCTGTCCGACCTTATGTGCCTAACCCAACGCGCTGTTTTCAATGCCACAGGTACAATCATACCCGTGAACATTGCCCAAATGCAGCAAAGTGTGTCACTTGTGGTAGGGACGCCCATGAGGGGGATTGCCCACCTCCGTCCCCTCACTGCCTAAACTGCAACGGTGACCATGCGGCTTCCTCTCGCGACTGTCCTGTATACAAGGATGAGAAGGTAATCCAGCAAATCCGGGTTACGGAGAAGGTATCAACATCTGCCGCTCGTAAGTTGTTGGCGAGTCGAAAGCCCACCGTCCTCCCAGCGGGTACATACAGTAAGGTACTCACCTCACCTCGACCTACCAAAGATTCCAGTACCCAGACATGTGATTTCACTTTCGCTGACACAGTTGTGCGATCCGCCAGCCCGAAGATTGCCCGTTCCACGTCCCCGCTTCCTCCTGCTGCTTCTAAGGTACAGTCTTCGTCAACATCTAGTAAACCGCGGGCACCTAAACAAGATGCCCGGACCTTGAAAAAGGAACCCGTCCGTGAGGATTTTCTGCGTTCTCAGGCTTCCCAACCGTCAACTGCCTCTTCCCGCCGTCACTCTTCCAGAAGAGCTGACAAGAAAAAGAGTTCCTCTCCTTCCCCGCCGAGGCGTGACCCATCTGTCGCGCCGTCCAACAGTTGCCGGCCTCGGCCGTCTTCTGTTTCACCGGGACGCTCCGTTTGCCGGGCGCCCGGCCCTTTACCGGCGGTGGAAACTGCCCCTCCTGATCAACTCAGGGAGGTGGCAGGCGCGTCGGTCGAACCTATGGACCACGACCCTTTGCCCCTGGACAGCGATAGCAGTGCTCCCTCGAAATCCGGTCCTCAGCGGCCGTCGAGGTGACCCCGCTCGCTACTTGGTTTTTATCCTTATTTCTTCTCTCATTTTTATCATGGCGCTCCTTCAATGGAACATTCGCGGCATTCGTTCTAATCGGGAGGAGTTAAAATTACTCCTTCGATTGCACTGCCCGCTTCTAGTCTGCCTCCAGGAAACTAAGTTGCGTCCACGTGATCGTGCAGACTTTCCACACTACACCTCTGTGCGGTTCGACCTGCCACCCGTGGAAGGTGTCCCAGCCCATGGAGGGGTTCTGATGCTCCTTCGAGACGACGTCTATTTCCATCCCATTTCCTTGCACACTCACCTACAGGCAGTTGCCGTCCGCATCACCTTATCCACATTTACCTTCTCCCTCTGTAATATATATTCGCCATCGTCATCTGCCCTTACTAGGGCAGATTTGCTAAACCTTGTTGACCAGCTCCCTTCACCTTTCGTGTTGGTAGGCGACTTTAATGCCCACCACCCCCTATGGGGCTCTCCGGCACCTTGTCCGAGAGGCTCCCTTTTGGTGGACATTCTCCACCACCTCGATCTTGTCTGCCTCAACACCGGTGCACCGACCTTCCTTTCTGACACAACACACACTTATTCCCATATAGACCTCGCAATATGCACTCCTCAGCTTGCCGGTCGGTTTGAGTGGTATGCACTTTCTGACACGTACTCGAGTGACCATTTCCCTTGTATCATCCACTTCCTACATCATTCCCCATCTCCACGTCCCACCAGTTGGAACATTTCTAAAGCCGACTGGGGGCTTTATTCTTCCATGGCTGTTTTTCACAATCAGAATTTTCCCAACTGTGACAGTCAGGTCGAATACCTCACAGAGGTTATCCTCACTGCTGCTGAACGTTCCATACCTCGTACATCCTCTTCTCCACGTCGTGTCCAGGTCCCTTGGTGGACTGCAGCCTGCCGCGACGCGCTTCGAGCCCGGCGCCGTGCTTTACGCACCTTCCGCCGCCACCCAACTTCGGAGAATTGCATCAATTACAAACGTATGAGAGCGCAGTGCCGTCGTATCATAAACGACAGCAAGAAAGCTTGCTGGACAGCTTTTACTAGTTCTTTTAACCGTTTTACTCCCTCCACGGTTGTCTGGGGTGGCCTACGCCGTTTGTCCGGCATCAAGGTCCACTCCCCGATTCCTGGCCTGACCGTGGAGAACGCGGTCCTCGTGGACCCAGCTGATGTTTCAAACGCATTGGGTCGTTTCTTTGCGGAGGTTTCGAGCTCTGCCCATTACCACCCTGCCTTTCTCCCTCGCAAACAGGTAGAGGAGGCACGGCCGCCTTCTTTCCGTTCTTTTAATCGGGAAAATTATAACGTCGCCTTCACCATGCAGGAGCTAGATCGTGCTCTCGCCCTGTCCCGGTCTTCTGCTCCCGGGCCCGATTCCATTCACATTGAAATGCTGAAGAACCTCTCTCCTGCGAGCAAGTGCTTTCTTCTTAGTACCTACAATCGCATATGGACTGAAGGTCATGTTCCCACAAGTTGGCGTGAAGCCATTGTTGTCCCCATCCCCAAACCAGGGAAGGACAAACATCTTCCTTCCAGTTATCGTCCTATTTCTCTGACGAGCTGCGTCTGTAAGGTGATGGAACGCATGGTTAACGCTCGGTTGGTCTGGCTCCTCGAATCTCGCCGCCTCCTGACTAATATCCAATGCGGTTTTCGTCGACACCGCTCTGCTGCTGACCACCTCGTTACGTTGTCGACCTTCATTATGAACAACTTTCTGAAGAAGCGTCAAACAGTAGCCGTGTTCTTCGACTTGGAGAAGGCATACGATACCTGTTGGAGAGCGGGCATTCTCCGCACATTGCACACATGGGGCCTTCGGGGCCGCCTTCCTCTTTTCATTCAAGCGTTTTTGGCGGATCGCAAGTTCCGGGTGCGGGTGGGCTCTGTTTTGTCAGATACCTTTTGCCAGGAGAATGGGGTACCACAGGGCTCCGTCTTGAGTGTGGCGCTCTTTGCCATTGCAATCAATCCAATCGTGGACTGCCTTTCAGCCGACGTCTCCGGATCTCTTTTTGTTGACGATTTCGCAATTTATTGTAGCGCCCAGCGGACGTGTCTCTTGGAGCGTTCTCTCCAACGCTGTCTTGACCGTCTGTATTCCTGGAGCATCGCAAACGGCTTCCGATTCTCCACTGAGAAAACTGTGTGTATCAATTTCTGGAGATACAAGGAATTTCTTCCACCTTCTCTACGTCTCGGCCCTGTTGCTCTCCCTTTCGTGGAGACTACAAAATTCTTGGGACTCATGTTGGATCGGAAACTTTGCTGGTCCACACATGTGTCCTACCTGGCTGCCCGTTGTGCCCGATCCCTTAACGTTCTTCGTGTCCTCAGTGGCACGTCATGGGGAGCGGATCGTACCGTCCTGCTTCACCTTTACCAGGCCATTGTTCAGTCGAAGCTCGACTATGGAAGCCTTGTATACTCTTCTGCACGGCCGTCGAGTCTCCGACGTCTCAACTCTATTCACCATCGGGGATTACGTCTGGCGACCGGTGCATTTTATACCAGCCCTGTGGAAAGTCTGTATGCCGAGGCTGCTGTATTACCCTTGACCACTCGACGTGACATACTCTTGTGTCGGTACGCATGCCGCCTACGGTCGATGCCCAACCATCCATCTTACAGATTATTTTTTGACGACTCACTCGATCGCCAATATCAGTTGTCTGCGATTGCCTTGCTTCCACCGGGAGTTCGGTTTCGCCGCCTGTTACAGCGGCTCGATTTTACCCTTCCTTCCACCCTTCGGTTGAGCGAAAGCCCATTGCCACCGTGGCATCAGGCCCAGGTTCACACACACCTCGAACTTAGTTCGCTCCCCAAGGAGGGCACTCCGGATTTGGTATTCCGCTCGAGGCTTGTCGAACTCCGTTCGCGGTTCGATAATGCCGTATTTATTTACACTGATGGTTCCAAGAGCACTGCCGGTGTCGGATCTGCCTTCGTCGTCGGGGACAACCGTTTCCAATACAAGCTCCCTGACCGGTGCTCAAACTTCACGGCTGAGCTTTTCGCCCTCCACCAGGCCGTTTTGTATACCTGCCGCCACCGCCACCCTTTCTATGCCATATGTTCTGACTCCCTTAGTGCCCTGCAGAGTCTTAAGGACCCTTTCTCGAACCATCCTCTCGTGTATCGGATCCAACGCTCCCTCCAGTTGCTGGCTGATGACAGCTGTCACGTTTCTTTCCTGTGGGTTCCTGGCCATGAGGGTGTGCCCGGGAATGAGGCCGCCGACACAGCAGCCAAGGCAGCAGCTCTTTTGCCTCGCATGGCTACCTTTTGCGTCCCATCGGACGATGCTCAACGTGCTCTTCGCCGGAGTATCGTGTCGCAATGGCACAGTGTGTGGCTTTCACTGTACAATAATAAATTGCGAACTGTCAAACCGATCCCGACCGCTTGGAGGACATCCTCACGCCCCTCTCGGCGGGAGGAGGTCATCCTGGCCCGGTTGCGGATCGGTCATTGCCGTTTCAGCCACCGTCACCTGCTATCCGCCGAACCTGAACCGCTATGCTCCTGCGGTGAACTGCTGACAGTGCGACATGTTTTACTGACTTGTGTTAATTTTAATCATCTCCGTGTAGCCCTTCACTTTCCGTCTACTCTGGAGGAAATTTTAGCTGATGACACACGAGCAGCTGCTCGAGTTTTGCGTTTTATCAACTTGGCCAACTTATCCAAGGATATTTAACCCTTTTAATTGTCTTTTATCTTTCGTTTTTAGCCTCTTCTGGAAGTTCTGACAGTCCCCATTTTTTTTGAGGCCATAGCGAATCTATGTTTTTGACTGGGCGCTAATGACCATAGAAGTTGTGCGCCCTAAAACCACACCAAAAAAAATCGAAAACAGCGGGCCACTCCGGATATGCTTTTACGTCTCCTGTTGGGGCGGAATGCCATTCTCTGCCAGAGGCATGCAGTGTGTTTACGGCAGAGCTGATGGCGATTTATAGAACCCTCTGTTTTATTAAACGTTCTGCCGTGGAACGTGGTTTAATCTGTGCTGACTCCATGAGCAGTCTGCAGGCCATTGATCGTTGTTTCCCCTCCCATCCTTTAGTTATTTCCATCCATGAACTCCTTGCTGACCTTCATCGTGCTGCCTGCTCAGTTACCTTTCTCTGGGTGCCAAGCCATGTTGGTATTACAGGGAATGAAGTAGCTGACCAGTTGGCTAGATCGGCAATTACTCGCTGCCCGTCTCCCTTTCAAATTCCGGGTGCGGATCTGCGGGTGCAGATCAGATCTTTGCTTCACTCCTCATGGGATAGCAGTTGGAAAGCTACTGCCCCTTCCAATAAACTCCGCACCATCAAGGATACGACTGCAGCTTGGAGTTCATCTTTACGCCCTTCCCGGAGAGAATCAATTGTCCTCTGTCGCCTCCGTCTTGGACACTGCAGGCTGACCCATGGATTTCTTTTACGAAATGACAATCCACCACATTGTGATTGTGGAGCCGTACAATCCGTGTCTCATATTTTGACTGAATGTCCTCTCCATTCCACACTCCGTGGCGACTATGGCCTACCGCCTGCATTGCCTTCAGTTTTGGCGGATGACCCACGGATGGTTGATCGCGTCCTTGCCTTCCTCCGTGAAAGTAGATTTTATTGTCAGCTCTAGGACTCGCTTGTTCGGGGTGAGTGGGTTTGTGATTCTTGGCTGATTGTGGGGTTTAGAGCCTTATCCCCATCAGCCCCCCCCCACTCTTTTACATTTTAATGTAGTTTTATTTCTCCCTGCTCTGGAGCTATGATACGTTGATCACTGTGCCATTAGTACCTTGTGGTTAAGGCTGGAGGTCGCTTCCAGAGCTGTGGGTTCGGACACTGTAGGATTTGCTGTCCTGGGTTGGTCTTAGTCTTGTTGACGAGTCGATTTTACTTCCTAGTGTAATGGTCTTTTGGCTTTCACCTATTTTTTGTCGAGTTCCATGGCGTATTCAATTTGATGTTGAAGGGACTGATGACCTCGTTGTTTGGTCCCTCATGTCCACCACCACCCCCCACCACCACCCACACAATAGGCGCAGATGGCCCACTGAGATAACGACGCTCCATCTGTGATCATTCAGCATGGGATGAATGGGGCAGGAGTCCCCCAGGAAAGTGGTCACGTGCCACTCGACAGCGGCAGCTCTATACTAGTCGCCACGCTGTCTCCTGTCAAGGGATTTAATCCGGCGACGGGAGACCCGCTGACAATGAGAGCTCAGATTATTATGGCTGACCGGGTACCCTCCTGGTGTTCGGCGAACCTTTGTAAGTTGTTTCATTGCTGAGGTGGGTGATTATCTGCCTAGGGGCATAGCCCAGTGGCAGTGTAGCCTGGCCTAAAGGAGTAAGTCGCTTGCCTGTGACTGTTACCTGAACAACCAAGGACATTTTCAATGTATGAAGAAAGTTATCCTGCCTGTATAATGATAGCGAACTGAGTGGGTAAGCTATCTAGACAGTGATCTTGGCACAAATACTTCTGCTTAGCAGACTCCTCCCATGTACCCAGACAGTATGCGCGCCCTCCACATGGAACACTTCAAGATTTCAACTTTTTATGTAACAATTTTTTCTATCTTTTGTTCCTTTCAGGTTTTAGTATAAGCAGTTCTAATGCTCACTTGTACAATTATGTAAAACTATAAAATTTAGTTATCTATTTTTGTCGACGTTACAGTATTCAATGAACGAAATAAATCGCAATTTGCAATCAGTTATGGCTTCACTGTACAAGGTTTAGGTGGAATACCAAAGTGCGGCGAATAAAAATTTGTGCCCGGCCGGGATTCGAACCCGGGATCTCCTGCTTACTAGGCAAACGCGTTGACCACTCCACCACTGAGGACACAGCGACCACCGCCTGCAGAGGAATCTTCCCTGCACGTCTCCCACAACATCCAAATCTCCATTCGCCACACTGTCTCTTTCCTGTTACCACAGCCTATTTGTTCTGTAATGCTCAGTCACAATACTGTATTCCTGCATCAGGGAGAACACACCAACAGAGAAGAGACCAAGAGGTATTCAGACACAATTGTTGTCAGGAGCCCAGCCTCGGCTTATATACAACTGTTTGAGCCGAGGCTGAGCTCCTGGCAACAATTGCTCGAAACCTTATAGTCTGTTCTCCTTGATGCGGGAATACAGTATTGTGGCTGCGAGCATTACAGAATAAATAGGCTGTGGTAATAGGAAAGAGACAGTGTGGCGAATGGAGATTTCAGTGTTGCGGGAGATTTGCAGGGAAGAGTCATCTGAAGTCAAGCTGGTCACTGTGTCCTCAGTGGTGGAGATGTCAACGCATCTTCCTAGTAAGCAGGAGATCCCGTGTTCGAATCCTGGCTGGGCATAAATTTTCATTCACCGCACATTGGTATTCCACCTAAACCTAGTCAATTGAAGCCATAACTGATCGCAAATTGCGATTTATTTCATATAAATTTTTTGTCCTGTTTTCTAGTTTCCATTACTTACTTTGAATTATTGTCTTATACTTATAACATTATATAAAGCAAAATCTGTACTCATGTTTTCTAGTTACTGTTAGGCACTTTGACTTACTATTTCTATTTTTATATTGGTCAGGGTTATATTATAATGTTACTTTCGATTTTTCTTAGCTTATTTTAATGTAATAATTAATAACAAAGTTTTTGGAAAATACAGTGTGTAAAGATAGGAGTTTCTTTTTATGAATGAATGGAAGGATTGTATAAGTCTGAATGTGTGGACTAGGGCCATAGCATTTTTGGTAAATTCCTAATTTGACAAATTTAAATTATGAAAATGTAATCTTATTATTAAAAATATTTTGTATTGTTTAGGCCTGAATGGCCAGACACTTTAATAAATTAAATTCATCCTTCATGATAGAAAGAATAAGTGTGGGATCAAGTTCAGTGTGGTTTCAGTTCGGTACTCTAATTGTTTAATTAAAATCTTGAATAGGATGTTTTATCTCCTGGTTTAATAACTGGCTATATCAATATATTTACATGTATGTTCTATTTGCTCTGCTATGGGTTGCGAAAATTGCATTAGGATTCAGGTGTATTGGTTTTATTATTTTTTGATGTAGTGCTTCTGATTTCAAATTCTTTCCTTACTGTCGAGTTGGCGTTTTAGAGCAGTGTAGGTCAAGGCTCTTGGGCGGTCGGCTAGGTCGCAGGAATCCGGTGTGGTGGCAGCTCCTTTCAGGGTTTTAGAGAAATCTGGCCACCAGAGGGGTCCCTATACTGCATTGGAGTGGGCTGGTTTCGCAGTGCGACACGACTGACCATTAGTGGGTCAATGAGATTAGCTCTCTGACGAGTAAGGCATGGCTGTGTGCTCAAGTGGATCTGGGCTGGGGAGATCAATTTTGGAGTTTGAGATGGGGTCTTGGTGAGGCTCTGCAGCCGGGAACGGTAGCCTTTGCTCTTGCGCGCATCGTATCGTTGTGAAGTTGGGCACCGCAATTGCGGTTTGCGTGTATTTGTTTTCAGAGTGTTGTTTCGCTGCGTGCGACTACACTTCGGCAGTTTCTTGTTGCTTTATTATTATTGTAGTGTTTTCAGGGATAGAATCCACATCTGCTGCACCAGACTTCTGACATTGACGACGTTGCTGCACGACCATCAGCTGGTGTTTGGTATAGCATTTCCTTGCGCTGCTCCTGTCCTGATTAGGATTCAGCTCTTCGTTTCTAATGGGATCATATGCTGTAGCCACCTTCTTATTTTCACTCGGAGTGGGATGAGATAACGAGGTCTATTTCTATATTGACTTCCAATGAAAGACTCCTAAACGATATAGCCAGTCATTTGAATAAATTTTTAATTTTATTTGTACGAGTGTGTATTACATTTTTAGAGGTATTTGGAAAACTCTTTTTATTATTATTATTTTTTTGCAATCAGTGTGACACCTAGTCACATACAAATGTATTTGGTGTTAAGTTGTACATATTTGCCAATATGTCATTTTTACCAATTTGTATAACTTTATTTCTCTAACCCCCAGTCACCATTTTGGAGGGAAAACAGTTTGTTCCTATTGGCAGTATGAGGAATGACATGATTATCTTTTCATAAATAGATTCTTGATATAAATTAAATATTATTTCTTGGCCTTGTTCTGGTTCGCCATTGTGCAGTTAGGTCAGGAATATATTTTCTATGTTTTGTAAAACGTAGTGGCAACTCAAATTTAACAGATCTATAAATAGAATAAAGCATATATCTCACCTCATTTGCATATTCAGATAAATCGCAATAGAGCGTACTTGGCCATTAAATTCATATATGAATGTGTATATGTGTAATCTCTGAATGCTCCAAATGGCGCAAGTCACGTTGGGTCTAAGATACATCTTAAAATATTCAAATGTGTGAGCAGACATAATTGTAGCAAGAAAAACATGTAAGGCTGGTGTAATACAAGGCAGTTAGTAAAGAAAACAATGACACAGATTTGTTAAGCGTTTGAGAGTGTACTCAATACTGTAAACACTATTATCATTTTACAATTAAGTATGCTCACTACTGTCCTTCTGTTTGAGTTTTCATTGTACTTAAGTGTTTTCAATCTCACATGTTAATGTCTAGGTGATTCGAAAATTCAAAATAATGACGTGATTTAAATGGCTACTGAGAAGTCAAAAGGTAAAGCAGTCACAAATCCGAAGATTGGTTTGTACACCACAGGGCTTTACTAGGCATGGTCCTGTTTGAAGGTGGTATGCCGTTGTCCTCCTCCGAACTGGCTTACCCAGCCAGATATAGGGTGAGCTACAGTTTGACGTGAAACCACGGTACTATCAACAACACTATCAGAGGTGAAAGAAGTGGAAAGTGACAGATAAAAATCTTCGGATCTGGCGGGAATCGAATCCGCGACCTTTGGATTTGTAGTCCGGCACTCTACCACTGTAGTATGGAATGGCACACGATCAGTTTGAAATCAGATCTGGTTTTTTGCCCAGTGCGCAACACTTTGACGTCAATGTCGTTACTTCTGTCAGTGATACCATTATTGATCTACGTCAATACTTCGGAAAACCTGTGTTTTAGAATATTAGGCAAAATCTGCTAGCTTGTTGTGTGTAATGGTCAACAAATATTTGTGCTGTCCAACGACTTCAGTTCCTGCAGAAAGAGTTTTCTCCAAGGCAGGAGAAATAATGAATGAAAAACGCAAGAGATTAAAGAAGCATTTAAATTCCCTACTTTTTATTAAAAATTATGCATCTTTTAATGTTTTCAACTAGAGACTACAGGACAAGAATTTAAATACCATACTTTTCTAAGACACTTTTCTCTTATATTGTGCAGTAGTCTAAAGAATAAAATATTCTTAGTGTTATTTTTCATTTAAAATATCACCCCAAGACAACCGATAGTTAATCGATGAATCGATAGTTTTTAAAAATATCATCGATGAATATAGCACCTGTCAATAATCGACGTTTAAGCAACACAAGCCAGTTGTTTCGCAGTCCCTCCGACCGCAAAACATACGTTTATGACTTTTTGAACCTTGGAATAGTGTCGAATAGTCCTTTGATCATCCCCTCATGCACTTTGTTCACAACTGTTGCAGCCATGTCTCTAGATCCCAAAGGTTGCTACTGGGATGGAAGTCCCTTCCAGTATCTGCCATATGTGCTCAATGATGGAAAGGTCCAGGGATCTTACTAGCAACATACGGACCGCCACATGCTGTGTGTCGATGGGTATTATCACAGACAAATATATACAGACGGGAAACCTCCGTAAGGGCCCGGTCCTACGCTCCGGGGTGCGGGGAGGGAGGGTTTCCAGCAGTTCCGTAAGATGTCCCATGATGACGCTGCGATCAGTAGCAGCTCTTTAAACTAGCCAGAGCAGGCGGCAGGTAGCGGCTGTCCCCACAACCACCTCCCCTCAAACGCCGTACACAGCCTTGGCCTCATGGCAGGCGGCACGTGCTCTCTGCTCACCCTCCGCTCCACGCTACCCTCTGACTTGCGAGAGGCACCCTAAGCCAGCGAACCGCCTGACACCTGCTAGCATCTTACGGAACTACGAGGGGAGCGTAGGACAATGGTTTAGGGTGGGTTGCTTCTCTGTATATGTTACTTTGTGGTATTATCTTGCCAGAATACCGCCCTGAGGTACCCCCCAGGCCCACCCTCCCAGCTCTTTTGTGGGTGTGTGTGGCGCGCACAGGGCCCCGAGCTGAAGCAGTCTTCCTTCCTGCCCCAAGCTGTTTCAGCCCCCTCCCCCCCCCCCCCCCCCCCGATTTGTGCTTTTACCCAGAGATGGGTGTCCCAGTGTCCCATATGAGTTTGAAGTGATCTCTTGTAACAGCGTTTTTCTTTTCTAGGTTTCTCTTCTCCTAAACTTTGCTTCTGCCTTCCCTCCTTACGGTATTCTTCTAGCCTTCCTCTCATCCTCTAGTCTCTGCTTTAGCGTTTAAGACTCAACCTTTCCCACTTCCTTTGTCTTTCCTGTTTCCTTTCTTCCTCCCTGTGCATTCCTGAAGGCCGCCCATGCAATCTTTTCATAACAGGTGACTGGGTAATGAGTAAGTCCCAGCCCCGTGTCGGCATGTAGGGCCCGCACGTACCCCCTGGTAAAGGCCAGGCCCAGGGAGGGGTGATTACCCGAGCTGTAACCTTCTGACCGTGCCGATTGGTCCCTCTGTCCGTTTCTCGGGAGGTGTGACCTGAGGTGTGGACTATCACCTAAGGCGGGTGAGCCCTCAGTGAGGGTTCCCTATTAGGCAGGAGCGCGTCATCGCAGACGCCGGTAATCATGGGGGACAACTTCGCAATGACTTCTTCAACTTTGGCATTTACCCAGGAAAGGACACACGATGAATCCAAATCAAAGAAAAAATTGCCTAACTTGCCAAAGCTCCTAGTCGTTTCACGCAATGATGGCCAAGATTTTACGTCAGTAAATCCCTTGGTCCTACAACGAGGTTTGACGCTGTTGAGGTCCTGTTAAAACTTGTACCCACCAAAGAAATGGGACACTGTTGCTGGAAACGGAAGGTGCCTTTAAAGTCCAAAAGCTGCTTTGCACCAGACTGTTACACATCTTTCCTGTTAAGGTCGAACCTCATCGTACCCTAAACTTGTCACGGGGGGTTGTGTTATCACGTTCCCTTGATGGCCTGTCCGATGAGGATCTACAGGAGTACCTCTCTGACCAGGGTGTAACAACTGTACATAGTGATGAAGCGAGTTAACAACTAATTAACACCGAACCCAAACAGTTTTCTTGATCTTTGACAAAGTCGACCTTCCTTCAAAGATAAAAGCAGGCTATGAAATAATCTCTGTTCGGCCATATTTCTCTAATCCCACCAGATGGTTTCAGTGTCACCGGTTCAGTCATACACGTCAGTCGTGCCCCAATGCAGCGAAATGCGTTACCTGTGGTTGGGACGCCCATGAGGGTGACTTCCCGTCTCTGTCCTCTCGCTGCATCAATGGGTGACCATGCCGCTAATTCCCTGTGAATGTCCTATATATAAAGATGAATGAGCCATCCAGGAAATCAGAGTCAAGGAAAAGGTTTCCACATCTGGTGCCCAGAAATTGACAAGTAGAAAGTCTGCTGTGCTCCCAGCGGTTACCTACAGCAATGTCCTTTCCTTTCCTCTTCTCGACCAACAAAGGAGATGGGTACGCAGACGTGTGACTCTACCTTCAGCAAGCTCAAAGTTTGCCCGCTCTACATCTCCATTCACTTCTGCTCAATCAAATTCCCAGTCCACTTCAGTCTCACAGAAACCACGGGCCACTAAGTTGGAAGCTCAGATTTCGAGAAAAGATCCTGTTCGTGGAGATTTTCTAAAAGCTTCATCTTCTCAACCGTCAGCCGCTCATTCTTCAAACAGAATTGCCTCCAAAAAGGCACACAAAAAGGGAATTTCCTCCGAAAGGAAGGAAGCAGAACAGATGTCTGGACTCATGGAACGCAATTGTCCCTCTTTCGATGGCAGTAGCATTGCCACCTCACAGCCAGGCCCTCAGACCGTTGAGGTGATCCCCTCTTACCTTCTCCCCTTTTTCTTCCCATGCTTTCTTTATGGCACTCCTTCAGTGGAACATTAGAGGCATATGTTCCAACCACGATGAATTAAGACTACTCCTTAGATTGCACTGCCCGCTTATACTCGCTCTTCAAGAAACGAAGCTCCGTCCAACCGATCGTATCGGTACTGCAGTGCCTTTTGATTTACCTCCAGTCAAGGATATTCCTGCCAATGGAGGTGCTATGCTGCTCATTCGGGAAGACGTCTATTATCATCCCATCCCCGTACAAACTTCTTTACAGGCGTTTGCCGTCCGTTTCACCATCCCCGCATTCACCTTATCTATTAGTTACGTCTACACCCCGCCCTCGTCTGTCGTTCTTAGGGCAGACATACTGGAGCTTGCTGCTCAGCTTCCTACACCATTTTTGTTGGTCGGCGAATTCAATGCCCTCCACCCTCTATGGGGCTCTCCAGCTCCTTGCCAGAGAGGCTCTCTTTTGGCGGACATCTTCAACCATCTGAACCTTGTCTGCCTAAACACCGGCGAACCGACTTTCCTATCCGACACGACGCATACCTATTCGCATCTGGAGCTCGCAATTTGCACTACTCCACTTGAACAACGTTTCGAATGCTATGTTCTGTCTGATAGGTACTAGAGTGACCATTTGCCCTGCATGATGTCTTTACTACATCATACTACTTCTCCATGTTCCACCAGCTGGAACATCTCCAAAGCCGACTGGGGGCTTTATTCTTCCATGACGGTTTTCCATGATCAGAACTTCCCCAGGTGTGACAGGTCAACTATCTCACGGACGTCATCCTCACCGCTGCTGAACATCCCATACCCCAAACTTCAACATCTTCACGTAAGGTCCCAGTTCCCTGGTGGAATGCAGCATGTAGTGACGCTATTAGAGCCCGGCGACGAGCTCCTCAAATCTTTCAACGCTGGCCTACTTTGAAAAATTGTATTAATTACAAAAAGGCTATGAACGAAATGCTGTCGTGTCATTAAAGAAAGCAAAAAAGCTTGCTGGGTTTCTTTCACAAGTTGTTACAAAAGTTCTTTCAACAGATCTACTCCTTCGTCGGTCGTCTGGGGTAACCTACGCCGGTTATCTGGCTCTAAGGTCCATTCCCCCAATCCTCGGCATGAACATAGCAAACCAAGTTCTTGTGGAACCTGTTGATATCTGCAATGCTTTTGGGCCACTCTTTCGCTGAGGTGTCAACCTCAGCTATTTATGATTCCAAAATCAGGTCAAGGAGGCATAAACGCCTTCTTTCACATTTCACAATCGTGAAAAATTACAATGCCACCTTCACCATGCAGGAGCTGGAACGTGCCCGTGCCGTCTCCTGATCCTCTGCTCCGGGGCCCGATGCCATTCATATTCAGATGCTGACGAACCTTTCCCCTGCAGGTAAATGCTTTCTCCTTCACATTTATAATCGCCTTTGGACTGAAGGTGAAGTTCCTACTCGTTGGCGTGAAGCAATTGTTGTCCCCATATCCAAACTAGGGAAGGACAGACATCTTCCTTCCAGTTATCGCCCACCATTTAGTTGACCAGCTGTGTCTGTAAGGTAATGGAGCACTTGGTCAATGCTCGGCTGGTTTGGATACACGCATCTCGACATCTCCTCACTAATGTCCAATGCGGATTTAGAAGGCATTGCTCTTCTATCGATCACCTCGTTACCTTGTCGATCTACGTTATGGATAACTTTTTTGCGGAAGCGTCAGACGGTGGCCCTTTTTCTTCGATTTGGAGAAGGCTTACGACACTGGTTGGTGGGCGGGCGGGCATTCTCCGCACCATGCATAAATGGGGTTTTCGTGGCCGTCTCCCCCTCTTTATCCGTGCTTTTTGAAAGATCACATGTTGAGGGTACGAGTGGGCTCTGTTTTGTCGGACACCTTTCGCCAGGAGAATGGGGTGCCACAGAGCTCTGTATTCAAAGTGGCACTTTTCGCTATCACGATCAACCCAATTAAGGATTGCCTCCCAGTTGATGTTTCAGGCTCCCTGTTTGTGGATGACTTGACGATCTACTGCAGCGCTCGGGGAACGTGTCTCCTGGAGCGACGTCTTCAGCATTGCCTTGACAGTCTCTATTCCTGGAGTATCGCAATCGGCTTCAGTTTCTCCCATGAGAAAACGGTCTGCATCCTCTTCTGGAGGTACAGAGTTTCTTCCACCATCTCACCATCTCTCCAGCTCGCCCCCCCCCCCCCTCCCCGTTGCTCTCACCTTTGTGGAGACGACGACATTTTTAGGGCTAACGTTGGATAGGAAACTCAGCTGGTCTCCTCGTGTGTGTTCCTCGTGTGTGTGTGTGTGTGTGTGTGTGTGTGTGTGTGTGTGTGTGTGTGTGTGTGTGTGTGTGTGTGTGTGTGTGTGTCCCCTCGTGTGTGTCTCCTGGCTGCCCGCTGCACTTATTCCCTCAACGTTCTCTGTGCTCTTAGTCGTACATCATGGGGAGCGTATCGTACCGTCCTGCTTCACCTCTTATCGGTCTGTCACATCCAAGCTTGATTACGGGAGTTTCGTGTACTCTTCTGCACGGCCGTCCATTTCACGCCGCCTAAACTCGATTCACCATCGGGGGTTATGGCTGGCGATAGGCAGGTTAAGAGACTGCTGAAATGTAGCTAAAAGTGGACAGTCCAGCAAGATGTGGATTACAGTCAACAGAGCGCCACAATGGCATTTTGGTGGTTCCTCTCGACGTATGAGGTGGCTGTACGTTAGTCACATATGGCCTATATGCAGGCGACAGAGGACGACTGAGTCCCTTCGAGAAGGACTTAGGGAAGTCTCCCAAGCTGCTGTCGAAGGTTTAATTGCACGGAGCTTATTCGGTGTACTCATTGTTGTCCATTCCGAATTTCAGGTCTCAAAGATCTTACGGTGTAGGCAGATATTCCCTTCTGGGGTATCGATATCCAGACGCTGGCAGGCGATGGCCTGCTTGGCCAGCTGATCAACACGTTCATTCCCTGGAATGCCAATGTAGCCTGGGTCCAGATGAAAGCCACAGAACGGCCTGACTTGCCAAGACTAAGATAACGGGATGGATCGCACCAAATGGTGTTTGGGGAAACACTGGTCGAGAGCTTGTAAGGCACTCGGAGTTACTGTAGATAAGATATTACATTCTGGGGCATGCTCTGAGATGGTGGAGAGCACGGGTTATTGAGATCAGCTCCCCTGTAAAGACAGTACAGCCAGGGGGCAGGGAGCGCTGTTCAGTGTGGTCGCCATGAATATAGACGTAACCCACTGTGTCGTCTACGTGGGAGCCATCAGTGTATATGCCGCCTGCATCAGAAACTGGTGTCTAAGTAATTGTGGTGAAATCGACGCCTTTGGATCGCAGGCCAGTTGCAGGTGGAGGTGGAGACGAGGGATGGTCCAAGGAGAATGCAGGACGGAGAGGAAAGGACTCTAGTGAAGAAAGAAGAGAACGTACCTGGACCGCGACCGGAAGACCCGATCTGGGTCGGTATTTGGAAACAATAACCTGTGATGTGGATGGTGAGGCGTAGTGTGGACATGGGCAAGGTAGGTAGCCAACAACTGTTGCCGACAGTACCTCAAGGGAGGGAGCTAGCTTCAACAAGGAGGCTAGGCACAGGGCTGGTGCTAAACGGACACCACCATGAAGAATGGGATCCAAGATCCGCAGTGCTGAAGGTGTTGCAGAGTCATACACCTGGTTCCTATAATCCAGGCATGACTGGATGAGCGCCTTAAAGAGATGCATGAGGGTTTGGCAGTCAGCTCCCCAGGCAGTGTGGCTGAGACATCGCAATATATTTAGGTGCCGCCAGCACTTCTGCTTCACTTGACGGAGTTGTGGCCCCCAAGTCAGTCGGTTGTCAAACAGCACGCTGAGAAACCAATGTGCTTCTGCGACATGAAGCTGGTCAGCAGCTAGGTAGAGATCTGGGTCAGGGTGAACGGCCCGACAACGACAAAAGTACATCACCTGGGTTTTAGAAGCTGAGAACATAAAGCCATGTGCTGTGGACCATGACTGTGCCCTTCGGATGGCTCCCTGAAGACGCCTTTCAGTTACACTAATGCTAGGAGAGCTGTAGTGTAAGCAAAAGTCATCGGAAAATAAAGAACTGCCACAGCAAGACCGTTGATTGCAATTGAAAAGAGTGGTACACTAAGAATGGAGCCCTGTGGGACGCAGTTCTCCCGCACTCGGTGTGAGCTGAGGGAGGTACCAACTCTAATCCTAAAAGTGCGTAGCGAGAGGAAATTCTTGATAAAAATTGGGAGTGGACCCTGTAAGCACCAGTCATACAGTGTAGCAAGAATATGGTGGCTCCATGTCGTGTCATACGCCATCTGGAGGTCAAAGACCGCAACTAAGTGATCACGCCTAGAGAAGGCTGTACGAATAGCCGACTAAATTGTCGATAGTGGAGCAACCCTGACGGAAACCTCCTGTTGTGGCGCAGCAGACTCTGATCTTCAAGGATCTTCTTAGTACCTACAATCGCATATGGACTGAAGGTCATGTTCCCACGAGTTGGCGTGAAGCCATTGTTGTTCCCATCCCCAAACCAGGGAAGGACAAACACCTTCCTTCCAGTTATCGCCCCCATTTCTCTGACGAGCTGCGTCTGTAAGGTGATGGAACGCATGGTTAACGCTCGGTTGGTCTGGCTCCTCGAATCTCGCCGCCTCCTGACTAATACCCAATGCGGTTTTCGTCGACACCGCTCTACTGCTGATCACCTCGTTACGTTGTCAACCTTCATTATGAATAACTTTCTAAAGAAGCGTCACACATTAGCAGTGTTCTTGGACTTGGAGAAGGCATACGATACCTGTTGGAGAGCGGGCATTCTCCGCACATTGCACACATGGGGCCCTCGAGGCCGCCTTCCTCTTTTCATTCAGGCGTTTTTGGCGGATCGCAAGTTCCGGGTATGGGTGGGCTCTGTTTCGTCAAATACCTTTTGCCAGGAGAATGGGGTACCACGGGGCTCCGTTTGAGTTTGTCGCTCTTTGCCATTGCAATAAATCCGATCGTAGATTGCCTTTCAGCCGACGTCTCCGGATATCTTTTTGTTGACGATTTCGCAAGTTATTGCAGCGCCCAGCGGACGTGTCTCTTGGAGCGTTCGCTTCAACGCTGTCTTGACCGTCTATATTCCTGAAGCATCGCAAACGGCTTCCGATTCTCCACTGAGAAAACTGTGTGTGTAAACTTCTGGAGATACAAGGAATTTCTTCCACCTGCTCTACATCTCGGCCCTGTTGCTCTCCCATTCGTGGAGACAACGAAATTCTTGGAACTCATGTTGGATCGTAAACTTTGCTGGTCCACACACGTGTCCTATCTGGCTACCCGTTGTGCCCGATCCCTTGTTCTTCGTGTTCTCAGTGGCACGTCATGGGGAGCGGATCATACCGTCCTGCATCACCTTTACCAGGCCATTGTCCAGTCGAAGCTCGACTACGGAAGCCTTGTATACTCTCCTGCACGGCCGTCGATTCTCCGCCGTCTCAACTCTATCCACCATCGGGGATTACGTCTGGCGGCCAGTGCATTTTATACCAGCCCTGTTGAAAGTCTGTATGCTGAGGCTGCTGTATTACCCTTGACCACTCGACGTGACATACTCTTGTGTCGGTACGCATGCCGCCTGCGGTCGATGCCCAACCATCCATCTTACCGATTATTTTTTGACGACTCACTCGATCGCCAATATCAGTTGTCTGCCATTGCCTTGCTTCCACCTGGAGTTCGGTTTCGCCGCCTGCTACAGCAGTTCGATTTTACCCTTCCTTCCACCCTTCGGTTGAGTGAAAGCCCATTGTCACTGTGGCATCAGGCCCAGGTTCACACTCACCTTGAACTTAGTTCGCTGCTCAAGGAGAGCACTCCGGATTTGGTATACCGCTCGAGGCTTGTCGAACTCCGTTCGCGGTTCGATAATGCCATATTTATTTACACTGATGGTTCAAAGAGCACTGCCGGTGTCGGATCTGCCTTCGTTGTCGGGGACAACCGTTTCCAATACAAGCTCCCTGACCGGTGCTCGAACTTCACGGCTGAGCTTTTTGCCCTCCACCAGGCCGTCTTGTATACCTGCCGCCACCGCGAACCTTTCTATGCCATATGTTCGGACTCCCTTAGTGCCCTGCAGAGTCTTAAGGACACTTTCTCGAACCATCCTCTCGTGTATCGGATCCAACGCTCCCTCCAGTTGCTAGCAGATGACAGCTGTCACGTTTCTTTCCTGTGGGTCCCTGGCCACGTGGGTGTGCCCGGGAATGAGACCGCCGACATAGCGGCCAAGGCCGCAGCTCTTTTACCTCGCGTGGCTACATTTTGCGTCCCATCTGACGATGTTCAACGGGCTCTCCGCCGGAGTATCGTGTCGCAATGGCACAGTGCGTGGCTTTCACTGTACAACAATAAATTGCGAACTGTAAAACCGATCCCGACCGCTTGGAGGACCTCCTCACGCCCCTCTCGGCGGGAGGAGGTCATCCTGGCCCGGTTGCGGATCGGTCACTGCCGTTTCAGCCACCGTCACTTGCTATCCGCCAACCCTGCACCGCTGTGCTCCTGCAGTGAACTGCTGACCGTGCGACACGTTTTATTGTCTTGCATAATTTTTAATCATCTCCGTATAGCCCTTCCCTTTCCGTCTACACTGGAGGAAATTTTAGCTGATGACACACGAGCAGCTGCTAGAGTTTTGCGTTTTATCAAATTGGCCAACTTATCGCAGCTCTTTTACCTCGCGTGGCTACATTTTGCGTCCCATCTGACGATGTTCAACGGGCTCTCCGCCGGAGTATCGTGTCGCAATGGCACAGTGCGTGGCTTTCACTGTACAACAATAAATTGCGAACTGTAAAACCGATCCCGACCGCTTGGAGGACCTCCTCACGCCCCTCTCGGCGGGAGGATATTTAATCCTTTTGTCTTTTATCTTTCGCTTTTAGCCTCTTCTTGATTTTCTGACAGTCACCGAATTTTTTTTTTATTTTTTATTTTTTTTTTTTTTTTTTTTTTTGAGATCTATTGAATCTAAGTTCTTGTCTGCGTGCTAATGACCGTAGAAGTTGTGCGCCCTAAAACCACAAAAAAAACCTGATTACTTTGCCGGATGAGTTTCTGAGCTCGGGCCCTGAACCTTTTAAAGGCTATCAGATTCTCGATTGTGGGGCGGCGCCGGTGGCGTTGCAGTGCTCGCCGATGGTGCCGGATGGTCTCGGCAATCTCGGGCATCTACCAGGGCACGACCTTGCGCCGATTTCAGCCAGTGGTAATCGGAACGGTCTCCTCTGCAGCTGAGACTAAAGCAGCATAACCTGTTGGACTGCCGTATAGATATCAGGTGGTAGTGGAACAGAAACCACAGCAGGCGAGGTGTAACGCCGCCAGTCTGCTCGATGCAGACACCATCTGGATGGGTAGCCTGCAGGTTTGCTGGAGTGACAGAATAACGGGGAAATGGTCACTCCCGCAAAGGTCGTCATAGACCCTCCAACTTAAATTTGGGAGCAGGCTTAGGCTACATACAGATAAGTCAATAGCAGAATACATGCCATGCACTATACTGAAATGTGTGGGTGCACCGGTGTTTAGGAGGCATACGTCCTGCTGTGTCAGTAACGTTTCGTCTCTACCACGTTCCAAGAGCTGTATACCACCCCACAGAGGACGGTGGGCATTGAAGTCCTACAAAAGGATAAATGGTGGGGGTAGTAGCACGACCAAAGCAGTGAGGTCAGCAACAGACACGACTTCATCTGGTGGGAGGTATGTCCTGCATTGTTCTGATTCTTACAGCCACTGCTTTGGGAGCTGTGTTGAGAGGCACAGCAGCACTAGGAACAGTGGCGAGGACATAAATGCAGACTCCTCCAGATACCCTGTTGTAGTCAGTGCAGTTGTTGTAGTAGCCCCGATAGCTGTGGAGGGCTGGGGTCCGCTGGACAGGAAACTGTTTCATGTAGGACTACACAGAAAGCAGGATAGCGGCACAGTAAATGCTGCAGCTCGGGAAAGTGGCGGAAAAAACCGCCACAGTTCCACTGCAAGATCATGCTACTTCTTGATTTCTGAGGCATGACAGTATCGAGGGTGCTGTTGGTTCCATGGTATCACCTGTCATCGCTAATGGTGGAGGAAGGGCCTCTACATCCATCGCCTCCAAAGTCTTGGTGATAGCCAAGTCCTTTGGTGAGGCGAGGAGTTCCACCATGTCCTTAGACGTTTGTGGTGGTGGTGGTGGTGGTGATATCACGGTTTCCACCATGGAATCCGTTTGCTTAGCAGCCTTAGACTAATTCTTCTCTCGCTCCTTGTTTGGTTTCTCTTGCTGGGAGGGCTTTAGGGCCTCGACCTCAGCCTCAGAGACTGAGGAGGACCTTGAAGCCCTACAACCACAGCGACTCACTGGTACCCACATTATCAGTAGGAGAAACCATAGGAGGAAGGGAGCCTAGGGATCCATTCCTGGCGAGAGACGCCGGAGAAGGCTGCTTCTTCTCCAGCTGGGTGTTGGGGACTGGTGTCCTCAACGGTTGTGGGGCAGTTGCCCCCACATGAGGTAGTGGTTGGGCAACAGGAGGAGGGCCCAAAACTGTCAAGGGGGCAGTTTGACGTTGTTGGCCCGCAGAGCGCATAAGAGATGGCGAGGCATGGGAGACTGACGTCCCCATAGTGGTTGGAGAAGACGCAATTGCAGCAAAGGACGACGACATCTGAACGGGATGAAGACGCTCATACTTTCGTCTGGCCTCTGAGTACGTTAATCTGTCCAGGGTTTTGAATTCCAACCTCTCAATTATGGAGCACACTACAGGTCAGCGAGCAAGGTGGATGTTGCAGCCCACAATTCGCACACACAGGAGGTAGTGTACACGGAGCGTCCGGGTGTGATGGACACCCACAGTTTCTGCATGTGGGGATGGAAGTGCATCGGGAGGACATATTCTCAAACTTCCAGCACCGAAAGCATCGCATAGAGGAAGGAATGTACGGTTTTACATCACACCGGTATCTCATTATCTTCACCTTCTCAGGCAGTACATCGCCTTCGAAGGCCAAGATAAATGCACCAGTGGCAACCCTGCGATCTTTCGGTCCCCTGTAGATGCGCCGGACGAAGTCAACTCGCTGCTCTAAGTCGTCGTGCAATTCGTCGTCAGTCTGTGACAGGAGATCACGGTGGAATATTAAACCCTGGATCATGTTGAGCGTCTTATGCGGCGTGAATTTTACGGCGACGTCACCCAGCTTGTCACAGGCGAGTAAAGCCTTTGACTGTGCAGGGGCTGCCGCTTGTATTAGAATGGACCCGCTTCTCGTTTTAGAAAATGATGCCACTTCGCCAAATCTATTTTCAATTGTTTCACCAAAAATTGCGGCTTAGTGTTAGTAAGAGATTCCCCATCAGCTCTAGTACAGACTAAGTACTGGGGCGAGTAAGGCTCAGATCGGTTAAAGGCCCGACGTTCTTCCTCTTTTAGAGACGGCGTTTTTGCGACCGCCCATGCTATTTATGGCTCGTTTCATTTCTGTTCCACAAGCAGCTAGGGAAATAAGGTCCACCCAGGCAGAGTCCCACTTGCCTGGGTAAGCCTTATACAACTGAGGTGCGGCAGGTTCCTCAGAGGTTGCTCGCTAGCGACTGTTCAACCACAACAGCCATGCATCTCCTCGGACGTAGCACACCGTAAGATTGAGTTTTTTTATAGAGGTTTATACTGCCCTCGCGACCCAGGAGACTAAGCAAAGATCCCTGGACCCTAAAACGTACAATGTTCCACCGTCGCGCTGAACGATGGTCGTTGAAGCACGTACAGAGCTTACGGTTTAGCGGACTGTTGGCGCGACACAGCCCACGGCTCTGGACCCCGGGTTCACCAAGCCCGCACTCAGCACATTGCACATTAATGCTGAGCCCTTCAGGGGTCCGAGAGAGGACCGTCGTTACGTGCCTCAAGCAATGCGGGATACCATAACCTCGATTTTAGCCGACGACGCCTCTATGGTTGACTGTGTTTTAGGTTTTATTCGCGTAGCTGGTTTCTGCCACAAGGTTTAATGGTGGGTTCATATGCCTGATCTTCCAGGCATCCACCACTTATAGTTTTAATCTGTTGTCACTTTTGTCTTGTCAGTCCTACTTCCGACTGGCAGTTTTAGCACGTGCAGAATGGCTGGCCCATCCATTTTTATCCTAGTGATCAGCCAGCCAACAACATCTGTTGTGATTTTACGCATGGTTGATTATTGGTTCCACCTCTATTGTGGTTTCCTATTTCTTTTTATGTTGTAATTTTAGCCCACGCTGTACATCTTGTGTACTGGTTGTGAGGTGCCTTTTTTTTTAACCATAAATTAAATACTGTGATCTCTTAGCTGGGAACAGGGGACTGATAACCCAGTAGTCTAGTCCCCTTTAAACACCCAACACCAACCAACCAATCCTCTCTCGGATGGCGTTTCTTGGGCGATCCGAACCTCCACATCTTGAGTGGGTGCCCTCATGTACCTATTGTTTCGAACATCGAGCCACTGTGACAACTTCAGGGCTCACTTGCCTCACTGTAGGACCACAGTACGACCACAATACGATCACCCTATTTAAGCAGTGCAGCGATTTAGCCTCTGTCAAATGCATTCAGTTGGCCGCGGTGGAGTGGCCGCGTATTCCAAAGCGCCTAGCTGCGGAGGGTGGCTGCTGGCCGTCGGAGGCTAGTCCTCCCTCGGGCATGGGTGTAATTTTTGTAGTTAGCATAAATTAGTATAAGTCTTTTGTAAGGCTAGGGACTGTTGAAGAGCGTAGTTAAGTCCTGTAGATTTACAAACAACATTCATTTGGTGGATAGACTGTGTGGCTGGTCTGGGAGGCATCGCGGAAGCTTTGTACTGTACGTAAGCCCTTTGCTTCTCTGTGACTCGAAGCACATGACTGGTGCAAACTTAACAGGGCATGAAGCCGTGACAATATTATCATTCACTGACACATCAACGCTATGCAAGTAGACTAATGTACGATAATACTGAACCACAACTTATGGGGCACCACTCTTTGTCATGCAGTGTACTTTCAGAATGCTCATTTGTTAATTTTGTCTGTCTGTATTTTATACGGCGATCAAGCAAAAATGGCTGCAGGAAATTTGATGCGGTTTTCACATTTTTACTGTTGGAGGGCTAACTTCAAATCTGGAGAATGTTTCATCTTGATATGTTACCATACTCTGGGTTCTTTATAAGCTATATAAAGAGTTTTTAACTGGCTCAGTACGGAAAAACCAGAAACCATAGTAGATACAAGTAAATAGCTTACACAGATAATAGCGAAAACCCTGTGCCATTTACAGGGAGCACCGCTAGCAGTGCCATCTGTTGGTTCGAGTTGTATACTATATTTGCCTTTATGTCTGTTTCTGTATTTTATTTCGTTGCGTACCAAAATTTCTTTGAAAGGTGTACATTTGTTATGTCATAAGATGTCGCTTGTCTTCTGTCAACACGTGTAGTGCAGAGGTTAGCATCGCAGATCGCTGTGCTTGCGGTCCCCAATGCAAATCCCGCTATGGACAGAAGATAATTTATTTAAATGTATTTAATATTTTTAGAATGTTTAACATGTTTTTATGTGTAAATGGTGGAGCACGCCAAGGAGTCAGACTATACTGAGTGTTAGCAATAAACGTGTTCTAAGTGTAAAGTGTTGTACTTTATTATCGACCAGACTTCGAATTCCGAACCACCTGCAGTTTTCAACGTGACAATATTACGTTAGATGATAATATATGTAAAGTTCTGGTTTGAAAAATGTACAGCATTCCTCTCTGCCATGGTCGGTGCAGCACGCCAGCTCTTCTTGATGTGAAAAGAAAATCCAAGAAAAAAATTCCTTAAGAGGTTAAGAAACATTAATTACACAGAACTTATGAGAAAATATTTTAGACCTATGAAAACAAATCAACGCATCACAGACCACTGAAAAGGCTTGATATTCAATAAAACAGAATGTCCCTGGAGAAAAATTATCCTTGTGTATTGTGGGGTGGTGGATCAAATGACCCTCATACGCGCGCGGCCTCGCCCATGTGTGGGCTATTTTCTCCTCCACCTGGAAATACCACTCAAAACTATCATTGTGGGATCATCCTGGAGCCTTGCTGGCATAGGAACAGTTCGTTGTGGTGTGAATTTTGTGATCAGTGACATGATTTACCATAAAACTCGCTCACGTGATCAATCACTTATCACTTAAAAGCATAACGATTCGGAGTCATACAAGGACAAATATTCAAATGTTTGTACAGGTTATGGGACTTGACTACGGGTTCATCAGTCCCTAAACTTACAAACTACCTACAACTAAGGACGGCACAAGTATCCATTCCCGAGGGGGGATTCGAACCCCCGACCGTAGTGGCCGTGCAGACCGTGACTGAAGCGCCTCAGTCCCCTCGGCCACCGCGGCCGGCATACTAGGACATGTTCCATAGTTTGTGATGTGAATTTTTTCGCTCAGTAGCTTCAGTTACCCTAAAACCGAGATAGAGGTCGATCTCTACATACACGAAGATGCTAAGCTAGTACTTTTTGCTGATGATACAAGTACAGCTATCACACCTGACAAACAGGAATTAACTGATGAAATTGTAAATCATATCTTCCAGAAAGTCATTAAGTGGTTCTCTACAAATGGACTCTGATTAAACTTTGATAAAACCCAGTATATACAGTTTCATACAGTAAATGGTATGACACCATTAATAAATTTAGACTTTGAATATAAATATGTAGCTAAGGTACAATATTCAAAATTTTTAGGTATTTGCATTGACGAGGGACTGAATAGGAAGAAACATATTGAAGATCTCATGAAACGTCTTAGTTCAGCTACTTATGCTATCAGAGTTATTGAAAAATTGGGTGATATAAATCTCAGTAAATTAGCTTACTACGCCTATTTTCATTCACTGATTTCATATGGGATCATATTCTGGGGCAATTCAACATTGAGTAAAAAAGTATTCATTGAACAAAAGCGTGTAATCAGAATAATTGCTGGAGCCCACCCAAGAGCATCCTACAGATATTTATTTAGGTATCTAGGGATACTCACTGTAGCTTCACAATATATATATTCACTCATGAAATTTGTTATTAACAATCCGACTCAATTCAGAAGTAATAGCAGTGTGCATAGCTACAACACTAGGAGAAAGGATGATATTCACTATTCAAGGTTAAATCTAACTTTGGCTCAGAAAGTCTTTGGTCACTTACCAAGTAGCATCAAAAGTCTGACAGATAGCCAACTAGTATTTAAAAAGAAATTAAAGGAATTTCTGAATGGCAACTCCTACAATGTAGATGAATTTTTAGATAAAACTTTAATAATAATAATAATAATAATAATAATAATAATAATAATAATAATAATAATAATAATAATAATAATAATAATAATAATCTGTTGCATTTTAAGTGTGCTGTTTTGTAATCCTATGGTTTTGATGTGAAAATCATCGTTCTTTGAGTCAATTTGCCATAAAAAGGGCTAGATTTGGATCTAATGTGTTGTAAGCTGTTGTAACACAGGGTGGGAATCGAGTTAGACACATTCTAGGTTTCTTCCCTTGGTGGAAAGAGCTTTTTACTCTTCCACGGTGTATATAGGCCAACCTTACGAGGTGCTTGCTGTAGGTTATTAATCTGTAGGGGGATTAAGTGCGCTGAGGATCACTCCAACGTAGATGTGATTACCTAAAATATGTAGTAGTATGCATGTGCAACAGCTTTTTGTTGTTAAGACTTATAGCTTTTCGTGTAGAACGTTTCGATTTTACAGGTCAATGGATCTAGCAGAAATACCTGAAGACAGGTTACGTGTCAGAAGAGCAGTGCTTCAATTGATCGAGTATCTGTTACTTCGTCACTTATTGGAGATCTTCTTCTACATCTACATCCATACTCCACAAGCCACCCGATGGTGTGTGGCGGAGGATATCTACAGTACCGCTATCGGTTCTCCCTCCTATTCAAGTCAGTATTGTTCGCGGAAAGAAAGTTGTCGGTATGCCTCTTTGTGGGCTCTAATCTCTCTGATTTTATCTTCATGATCTCTTCGCGAGATAACGGGTGAGTCACATAACTTTACCACTGGGAATATCTTCGTAAACCGCTACAAATATTTAATAACTAATTCCGCAGATCGAAAGTGATGAGGGGCTGGTGTAACAGAAACATATGCTTTTTTTAAATGGAAACTTACACTACTAGCCAATAAAATTGTTACACGAAGTATTGCAATGATAAACGGGTATTCATTGGACAAATATATTATATTAGAACCGACAAGTAATTATATTTTCACGCAATTTGGGTGCATAGATCCTTAGAAATCAGTACCCATAACAAATACCTCTAGCCGTAATAACGGCCTTGATACGTCTGGGCCTTGATTCAAACAGAGCTTGGATGGCGTATACAGGTACAGATACCCATGCAGCTTCAACACGATAATGCAGTTAATCAAGAGTAGTGACTGGCATATTCTGACGAGGCAGTTGCTCGGCCACCATTGACGAGACGTTTTCAGATGGGGAGATATATGGAGTATGTGCTGGCCAGGACAGCATTCGAACATATTCCGTATTCAAAAAGGCCCGTACAGGACCTACCACATGCGGTCATGAATTATCCTGCTGAAATATAGGGTTTCGCAGGGATCGAGTGAATGGTAGAGCCACGGGTCATAACACATCTCAAATGAAACGGCCTCTGTTCAAAGTGCTGTCGATGCGAACAAGAGGTGACCGAGACGTGTAACCAATGACAGCCCATACCATCAGGGCGGGTGATACGCCAGTATGGCGATGACGAATACACGTTTCCAATGAGAGTTCACCGCGATGACGCCAAACATGGATGCGACCATCATAATGCTGTAAATAGAACCTGGATTCATCCGAAAAAAAAAATGACGTTTTGCCATTCGTGCACCCAGGTTCGTCGTTGCGTACACCATCGCAGGTGCTCCTGTCTGTGATGCAGCGTCAAGGGTAACCGCAGCCATGGTCTCAGAGCTGATAGTCCATGCTGCTGCAAAAGTCGTCGAACTGTTCGAGCAGATGGTTGTCTTGCAAACATCCCCATCTGTTGACCATATTCTACTAACAGTCACTGGATCAAGACCAACGCGAGCAGCAATGTCGCGATACGATAAACCGCAATCGCGATAGGCTACAATCCTACCTTTATTAAAATCGGAAACGTGATGGTACGCATTTCTCCTCCTTACACGAGACATCACAACAACGTTTCACCAGGCAACGTCGGTCAACTGCTGTTTGTGTATGAGAAACCGGGCGGAAACTTTCCTCATGTCAGTACGTTGTAGGTGTTGCCACCGGCGCCAACCTTGTGTGAATGCTCTGAAAAGCTAATCATTTGCATATCTCCCCGTCGGTTAAATTTCGCGTCTGTAGCACGTCATCTTCGTGGTGTAGCAATTTTAATGGCCAGGAGTGTATTATTATTTTAAGCACAACTAAAAACAGGAAAACATAGTTAAGTAATACCGTTTGTTACATTGTAAAATGTTAATTGCATCGAGTTATTGTAACCTAAAGCTGACGCTTGAGTAACTCCTCAGCATTTCAGTCGTGTGTATTGGACAGAACCGAATTAACCCTGCGTTACTAACATCTGGTTTTAACGCTCGCTACTGATACCTGTCTCCCAGAGGGTTTGAACTTTTGTTGGTAACACCCGGCAATTCCGCGAGTTTGGTTCCAAACCTACACTCTACCCGTGTACACCTGTTCGTCAATTGTTCCTCAAAACGTCACAGCTCACTGACAATTTGAACGTAGCCGTAATTTTGACGGATCTTACTAAGCTAGGGTTAATTAGGGATACAAAAAAAATGATGTATGTACAAAAGACACTTGAGCAACACATTACGTCCACATGCTAGAATTTTTATTAGTCTTTTTCTCTGAAGAATACTGTACTGCACTGACTTGTTACAAGAAAATGTACATTCAATATGTTCAAATGTTTAAGCTATGGGGCTTAACTGCGGGGTCATCAGTACCTAAACTCACAAATACTAAAGACAACACATACATCCATTTCCGAGGGAGAATTCTAACCTCCGACGCGGGAGGCCGAACGATTCACCACGTGGCGCTCCAGACCGCTCGGCTAGTCCCGCGCAGCAAAATGTACATTGACATAAGAATTTAGTTACATTTATAAATTAGTTTTTTGTTTTCAATTACAGAACGTGGAAGAGCGGGCCCTGGCAGGCCAGTCCAATAAATCTTCAAAGCGATGCCCATCATTTACTGCACGTGTTTGCAATCTACCGCGCAATGCGTGTATGGACGATGCAGTTCATCTGGTGTAATGTTGCCACAGTCTGTCGCAATACGATGTTTCATACCTTCTGGGGTTGCAGACACCTCACTGAACACGTTCTCCTTTAAAGTACCCCACAGAAAGAAGTCTAAAGGTGTAAGATCACGGGAACGGGCTGGCCAATTTATGCGTTCGCCACGTCCTACGAAACGCTCGTCGAACATTGTCAAGGGTCAGCCTAGTGCTCATTGCAGAATGTGCAGGAGCACCATCAGGTTGATACCACACACGCCGCTATTCCAGTGGGACGTTTTCTAGAAAAGTTGGCAGATCATTTTGTAGAAACTCTACATATTTTGTTGCTGTTTGTGTGCCTTCAATGAAATGAGGACCAATGAGGTGGTCGCCAAGTACTCCGCTCCATACATTTATAGTCAACGGTCGCTGTTGCTCTACCGGTCGAAGCCAGCGAGGATTGTTCACGGAAGAGTAATGCATGTTTCATGAATTCAGTGTCCCATGGTTTGTAAAACCTGCATAATCGGTAAACAGGTAGAGCTGCAACGCATTCTCTCTTAATGCCCATTGACAGAAATTCACTTTATTAATAAGTCTTCACCATGTAATGACTGATGCAGCGACACATGATACGGGTGAGATTTGTGACGATGAAGTATGCGTATTACACTACTTTCACTCATTGCACTGCCTCTAGAAATGTCACGTGACTCAGCGGAAGTAGGAAGACCTCCGAAGATCTTCGGCGCAGCTCTGGGCGAAACGTTAGGAAAAATTGAAAAGTTTTACGGACCACGGCCTTATAACCCGGAAATTCTACCAGAAATTATGTTTTCCTATTTTTAGTTGTGCTAAAAATAAAAAGTTTCCATTTAAAGAAACAAATGATTGTGTTAAAACATACTTCCGTGCATTTTAAAGGTTTTTAGTAACCAATTACATCAGCCCCTCTACTCATTGTCGGGCTGCGGAATTAGTTATTAAATATTTGTTGTAGTTTACGAGTTATTCCCAGTGGTAAAGTTAGGTGACTCACCCTGTATACGTAGGAGGGAGCAATATACTGCTTGACTCCTCGGTAAAAGTATGTTCTCGAAACTTCGACAAAAGCGCGTACCAAGCGTCTCTCCTGCAGTCTTCCACTGGAGTAGATTAGATTAATACTTGTTTCATAGATCATGTAGACGACATTTTGTAATGATGTGGGACGTGTCAGTCTAGTAAATGTTGTCTACACTTAACAATATTTTAATGATTTTTTATTACATTTTTGTTTTTATTTTTTATTTTCATTTTTTTATTCTTTTAAGTTTCATCTAAAAATTCATCTACATTGTAGGAGTTGGCATTCAGAAATTCCTTTAATTTCTTTTTAAATACAAGTTGGATATCTGTCAGACTTTTGATGTTACTTGGTGACCAAAGACTTTTGGGGCAGCATAATTCACCCCCTTTGTGAGCCAAAGCTAGATTTAACCTCGAATAGCGAATATCATCCTTTCTCCTAGTGTTGTAGCTTTGCACACTATTACTTTTGAACTGGGTCGGATTATTAATAACAAATTTCATGAGCGAATATATGTATTTGAAGCTACAGTGAAGATCCCTAGATACCTAAATAAATGACTTCATAGTTTCTTCGGGTTTGCTGCCGGATTTTGAAGTCAGACTGACCCAATATTTCGGCGGTACACCTGTCCGCCATCCTCAGGGGAACTGCTGCTGCTGGACTCGCCGACAACTGGTGCCGAGGGCATGGAACGCCGTCCTATATAGGCCTGAGAGTGGTGTAAGGCGCATGCGCGGCCTGCCACAGGTACTGCACACAGACAAATCTTGCGGTGCGCCGGAGGCGGAAAGGCGGTGCTCGCGATATATCGCAGTCATGGTTTGTGTTCCAGCAATCTGATGGGTTGCATAAAAGATCGATGTTTTTTTCATATTTGATAAAACCGGGTTCCACGCCCTGCTAAGCGGAAAACCCTTGTCTATATTAATTAAATTTTCTGACAGCCTGATTTCAATGGCCTGTTTATAAACATTGTCCCAAAAATTGGACGTGCTGGCCACAATACGAGTTTCATCGAACAACATCCTATGTTCCTCGTTTAGACAATGTTCCGCAACTGCTGATTTTTCGGGCTGTAGAAACCTGATGTGACGGCGATGTTCTACACATGTCATGAACTGTGCGGATCGACCTGCCAATGTACGCCTTCCCACACACTCATGGAATCCTGTACGCACCCTCTTGTTTAAGGCCCAAGTCGTCTTTAACGGATCCTAAGTGTCCTGATCTTGGGTGGTGAATGGAACACGCACTGGATGTTAAATTTCCTTAGGATTCTGCTAATTTTATGAGATATGCTCCCTGCATACGGAATAAAAGCAACAGATCTGTCTTCCTCTTCATGTACTTCCCGGGATGGTCCAAACGGCATAGCTCGAAGAATCTGCTTTTCGGAATACCCATTGTCCTTAAACACAGAAGCTAAGTGTGAAAGTTCCTGTGGTAGGCTGTCTGCATCGGAAACTGTATAACCTCTGTGTACCAGAGTCTTAAGGACGCCACTGCGTTGTTGTGGTGTGTGGCAGCTTCTTGCATTGAGGTACAAATATCCATGCCCGAGGGGGGATTCGAACCCCCGACCATAGTGGCCGTGCAGATCGTGACTGAAGCGCCTCAGTCACCGCGGCCGACCCATCATGTTTCTTGTACACCATGACATCCAGGAACGAAAGCTTCCCATCGCTTTCAACCACCACGGTGAATTTGATATTGGGGTGGAGACAGTTGAAGTGGTCAAGAAATCGATTCAGAGAATCCCATCCATGGGGCCACACAAAGAATGTGTCATCAACATATCTCCAGAAACACTTTGGTTGCAAAGACGAAGTCCTCAGTGCCATATCCTCAAAATCCTCCATAAATAAATTGGCAACTACAGGTGATAAAGGACTCCCGACAGCCACTCCGTCAGTCTGTTCAAAAATTTGGTCATTAAATAAAAAAATACGTGGATGTCAGCACATGACGACAAAGCTTGACCAAGTCATCATCCAGTTTTTCGCTAATCAGACACAGGGAATCTTCCAGTGGGACATGAGTCAACAGTGAAACCACAGATATTTTGTTTACTGCTGAATAAATGTCTGCAGCATGTTCTTTGGTGGGCTCCAGCAATTATTCTGATTACACACTTATGTGCAATGAATACTTTTTTACTCGATGTTGACTTGCCCCAGAATATGATCCCATATGAACGCAATTGAGAGGTGGTGAGCCTATTTTTAGAATTATTCGCTCCATTTTTATCTGGATAATATTGTTTGGATTTATTCCGGAATGATAAAGTATTATCTTGTTTATATTCAGTTTCTTTCATTTTTGTCTTGTAATTATGAGAGTATAGGAGTTTGGAAGGTAAATTTCTGTTCTCTCGGAGTATGACTCTGTTTTTGATTATTGTATCGCCGATGGGATAACTGTCTTACGATGCGGAAGGCAATGGCGCCACCCAGAGGCCGGCAGGGCCCGCAAGGGGGGCGGGGCAAGTTGGCGGCACGTTCTCTGATGTTGCTTTCAAGGCATCCTGGCCAGCACCACCCGGAGGGCGACCGCTGGCCGCCACCACCCGTGGTGAAACCACTCCGTCTGCAGACTGACATTTATATTTGCGCTGGGCACGTCTGTGGCTGACCTGAGTCCAGGTAGTTTGTTACTGCCTCTATGCTGCTTAGGTGTAGGGAGGCTCTCCGGTCATGATGCACCAGAGGGGTGCTAATGTACAATGAGCAGAGGCAGTAAAGTTGGCGTCGTTCTGGTCTGCACGTGCACCCGAGCACAGAGTAACATATAAGGAGGAGAAGCCCATCCTAAACCACTGTCCTACGCTCCCCTCGTAGTTCCATAAGATGCCAGCAGGCGTCAGGCGGTTCGCTGGCTTAGGGTACCTCTCGCACGTCACAGGGTAGCATGGAGGGCAGTCTGAGGGGAGAGCTCGTGCCACCTGCCACGAGGCCATGGCTTTGTCCGGCTGGCTGGCGTTTGAGGGGAGGTGGTGGCGGGGACAGCCGCTAGCTGCCGCCTGCTCTGGCCAGTTTAAAGGGCTGCTTCTGACCGCAGCGCCATCATGGGACATCTTACGGAACTGCTGGAAACCCTCCCTCCCCGCACCCCTGAGCGTAGGATCGCGCCCTTACGGAGGTTTCCCGTCTGAATATATATTTGTGTGTGACCCGAGGTTTGGAACGCCAGAGGCGGGCGTCTGCGAATGTTTGTGTAAATGACCAGAGGTAATTTCTGGGGAAGTTAGAGCGGCGCTCTCGCGACGGGACGGCGGCGTCTAGTGGACAGTAAAGTCATTTTAGCGACTGCTGATTCATTCCAATGGTCCGCAAATTCTAAGGATTTCCGAGAAGTGCTGGCTTACGTGCAGAATGCAGCATGTGACAGTTTTGTGGGGAAGGAGACTTGCGTGTTGAACAATAGCTCTCGTATTCCATTGGTTTGACTATTAAGCAAAATTTGTGATTGGCTTGACGTCACCGATGGGAGGGGCTTGAGAGGAACATTTTGGAGTTGTGGAATTTTGCTGGGGAGAGAAGTGACTCTGGTATCGGTGGCGCTGCTGGCCGCATCGTGCTGTTTTTGGGGGCTCTGGTCTGGGCCGCGTTCTTAACTGGATCGCGCTGTTTTGAGTTGTGAAATTTTCGGTGTTAACTTTGAATTATTTCAGTGTGCTTTCTGCACATTCAGGTGTTAGTTCTGCGTGGCTACTATAGAGTAAATTGAAACTTGTAATATTCTGAAGTGCGTGTTTGCTGTCAGCTACACCACTCGTAATCAGAATTTTTAACATTTCTTGAGAGTACAGTTTTATTTTCACTTTAGTATTGTCGTCGGCTTAACCGACAAAACGTGTTCTAATCGTATCAATCCACATTCGCGATCACTGCTGTCAACACTGCACTGCCCTCAGCTCGTCTTCTCCACCTGCAACGCCATTCAACAGAAAGACGGTAAGGTTGCGCCAACACATCTGCTGAGAAATGGGAGTTGAATGGTAGTATTAAGTGGGAGTTTGTGTGCCAGAAGGGACATCCTTATTCTTGTAGATAAAAAATAGACTTCACCAGAGTTGGGGTAAATTTTCATTTTTGTATTTAATTTTATACTTCGTGTGTTTGCCACTTCCCTCCTGTGACATAGCCAGTCAAAACATTTTATTTCGTGTACCAACTTTAGTTAATTTCTAATTTTCATGTAAAGTCACCCATTTAGATATTAAGGGTATTTTATTGTCTTTCAAAACTGATCTATTGGTAAATTTTATATGTGGTATATGGTCTCATGTGTTGTTGTATCAGGTAGGTTGTAAGATAGAATTTGTGAATATAGTTTTTATTTAAATTTGTGCTTACCTCATTTCAACCACCTTTAACCGTAAATATTTTGGAGGGCAAATTCTTCTAAAGATAGGTAGGTCAGGGGGAAATATTGCCATTACACAGTGTGCAATTTAAAAGCCTGCATGTCGCCACTGAATACAGTTAGTAACAGTATACAGTAAATTCACTTTACTGATATATATTTACTTGTTCTAGTTTTTTTGTATTTAATAACTAAAAGCTACTGGCGTCGCTTAAATCAGATTTCCACAGAGGTCGAAGCAAAATGATTGCATCAATCCAATAAGGAAAATAGTTTCACATATAACATTCGTATTTTAAAGACCACGTACTTTCACAATGAATGAAAATAGGCGTAGTAAACTAATTTACTGAGATGTATATCACCAAATTTTGCAATGAATAAGATAGCATAAGTAGCTTAATTCAAACGTTTCAGGAGATCTTCAATGTTTCTTCCAATTCAATCCCTCGTCAATGCAAACACTTAAAAATTTTGAATATTCTACCTTTGCTTCAGATTTATGTCCAAAGTCTAAATTTACTAATAGTGGTATGCCATTTACTGTATGAAACTGTATATACTGGGTTTTATCAAAGTTTAAAGGGAGTCCACTTAATAACTTTCTGAAAGATATCATTTACAATTTCATCAGTTAATTCCTGTTTGTCAGGTGTGAAAACTATACTTGTATCATCAGCAAAAAGTACTAGCTTATCTTCTTCGTGAATGTAGAATGGCAAGTCATTAATATATATATTAAGAACAGCAAGGGACCCAAGACCGAACCTTGTGGGACCCCATTTTTGATAACTCCCCAGTAAATGGATTAATTGTTTCATCTATATCATTTGAACTGATTATTTCAACTTTCTGTACTCTTCCAGTTAAGTGTGATTTAAACCATTTGTGCACTGTCCCACTCATACCACAATCCTTAAGCTTATCTAGAAGAATCACATGATTTACACAATCAAAAGCCTTAGAGATCATAAAGATTCCCAACTGATGATGTCCGGTTATTCAAAGCATTTAATATTTCATCAGTGAAGCTATATATAGCATTTTCAGCTGAAAAGCTTTCTTGAAAATCAAACTGAGATTTTGTTAGATCTTCATTTTTACTAATATGTGAAGCAACTCGAGAATACATACCTTTTTCAAAAAATTGTGATAAGGCTGTCAGAAGTGAGATGGGGTGATAATTGTTAACATCAAGCGTATCCCCTTTTTTATACAAAGGTTTAACGATAGCATATTTCAGTCTATCCGGGGAAAATACCCTGCTTTAAAAAGCTATTACAAATATGACAGAATCCTTATCTCCTGGGAACAAGTTTTCAATACCCTGCTGGAAATGCCATCAATTCCGCATGACCGTTTACTCTTGAGAGATTTATTTTTCCTAATTTCTGAAGGAGAGGTGGGAGCAATTTCGATTGTATCAAATTGTGTGGGTATGGCCTCTTCCATTAATTGCATTGCTCCTTCTAATGACCATTTAGATCCTATTTTCTCTACAACAACTAAAAAATTATCACTGTAATGTTTTCAACTTCTGACTTTATTAACAAAAAGTTTTCATTTGTTTTGATGGTAATACCCTCTTCTTCTGCTCTTGGTTGCCCTGTCTCCCTTTTAATAATATTCCAAATTGTTTTATCATCAGAGAAGCTAATCTCAGACATGATGCACATGCTTCTTGATTTTTTTATTAACTTTTCTTAATGTATTTTATTGTTTCTGGGTTATTACTCTTTCTTGCAGACTGATATAGTTCCCTTTCTCGGTTACAAAATATTTTTATTCCTTTAGTAAGCCATGGTTTTTTGCTTGGTTTCTTACAATTAAATTTTACTAATATCAGTTATCAAATACCCTTACAAATGTATCGTGAAATAAGTTATATTTTAAAATAACATTATGTTCCTTATAAAACTCATCCCGGTCTAACTGCTGTAGACTTTCTTTGAAATTTCTAGTTGTTAAGTCATTAATCCAGCGCACAATTCCGGAGGACTGTTTCGAATTACTGAACAGAGCAATGTCATGTACTGGTACTAGCTGTGCACCATGATCAGAAAAATGTTCAAATGTTTGTAATTCTATCGGACCAAACTGCATGGTCATCAGTCCGTAGCTTACAAACTACTTAAACCTAGGTAAACTAATCTAAGGACACCACACACACAATCACACACACACACACACACACACACACACACACACCAGGGAGGACTCGAACCTCCACGGCGAGCAACCGCGCGCTCCGCAGCGAGACGCTTTAGACCGCTCGGCTACTCCATCGCGGCAGTTTTTTCATCAGTCACTAGACCACATACCTCGTAAGTTTAACAATCGAACAGTCATCATATCCCCCTTCTAATAAATCAATACTACCGAAAAACTTATCACACCCATATCCATCGTAAAAATGACTGACACCTTAGAACAGCTAACAAGGAATTATCCAGATCAATACCAAGATATTTCCTTAGATATATATCTAACTTATACAACACCCGAAAAATTTTATCGAATGCCAAGAGCAATCCTTTAGAGACAAAACAACGAAGGTAACTACCCAGCTTTAAATCACCTAACCGCAGGGTTCACTGAAATCGATGTTTCTCGACCGAAGAACATTAACACCGCAAGCATTTCAGCTACGCCACTGAGAGACGTCCAGTCGTAAAGTAAACACCACTAAAAGACGAGATAAATACACCACAGCCATAATACCTAACCATACTTCAATATGCAGCTCACAAATGTAGAACACCTATGTTGCAACGAACCGTACGACTAAACAGATCGTAATCGGTATTTCGCACAAGACAGGATTCTAGAGGGACTCTACAAAAGAAATGAACTTCCAGACAATATTGTAGGAAGGGAAGAGGATGTAGATGAAGATGAAATAGGAGATACTGTACTGAGAGAAGAATTTGACAGAGCCTTGAAAGACCTAAGTCGAAACAAGGCCCCAGGAGTAGATATTCCCTCAGAGCTACTGAAGTCTCTGGGAGAACCAGCCATGACAAACCTGTTTCATCTGGTGTGTAAGATGTATGAGACAGGTGAAGTACCCTCAGACTTTAAGAAAAATGTTATAATCCCCATCCCTAAGAAAGCAGGTGCAGACAGGTGTGAAAACTACAGAACCATCAGTTTAATAAGTCATGGCTGCAAAACATTAACGCGAATTATATACAGAAGGATGGAAAAGCTGGTAGAAGCCGACCTCGGGGAAGATCAGTTTGGGTTCAGGAGAAAGGTAGGAACACGGGAGGCAATACTCACTTTACGGCTTATCCTAGAAGATAGATTAAGAAAAGGCAAACCTACATTTCTAGCTTTTGTAGATTTGGAGAAGGCTTTTGACAATGTTGATTGGAATAAACTCTTTCAAGTTCTGAAGCAAGCAGGAGAAAAATATAGGGAACGTAAGGTTATTTACAACTTGTACAAAAACCAGACAGTGGTTGTCAGAGTTGAAAGCCATAAATGGGATGCAGTGGTTGGAAAGGTATTAAGACAGGGTTGTAGTCTTTCTCCATTGTTGTTCAATTTGTACATTGAGCAAGCTATAAAGGAAAGCAAGGAGAAATTTGGAGAAAGAATAAAGTTCAGGGTGAAGAATTAAAAACATTGCGTTTTGCCGACGACATAGTAATTCTGTCAGATACAGCAAAGGACCTGGAAGAGCAATTGAACGGAATGGACAGTGTGCTGAAAGGTGCATATAAGATGAACATTAACAAGAGCAAAACTAGGGTAATGGAGTGCAGTGTAACAAAATCAGGTGGTGCTGAAGGAATTAGATTGAGAAACGAAGCAATAAAGGAGGTAGATGAATTTTGTTACTTGGGCAGTAAAATAACAAACGATGGTCGCAGTACAGAGGATATAAAATGCAGAATGGCAATGGGTAGAAAAGCGTTCTTGAAAAAGAGAAATTTGTTAACATCGAATATTGATTTAAACCTAAGGAAGTCCTTTCTGAAGGCATTTGTATGGAGTGTTGCCTTGTATGGGAGTGAGACATGGACGATAAACAGTGCGGACAGGAAGAGGATTGAGGCTTTTGAAATATGGTGCTACAGAAGAATGCTGAAGATTAGGTGGGTGGATCGCGTAACTAACGAGAAGGTACTGAACAGAATTGGGGAGAAAAGGAATTTCTGGCATACCTTGACTAAAAGAAGTGATAGATTGGTAGGACACATTCTTAGACATGAAGGAATTGTGAATTTAGCGTTGGAGGGAAGTGTGTGGGGAAAAAATCGCAGGGGAAGACCAAGAGATGGGTACAGTAAGCAGATTCAGACAGATGTAGGTTGTCGTTATGATGTGGAGATGAAGAGGCTTGCTCAGGATAGGGTATTGTGGAGAGCTGCATCAAACCAGTATCCGGACTGAAGACCACAACAACAACCAGATTACGAATACGCGAGTCCTAATTTTACAAAGATAGAATATTATATGAAAACCATATGAATTAAAAAAAATAAAAAATAAAAACCCGAATGATTTGTCACAGGTATAGCATTGTTCTTAATGCGACATCGACACAATAAAGGCCATCTCTACAAGCCATAAAGAGACATCTACGCACAATCGTACTACCGACATATACTTCATCACTTCTATGGATAATTTCCTTGTAGTTGACACAAACGAGGTATTTACCGTAGGAGTTGACTACAACAACCGTTATAATTTGCATGATAAATAGTTAGTGCTAAACTATTTTGGACACCCACCCACCCACAAAGAAACAGTTGGATGAGCACTAAATTGCGATGTAAAGTGAATCTCAAGTCCATGCACCGACACAATATCGATTTAAACGAACGCATGCTTAGCTGCAGACTAGAACAGCACAGCAGGAAGATTGCACTGTAGTTCCTTTTCTAGATTGCCGCACGGTTTACAAAATGGTAGATATCTAAATAACTGATAGTATTACGTTCGAGCATAATGACATTTCTGGAGACTAGAAATCTGCTCTGTAGGAATCATCATGGGTTTCTAAAAAGGCGATCGTGTGAAACCCAGCTCGCGCTATTCGTCCACGAGACTCAGAGGGCCATAGACACGGGTTCTCAGCTAGATGCTGTGTTTCTTGACTTCCGCAAGGCGTTTGATATAGCCACCCACAGACGTTTAATGAACAAAGTAAGAGCATATGGTCTATCAGACCAATCGTGTGATTTGATTGAGGAGTTCCTAGATAACAGAATGCAGCATGTCATTCTCAATGGAGAGAAGTCTTCCGAAGTAAGAGTGACGTCAGGTGTGCCACAGGGGAGTGTCGTGGGTCAGTTGCTGTTCAATATGACTTTGCGGATAACATCGGAAATTCACTGATGCTTTTTGCGGATGATGATGTAGTATATAGAGAGGTTGTAACAATGGAAAATTTTATTGAACTGCAGGAGGATCTGCATCGAATTGACGCATGGTGCAGGGAATGGCAATTGAATCTCAATGTAGACAAGTGTAATGTGCAGCGAATACAAAGGAAATAGGTTACAGTACACTTGTTCGCCCACAGCTTGACTACTGCTCACCGGTGTGGGATCCGTACCAGGTGGGGTTGATAGAGGAAGTGGTTGACTAGTGCTCACCGGTGTGGGATCCGTACCAGGTGGGGTTGATAGAGGAAGTGGAAAAGATCCAAAGGAGAAAGTGTTATGGAGATGACTGTTGGTAGCCCTGCACAAAGCCAGACGTGCGGTGTCAGTGCGAACGGAAAAGATAAATAATTGAGGTAGAAATAAAACGTAGTTTAACATTAAGTAGCTAAAAACATTTATTAGTGTGCTCTTAAAGCTTACCATTTTAGGTATTTCTTTGATTCACGTATTGATCCAGTAATCACTAAAAGTTCGGTTTGTTTACATACGTCCATGTTATGACTAAATTCCGAGTGTGCATATTTAGCGTTTCTCCGTAATTTGAAGTGCATTTAACACAGTTAACTGATTTAATACGTTTATTAGTGTGCTCTTCAAGCTCACGATTAAAAGGTTTTTCCTTTTTTCTCAATAATCGCGATAAGTTGTTTTGTGTATATTCGTAGGCCAAATTCGCCAGTACGCAGATTTAGCTTTACACGGCAATTTTAAGTATTTACTCACAGCTACACGTATTTTAGTGTCCTAAACAAATCTAGTAATCCTTTGTATCTGTAGTTAATATATACTGTCGATATAAGTAACAATCACGAATGCAGTGTGTTTGAGCTGCAGTAGGTCTGTTCGTTTTGCGTTTCAATGCAGCTGTTGTGACAAGTGGCAAGGGGTTTCATTGTTCATTGGGGGGGGGGGGAGGGATATAGCGGTGTGGGAACGAGGGAAGCCCTTCAGGCTGAACTGGATAGTGCTAGGGAGGAACTTATGAGGTTAAGGGGGGGGGAGGATGAGCAGGGGTGGGAAGTGGTAGCAGGGAACAGGGGGGCCACAGAGAGAGAGTAAAGTTCCCGACAGCTTCACAATTGGCACAACCAACAGATTTGCCTTGCTACCACAAGTGAGGAAAAGGCTCCTTTAGAAGTAGGTGCAGTTAGGAATCAACAGACTTTCACTAGGAAACCAACGGTTTCAAAAAAGTAGATAGGAGGAAAGTTCTGTTACGAAGTAGCCATGGAAGAGGTGTGGGCCAGATTTTGTAGGAAAAAACTAGGTGACAAGTACCAGGTCACGAACTTTTTCAAGCCCAGTACAGGTCTTAGCCAGGTGGTAGAAGATATAGGTTCCTTGTGTAAGGGTTTCACAAAAGATCATGTTGTGATGGTGGGTGGGGTGGGAAACAGCATTGATAGGAAACTTCCTGGCAGATTAAAATTGTGTGCCGCAACCGGGACTCGAACCTGGGACCTTTGCCTTTCGCGGGCAAGCGCACTACCGGCTGTGCTATCCCGACACGACGATGCCGCCTCACAACTTTACTTCCGCCAGTACCTCGCCTCCTACATTCCAAACTTCACAGAAGCTCTCCTGCGAACCATGCAAGACTAGCACTTCTGGAAGAAAGGATATGGTGGAGACATGGCTTAGCACAGTCGGTAGTGCGCTTGCCCGCGAAAGGCAAAGGTCCCAGGTTCAAGTCCCGGTTCCGGCACACAATTTTAATCTGCCAGGAAGTTTCATATCAGCGCACACTCCGCTGCAGAGTGAAAGTTTCATTCTGGAAACATCCCTTAGGCTGTGGCTAAGCCATGTCTCCACCATATCCTTTCTTCCAGGAGTGCTACTCTTGCATGGTTCGCAGGAGAGCTTCTGTGATGTTTGGAAAGTAGGAGGCGAGGTACTGGCAGAAGTAAAGTTGTGAGGCGGCACCGTGAGTGTGACCTGGTTAAAATAGCTTCTGCAATGACCCAGACAAATGTTGAACTATTGCCTGCTTTCATGCGGTATGATCGACCCCAATTGAACCGCTCTGTCAGGAGGGTCAATATGGAGATTGATCAACTGCTTAGGGCAGCTACACTGTCGGACATAGGTTTCCTGTTGATGCTATTGATAAATGGGATTTCACTAGGCATGGCCTGCATCTCAATAAGAAAGAAAAGGGGGGAAACTAGCTGGGTTGATAGCAAAATCCTTAAGGGGGGGGGGGGGGAGCACAGTGCAATTCATGGAAGGACGTTTTTAGGCTAAGATCAGAGTCCAGTGAGAAACTCAGGCTGGCAGGTTCTAAAAATGTTGAAAAATCAAATGTTTCTCAGAAAAGTAAAAATATAATGTTACCATCTTTCACCAGAATATTGGGGGACTAAAGAATAAAATAGATGAGTTTTTGGTTTGTTTAGATGATATAGAAACTGATAATTTAATCGATATACTATGTCTGTCTGAGCATCACATTGTCTCTGGTATGGAAAATGTGAATGTCAGTGGATATAAATTAGCTTCAAATGTAAGTAGAGATAAGAGGAGGAGTTGCCATATATATCAAAAGCTATCACAGAGTCAAAAATTTAGAAACAAAAAAGTTTTGTGTGGAGCAGCATATTGAATCATGTGCCTGCCAGCTAGCTTAAACTCAATGACAATTATCTTATAATTTTAACCAGTATATAGGTCCCCTTCAGGAAACTTTCAGTTATTTCTGGAAAACGTGGATGCCTTGTTGTATTGTCAGATAGGGGGAAGTAAATTATTATTTGTGGTGATTTTAATTTAGATTCACTGAAAGAGTAATAGGAAGAAAGACCTAGAAGTCTTATTTGGCTCATTCAATCTGACATCTGTTGTCGATTTTCCTACTCGGGTATTAAAGGACAGCAGTACATTGATAGATAACTTTTTTATAGACCAAGATAAGTTTCATATTTTTTGAAACATTTTCGTTTCTCTATTTTTGGGTCAACAGCACTCTATTTAAATAATTAATAAAGAACAGTCTAGAATGCACTAATTTATTTCATTCAACTAGTTTGTCTCATTTAGACCATCTTCAGGAATTTTGTCTCCATCGATGTTGTGGAGCTGGCGGGTAGCTGGGAGCCGTCCAGTGACGTCCAGTGACTGTTCTTTATCAAGATAAGTTTAACAACATAAAAGCTTGCCCGTTGAGAATGGTCTTTCTGATCAATGCAAAAAGATGCATGATCAATCGGTAAGATGTTCGAGAGGGAACCATCAACGAGGGAGAGATACCGAATTGTCGCTTGCTAGTTAGTTCAGAACTTTAGTAGAAAAGAACTGTCGTGGCAGAAAAGCCATGCTCACTAAAGCACCCAGTTGCGGTGTGCGCGGCTGTTCGCCGTTCGGAGTTCGAGTCCTCCATAGGGCGTGGGTGTTTGTGTGTTATGCTTAATGTAAGTTAGTGTAAGTAGTTTGCAAGCTTATGGACTAATGACCACCATAGTTAAGTCCCTTAGATTTACAAACATTTGAATATTTAAAAAGAGCTGTGATGGCTAGGTCTGCTTGTTGTAGTTCGATCGTTGGGTTGTTGTTACACAGTGTCGCTGGCTAGTTGGTATAGAATTTAAGTAAAATGTGTTTGTACTATAAAATATGTCTGTTTCCAGTTGTGGATGATGTGTTGCGATAGACATTTAAAGAAGTCTATTAAGGATTATGTTCTTGTGGTTGTAAAAAAAATTTTTGCGCTGTCTACGTTACTTAGTATCACATGTTTGATCATGTGTTAGTGGTGTTTATGACTTATGCCATTCATGTTTCTGATGGTAACTTATTGCTGATCTTTAAACTTATACATGCGTAATAAATTCTTCAAGTTCGTCACTGCAAGCCTTGGAGACAAGACTAAACTAGACTAGATCGGAAACGAGGATAACCAATATTTACAAAGTGCAGCCCTGTAATGTGAATCAATCCGATGTGGCCTCGGCTAACAAATTCCTTAGAGAACAGCTGTTGTGATAATTTTATATATATATATATATATATATATATATATATATTATTTTTATTTTTGCAAATTGTTTGCTGGGTTAATAAGAACACAAAATTTACTGGTGTGTCCATAAATCTAGCAAACTATGAGACGTTTGCGTTTTTAAGTGTGGGTTACTTGATACATTGCGTTTGTACGGTAGTGTGTCAAAATATGATGATCGATGTATGCGGGCGTTGGGATGCGATATAAGTGTTCGCACATATGCAGTTGTACTGTAACCAAAAAGTTTTAGACACACGATGTTCTTTTAACGATCAGTTGTTGCGGTGCGTAGGTTAGCATTCTTGGCATATTTGTTCGTGGTAGCCAGTTACATGTAATTTAAAAATATCCGAGTGTGGTTTAGTGAATTGAAAAAAATCACAGAAAAGAAGCTAGGAGTATGAATTTTTGGCTGTGTTTTGGGTAAGGGGGTGCGTCGATCTTACTCTACTGAACAGAAAATATGTGTTGCATCCGGCAGGTAAACTATTACCTCACTTCCGGGGTTGCTGTATTGGTGAGTAATTTAAAGTATGTTGTCAGGTAAATGCTTTCGATAAAAAAGAGTTTTAGTATAGACGGTCGGAAACTGCTGATCTTAAATTATTTCACGCATTTTTTTAATCGTGTATCTCCGTTGTACAATAGGGTTTACTTTTGTTTAAACGTCTTCTGGGCTACTCGATTATCGGTGTTTGACATCTGTCAGATAAATGTTGTAAAGAATCGTTTGCACTGTAACAGGATATGGCTGTTAGAGCGAGATTCCCTTTTCTATGTTTAGATGGATATACGCAAGAAGATGTGTACTGCATTAGAGGTAAAATTAAGCTACCCGAATTCTCGGATTTGTCGAAAGGCATATAAAACCATTAAAGTGGTGGATTACAGGAAGACATGGAGCTCGAAAACTTACCTGTCGAATTACTGGATGGGAGACAGCGATACATCTATCTAAGGAACAGTTGGTACAATTCGAAGAGTGTTATGTGCATTGTAACAAGGTATGAGAGGGAATAATAAATTTCGGAACTTTCCACTTCTTTCACCTCTGGCAGTAAGGTGCATGTGAAAAATACCGAGTAGCACCATGGTTCGGAACCCACGTTAAACTGTAGGTCCCCCTATAACTGGCTGGGTAAGTCAGTTCGAAGGTCGGAGGAAGACAACGGCATACCACCTCCTAACAGGACCATGCCCAGTAAAGCATTGTGGTGTTCAAACCAATCTTTGGATTGTTGACTGCTTTACCTTTAAATGTTTGTACCTCAACCTGTAGCACTGCACCGAATTTCTTTGTGCAGTGTCTATATTGCGAGTTGTACTTAAGGTTCGATGTATTAAACCGTATGTACCGACATAATGTTATAATTAAAACATAGGATGTCACAATTAATAATTGGGAGCGGTGGTCGCTCTCCTGGTGGCTGGCAGGGTGAATTTGTTTACGAAACTCGTATTATTCCAGGTAATTGTACTGTCAGAAGTGCTGAATAATTGGATCCTTTGTTGGTGTAATACAAGCTGTACATTGGTAAGTAATAACTATTGTACAAATTATTTTCGGGGATGCGGGGGCGGTAACCTTTAGGACTGACTGGGGGAGACAGTGAGGGCGAGGGCAGCAGCGCGGCCGGGCGCTTAAGTGGCTCAAAATTAATTTGAATTGCAACTTTAATAAAATTAATGTAGGGCAGTGGTTTTTTATTGTGGTTTTCGGGCGCACAACTGCTGAGGTCATTAGCGTCCAACACTGCCCATAGTAAAATCGAATCGGGATTAGAACTTTAATGGCTTTCGCCATATTTGCACGATGTATAAACAGTAAAACTGATAGCAGAATGCGGATCATCATCTAAAATATCAAACATTTCAAATGGTAAACATAGATCATGATGGAGACAAAAAACGGACATTGCACACACTAAAAGGTTCCACACAGTAAAAGGTTGCACACAGTGCTCACATAAGGGAGCAGGATCACCACGAAGTAAATACTGGTGGCTATAACGGCAGCTGCAAATACGAAGGACAATCTCTCGACGAGAGGGTCGAGATGACGTTGACCAGAGATCAGGCACAGGTTTAATGGCTCGCAATTTGTTGCCTGACAGGGATGACCAATGTAGATACCAACGGGAGATAATACGCTGGGAGACACCAGCGCGAATGTCATCAGAGCTAGTAGAAAAGGTAGATAGCCGAGGAAGGAGAACTGCCCCCTTGGCATCCGTATCCGCAGTCTCATTCCCCAACACTCCCACGTGGCCAGGGACCCACAAACGTCACAGTAGTTCCGCTCGCTGAAAGATAGGTAAAGATATTGCTGATACTTTGTACCAGGGGATGGACAGGATATAGCGTGCGAAGGCTCAAAAGAGCACTCAGAGTCCGAGCAAATGACAGTCTTATTGAGCGAGTTTCACCGGACGTATTGGGTGGCTTGATATAATGCATACAGCTCAGCTATAAAAATGAACTCCACTCAGGGAAACGATATTTAAACGAGGCGTTGCCAAGTACAAAGGCACACCCAACACCCTGGTCTGTCTTTGAGCCATCAGTGTAAACGAACAAATTGTCATCAAATTTAAACCGGAGTGCGTGAAATTCTCTCTGGTAGACGAAACTAGGTGTGGAGTCCTTTGGAAGAGAATGAAGATCAAAGTTAACACGGACTTCGGGGCTTCGCCACGGTGGAGAGGCGCTCTCTCCAGTCGAGAACATAGCAGGCATTGTAACGCCAAGGTGGCCAAATAACGAACGCAAGCGTACGCCTGGTGGTAGTGGTGGTAGCAGAGCAGACGGGCGCACGGCAAAGAGACCGTCAAGTGAGCCATTAAAGAAAACTGCGTATGTTGGGTGTCTTCGCATGGATGACAAACGGCTAGCGTAATGGCTAAGAAGGAGTTCCCGACGGTAGGAAAGAAGTAGTTCGGCGGCCTCAGCATAGAGGCTGTCAAGGGGGCTAGTGTAAAACGCTCACGTCGCCAGACGGATCCTTTTGTGGTGGATTGTGTTAAGGTGGCGCAATATGGACGGTTAAGCCGACGAATAGACGAAGCTTCCACAGTCCAGTTTGGACCGAACTATGGTGTGAATACAGATGGAGGAGAGTAGACCAATCAGCTCCCCACGAGGTGCTACTTAACACCCGCAGCACATTGAGAGAGCGGGTACAGCGAGCTGCCAAACGAGATATGTGAGGAGACCAACTTAACTTCCTGTCGAAAACAAGTCCCAAGAACGTCGTGGTCTCCACAAATGGAAGTACTTTGGGGCCCAGACGAAGGGACGGGGGAAGGAACTCCTTCTGCCGCCAGAAGTTCATGCAGACTGTCTTGTCAGCTGAGAATCGAAAGCCAGTGTCCATACTCCACGTGTGGAGAGTGTCTAGGCACCGCTGAAGGCGCCGCTCCAGGAGACCCGTTTGCTCAGAGCTGCTGTAGATCATGAAGAGGGATGCCGACACTTCCAGTGGTAGATGATCAGCTATAGAATTGATTGGGGACCCCGTTCTGCTGAATAAAAGTGCCCGATAAAACCGAACCAACACGTACTTTAAACACACGGTCTGTTAATAATTCCCGGATAAAGATTGGCAGACGACCCCGAAACCCCATACATGCAGAGTGCGGAGGATGCCCATCCTCCAGCAGGTGACGTATGCCTTTTTCAGATCAAAGAACACCGCTACTGTCTGGCGCTTCCGTAAAAAGTTATTCATTACTGAAGTAGATAGGGCGACAAGATGATCCACCGCAGAACAGTGCTTGCGAAATCCACATTGGACATTAGAAAGGATATGTCACGTTTCAAGCCACCATACCAGGTGCTCGTGAATCATGCCTTGCACCACCTTGCATACGCTACTGGTGAGGGAAATGGGCGGTAGCTGGAAGGGAGAAATTTGTCCTTCCCAGGCTTTGGTATAGGAATGACTATGGCTTCACGCCAGCGTCGCGGAAAGGTGCCTTCTATCCATATGCGGTTGTAGGTGGCCAGTAGGAAGTGCAAGCCCGTTGGTGAAAGGTGGTGTAGCATTCACGGTTCTGAGACGTAGAGGCAATGGAGTCGCCTCCACCGTCCGTTTCCTAGTGAGGAAAGCGTTAGTGTAGTGTAAAGAGCTAAAGACATCTGCAAAATGTCGACCCAGTGCGTTGGCTATTTATGGAGGGTCGACGATGGTATCAGTTGCAACACAGAGACCGGGAATCGAGGAATGACCCATAGTACCCGAAATTTTTCTGGGGTTACCCCAAATGATGGAGGAAGGGGTAGACCTATTAAAAGAGCTCGTGAATGAACGCCAACTGGCGCGTTTATAGTCGCGAAAGAGGCGGCAACAATAGGCCCGCAGCCGTTTGTATCGGATGCAGTTGTCAAGCGTGGGCCGTTGTTTGAAGTTTCTAAGGGCATGTCGCCATGATCACAGAGCTTCACGGCATTCCACAGGCCACCACGGGACAAGGGGACGACGTGCTTGGGTAATCTTACAGAGGATGGAACATTCCGCGGCTGTGAGAATAATGTGGTAATGTGTTCCACTTGGTCAATATACTAGGATTTTGATGAGTACCAAAGTCCACCAGTGACGAGTAGAGCTCCCAGTCTGCTTTGGTTATCTGCCAGCGGTGTGGATGCTCAAGAATGCCAGGCATCAGTAGGTGAATTACACACAGAAAATGATCGCTCGAATGTGTGTCTAAGAGAACAGATCATTCAAGACGCCATGCCAGCTGAGCAGTGCATATAGATCTATGTGGCTGAAAGTGGTTGTGGAGTCCGAAAGGTAAGTTGGTTCACCAGTGTTAAGGCAGATGAGCTGAAGGTGGTTCAGTATATCTGCCAGAAGGGACCCCCGTGGAAATGGTCCTGGGGCGCCCCAAAGGGGATGGTGGACATTGCAATCGCCTGCCAACAAAAATGGAAGCTGAAGCTGGTCAATAAGATCTAGAAGCTCAGATCTAGTGAAGGGAAAAAGAGGAAGGAGCGTAAATATTTGACAGTGTGAAAATAAATCCAGGAAGGTTTATCTGGACAGCAACAGCTTGTAGTGGAGTACACAAAGGGACCGGTGTACTGTGTACGTCATCCCAAATGAGCAACATTACGCCCCCGTGGGCTGGAATTCCTGCCACTGGAGGAAGGTCAAAGCAAACAGCAGTGTAGCATGGGAAAATAATTGGAGTACTAGGGAGCAATTTTGTCTCTTGTAGAGAGAAGATAATTGGGTGATATGTTCGCGTAAGAAGCTGCAGTTCTGTCGAATTCGACCGGATACCACGAATGTTCCATTGAAGAATATCCATAGTAGGATAAAAAGAGATGGAGGTGGACATCAGCCCGACGAAGGAAGCGGGCCACAATGCGAATGTTCGCAATTGGTGGTGTCTGAGACTGGAGGGTCTTGCTCCATATTCTCAGAGGTGACCACAGCAGCCACGAGAGGGTGGTCGGCAGCCCCATCTTTGGCTGATGCACCTGGAGAGACTATAGGCTTCCAGGGGATGCCATCATCGCATTCTGAGGTAGAAGGGGGGGGAGTTTTCCCCCCTACTTGTCTTCTTGGAGCACTGGTAAAGTTCCTTGGTAGGCTCAGATGTTTTGTAAGGGGTGTGGAGGAAATCCTCGCACGAATGCTCCTTCTTAGACTCACGGGTCTCGATTTGTGGTTTCACAGCTAAAGATGAAGATTTGGAAGAGGTATTTACACTTTTCGTCGAACGTGACGCCGTTGACGATGTAGACTGTTTGACGACTACAGTAGTAAACTGTAGGTCACATGTTTGTGTGGCTATGTCCTGCGTTGGTGGAGGCGCTGCAACTACAGTACTGTAGTTACCATGCGGTGGGGTAGTAGGCTTACGACTGGTGTACATCTTACGTGCAACTTGTATAGAAACCTTTTCTTTGACACCTATTTCCTGTATGGCCCATTCATCGGCAAACACGGGACATTCCCGGGGGGATGCAGCATGATTCCCGTTACATTTGATGCAATGGGGGGACGGTGGTGGACAATTCCCTCATGTGCATCTTTACCACAGGTGACGCATGTTACCGGGTTCTTGCACGACTGACTTGTGTGATTAAAGCGATGGCACGGTAACACCAAGTAGGGTTAAGGACATAAGGTCGGACTGTGAATACCTTATATCCTGCTTTGATCTTCGGCGGCAGAGCCACTCGGTCGAAAGTCAGGAACAGTGTGCGAGTGGGGACTAAAACGTTATTCTTTTTTCATCACTCAGTGTACTGCGATGACGCCTTGCGCTGCCAGATATTCCTTTAATTCACCCTCAGTCAGACCGTCCAAACAGGCTGAGTAGACTACCCCTCTGGAATAATTGAGGGTTGGATGAAGCTTAACACGAACCAGGTAACTATGGCGCAAATTAGCCTTGAGCAGCCGCTGTGCCTGTCAGCCACTTTCTGTTTCCAAAAGTAGTGTTCTGTAGCACACGGTTCATTAAACATTAAATTTAACACTTATTTTTCCACACATTTATTTACTTCTATCTTGCACATTACCCATCATGGAAGCGTAATACAGTGACAAGTGAAGAACAGTTTTTTGTACTCTTTTTTTTGTTTACAATCGAAGATAATAACACAGAATACCAATTAGCTTAATACAGCTCAGAAAATACAAATAGTAATTTGTCGTGTCCCCACATCACCCCCTTCTCAGTCATATAGTCACTTAACACTGCAGTTCTTCAACTAATCTTGCAGGAAATCGAACTTCACGACCAGATCTTGTTCTTCTTGGTTTTCCACTGTCGGTTGTGTCTGGTTGTTTGACCCGGGCTGACCGTTCAGTTGAAGTGTCTTCAGGCTGCTTCTCATTATGATTCATGAGGTACGCAAGTTTCAGTCGATCAATGGAGATATTCTTGACTTGATCTTTTATTTTAACACCAAAAAATTTTGGGGTTCTTTCTATTACTTCGTATGGGCCTTCATATGGAGGTTCTAATGCTTTTTTGACTAGGTCAACTCGCACAAATACATGTATTGACTCATTGAGATCCTTGTGTATGAAAGGTCTTTCGTTTGCTTCGTGGGAGTATTGTACAGGATTCAGACGATTCATGCACTGCTTCAGTTGTGAAACGAATTGAGGTAAGTCTGCATCCAATTTTGTTGCATACTCTTGAAAAAAATCACCTGGTATTCTGATGGGTGAGCCATAAACCATTTCTGCAATTGTAGCATTGCTGTTCTCTCTGATGGAGCATCGCAGGCCAAGGAGGATTACAGGTATTACTTGAGTCCATTTGGCAGTTGCATGGGTACGGATAGCTGCTTTAAGTGTGCGATGAAATCTTTCAATTTTTCCATTTGATTGAGGATGGTATGCTGTAGTTTGTGTTTGGTTACAACCACATAGTTTTGACAGTGCTCGGAATAGCTCAGAGTTAAACTGCCTGCCTTGATCAGTCACTATCTGATATGGTGTTCCAAACCTAGTGATCCAACAATTGAAAAATGCTGGTGCTACTGCCTCTGTTTGTATGTCCCGAAGAGGTACTACTTCTGTCCAGTTTGTAACTCTGTCAATGCATGTTAAACAATAAATATATTCTTCAGATGGAGGCATTGGTCCTATCAAATCAAGGTGAACAATTTTGAAACGTTCATCATTACTAGGAAAGTGTCCTACTGGTGTTTGAATGTGCCGTGATATTTTGTTTTTCTGGCATGCCATACATGTTTTTGCCCAGTTTTGAACATCCTTTTTTAAACTGATCCAGACAAATCTTGATGAGATCATTTTTACTGTTGTCTTAATGCCTGGATGAGCCAAATTATGACAGTGTTGGAAAATAGAGTATCTAAATGGTTTAGGAATATAAGGACGAATGATTTGTGTTGACACATCACACCATAGCTGTTTTCCTCCATGTGTCAGATGGTGTTTTAACTTCAGTGATGTATGAGGGCTGGTTTGTAGTTGAAGAAGCTCTTCATCATCTTCTTGGGCTTGGGCTATCTCATCATAGTTAACTGTAACTAGTTCTTCAAGCCTTGATAGACCATCAGCAACAACATTTTCTTTACCAGATATATGACGTAGGTCAGTGGTAAATTGCGAAATGTACTGGAGGTAACGTAATTGAATTGGTGTTGCTTTTTCATTCTTTTGTTTAAATGCATATGTTAGAGGCGCATGGTCAGTATAAATAATGAAATATCTTCCTTCCAACGGATATTTGAAATATTTGACAGCCATATAGATGCTAAGCAGCTCTCTATCATACGTGGAATACTTCTTCTGTGCTGTTGTAAACTTTTTTGAAAAGAATCCAATTGGTCTCCACTGTTCATCTTGCCATTGTTGCAATGCAGCACCTGCTGCAAAACCTGATGCATCCACAAATAATGCAAGTTGATTGTCCAAACCAGGAAATGTCAAAAGTGCAGCATTTGCTAGATCTTCTTTGCATTTTTCGAATTGAGCAATTGCTTCTTCTGTCCAGTTAATATGTCGTCGGTCCTTTTTTGTTGTTCCTTTTAGGAAATCATTCAGCAATGCTTGGTTTTCAGCAGCATGTTCCAAATGTCGACGATAAAAGTTGATGATCCCTAAGAATTTTCTAAGTTCACGGACTGTTTTGGGTCGTTTGTAGTTCATTATTGCTGCAACTCTCTCTGGATCTGGCTTTGTTCCAGCAGGTGTAATTAAATTTCCTAAAAATGTTAGCTGTTGTACACCAAATACTGATTTGGAAACATTTATGACAAGACCATACTTATTCAACTGCTCAAAAAGTAAATTTAGATGCTCAACATGTTGTTCTGGTCATTCAGATGCTATTAGAATGTCATCCAAATATGGAAAACAAAATTCTAGTTCTCTCGCAACTTCATGTATAAACCTTTGGAATGTGCTAGGTGCATTGCGAAGTCCAAATGGCATATAATTAAATTCATAGAGACCAAATGGTGTTATAACGGCTGATTTTGACTTATCTTCTTCGGCTAGTGGAATCTGGTAATAGGCTTTGAGTAGGTCTACCTTTGAGAATATATTTTTATTTTGAAGCATAAAATTTACATAATCAATTCGTGGAATTGGATACCGGGCTGGGAGAGTCCTGTCATTCAAACGGCGATAATCTCCACAGACTCGCCATTGACCACTTGGCTTCTTAGCAAGGTGTAGTGGACTAGCCCATTGTGATTTTGATGGACGTATAATGCCATTATTTAACAGAAATTGAAATTCTTGTTTAGCAATTTTCAATTTATGTGGGTCCAATCTACGAGCTCTACAGTATACTGGTAGACCAGGAGTTGCAGTGATATAATGCTGCACATTATGCTTTAATATTTTTGGTACTATAGATGGTTTAGTTAGATCAGGAAAATTCTCTAAAAGTTTTGAAAACTGGCATGTTGCATAGAGTGAGCTTACTGATTCATTAGCATCCACAGTGGTTACTTCTGCTACAATTTTTAATTTTGTGGTGTTGTCTATCAACTTTTTATTTTTGAGGTCAACCAGTAGCCCATAATGATGATGAAAATCGGCTCCCAATGTGCCTTTTGATACGTCTGCTACTATGAATGGCCATTCAAAATTGCGTTTGAGTCCTAAATCAATGTTTAACAGTTTTGAACCGTAAGTTTTTATCTGTGACCCATTTGCAGCATAAAGATTGAAGTCAGAGGGTTGACCTTTTTGGCTTTTTGCAACTGGTATAACGGACAAATCTGCACCGCTATCTACCAGAAAATATTTTCCACAATTTCGATCTTTGACAAATAGGCGATATTGGCGGCCTAATGTGTGCACAGGGGTAGAACACTCAGCCGCTATTGTGTCTACCACTTCTAGGTTTCCTTATTTTGCCATTGGCAAGGCTGAACACATTTTTCAGGCTTACATCGTGTGCCGAATCTGAAATGGTAATAGCAGTATTTGCCGTTTTTATCGTATCTTGCTCTGCTTCTACTTCTACTGCGCGTCTTTGCCTGTGGTTGCCAGTGTTTCGAAGCATTTTAATCTCATTTTCCAATTCATCAATTCTCACGAGAAGATCTTGAACTGACAAAGACGATGTTGACGGAATGGAATGGGTGGAAGCAATTTGAACCTCGTCAACAGCGTTTAATTCGATCATACGATCTGCCATTTGAACAATCTTATCCACTGTTTCGTCAGATATAAGTAAAATGCTTCGGATACTAGCTGGAAGTTTGTCAAGCCAAAGTGTTTTTAGGATCTTTTCTGGTACATTTGTACCTGCATAGCTCCTCATTTTTCGTAATAATTGGGTAGGTTTCATGTCGCCAAGTTCTAAGTCACTCAAAAGTTTTTTAATTTGGCGCTCTTCACTTTCTCTGAATATGTTCAGTAGACGTTCTTTTGCGAGAGAATATTTGTTGTTATCGTTACTCGTAACTAGATCCCATATATTTTCAACAAATTTTGGCTCCAGCTGAGCGAGTAAATAGTTAAATTTAGTCGCCTCCGTAACAATACCAGCGATCGTGAATTGCGCTTCGGCTTGACAAAACCAGATGTCCGGCTTTTCCGTCCAAAACGGCGGTAGCTTAACGCTTACCTTATCAATTTCCACTTTACTGCTACATTCAGAACGATTCCCTTGATTACCGTTTGCTTCTCCTGTCGACATCCTGCGTATTGTTGGACACAGAATACGTCGAACTCAAGTTAAGGAAATCTCGTCGAAAATTACGCCGAAAAATTTCGTCGCAACTGTCGTCTTGTCGATCACGTCGGGGTCACCAATTTTGTAGCACACGGTTCATTAAACATTAAATTTAACACTTATTTTTCCACACATTTATTTACTTCTATCTTGCACATCACCCATCATGGAAGCGTAATACAGTGACAAGTGATGAACAGTTTTTTGTACTCTTTTTTTGTTTACAATCAAAGATAATAACACAGAATACCAATTAGCTTAATACAGCTCAGAAAATACAAATAGTAATTTGTCGTGTCCCCACAGTTCCATTACGCAGGCGGTTGCAGGTTTTAACTGAGCCGGCAATGGCATCAACCCCTTTCTGAATGATAAATGGGTTTACCGACGAGAAGGATTGTCCTTCCTCAGTACGGGTAACCACAAGGATACACTATTATCCTCTCTCTACATTTTCCGAGACTAATGTTTGTTAAGCTTATGGGACTTAACTACGGGGTTATCAGTCCCTAAACTTACAAACTACTTATCAACTAGCTTATCCTAAGGACGGCACAAATATCCATGCCCGAGGGGGGATTCGAACCCCCGACCGCAGTGGCCGTGCAGACCGTGACTGAAGCGCCTCAGTCTCCTCGGCCACTGCGGCTTTTCCGAGACTCTCTCTCTACATTTTCCGAGACTCATGTACAGTTCACAACCGGAAATGGATAGTTGCCGTGAGCTTAAACTTGTTCGTAGTACAACATGAAGTAATTGACCAAAGGTTCATAGTAAGAGGCCAATCATCTTCCGAATGACTGCGACTTTGCTTCAATAGAAAATTTCAGCAAGCGACAACAGATTTACACTCCTAATGACTGGTACCAGATCACTGCTAAGATAAGGAATCAAAATCCTTCACGTTAGTTATGCCAAACAATTATTTTTGTCTGAAAACCTGCTTAAAAACTGGAAGAAAGAGTGCGAGATATTCTGTGTAATGGGATTCGGTACCAAAAGGCTAACCCATTCACAATCCTTTTCAAGGAGACTCTTTCGGAAGACAAGTCCTTTCGAAAGGAAAACAAACGAGGGCGACCTGTCGGCGTGCATAACGTCAGCCATGAGGAGCTCTACAGAGGTCCAAGCCCTGTCAAACGAAAAGGAAAATGTGAAGGACCTTATGCCGTACATCCCTCCAGTTCATCACCATTACTACGAGAGCCTTGTTTCTAGTGTGAATGCCGTTGACTTTCGACCATTACCTAACTCAGATGAAAAGATTGACGCCGAGTAGAAAGTAATATCAACCGATTGTATTATACTAATAAATACAGTATTCTTTTTACTACCATGAATGTTTTGCTGTTAATATCCTTGTTCTACCTACAACACAAGTGGTGTAGCTACATATAGACACTTGTACACGTACAACATGAAATTTTCAAGAAAAAGTGAATTTAAGTTCAAATTATGATCATTGACGACGTTTAAGTTAAATAAAAAACGATGTAATGGTAACGAACGTTACAAAATTTTATGTTAAACACTCTTTCCGTAACCACAACAACAACAAAAACAGCAGCAGCAGCAGCAGCAGAAGAAGAAGAAGAAGAAGACGGCATAGTGTTAATACAAAAATTCGAATTTACTGGTGGAAATATTGAAAATCAGCAGAGACATCTAGCACATCGTCTGCGTAGAAACTAAGTATTTCCAACACACAAGGCATTTTCTCACACACACACACACACACACACACACACACACACACACACAGCATTCTCGGTAGGTTACATAAACGTATGCTAAATGTATAAACAAATTATAACGTTTCAAGTATTCTTTCAAAAACATTTAAGTTACATTGATCAAAACCTACGCGAGACCTCTGCAGACGAATCACTTTGACAAGAATAGCGCGCATTGCTTTTATTTAAAGGAGCTGAGCCAGGCCGAAAGTTCCGAAATTTTATAGATCGATGTATCGCTGTCCCCCATCATTTCGACAGGGCTTTCTATACGCACATCCGAGGGGTGAAAGGGCCTGTCAACCGAAGAATGTGCCTTAAGTGGTGATCGTTATTTTCTGGTGTGATAAATTTTGTGTATATAAGAAGGCACCGAATGTGAAATCAGAAGGGGAAAAACTGATGCAGAGAGATCTAGATTAGTTTGTAAGCAATGTGAGTCTGTGAATGATTACACATGAGAGCAGAAAAGCTTGTGATAACGGACTGACCTGTAGTGTAGGATTGGGTATACTTTAGGTAGGAAGGAGTTTGGTTGTGAGTTGTCAAAATCAAATGTGGAGGCAGATAAATTAGCTACGCTGAAAGAATGATCTATCTGATTGCCTGCCATAAAGAAGATTACGCCGACTGTGTATGACTTCCAACTAGGTTATTTGCAGCAATTTTAAGAATAACTGCTTTATTTTGCAGATCTATATTTCGGCAAGAGACTTAACATTCAATGCATACAATTTTTTTTACATCAGTATGCTATGCGTGTGCATTGTTTAATGTCCATATGCTCTATGTAATACACTTTCCACAGTTCACTTGCAAGTGTTGTATCTAAACTGTGAAAAGTGTATTTAATAGCGATACATGGGTTAACTGCAAGCCAAGGAATATGGAAACAAGACTCGTTGTGCTAACAGACTGATCTCTAATCATCTAGATAAGTATTTTACATTATGAATTCTTTTTCCATACACAAAATGGTATCTGATATTAGTTTTTTTCCACTTACTGCCCTGGATTCTGACCAACCACCTAATTGCTTGAGGTGAGTTGGAAACTGAAAGTATAACATATGTATTTAATATAATGCGTGATAGGAAGGAGTAGTTGATGGAACCTGACACCCTGCGATGCTTGAGGGTCGAGGACTTGGCATGCTCACTAAGTAGTCAGGATTAGGCTAGACTAACAATGTGGCTGTGAGATTGCCAAGTCAACAAATGTTGAAGTGGTAGAACGTTGCCCTTGCTGATATGCCATAATTGTTAAAGTAGATTCCGCGATTATATTTTGAACAAGGAATTGATGGTACCGATTTTTTTTTCTCATTTGAAATAATTTAGTTAAAATACAGCACAAAATGAACATTAAAGCAAATAAACCGCGGGTTGCATATTAAAGTTGGGCACAGTACAAGCAACAGCACGTTATAAGACTTACAGCACAGCACTTCGTATAGTAGAAGCTGGAAATGATAACTTTAAATATTTAATACGTGAACGTTGGAGATACTTTCCGTAGGAGATCAATGTTCAGACTGTTCACTTCGCTTTTCATTGTGTGACCGTGGGTGGAACATGAAGTTACTGGTAATGATAGAATGATTTAAAAAATGATCGGACTTCGTGAAGTTACAAAAGAAATGATTTCAGGTTCTAAAATCAAGCAAAGTCTTGTATAAGGACGACTGAAATTTTGCAGACAATGCGAAGCGATTGTAATGGCGTCTGAACATTAAACTATTACGGAGGCGAAGAAGCTGAAAACCTTAAGAAATTAAATATTTGGCGTGGAGGAGTTTGATTTAAATGAAAACCAAGGAGAGGGACTGCCTTTAAATTTAAATAATATATTTTCAGCAACATCTTGCATTCTTCTTACTTAAGTGGATACAGGTATGAAAGAAGTCTTGTCACATCAGATACAGACAAGAAAGTGAGTAAAACTACTATCACGGTTCCGTCTTCTCGCTTGTTTTTAAGTAAAAAATTAACGAAATTAAATTAGTTGCATTGCTAGTCACAGGGAACCGGAGGCGATAAGCATCGCTGATGAAAGATAAACAAAAACAAAAATTTAGTCTCTGCAAAATTTCAATCATCCTTATACTTTGCTTGATTTTAGAACCTGCTGTCATTTCTTTTGTAATTTCACGAAGTCCGACCATTTTTTTTAATCATTCTATTATTACCAGTAACTTCATGTTCCTCCCACGGTCACACAATGAAAAGCTAAGTGAACAGTCTGACCATAGATCTACGGAAAGTATCTCCAGCGTTCACATATTAAATATTTTAAATTATTTCCACCTTCTACAATATGAAGCACTGGATCCAGCTAGATGCTTTCCGTAAGTCTTATAACGCACTGTTGCTTGTATGGTGCCCAACTTTAATATGCAACCCGCGGTTTATTTGCTTTAATGTTCATTTTGTGCTGTATTTTAACTAAATTAGTTCAAATGAGAAAAAAATCGGTACCATCAATTCCTTGTTCAAAATATAATCGCGGAATCTACTTCAACAATTATGGCATGATACTAAGCAAGGGCAACGTTATAGTGGGAATATTGGTTGTGGTGACAATGCTCTGTAGCTTGGACAGTGGTCCAAGTTAGGCTGCAATGTGTCTGGTTGTGAGGTGGCGAAGCCACTTAATGGCAATGCAGAAAAGTGGTTGTAGTAATAGTATGATTAGTAATTTAGGCTGAAGTCTAGGTTTCATTGGAATGCTACAGTTTGTGATATCGCAAAGTGAACTGATATAAACTAGAGAAACTGCTTCTAGTGAGACTGGTGTCACAGCAAGTTATAAGTTTTGTTGGAGGCATTGCAACAATGTTACGTTGGCCATGTCAATAAATGTGAAATTATAAATACTTGTGATAGAACTAAGGGGGTAGAGGATATGCGGAGAAATGGGAGTGTTGGGGAGAAAAAGAAAAATAAGGGGAAGAACGGGAAGAGGGGGAAGAGGGGGAAGAGGGGAGAGGGAATTCTGGGAAAGAGGGGGGGAATATAGCAGCATCAGGTGATTCAGAGGCAGATGCCGCCTTCAGGAGTCTAGGCTAGAGTCATGGATTGTCTTCCTGTAAACTGCCCTTCCTATTGTTACTCAAGGCAAATGCGTGCCTGTTTTCTCTCTCTCAACATGGCAGCAAGAGAAGACCGCTACCAGCAGATTCAAAAACTTCTAAAAAATTTGACTGACACGTAAATTACTTTTACGACGAAGATTTTATCTTCTGTGTTAATATCCGCCTTTGAGGTTCACAGCATAATTTTTGAAAAGTTTTTCCCTCTAGCCAAGCTTCCTAGCTCAAGTAATTACGACACGGTAATTTATATACTTAGGCATTGTAATATGCTTTGCCTCCTGACATTGACCACAATTTACAGCAACGACATAACCAATGAACATTTAAATATTTCTATAGTTGCCAATTATTATTTTTTTTTTTTTTTTCGTATCTAGTTGCCGACTGGATATTTCGAAATGTTTTCACTGTTCTATCAGTTCTATTCAAATTATGTTGTGCAGTTTCACCTAAACAAAAAACCTACAAATTCCAAGAACTGTCATGAGCCCTCACGTGAAAGGCCACGTTCTAACACGTTGGCTGCCGGCGGCCACAGCAGGCGCCTCTGGAGCGGCTCTGACGTCATCGCGACAGTCGTCGAGTTAGAGCTGACGAGTCTCCTGTATCTCAAATATGTAAAGTTGAAAAGTATGAGTTCATTTTGTACATTCCGTATCATGTTCAACTCACGAAGAACTGGTTATGAATTAATCGCAAATGAGCTTCTTGCTATTTCCATGTTTCAGCCCGCTTTCCTGGTAAATTTTATTTAATGGTATCCGCAACAGTTAAAATTAACTATTTTAGGCACTACCCGAGTTTGGAGACATTAGGTGCATCTGCAAATAATAATCAAAATAGTGACGTCTATTACGTAATAAAAATTGCTACCTTTACTGAAATTCAATATACGTTCTTAGAGTAGGTAAGACTTAAATTTAGGATCAGATTAAAATAGTCTGCTACATGGAACAAGCCTGGAGGCACTGTAGGCAACTTGGGCGCGACAGCCACTCACAAGACAAGGTATTCATGTAAAACGAAAAGTCCCACAACTAAGCGAAACATCGAGAAGATAGAACACTGGCGCTGTCAAGAACATGAGAGTATATTTCGCGCGCGCCTAACTACCGAACCAAAATGAGAGGCACCATGCGGAAATGCAACTTACCGAACCGCCCGAGTCCCACATCAGCCCTGCAGCAGCCATTGTTGCAGTTGAACTGCAGGCAGGCAAGAAGCGGCTCCGTCCAACCGCCAAGCTCATTGTACAGTTACGACCACAATTTAGTATAACTAGCGCCCAATGCCCCCTAATGCAACCTAACAGTCTGCCGACAATGTTAGCCCGAATAGCTTTTAGAGTTTTCTATGCTAATGTTGATACAACCACTAAACGCCATTTGAAATTTTCTGATGGTCATACTTCCATTACCCGTTTTCATGAATTTTAAGGATGCCAAAAAAGCACCTGTTGAGAGCTTTGTTCGGAGACATTTTGTAATTGTTGCCCTATAAACTGACTTCCACTCCGAACAGAATCATTTCATAATGTTACTTTAAGTTAGCAAATGTTATAAATGAGAAGCACGCTTCGTCAGAATTTTTATGTAATTCATATGTACAACGTTAGAATGCTGAAAGTTTCTTGGAGAAGCGTTTTATCAAACCGCTTAAAAATAGTGGAAAGTCTTACCAAAAGAGCGCGATAGTGGTTGTGAAATGTACACTGTCGTATGTAAAGATACTATTGCCGCTTTGGAAGAGTGAGTTTATTTGCTAAAGTGGCACCCATATATGGGTGTAGTAATTACCGATAAACTGAAGCCTTTACAGATTCCCGAGGAATAAAGATATTTGAGTATGAATCAAAATTTTAGGCCAGTGTCAGTGACATTGCGTTGATGTGGGAATGTTATCTACCTTGCTTTTTAAATTTTTAGATCTAAACAGTGAGTTATTCCAAGCAGAAGAGTATATCTGGATGAAATATTTAAGAAAAGTCAGTCGGAGCATTTCAATAAAACTCCCGTAATATTTGCAGATCATTTTGTAGATAAGGACTAAAACCAAATTCACTAAGTCAGGGGTTAAGTATTGTTTGTAAAGCAGTAAGCCAGATCAGTTTTAAAACTTGTTTGACGCTTTGTCACGTTATTGCTGTTGCATATACCTTTTCTTATTTCATAATTTGGCCAGGCTCTGTTCCTTCAATGTCGCCTAATGCAAAGTACTTTCGGAGTGAAATACAATAGTGGAGCCACAGGAATCCAACATTCTGGCAGAATGTTGATAGTTTCAGCTCTAAAATTAGAACTAAATTTTTCTATTAATTGCTAGGTGACGACGCTTCAGACAACCGTGTTGAGTCAGAGGAGACATTCTTACAGTAACCACTGAGTTGCGCACTAAAACGAAATGCAACAGATATACAGAATAGGCCTAATGCTTTTCGTTATAAATTGGTCCTTAACCTGATCAGTTTGTGTGCTGCTATAGAGGCTGCATGCGAAAAATTTTTCCTGTTATTGAACAAACGAACGTTTATTACATTACATGTTTTTAAAAAACTGACATCTGCAACACCATCTTAACATTAAGTGGCAAAAAATTACGCATATCTAGTCAACATTTTTTACGATATGTAGTTTGCAATTGTAGTTTGCTGAAAGCGATTAAAAAATCCACAGCGATTAAAAAAATAACCCTACATCCTATATTGTATGTATGACAGATAAGTCTGTGGTATATTTCATATAAGGTATACACGGTAGCAGACGAGTGTCATTATGAAGTTCTGTACACTGTCTTACTGAATTAATGCATTTTGTCGTAAGTTTGTTATATTTATACGCTGTTTGGTTTCATGAAATTTAGGCTCAACCAAGAGAGAATCTGGCAAACGAGATTAGTGACCTCAGTTTCGGCAATGCATGCGCATGTACCATGTCACCATTTGCCTTTCATGTGTAACGTGGTGAATACAAGTTTTCCCGATTCTCCTTTGTGATCGTGCTTTGTGGGTCTTGGTTGTGGATTAAAAAGAGTTCATTACGTGCAGCTTGAATTTATTTAAAGAGATTTATAATTGACATGCGGAACACTGAATTGCAGATGGCCTAGACCGGCGGCTGGCGGCTGGCGGCTAGTCCTGAGGAGGCGGGTGGCAGGGCGGCAGCATCAGCTTGAGGTACTTCTCGGTCATGCAGCCGCCGACGCGTCTGCCCATGCGCACGCACTGGCCGTGGTGCCGCACCGTCTGCAACAAGCAACCACCAGCGCATGTGATACTAGTCTCACGTAGTACTCATTAGAAGCATCATGTTTGATAGTCTACATAAGGGACAATGTTCACTTGGTTCTTGGTAGAACATTTGATACATGTCACTAATAAAGAGACCATGTTACGACACTCCATAATATTGTTTAGTGGAAACTAGGGCTAAAGTCTCGCTCAGCAGCATGAGAAGAGTCTGTGTCCGTAGCAGCGTTAGGTTGGCTATGTATGATCTGTACGAAACAGCACTGAAGTGCGTTTTAACCTTCCTTTTACGAGGCCAATTACTTTTACTGACGGGACAGGAGTACATCAAAAATTATTTTTACGAAAATGTGATTTTCAAGGTTGGTTAGGCAGGAACCTAAGAGTACAGCTTCAATTGATGAGAGCTAATGTTATGATTTGTACGAACATAACGTGATTGTAACGGATGTGGTTAGGCAGGAACCGAAGAGTACAAATTAAATTGTTGCTTTCGTCCTACCAAATTATGACATTTAAAAATCATTTTAGAGATAGTTACGTAAATTGAAATGCGTATGCCTAAGTGTTACATGTGAACAGAAAGACATTGCATGTTCAGAAGCGTAGTATTATAGTGTGATTCGAAAATAAAATCAGAGAAACGCGATATTAACACATTTTCACATCTTGTAAGGATTGTGTGCCGCCATTCATTACAAATATGCACAGCGACTGTTGCCAACACTAACGCACTACGTCACGTAAGTACATTAGGCCACGCCGCCGGTCGAGACTTTTTACCGAAACTAGTTTTCGGCTGTTACGCTATTAGGTCAAAGGTGACTAAACAAACAAGGCAAAGATTTTACGCTATGTGCAACAAATAATCACATAGATAAGCAAAAGAAAAGTTAGGAAGGTATATTAACAAGTGGTGTAAAATCTAAATTGCAAAAAAAAAAAAAAAAAAAAAAGTGACAGGTCAGTCGGACAGCTATGTCAATACGCCTAAGAGAACACAGAAGTTGAGACAAACGGAGACTTTTGCAGATGTGCCTCGGTTGCACAGTGGTAGAGTGCCAGACTACAAATCCAAAGGTCGCGGGTTCGATCCCGCCAGGTCCTAGGATTTTTTTACCTATCACCACTTCTTACACCTCTGGCACTATTTCTCATGTGAAAAATAGCGAGTAGCACTGTGGTTCGGAACCCACGTTAAACTGTAGGTCCCCCTATAACTGGCTGGGTAAGTCAGTTCGAAGGTCGGAAGAAGGCAACGGCATACTACCTACAAACAGGATCATGCCTAGTGAAGCACTGTGGTGTTCAAAGCAATCTTCGGATTGTCGACTGCTTTACCTTTTTTTTTTTTTTTTTTTTTAACTTTGAGAGGGTCACTACTAAGAAGTCCAGCATGAAGGTGTACCACACACACTTCAAGTTAAGATGAAGTACGCAGAAATATTGGAGATCAACAAACACGTCCTCTTGCCCAAGCCTTGTACTCAACGATTAGTTCCCTTTTTCTCCATTTCTAAAAGCAAATAATACAATACTGCTACTCAGACCATGTCTTAACCCACGCACGTCTGGATGTGTTAGCAGTTCCAGCGTACATGGTACTATTTTACAAAACATTACCGTTATGCTACACCGTGTCAATCACTTGGCGCCGGTTTAACAACTACCGTATTCATTGTACGTACTTTTTCAAATTTATTTGCCATTACACCTAGTACCATAAACCTAGATTCTATTTTCATTTTCACTACATGTTCACATTTAAGTATAATGATTTATCGGAAGTCAGCTGAGAATGTTTACATTCGTGAGAATATGTATAAATTATGTGAAGGTATGTAACTTTCGTTACCTGTTCCTTCACCCTGTGAATAATCATTTCAGGCCTTTGGTTTGTAATAGTATCTGCAAGAATACTATTATCACCTTTCCGAAAAGTCACCAAAGACAGTACGGCGTACTAGTACCATTTAACCTAGATTCTACCGTGTACCGATTGTTAACTTTAGAAAATTATCGCTTATTTTTGTAGGGAATACCATATAATTTTGTTTCAAACTTACTTTTAGCTATTTAGTCGATAGCTTATTTTTGACCAATTAATATACCTAACAACGTTTATCTTGCCTGTGTGATTCTTTCATGCACATGTAAAATCTTTGCCTTTAAGTTTATAGTAATGTTTGTACCTGATGGCGTAAGAGCCGAAAACTCGTTTTTACTAAACAGTATTCTAATATTTTTATTAGAAATTATAGTTACACCATGCTCAATGGACTACTACCCTAATGTACTACAGACTAACAAAGGCCTTCGGGTATCAAAAATAGTTTCAGACTTAATATGTTAATATAATCAAGAGTGTCTACGCAAATTATAAAGCGCACTGTCGAGAAAATTGCGAGAAAAGGACAGAAGTTTAATAGCAACTCCAATTATGTACCAGTTATGAGACATGCAGACAGTGCTAGCAGTCGCGTGCTCCAGTGTCATGCTTATGATCAGGCTCAGGGTTCGATCCAGATAAGGGAACGTTTTCGTTCTTGAAGTTTTCAATTTTGAAGTTTATTAGGTATTATGAAACGACCATTGCAGCTAATTAAAATTTACGGTATAAACGTCAAATTCTACAATTTGTTAGATTAAAGCGTTAAATATTAAAATATTACGTTAGGCCTTCGAGTCATTTTTAAAATTCTTAACTACTTGCAGCGTCACGATATATTCTACCTTTCGGATCAGTTACAGGCTCCTCGCTCAATAGAGTATTTCCTTTGTGTCTTTTACAGCTAGCAGGAAGTGAAGCAACTTCTTGCACCTCTAGACGAAAATTCGTGAAGCCATTGAGGTTAGACAGCCTAACAATATGAACAGATAAGGAGGATACCAAGTGTTTGGCCACCGGTACAATCAGACCTTTGCCGTAGTTTGGCACTCGTGACTACTTAGATCTAGGCTCACCAGGAAACTCGTTATCTCCATTGTTGGCTAATTACATGCATACACCAACAAGCGTACACCTTCCTCTTTTCCACCTATCAGAACAACCGATGGAAATACCAATAAGCGCATCTTCCGTATTTCTAACTATGAAACACCAATGCAAGCTCCAATAAAGTTATTCCTTCCCTTGCTGTTAGCTGTGTAAGACAGCAGGAAACAAGTCAGTATTCCTGAGGAAGGCTCCTAAACGTCGAGGAATATGACGCGGCAAGGAGCTCAGAATTTGAATTTTGAGCCATATAAGATGTGGAAAGAATGTAAATTTGAGAAATCTGTTCATGGAATAGTTCAGAGCTGTTCCCCTGTTGTCTGCATACAAATAGACAGAGTCAAGACTAAAGTACACTACAGTCAATTAGCTGTAAGATTTTAGGGAAGGATCCAATATGCCCGGTTCACTTCCAGTGAATGTAAACGCTTTCATGAACGTTTAGTATGTTTTGACTAACATGAAATAGAAAGTAAACATTACCTAAAATTTTAACTCCATCAGGATTACCTCTAATCCACATTAGGAGACCCGTGTGAATACTTTGCACCGTAAGTGAAGTGATGAAGTGCGGAAAATGAAAGTTGAATGTATATGCATATCTTTAAGACTGCAAGTGTCAAAGCTAAATGAAAGCTTTATCCGCAGAGTCGAGTGAAAAATAAGTGGGCCAGTTAATTAGAATCGAAGATATCGTAAAACAAATAATGCAAGGCCAAGGATACTGCGTTTGAATAATAAAGAATGGAGAGACTAATCAGATACTTTAACAAATAGGTGGATTAATACTTTTGGTTTACAACAAATGAAGGTAATTTGACGGGCAGTTTGGTGTGGCCCACTGCCCAGTTTTCGTAGAATATCTAAAATTTTTCAAATTGAAAATTTCATTTTACGAAACTGACCCATTTCAAAATGAAGTGATTTAATCAAAGTCACTCAGGTAATCAACACGTTATAAGATTTCAGGTCGAAGTTTTAAAACAAATGCTTGTTGGTACGTTTGAACGCCGATTGTCCTCTTGACTACGCTACCACCTTCGGTGGTGGACCGCGCTGCGGCACAACTTTTTCTGTCAAGCCTAACAATGTATAGTTAGTGTAGCTAAAGCCTTTAAGCCGTTTTCCTTTCGATTTTCCAGACACTGAGCTTTAAAGCACGAATAGATGCCCTCGACGTGTATTAACATATCTAAGCCCAAACAATTTGGGAGACCTCAAGGTCTCCACCTAAGTAGGGAGGAGCTATTTATGGCCTGAGTGAACTATGTATTGGTAGGATGTAGCCGGAGCGAACTTGAGTGACGTCGCAAGTTCATAGGGGGGGGGGGGGTTAGATCCTCACATTCAGATACATGGAGGGCTTCCTGAAAAGCAGTCATCTAAGGTAGCTGGCAAATATGCCAGGCATAGGGTCACGTCTGTGAACCCGTTGCTATCAGACTCACCTCTTGTACCTCGAAACTGCAGTTCAGAGGCGGCGGGGTGGTGGGCTCAGTCGAGTCAGCCGTGGAAGTCGTGTTTGCCGATGCCTCTGTGCTGCTCGACGCGTTGAGGAATTCTGCGTCCCTTTGAAGCTGCAAGAAAAGGGATTAGTTAATGACAAAGCACCGCCCTCGGTAACAATGACTTCGGTAATTTCCAAGAATTCGTGCAAGCTAAATGCTGAGCTTATTGTGAATCGATGCAGTCTGAACCGGTGATTCGGGCGATACGCGCCCTGACATACTAAAAACTAGTTTTACCCATACGTAACTTAACTCAAGTTATCTGTACCGTAGCCATACGAAGGTTAGGTATCGGTGGAGCACGTTTTGTTAGTATGTCAGGGCGCGTATCGTCCCAGTTTCCGGTTCGGGAACTATTCACAGTTGTACGTTTGATACATATTTCAGGCCGAGCTATTTGGATTGCAAGCTTTCTTGTTAATTACTTTCACTTCCAACAAAGATCATATGGTTAGCTAAAAAAAAAAAAGTTTACGGTACGTTAAATTCAGACCATAGAATCTAAACCATTGGATCCAATATTCTCAAGCACATTTTAACTTGTGCAAAGTTCTACAATTTTTGACGGAGCTCTAAGACTTAACAAGATATCACTTCGGCAAGTAAACCAAATACCGGAAAGGAATTTTTAGCGTTGTGGATTGTCGACCTGGTTAACGCGGGTTTGGTGGTACGAATCCCCGTAATGTTTTTTCTTCTCCAACACTTCAACCTCACCATTTGCGTGAATTATTACAATTTCAGTTTTCTATATGTTATGAAATGTTATTTGAATGAAAAAAATGTCAAATTAGTTATAATTCAAGTCGCGATGAAGATACCGTCGTCTAGATTTTGATTAGGCAGCCTGCGATGCACTATTTTGTAACAGTAGCATAGAAAATTCAAAGACGACAAGCAAAGGCAACCGTCCCCAACCAATAATTGATCCAATAGGAACTGTAAAAACAATTTTAGATTGTTTAAAACCTTTAACTTTTAATAAAGAGGACAAAAGTACACTTTCCATTAAACTATAATCTGTTTGGCGAATTTCATATTTGAAGTGGCCAAACAACGAATAAGGTTCCTCTTTTCTATAGACAATCCACATCGCTACCAAATTAACTACGCCGACGTGTGTACCGCGTAACGTGTTTTAGAACCCTCAAGTCTTCTTTCTCCAGAAAAAGTAATGTTTAATTGCTTCGGCCTATTACGAGGTCTGAATTTCACGTACCGCAGCTATGTTTGAAGACCTGCGTCTTTTACGTTGTGGACTACAGAATGGAACTACACTAGGATACGAACAGTTACACGCTAGCACTGTAGTAATAGCTAACCTCTTCGTAGTCAACAGGGCTGCTATCGGAGCACTTCACCTTCATCAGGCAGACATTTTCCTGTGGTTCAAAGTCAGACGCTCCCGAGAGGAACTCTTCTATAGTCACAGGAAGAATTATCGGTTGAGATGCTGAAGCCTGCAAACAAGGCACTTTATGCGTGTACTGAAGTAACATGCATGGTAGAACTTACAGTTAATTTCATGCACAAATAAGCTACATTCATATTTACGTACAAGTACGATGCAGCTCAAATCAATACATCTAAACAGTATAAATATGAATTTAAATTTTATGCGCTTAGATACGAGCGCTTTCTGTGATTTGGCAAGTCGGGATTTTTTTTCCATCTTTTGTAGGAGCCATACGCACTAACCGAAAGAAATTAAATTTCCGTCGATCTATTGGCCAACAATCTTACATTCGCTGTCCTTCGGGTATGCTAGTTGTGTAGATCTTAGAAAGGTGCTATGACCAGCTAAAAATTAGTACAAAAAATTTAGCGGCTGCTTACTAGAGGAGCGATTTCATTAACTGAAGTAGCTTACACCGTTGTCTATCAGGGAATTTAAATAAGCTGTACCGAAGATACAGCTAAGTGAGGAAGGGGTGGCCCGCTGTACCTCTAGATTTATGGTTCTCTAAATTAAGTATCGAAATGTCTAGATTTTCTCTACCAAGAAAATTTATACTGGTTATTTAGTATTCTTGTATTGACTTAAGATCCACAGTCGGACATTGCAATGAGCATCTGCTTTACCGACTGGAAATAGCAATTACGGAAGTACTTCTTAGCTTTGTAAACCAACACATTTCGTCAGTTTATGGTTTGTAACTTAGTAGCTGGATTAATAGTTATAATATAGCTAGTAAATTTATCTAGATTTACAGTTTCAAGACTCATTAAGAGCACAAAAGTACCGAGTATTCAACGCCCAGTGAATCGCCATGGTTTACATATTTCATTGTTTTTTGACAACTGGAGCTACCCGAGGTCTCCACTACGTTTACATCCAAACGTCTTTCGCAAGACGTAAACTTTTTCGCTGTCGTCCACATGTTTAAGACAAGTGGATTTCCTAGCAAATGTGGCACTTCCAGATTTAACGGCAAAAATACTGAATACAAGCGAAGTTAAAGACGCACTGTGGCAAGCCGAGCATACTTCAAAATGTGTTTTACATGGGTGCCAAAATTATACCGTAACTGGAAAAGTAGTTTAAAATCAGATTTCCAGAATATCCTTAGGAGTGTACTTTACCAAAAGCTGAATTTTGAAATCCGCTTACGAACTCCGGGTTTGGAAGGTCATGTAAACAGGGTGATTGTGGTGTACGGCAGGCTGGCTTACCTTGTCTGCTTGTAGCGTGGGCGGCGTGGGCCGAGTAGAGTCTCCGACGCACTCCGTTACCATGGCCAGAGCGGGCGACGCGGCCAGCAGCAGAAAGAGCACTACGGGGTTCATGGCTCTTCTGGGCCTAAGCACAGATAAATAATCTCGTTTGCGTTTTCTACCCTGTTATATTAAAGGCTGCTGCAGTAATAGCAAAAGTGGGCCACATGAAAGGCCTCCGTTCACTAATTTACTGGTAACGTGCACGATTACATTCAAGGATTTTAGTAATCTAGCTATGTTAAGGTTACTGATAATGCTTTGGTGGATCGTAGGGGATAAAATTACTGTCAGAAGAAATTTTAATGACATGGCAATATTTTTCGACGCCATTCCACCCCTCTGCGTTGACCAATAGCAACATGTCATAACTTGTATGCGGGGTAGCTTACTACTTTTGAATTTTAGATAATTTGCAGTTATACTCGTAAATTACAGATAATGTACCATCTCAGTTCTCAGAAGAAACTAACAACCTTTGTTAACCAATAGACTACCTTCCCAGGTGAGCTATAGATCACTTTAAACAAAATTTATAAGCTGTTCTGTTTCTAGTCAGTATTCTATCTGAGCCACCACAATTACTCACGCCGTCTACAAACACGCACCTCAAAACTACCGCGATGCGATCATGTCACGGGTCATAACTGACCGATGGACTCGCGTCTTATGAGTGACGTGATGAAATTAATTTCTTCTACAAAAGATCTAAAAATGTTGAAAATTTTAGTGACGTCTGAAAGTTAAGGGACAATTTATATGATTTTACTGAAGAAATTCCAAATTTGGTGCTAAGTTAAATCCATTTCTTTACAGATTTAGCGTATAACCATTTTGAAGTGTGTAGAAGGAATGACGTGCTGGATTGTGGATATCCGCTACATTTTGGTATTATAAAAATAATTTGAATTTCGTTTCAGAGTTCCGGTGTTTTATGTATATGAAAAACTAAATTCAAAATTTTTTTATAATACCAAAAGGTAGCTGACAGACAATCCTATACGATATATGCACGTCATGCCATCTAGACGAAACTAAAGTAGCAATAATGCGCCGAAACAAGCTTTAGCGACAAAAGCTAAGCAGCTTTAACAGTTTTGGAATTTAGTAGTATGACATGCTGCAGGCAAAACCTCTCGTAATTACAACTAAGCTTTCTTCCGTACATTACAAACAAGCGTATTAAACGAAGCTATAGCCGATACTTCAAGATCGTCACTAAGACCGCACCAGGAATTTAACAAATCCTTAAACTACAGTTTTAAAGCTTAACACGCGTCACATAAAAACGTAGAAGGCAAGAATACTATTATACAACGAATTATACAGGTGACACTGACCTCTAATATTTTTGAGTCTTACTGGTATTTCTCTAACTTAACCGTTCTTACACGAGTATAAGCTAAGCAAGTTATACTGAATAAATACAGCTTCACGCTTAAAATGATTTTTTTCGAAAACTTAAAACATACAGACAGCCACTATCACAAAACCTTGTTATAACACAAAACCATGTACTCACACTTGACTTGTCGCCGAATGCTGAAGACTGACACTTGGTACAGTGGTGAGGCTAGTTATAGGGCGGCTGCCCCACACACGGCTCAGTAGGGGGCGCCACGGCCACCACAGGTCTGCTGAGCACCAGAGGCGCCGCCGACGTAACGCCCCAGCAACCAACCACAACCACAACAGCCCTGCCGCTGCTGCTGCTGCCGCCGCCGCCCTAGCGTCCTACCAGGCCAGGACAAGCACGTCAGCGTAGCAACAAACACCGACTTTTCTGCCTCACTGGTATGTATGTGTTCTAATGCCAGACACTCGCTTAGTTAATACTAACGTGAACGGAGCCTTACCTGTTAACCCATTAATGCATAGTGTAACAGATCAGCTACAAACCTTACTTTTTTCCATTATCTCTCAAACTGATCAACATTTTACCACATTCATTTATTGCTGGTTATATACATAGTGCTACGTATACTAGTAGTAATAAACTGCTGAGTGCTAATGAACCATTTCGACAGTTAGGCGTATTTACTCCTAACACCTACGTTTGTATACACTTTTCCATATAAAAGTAGTTAATCACGTACTACTGTTGCATTTCGTTACTTTCTGGAAATATGAGAAGCATAAGAGTGACATTTGCTACATTGGTTACATCATGGAAGCACTATATACCTGCCCCACTATGCACTTTTGTTGCTAGTAGTGCATAATTTTAAGGAATTTTTCAGTATTTACGCGCTATACATTAATCGTGGTACTTTTTATAGCTTCAAATAGTCTTGCATTAGCCGACCGCGGTGGCCGAGGGGACTGAGGCGGTCCAGTCACGGTCTGCACGGCCACTACGGTCGGGGGTTCAAATCCCCCCTTGGGCATGGATATTTGTGCCGTCCTAGTTCGTAAGTAGTTCATAAGTAATTTGTAAGTTTAGGGACTGATGACCCCGTAGTTAAGTCCCATAGACTATACAAACATTTAAACATTCTTAGTCCTGCATTAAAGGGTTAAAATGCTTTTTTCTCCACGTTGAGATGTTTACTCAGCGCGTCGTCTGGGGCCCCCATTATTGCCCTTTGTTCTCTCTCTCTCTCTCTCTCTCTCTCTCTCTCTCTCTCTCTCGTATATCTTTAGATCCGCAGATCAGCAATACCATTTGCTGACTTTGGTGTATAAAATTTTCCAATTTCTAGAAAAATCTGTATACAATGAAGCGATATAAAGTGCCTGGCAAATTAGTTTCCGTTGTTCCACGTATTCGGAATCCTTCCGAATCGCCTCAGGCTCTCAAAATTCAGGTTTTACGCGACTACAGTAAATAGACGGGATGATTCCCTTGGAAGGATACTGCCGATTTTTCTCCATTTATCAAACCAGAACTACTGCCCGTCCTTAGATTTCATTCTTAATCGATTAACGGACGGCGACTGAGGCTCATAAGCATCTTGGCGCTGTTCAGTAACTTCATCTGCAGTCTCGATAGGAAAGCATTACTTGCAGAGGTGCTCCCCCTTGGCCAATGACTCACCCCCACACCCGAAATACTAAATACTGTTTCGACATTTAATATTGAACTTAAATTTTTTTATTTCACATTTTATTGTTTTATGAAGACCCTCCCCCAGACTGGCCGAAAGTAACAATTTTTCACCCTTCCAGAAATATCGATGACTCAATTTGCCCACTGGGCACCTCTGGTTACGTTGAACAAGTAAACAGGTGCGTCAATAGAAGTCCGCGATTCGACCCGTCCTCTTTGATCAACGAAATTGTTTACAAGCCGAACACACAGATTACGCTTTTGTCATCTGTAGCTTCTCTTATGGTTATATTTTTTTTCGCGATTTAACGCCGAAAGCGCGCGTTTTTGGGCTGAGGTCTGTGACCGATGGTAATTTGTAATTTTCGAGGTTAATCTCAGATTAATATCGACAGTACACAAGTATTAGGATATTATCCAGTATGTTTATATTCGTCTAGTTTGTTTCGCTAGTTGGTATTTGTACCTAGTTTATCTTGACTCAGGTATGACGTCATTGGTCAAAGTCGACGGGTTGTATGCAGTCTTCAATTACGCCATTAGGTTTAGTAGTTTATTTCATGGGTTGCGCTCATGTCTGCCATTCATGATATGCTCGTATTCTTGCGCGATGTAAGTTAATCCTGTTGCATAATGTTAAGGATTCCACCTTATACGGACCCTACAACTGATCAGCAACAGAAGCACAACTATATTCGGTGATCTGTAGATGAACTGCTGTTTCTCAGTATATTACCAATTAACGGAAGTCTAGTGCACAGCTCGAAAGCTAATGATCTGAAATAAACAAGTGCTCTGCAAACGAGATGTAAACATTATCATTCTGTCCTAGAAAGTGATTTTAGTACAAGTTTTTAATACTTCATTCCGTCTGGTCTGTCAACTTTATAATAAAATTTCATAAATACCAAGGTTTGTAAGTCTACAAAATTTTTCTTCAGCCTATTAAGTAGTAAACCTGTCACAATTTTTGATGAGTTGGCTTATTTCTGAGTTTCCTATTTCCTAAAATGGTATAGAATTTACCATTTTTACTAGTCTGTTAATGCGGAAGATTGAAAACTTAATTAAAAGTCTGGCCGGCATTAGCCGTAAATTGTCATTACTTGATAATTATAATAAAATTCTTTCGAAAATTATCAGGGGAAAAGTTATTAAATTTATTGCAGAATGGAAGAATGGTACTTTGAGACCGTAGGTGTGAGGATTTTGTGGGTTTATACTGGTGTGGTTTTTACAAAACATTTGTGGAAATTTCAGTGTAAAACGGGACAAAGAATATTAGCCGAGAATAGGTCTCCCAGGTCTAAACCTGGCCAGGGTCAAATCTAGTCTGATACCGCTTTTGCGTGTGGTTTAAATACTTATAGTTTACGCGTCACTGATTTTGACACCTAGGTGGCGCTATCATTTTGGTGTTAGATTTTTGCAAGGTTTAGGTCTTGTTTGACCTATACGTAACATAACTTTCACTTTTAAAAAGTTATCTGTATCGTAGCGCTAAGAAGGTTAGTACACGTAATTTTTTTTTTAATACGTGAGGGCGCGTGGTGCCCGAAGCTTAGGTTCAGAAACACAATCGCTTTACACTTGTATGTTAGACATATTTCAGGCAGTACAACTTTGAGTTAAGCTTTCTTTAAAAATACCTAATTATTAAATGTATTTTGAAGAGGTAGTATCGTTAAGTAGATTTGACCTATTTAGGTGAAATCTAAATACCGATATCATGTTGTGGTAAACATGTTCGTAGTATCTCTCGATTATGTATGACGTCATGTGACGTCATTGGTCAAAGCGGTATCGGTACACAAGGCGATATTTTGTTTCAAAAGGCCAGAAACGGTCATTTACTTAGTTTTGAAGTGCCTTACATACGCACCAGAGGCCGACAAACTGGATGTGTTGACTAATTCTGGCAAATTTGTCTACCGGTTGGTCAGCACTTGAATTCGTAGAGTCCTTCAACATTTCATTGAAGGCGGACGGTTTCACAAATATTTTAAATCTGTCATACGAAAGGTATTGTTCTTTCATCACGTCAAAGAACATTAGCGGTCGTAAATACCCTGTAAAGGTCAGAATTTAATCACCTGACAGTCTTCTAGTTGAGTTCGGCAGCGTTTTTGTATTTGGGTGTAATCTAACTTAATGGAAATTACGTGAGTTATGACACCTCGTGAGCCATATTTTTTTTCACGTATACATTGTACCGTGAACCATAGCTGGCTCACACGAAGAGTGGTGTTTAGAGGCTTCGTGAGCCCCATGCGGCACACAATGCGTTTCAAAAGTAATATTCGTGATTACAACGTGGCATAGCAACGCAGCGTCCAAATTTCACCATGGCAGTCAATGTATTAAAAGTTCACACAGTGATACCCAGAACGAAATTAACTAGCTAAGCCTCCATTCCATATACTGTGGAATTTGTGTGTATTGCAACACATCCGTAATTAATCTATACGTATGATAAAATTTTTCCTGTCTGATGTGTGTACATAAAATATTTAGGAAAACTTAATGTGAGCTATTTTTATAATAGTAAAGAAGCCAAAAAATTACGTACAAAAAAGGTGTGTAAACAGGATAGGTGGGACGTGAATGAAGCTACAAATTATGAAATACCATGAGTCTTCATCAAGAAAATTGCAATATGGGATGAAAGCGACATCACAATTGCCAGTTACAGGTTGGAAGTTGGGACACCAGGCCAGTAGTGTTATTTAAACATCCATTAACTGTCGATTAATCGAGAGTGTGGTTGTACTATCGGTAGACTGTTTTATCTATAGATAGTACTTTTATTTGGCACATGAAAGATTGTCGGATCCTATTAGCCTACATCCGTAGTGTGTGGAGTACAGATGGAAAGTAAATTGTACATAGGTATTTAATCAACATCTAAGGTGGTCAACAGTCTACTGTATACATACTATGTTAACAGATGGGATGCTAGGGGAAGGGGACGTGAGAGGTAACTCTCCTGTTTGGATTGCAACTCTCTGTTGTGCACGTCTTGTACTGATCAGGGCTGATAGTAAAAACCAAGATTCATTAATACACGTTATACAGATTGTCAACTTCAAAGGTGGTGGTCATTCTTGTCTTTCAATTTTCTTGTTTCTCGCTTCATGTGTCTATTATTTTAATTGCTTAATTTTGATTTCCGTTGCATGAAATTAATTTTTACATGTTTCCTGACTTCCATATTCTGCTATGGGTTGGGAGAATTGCATTAGGATTCAGGTGTATTGGTTTATTTAGTTATTCTTTTTGATGTAGTGCTTCTAATTTCAAATTCTTTCCTTAATGTTGAGTCAGCGTTGTAGAGCAGCGTGGGTCAGGGCTCTTGGGCGGTCGGCTAGGCCACAGGAATCCAGTGTGGTGCCAGCTCCTTTCAGGGTTTTGGAGAAATCTGGCCACCTGAGGGGTCCCTATACTGCATTGGGGTGGGCTGGCCGGTTTCATACGGCGACAAGACTGACCGCCGGCACAGACAAATATATACAGACGGGAAACCTCCGTAAGGGCCTGGTCACACGCTCAGGTGTGAGGGGGGGGGGGGGTGCTGAAGCAGTTCTGTAAGATGTCCCATGATGGCGCTGCTGTCAGAAGCAGCCCTTTAAACTGGCCAGAGCAGGCGGCAGGTAGCAGCTGTCCCCACCACGCCAGCAAGCCGGATACAGCTGTTGCCTCGTGGCAGGCGGCACAAGCTCTCCCCTCAGCCTCCCCTCCACGCTACCATCTGACGTACGAGAGGCACCCTCAGAAGTGCCTCTAGTGTAGTCTACCGGTACTAAGCCAGGGAACTGCCTGACACCTGCTAGCATATTACGGAACTAAGAGAGGAGCGTAGGACAGTGGTTTAGGGGAGCTGCTTCTCTGTATGTTACTCTGTGCTGCTGGTTACCTGCGGTTTCCGGTGTGAGCTCGCACAATGCATTAGCTGTATAGGGCGACTGGCGCCTGTCTGCCGCCGCGGTGTTTCTTTGGCTGTGCGAGCAGGAGAGGAAAAAACGTTTGATCGTTGCCAGATGCCCTGCTTTGTTTCCGCCCCCAAACCGCCAGTAGCAGGTAGCATAGTTTACGATTTAACAAATGGCAGGACACACAAAGTTCGTGTCTCTGCGAAGTGGACTCTCTGCCACAGCAGGACAGTGTTGCCAGCAGTAGTAAAAATAGGCGCCAAGATGCCGACTAGTGATGGTTCGCAAAGGATTTCCTAGTATTGCACGGGTGTACATGACTTGGCGTGAGAAAGCTGTGTGTCCCCCCAGGGGGCCCACAGTTCTTTTGTGGGTACGTGTGTGGCGCACACGGGGCCCCGAGCTGGAGCAGCCTTTCTTCTGCCCCAGGCTGCTTCACTTTACCTCCCGGTTTATGCCTTCGCCCGGAGACGGGCGTCCTTTTCCAGTTCAGGTCGTTTTTTGTAGTAGCTTCCTTGGTTTCTTCCTTTCCAAACCATGGCTTCTGTCTTTCTCTCCTTATACTCTCCTAGCCTTCCTCTCCTCCTCATTAGTCTCCGCTTAGTCGTTTGAGACACTTCTTTCCTTCTTTCTCTTCATTTCCCTTCATTTCCTATCCTCTTCTTCTTTCCTTCCTGTGCGTGTCTGAACGCCGACCCATGCATTATCACGCGTAGCAGGTGACGGGGTAACGCGTAATTCCCCGCCCCGGGTAGACAAGTAGGGCACGTACGTACCCCCTGGTAAAGGCCAGGAACAGGGAGGGGTGATTACCCGAGCTGGTACCTTCCGAACATGCCAATTGGTCCCTCCATCAGTTCTCGGGAGGTGTGAACAATCACCTAAGGCGGGTAAGCCCTCGGAGAGGGCCCCCACTAGGAAGGAGCGCGCCATCGGAGAAGCCGGTAATCACGGGGGACACCTCCGCGATGACTTCCTTCTCTTCTTCAGTGATGTTGACCCAGAAACGTAAGATAGATTAGCATCAGCAAAAGAAGACTCTGCCTAATTTACCGAAATTTCTTGTCTCGCACCGACGGAAAAGATATCAATTCTGTCAATCCTTTCATTATACAGAAAGGTGTTGATGTGATTGCTGGTCCTGTTAAAACCTGTTCGCGTCAGCGCAATGGCACATTGTTGCTGAAAGTGGACAGTGCTTTCCAAGCCCAGAAACTAATCTGGACTACATTGTTACACAAGTTTCCTGTCAAGGTGGAAGCACATCGCACACTCAACTCGTCACGGGGGGGGGGGTAGTCTTCACAAGATCCCTTGACGGGTTGTCTGATGAAGACATTCAATCCTACCAGGGTGTGACAGGCGTCCATAGGGTAATGAAATAGGGGTAGGCTGGTCGATAACCAGCTGACACCGACTCGTACTGTGTTTTTGACGTTCGACAGAGTTGACCTCCCGTCGAAGGTCAAAGCAGGGTATTAAGTCATCTCCGTTGTCAACCTTCGTTATGAATATCTAACTTTCTAAAGAAGCGTCAAACATTAGAGTGTTCTTTGACTTGGAGAAGGCATACGATACCTGTTGGAGAGCGGGCATTCTCCGCACATTGCACACATGGGGCCTTCAGGCGTTTTTGGCGGATCGCAAGTTCCGGGTACGGGTGGGCTCTGTTTTGTCAGATACCTTTTGCCAGGAGAATGGGGTACCACAGGGCTCCGTCTTGAGTGTGGCGCTCTTTGCCATTGCAATCAATCCGATCGTAGATTGCCTTTCAGCCGACGTCTCCGGATCTCTTTTTGTTGACGATTTCGCAATTTATTGTAGCGCCCAGCGGACGTGTCTCTTGGAGCGTTGTCTTCAACGCTGTCTTGACCGTCTATATTCCTGGAGCATCGCAAACGGCTTCCGATTCTCCACTGAGAAAACTGTGTGCATCAACTTCTGGAGATACAAGGAATTTCTTCCACCTTCTCTAAATCTCGTCCCTGTTGCTCTCCCTTTCGTGGAGACTACGAAATTCTTGGGACTCATGTTGGATCTTAAACTTTGCTGGTCCACACACGTGTCCTATCTGGCTGCCCGTTGTGCCCGATCCCTTAACGTTCTTCGTGTCCTCAGTGGCACGTCATGGGGAACGGACCATACCGTCCTGCTTCACCTTTACCAGGCCATTGTTCAGTCGAAGCTCGACTACGGAAGCCTTGTATACTCTTCTGTACGGCCGTCGATTCTCCGCCGTCTCATCTCTATTCACCATTGGGGTTTACGTCTGGTGACCGGCGCATTTTATACCAGCCCTGTTGAGTCTGTATGCTGAGGCTGCTGTATTACCCTTGACCACTCGACGTGACATACTCTTGTGTCGGTACGCATGCCGCCTGCGGTCGATGCCCAACCATCCATCTTATCGATTATTTTTTGACGACTCACTCGATCGCCAATATCAGTTGTCTGCAATTGCCTTGCTTCCACCTGGAGTTCGGTTTCGCCGCCTACTACAGCGGCTCGATTTTACCCTTCCTTCCACCTTTCGGTTGAGCGAAAGCTCACTGCCACCGAGGCATCAGGCCCAGGTTCACACTCACCTTGAACTTAGCTCGCACCCCAAGGAGTGCACTCCGGATTTGGTATACCGCTCGAGGCTTGTCGAACTCCGTTCGCGGTTCGATAATGCCGTATTTATTTACACTGATGGTTCCAAGAGCACTGCCGGTGTCGGATCTGCCTTCGTCGTCGGGACAACCGTTTCCAATACAAGCTCCCTGACCGGTGCTCGAACTTCACGGCTGAGCTATTTGCCCTCCACCAGGCCGTCTTGTATACCTACCGCCACCGCGAACCTTTCTATGCCATATGTTCGGACTCCCTTAGTGCCCTGCAGAGTCTTAAGGACCCTTTCTCGAACCATCCTCTCGTGTATCGGATCCAACGCTCCCTCCAGTTGCTGGCAGATGACAGCTGTCACGTTTCTTTCCTGTGGGTCCCTGGCCCTGGCCCATGCCCGGGAACGAGGCCGCCGACATAGCAGCCAAGACCGCAGCTCTTTTGCCTCGCATGGCTACCTTTTGCATCCCACCGGACGATGTTCAACGGGCTCTTCGCCGGAGTACCGTGTCGTCATGGCACAGTGCGTGGCTTTCACTGTACAACAATAAATTGCGAACTGTCAAACCGATCCCGACCGCTTGGAGGACCTCCTCACGCCCCTCTCGGCGGGAGGAGGTCATCCTGGCCCGGTTGCGGATAGGTCACTGCCGTTTCAGCCACCGTCACCTGCTATCCGCCGACACTGCACCACTGTGCTCCTGCGGTGAACTGCTGACGGTGCGACATGTTTTACTGACTTGTGTTAATTTTAATCATCTCCGTGTAGCCCTTCACTTTCAGTCTACACTGGAGGAAATTTTAGCTGATGACACCCGAGCAGCTGCTAGTTTTGCGTTTTATCAAATTGGCCAACTTATCGAAGGATATTTAACCCTTTTGTCTTTTATCTTTCGTTTTTAGCTTCTTCTTGATTTTCTGACAGTCGCCAAACTTTTTGAGATCTAGTGAATCTAAGTTCTTGTCTGGGTACTTCATTAGTTGTGTGCCCTAAAACCACAAAAAAAAAACAACTGTGTGTTGGGAGGAGGTTAAAGAGCCGTTGGCGATGGGATGAGATAACGAGGTCTATTTCTATATTGGCTTTCAATGATCGATTCCTAAACTATATAGCCAGTCATTTGAATTAATTTTCAATTTTATTTGTATGAGTGTATATTTTATTTTTAGAGGTACTCTTATTAATTTTTTTGCAATCAGTGTGACACCTAGTCACATTCAATTGTATTTGGTTAGGTTGTACTTGCCAATATGTTATTTTTACCAATTTGTATAACCTTATTTCTCTAACCCCAGTCACCGTTTTGGAGGGAAAATAGTTTGTTTCTATTGGCAGTATCCGGAATGATCTGATTATCTTTTCATAATTGGATTCATGATGGAATTTTATAATTATTTTTTGGCCTTGCTCTGGTATGCTTCTGTTCAGTTTCTTTAGGAATATATTTTCTGTTTTGTAAACGAAGTGGCAACCCAAATTTATCAGATCTATAAATTATAGTTTATTCTATGTCATGTCATTTGCATATTTAATTAATTAAATATATCGCGATCAAGCGAACTTGGCCATTAAATTTATACATCAATGCTGCAAATGGCTCAAGTCACGTTGGGTCTACGATACATCTTAGAAATGGTGTCCCTGCCACGGGAGTTTTTGGGCTGTGGATGCTTCTGAGTAGCAGCTAGATTCGTTTCTATAGTTACCAGGCCCTTAAAAATATTTGAAGTTAGTTTGTACGCAACGCCTAATTACTTATTTTTTCAGCATTCAAAGTGTCTGATGTTTCTGCACCACTCAGCGTTGTTTACGGCTTTATCAGCGTTGTCAAAAGTGTGAATATTTTGGAGGGGAATTTAGTAAATATGTTTCATGAGTAATTCTTCACATCAGAGGGGGCTAGTATGTCCGTATGTTTTGTGCTTACAAATTTGTTCATTTCACTCAGGGTATCGTTATATGCTGAGGATTAATTTTATGTTTTGTCTATTGATTAACGAGAAGCAAAGATCGGTTGCTTATAAGTGCAAGTAAAGACACGATGTTTCAAGGGAATCGCATAAGGGGAAAGGGGAAAGCACTTCTCAAAGGGATTCACATACCGAATCAAGTGAGACTGAAACAGAAAATGAGATGTTACGTCAGACAATCCGTAAATCCAGTAAAATTTACACGAACAGTGAGGATGGAATGTCATATTCCACGTCTAAGGCGCATAACGCCGTACCTTCCAGGGCATCAACACCTGGAGGTAGATAGGACGATTTACAAATTGTTGATCTGATCAGATTCTTGCAGGAGAGTCAGAAACAACAGGACAGTAATAAACAACTACACAAACAAATTGTAGGTGATATTAAGGAGGATCTTGAAGAAATACGGAAGAGCCTTGAAACGGTTAACAAAACAGCCACCAAGGCAAAACAAATTGCGTTGGAAGCAAAGAAGGATGCAAAGTTGGCTCGTTATGAGGCCAGCGGAGCAAGGAAATTGCTGACGTAGCAAAAAGAGCGGCAGTCAAATCCTGAAACGAGATTGCAGGTGTACAAAAAGTTATAAATACTTTGAAAGAACAGGGCAAAAGTATCGTATGCGAGACGTAGAAGTTATCGAGTACAGCGAAAGAGATCGAGGAACTTAAGAATAAACAATCTGAAATCTCGAGTATTAAAGAGGAACAGGTTAAAATTAATAAGAAACATAATGAACTAAAGCGGCATATCAAAATGACGCGGGAAGAAGTACAACTTCTCTCGTCAAACTCGTATAACAACGAAAATATCGTACATAATGTGCAACACATGTCCGACCCTATACTCGAAGCACAACGGGTGGAAAATAATCAGACTCCGCTTCGAAGGTCACCTTTGAGGGAAGAAAATATTCCTCGCAGTGAACCTGTATCACACTTGTCCACAGAATTTCCACGGGAAGACAATTGTTGTCTCCGACGCACTGACACACACCTTCAGGAAACAGCTGATTCAGTGCGGTGTGTACCAGTTGATTTCAGACCGCGTCCAACCCAAGTTCGCGACAGAGAAATCTTCCACAGGGAAGAGCAGACATGAGTCCTTTGACTTAAAGCACTTTCTCTCTGTGCAGAACTTTCAAGTGTATAAGGAAAATACTTATTCTCTCCGCCCATTCGACAAAGTTCTGCCCGCTTCATGGCCTTTGCAGTATAAACTCGAATTCATTTGCGGGCATATGCAAGGGAGCATCGCTGAACACATGCAATCTGTGGCAGGTAGTTGCAGATCGTACGAAGAATTAAAGAACGCCTTTCTTGCGGAATACTGGTCCACTCGTACCCAAGAGAGAATTACAGAGGAAATAGCGTTCGGGGAAATATATGGCTAGTGCAGGGTACAAAGGCCCAGAGAAATTCTTGGAATTGCTAATAAAAAAGAACAGGTTCCTTGATAACCCAAATCAGCGGAGCATGATTGGGAAATGTGATGGCACAATTGACCAATTTAATGGCGCGGTATAGCAGGCCGAGTGTGTTGAGAACTGCCATGGGTGGCGTAATAAAGAACCCAGGGAACAATAATTCCGGCCAGTACTGGGAAGGCAATGGGAATAACCATTATGACACAGCTCATGGGGAAAACAAGTCCCAACGGCAGAACCGGAATTATTTTCCTAATACTAATGGTAATCAAAATCAAAATAATTGTCGTGATCGTGGCAAGGCAGTAAGAACAATAATGGTAATCAGGGAAACCAATATGGGCAACCCCATCAGGGTCAGATAAGGCATCAAAGTAATCCGAATGGGTCCCATAACCGAAATAGCGGCAATTTGGAGTCACCACAAGAACAGTTGTGGTACAATGATAACAAATGGTCGTGGGGTGAACAGAGGGCTCAAAGTTCACTTCCGTCAAGAGGAGTGCAAATTGTTTCGGTGAGACCTGCCAACCCAGCTGTTGCAAATAATAGCGGGAATAACAGGAGGAATAGTGGTCAGAATTGACATAATCTGTGGAATGTGTGCCTTCTGGTTCCGCAGAAAGTCCTCGGATACATCACACTATATCTCTTGGAATATGAAGAAAGTTAGATATAGCGGGGATTAGTGAAGTTCGGTGGCAGGATGAACAGGATTTCTGGTCAGGTGAGTACAGGATTATAAATACAAAATCAATTGGGGGTATCACAGGAGTAGGATTGATAATGAATAAGAAAATAGGAATGCGGGTAAACTACTATGACCAGCACAGTGATCGCATTATCATTGTCAAGACAGATACGAAGCCAACACCGACAACAGTAGTACAGGTTTATATGCCAACTAGCTCTGCCGATGATGAGGAAATCGAAGAAATATGAGGAGCTAAAGGAAATTATTCAGACAATTAAGGGAGAGGAAAAGTTAATTGTTATGGGAGACTGGAATTCGGTAGTAGGACAAGGAAGGGAAGGGAGGATAGTAGGTGAATATGGTCTGGGCAAAAGGAATGAAAGAGGAAGCCGCCTGGTAGAATTTTGCACAGAACATAATTTAGTTATGACAAACACCTGGTTCAAGAATCACAAAAGGAGGTTGTATACATGGAAGAGACCAGGAGACACCGGAAGATACCAGATAGATTTTATAATGGTAAGACATAGATTTCGGAACCAGGTTCTACCGTGTAAGACATACCCAGGGGCAGATATAGACTCCGACCATAACTTGTTGGTTATGAACTGTAGGCTGAAACTAAAACTACAAAAAGGTAGGAAAATAAGGAGATGGGACCTGGATAAATTGAAGGAACCTGAGGTTTTTAATTTCAGAGGGAGCTTTAGGCAACAATTGGCAGAAACAGGGGAAAATAAAACAGGAGAGGAGGAATGGGTAAAATTGAGAGATGAAATAGTGAAGGTAGCAGAGGACAAAATAGGTAGGAAGGAAAGACCTACAAAAAATCCTTGGATATCACAGGAGATACTAAATTTAATCGATGAAAGGAGAAAATATAAAAATGCAGTAAATGAAACAAGCAAAATGGAGTACAGACGACTAAGAAATGAGATTGACAGGAAGTGCAAAATGGCTAAGCAGGAGTGGCTAGAAGGCAAATGCAAGGATGTAGAGGAATGTATAAATAGGGGGAAAATAGATACAGCCTACAGGAAAATAAAAGAAACATTTGAAGATAAGAAAAACAGCTCTATTAATATCAAGGACATTGATGGAAAACCAGTTCTTAGCAAAGAAGGGAAAGCTGAACAGTGGAAAGAGTATATAGAGGGGCTATACAAAGGAAATGAACTTCGAGACAATATTGTAGGAAGGGAAGAGGATGTAGATGAAGACGAAATAGGAGATACTGTACTGAGTGAAGAATTTGACAGAGCCCTGAAAGATCTAATTCGAAACATGGCCCATGGAGTAGATGATATTCCCTCAGAGCTACTGAAGTCTCTGGTAGAACCAGCCATGACAAACCTGTTTCACCTGGTGCGTAAGATGTATGAGACAGGTGAAGTACCCTCAGACTTTAAGAAAAATGTTATAATTCCCTAAGAAAGCAGGTGCAGACAGGTGTGAAAACTACAGAACCATCAGTTTAATAAGTCATGGCTGCAAAATATTAACGCGAATTATATACAGAAGGATGGAAAAGCTGGTAGAAGCCGACCTCGGGGAGGATCAGTTTGGGTTCAGGAGAAATGTAGGAACACGGGAGGCAATACTCACTTTACGGCTTATCCTAGATTAAGAAAAGGTAAATCTACATTTCTAGCTTTTCTAGGTTTGGAGAAGGCTTTTGTCAATGTTGATTGGAATAAACTCTTTCAAGTTCTGAAGCAAGCAGGAGTAAAATATAGGGAGCGTAAGGTTATTTACAACTTGTACAAAATCCAGACAGTGGTTGTCAGAGTTGAAGGGCATGAAAGGGATGCGGTGGTTGGAAAGGGAATAAGACAGGGTTGTAGTCTTTCTCCATTGTTGTTCAATTTGTACATTGAGCAAGCTATAAAGGAAAGCAAGGAGAAATTTGGAGAAGGAATTAAAGTTCAGGGGGAAGTATTAAAAACATTGCGTTTTGCCGACGACATAGTAATTGTCAGATACAGCAAAGGACCTTGAAGAGCAATTGAACGGAATGGACAGTGTGCTGAAAGGTGCATATAAGATGAACATTAACAAGAGCAAAACTAGGGTAATGGAGTGCAGTGTAAGAAAATCAGATGATGCTGAAGGGATTATATTGGGAAACGAAGCAATAAAGGAGGTAGATGAGTTTTGTTACTTTAGCAGTAAAATAACAAATGATGGTCGCAGTGCAGAGGATATAAAATGCAGAATGGCAATGGGTAGAAAAGCGTTCTTGAAAAAGAGAAATTTAACATCGAATATTGATTTAAACCTAAGGAAGTCCTTTCTGAAGGCATTTGTATGGAGTGTTGCCTTGTATGGGAGTGAGACATGGACGATAAACAGTGCGGACAGGAAGAGGATTGTGGCTTTTGAAATATGGTGCTACAGAAGAATGCTGAAGATTAGGAGGGTGGATCGCGTAACTAATGAGGTACTGAACAGAATTGGGGAGAAAAGGAATTTCTGGCATATCTTGACTAAAAGAAGGGATAGATTGGTAGGACACATTCTTAGACATCAAGGAATTGTGAATTTAGCGTTGGAGGGAAGTGTATGGGGAAAAAATCGCAGGGGAAGACCAAGAGATGGATACAGTAAGCAGATTCAGACAGATGTAGGTTGTCGTTCTGATGTGGAGATGAAGAGGCTTGCTCAGGATAGGGTATTGTGGAGAGCTGTATCAAACTAGTCTCCGGACTCCACAACAACAACATGAAGAAATCCGGGAGATATTAAGATTATAAACAGAGACAAGAAGCCACCCTATAGTCACAGTTCAGATCGGTTCCGTTTTTTTAACTGGAATAATAGAAAGTGGAGCCAGATTTCCGCGATTTCAGAATCCGCGTTCCAAAAATGTCAGTCCGTTAGTGGCCGACCTTAAGGTTGAAGAATGCAAAAGTTAAGGGGGCAGTTATCGGCAAGCTAGCCGATATAGAAATGCAAAGTAGGATGACAATTACTGTGTCAAGGACACGAGTGGGATATCAACCTGACTATTGTGCCGATGTTGGCAATCGATTTGATTATAGGGATGGACTTACTTTCCGAGCAACAGGCAACTCTCGATGTCGGTCAGGGTGGGGTAATATTAAACAACGGTAAGTGTATTACTATCCGGTTCTCCGACCAATGTCATAGATCCGAGTTATCTGCAAATTGCCTACGTCTGTATTGGTCTGGCGGTCAGGATCAAGGGAAAGCGGTATCTGAGTTGAGGCATGAGAGAATACGAGCGGTACCAGATTTTTCATGATGTGCTAGTCGTTATGGATGAGATTGTCAATAGGCAGAGTGATATATCAGTGGAAGACCGACAGGAATTACATCGCCTATTAAAAGAGAATGCGGAGGTATTTTTGACGAAAACAGGAGCCATTTCCGCTGCACACAGGGAAGCAGTTGCAAAGAATAGAAGACGAAAGTGTGATAGAAAGAGCAATATCGAGCTAAAAGTAGTGGAGAAACAAGATGAATCAGTGCGCCCCGTATTAGATTAGAAACAAATTATAGAGCCTGAAACAGACAAGCCTCAACGTATTGATGAACTTTTGCAGAACTGTTACTGGCCAGGATCTATACAACACTTGACCTTAGGTCAAGTTTTTTGGCAGATCGTGTTGGATCTGGAATGCAGGCAATATACTGCCTTTGTAGCATTTGGGACCTGTTACCAATTTACGTGGTTACCTTTTGGGCTTAATGTCAGCTGCTCGACTTTCATCAGGAAAGCAACAGCGCATACTGTAAGCAGAGCGTTTTGCAAAGACTTCCTCAAGAAAGTTGGCCGACTCGAGTGGGTTATTTCTGATAATGGTCCGCAATTCAAAGCTGAGATTTACAGAGATATTGCATAGAAACCGGATCCAACTGATCTATGCCTCTGCGTATCATCCAGAGTAATCCAGCGGAAACAGTTATGAGTAAACTAGGGACCCTGTGTCGCATATACTGCAAGAAAAATCACGTGGGCTGGGATGTTTTCCTAAAGGATTTTGAGGATGTTATAAATAATATTGCACACAGTACTAACCGTCTGGCCCACAGCGAGGTGCTTAAGAATGTGGATCCCGATGACCTGATTAAAGAAGTGGACTTCCCGCCATCAAGACGGACCAGACACAGTAGGGTTGTGGATTTGACACTACAAGGCATTAGAGAAGCAGCGTTGAGACGAAAGGTTATTGCGGACAGGAAAGGCAAATGACATAGTTTCACACCTGGTCAGAAAGTACTGGTAAAGACCTTTCATCTCTCCAACAAAGAGGAAAAGGTTTGCCAGGAATTTTTCTCAGTATATAACGGTCCTTTCCGTATTAGGAGAATCGTCCATACATGTGCGGCACTGTTTGAGTCAATAAAGACGGGCAAAGCTGTAGGTGTACACCATGTACGGCACCTAAAGCCATTCACTAACTTGTGATTTTTTTAGATGTTATGTAAATATACAATGTCTATTTTTGTCTAATAAGAATGTTTATGTATGTTACAGCCATACAAAAAATTTGTTTCTTCTTTCTTTGTGTGTACATTGTATTTAGAGTAAGTTGTCATTGAGTCATGTTTTATAAAACTGTTTATGCATTTCCAAAAATTTCTTGATTGTGATTTGTTACGTCATGATATATCCTTCGAAACCGGAGTAGGAAGTTCTACGTGTTATTCATGCTGTAATTGCCGTTGCTGAAGTTCCACTGATTTGTATAATTGAGATTGTTTAGTTCTTCTGTTTTATGGAAACCTTTGTGACTCCTACGTTTATTGGTATGTGCTGTCTTTATGGTCTTGCCTGATACGCTATCAATTGGTTTATTTTTCTTCCGTCTGAACATCGTCGCCTTCGTTTATAACGTGGCGCGAAATAAGATTGTATGATCTAATCTGACCTTAAATAGATAGGTGTCTTGAGTTTTTGTACTTCGTTGAGGAGGTGCTTTTTCGTCCTTGGAGGTTCGATTGTGTTGTATTGATTGCGCCAATGTGCATATAATCAGCGTGATGTTCGTAGTATTGTTTAAAACCCACTTCGCGTTATACGGCTTCCTGATAGGATTTGCCCAGTCGATATGAGGGATCGATGGTGTTTTTGTTTCGGACACGCCATGATGCGTGGTTCCAGAATATTTGAAGCTTGTATGTCCATACTGGTTAGCGTGTAGACCTCGATAACGAGCGAGGTCGGACAGACGCCAGGGACGCGACGTTGTCAATTTTGGAACACTGTAGGGACGATGTTCTCCAGATCGAAAAAAAAATTCATAAAGATGGAATCTTAGTACTGTCCAGTACAACTGCCACTAAGACTGTTTTGTTTTGTATAATTAAAAATGTGAAATCTAATCTGTTCTTAGTTTCAGGAGCAGTCAGAGGACAGCAAGGAGAATGTAAAGATATTGGAGAGTTGAAAACAAGAAGAAATAAGAGTATGAAGCCTATGGTACCATGGAGAACTGCTCTCGTATAAATTGAGAAAGGCAGTTTCGTTCTATCCCAGTACAAGGAAAAAGATTAAAGAATTCTTGGAATGAAGAGGACCAGCATCAACAGGATAAGATGTCCTGTATCCATTCTCATCCTGAATCCCAGTAGATGGAGCTCCATAGTAAATAGTGGTTCTTCTAACTGTCCATGTAAACCATGTTCTAACAAAATAACTAGACATGTGCAAAAAGTTAGTAGTTTGTAGTTATGAAATTTAATCAACTTAATTTACAGGATTTAGATATTTTTTAAATTTTTATTTCTTTTTACTCTGAAGTAGCTGAAACAGAAATCGGCACATTTCTTATAAAGATATTAAAATCTTCAGTGCCAAGTAAAAATAATGTAGGGTTATATATATATATATATATATATATATATATATATATATATATATAAAATATTAATTTGAATCACATACATATTTTTTATTAAGTAGGGTATTTAAATTCATTATTTTAAAATTTTTGTAAATTTTGGAGGAACATCGTAGTAGACTTTTATTTTCAATTTCAATTTGTGCCCAGTTTAGGAATAGAATTTTAAAATTTTCTGTAAAATTAAAACATTTATTGGTATTTGTAAACTCGTGTCTAATTTTGTGTATTTTCAATATGTACAGTGTCAATGAGGAGCGATGGGAAGGTACAATAAGAGGATCTGCACCCTATAACTGATGGCTTTGCATTTCGGACCTGTTTGGGACTGGACATAGCTTGGCTGTCGCCAGCAAAAGCCGGTAACGTGCACTCTGACAGATGGCAGCGCCTGGGTGGTGATGGATGAGCCGCGAGACTGTGAGTGAATAGCGGCCAGTGGTGGACGTCTTGTAAACAATGGCTGAAGGTGGCTAGGATGAAGTCAACACCTGAGCATGGGGCGACTCTCCAGGCCAACCCCAGACATGCCGGAACAGCTGTGACACAATAGGCGCAGATGACCCACTGAGATAACGACGCTCCATTTGTGATCATTCAGCATGGGATGAATGGGGCAGGACTCCCCCAGGAAAGTGGTCACGTGCCACTCGAAAGCGGCAGCTCTATACTAGTCGCCACGCTGTCTCCTGTCAAGGGATTTAATCCGGCGACGGGAGACCCGCTGACAATGAGAGCTCAGATTACTATGGCTGACCTGGTACCCTCCTGGTGTTCGGCGAACCTTAGTAAGTTGTTTCATTGCTGAGGTGGGTGATTATCTGCCTAGGGGCATAGCCCAGTGGCAGTGTAGCCTGGCCTAAAGGAGTACTTCGCTTGCCTGTGACTGTTACCTGAACAACCAAGGACATTCTCAATGTATGAAGAAAGTTATCCTGCCTGTATAATGATAGCGAACTGAGTGGGCAAGCTATCTAGACGGTGATCTTGGCACAAATCCTTGTGCTTAGCAGACTTCTCCCATGTACCCAGACAGTATGCGCGCCCTCCACATGGAACACTTCAAGATTTCAACTTTTTATGTAACAATTTTTTCTATGTTTTTTCCTTTTCAGGTTTTAGTATAAGCAGTTCTAATGCTCACTTGTATAATTAAGTAAAACTATAAAATTTAGTTACCTATTTTTGTCGACGTTACAATATTCAATGAATGAAATAAATCGCAATTTGCAATCAGTTATGGCTTCACTGTACAAGGTTTAGGTGGAATACCAAAGTGCGGCGAATAAAAATTTGTGCCCAGCCGGGATTCGAACCTGGGATCTCCTGCTTACTAGGCAAACGCGTTGACCACTCCACCACTGAGGACACAGCGACCACCGCCTGTAGAGGACTCTTCCCTGCACGTCTCCCACAACATCCAAATCTCCATTCGCCACACTGTCTCTTTCCTGTTACCACAGCCTATTTGTTCTGTAATGCTCACAGCCACAATACTGTATTCCTGCATCAGGGGGAACACACCAACAGAGAACAGACCAAGAGGTATTGAGACACAATTGTTGTCAGGAGCCCAGCCTCGGCTTATATACAACTGTTTGAGCCGAGGCTGAGCTCCTGACAACAATTGCTCGAAACCTTATAGTCTGTTCTCCTTGATGCGGGAATACAGTATTGTGGCTGCGAGCACTACAGAATAAATAGGCTGTGGTAATAGGAAAGAAACAGCGTGGCGAATGGAGATTTCAGTGTTGCGGGAGATTTGCAGGGAAGAGTCATCTGAAGTCAAGCTGGTCACTGTGTCCTCAGTGGTGGAGATGTCAACGCATCTTCCCAGTAAGCAGGAGATCCCGGGTTCGAATCCTGGCTGGGCATAAATTTTCATTCACCGCACATTGCTATTCCACCTAAACCTAGTCAATTGAAGCCATAACTGATCGCAAATTGCGATTTATTTCATATAAATTTTATGTCCTGTTTTCTAGTTTCCATTACTTACTTTGAATTATTATTGTCTTATAAGTATAACATTCTATAAAGCAAAATCTGTACTCATGTTTTCTAGTTACTGTTAGGCACTTTGACTTACTATTTCTATTTTTATATTGGTCAGGGTTATGTTGTTCTTGATTTTTCTTCGTTTATTTTAATGTAATAATTCATAACAGTTTTTGGAAAATACTGTGTAAAGATAGGAGTTTCTTTTTATGAATGAATGGAAGGATTGTATAAGTCTGAATGTGTGGACTAGGGCCATAGCATTTTTGGTAAATTCCTAATTTGACAAATTTAAATTATGAAAATGTAATCTTATTATTAAAAATATTTTGTATGTTTAGGCCTGAATGGCCAGACACTTTAATAAATTAAATTCATCCTTCATGATAGGAAGAATAAGTGTGGGATCAAGTTCAGTGTGGTTTCAGTTCGGTACTCTAATTGTTTAATTAAAATCTTGAATAGGATGTTTTTATCTCCAGGTTTAATAACTGGCTATATCAATATATTTACATGTATGTTCTATTTGCTCTATGGGTTGCGAAAATTGCATTAGGATTCAGGTGTATTGATTTTATTATTTTTTGATGTAGTGCTTCTGATTTCAAATTCTTTCCTTACTGTCGAGTTGGCGTTTTAGAGCAGTGTAGGTCATGGCTCTTGGGCGGTCGGCTAGGTCACAGGAATCCGGTGTGGTGCCAGCTCCTTTCAGGGTTTTAGAGAAATCTGGCCACCAGATGGGTCCCTATAATGCATTGGAGTGGGCTGGTTTCGCAGTGCGACACGGCTGACCATTAGTGGGTCAATGAGATTAGCTCTCTGACGAGTAAGGCATGGCTGTGTGCTCAAGTGGATCTGGGCTGGGGAGATCAATTTTGGAGTTTGAGATGGGGTCTTGGTGAGGCTCTGCAGCCGGGAACGGTAGCCTTTGCTCTTGCGCGCATCGTATCGTTGTGAAGTTGGGCACCGCAATTGCGGTTTGCGTGTATTTGTTTTCAGAGTGTTGTTTCGCTGCGTGCGACTACACTTCGGCAGTTTGTTATTGCTTTATTATTATTATTGTAGTGTTTCCACGGATAGAATCCACATCTGCTGCACCAGACTTCTGACATTGACGCCGTTGCTGCACGACCATCAGCTGGTGTTTGGTATAGTATTTCCTTGCGCTGCTCCTGTCCTGATTAGGATTCAGCTCTTCGTTTCTAATTGGATCATATGCTGTAGCCACCTTCTTATTTTCACTCGGAGTGGGATGAGATAACGAGGTCTATTTCTATATTGACTTCCAATGAAAGACTCCTAAACGATATAGCCAGTCATTTGAATAAATTTTTAATTTTATTTGTACGAGTGTGTATTACATTTTTAGAGGTATTTGGAAAACTCTTTTTATTATTATTATTTTTTTGCAATCAGTGTGACACCTAGTCACATACAAATGTATTTGGTTAAGTTCTACATATTTGCCAACATGTCATTTTTACCAATTTGTATAACTTTATTTCTCTAACCCCCAGTCACCATTTTGGAGGGAAAACAGTTTGTTCCTACTGGCAGTATGAGGATTGACATGATTATCTTTTCATAAATAGATTCTTGATATAAGTTAAATATTATTTCTTGGCCTTTTTCCGGTACGCCATTGTGCAGTTAGGTCAGGAATATATTTTCTATGTTTTGTAAAACGTAGTGGCGACTCAAATTTAACAGATCTATAAATAGAATAAAGCATATATCTCACATCATTTGCATATTTAGATAAATCGCAATAGAGCGTACTTGGCCATTAAATTCATATATGAATGTGTATATGTGTGTAATCTCTGAATGCTCCAAATGGCGCAAGTCACGTTGTGTCTAAGATACATCTTAAAATATTCAAATGTGTGAGCAGACATAATTGTAGCAGGAAAAACATGTAAGGCTGTTGTAATACAAGGCAGTTAGTAAAGGAAACAATGACACAGATTTGTTAAGCGTTTGAGAGTGTACTCAATACTGTAAATACTATTATCATTTTACAATTAAGTATGCTCACTATCGTCCTTCTGTTTGAGTTTTTATTGTACTTAAGTGTTTTCAATCTCACATGTTAATGTCTAGGTGATTCGAAAATTCAAAATTATGACGTGATTTAAATGGCTACTGAGAAGTCAAAAGGTAAAGCAGTCATAAATCTGAAGATTGGTTTGTACACCACAGGGCTTTACTAGGCATGGTCCTGTTTGAAGGTGGTATGCCGTTGTCCTCCTCCGAACTGGCTTACCCAGCCAGTTATTGGGTGAGCTACAGTTTGACGTGAAACCACGGTACTATCAGCAACACTACCAGAGGTGAAAGAAGTGGAAAGTGACAGATAAAAATCCTCGGATCTGGCGGGAATCGAAACCGCGACTTTTGGATTTGTAGTCCGGCACTCTACCACTGTGCTATGGAACGGCACACCATCAGTTTGAAATCAGATCTGTTTTTTTTTGCCCAGTGCGCAACACTTTGACGTCAATGTCGTTACTTCTGTCAGTGATACCATTATTGATCTACGTCAATACTTCGGAAAACCTGTGTTTTAGAATATTAGGCAAAATCTGCTAGCTTGTTGTGTGTAATGGTCAACAAATATTTGTGCTGTCCAACGACTTCAGTTCCTGCAGAAAGAGTTTTCTCCAAGGCAGGAGAAATAATGAATGAAAAACGCAAGAGATTAAAGAAGCATTTAAATTCCCTACTTTTTATTAAAAATTATGCATCTTTTAATGTTTTCAACTAGAGACTACAGGACAAGAATTTAAATACCATACTTTTCTAAGACACTTTTCTCTTATATTGTGCAGTAGTCAAAAGAATAAAAAATTCTTAGTGTTATTTTTCATTTAAAATATCACCCCAAGATAGTTAATAGATGAATCGATAGTTTTTAAAAATATCATCGATAAATATAGCACGTGTCAGTAATCGACGTTTAAGCAACACTACAAGCCAGTTTTGTTTCGCAGTCCCTCCGAGCGCAAAGCATATGTTTATGACTTTTTGAACCTTGGAATAGTGTCGATTAGTCCTTTGATCATCCCCTCATGCACTTTGTCCACAACTGTTGCAGCCATGTCTCTAGATCCCAAAGGTTGCTACTGGGATGGAAGTCCCTTCCAGTATCTGCTACATGTGCTCAATGATGGAAAGGTCCAGGGATCTTACTAGCAGCATACGGACCGCCACATGCTGTGTGTCGATGGGTATTATCACAGACAAATATATACAGACGGGAAACCTCCATAAGGGCCCGGTCCTACGCTCCAGGGATCAGGGAGGGAGGGTTTTCAGCAGTTCCGTAAGATGTCCCATGATGATGCTGCGATCAGTAGCAGCTCTTTAAACTAGCCAGAGCAGGCGGCAGGTAGCGGCTGTCCCCACAACCAACTCCCCTCAAACGCCGGACACAGCCGTGGCCTCATGGCAGGCGGCACGTGCTCTCTGCTCACCCTCCGTTCCACGCTACCCTCTGACTTGCGAGAGGCACCCTAAGCCAGCGAACCGCCTGACACCTGCTAGCATCTTACGGAACTACGAGGGGAGCGTAGGACAATGGTTTAGGGTGGGTTGCTTCTCTGTATGTTACTTTGTGGTATTATCTTGCCAGAATACCGCCCTGAGGTACCCCCCAGCCCCCCCCCTCCCAGCTCTTTTGTGGGTATGTGTGTGGCGCGCACAGGGCCCCGAGCTGAAGCAGTCTTCCTTCCCGCCCCAAGCTGTTTCAGCCCCCTCCCCCCCCCCCCCCCGATTTGTGCTTTTACCCATAGATGGGTGTCCCAGTGTCCCAGTGTCCCATATGAGTTTGAAGTGATCTCTTGTAACAGCGTTTTTCTTTTCTAGGTTTCTCTTCTCCTAATCTTTGCTTCTGCCTTCCCTCCTTACGGTATTCTTCTAGCCTTCCTCTCATCCTCTAGTCTCTGCTTTAGCGTTTAAGACTCAACCTTTCCCACTTCCTTTGTCTTTACTCTTTCCTTTCTTCCTCCCTGTGCATTCCTGAAGGCCGCCCATGCAATCTTTGCATAAAAGGTGACTGGGTAATGAGTAAGTCCCAGCCCCGTGTCGGCATGTAGGGACCGCACGTACCCCCTGGTAAAGGCCAGGCCCAGGGAGGGGTGATTACCCGAGCTGTAACCTTCTGACCGTGCTGATTGGTCCCTCTGTCCGTTTCTCGGGAGGTGTGACCTGAGGTGTGACCTGAGGTGTCGACTATCACCTAAGGCGGGTGAGCCCTCAGTGAGGGTTCCCTATTAGGCAGGAGCGCGCCTTCGCAGACGCCGGTAATCATGGGGAGACAACTTCGCAATGACTTCTTCAACTTTGGCATTTACCCAGAAAAGGACACACGATGAATCCAAATCAAAGAAAAATTTGCCTAACTTGCCAAAGCTCCTAGTTGTTTCACGCACTGATGGCCAAGATTTTACGTCAGTAAATCCCTTGGTCCTACAACGAGGTTTGACGCTGTTGAGGTCCTGTTAAAACTTGTACCCACCAAAGAAATGGGACGCTGTTGCTGGAAACGGAAGGTGCCTTTCAAGTCCAAAAGCTGCTTCGCACCACACTGTTACACATCTTTCCTCTTAAGGTCGAACCTCATCGTACCCTAAACTCGTCACGGGGGTTGTGTTCTCACGTTCCCTTGATCCCCCCCCAGGGGGCCCCACAGTTCTTTTGTGGGTACGTGTGTGGCGCGCACGGGGCCCCGAGCCGGAGCAGCCTTTCTTCTGACCCAGGCTGCTTCACTTTCCCTCCCGGTTTATCCCTTCGCCCGGAGACGGGCGTATTTCGCGAGTTCAGGTGTTTTCTTGTTGTCGTTTCTCTTACTCCTTGGTTCCTTCCTTTCTTACCCTTTGTTTCTTTCTCTCCTTGTACTCTCCTAGCCTTCTTCTCCTCATTAGTCTCCGCCTCGGCGTTTGAGACACTTCTTTCCTTCTTCCTCTTCGCTTCCTCTATCCTTCTTCTTTCCTCCATGTGCGTGTCTGAAGACCGACCCACGCATTATCATGCGTAGTAGGTGACGGGGTAACGCGTAATTCCCCGCCCCGGGTAGACAAGTAGGGCACGTACGTACCCCCTGGTAAAGGCCAGGCCCAGGGAGGGGTGATTACCCGAGCTGGTACCTTCCGAACATTCCAATTGGTCCCTCCATCAGTTCTCGGGAGGTGTGACCTGAGGAGTGAACAATCACCTAAGGCGGGTAAGCCCTCGGAGAGGGCCCCCACTAGGAAGGAGCGCGCCATCGGAGACGCCGGTAATCACGGGGGACACTTCCGCAATGACTTCCTTCTCTTCTTTACTGACATTGACCCAGAAACGTAAGATAGATTCGCCTCAGCAAAAGAAGACTCTGCCTAATTTGCCGAAATTTCTTGTTGTGTCGCGCACCGACGGAAAAGATATCAATTCTGTCAATCCTTTCGTTATACAGAAAGGTGTTGATGCAATTGCTGGCCCTGTTAAAACCTGTTCGCGTCAGCGCAATGGCACATTGTTGCTGGAAGTGGACAGTGCTTTCCAAGCCCAGAAACTTATCCGGACTACGTTATTACACACGTTTCCAGTCAAGGTAGAAGCGCACCGCACACTCAACTCGTCACATGGGGTAGTTTTTACGAGATCCCTTGACGGGTTGTCTGATGACGACATCCGGTCCTATATGTCCGATCAGGGTGTGACAGCCGTCCACAGGGTGATGAAAAAGGTAGATAACCAGTTGACACCGACTCGTACTGTGTTTTTGACATTCGACAGAGTTGAACTCCCGTCGAAGGTCAAAGCAGGGTACGAAGTTATCTCAGTCCGCCCTTATATTCCAAATTCAACGCGCTGCTACCAATGCCACAGGTACAACCATACCCGTGAATCTTGCCCAAATGCAGCAAAATGTGTCACTTGTGGTAGGGACGCCCATGAGGGGGATTGCCCACTTCCGTCCCCCTCACTGCCTTAACTGCAACGGCGACCATGCGGCTTCCTCTCGCGACTGCCCTGTATATAAGGATGAAAAAATCATTCAGCAAATTCGGGTTACGGAGAAGGTATCAACATCTGCCGCTCGAAAGTTCAGAGGCATGACAGTATCGAGGGTGCTGTTGGTTCCATGGTATCACCTGCCATCGCTAATGGTGGAGGCAGGGCCTCTACATCCATCGCCTCCAAAGTCTTGGTGATAGCCAAGTCCTCTGGTGAGGCGAGGAGTTCCACCATGTCATCAGACGGTGGTGGTGGTGGTGGTGGTGGTGGTGGTGGTGGTGGTGGTGATAGCACGGTTTCCACCATGGAATCCGTTTGCTTAGCAGCCTTAGACTTTTTCTTCTCTCATATCTTCCAGAAAGTCATTAAGTGGTTCTCTACAAATGGACTCTGATTAAACTTTGATAAAACCCAGTATATACAGTTTCATACAGTAAATGGTATGACACCATTAATAAATCTAGACTTTGAACATAAATCTGTAGCTAAGGTAGAATATTCAAATTTTTGAGTATTTGCATTGACGAGGGACTGAATAGTAAGAAACATATTGAAGATCTCATGAAACGTCTGAGTTCAGCTACTTATGCTATCAGAGCCATTGCAAAATTGGGTGATATAAATCTCAGTAAATTAGCTTACTACGTCTATTTTCATTCACTGCTTTCATATGGGATCATATTCTGGGGCAATTCAACATTGAGTAAAAAAGTATTCATTGAACAAAAGCGTGTAATCAGAATAATTGCTGGAGCCCACCCAAGAGCATCCTGCAGATATTTATTTAGGGATCTAGGGATACTCACTGTAGCTTCACAATATATATATTCACTCATGAAATTTGTTATTAACAATCCGACTCAATTCAGAAGTAATAGCAGTGTGCATAGCTACAACACTAGGAGAAAGGATGATATTCACTATTCAAGGTTAAATCTAACTTTGGCTCAGAAAGGGGTGAATTATGCTGCCACAAAAGTCTTTCGTCACTTACCAAGTAGCATCAAAAGTCTGACAGATAGCCAACTAGTATTTAAAAAGAAATTAAAGGAATTTCTGAATGGCAACTCCTTCTACAATGTAGATAAATTTTTAGATAAAACTTTAAAAAAAATAATAATAATAATAATAATAGAAATTAAAAAAAATCCTTAAAATATTGTCAAGTATAGACAACATTTACTAAACTGACACGTTCCACATCATTACGAAATGTCGTATATATGATCTACGGAACAAGTATTAATCTAATCTGTTGCATTTTAAGTGTGCTGTTTTGTAATCCTATGGTTTTGATGTGAAAATCATCGTTCTGTGGGTCGCTTTGCCATAAAAAGGGCTAGAATTGGATCTAATGTGTTGTAAGCTGTTGTAACACAGGGTGGGAATCGAGTTAGACGCATTCTAGGTTTCTTCCCTTGGTGGAAAGAGCTTTTTACTCTTCCACGGTGTATATAGGCCAACCTTACGAGGTGCTTGCTGTAGGTCATTAATCTGTAGGGGGATTAAGTGCGCTGAGGATCACTCCAACGTAGATGTGATTACCTAAAATATGTAGTAGTATGCATGTGCAACAGCTTTTTGTTGTTAAGACTTATAGCTTTTCGTGTAGAACGTTTCGATTTTACAGGTCAATGGATCTAGCAGAAATACCTGAAGACAGGTTACGTATCAGAAGAGCAGTGCTTCAATTGATCGAGTATCTGTTACTTCGTCACTGATTGGAGATCTTCTACATCTACATCCATACTCCACAAGCCACCCGATGGTGTGGCGGAGGGTATCTACAGTACCGCTATCGGTTCTCCCTCCTATTCAAGTCAGTATTGTTCGCGGAAAGAAAGTTGTCGGAATGCCTCTTTGTGGGCTCTAATCTCTGATTTTATCTTCATGATCTCTTCGCGAGATAACGTGTGAGTCACATAACTTTACCACTAGGAATATCTTCGTAAACCACTACAAATATTTAATAACTAATTCCGCAGACCGAAAGTGATGAGGGGCTGGTGTAACAGAAACATATGCTTTTTTTTAAATGGAAACTTACACTACTAGCCAATAAAATTGTTACACGAAGTATTGCAATGATAAACGGGTATTCATTGGACCAATATATTAGAACCGACAAGTAATTATATTTTCACGCAATTTGGGTGCATAGATCCTTAGAAATCAGTACCCATAACAAATACCTCTAGCGGTAATAACGGCCTTGATACGTCTGGGCCTTGATTCAAACAGAGCTTGGATGGCGTGTACAGATACAGATACCCATGCAGCTTCAACACCATAACGCAGTTCATCAAGAGTGGCATATTCTGACGAGGCAGTTGCTCGGCCACCATTGACGAGACGTTTTCAGATGGGGAGATATATGGAGTATGTGCTGGCCAGGACAGCATTCGAACATATTCTGTATTCAAAAAGGCCCGTACAGGACCTACCACATGCGGTCATGAATTATCCTGCTGAAATATAGGGTTTCGCAGGGATCGAGTGAATGGTAGAGCCACGGGTCATAACACATCTCAAATGAAACGCCCTCTGTTCAAAGTGCTGTCGATGCGAACAAGAGGTGACCGAGACGTGTAACCAATGACAGCCCATACCATCAGGGCGGGTGATACGCCAGTATGGCGATGACGAATACACGTTTCCAATGAGAGTTCACCGCGATGACGCCAAACATGGATGCGACCATCATAATGCTGTAAATAGAACCTGGATTCATCCGAAAAAAAAAATGACGTTTTGCCATTCGTGCACCCAGGTTCGTCGTTGCGTACACCATCGCAGGTGCTCCTGTCTGTGATGCAGCGTCAAGGGTAACCGCAGCCATGGTCTCAGAGCTGATAGTCCATGCTGCTGCAAAAGTCGTCGAACTGTTCGAGCAGATGGTTGTCTTGCAAACATCCCCATCTGTTGACTATATTCTACTAACAGTCACTGGATCACGACCAACGCGAGCAGCAATGTCGCGATACGATAAACCGCAATCGCGATAGGCTACAATCCTACCTTTATTAAAATCGGAAACGTGATGGTACGCATTTCTCCTCCTTACACGAGACATCACAACAACGTTTCACCAGACAACGCCGCTCAACTGCTGTTTGTGTATGAGAAACCGGGCGGAAACTTTCCTCATGTCAGTACGTTGTAGGTGTTGCCACCGGCGCCAACCTTGTGTGAATGCTCTGAAAAGCTCCCCGTCGGTTAAATTTCGCGTCTGTAGCACGTCATCTTCGTGGTGTAGCAATTTTAATGGCCAGGAGTGTATTATTATTTTAAGCACAACTAAAAACAGGAAAACATAGTTAAGTAATAAATAGCGTTTGTTACACTGTAAAATGTTAATTGCATCGAGTTATTGTAACCTAAAGCTGACGCTTGAGTAACTCCTCAGCATTTCAGTCGTGTGTATTGGACAGAACCGAATTAACCCTGCGTTACTAACATCTGGTTTTAACGCTCGCTACTGATACCTGTATCCCAGAGGGTTTGAACTTTTGTTGGTAACACCCGTCAATTCCGCGAGTTTGGTTCCAAACCTACACTCTACCCGTGTACACCTGTTCGTCAATTGTTCCTCAAAACGTCACAGCTCACTGACAATTTGAACGTAGCCGTAATTTTGACGGATCTTACTAAGCTAGGGTTAATTAGGGATATAAAAAAAATGATGTATGTACAGAAGACACTTGAACAGCACATTACGTCCACATGCTAGAATTTTTATTAGTCTTTTTCTCTGAAGAATACTGTACTGCACTGAGTTGTTACAAGAAAATGTACATTCAATATGTTCAAATGTTTAAGCTTATGGGGCTTAACTGCGGGGTCATCAGTACCTAAACTCACAAATACTAAAGACAACACATACATCCATTTCCGAGGGAGGATTCGAACCTCCGACGCGGGAGGCCGCACGATTCACCACGTGGCGCTCCAGACCGCTCGGCTAGTCCCGCGCGGCAAAATGTACATTGACATAAGAATTTAGTTACATTTATAAATTAGTTTTTTGTTTTCAATTACAGAACGTGGAAGAGCGGGGCCTGGCAGTCCAGTCCAATAAATCTTCAAAGCGATGCCCATCATTTGCTGCACGTGTTTGCAATCTACCGCGCAATGCGTGTCTTAGACGATGCAGTTCATCTGGTGTAATGTTGCCACAGTCTGTCGCAATACGATGTTTCATACCTTCTGGGGTTGCAGGCACCTCACTGAACACGTTCTCCTTTAAAGTACCCCACAGAAAGAAGTCTAAAGGTGTAAGATCACGGGAACGGGCTGGCCAATTTATGCGTTCGCCACGTCCTACGAAACGCTCGTCGAACATTGTCAAGGGTCAGCCTAGTGCTCATTGCAGAATGTGCAGGAGCACCATCAGGTTGATACCACACACGCCGCTATTCCAGTGGGACATTTTCTAGAAAAGTTGGCAGATCATTTTGTAGAAACTCTACATATTTTGTTGCTGTTTGTGTGCCTTCAATGAAGTGAGGACCAATGAGGTGGTCGCCAAGTACTCCGCTCCATACATTTATAGTCAACGGTCGCTGTTGCTCTACCGGTCGAAGCCAGCGAGGATTGTTCCCGGAAGAGTAATGCATGTTTCATGAATTCAGTGTCCCATGGTTTGTGAAACCTGCATAATCGGTAAACAGGTAGAGCTGCAACGCATTCTCTCTTAATGCCCATTGACAGAAGTTCACTTTTATTAATAAGTCTTCACCATGTAATGACTGATGCAGCGACACATGATACGGGTGAGATTTGTGACGATGAAGTATGCGTATTACACTACTTTCACTCACTGCACTGCCTCTAGAAATGTCACGTGACTCAGCGGAAGTAGGAAGACCTCCGAAGATGTTCGGCGCAGCTCTGGACGAAACGTTAGGAAAAATTGAAAAGTTTTACGGACCACGGCCTTATAACCCGGAAATTCTACCAGAAATTATGTTTTCCTATTTTTAGTTGTGCTAAAAATAAAAAGTTTTCATTTAAAGAAACAAATGATTGTGTTAAAACATACTTCCGTGCATTTTAAAGGTTTTTAGTAACCAACTACATCAGCCCCTCTACTCATTGTCGGGCTGCGGAATTAGTTATTAAATATTTGTTGTAGTTTACGAGTTATTCCCAGTGGTAAAGTTAGGTGACTCACCCAGTATACGTAGGAGGCAGCAATATACTGCTTGACTCCTCGGTAAAAGTATGTTCTCGAAACTTCGACAAAAGCGCGTACCAAGCGTCTCTCCTGCAGTCTTCCACTGGAGTAGATTAGATTAATACTTGTTTCATAGATCATGTAGACGACATTTTGTAATGATGTGGGACGTGTCAGTCTAGTAAATATTGTCTACACTTGACAATATTTTAATGATTTTTATTACATTTTTTGTTTTTATTTTTTATTTTCATTTTTTATTCTTTTAAGTTTCATCTAAAAATTCATCTACATTGTAGGAGTTGGCATTCAGAAATTCCTTTAATTTCTTTTTAAATACAAGTTGGATATCTGTCAGACTTTTGATGCTACTTGGTGACCAAAGACTTTTGGGGCAGCATAATTCACCCCCTTTGTGAGCCAAAGCTAGATTTAACCTCGAATAGCGAATATCATCCTTTCTCCTAGTGTTGTAGCTATGCACACTATTACTTTTGAACTGGGTCGGATTATTAATAACAAATTTCATGAGCGAATATATGTATTTGAAGCTACAGTGAAGATCCCTAGATACCTAAATAAATGAGTTCATAGTTTCCTCGGGTTTGCTGCCGGATTTTGAAGTCAGACTGACCCAATATTTCGGCGGTACACCTGTCCGCCATCCTCAGGGGAACTGCTGCTGCTGGACTCGCCGACAACTGATGCCGAGGGCATGGAACGCCGTCCTATATAGGCCTGCGAGTGGTGTAAGGCGCATGCGCGGCCTGCCACAGGTACTGCACACAGACAGATCTTGCGGCGCGCCGGAGGCGGAAAGGCGGTGCTCGCGATATATCGCAGTCATGGTTTGTGTTCCAGCAATCTGATGGGTTGCATAAAAGATCGATGTTTTTTCATATTTGATAAAACCGGGTTCCACGCCCTGCTAAGCGGAAAACCCTTGTCTCTATTAATTAAATTTTCTGACAGCCTGATTTCAATGGACTGTTTATAAACATTGTCCCAAAAACCGGACGTGCTGGCCACAATACGAGTTTCATCAAACAACATCCTATGTTCCTCGTTTAGACAATGTTCCGCAACTGCTGATTTTTCGGGCTGTAGAAACCTGATGTGACGGCGATGTTCTACACATCTGTCATGAACTGTGCGGATCGACCTGCCAATGTATGCCTTCCCACACTCTCATGGAATCCTGTACGCACCCTCTTTTTTAAGGCCCAAGTCGTCTTTAACTGATCCTAAAGGGGCCTGATCTTGGGTGGTGGACGGAACACGCACTGGATGTTAAATTTCCTTAGGATTCTGCTAATTTTATGAGATATGCCCCCTGCATACGGAATAAAAGCAACAGATCTGTCTTCCTCTTCATGTATTTCCCGGGATGGTCCAAACGGCATAGCTCGAAGAATCTGCTTCTCGGAATACCCATTGTCCTTAAACACAGAAGCTAAGTGTGAAAGTTCCTGTGGTAGGCTGTCTGCATCGGAAACTGTATAAGCTCTGTGTACCAGAGTCTTAAGGACGCCACTGCGTTGTTGTGGTGTGTGGCAGCTTCTTGCATTGAGGTACAAATATCCATGCCCGAGGGGGGATTCGAACCCCCGACCATAGTGGCTGTGCAGATCGTGACTGAAGCGCCTCAGTCACCGCGGCCGACCCATCATGTTTCTTGTACACCATGACATCCTAAACCACTGTCCTACGCTCCCCTCGTAGTTCCGCAAGATGCCAGCAGGCGTCAGGCGGTTCGCTGGCTTAGGGTACCTCTCGCACATCACAGGGTAGCATGGAGGGAGGCTGAGGGGAGAGCTCGTGCCACCTGCCACGAGGCCATGGCTTTGTCCGGCTGGCTGGCGTTTGAGGGGAGGTGGTGGTGGGGACAGCCGCTAGTTACCGCTTGCTCTGGCCAGTTTAAAGGGCTGCTTCTGACCGCAGCGCCATCATGGGACATCTTACGGAACTGCTGGAAACCCTCCCTCCCCGCACCCCTGAGCGTAGGACCGCGCCCTTACGGAGGTTTCCCGTCTGAATATATATTTGTGTGTGACCCGAGGTTTGGAACGCCAGAGGCGGGCGTCTGCGAATGTTTGTGTAAATGTCCAGAGGTAATTTCTGGGGAAGTTAGAGCGGCGCTCTCGCGACGGGACGGCGGCGTCTAGTGGACAGTAAAGTCATTTTAGCGACTGCTGATTCATTCCAATGGTCCGCAAATTCTAAGGATTTCCGAGAAGTGCTGGCTTACGTGCAGAATGCAGCATGGGACAGTTTTGTGGGGAAGGAGACTTGAATGTGGAACAATAGCTCTCGTATTCCATTGGTTTGACCATTAAGCAAAATTTGTGATTGGCTTCACGTCACCGATGGGAGGGGTTTGAGAGGAACATTTTGGAGTTGTGGAATTTTGCTGGGGAGAGAAGTGACTCTGGTATCGGTGGCGCTGCTGGCCGCATCGTGCTGTTTTTGGGGGCTCTGGTCTGGGCCGCGTTCTTAACTGGATCGCGCTGTTTTGAGTTGTGAAATTTTCGGTGTTAACTTTGAATTATTTCAGTGTGCTTTCTGCACATTCAGGTGTTAGTTCTGCGTGGCTACTATAGGGTAAATTGAAACTTGTAATATTCTGAAGTGCGTGTTTGCTGTCAGCTACACCACTCGTAATCAGAATTTTTAACATTTCTTGAGAGTACAGTTTTATTTTCACTTTAGTATTGTCGTCGGCTTAACCGACAAAACGTGTTCTAATCGTATCAATCCACATTCGCGATCACTGCTGTCAACACTGCACTGCCCTCAGCTCGTCTTCTCCACCTGCAACGCCATTCAACAGAAAGACGGTAAGGTTGCGCCAACACATCTGCTGGGAAATGGTAGTATTAAGTGGGAGTTTGTGTGCCAGAATGGACATCCTTATTCTTGTAGATAAAAAATAGACTTCACCGAGGTTGGGGTAAATTTTCATTTTTGTATTTAATTTTATACTTCGTGTGTTTGCCACTTCCCTCCTGTGACATAGCCAGTCAAAACATTTTATTTCGTGTACCAACTTTAGTTAATTTCTAATTTTCATGTAAAGTCACCCATTTAGATATTAAGGGTATTTTATTGTCTTTCAAAACTGATCTATTGGTAAATTTTATATGTGGTATATGGTCTCATGTGTTGTTGTATCAGGTAGGTTGTAAGATAGAATTTGTGAATATAGTTTTTATTTAAATTTGTGCCTACCTCATTTCAACCACCTTTAACCGTAAATAATTTGGAGGGCAAATTCTTCTAAAGATAGGTAGGTCAGGGGGAAATATTGCCATTGCACAGTGTGCAATTTAAAAGCCTGCATGTCGCCACTGAATACAGTTAGTAACAGTATACAGTAAATTCACTTTACTGATATATATTTACTTGTTCTAGTTTTTTTGTATTTAATAACTAAAAGCTACTGGCGTCGCTTAAATCAGATTTCCACAGAGGTCGAAGCAAAATGATTGCATCAATCCAATAAGGAAAATAGTTTCACATATAACATTCGTATTTTAAAGACCACGTACTTTCACAATGAATGAAAATAGGCGTAGTAAACTAATTTACTGAGATGTATATCACCAAATTTTGCAATGAATAAGATAGCATAAGTAGCTGAATTCAAACGTTTCAGGAGATCTTCAATGTTTCTTCCAATTCAGTCCCTCGTCAATGCAAACACCTAAAAATTTTTAATATTCTACCTTTGCTTCAGATTTATGTCCAAAGTCTAAATTTACTAATAGTGGTATGCCATTTACTGTATGAAACTGTATATACTGGGTTTTATCAAAGTTTTATGAGAGTCCACTTAATAACTTTCTGAAAGATATCATTTACAATTTCATCAGTTAATTCCTGTTTGTCAGGTGTGAAAACTATACTTGTATCATCAGCAAAAAGTACTAGCTTAGCTTCTTCGTGAATGTAGAATGGCAAGTCATTAATATATATATTAAGAACAGCAAGGGACCCAAGACCGAACCTTGTGGGACCCCATTTTTGATAACTCCCCAGTAAAGGAATTAATTGTTTCATCTATATCATTTGAACTGATTATTTCAACTTTCTGTACTCTTCCAGTTAAGTGTGATTTAAACCATTTGTGCACTGTCCCACTCATACCACAATCCTTAAGCTTATCTAGAAGAATCACATGATTTACACAATCAAAAGCCTTAGAGATCACAAAGATTCCCAACTGATGATGTCCGGTTATTCAAAGCATTTAATATTTCATCAGTGAAGCTATATATAGCATTTTCAGCTGAAAAGCTTTCTTGAAAATCAAACTGAGATTTTGTTAGATCTTCATTTTTACTAATATGTGAAGCAACTCGAGAATACATACCTTTTTCAAAAAATTGTGATAAGGCTGTCAGAAGTGAGATGGGGTGATAATTGTTAACATCAGGCGTATCCCCTTTTTTATACAAAGGTTTAACGATAGCATATTTCAGTCTATCCGGGGAAAATACCCTGCTTTAAAAAGCTATTACAAATATGACAGAATCCTTATCTCCTGGGAACAAGTTTTCAATACCCTGCTGGAAATGCCATCAATTCCACATGACCGTTTACTCTTGAGAGATTTATTTTTCCTAATTTCTGAAGGAGAGGTGGGAGCAATTTCGATTGTATCAAATTGTGTGGGTATGGCCTCTTCCATTAATTGCATTGCTCCTTCTAATGACCATTTAGATCCTATTTTCTCTACAACAACTAAAAAATTATCACTGTAATGTTTTCAACTTCTGACTTTATTAACAAAAAGTATTCATTTGTTTTGATGGTAATACCCTCTTCTTCTGCTCTTGGTTGCCCTGTCTCCCTTTTAATAATATTCCAAATTGTTTTATCATCAGAGAAGCTAATCTCAGACATGATGCACATGCTTCTTGATTTTTTTATTAACTTTTCTTAATGTATTTTATTGTTTCTGGGTTATTACTCTTTCTTGCAGACTGATATAGTTCCCCTTCTCGGTTACAAAATATTTTTATTCCTTTAGAAAGCCATGGTTTTTTGCTTGGTTTCTTACAATTAAATTTTACTAATATCAGTTATCAAATACCCTTACAAATGTATCGTGAAATAAGTTATATTTTAAAATAACATTATGTTCCTTATAAACCTCATCCCGGTCTAACTGCTGTAGACTTTCTTTGAAATTTCTAGTTGTTAAGTCATTAATCCAGCGCACAATTCCGGAGGACTGTTTCGAATTACTGAACGGAGCAATGTCATGTACTGGTACTAGCTGTGCACCATGATCAGAAAAATGTTCAAATGTTTGTAATTCTATCGGACCAAACTGCGTGGTCATCAGTCCGTAGCTTACAAACTACTTAAACCTAGGTAAACTAATCTAAGGACACCACACACACACACACACACACACACACACACACACCAGGGAGGACTCGAACCTCCACGGCGAGCAACCGCGCGCTCCGCAGCGAGACCCTTTAGACCGCTCGGCTACTCCATCGCGGCAGTTTTTTCATCAGTCACTAGACCACATACCTCGTAAGTTTAACAATCGAACAGTCATCATATCCCCCTTCTAATAAATCAATACTACCGAAAAACTTATCACACCCATATACATCGTAAAAATGACTGACACCTTAGAACAGCTAACAAGGAATTATCCAGATCAATACCAAGATCTTTCCTTAGATATATATCTAACTTATACAACACCCAAAAAATTTTATCGAATGCCAAGAGCAATCCTTTAGAGACAAAACAACGAAGGTAACTACCCAGCTTTAAATCACCTAACCGCAGGGTTCACTGAAATCGATGTTTCTCGACCGAAGAACATTAACACCGCAAGCATTTCAGCTACGCCACTGAGAGACGTCCAGTCGTAAAGTAAACACCACTAAAAGACGAGATAAATACACCACAGCCATAATACCTAACCATACTTCAATATGCAGCTCACAAATGTAGAACACCTATATGTTGCAACGAACCGAACGACTAAACAGATCGTAATCGGTATTTCGCATAAGACAGGATTCTAGAGGGACTCTACAAAAGAAATGAACTTCCAGACAATATTGTAGGAAGGCAAGAAGATGTAGATGAAGATGAAAAAGGAGATACTGTACTGAGAGAAGAATTTGACAGAGCCCTGAAAGACCTAAGTCGAAACAAGGCCCCAGGAGTACATGATATTCCCTCAGAGCTACTGAAGTCTCTGGGAGAACCAGCCATGACAAACCTGTTTCATCTGGTGTGTAAGATGTATGAGACAGGTGAAGTACCCTCAGACTTTAAGAAAAATGTTATAATCCCCATCCCTAAGAAAGCAGGTGCAGACAGGTGTGAAAACTACAGAACCATCAGTTTAATAAGTCATGGCTGCAAAATATTAACGCGAATTATATACAGAAGGATGGAAAAGCTGGTAGAAGCCGACCTCGGGGAAGATCAGTATGGGTTCAGGAGAAAGGTAGGAACACGGGAGGCAATACTCACTTTACGGCTTATCCTAGAAGATAGATTAAGAAAAGGCAAACCTACATTTCTAGCTTTTGTAGATTTGGAGAAGGCTTTTGACAATGTTGATTGGAATAAACTCTTTCAAGTTCTGAAGCAAGCAGGAGTAAAATATAGGGAACGTAAGGTTATTTACAACTTGTACAAAAACCAGACAGTTGTTGCCAGAGTTGAAGGGCATGAAAGGGATGCAGTGGTTGGAAAGGGAGTAAGACAGGGTTGTAGTCTTTCTCCATTGTTGTTCAATTTGTACATTGAGCAAGCTATAAAGGAAAGCAAGGAGAAATTTGGAGAAGGAATTAAAGTTCAGGGTGAAGAATTAAAAACATTGCGTTTTGCCGACGACATAGTAATTCTGTCAGATACAGCAAAGGACCTGGAAGAGCAATTGAACGGAATGGACACTGTGCTGAAAGGTGCATATAAGATGAACATTAACAAGAGCAAAACTAGGGTAATGGAGTGCAGTGTAACAAAATCAGGTGATGCTGAAGGAATTAGATTGAGAAACGAAGCAATAAAGGAGGTAGATGAATTTTGTTACTTGGGCAGTAAAATAACAAACGATGGTCGCAGTACAGAGGATATAAAATGCAGAATGGCAATGGGTAGAAAAGCGTTCTTGAAAAAGAGAAATTTGTTAACATCGAATATTTATTTAAACCTAAGGAAGTCCTTTCTGAAGGCATTTGTATGGAGTGTTGCCTTGTATGGGAGTGAGACATGGACGATAAACAGTGCGGACAGGAAGAGGATTGAGGCTTTTGAAATTTGGTGCTACAGAAGAATGATGAAGATTAGGTGGGTGGATCGCGTAACTAACGAGGAGGTACTGAACAGAATTGGGGAGAAAAGAAATTTCTGGCATACCTTGACTAAAAGAAGGGATAGATTGGTAGGACACATTCTTAGACATGAAGGAATTGTGAATTTAGCGTTGGAGGGAAGTGTGTGGGGAAAAATCGCAGGGGAAGACCAAGAGATGGACACAGTAAGCAGATTCATACAGATGTAGGTTGTCGTTCTGATGTGGAGATGAAGAGGCTTGCTCAGGATAGGGTATTGTGGAGAGCTGCATCAAACCAGTCTCCGGACTGAAGACCACAACAACAACCAGATTACGAATACGCGAGTCCTAATTTTACAAAGATAGAATATTATATGAAAACCATATGAATTTAAAAAAAAACCAAATGATTTGTCACAGGTATACCATTGTTCTTAATGCGACATCGACACAATAAAGGCCATCTCTACAAGCCATAAAGAGACATCTACGCACAATCGTACTACCGACATATACTTCATCACTTCTATGGATAATTTCCTTGTAGTTGACACAAACGAGGTATTTACCGTAGGAGTTGACTACAACAACCGTTATAATTTGCATGATAAATAGTTAGTGCTAAACTATTTTGGACACCCACCCACCCACAAAGAAACAGTTGGATGAGCACTAAATTGCGATGTAAAGTGAATCTCAAGTCCATGCACCGACACAATATCGATTTAAACGAACGCATGCTTAGCTGAAGACTAGAACAGCACAGCAGGAAGATTGCACTGTAGTTCCTTTTCTAGATTGCCGCACGGATTACAAAATGGCAGATATCTAAATAACTGATAGTATTACGTTCGAGCATAATGACATTTCTGGAGACTAGAAATCTGCTCTGTAGGAATCATCATGGCTTTCTAAAAAGGCGATCGTGTGAAACCCAGCTCACGCTATTCGTCCACGAGACTCAGAGGGCCATAGACACGGGTTCTCAGGTAGATGCTGTGTTTCTTGACTTCCGCAAGGCGTTTGATACAGCCACCCACAGACGTTTAATGAACAAAGTAAGAGCATATGGTCTATCAGACCAATCGTGTGATTTGATTGAGGAGTTCCTAGATAACAGAATGCAGCGTGTCATTCTCAATGGAGAGAAGTCTTTCGAAGTAAGAGTGACGTCAGGTGTGCCACGGGGGAGTGTCGTGGGTCAGTTGCTGTTCAATATGACTTTGCGGATAACATCGGAAATTCACTGATGCTTTTTGCGGATGATGATGTAGTATATAGAGAGGTTGTAACAATGGAAAATTTTATTGAACTGCAGGAGGATCTGCATCGTATTGACGCATGGTGCAGGGAATGGCAATTGAATCTCAATGTAGAAAAGTGTAATGTGCAGCGAATACAAAGGAAACAGGTTACAGTACACTTGTTCGCCCACAGCTTGACTACTGCTCACCGGTGTGGGATCCGTACCAGGTGGGGTTGATAGAGGAAGTGGAAAAGATCCAAAGGAGAAAGCGTTATGGAGATGACTGTTGGTAGCCCTGCACAAAGCCAGACGTGCGGTGTCAGTGCGAACGGAAAAGATAAATAATTGAGGTAGAAATGAAACGTAGTTTAACATTAAGTAGCTAAAAACCTTTATTAGTGTGCTCTTAAAGCTTACCATTTTAGGTATTTCTTTGATTCACGTATTGATCCAGTAATCACTAAAAGTTCGGTTTGTTTACATACGTCCATGTTAGGCCTAAATTCCGAGTGTGCATATTTAGCGTTTCTCCGTAATTTGAAGTGCATTTAACACAGTTAACTGATTTAATACGTTTATTAGTGTGCTCTTCAAGCTCACGATTAAAGGGTTTTTCCTTTTTTCTCAGTAATCGCGATAAGTTGTTTTGTGTATATTCGTAGGCCAAATTCGCCAGTACGCAGATTTAGCGTTACACGGCAATTTTAAGTATTTACTCACAGCTACACGTATTTTAGTGTCCTAAACAAATCTAGTAATCCTTTGTATCTGTAGTTAATATATACTGTCGATATAAGTAACAATCACGAATGCAGTGTGTTTGAGCTGCAGTAGGTCTGTTCGTTTTGCGGTTCAATGCATCTGTTGTGACAAGTGGCAAGGAGTTTTCATTGGGGGGGGGGGGGGGGAGGGATATAGCGGAGTGGGAACGAGGGAAGCCCTTCAGGCTGAACTGGATAGTGCTAGGGAGGAACTTATGAGGTTAAGGGGGGGGAGAAGGATGAGCAGGGGTGGGAAGTGGTAGCAGGGAACAGGGGGGCCACAGAGAAAGTAAAGTTCCGGACAGCTTCACAATTGGCACAACCAACAGATTTGCCTTGCTACCACAAGTGAGGAAGAGGCTCCTTTAGAAGTAGGTGCAGTTAGGAATCAACAGACTTTCACTAGGAAACCAACGGTTTCAAAAAAGTAGATAGGAGGAAAGTTCTGTTGCGAAGTAGCCATGGAAGAGGTGTGGGCCAGATTTTGTAGGAAAAAACTAGGTGACAAGTACCAGGTCACGAACTTTTTCAAGCCCAGTGCAGATCTTAGCCAGGTGGTAGAAGATATAGGTTCCTTGTGTAAGGGTTTCACAAAAGATCATGTTGTGATGGTGGGTGGGGTGGGAAACAGCATTGATAGGAGACTTCTTGCGTATATCCATCTAAACATAGAAAAGGGAATCTCGCTCTAACAGCCATATCCTGTTACAGTGCAAACGATTCTTTACAACATTTATCTGACAGATGTCAAACACCGATAATCGAGTAGCCCAGAAGACGTTTAAACAGAAGTAAACCCTATTGTACAACGGAGATACACGATTAAAAAAATGCGTGAAATAATTTAAGATCAGCAGTTTCCGACCGTCTATACTAAAACTCATTTTTTTATCGAAAGCATTTACCTGACAACATACTTTAAATTACTCACCAATACAGCAACCCCGGAAGTGAGGTAATAGTTTACCTGCCGGATGCAACACATACTTTCTGTTCAGTAGAGTAAGATCGACGCACCCCCTTACCCAAAACACAGCCAAAAATTCATACTCCTAGCTTCTTTTCTGTGATTTTTTCAATTCACTAAACCACACTCGGCAGATTAAAATTGTGTGCCGCAACCGGGACTCGAACCTGGGACCTTTGCCTTTCGCGGGCAAGCGCACTACCGACTGTGCTATCCCTGTAGCGATACATTAATATTTTTTTTTTATTGAAAATTATATCTGCGACGCTTGTCGCTAGCATCCGTTCTCTCTGCCAATAAATCTCTGATTATCACTGTTTCAAGTTATACCTTCAACTATTTCAAACGATCTGGAGAGAAAACGGAATCGCTTTTCGTCTTTCGTTCTTCTACCTTTGTACTGAGCGGACGTATTTTACTCGACCTCCATAATCCTGTAAGTGTGAGCTCTGATTAGCACCCTTTTACTTAATAAACTTTAACTTTCATTTGTAATTCCTATTTCATTTAAATAATGACTATTTATCCCCATCTTGTTACCAATTTTCAGCAATATTAGTAAAGTGATGCTTGGTTATTGTTGCCTATTGCCTCATGATGACAAAAGAATGCAAAATTTATTTACTCTCATTTTGTGTTAAACATTGAATTCAATGCCTGCAGGAAATCTTCATTCTGTTAAAAGCGAAGTCCGATAATTTCTTTAACTTTCGATAACAATAGTGATCAAAATTACACACGGTCTTAAAACTTTAATAATTAATAGTCATGAAACCAAGCATCAGTTTACGAGAACGAAGATATTAATCAATTCATACAGGTTCAACTGCAGTGTCACAGCTTCCACCAATGAATGGATACCAGGTAACTTATTCCACTATTTTCTTATGTAATGGTGCTTTCTGGTGTTGCCGTAATTTTTAACTTACGTTGCTACTGAGAACTGATAACCATTTCAAAAATTAATATTCATTGCTGATCTTACGGTTATTTAAATTTCAATTCCGGTTTTCAACCTTGATCTTTTGACAACACCAGTGATAAAAAAAAAAAAAAAAAAGTAACATTACATAAGAATTGGCGACCGTGACAGGACCTCGAATGGTTGTAAAGAAAATATTATTTTATGTGATTTAATTATACCATTGTTTGACATTTTTTTTATATTTGTAATCATTCACCAATGTATGTTATCTAATCTGTATAATGTGTTTATTTTTCATGAACAACTGCTGACCGATTGTGACGTGAAAACCATAATTACTACCCCGGAGAATAATAAAATATAAATTTGGAGCCACACCCGATCACGAGAAATTCAACCGCAGCCAACAATGAAAATTGCAACACAGGTAAGGACAGACTGATTATTTCGCTTATTTGGTGCTTTCTACTTTCTCTTAGTCTTTCGCAAGTACGCAATCTCCGATCCAGTACCTCATTCTATTAGCAAAAATCTATTTTCAAAATTTCTTTTGTAGTCAGATATTTATTTTAAATCACAAGTTAGAAAAATGGCCAACATGGCTGCTAAATCGATATAACAAAGCGATCCTCGCTTGTCTCTCACTCGAAGCGTCATGCATGCGTGTGACGAATATTAATAGTGATTTAATTGTTTCTCAACAGTGCTGATAAAAGAAATTTTTTTGCGTGTGAAGTGTGTAGGTTCCCCACACTATTCCAAATTTTTGATAATTTATTAGTATGGTTAAAACCCGTAGACAAATTACTATAATGGAGTCAGAACAAAACACTAATGTTTCACAGCCCGCGCAAAATGTTGAAAATAATGTGGCTGCGAGATCAATTGAAATGATTCCACACATAGTGGAGGAAAATCTTGCAACCACATCACACGTAACAGATTTTCCCACACAGACAGTACACCAATCTGAAAATCCGCAAGAAGATTGGTTAAAACGATTTGAGATATTATTTGCGAACATGTCGCAACAAATTAACAATTTACAAACATCTACTAAAGACGAACTAAACAATTTGCAAGCATCTACGAATGCTATACATGCGAACATGTCGCAACAAATTAACAATTTACAAACATCTACTAAAGACGAATTAAACAATTTGCAAGCATCTACGAATGCTATACATGCGAACATGTCGCAACAAATTAACAATTTACAAACATCTACTAAAGACGAACTAAACAATTTGCAAGCATCCACGAATGCTATACATGCGAACATGTCGCAACAAATTAACAATTTACAAACATCTACACATGCTACAAACAATCAGATTTCAGGCTTGACCGATCAAATTAATCATTTGCAGGCCAACACGAAACATGATTTAGAGCTGTTGCAAAATTCCACCAAGCAGCAATTAGACAGACTAGAGGAACAGCAAAATCAAATCGCAGCTCAAATGATAACTCGGGATGAATTTGAGTCGAGATTTAAAAATCTAGAATCAGTACAACAAAATTTACCCTCAATTATTTCTGAGGAAGTAAACAAACAGATAGACGCACAGATACTCAAATTCGAACAGGCTATCAATGGTAAGTTTTCTGAAGTACAAAACAAAGTAGTGGATCAAATCATGGACATAGTAGATGCAAAAATCTCTTCTGTAGTCGATGATGTAACTAATTGTAAAGAAACCGTTAAAACATTACCAACAGCTATAGACAGTCTCACACAGAATCTTACACAGCTTAAAATTCAACAAGAAAACTTGGAAACAACTGTTACGAGAATTACGAGTCAAGCAGAAAACATAGTCAAAGAAAATCATGATAGGGTACAACAATTCTTATCTAATACAGAAGCGAAGTTGAATGAAAAGATAGACGCAGAATTAATCACTGTAATTCAAGAAGTTGCTACTCAAGTGTATGAAAAACATGGAAATACTGTTAAAGCTTTACAAAAAGATCTTACAGACGTGAAATCAATTTTAAATACGCAGATGACACAATCTAGGCCAAATGAACCCGTGACAAATGTGTTCCATGATTGGAAATCTCCCAGGATTGCAACAAATATTCCACGCTCTCCATATAATCCGGGTACATCTAACAATTTGACGTCAGACAGGACGCAGACTGACTTTTGCTTGACGACCTCTAATGACCTTGATCGACTAGGTAGGGAAATGAAATCAAACATACCCCCTCTTATTCACCACGAAATCATGCTACTGCCGAAGAACTTGACGAAAGTATGATAAAGCACCACCAATTTCAAATCTTTATTAATGAGAACCGTACTGTGCACCCAGTCATTTTCCTACAATCTTTTAGAGGTTTATTACCTGAATCGTGGTCCGAAAAAAGAAAGATAAGATTTGTTGTCGGATACATTCAAGGTGAAGCGGGAATCTGGGCTGCAGAAGCCCTACAGAGTTGTGAAACTTATGGTGAGTTCGAACGGGCATTTTTAGCCACCTTTTGGTCGCCTGCTGTGCAAGAAAGGTTTCGAAAAGAAGTTTATAATCCGCAACCTTTCAATGAACGAAACGGGAGTCTGCGGAGATATTTCGAGAAGTACGTAAACAAAGCTAAATTCTTTGATGACCCCCTCCCGCACAGGGAAGTACTACGCGTATTAATAAACAAATTGCCTACACGGTTGCGGTTGCAACTAGCACACGTTTCAACACAAAACTTAGAAACTTTTCTCACTGAGGTGAACACACTAGATTCAATCTTTGAAGATGACCGAGCAAGAAATAATAGTTACAGGTACGGTAACGCAAATAATTACTTCAACTATCCTAGTAATCAGCTGATTCATGTCAGCCAGCCGCAGACTAATAATCAAAACATGTCACGCCCTCCACAGATGTTACCGCAACAGTCATTTATTAGCAATACCGGACAGCCGCAAATGCAACAAGTGACTAGTGGAGTAAACAGTGGAAACGCAGTACGAAACGTACCTAACGGCGGTCAGTATTACCGACGCCGTCGTGACAACAGATTTAATCCGGGCTACTTCAATCACAATAATAATAATTTCAATAACAATGCAGCTACTTTCCCTAACCAATATAATGGTAACACACAACCGCTCTGGCGTAATGGAAACTACTACAATAATAATAACAGAAACAGAAATTTTTTTCCAAACAATAACGGTAATCAACAAATTCCGAACTTTTCTACTACTCCTGCACAACAACCAAATGTCAATCAAATACCAGTAGCAACGATGACGACTGACAGTACAGATCAAACAAACTGGACACAAAATGAATCGACCGCGACTATAACTGACGTGACATAAACCTTAAATCGACCTCAAAGACATTCTAACGGGACGCAGATGTCAAACTAAATCGGCTCGTGTCTGGCCCTCCGACATTGAGCGACAGAGGCAGTGAGGGCACAATTCTCACAGTAAATATGCTGCGTTACAATAAAGGAATCGATATCAGGGAAGAGCTACTCCAGGAACAAACACAACAAAACAAAGTACCTATAGTTGCCTATCAAGCACACATCTTAATAACAGTAGGAGACATACCTACATCGATTTTAGTTGACACTGGAGCAGCTGTTAATGTATTGTCTTACAGTCTATTTAAACGCATAAACAACATTCAGAGGTTACCTACCTTTCCTGTACAGAACTGCAAAATCATCGGTGCAGTAGGTGCAAAATCTAAGCCAGTTAAGTTACAAACACTTGTTCAACTACAAATCTGTGATGAAATTGATACTTGCTCATTCCTTGTAGTAGATGCTGTCATAGAAGACTGTATACTTGGTTTAGAATATCTTCAAAGTCGAGAAGCAAAATTAGATTTTAAGGAAGGTAAATGTTATTTGACAGTAAACCACTGTGTCTGTATTTTGAATCTGACTAAGAAGGAAGTGACACCAAGAAAATCTTGTAACTCTGTTAGGTTGAAGCAAGTCACTGTTAATCAAATGCAATTTGAAAATTATACTGGTATTCAGGAATCTGAAAATGAATCTCTTGAATCTATAGTTCAAAAGGTTAACGAATCCACTAATGCTACAGATAGTCAGAGACAACAACTTCTCCACTTGCTACACAAGTACATACGAGTATTTGACAAAAGGCCAGGTGTAATTAGTACATATCAGTATAACATGCAAGTTAAACCTCATGAAGCATTTTGTAGGCAAACATATTCTATACCTTGGGCAAAACAACCAGCTGTCAAAGCAGAAATTAACCGTATGCTTAGATGGAACATAATAGAACCTTCAATGTCACAGTATTCCAGTCCTCTTCTTGCAATTTTTAAATCAGATGGGTCTGTTCGTCTTGTGCTTGATGCACGTCAAATCAATAAGATTATCATTCCAGTTAGAACTAGGCCAGAAAACCTAGAAGAACAGCTTCAGAAGTTCTATGGAGTCAAATATCTATCAAGTTTTGATCTTAGAGCATCGTATTGGCAGGTTCCTATAACAGAAGAGTCTCGTAAATATACTGCCTTCATTTTCTCAGGACGATCGTACCAATTTAAGGTACTGCCTTTTGGTCTAAATGTGAGTTCTGGTGTCTTTATCACAGCACTTGATACAGTACTTGGTCCGGAATTACTAGATAATATTACAGTTTACGTTGATGACATACTTGTTGCTACTTCTACATGGGAAGAACATGTCATCCTACTTGAAAGAGTGTTAGATAAATTTCTGTCATCTGGAGTAACTGTCAACTTGAAAAAAATCTAAGTTTGTTAAAACTGAAATCAAATTTCTTGGGCACATTATCTCACCCACGGGCATTGTTCCTGACCCTGAAAAAATTAAAGCAATTCAAAATTTTCCTGCACCTCACAATAGGAAGCAATTAAAAGCCTTCTACGGTTTATGTTCATTTTTTCGGCGCTTTGTGCCACAACAACTACTCAATAGTACTGCTCTTCTTTCACTTCTTCGAAAAAACAACCCTTGGAATTGGACAGAACAGTGTCAGCAAGACTTTGACAAAATTAAACAAGCCCTTGTTAACTCAGACATATTAAACCACCCTGACATGTCACAGGATTTCTGTATTGTTACGGACTCGTCAAATTTTGGGGTTGGAGCGTGTCTGTTCTAAATTTCAAATAATCTGGATCCACAGTCCCTAAAAGTCATCAGTTTTGCTAGTCGCACGCTCACTGAGTGCGAACGTCGATATTCAACCACAGAGTTAGAACTTCTTGCAATTGTTTGGGCATTCAAAAAGTTTCATCATTATATCTTTGGTAAACATACAAGAGTCTTCTGTGATCATCAGGCACTTAGCTTTTTGATGTCATGCAGACTATTACACAATAGATTAGCCAGATGGGCCATGATACTACAAGAATACGATTTTGAAATTGAACACATTAAAGGATCAGATAATGTCATAGCAGATGCACTTTCCAGACTTCCCCAAGGTTTACCAGAATTTGAAGACTACCTTGAGTCAAACACAGAGTTTAAGATAATGCTCATGAAGGACATGGAATTTAGAACATATTATTTAGATATGTGCAAAAACATGCAGGCATTACAGCAAGCAGATGACAGGTGGAGGAAAATTATCACACAAATTAAAGACAAGTCAGATGCACATCTAAATCAACATTACAAAGTCTACAAAGGAGTACTTTTCTTTCGTAGACAAGTACAATCGCAACTCTGGTGTGTTTGCATACCTGCTACATACGAAAAATCTCTAATTTGGCACACTCATAGAGTTTGGGGACACTTTGGCGCACTAAAGTGTCTCCGTAAGCTTAAACAATACTGTTATTTTCCGATTATGTCACGAAAAATCCATTACACATTGAAATCCTGTGTAATCTGTCAAAAATGCAAGCCTAACAATCAGTCAAACAAGATGCCGTTTCATTTTATCTTGCCATATAAACCTGTTCAATTAGTTTCAATTGATACTGCAGGACCTCTTCCGATTGGACGCGGAGGCGTCAAACACATTCTTGGCATCTACGATGTGTTTTCAAAATTTGTGAAGTTATACGCCTTAAAAACTACTACCGCAAAAGCAGTGATTCGGCGCCTGGAGCGCGACTATTTTCCTTTTGTCGGGAAGCCGACGACAATTCTGTCCGACAATGCAAAAACTTTCACATGTAACGCATGGAAAGATTTCATTCATAAAAATTACCTGAATCACATTCTCATTTCACGTTACAATCCTTCTGCCAATCCAATGGAACGCATGTTCCGTGAATTAAATCGCTTCATCAGAACATATGCTTCCAACAAACAAACATCCTGGGTTGAATATATTGGACTATTTGAGCAAGTGGTTAACAACCTACCATTGTATTCTACACCCTATACACCCACCGATTTAGTTTTACAAACCAAAGAGACAAACGAATGGGTAAAACCGATACCAAAATTTCCCCGAGCTGACGTAACACTGGACGAAAAGGTAAGACAAATATTAGTAGCCCTGACTGATGCAGCTATAAAAAGAAAAGCCTACTATGATAAGCAGCTGAAAAGAACACAAACATTTAATATCGGAGACCTAGTACTTCTGCGAAATCATCCTAAACCATCAGCTATCTTAAAACGTAATAAAAAGTGGCAACATCTATTTTCTGGACCCTTTAGAATTGTTCAAATTCCGCACGAGGGAAGTTATTTATTATCTACAGTACACTCGGGAAGAGTGAGAGGTTTATATCCACACAAGCATTTGAAAAAGTTCTATGCATAGTTTTTAAGCTGATCACAAAAATGATAAATATGACACCTCGTTCCTAGTGAATAAGTAATACATTCGCAGATCCAAGGCGAATAAGCTGAACAAAATATTTTTTTCTCTTACAATGTTACGTAATGGACAACAAATATTAACTGACGGTGTAACTGTTCTCATGTCAAACACTTAGCAAATAACACAGATTTATCGAACCACTGTTATGTTTAATACAACATAAAACACTTACTATGGGCATTAATTATTATAATTATTAGTATAAGTATAAGAGAATATTTATGATGATGAAAATGAATATATGGAGCAAATGATTTATTTTAGTACGATGGATCTGAAGTAGGAGGATTTATTTTTATGAAAGAAATGTAGTGATAAGGATATATTAATGTTTTGTTTGCCCAACGGCTCCTAATACGAGCCACACACACACACACACGCACACACGCAGGCATTGTAACGCCAAGCTGGCCAAATAACGAACGCAAGCGTACGCCTGGTGGTAGCAGAGCAGACGGGCGCACAGCAAAGAGCCATTAAAGAAAACTGCGTATGTTGGGTGTCCTCGCATGGATGACAAACGGCTAGCGTAATGGCTAAGCAGGAGTTCCCGACGGTAGGAAAGAAGTAGTTCGGCTGCCTCAGCATAGAGGCTCTCAAGGGGGCTAGTGTAAACGCTCACGTCGCCAGACGGATCCTTTTGTGGTGGATTGTGTTAAGGTGGCGCAATATGGACGGTTAAGCCGACGAATAGACGAAGCTTCCACAGTCCAGTTTGGACCGAACTATGGTGTGAATACAGATGGAGGAGAGTAGACCAATCAGCTCCCCACGAGGTGCTACTTAACACCCGCAGCACATTGAGAGAGCGGGTACAGCGAGCTGCCAAACGAGATATGTGAGGAGACCAACTTAACTTCCTGTCGAAAACAAGTCCCAAGAACGTCGTGGTCTCCACAAATGGAAGTACTATGGGGCCCAGACGAAGGGACGGGGGAAGGAACTCCTTCCGCCGCCAGAAGTTCATGCAGACTGTCTTGTCAGCTGAGAATCGAAAGCCAGTGTCCATACTCCACGTGTGGAGAGTGTCTAGGCACCGCTGAGGGCGCCGCTCCAGGAGACCCGTTTGCTCAGAGGTGCTGTAGATCATGAAGAGGGATGCCGACACTTCCAGTGGTTGATGATCAGCTATAGAATTGATTGGGGACCCCGTTCTCCTGAATAAAAGTGCCCGATAAAACCGAACCAACACGTACTTTAAACACACGGTCTGTTAATAATTCCCGGATAAAAATTGACAGACAACCCCGAAACCCCATACATGCAGAGTGCGGAGGATGCCCATCCTCCAGCAGGTGACGTATGCCTTTTTCAGATCAAAGAACACCGCTATTGTCTGGCGCTTCCGTAAAACGTTATTCATTATTGAAGTAGATAGAGCGACAAGATGATCCACCGCAGAACAGTGCTTGCGAAATCCACATTGGACATTAGAAAGGATATGTCACGTTTCAAGCCACCATACCAGGTGCTCGTGAATCATGCCTTGCACCACCTTGCATACGCTACTGGTGAGGGAAATGGGCGGTAGCTGGAAGGGAGAAATTTGTCCTTCCCAGGCTTTGGTATAGGAATGACTATGGCTTCACGCCAGCGTCGCGGAAAGGTGCCTTCTATCCATATGCGGTTGTAGGTGGCCAGTAGGAAGTGCAAGCCCGTTGGTGAAAGGTGGTGTAGCATTCACGGTTCTGAGACGTAGAGGCAATGGAGTCGCCTCCACCGTCCGTTTCCTAGTGAGGAAAGCGTCAGTGTAGTCTAAAGAGCTAAAGACATCTGCAAAATGTCGACCCAGTGCGTTGGCTATTTATGGAGGGTCGACGATGGTATCAGTTGAGACACAGAGACCGGGAATCGAGGAATGACCCATAGTACCCGAAATTTTTCTGAGGTTACCCCAAATGATGGAGGAAGGGGTAGACCTATTAAAAGAGCTTGTGAATGAACGCCAACTGGCGCGTTTACAGTCGCGAAAGAGGCGGCGACAATAGGCCCGCAGCCGTTTGTATCGGATGCAGTTGTCAAGCGTGGGCCGTTGTTTGAAGTTTCTAAGGGCATGTCGCCATGATCACAGAGCTTCACGGCATTCCACAGGCCATCACGGGACTAGGGGACGACGTGCTTGGGTAATCTTACAGAGGATGGAACATTCCGCGGCTGTGAGAATAATGTGGTAATGTGTTCCACTTGGTCAATATACTAGGATTTTGATGAGTACCAAAGTCCACCAGTGACGAGTAGAGCTCCCAGTCTGCTTTGTTATCTGCCAGCGGTGTGGATGCTCAAGGATGCCAGGCATCAGTAGGTGAATTACACACAGAAAATGATCGCTCGAATGTGTGTCTAAGAGAACAGATCATTCAAGACGCCATGCCAGCTGAGCAGTGCATATAGATCTATGTGGCTGAAAGTGGTTGTGGAGTCCGAAAGGTAAGTTGGTTCACCAGTGTTAAGGCAGATGAGCTGAAGGTGGTTCAGTATATCTGCCAGAAGGGACCCCCGTGGAAATGGTCCTGGGGAGCCCCAAAGGGGATGGTGGACATTGCAATCGCCCACCAACAAAAACGGAAGCTGAAGCTGGTCAATAAGATCTAGAAGCTCAGATCTAGTGACGGGAAAAAGAGGAAGGAGCGTAAATATTTGACAGTGTGAAAATAAATCCAGGAAGGTTTATCTGGACAGCAACAGCTTGTAGTGGAGTACACAAAGGGACCGGTGTACTGTGTACGTCATCCCAAATGAGCAACATTACGCCCCCGTGGGCTGGAATTCCTGCCACTGGAGGAAGGTCAAAGCAAACAGCAGTGTAGCGTGGGAAAATAATTGGAGTACCAGGGAGCAATTTTGTCTCTTGTAGAGAGAAGATAATTGGGTGATATGTTCGCATAAGAAGCTGCAGTTCTGTCAAATTCGACCGGATACCACGAATGTTCCACTGAAGAATATCCATAGTAGGATAAAAAGAGATGGAGGTGGACATCAGCCCGACGAAGGATCGGGCCACAATGCGAATGTTCGCAATTGGTGGTGTCTGAGACTGGAGGGTCTTGCTCCATATTCTCAGAGGTGACCACAGCAGCCACGAGAGGGTGGTCGGCAGCCCCATCTTTGGCTGATGCACCTGGAGAGACTATAGGCTTCCAGGGGATGCCATCATCGCATTCTGAGGTAGAAGGGGGGGGGGAAGTTTTCCCCCCTACTTGTCTTCTTGGAGCACTGGTAAAGTTCCTTGGTAGGCTCAGATGTTTTGTAAGGGGTGTGGAGGAAATCCTCGCACGAATGCTCCTTCTTAGACTCACGGGTCTCGATTTGTGGTTTCACAGCTAAAGATGAAGATTTGGAAGAGGTATTTACACTTTTCGTCGAACGTGACGCCGTTGACGATGTAGACTGTTTGACGACTACAGTAGTAAACTGTAGGTCACATGTTTGTGTGGCTATGTCCTGCGTTGGTGGAGGCGCTGCAACTACAGTACTGTAGTTACCATGCGGTGGGGTAGTAGGCTTACGACTGTTGTACATCTTACGTGCAACTTGTATAGAAACCTTTTCTTTGACACGTATTTCCTGTATGGCCCGTTCATCGGCAAACACGGGACATTCCCGGGGGGATGCAGCATGATTCCCGTTACATTTGATGCAATGGGGGGACGGTGGTGGACAATTCCCTCATGTGCATCTTTACCACAGGTGACGCATGTTACCGGGTTCTTGCACGACTGACTTGTGTGATTAAAGCGATGGCACGGTAACACCAAGTAGGGTTAAGGACATAAGGTCGGACTGTGAATACTTTATATCCTGCTTTGATCTTCGGCGGCAGAGCCACTCGGTCGAAAGTCAGGAACACTGTGCGAGTGGGGACTAAAACGTTGTTCTTTTTTCATCACTCAGTGTACTGCGATGACGCCTTGCGCTGCCAGATATTCCTTTAATTCACCCTCAGTCAGACCGTCCAAACAGGGCGTTTGACGGTTGAGGGTTGGATGAAGCTTAACACGAACCAGGTAACTATGGCGCAAATTAGCCTTGAGCAGCCGCTGTGCCTGGCAGCCACTTTCTGTTTCCAAAAGTAGTGTCCTGTAGCACACGGTTCATTAAACATTAAATTTAACACTTATTTTTCCACACATTTATTTACTTCTATCTTGCACATTACCCATCATGGAAGCGTAATACAGTGACAAGTGAAGAACAGTTTTTGTACTCTTTTTTGTTTACAATCAAAGATAACAACACAGAATACCAATTAGCTTAATACAGCTCAGAAAATACAAATAGTAATTTGTCGTGTCCCCACATCACCCCCTTCTCAGTCATATAGTTACTTAACACTGCAGTTCTTCAACTAATCTTGCAGGAAATCGAACTTCACGACCAGATCTTGTTCTTCTTGGTTTTCCACTGTCGGTTGTGTCTGGTTGTTTGACCCGGGCTGACCGTTCAGTTGAAGTGTCTTCAGGCTGCTTCTCATTATGATTCATGAGGTACGCAGGTTTCAGTCGATCAATGGAGATATTCTTGACTTGGTCTTTTATTTTAACACCAAAAATTTTGGGGTTCTTTCTATTACTTCGTATGGGCCTTCATATGGAGGTTCTAATGCTTTTTTGACTCGGTCAACTCGCACAAATACATGTGTTGACTCATTGAGATCCCTGTATATGAAAGGTCTTTCTTTTGCTTTGTGGGAGTATTGTACAGGATTCAGACGATTCATGCACTGCTTCAGTTGTGAAACGAATTGAGGTAAGTCTGCATTCAATTTTGTTGCATACTCTTGAAAAAAATCACCTGGTATTCTGATGGGTGAGCCATAAACCATTTCTGCAATTGTAGCATTGCTGTTCTCTCTGATGGAGCATCGCAGGCCAAGGAGGATTACAGGTATTACTTGAGTCCATTTGGCAGTTGCATAGGTACGGATAGCTGCTTTAAGTGTGCGATGAAATCTTTCAATTTTTCCATTTGATTGAGGATGGTATGCTGTAGTTTGTGTTTGGTTACAACCACACAGTTTTGACAGTGCTCGGAATAGCTCAGAGTTAAACTGCCTGCCTTGATCAGTCACTATCTGATATGGTGTTCCAAACCGAGTGATCCAACAATTGAAAAATGCTGGTGCTACTGCCTCTGCTTGTATGTCCCGAAGAGGTACTACTTCTGTCCAGTTTGTAACTGTCAATGCATGTTAAACAATAAATATATTCTTCAGATGGAGGCATTGGTCCTATCAAATCAAGGTGAACAATTTTGAAACGTTCATCGTTAATAGGAAAGTGTCCTACTGGTGTTTGAATGTGCCGTGATATTTTGTTTTTCTGGCATGCCATACATGTTTTTGCCCAGTTTTGGACATCCTTTTTTAAACTGATCCAGACAAATCTTGATGAGATCATTTTTACTGTTGTCTTAATGCCTGGATGAGCCAGATTATGACAGTGTTGGAAAATAGAGTATCTAAATGGTTTAGGAATATAAGGACGAATGATTTGTGTTGACACATCACACCATAGCTGTTTTCCTCCATGTGTCAGATGGTGTTTTAACTTCAGTGATGTATGAGGGCTGGTTTGTAGTTGACGAAGCTCTTCATCATCTTCTTGGGCTTGGGCTATCTCATCATAGTTAACTGGAACTAGTTCTTCAAGCCTTGATAGACCATCAGCAACAACATTTTCTTTACCAGATATATGACGTAGGTCAGTGGTAAATTGCGAAATGTACTGGAGGTAACGTAATTGAATTGGTGTTGCTTTTTCATTCTTTTGTTTAAATGCATATGTTAGAGGCGCATGGTCAGTATAAATAATGAAATATCTTCCTTCCAACAGATATTTGAAATATTTGATAGCCATATAGATGTTAAGCAGCTCTCTATCATACGTGGAATACTTCTTCTGTGCTGTTGTAAACTTTTTTGAAAAGAATCCAATTGGTCTCCACTGTTCATCTTGCCATTGTTGCAATGCAGCACCTGCTGCAAAATCTGATGCATCCACAAATAACGCAAGTTGATTGTCCAAACCAGGAAATGTCAGAAGTGCAGCATTTGCTAGATCTTCTTTGCATTTTTCGAATTGAGCAATTGCTTCTTCTGTCCAGTTAATATGTCGTTGGTCCTTTTTTGTTGTTCCTTTTAGGAAATCATTCAGCAATGCTTGGTTTTCAGCAGCATGTTCCAAATGTCGACGATAAAAGTTGATGATCCCTAAGAATTTTCTAAGTTCACGGACTGTTTTGGGTCGTTTGTAGTTCATTAATGCTGCAACTCTCTCTGGATCTGGCTTTGTTCCAGCAGGTGTAATTAAATTTCCTAAAAATGTTAGCTGTTGTACACCAAATACTGATTTGGAAACATTTATGACAAGACCATACTTATTCAACTGCTCAAAAAGTAAATTTAGATGCTCAACATGTTGTTCTGGTGATTCAGATGCTATTAGAATGTCATCAAAATATGGAAAACAAAATTCTAGTTCTCTCACAACTTCATGTATAAACCTTTGGAATGTGCTAGGTGCATTGCGAAGTCCAAATGGCATATAATTAAATTCATAGAGACCAAATGGTGTTATAACGGCTGATTTTGACTTATCTTCTTCGGCTAGTGGAATCTGATAATAGGCTTTGAGTAGGTCTACCTTTGAGAATATATTTTTATTTTGAAGCATAAAATTTACATCATCAATTCGTGGAATTGGATACCGGTCTGGGAGAGTCCTGTCATTCAAACGGCGATAATCTCCACAGACTCGCCATTGACCACTTGGCTTCTTAGCAAGGTGTAGTGGACTAGCCCATTGTGATTTTGATGGACGTATAATACCATTATTTAACAGAAATTGAAATTCTTGTTTAGCAATTTTCAATTTATGTGGGTCCAATCTACGAGCTTTACAGTATACTGGTAGACCAGGAGTTGCAGTGATATAATGATGCACATTATGCTTTAATATTTTTGGTACTATAGATGGTTTAGTTAGATCAGGAAAATTCTCTAAAAGTTTTGAAAACTGGCATGTTGCATAGAGTGAGCTTACTGATTCATTAGCATCCACAGTGGTTACTTCTGCTACAATTTTTAATTTTGTGGTGTTGTCTATCAACTTTTTATTTTTGAGGTCAACCAGTAGCCCATAATGATGAAGAAAATCGGCTCCCAATATGCCTTTTCATACTTCTGCTACTATGAATGGCCATTCAAAATTGCGTTTGAGTCCTAAATCAATGTTTAACAGTTTTGAACCGTAAGTTTTTATCTGTGACCCATTTGCAGCATAAAGATTGAAGTCAGAGGGTTGACCTTTTTGGCTTTTTGCAACTGGTATAACGGACAAATCTGCACCGCTATCTACCAGAAAATACCAGAATGAAACTTCACTCTGCAGCGGAGTGTGCGCTGATATGAAACTTCCTGGCAGATTAAAATTGTGTGCCGGAACCGGGACTCGAACCTGGGACCTTTGCCTTTCGCGGGCAAGCGCACTACCGACTGTGCTATCCCGTCACGACTCACGATGCCGCCTCACAACTTTACTTCCGCCAGTACCTCGCCTCCTACATTCCAAACTTCACAGAAGCTCTCCTGCGAACCATGCAAGACTAGCACTTCTGGAAGAAAGGATATGGTGGAGACATGGCTTAGCACAGTCGGTAGTGCGCTTGCCCGCGAAAGGCAAAGGTCCCAGGTTCAAGTCCCGGTTCCGGCACACAATTTTAATCTGCCAGGAAGTTTCATATCAGCGCACACTCCGCTGCAGAGTGAAAGTTTCATTCTGGAAACATCCCTTAGGCTGTGGCTAAGCCATGTCTCCACCATATCCTTTCTTCCAGGAGTGCTACTCTTGCATGGTTCGCAGGAGAGCTTCTGTGAAGTTTGGAAAGTAGGAGGCGAGGTACTGGCGGAAGAAAGTTGTGAGGCGGCATCGTGAGTCGTGTCGGGATAGCACAGTCGGTAGTGCGCTTGCCCGCGAAATGCAAAGGTCCCAGGTTCGAGTCCCGGTTCCGGCACACAATTTTAATCTGCCAGGAAGTTTCATACCAGAAAATATTTTCCACAATTTCGATCTTTGGCAAATAGGCGATATTGGCGGCCTAGTGTGTGCACAGGGGTAGAACACTCAGCCGCTATTGTGTCTACCACTTCTAGGTTTCCTTATTTTGCCATTGGCAAGGCTGAACACATTTTTCAGGCTTACATCGTGTGCCGAATCTGAAATGGTAATAGCAGTATTTGCCGTTTTTATCGTATCTTGCTCTGCTTCTACTTCTACTGCGCGTCTTTGCCTGTGGTTGCCAGTGTTTCGAAGCATTTTAATCTCATTTTCCAATTCATCAATTCTCACGAGAAGATCTTGAACTGACAAAGACGATGTTGACGGAATGGAATGGGTGGAAGCAATTTGAACCTCGTCAACAGCGTTTAATTCGATCATACGATCTGCCATTTGAACAATCTTATCCACTGTTTCGTCAGATATAAGTAAAATGCTCCGGATACTAGCTGGAAGTTTGTCAAGCCAAAGTGTTTTTAGGATCTTTTCTGATACATTTGTACCTGCATAGCTCCTCATTTTTCGTAATAATTGGGTAGGTTTCATGTCGCCAAGTTCTAAGCCACTCAAAAGTTTTTTAATTTGGCGCTCTTCACTTTCTCTGAATATGTTCAGTAGACGTTCTTTTGCGAGAGAATATTTGTTGTTATCGTTACTCGTAACTAGATCCATATATTTTCAACAAATTTTGGCTCCGGCTGAGCGAGTAAATAGTTAAATTTAGTCGCCACCGTAACAATACCAGCGATCGTAAATTGCGCTTCGGCTTGACAAAACCAGATGTCCGGCTTTTCCGTCCAATACGGCGGTAGCTTAACGCTTACCTTATCAATTTCCACTTTACTGCTACATTCAGAACGATTCCCTTGATTACCGTTTGCTTCTCCTGTCGACATCTTGCGTATTGTTGGACACAGAATACGTCGAACTCAAGTTACGGAAATCTCGTCGAAAATTACGCCGAAAAATTTCGTCGCAACTGTCGTCTTGTCGATCACGTCGCGGTCACCAATTTTGTAGCACACGGTTCATTAAACATTAAATTTAACACTTATTTTTCCACACATTTATTTACTTCTATCTTGCACATCACCCATCATGGAAGCGTAATACAGTGACAAGTGAAGAACAGTTTTTTGTACTCTTTTTTGTTTACAATCAAAGACAATAACACAGAATACCAATTAGCTTAATACAGCTCAGAAAATACAAATAGTAATTTGTCGTGTCCCCACAGTTCCATTACGCAGGCGGTTGCAGGTTTTAACTGAGCCGGCAATGGCATCAACCCCTTTCTGAATGATAAATGGGTTTACCGACGAGAAGGATTGTCCTTCCTCAGTACGGGTAACCAAAAGGATACACTATTATCCTCTCTCTACATTTTCCGAGACTAATGTTTGTTAAGCTTATGGGACTTAACTACGGGGTTATCAGTCCCTAAACTTACAAACTACTTATCAACTAGCTTATCCTAAGGACGGCACAAATATCCATGCCCGAGGGGGGATTCGAACCCCCGACCGCAGTGGCCGTGCAGACCGTGACTGAAGCGCCTCAGTCTCCTCGGCCACTGCGGCTTTTCCGAGACTCTCTCTCTACATTTTCCGAGACTCATGTACAGTTCACAACCGGAAATGGATAGTTGCCGTGAGCTTAAACTTGTTCGTAGTACAACATGAAGTAATTGACCAAAGGTTCATAGTAAGAGGCCAATCATCTTCCGAATGACTGCGACTTTGCTTCAATAGAAAATTTCAGCAAGCGACAACAGATTTACACTCCTAATGACTGGTACCAGATCACTGCTAAGATAAGGAATCAAAATCCTTCACGTTAGTTATGCCAAACAATTATTTTTGTCTGAAAACCTGCTTAAAAACTGGAAGAAAGAGTGCGAGATATTCTGTGTAATGGGATTCGGTACCAAAAGGCTAACCCATTCACAATCCTTTTCAAGGAGACTCTTTCGGAAGACAAGTCCTTTCGAAAGGAAAACAAACGAGGGCGACCTGTCGGCGTGCATAACGTCAGCCATGAGGAGCTCTACAGAGGTCCAAGCCCTGTCAAACGAAAAGGAAAATGTGAAGGACCTTATGCCGTACATCCCTCCAGTTCATCACCATTACTACGAGAGCCTTGTTTCTAGTGTGAATGCCGTTGACTTTCGACCATTACCTAACTCAGATGAAAAGATTGACGCCGAGTAGAAAGTAATATCAACCGATTGTATTATACTAATAAATACAGTATTATTTTTACTACCATGAATGTTTTGCTGTTAATATCCTTGTTTTACTTACAACACAAGTGGTGTAGCTACATTTAGACACTTGTACACGTACAACATGAAATTTTCAAGAAAACGTGAATTTAAGTTCAAATTATGATCATTGACGACGTTTAAGTTAAATAAAAAACGATACAAAATTTTATGTTAAACACTCTTTCCGTAACAACAACAACAGCAGCAGCAGCAGCAGAAGAAGAAGAAGAAGAAGAATAAGAAGACGGCATAGTGTTAATACAAAAATTCGAATTTACTGGTGGAAATAACGAAAATCAGCAGAGACATCTAGCACATCGTCTGCGTAGAAACTAAGTATTTCCAACACACACACACACACACACACACACACACACACACTGCATTCTCGGTAGGTTACATAAACGTATGCTAAATGTATAAACAAATTATAACGTTTTAAGTATTCTCTCAAAAACATTTAAGTTACATTGATCAAAACCTACGCGAGACCTCTGCAGACGAATCACTTTGACAAGAATAGCGCGCATTGCTTTTATTTAAAGGAGCTGAGCCAGGCCGAAAGTTCCGAAATTTCATAGATCGATGTATCGCTGTCCCCCATCATTTCGACAGGGCTTTCTATACGCACATCCCAGGGGTGAAAGGGCCTGTCAACCGAAGAATGTGCCTTAAGTGGTGATCGTTATTTTCTGGTGTGATAAATTTTGTGTATATAAGAAGGCACCGAATGTGAAATCAGAAGGGGAAAAACTGATGCAGAGAGATCTAGATTAGTTTGTAAGCAATGTGAGTTGGTGAATGATTACACATGAGAGCAGAAAAGCTTGTGATAACGAACTGACCTGTAGTTTAGGATTGGGTATACTTTAGGTAGGAAGGAGTTTGGTTGTGAGTTGTCAAAATCAAATGAGGAGGCAGATAAATTAGCTACGCTGAAAGAATGATCTATATGATTGCCTTCCATAAAGAAGATTACGCCGACTGTGTATGACTTCCAACTAGGTTATTTGCAGCAATTTTAAAAATAACTGCTTTATTTTGCAGATCTATATTTCGGCAAGAGACTTAACATTCAATGCATACAATTCTTTTTACATCAGTATGCTATGCGTGTGCATTGTTTAATGTCCATATGCTCTATGTAATACACTTTCCACAGTTCACTTGCAAGTGTTGTATTTAAACTGTGAAAAGTGTATTTAATAGCGATACATGGGTTAACTGCAAGCCAAGGAATATGGAAACAAGACTCGTTGTGCTAACAGACTGATCTCTAATTTTACATTATGAATTCTTTTTCCATACACAAAATGGTATCTGATATTAGTTTTTTTCCACTTACTGCCCTGGATTCTGACCAACCACCTAATTGCTTGAGGTGAGTTGGAAACTGAAAGTATAACATATGTATTTAATATAATGCGTGATGGAAGGAGTAGTTGATGGAACCTGACACCCTGTGATGCTTGAGGGTCGAGGACTTGGCATGCTCACTAAGTAGTCAGGATTAGGTTAGACTAACAATGTGGCTGTGAGATTGCCAAGTCAACAAATGTTGAAGTGGTAGAACGTTGCCCTTGCTGATATGCCATAATTGTTAAAGTAGATTCCGCGATTATATTTTGAACAAGGAATTGATGGTACCGATTTTTTTTTCTCATTTGAAATAATTTAGTTAAAATACAGCACAAAATGAACATTAAAGCAAATAAACCGCGGGTTGCATATTAAAGTTGGGCACAGTACAAGCAACAGCACGTTATAAGACTTACGGAAAGCATCTAGCTGGATCCTGCACTTCGTATAGTAGAAGCTGGAAATGATAACTTTAAATATTTAATACGTGAACGTTGGAGATACTTTCCGTAGGAGATCAATGTTCAGACTGTTCACTTCGCTTTTCATTGTGTGACCGTGGGTGGAACATGAAGTTACTGGTAATGATAGAATGATTTAAAAAATGATCGGACTTCGTGAAGTTACAAAAGAAATGATTTCAGGTTCTAAAATCAAGCAAAGTCTTGTATAAGGATGACTGAAATTTTGCAGACAATGCGAAGCGATTGTAATGGCGTCTGAACATTAAACTATTACGGAGGCGAAGAAGCTGAAAACCTTAAGAAATTAAATATTTGGCGTGGAGGAGTTTGATTTAAATGAAAACCAAGGAGAGGGACTACCTTTAAATTTAAATAATGTATTTTCAGAAACATCTTGCATTCTTCTTACTTACATAAGTGGAGACAGGTATGAAAGAAGTCTTGTCACATCAGATACAGACAAGAAAGTGAGTAAAACTACTATCACGGTTCCGTCTTCTCGCTTGTTTTTAAGTAAAAAATTAACGAAATTAAATTAGTTGATTGCGAGTCAGAGGGAACCGGAGGCGATAAGCATCGCTGATCAAAGATAAACAAAAAACAAAAATTTAGTCTCTGCAAAATTTCAATCATCCTTATACTTTGCTTGATTTTAGAACCTGCTGTCATTTCTTTTGTAATTTCACGAAGTCCGATCATTTTTTTTTAAATCTTTCTATTATCACAAGTAACTTCATGTTCCTCCCACGGTCACACAACAATGAAAAGCTAAGTGAACAGTCTGACCATTGATCTACGGAAAGTATCTCCAGCGTTCACGTATTAAATATTTTAAATTATTTCCACCTTCTACAATATGAAGTACTGGATCCAGCTAGATGCTTTCCGTAAGTCTTATAACGCGCTGTTGCTTGTATGGTGCCCAACTTTAATATGCAACCCGCGGTTTATTTGCTTTAATGTTCATTTTGTGCTGTATTTTAACTAAATTAGTTCAAATGAGAAAAAAAAATCGGTACCATCAATTCCTTGTTCAAAATATAATAGCGGAATCTACTTTAACAATTATGGCATCATACTAAGCAAGGGCAACGTTATAGTGGGAATATTGGTTGTGGTGACAATGCTCTGTAGCTTGGACAGTGGTCCAAGTTAGGCTGCAATGTGTCTGGTTGTGAGGTGGCGAAGCCACTTAATGGCAATGCAGAAAAGTGGTTGTAGTATAGTATGATTAGTAATTTAGGCTGAAGTCTAGGTTTCATTGGAATGCTACAGTTTGTGATATCGCAAAGTGAACTGATATAAATTAGAGAAACTGCTTCTAGTGGGACTGGTGTCACAGCAAGTTATAAGTTTTGTTGGAGACATTGCAACAATGTTAAGTTGGCAATGTCAATAAATGTGAAATTATAAATACTTGTGATAGAACTAAGGGGTTAGAGGATATGCGGAGAAATGGGAGTGTTGGGGAGAAAAAGAAAAATAAGGGGAAGAACGGGAAGAGGGGGGAGAGGGAATTCTGGGAAAGAGGGGGGAATATAGCAACATCGGGTGATTCAGAGGCAGATGCCGCCTTCAGGAGTCTAGTAATGCTGAGGCTAGAGTCATGGATTGTCTTCCTGTAAACTGCCCTTCCTATTGTTACTCAAGGCAAATGCGTGCCTGTTTTCTCTCTCTCAACATGGCAGCAAGAGAAGACCGCTACCAGCAGATTCAAAAACTTCTAAAAAATTTGACTGACACGTAAATTACTTTTACGACGAAGATTTTATCTTCTGTGTTAATATCCGCCTTTGAGGTTCACAGCATAATTTTTGAAAAGTTTTTCCCTCTAGCCAAGCTTCCTAGCTCAAGTAATTACGACACGGTAATTTATATACTTAGGCATTGTAATATGCTTTGCCTCCTGACATTGACCACAATTTACAGCAACGACATAACCAATGAACATTTAAATATTTCTATAGTTGCCAATTATTATTTTTTTTTTTTTTTTCGTATCTAGTTGCCGACTGGATATTTCGAAATGTTTTCACTGTTCTATCAGTTCTATTCAAATTATGTTGTGCAGTTTCACCTAAACAAAAAACCTACAAATTCCAAGAACTGTCATGAGCCCTCACGTGAAAGGCCACGTTCTAACACGTTGGCTGCCGGCGGCCACAGCAGGCGCCTCTGGAGCGGCTCTAACGCCATCGCGGCGGTCGTCGAGTTCGAGCTGACGTGTGTCCTGTATCTCAAATATGTAAAGTTGAAAAGTATGAGTTCATTTTGTACATTCCGTATCATGTTCAACTCACGAAGAACTGGTTATGAATTAATCGCAAATGAACTTCTTGCTATTTCCATGTTTCAGCCCGCTTTCCTGGTAAATTTTATTTAATGGTATCAGCAACAGTTAAAATTAACTATTTTAGGCACTACCCGAGTTTGGAGAACTAGGTGCATCTGCAAATAATAATCAAAATAGTGACGTCTATTACGTAATAAAAATTGCTACCTTTACTGAAATTCAATATACGTTCTTAGAGTAGGTAAGACTTAAATTTAGGATCAGATTAAAATAGTCTGCTACATGGAACAAGCCTGGAGGCACTGTAGGCAACTTGGGCGCGACAGCCACTCACAAGACAAGGTATTCATGTAAAACGAAAAGTCCCACAACTAAGCGAAACATCGAGAAGATAGAACACTGGCGCTGTCAAGAACATGAGAGTATATTTCGCGCGCGCCTAACTACCGAACCAAAATGAGAGGCACCATGCGGAAATGCAACTTACCGAACCGCCCGAGTCCCACATCAGCCCTGCAACAGCCATTGTTGCAGTTGAACTGCAGGCAGGCAAGAAGCGGCTCCGTCCAACCGCCTAGCTCACTGTACAGTTACGACCACAATTGAGTATAACCAGCGCCCAATGCCCCCTAACGAAACCTAACAGTCTGCCGACAATGTTAGCCCGAATAGCTTTTAGAGTTTTCTTTGCTAATGTTGATACAACCACTAAACGCCATTTGAAATTTTCTGATGGTCATACTTCCATTACCCGTTTTCATGAATTTTAAGGATGCCAAAAAAGCACCTATTGAGAGCTTGTTCGGAGACATTTTGTAATTGTTGCCCTATAAACTGACTTCCACTCCGAACAGAATCATTTCATAATGTTACTTTAAGTTAGCAAATGTTATAAATGAGAAGCACGCTTCGTCAGAATTTTTATGTAATTCATATGTACAACGTTAGAATGCTGAAAGTTTCTTGGAGAAGCGTTTTATCAAACCGCTTAAAAATAGTGGAAAGTCTTACCAAAAGAGCGCGATAGTGGTTGTGAAATGTACACTGTCGTATGTAAAGATACTATTGCCGCTTTGGAAGAGTGAGTTTATTTGCTAAAGTGGCACCCATATATGGGTGTAGTAATTACCGATAAACTGAAGCCTTTACAGATTCCCGAGGAATAAAGATATTTGAGTATGAATCAAAATTTTAGGCCAGTGTCAGTGACATTGCGTTAATGTGGGAATGTTATCTACCTTGCTTTTTAAATTTTTAGATCTAAACAGTGAGTTATTCCAAGCAGAAGAGTATATCTGGATGAAATATTTAAGAAAAGTCAGTCGGAGCATTTCAATAAAACTCCCGTAATATTTGCAGATCATTTTGTAGATAAGGACTAAAACCAAATTCACTAAGTCAGGGGTTAAGTATTGTTTGTAAAGCAGTAAGCCAGATCAGTTTTAAAACTTGTTTGACGCTTTGTCACGTTATTGCTGTTGCATATACCTTTTCTTATTTCATAATTTGGCCAGGCTCTGTTCCTTCAATGTCGCCTAATGCAAAGTACTTTCGGAGTGAAATACAATAGTGGAGCCACAGGAATCCAACATTCTGGCAGAATGTTGATAGTTTCAGCTCTAAAATTAGAACTAAATTTTTCTATTAATTGCTAGGTGACGACGCTTCAGACAACCGTGTTGAGTCAGAGGAGACATTCTTACAGTAACCACTGAGTTGCGCACTAAAACGAAATGCAACAGATATACAGAATAGGCCTAATGCTTTTCGTTATAAATTGGTCCTTAACCTGATCAGTTTGTGTGCTGCTATAGAGGCTGCATGCGAAAAATTTTTCCTGTTATTGAACAAACGAACGTTTATTACATTACATGTTTTTAAAAAACTGACATCTGCAACACCATCTTAACATTAAGTGGCAAAAAATTACGCATATCTAGTCAACATTTTTTACGATATGTAGTTTGCAATTGTAGTTTGCTGAAAGCGATTAAAAAATCCACAGCGATTAAAAAAATAACCCTACATCCTATATTGTATGTATGACAGATAAGTCTGTGGTATATTTCATATAAGGTATACACGGTAGCAGACGACTGTCATGACGTTCTGTACACTGTCTTACTGAATTAATTCATTTTGTCGTAAGGTTGTTATATTTATACGCTGTTTGGTTTCATGAAATTTAGGCTCAACCAAGAGAGAATCTGGCAAACGAGATTAGTGACCTCAGTTTCGGCAATGCAGGCGTATACTAGTACCACGTCACCACTTGCCTTTCATGTGTAACGTGGTGAATACAAGTTTTCCCGATTCTCCTTTGTGATCGTGCTTTATGGGTCTTGTTGGTTATGGATTAAAAAGAGTTCATTACGTGCAGCTTGAATTTATTTAAAGAGAATTATAATTGACATGCGGAACACTGAATTGCAGATGGCCTAGACCGGCGGCTGGCGGCTAGTCCTGAGGAGGCGGGTGGCAGGGCGGCAGCATCAGCTTGAGGTACTTTTCGGTCATGCAGCCGCCGACGCGTCTGCCCATGCGCACGCACTGGCCGTGGTGCCGCACCGTCTGCAACAAGCAACCGCCATGTTTAGCAGTCTATGAGGGAACTATTTGACAATGTTCAGTTGGTTGAATATTTGATACTTCACTAATGTAGATACGACAATGTTGTAACATTCCACAATATTGTTTAGTACAAACTAGTTCTCGGCGCCATTAGGTGTCAAGGTGACTAAAAAACGGCAAGGTAAAGAGTGAGATGTGCAACAAATAATCACATAGATGAGCAAAAGAAACGTTATGAAGCTATATTAAGAAGTGGTCCAAAATCTACCAAATTGCTAAGAAAAGTGACAGGTCAGTGACAGCTCTCAACACGCCTAAAGAACAGCACAGCAGTTTGAGATTCAAAGGGCGACCACTTTTGCAGATCACTTTAAGAGGGTCAAAACTACGAAGAACAGCATGACGGTATACACATTCACAAAGTTAAGATGAACTACCTAGAAATATTGGAGAACAAACGTCTTGTTGCCGAACCTTGGTACTCAACGATTCACTTCTAACAGTGAATAGAAATACCGCCACTCAGACCACGTTTTAATTACCCCATGTACTTTTGGCTTCATTTCATTGTTAAGTTCCACCAGCATACACGGTATCATTTTACAGAACATTACAGTTACGCTATACTGGGCCAATGACCTGGTACAAGTTTAAGAACGAGCATATTCATTGTAGCCTTTGAAAACAATGGCTTAACTTGGCATTATCCAGTACCATAAGACTAGGTATTTATTTTATGGAACAAATTACCTGTTCCTCCAGCCTGTAAATAATTTTAGTGGTTTGTATTAGTATTCACTACTAATATCACGTTTGCGAAAAGTTACCAAAGGCACTACACGCCTAATTGTTAGATGTAACCTTCCCCCAAAAAATAAAAAAAAATCAACCGTGTAGAAATCGTCATTAATCTTTCCAAATTATTACTCAATTTGTAATTACATGTAGTTTTCATTTGCCTTATCTATTGAGTGAATAGCTTCGACCACTTAATATCTTACTAACAACCCTTATCTTTTACTTATGAACTGAAGTCCCTAAAGTACTTATGAAACGACAATTTAAAATTTACGGTATGAAGTCTAACTGCAAATTGTACATTATAGATGAGTTTGTAATATTACAAAGTTAGGCCATTATTGTAAGAAAGTAGGTTTTCGCGGTCATCGTTAAAATTAAGATTCTGATCTATTTGCCGCGTCATGATACATTATCCAACCTTGAGGACCAGTTACAGGAGCCTCGCTCGAAACAAAGTATTCAGTATGTTCTCTGTAGCTCTTGCAGAAAGGGAAGCAACCTATTGCAACGCTAGAGGAAAATTCGTTAAGCAATTGAAGTTAGGCTGTCTACTAACAATATGAACAGATAAGGTGGATACCAAGTGCCTTGGCCACCGGTTTTGGTGGCACAGCCGTCATCGGCGAGCGGTACGACGGGATATTTTGCTGTAGATGAGCACTCCTGACAGTACTTAGAGCTAGGCTCACCAGGAAGCTTCCGTTATCTCCGTTGTTGGCTAATTACATGCATACACCAACAAGCGTAGACCTTTCCGTTTTCCACCTATCAGGACAACCTATGGAAACACCAATCTTCCGTATGTCCAACTTTCAGAATCGCTAATGCAAGCTGTGTAAGACAGAAGGAAACAAGTCTGTATTCCCTGAAGTTTAATGGATCCTAAACTTAGGAATATGACGCGGCAAATAGCTCAGAATTTCAATTTTGAGCCATGTAAGACGTGGAAAGATTGTAAATTCGAGAAATCTGTTAATGGAAAAGTAGACTTGTTCCCTATTGTCTGCATACAAATAGACAGGAAGTGTCTAGACTCAAGTACGCTACAGTCAATTAGCTGTAAGTTTTGGGAAGGATCAAATATGCCTGGTTCCCTTCCAGGAAATTGGACTAAACGTTTTCATGAATTTCTAGTATGCTTTGACTAACACGAAATACGAAGTAAACATTACCTCTAATCCTGATGGAGTTAAAATTTTAAGTAATCTACATTACGAGACCAGCGTTAATACTTTGCACCGTAAGTGAAGTGACAAAGTGCGTAAAATGAAAGTTAAATGTACATGCATATCTTTCTCCAGACTGCAAGTGTTAAAGCTAAATTAAAGTTAACCGCCGAGCTGAGTGAAAAATAACTGCGCCCGTTAATTAGAACCGAAGATAACTTAAAAACAAACACATAATGCAAGGACAAGGACAGTGCGTTTGAATAAAGGATGGAGAGACTAATCATACTTTGACAAATAGGTGGATTAACTCTTCGTTTAAAACAAATTAAGGTCGTTGTGTGGCCCATTGACAAGTACCTTTAGATTTTTATATAAAAAAATTGTTCGTTTGAAAAATTTGAAGTAACTGACTTATTTCAAAATGAAGCAATTTAATCAAAATACTTCAGGCAGTTGTTACAAGATTTCAGGTCAACTTTTTAAAACAAAAATGCATGTGGGTATATTTGAACAGAGATTGTCCTCGACTACGCTACCACCTTTGGTGATAGACCGCGCTGCGGCACAACTATTTTCGTCAAGCCTAATAATGTATAGTTAGTGTAGCTAAAGCCTTTAAGCCGTTTTCCTTTAGATTTTCCGGACAGTGACCTTTAAAGCACGAGTAGACGCCCTCGACATATAGTATCAACATATCTGAGCCCAAACAATTTACGAGACCTGAAGGTCTCCACGTAAGTAGGGAGGAGCTACTTATGGCCTGAGTAACTGAGCGAACTGAAGGAGAGTTACGTCGCAAGTTCATAGGGGCTAAGACCCTCACATTCAGATACATGGAGTGCTTCCTGAAAAGCAGTCATCTAAGGTAGCTGGCAAATATGCCAGGCATAGGGTCACGTCTGTGAACCCGTCGCTACCACTCACCTCTTGTACCTCGAAACTGCAGTTCAGAGGCGGCGGGGTGGTGGGCTCAGTCGAGTCAGCAGTGGAAGTCGTGTTTGCCGATGCCTCTGTGCTGCTCGACGCGTTGAGGAATTCTGCGTCCCTTTGAAGCTGCAAGAAAAGGGATTAGTTCAGGACAAAGCACCGCCCTCGGTAACAATGACTTCGGCAATTTCCAAGAATTATTGCAAGCTACCTCGACCCTGAATGTTGAGCGTATTGTAAATCGATGCAGTCTGAACCGGAGATTCGGGCGATACGCGCCCTGACGTATTAAAAACTAGTTTTACCCATACCTAACCTAACTCAAGTTATCTGTACCGTAGCCTTAAGAAGGTTAGGTATAGGTGGAGCACGTTTCATTAGTATGTGAGGGCGCGTGTCGCTCTCGTCTCCAGTTCGGAAACTGGATTCACAGTTGTACGTTTGATACATATTTCAGGCCGAGCTATTTAGACTGCAAGCTTTCTTGGAAATTACCTTCACTTCCAACGAAGAGCACATGGTTAGCTCAAGTTAAATGAGTTTACGGTACGTTAAGTTCAAACCACAGAATCTAAACCATTCGATCCAATATTCTCAAGCGCACTAACTTGTGCAAAGTTCTACAATTTTTGGCGGAGCTCTAAGACGTCCTAATAAGATGGGTATCACGTCATCAAGTAAACCTACTATAGGAAAGTGAAATTTGTAGCGTCGTGGATTGTCGACCTAGTGGTACGAATCCCGCTGTAATGTTTCTTGTCCAATACTTCAACCTTAACATTTGTTTAATTCACGCAATTTTAGTTTTATGTTATGAAATGTAATTTGAATGAAAAATATCGCAAATTAAAATTGCTATAATCAAAGTCGCGCTGAACATATCGTCATCTAGTTTGATTAGGCAGCCCGAGATGCACTATTCTGTAATAGTAGCATCGGAACTTCGAAGATGACAAGCAAAGGCAACCGTTGCCAACCAATAATTAAGCCAATAGGAACTGTACAAACAATTTTAGATTGTTTAAAACCTTTAATGCAGAGGACAAAAGTGCACCTCTTTCATTAAACTATAATCTGGCGAATTTTATATTTGAAGTGTCCAAACAACGAATAAGTAACATTACTTCGTTATTCTAAACCTCCGACATTTTCTATAGATAATCCACATCGATACCAAATTAACTACGCCGACAAGTTTACCGCGTAACGGGTTTTAGAGCCCTCAAGTCTACTTTCTCCAGAAAGAGTAGTGTTTCATTGCTTCGGCCTATTAAGAGGTCCGAATTTCACGTACCTCAACTATTTTCAAAGACCCGTGGACTACAGAAAGAAAATACACTAGGATACGAACAGTTGCACTGTAGTAATAGCTAACCTCTTCGTAGTCAACAGGGCTGTAATCGGCGCACTTCACCTTCTTCAGGCAGACACTTTCCTGAGGTTCAGAGTCGTACGCCTCCTTGAGGAACTCTTCTATTCTCACAGGAAGAACTATTGGTTCAGCTGCTGAAGCCTGCAACCAAGGCACTTTATGCATGTACTGAAGGAAGACTAGCAGTATGTTAGATACTACAGTTAATTTCTTGCTCCAACAAGCAACATTCATATTTACGTACAAGTACGGTGCAGCTCAAACCAATACATCTTTAAACAGTTTAAATATGAATTTTATGCGCTTAGACACGAGCGTTTTCTACAATTTGGCAGGTCGGTATTTCTTGGGTCTACTTGTTTTGTAGGAGGCACACGCACTAACCGAAAGAAATTTTGATCGGTCTATTCGCCAGCAAGCTTACATTCGTAATGTTTCGGGTATGTAAGTTGTGTAGATCTTAGAAAAGGTGATATGACTACCTAACATTTACGAAATATTTAGCGGCTGCGTACTACAGGAGATATTTCACTAACAAATAGCTTACATCGTTGCCTCCACTAAGGAAATACGCTGTATCGTGAAGATACAGCTAAGTCTGGAAGGGGGGTGGCCCGCTGTACCGCGAGACTTATGGTTCTCTAAATTAAGTAAAGAAATTTCTAGCTTTTCTCTACGAAATATGTTTCTAGTATTTAATTTTACCGATACTTAATACGTATCAAAGAATTGTTCAGCGCTTTTGGAAACATTCGTTACCAAGTATTTTTTGTACCGATTGAAGATCCAGTCGGACATTGCACTGAGCATCTGCTTTCAGATTTCTGAACAAACATTTCGTCAGTTTATAGTTTGTATCCGAGTAGTTTAACAGCTGTAATGCAGCTAGTAAATTTAGCTAAATTTACCGTTTCAAGACTCACTAAGAGCACAGAAGTACGGAGTATTCAACCCCCAGTAAATTACTATGCTTTACATACTCCCTTGTTTGACAACTGGAGTTGCCGAGCTCTCTTCTACGTTTACATCCAAACATCTTTCATTTGAAGTGAACCCGCTTTCGCTGTCGTTTACATGTTGAGACGAGTAAATTCCCTAGCCAATGTGCCTCTAATGATTTCACGGCAGAGATACTAATTTAAAATTAGGACTTAATGTGGCAAGCCGAGCACAAAGTCTTACTTTACATGTGTACCAAAAATATACTGAAAATGGAAAACAGTTTAATATCCGATTTCCAGAATGCATTGGAGTGTACGTTACCAAAAGTGGAATTGGTAAATCCGCTTACGAAATCCAGGTTTGGAAGATCATGTAAACAGGGTGATTGTGGTGTAGGGCAGACTGGCTTACCTTGTCTGCCTGTAGCGTGGGCGGCGTGGGCCGAGTAGAGTCTCCGACGCACTCCGTTACCATGGCCAGAGCGGGCGACGCTACCAGCAGTAGAACCAGCACTACGGGGTTCATGGCGCTTCTGGGCCTAAGCACACAGCGTTCTCACATAAACACGTGTCTATTTGGGTATAAGCATACTCGTATGTGTCATGTTATATCAATGGTTGATACAGTAACAGCAAAGGTAGACCACATTGAAGTTAATAGATTTCCATTCACTAATTTGCAGGTAACGTGCACGACTGCATTTAAAGATCGTAGGAATGTAGCTATGCTGAGGTCTTGATAAAATTTTGGTGGATCATAGGGATAAGATTACTGTCAAATTTGAACGACATGGCAATACTTTATTACGCCATTCCACCCCTCCGCGTTTACCCATGACATGTCGGAAAACCTGTATACGGTATAGCTTAATACGTCTGTGTTGTAGATCATCTACAGTTATACTCGTAAATTAAATGTAACCATGTACCATCTCAGTTCTCAGAAGAAAACCTTTGTTAACCAATAGACAACTTCCCAGGTTAGCTACAGATTTTTAAACAAAATTTGTAAGATGTTTCTAATCAATATTCCAACTCAGCTACCACAATTACTCACGCCGTCTACAAACACGCACCTCAAAACTACCGCTATGCTATGACGTCACGGGTCATACCTGACCGATGGAATCGCGTCCTATAAATGATGTAATGAAATACATTTCTCCACAAAATGTCTACGAGATGTTTAAAACTTCAGGGAAGTCTTAAAGTTAAGGGACAATTTATATGATTTCACTAAAGAAATTCCAAATTTGCTGTTAAATCTATTTCCTTAGAAAGTTAGCGTATTGCCCTTTTGAAGTGTCTAGATGGAATAACACGAATCTTAGTGGATTGTCGATATTTAACACATTTTGGTATTATAAAAAAATTTTGAATTTCGTTTCACTGTTCCGGTGTTTTAGGCATATGAAAAACTGAATTCAAAAAGTTTAGTAATACCAACAGGTAGTCGACATCAGAATCCCATATATGCATGTCATTCCATCTAGACGAGGCAAATAGCAATAGTACGCCAAAACTATTTTTAGTGAAAATATAAACAGCTTTAACAAGAAATTTGGAATTTTGTAGTATAACATACTGCAGGCCTGAAAGAGCAAGTATTGTCAAGTAATAACAGCTTTCTTCTACATATACATACTCCGCAATACACTAAGGTGCGTGGCGGAGGTTACACTACCACTAGGTATTTCTTATTCCACTCCCCAATTGAACGAGAGAAAAATAAAAAGCCTATATGCCTCCGTACGAGCCCTAATTTCTCTTATCTTGGTGATCTTTAAGCGTACATTGCAAACAAGAGTATTACACGAAGCTATAGCCGATACTTCAAGATCGGTCTTCAGCATTGTTTCCCCCCCTGTCCAAGCCTTAAGCTATATGTTATGTTTCTGTTAGTCTAGGACCACACCAGGAATTTAAAAATCCTTATGCTTTAATCTTAAAAGCTTGATACGCGTCACGTAAAAATGTAGAAGGCAAGAATACATTTGATTAAACGATTATACAAATTTAGATGTGACTGATCTAGTATTTTGAGTCTTACTGATATGTCTTTAATGGTTCTTACAATTTAAGCCGAGCAAATTACAGGGCGTAAAACACAGCTTCACGCTTAAAATTGATTTTTTTCGAAAACTTGAAACCTGCAGAGAGCCACTATCACAAAACCATGTAGTAACAGCCAAAGCATGTACTCACACTTGAGTTGTCGCCGGATGCTGAAGACTGACAGTGGGTGCCGTGGTGAGGCTAGTTATAGGGCGGCTGCCCCACACACGGTCTCAGTAGGGGGCGCCACGGCCACAGGTCTGGCTGAGCACCAGGGGCGCCACCGACGTAACGCCCCAGCAACCAAACACAACCACAACAGACCTGCCGCTGCTGCCACAGCGTCCTACCAGGCCACACCAAGCACGTCAGCGTAGCGACAAACACCGACTTCTCCGCCTGACTGGTATGTGTGTGGTGTGTTATGCCAGATTACAATCGTTTAGTTCTTGTTACGTGAACAGATCCTTATGTTAACCCTTTAATGCATAGTGTAGCTGATCAGCTACATACCTTACTTTTTCCATTCTCTCTCAAACTGATCATTTTACCACAAATTCATTTGTTGCTGGTTATATACATAGTGCTACGTATACTAGTAGTAATATACTGCTGAGTGCTACTGAACTATTTCGACAGTTAGGCGTATTTACTCCTTCGTATACAGTAGTATTCCTCCTTTTCCATATAAAAGTAGTTAATCACGTACTACTGTTGCCTTGCGTTACTTTCTGGAAATATGAGAAGCATAAGTGACATTTGCTACGTTGGTTACATCATGGAAGCACTATATAGCTGCCCAGCTGCGAACTTTTGTTGCTAGTAGTGCACAATTTTAAGGAATTTTTTCAATATTTTTCTCAGTATGTACGCACTATACATTAATCGTGGTACTTTTTATAGCTTCAAATAGTCCTTCATTAAAGGGTTCAAATGCTTTCTTTCTCCACGTTGAGACTTTTACTCAACGGGTCGTTTAGGCCGGTATTACACTATCAAATTTTCTTTGACAAAGAATCTTTGTCAAACAAAATTGGACAGTGTAATATGGAACTTTCGTCAAAGTCGCCTTTGGTCAAAAATTCTTTGATCAAATCTAGCAGCTCACCGTAAATTTGATCAAAGAAAGCGTTCGTCTTTTGTTAACTGCGGTGAGAAATGTGACCACTTGAAGCGCTAGCATCGCGGTAGCAGTTTTTGACGCAAGGAGGTTAAGTTTATGTAATTAATGTATACATTTTGTTGTTGCGATATCACACAATACGAATTACGTGGTCACGGTTTCAAACTACCTTTCACATAGTTTGAAACCGTGACCACGTAATTCGTATTGTGTCGTCGCAACAACAAAATTTATGCAGTAATATAAGGCTGATTGCAAAAGCCCGGCTGCATCGAGCCGAAAAATAGATGACACTTGCAGAATTCATTAGCGGGTTTCACGGTAGACGACGTATAAAAAGAAAATTAATGGCTTCTGCACCACTTTTGCAGCGGAGAAACCAAAATACATAATGACAGTGTTTAATTCCCTGCATATATTTATTCAGACAAATACTATTTACATGAAATGAATTTACACAAAATATAAATACCGTATTTCTTAAGTTTGTTCACTGCAGGCGTGACAGAGCACTAGCAAAAGGGAAACAGGGCACAGGCTCCTTACCAGTGACAAATGTACTGGTTCGACCTCTTAAAATTTTTAGAGCAGAATACCACTGCAGACGCAAGCGTCACCAATGTTGTCAGTCTTCCAAATGTCTAGCCGTTGCACTGTTTAGGCTTACATGCAATCATAGTGTATAGATATTTATAAGCTACGTTAGCAACAGCTGAGGTTAATAACCAAGAAGGCTATTCTAACCTCCTTGTTAATAATAGATATTCATCCGCCATTTTCAATGCATTTTGGCAGTCTTGGTCAAAGAAAATTTGATAGTGTAATGTCCCCTTTTCACCACGTCAAAGATTCTTTGTCAAAGAATATTGGACAAAGATTCTTTGTCAAAGAAAATTTGATAGTGTAATACCGGCCTTAGGGCCCCCATTATTTCTCTCTCTCTCTCTCTCTCTCGTATATATTTACATCCTCAATACCAGTGGCTGAGTATCGTGTAGAAATTTTTCAATTCTGAAATATCTGTACGCCATGAAGCGATTTAAAGTGTTTGGCAAATTAGTTTCCGTTGTTCCACGTATTCGGAATCCTTCCGAATCACCTCAGGCTCTCCAAATTCAGGTTTTCCGCGACTACAGTAAATCAAACGACCGGGTGATTCCCTTGAAAGGACACTGCCGGTTTTTCTCGGCAGAACTACTGCCTGTCCTTAAATTTCATTTTAATAAATTAACAGACGGCGACAAGCACATAAGCATCTTGGCGCTGTTGAGTAACATTATCTACAGTCTCGACAGGAAAGCGTTACTTGCACAGGTGCTCCCACCTTGGCCAATGACTCACCCCCCCCCCCACACCCGAAATATTAGATCCTCTTTAGACATTTAATATTGAGATTAAATCTTTTATTTCACATTTTATGAACTGTTTTATAAAGACTGTGGGAGACAAACTGGCCAAAAGTACTAATTTTTCACCCTTCCATAAATTTCAATGACGCAATTTTCCCACTGTGAGCATCTCTGGTTACGTTGAACAAGAAAGTAATTAAACAGGTGCGTCAATAAAAGTCCGCGATACGACCCGTCTTGATCAATTTGTTTACAAGCAGAACAAATTACTATTTTATCTGTAGCTTCTGTCATGGTTAGATTTTTCGTGAGCGAGCTCCGATGGAACAATGTTGTGGTAATCTGTAATTTACGAGGTTAATCTCAGATTAATATCTACAATATATAAATATTAGGATATTATCCAGTACGTTTATATTCGTTCATAGTGTTTTGCTAGTTGGTATTCGTACGTAGCGTATCTTGACTCAGGTATGACGTCATTGGTCAAAGTCGACGGGTTGTATCAGTCTTCAATTATACCAAACAGGGTTAGTATTAAACACTGGCTTTCATGGGTTGCGCTCATGTCTGTCATTCATGATATTCTCGTATTCTTGCGCGATGTAAGTTAATCAATGTTAAGGATTCCACCTTATATGGACCCTATAAAACTGATCAGCAACAGAAGCACAACTATATTCAGTGATCTTTTGTAGATGAACTGCTGTTTCTCATCAGATTACCAATTATCTTAAGCCTAACACACAGCCCGAAAGCTAAGAATGATCTGAAATAAGTGGTCTGCAAACGAGATGTAAACATTGTCACTTTCCTACATGGTTTTAATACTTCATTCCGTCTGGCGTAAGTCAACCTTTACATAAAATTTCATAAATACCAAGGTTTGTAAGTCTACAAAATTTTTCTTCAGCCTATTTAGTAGAAAACCTGTCACAATTTTTGATGAGTTGGCATATTTCTGAGTTTCCTATTTCCTAAAATTGTGTAGAAGAGTTTACCACTTTGTCTGTTAATGCGGAAGATTCAAAACTTAGTTAAGAATCTGGTCGGCTATATGCCGTTAATTGCTATCATTACTTGATAATTTTAATGAAATGCTTTCGAAAATTATCAGGGAAAGTTATTAAACTGCATTATTGCTGAATGGAAGAATAGTACTTTGAGATAGGTGTGAGGATTTTGTGGGATTATAGTGATGTGGTTTTTACAAAAAATTTGTGGAAATTTCAGTGTAAAACGGGACAAAGAATATTGGCCGAGGAAAAGTCTCCCAGGTCTAAACCTGGCCAGGGTCAAATTGTTTGATACCGCTATGGCCAATGACGTCATGTTTTAAGTCATTCCATAGCGTGTGGTTTCATACGTACTGTTTACGTGTCACTGATATTTGGACTCCTAGGTGGCGTTATCCTTTTGGTGTTAGATTTTTGCAAGGTTTAGGTCTTGATTGACCTATACCTAACCTCTCACTTTAACAAAGTTATCTGTAGCGTAGCCCTAAGAAGGTTAGGTGTGGGTTTTTTTAGTACGTGACGGCGCGTAGTACCCGAATCTTCGGTTCAGAAACTGAATCGCTTTACAGTTTAATGTTAAATATATTTTAGGCAGTGCAACTGAATTAAGATTTCTTTAAAATTACTTAATTAAATGTATTTTGAAGAGGTGGTATCGTTAAGTAGATTTGACCTATTTAGGTGAAATGTAAATACCGATACCATGTCGTGGTAAACATGTGTTCGTAGTATCTCTAGATTATGTATGGCGTCATGTGACGTCATTGGTCAAAGCGGTATCGGTACACGTCGCGATATTGTTTGAAAAAAGGCCAGAAACGGCCACTTACTTTGAAGTGCCTGACATACGCAACAGAGGCCGACAAACTGGAGGTGTTGACTAATTCTGGCAAATTTTAGTCGGCCGGTTGGTCAGCACTTGAATTCGTAGAGTCCTTCAACATTTCACTGAAGGCGGACGGTTTCGCAAATATTTAAAATCTCTCATACGAAAGCTATTCTTTCATCACGTCAAAGAACATTAACAGTCGTAAATGCCCTGTAAAGGTGCAGAATTTAATCACCTGAGTCTTCTAGTTCAGTTCGGCAGCATTTTTGTATTTGGGTGTAATCTACCTTAATGAAATTTCAGGCACCATGCTGCAATGGATACGCAGTACAACTTAGTCCGTTACCCTTTCATACGGCACTACATATCTTTAAGAAGTGTAGAGTATTTCGGTTTTATTATGTTGTGACGTTACTACCTTTCCGTCTCATCGCAACTCACTCGTCACAGCCCAGTTATACAGATTGTAAGAGTATGTTTGACAATTTTTTTTAAGTATATCATTGCTCACAGTAAATTGATACTCCGCATCAGATGAATAAATTTAGATATTCCGTAGAAGCAAGGATGGCAGTTGTCACTCCTATGAAACCTATACCATTTGGTGAATGTGGTTGAGTTTGGGTTAATTTTTGTTGAAATAGTAAATAACAATGTAATTAAATCAGCGTGCAAGGTAAGGTGGTTGAGCTGGTGGTAGTTGGCTCGAAGATGTCGGACAGCTTAGGCGGGGTCGACCTCAAAGGGTAGATACCTGTGAACGGGAAGTGCCCGTCAGCTTCCACCAGTGCAGCCAACGGGGAGCTCGTCTTCTAGCCAACTTGGAGGGCTGACAGTTGGCCTAGCAGTGGTTGCGATAGGACAGGAGAGCAAGTTTGAAGGGAGACTGTTGTGGCGTTGATCTCTTGAAGATTTGGCAAGACGGTGTGAAATTAGTTATTTGATCTTAGATCAGAGACGCGGTGTGCTTTATAATTGCATTGGTTGAATCAGGGCGGGATTAAAATAGGTCAAAACAAAATAAGTCTCGCATACGCAGATGACTTAGTTGTAATGGCAAATTCGATTGAAAGGTTGCAAACTATTTCAGAGCTCGATCAGAGGTGCAAGGATTGATATGAAGATTATCTCCAAAACGAAAGTAATGTCTGTGGGAAATTCAGATTGAGTGCCAGATAGGAGGAACAAAGAACAGGTAGAGTTTAAAGTACCTGGGATGTATTTTCTCACAGGATGGCAACATAGCGAAACAACTGGAATCGAGGTGCAGCAAAGTTAATCCAGTGAGTGCTCAGCTAAGATTACCTCTCTTCTGCAAGAAGGAAGTACCAAGACTAAGTTAGAAGTGCACCGCTCTATCTTTCGACCAACTTTGTTGTATGGAAGTGAAAGTTGGGTGGCTACAGGTTACCTTATTCAGAAGGTAGAGGTTACAGGTATGAAAGTAGCAAGAATGATAGCAGGTACTAATAGATGGGAACAATGGCAGGAGGTATATGTAATGAATAAATCAAAGAAACTGAATGAACACCATAGATGAAGCAGTTAGAGCGAACAAAGATGCTGGGGTCATGTTACAGGCATGGGAGAAGCAAAGTTACCTAAGAGACTCAAGAGCTCGGCAGCGGAGGATAAGAGGAGTCGAGGTAGACCAAGAAGAAAGTACTTAGATTCGGTGCAGAATAATTTTGAAGTAAAAGGCATAACATAGGGGATCATGAATTCTATTAGAGGTACTACGCTCCAGACTGAACGCTGAAAGACCTAATCAGTCGATGATGGATGATGATGGTTGAATTAAGTCGGGAGTAGAATTGGTGTAAATTAGGAGCAGAAATGTGTGGAGAGGAACATGTGGCGGTTCCGTTAGGTATCAGTTCGTGAAGTGCAGTACCTATTCCTTTTAGTTTGCAACAAATTGTCACCAGTTCACTTAAATTTTCCCTCAATATCCTTTTGGTGAAAATTATTTCTAAAATTTCAGTTTTTGAGTTGACTTTTGGCGCATTTCTGAATGGAGTACTGTTTTTAACCACCCAATCCCTTAAGTATTACTAGTCACTACCGATCAATAAAGGGAATTGTTTAGGGTGTGATTTTCGTAGCTTCAGAAGTCTTTTACCCGTTTCCTTTGTGAAACCAGACGTCGCGGTGTAGCCGAGCGGTCTAAGGCGCCTCGCTGCGGAGCGCGCGGTTGCTCGCCGTTGCTCGCCGTCGGAGGTTACTCCTCCCTGGGGAACGTGTGTGTGTGTGTGTGTGTGTGTGTGTGTGTGTGTGTGTGTGTGTGTGTGTGTGTGTGTGGTCAATTTAACTTAATTTAAGTAATTTGTAAGCTACGGACTGATGACCATGTATTTTGGTCAGATAATTTACATTTTGTGAAATCAGACAAAATTTGGGTCGACCACATGGTGTGGCGCAGTCGTAGTGTGGCAGAGCGGGCTTTGTAGCCAACAGATTTCCACTAGCTCACGATAACGGGAAATGTGCCCGAAAGTTATTAAATTTAACAAACCTTTGACTATTTTTCTTGGCCCGCTGCTTTAAGAATGTGGTGTTAATTTTATTGGATGACGGTTAGGTAATTGGGCGTCAACAGGTTTATTCAGTTCAAAAACATTTAAAATAAGCTCCTTGCCGCGCTACAATCAAGTGCATTTGCAGATTTTGTGGAAAGTTTTGGGTCATTTATAGCACGCGATTCCAACCGTCAGCTTTGACCTGTGACGTCGGCGTGTCACGCATGACGTCATCACATGCGCGGTAGTTTTGAGATGTTTGTGTAGTGTACCTATCGAGTGGCATTCTCTTGTGGTGGGCGTTATATAGAATGGGTATTTGGAGTACGGCCATTATTCTTTGTGTGGTTGCACTTCGTTGTTATTGAGTGCGATAACGTCATTTTCTCAGTTCAGTGATTTGAGATGGAGTGCTTGTGTTCAAGGATCGAGTAAATGTGGCGTTAGTTTCGAAGTTTATTAAAGGATTTTGGGCGGCGTTTCTGTGATTGTACTTGATTTTTGTTAGAAGTTAGCCACTTCGCTATCCGGACAAGGGTACATCGAGAACCTGCCAACCATAGCGCAGGAACAGCGTTATTTACTCAATGGTCGGCACGGAAAAGGAATCCCATAGGTCTTAAATTTGTTTACAGAGTAAAACTGTAATGTTCCTTCTTGTTGGCCGCGACAGCGCGACTCCTGATTGGCTGCTCTGCCATCTCTAACGTCGCGAGAGGTATCCGCTGACGCATAAATTGTTTTCCCCTAAAATCTTGGTTGTTGTGACATCTGTAGCACACCCGATGTTTAGGTTAGGTTGGGATGCAAGGGTATAGTTGCGCTGGAAAAGCCAGCGAATGTGAAAGCCAAATGTCTGTTGTGGTAACAAAACTGACAAGTTTAGAAATCTGTTTACGTCAGACATATTGAAAAATGCAATTTTTTTGGAGGGGGAGAGGAGCGGCATGTAATTATTTCCACAAGTGAGCGCCGAAATAGCATAACTGTAGACTGGGATAACACCCGTCTGCTTTGATCCATGACGTAAAAGATGCCGGAAAACCAATATACCGGATATCTTGATACTACTATATTGCAGATAAAAGTAATCTGTAGTTATTATAGATAATAGAATGTACCATCGATCACAGGTCTTATCCCAAAAATTCTGACCTTCGGCGATCACATACGAAAAAATCTCTCGGTTAACCTACACCCATCCATCAGAGAAGCTACTTTTTAAACACAAAATATTATTGTTTTGTTCGCAAACGAACTATAGTCTTTAACTCAACCACCACTTAATCACTGACGCCTTCTACAAACACGCACGCACCTAAAATCCGCGCTGCGATGACGTCAACGGCGATAACTGACGGGCAGTCAACAGGTGAGCCGCCGAAGGTGCGGATTTTTGGGCTGAGAGCAGTGATAGTTCGTAAATTGTAACCTGTAATTTGAGGATCATTATCTACAATACATAATTATTAAGATATTATCCCGTATCCGGGTTTCCGAGATGTTTTCATGCGTGAAAGTAAACGGGTGGAATTGCCTCGTAAAATGCCTTTGAAGTAGTATCGCCTCCTGCATTTTAGTATTCGATACAATTTTCATGTTGATGGGAATTGGGCCATGATAAGTATATCGTTTGATTTTACGTGTGATATAGGTAACATCTAGTATTAGATACTATTCTTATGCCATTTGGCAAGTGTTCTTCCACTATTAGATTCCAGGCATACATTTCAGGTCGTTTTCGGTTTTCTTGCATGTATTTTCACGTTTTTAAATTATATATTTGTTTTTGTTTGGCTTTTTGTCGTATTTTCCCGCACAATGTCCACGCCTAAACCCCCCCCCCCCCCACACTCCTGCGTTACTGTTATTTTACGTTAATTTTCGCGTGTTTATATGTGCGTGTTGGCGAGTGTTTCGGTCGCCATATTGGCTATGACTGCATACGTCATTACCGTCATTTTGATAACGTTATGGGTCAAAGCCGACGGGTAGAATCGCGTCGTTAAGTATTGCCGAATTTTTTCATATAGTTTTCCGCTGAACATGCCTTCAGAATTTGTTTAGCTGTTTGAATGCTAGTTCACGTAAATCCTTCGTGGCAGAATGAGTAGAACAAATTTAAAATTTTCGAGAAATCACGAGACACCTTGTTAGTGTTAAATATTTGAGAAAATGTCTTTCTTACAATAAATGACATGAGCAGTAACTTTCCTGAATAGCCTACATAAGTCGTGCAAATAATTATGTAACTAGAACTAATTCTCTCCGTGTAAATCTCATTTAACATGCTGAAATGTCGGTCGATAGTGTGCTACGCAAACTGTTTGCCCCTCCGCTATGCAGATCCCTGCTAATTTAAATAATAAAACAAAGCTCACTAAAATTTATATTCATGGTGTGCGAAATGAGGAAAACGGTGTACTTAGCTTGTATTATGAAGTAGATGTGTAACGTATTTTTCCACTCTGAAAAGCCCAACTGGCCTTTAGTTCAAAGAAAAAGCAAACCAATAATTAAACCTTGGCTTATCCATTGCTATATATTTTTTGGTTAATATGGGGACCGATATAAATGTTTAATAAAACTTGTGGCGGGAACGATTCGGCTTGTTTGGACGCGGAAACCCTACGATTATCAAAGTTAATTCTACGTTTCAGACTCGCATGCGCCATAGTGGCGCAAATTTTAAAGCCCACACTTGGGTAAGCATATCCAGTGCATGTAACAAACTTCAACTTTGGCATAAACACATTACCACAAGAAATCTAAACATCTAAAATTTCGGGATGAAATCTAATACTTCACAAACAAGACTTTACATTTTACGTGTAACTCAAATACTTACCGTAAATAGAATCTATAACAACCGAAACATTTGACAAATTTGCTCATTGTCAAACACCCTTATCGTCACATCCGTTATGATCAGTGTAAGACGTTTAAACTATTTAAAGTTGTCCATTCCTCACGATGTTTTACATATGTACGTTTTCTTCTAATTAGAAATGATTTAAAGTGGAAGAGGCGGCCAATTAGAGGAAAATAGTCACTGTTGCTCGGTGATAGTATGGAATCTTGAACTACTAAAAATCGTGAAGTGTTTGTGTGTGTGTGTGTGTGAGAGAGAGAGAGAGAGAGAGAGAGAGAGAGAGAGAGAGAGAGAGAGAGAGAGAGAGAGAGATCGTTAGTGTGCAGGAGCAATTAAGAACAAAGATTCCGTTTTTCTTGCATAACTCTAAAGCTGCGGCTTTTACCGAAATTTTTCTGGGTCATAAACCTTGCCTTATCCGCGCTTTGATAGGGGGTTTTACATAATGTATATGTGCGCGCCACTCCGGGAGGAAACTGTCCCCCATTTTTTGCTTATAGTGTTGTACATGTGAACAATGGACTTCTGATTGCGAATCCCGTAACTGCGGCACAACTGCGGTGCCAGTCATGTGTTTAGTGGGATCTGGGGAAACTCTGCCGTTTATTCGTTGGGTGGAGTCGTACCGGTGATGGCGCAGCTCCATATATTGTGCAGATCATCTTATTCTCGATTTTCACGTTTTAGGGGATGGAAAATCCGCAATCATTAAAAATTTATTTTCGTAAAAATTGTGGGAAAGACTACAGTCTACACTGCACCATTGAAATGTATGGATGGCTAGTTCAGAAGCTAATGTTCATATCGTCAGGTCTACCCTCTGATTGTAACCGGCCATTCATAAATTTAAATGGTGCACTCTAGAAGCTTTCTATAAATACTAAACGCGATACCGTTGTCTTTGACCCCCGACGTGAGCGTATTGCATGGACTCAAAACATTGATCATAAGCAGCGGGATTTTTGTTAAGAATGTCATTTTCTACAATACAAACTGCTCAGTATACGTTCTCCAGCCACTTAATGAGCTCCATGACTTAACACTATACTTGGCGTCATGTAAGAAGGAGCGGAGCGATTGGGGAAGCGTGGAGGGGAGGAGCTATGGCCGAGTGCCGACATTGTAGCCTGCGTGAGAAACATTGTGTAAAGCCCGTTTTAAACGATCAACGAACTTGTAATAGATTAATAACAAGATGCGTTAATGGCAGCCGTCTGTCGTTTGAACGGCTCGACTAGTATGATCGCGCTAGTATCGACTCGGGATAATCGTAGCGATAACGAAATAGGGCCGGTTCTAAATGCGCCTCTAGTGGGTTCATTGCGCATGCGAGAGCTAGTAGCTGTCTGCTGCAGTCTCCGCCCCGGTAGTCCATTTTCCTACCGTTTTACCCGTATTTTCTTTTGTGAAAGCCTATAACCATTTCGTCGCTGAAAGGAACTTTCCGGTGAAGTGTGTTGTATTTTTGGTAAATGTCATGAAAGTGTTTAAACATCTCTAAAATGCATAATTATTTAATGATGCGCTATTGTGAAATCACTACTGCTGTTGTAGTCATGTAGTAGAACAAAACCGCTATAACTGTCTTAATAGTAGCTTACAGTGAAGAGCCAGCTCTGTTCGACGTAGGACATACACTAGACCGTAATAGGGTACGTATTTTAGTAACAAACTCGTAAATATTCCTCAATAAGCTTTGTTATAGCAGCATCGTTTACATTGTTACAGCATGCCAGCCCCCCAGGGGGACCACAGTTCTTTTGTGGGTACGTGTGTGGCGCGCACGGAGCCCCAAGCCTGAGCAGCCTTTCTTCTGCCCCAGGCTGCTTAAATTTCCCTCCCGGTTTATGCCTTCGCCCGGAGACGAGCGTCTTTCGCGAGTTCAGGTGGTTTCTTGTTGTCGTTTCTCTTATTCCTTGGTTCCTTCCTTTCCTAACCTTTGTTTCTGTCTTCCTCTCCATGCTGTACTCTTCTAGCCTTCTCCTCCTCATTAATCTCCTCTTCGGCGTTCGAGACACTTCCTTCCTTCTCTCTTCACTTCATCTATTCTTCTTTCCTCCTTGTGCGTGTCTAAAGGCCGACCCACGCATTATAATGCGAAGCAGGTGACGGGGTAACGCGTAATTCCCCGCCCAGGGTAGACAAGTAGGCCACGTACGTACCCCCTGGTAAAGGCCAGGCACAGGGAGGGGTGATTACCCGAGCTGGTACCTTCCGAACATGCCGATTGGTCCTTCCGTCAGTTCTCGGGAGGTGTGACTTGAGGTGTGAACAATCACCTAAGGCGGGTAAGCCCTCGGAGAGGGCCCCCACTAGGAAGGAGCGCGCCATCGGAGACGCCGGTAATCTCGGGGGACACTTCCGCAATGACTTCCTTCTCTTCTTCAGTGACGTTGACCCAGAAACGGTAGATAGATTCGCCGCAGCAAAAGAAGACTCTGCCTAATCTACCGAATCTACCTATATGTCCGATCAGGGTGTGACAGCCGTCCATAGGGTGATGAAAATGGTAGATAACATGCTGACACCGACTCGTACTGTGTTTTTGACGTTAGACAGTTGAACTCACGTCGAAGGTCAAAGCAGGGTATGAAGTCATCTCTGTCCGCCCTTACGTACCTAACCCAACACGCTGTTTACAATGCCACAGATACAATTATACCCGTCAATCTTGCCCTAACGCAGCAAAGTGTCACTTGTGGTAGGGACGCCTATGAGGGGGATTGCCCACCTCCGTCCCCTCACTGCCTTAATTGCAAAGGTGACCATGCGGCTTCCTCTCGTGACTGCCCTGTATATAAGGATGGAAAGGTCATCCAGCAAATTCGGGTTACGGACAAGTTGTTAGTGAGTCGAAATCCCACTGTCCTTCCAGCGGGCACATACAGTAAGGTCCTCACCTCCACTCGACCTACTAAGGATTCAAGTACCCAGACCTGTGACTTCACTTTCGCTGACAGTTGTGCGATCCGCCAGCCCTAAGATTGCCCGTTCCGCGTCTCGCTTCCTCCTGCTGCTTCTAATGTTCAGTCTTCGTTAACCTCTAATAAACCGCGGGCACCTAAACAAGATGACCGGACTTTGAAAAAGGAACCCGTCCGTCAAGATTTTCTGCGTTCTCAGGCTTCCCAACCTTCAACTGCCTCTTCTCACCGTCACTCTTCCAGAAGAGCCAACAAAGAGTTCCTCTCCATCCCTGCCGAGGCGTGACCCGTCACGCCGTCTAACGGTTGCCGGCCTCGGCCGTCTTCTGTTTCACCGGGACGCTCCGTCTGCCGGGCACCCGGATCTTTACCGGCGTTGGCAACTGCCGCTCCTGATCAACTCAGGGAGGTGGCAGGCGCGTCGGTCGAACCTATGGACCACGACCCTTTGCCCCTAGACAGCAATAGCAGTGCTCCCTCGAAATCCGGACCTCAGCGGACATTTTTATCCTCATTTCTTATCTCATTTTTATCATGGCCCTCCTTCAATGGAATATTCGCGGCATTCGTTCCAATCGGGAGGAGCTAAAACTACTCCTTCGATTGCACTAAGTTGCGTCCAAGTGATCGTGCAGACTTTCGCCACTACACCTCTGCGTTTCGACCTGCCACCTGTGGAAGGTACCCCAGCCCATGGAGGGGTTCTGATGCTCCTTCGAGACGATGTCTATTACCATCCCATTACCTTGCATACTCACCGACAGGCATTTTGTCCGTATCACTCTATCCACATTTACCTTTTCCCTCTGTAATATCTATTCGCCATCATCTGCCCTTACTAGGGCAGATGTGCTAAACCTTGTTGACCAGCTCCCTTCACCTTTCGTGTTGGTAGGCGACTTTAATGCCCACCACCCCCTATGGGGCTCTCCGGCACCTTGTCCGAGAGGCTCCCTTTTGGTGGACCTTCTCCAACACCTCGATCTTGTCTGCCTCAACACCGGTGCACCGACCTTCCTTTCTGACACAACACACACTTATTCCCATATAGACCTCGCAATATGCACTCCTCAGCTTGCCGGTCGGTTTGAGTGGTATGCACTTTCTGACACGTACTCGAGTGACCATTTCCCTTGTATCATCCACTTCCTACATCACTCCCCATCTCCACGTCCCACCAGTTGGAACATTTCTAAAGCCGACTGGGGGCTTTATTCTTCCATGGCTGTTTTTCACAATCAGCATTTTCCCAACTGTGACAGTAAGGTCGAATACCTCACAGAGGTTATTCTCACTGCTGCTGAACATTCAATACCTCGTACGTCCTCTTCTCCACGTCGTGTGCAGGTCCCTTGGTGGACTGCAGCCTGCCGCGACGCGCTTCGAGCCCGACGCCGTGCCTTACGCACCTTCCGCCGCCACCCAACTTTGGAGAATTGCATCAATTACAAACGTATGAGAGCGCAGTGCCGTCGTATCATAAACGACAGCAAGAAAGCTTGCTGGACAGCTTTTACTAGTTCTTTTAACCGTTTTACTCCCTCCACGGTTGTCTGGGGTGGCCTACGCCGTTTGTCCGGCATCAAGGTCCACTCCCCGATTCCTGGCCTGACCGTCGAGAACGCAGTCCTCGTGGACCCAGCTGAGGTTTCAAACGCATTGGGTCGTTTCTTTGCGGAGGTTTCGAGCTCTGCCCATTACCACCCTGCCTTTCTCCCTCGCAAACAGGTAGAGGAGGCACGGTCGCCGTCTTTCCGCTCTTTTAATCGTGAAAATTATAACGTCGCCTTCACCATGCAGGAGCTAGATCGTGCTCTCGCCCTGTCCCGGTCTTCTGCTCCCGGGCCCGATTCCATTCATATTGAGATGCTTAAGAACCTCTCTCCTGCGGGCAAGTGCTTTCTTCTCAATACCTACAATCGCATATGGACTGAAGGTCATGTTCCCACAAGTTGGCGTGAAGCCACTGTTGTCCCCATCCCCAAACCAGGGAAGGACAAACATCTTCCTTCCAGCTATCGTCCTATTTCTCTGACGAGCTGTGTCTGTAAGGTGATGGAACGCATGGTTAACGCTAGGTTGGTCTGGCTCCTCGAATCTCGCCGCCTCCTGACTAATATCCAATGCGGTTTTCGTCGACACCGCTCTGCTGCTGATCACCTCGTTACGTTGTCGACCTTCATAATGAACAACTTTCTAAAGAAGCGTCAAACAGTAGCAGTTTTCTTCGACTTGGAGAAGGCATACGATACCTGTTGGAGAGCGGGAATTCTCCGCCCATTGCACACATGGGGGCCTTCGGGGCCGCCTTCCTCTTTTCATTAAAGCGTTTTTGGCGGATCGCAAGTTCCGGGTACGGGTGGGCTCTGTTTTGTCAGATACCTTTTGCCAGGAGAATGGGGTACCACAGGGCTCCGTCTTGAGTGGCGCTCTTTGCCATTGCAATCAATCCGATCGTGGACTGCCTTTCAGCCGACGTCTCCGGATCTCTTTTTGTTGACGATTTCGCAATTTATTGTAGCGCCCAGCCGACGTGTCTCTTGGAGCGTTCTCTCCAACGCTGTCTTGACCGTCTATATTCCTGGAGCATCGCAAACGGCTTCCGATTCTCCACTGAGAAAACTGTGTGTATCAATTTCTGGAGATACAAGGAATTTCTTCCACCTTCTCTACGTCTCGGCCCTGTTGCTCTCCCTTTCGTGGAGACTACAAAATTCTTGGGACTCATGTTGGATCGGAAACTTTGCTGGTCCACACATGTGTCCTACCTGGCTGCCCGTTGTGCCCGATCCCTTAACGTTCTTCGTGTCCTCAGTGGCACGTCATGGGGAGCGGATCGTACCGTCCTGCTTCACCTTTACCAGGCCATCGTTCAGTCGAAGCTCGACTATGGAAGCCTTGTGTACTCTTCAGCACGGCCGTCGATTCTCCGCCGTCTCAACTCTATCCACCATCGTGGATTACGTTTGGCGACCGGTGCATTTTATACCAGCCCTGTTGAACGTCTGTATGCCGAGGCTGCTGTATTACCCTTGACCACTCGACGTGACATACTCTTGTGTCGGTATGCATGCCGCCTACGGTCGATGCCCAACCATCCCTCTTACAGATTATTTTTTGACGACTCACTCGATCGCCAATATCAGTTGTCTGCGATTGCCTTGCTTCCACCGGGAGTTCGGTTTCGCCGCCTGCTACAACGGCTCGATTTTACCCTTCCTTCCACCCTTCGGTTGAGCGAAAGCCCATTGCCACCGTGGCATCAGGCCCAGGTTCACACACACCTCGAACTTAGTTCGCTCCCCAAGGAGAGCACTCCGGATTTGGTATACCGCTCGAGGCTTGTCGAACTCCGTTCGCGGTTCGATAATGCCGTATTTATTTACACTGATGGTTCCAAGAGCACTGCCGGTGTCGGATCTGCCTTCGTCGTCGGGGACAACCGGTTCCAATACAAGCTCCCTGACCGGTGCTCGACCTTCACGGCTGAGCTTTTCGCCCTCCACCAGGCCGTTTTGTATACCTGCCGCCACCGCCAACCTTTCTATGCCATATGTTCTGACTCCCTTAGTGCCCTGCAGAGTCTTAAGGACCCTTTCTCGAACCATCCTCTCGTGTATCGGATCCAACGCTCCCTCCAGTTGCTGGCGGATGACAGCTGTCACGTTTCTTTCCTGTGGGTCCCTGGCCATGTGGGTGTGCCCGGGAATGAGGCCGCCGACACAGCAGCCAAGGCAGCAGCTCTTTTGCCTCGCATGGCTACCTTTTGCGTCCCATCGGACGATGTTCAACGGGCTCTTCGCCGGAGTATCGTGTCGCAATGGCACAGTGTGGCTTTCACTGTAAAACAATAAATTGCGAACTGTCAAACTGATCCCGACCGCTTGGAGGACATCTTCACGCCCCTCTCGGCGGGAGGAGGTCATCCTGGCTCGGTTGCGGATCGGTCATTGCCGTTTCAGCCACCGTCACTTGCTATCCGCCGAACCTGCACCGCTATGCTCCTGCGGTGAACTGTTGACAGTGCGACATGTTTTACTGACTTGTGTTAATTTTAATCATCTCCGTGTAGCCCTTCACTTTCCGTCTACTCTGGAGGAAATTTTAGCTGATGACACACGAGCAGCTGCTCGGGTTTTGCGTTTTATGAACTTGGCCAACATATCCAAGGATATTTAACCCTTTTGTCTTATATCTTTCGTTTTTAGCCTCTTGCTGATTTTCTGACAGTCACCATTTTTTTGAGATCATAGCGAATCAATGTTCTTGGCTGGGCGCTAATGACCATAGTAGTTGTGCGCCCTAAAACCACAAAAAAAAAAGTGCTACACCTCGTTGACCAGCTTCCTTCACCTTTCGTGTTGGTTGGCGACTTCAATGCCCACCACCCCCTATGGCGCTCACCGGCACCTTGTCCGAGAGGTTCCCTTTTGGTGGACCTTCTCCAACACCTCAATCTTATATGCCTCAACACTGGTGCACCGACCTTCTTTCTGACACAACGCAGACCTTGCGTTATGCACTCCTCAGCTTGCCGGTCGGTTTGAGTGGTATGCACTTTGACACGTATTCGAGTGACCATTTCTCTTGTATCATCAACTTCCTGCATCATTCCCCATCTCCTAGTCTCACATTTCTAAAGCCGACTGGGGGCTTTATTCTTCCATGGCTGTTTTTCACGATCAGAATTTTCCCAGCTGTGACAGTCAGGTCGAATACCTCACTAAGGTTATTCTCACCGCTGCCGAACATTCCATACCTCGTTCATCCTCTTCTCCACGTCGTGTCCCGGGCCCTTGGACTGCAGCATGCCGCGACGCGCTTAGAGCCCGGCGCCGTGCTTTACGCACCTTCCGCCTCCACCCAACTTTGGAGAATTCCGTAATGTATAAACGAATGAGAGCGCAATGTCGTCGTATCATAAACGACAGCAAAAAGCTTGCTGGATTGCTTTTACTAGTTCTTTTAACCATTTTACTCCCTCCACGGTTGTTTGGGGTGGCCTACGTTTATCCGGCATCAAGGTCCGCTCCCCGATTCCTGGTTTGACTGTGGATAACGCAGTCCTCGTGGACCCCGCTGATGTTTCCAACGCACTGGGCCGTTCCTTTGCGGAGGTTTCGAGCTCTGCCCATTGCCACCCTGCTTTCCTCCCTCGCAAACAGAGGAGGCACGGCCGCCTTCTTTCCGCTCCTTTAATCGTGAAAACTATAACATCGCCTTCACCATGCAGGAGCTAGACCGTGCTCTCGCCCTGTCCCGGTCCTCTGCTCCCGGGCCCGATTCCATTCATATTGAGATGCTGAAGAACCTCTCTCCTGCGGGCAAGTGCTTTCTTCTTAGTACCTACAATCGCATATGGACTGAAGGTCATGTTCCCACAAGTTGGCGTGAAGCCATTGTTGTCCCCATCCCCAAACCAGGGAAGGACAAACATCTTCCTTCCAGTTATCGCCCCATTTCTCTGACGAGCTGCGTCTGTAAGGTGATGGAACGCATGGTTAACGCTCGGTTGGTCTGGCTCCTCGAATCTCGCCGCCTCCTAACAAATGTCCAATGCGGTTTTCGTCGACACCGCTCTGCTGCTGATCACCTTGTTCCGTTGTCGACCTTCATTATGAATAACTTTCTTTAGAAGCGTTAAACAGTAGCAGTGTTCTTAGACTTGGAGAAGGCATACGATACCTGTTGGAGAGCGGGCATTCTCCGCACATTGCACACATGGGGCCTCCGGGGCAGCCTCCCTCTTTTCATATAAGCGTTTTTGGCGGATCGCAAGTTCCGGGTTCGGGTGGGCTCTGTTTTGTCAGATACCTTTTGCCAGGAGAATGGGGTACAGCAGGGCTCTGTCTTGAGTGTGGCTGTCTTTGCCATCGCCACCAATCCGACTGTAGATTGCCTTTCAGCCTACGTTTCCGGATCTCTTTTTGTAGACGATTTCGCAATTTCTTGCAGCGCCCAGCGGACGTGCCTCTTGGAGCGTTCTCTTCAACGCTGTCTTGACCGTCTATATTCCTGCAGCATCGCAAACGGCTTCAGATTCTCCACTGAGAAAACGGTGTGTAAATTTCTAGAGATACAAAGAATTTCTTCCACCTTCTCTACGTCTCGGCCCTGTTGCTCTCCCTTTCGTGGAGACTACGAAATTCTTGGGACTCATGTTGGATCGTAAACTTTGCTGGTCCACACATGTGTCCTACCTGGCTGCCCGTTGTGCCTGATCCCTTAATGTTCTTCGTGTCCTCAGTGGCACGTCATGGGGCATTGTTCAGTCGAAGCTCGACTACGGAAGCCTTGTATACTCTTCTGCAAGGCCTTCGATTCTCCGCCGTCTCAACTCTATCCACCATTGGGGATTACGTCTGGCGACCGTTGCATTTTATACCAGCCCTGTTGAGTCTGTATGCCGAGGCTGCTGCATTACCCTTGACCACTAGGCGTGACATACTCCTGTGTTGGTATGCATGCTGCCTGTGGTCGATGCCCAACCATCCATCTTACCGATTATTTTGGACGACTCACTCGTTCGCCAATATCAGTTGTCTGCGATAGCCTTACTTCCACCTGGATTTCGCTTTCGCCACCTTCTACAGCGGCTCGATTTTACCCTTCCTTCCACCTTTCGGTTGAGCGAAAGCTCATTGCCACCGTGGCATCAGGACCAGGTTCACACTCACCTTGAACTTAGTTCGCTGCCCAAGGAGAGCACTCCGGATTTGGTATACCGCTCGAGGCTTGTCGAACTCCGTTCGCAGTTCGATAATGCCATATTTATTTACACTTATGGTTCCAAGAGCACTGCCGGTGTCGGATCTGCCTTCGTCGTCGGGGACAACCGTTTCCAATACAAGCTCCCTCACCGGTGCCTGAATTTCACTGCTGAGCTTTTTGCCCTCCACCAGGCCGTTTTGTATACCTGCCGCCACCGCGAACCTATCTATGCCATATGTTCGGACTCCCTTAGCGCCCTGCAGAGTCTTAAGGACCCTTTGTCGAACCATCCTCTCGTGTATCGGATCCAACGCTCCCTCCAGTTGCTAGCAGATGACAGCTGTCACGTTTCTTTCCTGTGGGTCTCTGGCCACGTGGGTGTGCCCGGGAATGAGGCCGCCGACACAGCAGCCAAGGCCGCAGCTCTTTTTCCTCGCCTGGCTACCTTTTGCATCCCACCGGACGATGTTCAACGGGCTCTTCGACGGAGTATCGTGTCGTCATGGCACAGTGCGTGGTTTTCGCTATACAACAATAAATTGAGAACTGTAAAACCGATCCCGACCGCTTGGAGGACCTCACGCCCCCTCTCGGCGAGAGGTCATCCTGGCCCGGTTGCGCATCGGTCATTGCCGTTTCAGCCACCCTCACTTGCTATCCGCCGACCCTGCTCAGCTGTGCTCCTGCGGTGAACTGCTGACAGTGCGACATGTTTTACTGACTTGTGTTAATTTTAATCATCTCCGTGTAGCCCTTCACTTTCCGTCTACTCTGGAGGAAATTTTAGCTGATGACACACGAGCAGCTGCTCGAGTTTTGCGTTTTATCAACTTGGCCAACTTATCCAAGGATATTTAACCCCTTTGTTTTTTATCTTTCGTTTTTAGCCTCTTCTTGATGTTGTAACTGGCAGTTGCCAATTTTTTTGAGATGTAGCGGATCTTTGTTCTTGTCTGGGCGCTAATGACCGTAGAAGTTGTGCGCCCTAAAACCCCAACAAAAAAAAAGAAAAAAAAGTACAGTGAATGGACGATAGTCTCTGGAAGCTATGTACACACTTTGGAAATATTTTATCTTTGTATTGTTCGTTGTTATAGTTACTAAAATTGAATAATAAAAAAATAATGCACTGTACGCATTTGTGGCAGTTTTATTTCTTTGTGTGGTGTCAAATATTTTTAGGAGAACCCACAGGAGCATGGCTATTTTTCTCAATAGTTGCAAAAAACTATTGATTTGTACATATATTTGCTTATGAACGAGAGTGTTACTTGAAGTTTCATGCTTGAAGCAGAATATTTGATGGTAATTTTAGTACTTAGTTCCAACATGATTACTCAGATTAATGAATATTTTACGATTACTCAGCTTCATGCCTGTTTAGGTCTACTGAATGCTTTTGCTTCAGAGCACCATTTAACTTATGTGATTTGAGGTTTTCGATGAAAGTTTTTTTAAAAATAATAAACCACTGAAGTGTTCAATACCATTGTGGGCAGAGATTTGTTGACATGGAATAAAAACTATACACAATTACACTCTACATATATTGAAAGTAATAAAGTAAAATTTCTTTGCAAAGTAGGCCTTTTTAAATGGAGATTATCTTGATATATTTTGGTGAACAGAACTTTCCGTAGTGTACCGGTACTGAATACTTGTTTTTCCATTAAGGCCACACGCCAAATCACATTTTATTTCATTCATATACTGTTTCATGTATTTCTATCTCAACTGTTTATATTTCTGTCTAGTCAAGTCAGTCATCAGAATTGAGAGATGTCTGAACAGTTTTGCAGACCAAAATGAAGTACAAGAAGTGATTTGTGTAAGTAATACAATGTGAATATCACAAGCTTCCAGTCTAAAAGTGCATTAAATGGTAATTAACCTTTAAGTGGTACGGTGGTTCTGGATTCTTAATGTTATTGACGTATTTCATATGTCCTGCTGGTCTGTCCTAAGCATAGAGCATCACAACTGTTAAATTTTAGAGGGTAAATAAGTTTTGGTAGCGTCAGTGCTGTTTGTTAGGCAATTATGTAATGAGTTATGGCCTTGATATGCAGCTAAAGTCTTGATCAGCAGCATAGGTAGCGTAGCGGTGCGGCCGTAGCAGTGTTAAGTTGGCAACGTGGTACATTGAGTAGCCAATGGCGTGTACGATAATTCAATTACTGAATGGACAAGGGTACATCGATTTTTTTTCCTTATAAATATGTCATGTTTTTAAGGATTGTGGTTAGGCAGGAACCTAAGAGTACAGCTCAAATGATTTTTACAAATATGCCATGATATTAAAGGATGCGGTTAGGCAGGAATCGAAGAGTACAGATTAAATTGTTGCAAGCCTTTTACCAAATTATGAACATTGAAAAAATTGTAATTCGTATCATTTGACACACACACACACACACACACACACACACACACACACACACACACACACACACACACACTTAGATTTACATAACTAGGTGTTACCTTACACCTGAACAGAAAGACAGCGCTTGTGGAGAAATGTAGTTTTGTAGTGTGCGATCTTCTACATTCGAACGCTGTGATTCTTTTCGAAAATAAAATTATTCAAATGTGATAACACATACATATTCACATCTTGTAAAAATTGTGTGCAGCCATTCGTCCCAGCATCCACAGCGACTGTTGCCAACACTGCCGCTTCATGTCACGTAATTACATTAGGCCATGCGGCTGATCGAGACTTACCTTGATATTCTATTTATATTCCTTGTTTCTTTAGGGTGTTTCCAATGCTGTGTAAATTTGCGTAAGTATATGTGTACTAGGTTGTTTTAGTTTGTGTTTTGTGGCCCACTTGTGAGTGTTAAGAGTCCTCATTTATTTTCGTTTAGATTCCTGTATTGTTTTATGATTTCTTGGTATTCATTACTCTTTGATGTTATACTTATGCCCAGCTCCTTGTTGTAATTGTCGAGTGGTATTGAGTTTAATCTGTGTGATGTGAGAGCCGATTACTTTTTGGCGGGTAGAAGTCTGGTATGTCTGAAGTTCCTAGTACTTTTTCTATAGATTCTGAATGAGTGAGAAATATTCTTTATGGTGGATGTTTTCAGGAAATTTTTTGGCCGGCTTCTTCCTTCTCTACAGTGAACTTTGTTCTTGAGTGTTGAATTCATGTCTGGTGTCAATTGAACTCCAGGATATGAACCATCGGCTTTGACCAGTATATCTCATTTATAAGACGATAGTTTGTTTACAAGTAGAACATAATAGACTAAGATTTTGCGTTTAAAAACTGATCTGTACCTTCGTTCTAATAGTGTGGTATGTAATCAGACTATTTGTGGTCTGTAATACATAAATATTACAATGACATCCTATATGTTTATATTCATAGTGTTTGGTTTGCTAGTTGGTATATTTAAGTAGGATATTTTGAGACTTACTTCAGACATGTCGGATGTTCTGATGTCACTGGTCAAAGCCGGTGGGATGTATGTCTTCAAATGATGCCTATTTCTGTGTAGTTGGTCTATTTCATTTTGTGGTTCATTTATCAAGCATAGGATATCAGTGTATTTCTACCAGTATATTCAGTATTTACCGGGAATTACTTCAAATATTCTTTTATTTCTATTTTGTTCATGAAAATGTTAGCTAACTATATTTTGGAATTGGAGAGCCCATTGGTAGCCATTCTGCTTGTAGGTAAAACTCTTTATTCAATTGAAAATAATTTTGTTGTACAAAGTGTAGGAGCGTACTTATGTTACCACAACAATATGTAACTGAACGTTTATTGGTGTAGTTCTATTATCTTGATTGCTTTTGACTGGGATTGTAAAGTACATTGTCAACGAGATCAACATAGCTGTATCAATGTTATGAATGGCAGTGTTTGTCCATCAAAGCAAATACAATTTGATTTTTCTCGCCGGGCAATTTTAGTTTTAATGGTAAAAAAGAAGTCCAGTGGTCTGTAATGATGGAAATGTAGTTTTTGTTTTTGGATCAAGAAAAGTTAGCAAAACGTGTAAAGTAGGCCTGTCTTTTCTCGCCTCACATCATGGAATGCCAGTCTTTCATGTAGCTGATATCTTGCTGAATCATTTTTTCCCCCCACTTATTTTCGCTTTCATTATTGCACTGCCCATAATTGTTTTTCACGTATGACATTTCTTTTGATTGTGACTGAGTTCATTAGTTGCTCCGTATTTGTCTTTTTGTGCCTTATACTATCGTGAGTACATTCAGCATATGTCTGGCAAGGCTGTACGTATGTGCATACTCTTCTATAGTTAACAATGGATAAATTGTACGACGCTTCTGTCCGAGCTCCAGTGATTATGTTGGCACCAATGGTAATGGTGGCAGATCAGATGACCAATAATTGTTTTGACTTGACAACTTCGATTAAAATGATTTTTCTGAACGGACAAGGGTACATAAGAGAACCTACCGACCATAGAGCAGGTACAGTATTGATTTTGCTGCGAGTGAAATGAGCAGTAATAAGATTTACTGAGTAGCTCGTGCAAAAATATTAACGCAATTGTACACTTCATTATTTCTGTTGCTAACATAAGCACTGGAGCTCGACGAGAAGTGTTGTATAGTTTTACCATTAACAATTTCTCAAACTTATTCACTGAAGCTTCAGTTGTCTCCAGAGTTATGCTGCATTTCATGTGTCATACAAGCTTTTTGTCTGTCATCTAGTATATACTGTACAGTGTTTGCAGGTTTGTGTGGAATCAATCTGTGCCGGCCCGCAGTGGTCGGTCGTCTTTCCCCCCCCCCGGCCGGCCCGCAGTGGTCGGTCGTCTTCCCCCCCCCCCCCCCGGCCGGCCCGCAGTGGTCGGTCGTCTTCCCCCCCCCCCCCCCCCCCGGCCGGCCCGCAGTGGTCGGTCGTCTTCCCCCCCCCCCCCCCCCGGCCGGCCCGCAGTGGTCGGTCGTCTCCCCCCCCCCCCCCCCCCCGGCCGGCCCGCAGTGGTCGGTCGTCTTCCCCCCCCCCCCCCCCGGCCGGCCCGCAGTGGTCGGTCGTCTTCCCCCCCCCCCCCCGGCCGGCCCGCAGTGGTCGGTCGTCTTCCCCCCCCCCCCCCCGGCCGGCCCGCAGTGGTCGGTCGTCTTCCCCCCCCCCCCCCCCCGGCCGGCCCGCAGTGGTCGGTCGTCTTCCCCCCCCCCCCCCCCCGGCCGGCCCGCAGTGGTCGGTCGTCTTCCCCCCCCCCCCCCCCGGCCGGCCCGCAGTGGTCGGTCGTCTTCCCCCCCCCCCCCCCCCGGCCGGCCCGCAGTGGTCGGTCGTCTTCCCCCCTCCCCCCCCCCCCCGGCCGGCCCGCAGTGGTCGGTCGTCTTCCCCCCCCCCCCCCCCCGGCCGGCCCGCAGTGGTCGGTCGTCTTCCCCCCCCCCCCCCCCCGGCCGGCCCGCAGTGGTCGGTCGTCTTCCCCCCCCCCCCCCCCCCGGCCGGCCCGCAGTGGTCGGTCGTCTTCCCCCCCCCCCCCCCGGCCGGCCCGCAGTGGTCGGTCGTCTTCCCCCCCCCCCCCCCGGCCGGCCCGCAGTGGTCGGTCGTCTTCCCCCCTCCCCCCCCCCCCCGGCCGGCCCGCAGTGGTCGGTCGTCTTCCCCCCCCCCCCCCCCCGGCCGGCCCGCAGTGGTCGGTCGTCTTCCCCCCCCCCCCCCCCCCGGCCGGCCCGCAGTGGTCGGTCGTCTTCCCCCCCCCCCCCCCCCCCCCCCCGGCCGGCCCGCAGTGGTCGGTCGTCTTCCCCCCCCCCCCCCCCCCCCCCCCGGTCGGCCCGCAGTGGTCGGTCGTCTTCCCCCCCCCCCCCCCGGCCGGCCCGCAGTGGTCGGTCGTCTTCCCCCCCCCCCCCCCCCCCCCCGGCCGGCCCGCAGTGGTCGGTCGTCTTCCCCCCCCCCCCCCCCCCCCCCCCCCCGGTCGGCCCGCAGTGGTCGGTCGTCTTCCCCCCCCCCCCCCCGGCCGGCCCGCAGTGGTCGGTCGTCTTCCCCCCGGCCGGCCCGCAGTGGTCGGTCGTCTTCCCCCCGGCCGGCCCGCAGTGGTCGGTCGTCTTCCCCCCGGCCGGCCCGCAGTGGTCGGTCGTCTTCCCCCCACCCACCCACCCACCCACCCACCCCCCCCCCCCGGCCGGCCCGCAGTGGTCGGTCGTCTTCCCCCCACCCACCCACCCACCCACCCACCCACCCACCCACCCCCCCCCCCCCCGGCCAGCCCGCAGTGGTCGGTCGTCTTCCCCCCACCCACCCACCCACCCCCCCCCCGGCCGGCCCGCAGTGGTCGGTCGTCTTCCCCCCACCCACCCACCCACCCCCCCCCCCCGGCCGGCCCGCAGTGGTCGGTCGTCTTCCCCCCACCCACCCACCCACCCACCCCCCCCCCGGCCGGCCCGCAGTGGTCGGTCGTCTTCCCCCCACCCCCCCCCGGCCGGCCCGCAGTGGACGGTCGTCTTCCCCCCACCCACCCACCCACCCCCCCCCCGGCCGGCCCGCAGTGGTCGGTCGTCTTCCCCCCACCCACCCCCCCCCCCCGGCCGGCCCGCAGTGGTCGGTCGTCTTCCCCCACCCCCCCCCCCCCCGGCCGGCCCGCAGTGGTCGGTCGTCTTCCCCCCCCCCACCCCCCCCGGCCGGCCCGCAGTGGTCGGTCGTCTTCCCCCCTCCCCCCCCCCCCCCGGCCGGCCCGCAGTGGTCGGTCGTCTTCCCCCCCCCCCCCCCCCCGGCCGGCCCGCAGTGGTCGGTCGTCTTCCCCCCCCCCCCCCCCCCCGGCCGGCCTGCAGTGGTCGGTCGTCTTCCCCCCCCCCCCCCCCCCGGCCGGCCTGCAGTGGTCGGTCGTCTTCCCCCCCCCCCCCCCCCCCCCGGCCGGCCTGCAGTGGTCGGTCGTCTTCTCCCCCCCCCCCCCCCCCCCCCCCGGCCGGCCCGCAGTGGTCGGTCGTCTTCCCCCCCCCCCCGGCCGGCCCGCAGTGGTCGGTCGTCTTCCCCCCGGCCGGCCCGCAGTGGTCGGTCGTCTTCCCCCCGGCCGGCCCGCAGTGGTCGGTCGTCTTCCCCCCGGCCGGCCCGCAGTGGTCGGTCGTCTTCCCCCCACCCACCCACCCACCCACCCACCCACCCCCCCCCCCCGGCCGGCCCGCAGTGGTCGGTCGTCTTCCCCCCACCCACCCACCCACCCACCCACCCACCCACCCCCCCCCGGCCAGCCCGCAGTGGTCGGTCGTCTTCCCCCCACCCACCCACCCACCCCCCCCCCGGCCGGCCCGCAGTGGTCGGTCGTCTTCCCCCCACCCACCCACCCACCCCCCCCCCCCGGCCGGCCCGCAGTGGTCGGTCGTCTTCCCCCCACCCACCCACCCACCCACCCCCCCCCCGGCCGGCCCGCAGTGGTCGGTCGTCTTCCCCCCACCCCCCCCCGGCCGGCCCGCAGTGGACGGTCGTCTTCCCCCCACCCACCCACCCACCCCCCCCCCGGCCGGCCCGCAGTGGTCGGTCGTCTTCCCCCCCCCCACCCCCCCCCCGGCCGGCCCGCAGTGGTCGGTCGTCTTCCCCCCCCCACCCCCCCCCCCCGGCCGGCCCGCAGTGGTCGGTCGTCTTCCCCCCCCCCACCCCCCCCCCCCCGGCCGGCCCGCAGTGGTCGGTCGTCTTCCCCCCCCCCACCCCCCCCCCCCCGGCCGGCCCGCAGTGGTCGGTCGTCTTCCCCCCCCCCACCCCCCCCCCGGCCGGCCCGCAGTGGTCGGTCGTCTTCCCCCCCCCCACCCCCCCCCCGGCCGGCCCGCAGTGGTCGGTCGTCTTCCCCCCCCCCCACCCCCCCCCCGGCCGGCCCGCAGTGGTCGGTCGTCTTCCCCCCCACCCCCCCCCCCGGCCGGCCCGCAGTGGTCGGTCGTCTTCCCCCCCACCCCCCCCCCCCCCGGCTCGCAATATTCTCTCCCCTGGCCCGTATGTAGTAGCAAACTGTCTTGTTTTTTGTATCAATTTTTTTGTCTGTACCTGTTAATTATCTTGTTAGGCCTAGATACATTGTGCTTGTTTACTTTTCCTGTTCTTGGGGTGGTGTATTTTCAGTTTATCACATTTTCTGCACAACATTCGTTCATTTTTGTTTAGTGTTTTAGACCTATTGTTGGAGTGGTGTTTCATCGTCAGTAACCTTGGTGTCTGAGACGTTTACAAGACAGTGTCTTTATAGGTGGTATATGTCCATTAGTGTCTTTAGTTTCTAAAGTAGTCTACAGTTGCAAAAAGCATGGTAACCTAACATATACAAAGTGCATTATATTCTGTTTACATAATAGAGCAGTGTGCAGTTTTCCAGCTCAAAAGCATTGGGGATGGATTCTTAAGTAATGTATATTAGTTTCACAGTAATGTTATATCTTCCCTATCTGTATCTCTCCTGCTGTGAGATTCACAGCATGCAATTTCTTTATTACAGTTAGAATCAGCTGATTCTTCGCTTTCTGCTGAAAGTAATGAGGCAGAATTGTTAGGAGTCAGTATGTGTCAATGTAACTCATTTAAAATTATGTACCCTATAATATTTATCATAATTGAAGTTCGCAGTACAACCTGTCAGCTTTGACCAGTGCTGTCATAGGCGAGTGTAACAGGATATGCTATGTAGATATACCAACTCTAAAAACAAATACTATCAATGAATATAAATATACGGGATAAAATATTACTTAGGCCTATGTGTTTTAGATTATCGAGCATCTTTGATTAAAATTGCACAGTTCCTGGCATGAAAATTCTCGCCTTTGGTGCTCACTTCAGAAGGGGAGGTGGGGAGGAACACCCTCTATATGGACCTATACAAAATCATGTGTTCTGCTTGAAAATAAACCTATCGTCTTTAACTCATGTCATTAGTCAAAGCCGATTGGTCGTATCGCACACTTCAATTCACCCTAATTTTTTTAATATTGACATTCGGTCTTTGTGTGGCATTTTTTGATTTATATTTTTACTTTTGCGTAGTCAGCTGTATTATCTATATTAGCACTGTGTGGGATGTAACATAGCTCATAAGTCACTTCATCTTTGGCAGCAGTGAACAGGCAGTCAAATGCCCATGACTGACTAAAATAAGTTTAAACTAATAAAGTTTAAAAGTGTACTTCCAACATTACACCACAATCACAGTGCTTGCTACTGTCAGGTTTCCTCAAATTTAGATATATATATATCAATTAGTAAGATCTGACAAGATGGCGGCAAACACCAATCTTACAAACATGCTCAGACGTATATGCAAAGCTAGACAATCAGACAAAAAGTTTTGATGGGAAAGTTCAATTTTATCACTTGGTTCAGAAAACTTTCCATTTTGTGGACAAGCGACCATAAGTTGACATGCATGAAAAACTTTTTTGAAGTCTTGGTCGCAATTAGCTTTATTTCATGACGCGTTTCGAGATCAGATCTGTTGTACTAAAGAAGAAAATTACATTGTAGATGTTTATAGCACGTAATGATATCTATGAGTATAAACCATATTAATACATACTTACAAAAGGTTTTAAAAAGAACGTGGGAAATACAACCATATTGGTATAGATGCTTGATTACAACTTAATATATCATTATGGGCGTCTAGTGACAGTGTTGAACCAGACTCACATGCCCAACTGTGGTGAGAGGGGGGAAACACCGTAACAGGTAACCTAGGCCCCACTCGCCACCAGATGGCGCAGGGTTCACATTGAAAGTTACGTGAATAAAACTACACATAAAACATCTTGGGCACACTATACTGTGTGCAGTCAAAACTGTGAAAGACATGACTACAAAAAATGTTAGGTCGTATAAAAATGACACCAATTTAAGTACAGTAAAATTATTAATGGGATAGGGCGCTCGACAAGGGAGACGTGGGAGAGCCAAAGGATAGGATTGGGCGCTGCTAAATACAGCACAAACCACATGATAAATGTTAAAAATACGCAAGCCAGGCCACTGCGTCGTTACACTGACAGTCGCCCATCACATGCTACAAGCTACCATTGCAGAAAAATCTTTCACGAGTACCAGGTAGACACATTATGTGAAGGGACAATGTCATAACATGTGCCATAATAAGACAACCGACAGAATCTGACAATACCAGTACACAATGTTTAAAAATCGATACCAATGACAGGCAGGATACACGTGCCATTGAATCACAAAAGTTCTCGTACAAGAGGTGGGTGGATGGTGTGGTTTTTTGTTATTTACAAAATACATGTTACATAAAACATATGTTGTAAGATACAATGAACAGGATACAGGTGACATATCTAGTGGACAGCTGTGTTGAGGCATACATTTGAATAAGGTTCAATTCTAAAGACTAAAATAGATCAACCATATGTCATAGATAAATGAACCTGTTAAAAAGGGGTAAGGAAAATTGACTAGCAGTTGGGTGTTTATAATAAAATGTAAAACTATTTTCAGGTTATAAAATTATACCTATGGTATAGTCATCCTTTAAAATAAACATTGTCATATCTTGAACTAAATAGAACAGTATTAAAAAAAGGGATACATAAAACAAATGGATAATACCTGATGGTAAGAAAAAAATGTAAAGTATGGTAAGTTACAGGTTATACCTGTAGTAGTCATTCTTATTTGGATATAATCTAAACATAAACTGAACATTCATAGTCATGGAATAAAATGGCCAGTATATAAAAGAAAGACAGACAAAATATATTTTTTACTGGATAATGGATACTATCGTAGTGGTTATAAGATTATATATATATATATATATATATATATATATATATATATATATATATATATATATATAATTATTTTAAGAGTGATAACTTGCCATAAAATGAGATATCCAAAGTTGAGATGGAACAAAATGAAGATGCATGGACACCTACGAGTGTGAGCATGTATAATATACATAAGATAAAGGATATTGAAATGTATTGTAAGAATGACAATATGCTAAAAAAAATAAACTATGTGAAAAGTTGAGATGGTACACACTAATAAAGGTGCATGGACACCTAGTGGGAGCATGTATGATGTACATTAAAAAATAATTTAGAGTACCTAATTTGGAGAGATTAAAAATAAGTGTGGGTGTGTCAGATACTAAAGTTACCCCGTAAACCGGGGTGAAATTGTGACAATATTTAAGGTTTCTTTAGTACCATGCAAGATTTTTTTCATATTAACCAAAAGTCAGTATAGGTTCTTTAAGAGGATTTCCTCTACAAGCTGACCAAATACTGTTTGTTTAGGTGCACAAACTTACCAATAATACCAAATTTCTTCTGTCACAATTTCACCCCTGCAATTGGGGTGAAATTTTGACAAGATGTTTCTCATAATAAAAATAGAAAATCACTAACACTAAGTAACATCATAGTTATGTTTTCTGTGGAGTTTAATAAGTACAGTAATGTATATTCTGATATTTTTATTAACCATATGTTCAGAATAATGATTTAACAACAGAACATTAAAAATTAAATTTTATGACTGCATTCACCTGGTCCTCAAAGCTAAAAGTTGTATGCAGAGTATTCTGGCACTGCAAATATACCTCTATTTGAAATTAGTTTTGGACGCTATTTTTGTAAGAATATCACGACTTTCGTATTCCATTTCATCCTTGTCCTTTGGCCACTTACAGTTCACTCCAGACTTCTGCATTGCAGTAACAACAGCACCTTTCTCAGTAATTTTTACCACTTTGCCAAGATAAACTTCCTCTAAATAGAGAACAAGCACATAATCATTGAGTCCCAATTCTTGTTGCACATCAATTCTTGAAGTCTCTAATTTCTTCAGGATTTGGAGAATCGTCTCCACTCGATAATCCTCCCATACTGTCCTCAGTCTGCATACACAATCTGTTCGTGTTCACTCTCACTGCCTCTGTCCTCTTCAGGTTGCAGCATATTTTTTCCTCCACTATTGGAGGTAGATGGCTGACAGTCTATGACATCACTGGAACATATGCTTTGACCTGCAGGTACCTCCAACTGCCTACGTCTCTTTATCTGTCTATGACCAGTGACGTCTTTTCTTTTCTAGTTCCTCTATAAAAGTCTTTCCCACAACTTTTTGCAAATCAGAATTGAAGTCACTGTTCATTTGGTTCTTTGGCAATCTTTCAAGAACCTTATACCTATTAAGGGGGAATATTCCAGTTTTTTAAAAGCCAGAAGTAAGGTTGGCTTTTCCTCTTGGTAGAGAATTTATCAATTTATTTATTAGCGCTGGAAATTCATCTTTGGGAATTGTGGTGCAGCGACTTCCTGATGCCGTTTGCTTCCATTCATCTACGATTTTTCTCCACTGGCCTTTCATTGGTCGGAAATAGGCAACATGGAGAGGCTGGAGTAAATGAGTCGCATTTGGTGGCAATGCTATGAATTTAATGTTAAACTGCTCACAGTTGCAGCACTTGTATGTTTATGTGGGAACTAAGATTGTCTCCACTGAGTACCTTAATTCCTTCCTTCTTTAATATAGGCAGAATCAAGAATGTAAACAAATCTTCAAAAATTTGGTCAAACCAGATTTGCTTCTGTTGTACTGACAACCCTCTGGGCCATTTTGTCCATGTGCTCCACATCTCTGCCTTATAATTCACATACAATGGTGCTAACGTACCCTCAGAATTTCCGCATACCATTATGGCAGTATTTGCTTTTGAAGCATTCCTTATTTGCTCAGGGTATTTAGTGCCCCTCCTTGTGATTACTTTCTTCATACCTGGGTCGTCAACCAGATTAGTTTCATCAAAGTTCCAAATATTGGAAGCATGTATACCCTGTAAATTTGGTTCTAAATGGTCAAAAAATTTGACATCAGTAGCAGCTCGAGCATAAGTAATATTTTTGCTGTCCTTGTTGATATTTTACTGTGTCGTTTCAGAAAGGAAGATGCCCACTCTGTCCCCGGAAAATTGTCTTTAAAACAAATAATTTTAGCAGTTCGATCAAGGTAGGCTTTCACATTGCATCTGAGGTCAAAAGATGTTAGTGGGAAGCCAAAAGTTGACAAGGCTACTGCACGAGCCACAAACTGCTTTTCTTCCTCATCTTAGAATGCCGTTTTGCCACCATTCATTGCAGAAGTTTTCCCTTTAATCCGCAACCAAATGGTATTTCTTTGGATCCCATACCTGTAAATGTGTCAGCATGTATCAGTGATTACAGGCAGTTATTATACACCTATTTAATAAAAAATCACGAAACTAACCTCTCTTGAGCTTCCCTAAGTGACTTTTTCTTCGATTTCACATTCTCAATTGCTTCCAACATCATTGCTTCTGTGTAATTACGATACAAACGGGAACCTAGCGTCCTTTTGTAATTACGAACCATGATTAATTCTCCTTTAAAAGAAGACATAACACAAATATAAGGTATGAAAATACTATCTGACAGCCTGGGGCGAAATTGAGACTTTTAGTGAAAGAAAGATAGTGAGACTTTTAGTGAAAGAAAGATAGTGAGACTTTTAGTGAAAGAAAGATAGTGAGACTTTTAGTGAAAGAAAGATAGTGAGACTTTTAGTGAAAGAAAGATAGTGAGACTTTTAGTGAAAGAAAGATAGTGAGACTTTTAGTGAAAGAAAGATAGTGAGACTTTTAGTGAAAGAAAGATAGTGAGACTTTTAGTGAAAGAAAGATAGTGAGACTTTTAGTGAAAGAAAGATAGTGAGACTTTTAGTGAAAGAAAGATAGTGAGACTTTTAGTGAAAGAAAGATAGTGAGACTTTTAGTGAAAGAAAGATAGTGAGACTTTTAGTGAAAGAAAGATAGTGAGACTTTTAGTGAAAGAAAGATAGTGAGACTTTTAGTGAAAGAAAGATAGTGAGACTTTTAGTGAAAGAAAGATAGTGAGACTTTTAGTGAAAGAAAGATAGTAACCACACGTACTTACAGGCAGAGAACACTTAAAATTGTCTCCTTACCTTTTCGGTATCTGTAAGCCACAGGTAGTTATATATGAAAGTTTACGATACTTCGTTTTTCTTGCCAAAACAACAAATGTAAACTCATACGTCTGAAAGCACCAAAGAGTAACACAGAAGCCCAAAGACATTCTTTCGTCGATGATCGAAAGCTGCTGATTCGATCTCAAAAACGATAGTGACGGCGAAAACTTGGAAAATGTAAAAAAGTGCTGTCACAATTTCGCCCCAGTGAAACTGATTAAAACTATCAATGAGGCTGGCATCTCTTTATCATTGTTATTCCCTTTGTGGATATGATTAAGAGGAGATAGTAAAGTAATAAAGAAGGGGGTATCTTTAAGGAAGGCACTGGGCCAGTGAGATAAGTGGGTGCATGGCATTAAAGAGTCATAGGCTGGGTAAAGGTATGTGGTGAAGTGTAGAAACTATTTGACCCCTTACGGTGTCATCAAACACCTGAAAATACCAATTTCTATTGAAACCTTCCTGCTCATTCAGCATGTGGTGTGGTTCAGATTGTGTGTAAATTGCAAACTCTTCCATCACATCTAGGAAGCGACTGGAGGGTGCCAAGTGCAGTATTTTTAGGCCTTGATCAATTTGGTGCAGCTGATGTCCCTTTTTCTGTAAATGCTGACCTAAAGTATTACTTTGATAACCATGTTCTCTATATCTGGTATAAAAATCTCCCAGTTTTGCCAATATAAAATTTCACAACCCCCACATCGGATCCTGAAACCCCAGATTTTTGAATTTTTCCCTTTAACGCCCACTTGATGTTCTTAAAGGTACTCTGCTGTGTATTATATGCCACTTTCATATTTTTCTTTTTTAGTATATTAGCTATCTTCTCACAATAGGTGCCTTTGTAAGGGTGGCGTATTTGCCACTATCCTTCCCAGTTTTAGGTTGCCTCCTGTTCATTGATATAAACAACCTACGACAGCTACGCCCTGAATACCCATTGGCAATTCCTACTTGTATGATTGTCAGGAGTTCCTTCTCCATATCCTCATCATTCATGTTTATTTTGAGCATCCTGTGTATCATTGACCGAAAATAGGCCCATTTATGGACTCAGGGAAGGCACGAATCATTGCTTATGTCAGTACATGTGGGTTTCCTGAACACAGAGAAAGATAATTCCTGATTGTTTTAAAATTGTCAGGTCGAGGTAGTTGATAGCATTATTAACCTCCTGCTCTATTGTAAATTGAATATTGGGATGTAAAGTATTGAAGGTATGGTTGAGCTCAAATCTCTGCTTCAGACCCATCAAAAATTAACAGGGTGTCATCTCCATAGCGGAAATATCCAATGATTTGGGGAACTAAGGCCGAGTCAGAAGATAAAAACTTACATTCCAGGCTGTTAATAAAAATATCCGCCAATGTGCCTGCCAAGGAATTACCCATTGCTAGTCCGTTTTCCTGAGAGTATATCTTATTAGTGAATGTGAATGAGTTGAAAGAGAAACCCTCAACAGTTCTATCACCTCGACAGATTCCCAACACTTAGTTCAGAACAATCTAATGCACTATAAAAAACTATGTTCAGTGTTTCATCTATGGGAACATTTGTGTAAAAATTGACAATATCTAATGAAGTCAGCTGTGCCCCTGGTGATATTTCAAAAGATTTTAGCCTTTCAACAAGGTCATAGGAATTTAAGCGTGTATGTGTTAGTGAAGGTATAATATTCTTTAAGTTTGCTGTTTAAGAACCTGTTAATTTTGTAATTTGGGCTAGGGACGTATCGGCATACTGTTTGTGTATCTTCGTTTGGGAACGTAATGACGGTATTTTCGGATTCATAGTGATAACGTCTCTTGTCGCGTATTGAAGGAAACAGGAAATTAGAATGATTAATTGCTCGTGGAATCTTTTTGTTGGATCACGCTTAACTTCTATGACCCCAGTTTCATTAAAGAATTGCAATGTTTTATGATATAATCGTCATCAGAAATGACGATAGAATTCCCTTTGTCCGCCTTGGCGATTAAAGCTTTATCTTGCAATTTAAAATTGATATTTTTTAATACGTTGTTCCTATCAGGTCTACGGCTGTGTGTCATTGGGCAGGAACGTAAAATTTTATTTCCACCGCAATTTCCGTTTGTTCAGAATTTGGTAGTTTGGCTTTTCACAAATTGCTTTGACCTCAGAAATTGTTTCCGGTACTGTTCGTTTATTAATACGGGACGGCAAATTGTAATTAAGACCTTTATTTAGAACAATCATTTTATCGTCTGTGAAGGTGTTAGATTAAGTACTCTAGGTGCAAATTTGTGCTTATGTACATCATGGGACTTTTCTGAATTACTAAAATCACACAATTTTCTTTTTTCGTTCCTGTCTACAGTATATAATGTACTTGTCCTCTTCAATAGCAGTATTGATAAGAGCACTCACCTCTTTGAAGATTGCACTCGGTAATAATTTTTCAACATCACATTCAATCACTTTAGCCTTTTCGATCATAATAGATTTAACTTTGTACCCATCACGAATTTCACTTGTTACAAAAGCCGTTTCGGATCTACGCACTATTCTGGCAAAATTCTTTGAGTAATTTTTGCACCTTATCTTAGCATAATTAGGAACCACATCATAACGAACGCATTTCCTATTACAATGAACTTTCATAAAAGCGCGCATTGCTTTCTTTCTTGCTAAAAACATCTTCACTCTGTCCATTGCCCGATGAGGCACAATGTTTATCATTTGGTTCATAAAACCTTCCAGTTTGTGGACAAGCGACCATACGTTGGCATGCGTGAAATTTTTTTTTTTTTTAAAGTCTTGGTCGCAATTAGCTTTATTTCATATGACGCGTTTCGAGAACATATGTGGTGCAAAAGAAAATTACATTTTAGATGTTTATAGCACGTAATGATATCTATGAGTATAAACCATATTAATACTTACAAAATGTTTTTAAAAAACAATGGGACATACAACCATCTTGGTATAGATGCTTGATTACAACTTGAAACCAAAACCAAATTGACAACCAATACATTCCATGGCATTGTTTGCAATTTATCACAATCAGTAATCGTCACAAAAATTCATAGTGCATAATTCTGTATGTTGTAACCAACAGCAATAATATAAAATAAGCATGTTTTAGTTCTAAGTTTAGAGAGGTAGTAAATATCGATGATTTTATGCATATTTCTCTTTGGATTTTTTTTTTTTCAGATGAGCCCACAGCCCATTGAAAATGAACTTGTAGAGCAGCCCCCACAAAGAGGGCCCAACAGTAAGAAATTAAAGCGGCAGAGAAAAGATGATTTATTTCACTCAGCCATTAATGTGCTGACCAATTGGTAGCCAGGTACCCCTAACCTCTGCAACACCACAAACCGAAGTTACCTTTGGGCAGTACATCGATTCTTTATTGAGCAAAATGGACAATTACCCACGCATTCAGTCCAAGGTGAAATGGAATGCTGGAGGAAGACATGTATAACAAGGACAATACGTAAAAAAGGAAGTGTATATTTACAATGTACCTCAAACAAGTGTAATGACAATAAACAGTGTTCAGTGACAATCTTTTTTTTCATCTCACAGCCATGGTTAATGCCCAAACAAGTTTCAATGCATTTACATGATGGGGCTGCTCACCATGTCAATAATTATCTTTTTATGGGTTCACACTTCCAGTATTGAAATTTCTCTCACTTTTCTAGCAGTTAATGAAGTTCTATTGTCCCCTTTGTGTTGCAATGTTGGGTCTGCGCGCCAAAGGCCCTCGATCGTACACTGTTCTGTCTTTTCAGTGTCTGTACGCCAGGTAAGTAGAGCTTGTTTCATCAATTAAAAATCGTGTAAGATACAAACTGTTTCCACAATAAGTTCAACTTTTCCACTGGCAAACGTATCACGCTCAGTAGAATTAGTAAGCGATTTGCCAAAAGCATACTCTGCTGTACGTCGAGCTCTCGCCAACCTGTAATTGAATACCTTCTGTTTGAGCGTTTCACATTCCTGCAAGGTTTCATGACATACGGTAGCAGTCTAAAAGCATCATCTGCTACAATGACTTGAGGGGTGGTTAAAACTGAATCTTTCAGGAGCTTCTCTCCTGACAAATTGAGTGAATTGGTTTTTAATGCTTCACTTAGTTTGCTGTTGGTAAAAACCCCGCCATCACTAACTCTCCCGTTGCAGCCTATATCTGTAAGTGTGAAGCAATACCAAACATCTACAACGGCAAGCAGCACAATACTATGAAACTTCTTGTAGTTTTAGTAGACACTACCGGCACTTCTTGGTGGAGAAAAGACAATATGTTTACCATCCACTGCACCTGTAAATGTTATTCAACAAGATTTAATGTTATCTACAACTTCCCATGATACAACTTGTAAAAAGTAAACCAATATGAAGCAATTTCTAAAACTTACCTTTGCAGTTTGGAAATTGCCATAACTCTTCAAATTCTCCTGTAATCTGCAACCATTTGCAACTTTTATCACGGGCCTGTAACAAACACCAATATTTATGAAAGGCAAAACATTACTGTAAGAAGCAAAAAGTATAATGGCCAAGAAGTCAGAGTTTCACAAGTGTCATTTCGTAGGAGAAGCCAATATTCACAAATAAGCCAAGCAAAGTAAGGATGTAGACACTTTCTCTGAAAAGTGTGATATATGCCTATGACAATCACCTGTGTCAATTACTTTTAAAATAATGAAAGTGCAGTGACTAAATCGTATCAGGAATTACTGATATTAAATGTCAGCAGGCAAGGCAGATTAATATATACAATGATTCTTAATACTCCTGTCATATTTTTAAGTGGCAGCACTGTTGTAGCTCAATATTAATGAAGAAAATTTGGCCTCTTCATGAAGCAGCTCAGCATACAAGAAAAACAGGTAAGAGTAGTTTTCATAATAGCACCCCAAAAAAGCCGAACCCCAGTTAAGTTAGGGCCACATACATAGCTTAGAAAATGATTAAGGGATATTTACTTAATTGGTTCTCGGTTGGCAGCTGTACCAACAATGGGCCAATTAACGACTGGAGGGAAATAGGCATGCATTTAGAGGGGTGAAATCTCATGATGCTGAAATAAAATTTCAAGGTCTTTATTCCTGAATTGTTTCTCTGGCAGTAAGCATTATCACCATTTCAGTGTTGACCACTAAATTCAGAATTTAAAGCCCTATTCACATATGTAGGTCTACACTTAGTTTGTACAATAGATCTTATGATTTATTTTTAGCGTGTGTACTTAGGGCCATGGCCCTAAGTACGATTCCAACAAACATTTTATGAAATAGTGCATAATTTTCACAGCGAATTTCAATAACTATACGAATCTTTTATGTTTTTCATTACACTACTCCCATTGTTATTTCAGATTACATTGTTAGGCTTATAGGTGCGAGCAAGTTTAAATCACAAAAATTAAGATATTGTCACATGTATAAATACAGACATATAGAAGGATAGACTATCAAACTCATATCTTTAGAGGCCACAAAGCAGGGTATGAAGAGGTCAAAGACCTGACTTTGCAGCAGCTTTATTGAGGGGGTGAATGAGACCGTAAGAGCTTTAAATCATATATATTCTCACTTGAAAATTACTAGATAATTTGGGGGGGGGGGGTTTGATCACAGCAGGTTAAGATAATTTCCAGAAATGATAGTGACATTTTCTCACAATGTTTTGCCCCAATTAAAGTATGTTGTAAAAGTTACTTTTCAATTTTATGAAATGCCTTTCCATAATGTACTGTTACAGAAAGTAAAACTATTAGTGGGTTCTAGGTACAGGCTTTGGCCCGAGGTATAAGGCCACCTTGTACCTAGGGCCAAATGCAAGGAAAAGAAAACTTTAAAAAAAATTATTTACAGTAGAGTAAATCCTGCAATAAACATTTGAGTGTCTACGAAATGCCACATTGTCATAATTTTGTTTTCAAAATGTCAAGTAGTTTATCTTATACGAGATCGTGTTTCAAGCAGAACAAAAGTGTAAATTTAGGGAGTAAGTAAAGATAAGCACCACACGCGACTTAAAATTATTTCAAAAAAAATTAAAAAATGTGTTCACTGTTACCCAGCACCACATTATTTTCGATGTGTTGAACTTCTCTCATGCAGCAACAGATTGCTTCACAAATTTCAACTACAATGCTTGATATACTGGGCACAGAGATTCGGTGGACTAATGAGATACTTTTGTAGGTTTCTCCAGTCGCCAGGAACCGCAGTGTAACTGCAAGTCTGCAAATAGTTACATGAAATGGCTGTATGATACTCCCATTACATGAAGATGGAAGCGATTCACCGCAAGTATTCATCCCCCGACTTGGCGAAATACTTTCTCTCATAACAGTATTTTGATGCTGAAGCCTTCCTTCAACGTATGCCAATAACTTGTTAAAGCATGCAGCATTCATACGAAAATAATCGCGAAAGTTATTAAGATCCTCCGGCATTAATTCGTTCATTGGCATGCTATATGCGCCGCGGTTCTCTGAAGCCACGGTCGCATCCAGCACCTAGCTTTTCTTGGGCGTTGTATTCGCCTTCTAGCAACGACAGCCAATGCAAACGCAGCCGTAGCTATTGCTGAAGTTACAGGCATTGGACTCATATCGACCCCGAAAAACAAACTAGATTTAAAAAACTCGCTAGTAGCGTTTACTCTACGTTTACGTTAATCGTCTAAACGCGCAGCCACAAGACCATGTATGAGCTTGTAGTTCGGTGCTAGTACGCTAGGAGCGCTTCAGTAGACTTATCTTTCTTGTCCAATTTCGTTGATCGTTTAGAAAGGGCTTAACTAGCGGCCAGCACGCGCCTACATAATGAACGTTATTGGCTGTCAGTGCGGTAATGGAAGGGGATGCGCAGAAATGAAAACTGGGCTGGCTTCGTACCTGACGCCTAGTATAATCACTTTAATATTTAGCGATTCGTGAAGGCAGCTGCATACCAGGGTACTGTGGGTGTGGCGAAGAAATGTTTATCTACAAACTGGAAAGTTTTTTATGATTTGTTTTATACGATATTTTCTGTCTAGCATGTCTCCATGACGTCATGGGTCAAAGCAGACGGATGGTAACGGTCGTGGGGTATCAGCTTCTAAAAGTGCAGGATAGTCTAAAAACATTCCATTCTAGCAGGTTCATATCTTTCTTCTTTCTTACCTTGAGTTATTGCTTTCTGGATGTGATACTTTTTCTCTTTTTTTTTGTACAAGTTGTTGGTTTTGAGAATTTGCAGGCTTTCCTTATATTGTGAAAGAATTGGTTTTCTATGTGGTTCATGAACATGTCAGCTAAGAGAATGCTTGGAAATAGATGAGAATTTTACAAGTATCATCTCGTCACCTGATAACATTATGGATCTGGACAACTATTTGAGAAGAAAAAAAATGAAACTTTGGCACCTATTACAGATTTTCTCCTATTACTAAAACTATGCACCCCACCTAAATGTTATTCCTACGAAAAACAAATTTTACGTTGAACGACCCACTCCGACGTGATATTGGGGGCAGATGTTTAGCCGCAATCAATTGTCAAAGCTCGGCCGTTTTTATTAGTTTGGCTAAAATGTCTGCTCTAATGCCTGTAACTCAAACGGCTATTCCAAATTAATGTCAAATTGTGAAACTAAAGCATGAAATTTCATGCCAGAAGAGTACCTAGATTTCTGTTTCAGGCAATATTAAACCTTCAAACACTTGAAAACGAAAGTAATTCCATTTTTATATAAAGTCAATTGACATGTAATTTCCTGAGGGAAGGCTGCTTTTTAATGAGCAATTGTTTCTCTTTTTATCGCGTATTTTTGTCTATGCCTTAATTGGTAAAATTGGGGCGCAAAAATCAAAGTAATGGCCAATATGTATTTAGGTTTGAGTGATAATTTTACAAATCGTGCCGCGCGCAAGTAGCCGAGTGGTCTGGAGCGACACGTTAAAAGACAACCGTCTGTCGTCTTCCATACATTTTTGTATAGTTTCGTTAAAGTCTTAATTTATTTGATGTCGCTAGATTCATTTTGTTATAACTCTTTTCCAGGCTTGATGAATAGTATTATTATTTAATGTGTGAAAATATTAGTTAATATTGCCAGGTTTCTCATTTTATGTTAAATTATTATACTAATTATTGTGGCATAATTAAGGCTTCTCCGCTACGCTACTGTTCCTGTGAGAATGTGCAGTTGTACTTTTGTGTGCGAGAACCTATGGCTGTTTGAATGTGGGGAGTGATAGCTCGCTTTTCATCGTTCTCTCTGGCTCAGTCGATAGCTGCTGAGGTGACCAAGAGGTTTCCACACCCTTTGGTTGCGGGCTGGTTAGCGGACCTACACCAGGGCGAGTGTACTCGCTGTCCCACCACAGCTTTTAGGGATTTTTCCGGTTTCCGGTAGCTTCCCGCGTTTTCCCGCGGCCCGGTGGCCGTACGGCGATTCATTCTCGTCTGGTGAGGTATGGTTTGTTCTGCTTTTGTTTCTGGAGATGGTAGCGTTTCATTGACTAGCACGTTTAACTTAGATTCATGAACTTAGAATCATTTTTTTGGAATATTTTCTCCGATCGTGTGCGGGAATGTGTTCTCTTTTTTCAATTCGGTGATTTCCAATAGATATACGCGGTTTGTGTGATTCTTGTTGCAGTTTGATAACGGCCTGATATGTTAAAACCTTTTGTGATCATGTGGCGGTGTATGAACTCTAAATACTTTCCAGCTTTGTGGGGGCCCGATTTCTAATAGGTGATATGTTCATTTTATACAGTGCATGTAAAAATGATCTCATCGTTTCCTTTCGTGAGTGATGTGTGTTGGTTCATAGAACAAAGCCTTCAGATTCCGCTCTTGTTTCTTCCATGCCCATCAGGCAAGTAATTATTCGGGTATCCTGATTTCCACTAATATTTCGCGATATTCTCTCCCCGCCTATTGTAATCTTGCTGTTTCTCAGATTTACAGTACGAACTGTCCGTGTCAGTAATTCTGAGCCTTGTACAACATCTTGCAATAGCTTCCTTATGTAATTCTAAACATTTCTATGGGTTGCATGCCGTAATTAATTTTTCCGACTGTGATTAGTTCATTTGTGTGGTTTTTGTGAGACTAGACTTCATCCGTCTCTGTAAGTGCCCCCTATCGCGTGTGGCTGTATTTCATTCGCTTCCTTATATAATTCTAAGCATTTCTATGGTGCAATTTAGGAGTCCACCGTTTTTGTGGTTTTAGGGCGCACAACTGCTGTGGTCATTAGCGCCCAACACTGCCCAAAGTAAAAAAGAACCGGGGTTAGAAATTAAATGGCTTTCGCCATATTTGCACGATGTATAAAAAGTAAAACACTGTTAACCGATTGCGGGTCATCAGCTAAAATGGCAGACAATTCAAATGGGAAACACAGATCATGACGGAGACGGTTAAAAAATGGACATTGCACTAAAAGATGGTTCACAGTAAAAGGTGCATCACAGTGCTCACATAAGGGAGCAGGACCACCACGTAATAAATGCTGGTGGCTAAAACGGCAGTGGCCAATACGAAGCCGGGCTAGAACAATCTCCTCTCGGCGGGAGGGTCGAGATGACGTTGACCAGATATCAGGCACAGGTTTAATGGCTCGCAATTTGTTCCCTGACAGGGATGACCAATGTAGATACCAACGCGAGATAATACGCTGGGAGATACCAGCGCGAAGGTCATCAGAGCTGGTGGAAAAGGTAGATAGCCGAGGAAGGAGAACTGCTTCCTTGGCAGCCGTATCCGCAGCCTCATTCCCCAACACTCCCACATGGCCAGGGACCCACAGAAACGTCACCGTAGTTCCGCTCGTTGAAAAGGAAGTAAGGCAATTGCGGATGCTTTGTACCAGGGGATGGGCCGGATATAGCATGCGAAGGCTCAACAAAGCACTCAGAGTCCGAGCAAATGACAGTCTTACTGAGCGAGTGTCGCCGGACGTATTGTGTGGCTTGGTATAATGCATACAGCTCAGCTGTAAAAATGGAACTCCACTCAGGAAGACGCTATTTAAAAGAGACGTTGCCAAGTACAAAAGCACACCCAACACCCTGGTCTGTCTTTGAGCCATCAGTGTAAATGAACAAATTGTCATCAAATTTAAACTGGAGTGCGTGAAATTCTCTCTGGTAGACGAAACGAGGTGTGGAGTCCTTTGGAAGAGAATGAAGATCAAAGTTAACACGGACTTCGGGGCTTCGCCACGGTGGAGAGGTGCTCTCTCCAGTCGAGAAGATTGCAGGCATTGTAACGCCAAGCTGGCCGAGTAGCGAACGCAAGCGTACTCCCGGTGGTAGCAGAGCAGACGGGCGCAGAGTGAAGAGACTGTCAAGTGAGTCGTTAAAAAAAACTGCGTACGTCGGGTGTCCTCGCATGGACGACAAACGACTAGCGTAACGGCTAAGCAGGAGTTCCCGACGGTAAGAAAGGGGTAGTTCGGCGGCCTCGGCATAGAGGCTCTCAACGGGGCTAGTATAAAACGCTCCTGTCGCCAGACGGAGACCTTGGTGGTGGATTGTATTAAGGCGGCGCAGTATGGACGGTCGAGCCGAAGAATAAACGATGCTACCATAGTCCAGTTTGGACCGAACTATGGTGCGATACAGATGGAGGAGAGTAGACCTGTCAGCTCCCCACGAGGTGCCACTTAACACCCGCAGCACATTGAGAGAGCGGGTACAGCGAGCTGCCAAACGGGATATGTGGGGAGACCAACTTAACTTCCTGTCGAGAACAAGTCCCAAGAACGTCGTGGTATCCACAAATGGAAGTACTATGGGGCCCAGTCGAAGGGACGGGGGAACGAACTCCTTCCGCCGCCAGAAGTTCATGCAGACTGTCTTGTCGGCTGAGAATCGAAAGCCAGTGTCCATACTCCACGCGTGGAGATTGTCTAGGCACCGCTGGAGGCGCCGCTCCAGGAGACCCGTTTGCTCAGAGCTGCTGTAGATCGCGAAGTCGTCAACAAATAGGGACGCCGACACTCCCAGTGGAAGGTGATCGGCTATAGAATTGATTGCCACTGCAAATAAAACAACGCTCAGGACCGAGCCCTGGGGGACTCCGTTCTCCTGATTAAAAGTGCTCGATAAAACCGAACCAACACGCACTTTAAAAACACGGTCTGTTAAAAATTCGCGGATAAAAATTGGCAGGCGACCCCGAAAACCCCATGTATGCAGAGTGCGGAGGATGCCCATCCTCCAGCAGGTGTCGTATGCCTTTTCCAGATCAAAGAACACCGCTACTGTCTGGCGCTTCCGTAAAAAGTTATTCATTACTGAGGTAGATAGGGCAACAAGATGATCCACCGCAGAACGGTGCTTGCGAAACCCACATTGGACATTAGACAGGAGATGTCGCGTTTCAAGCCACCATACCAGGCGCCCGTGAATCATGCGTTCCATCACCTTGCATATGCTACTGGTGAGGGAAATGGGGCGGTAGCTGGAAGGAAGACATTTGTCCTTCCCAGGCTTTGGTATGGGAATGACTATGGCTTCACGCCAGCGTCGCGGAAAGGTGCCTTCTATCCATATGCGATTGTAGGTGGCCAGTAGGAAGTGCAAGCTCGTTGGTGAAAGGTGTTGCAGCATCGCCACGTGAATGCCATCTGGTCCTGGAGCGGAGGACCGCGAAGACGAGAGTGCGTGGTGAAGCTCTCGTACAGTAAACTCGGTATTGTAGCATTCACGGTTCTGAGAGGTAAAGGGCAATGGAGTCGCCTCCACCGTCCGTTTCCTAGCTAGGAAAGCGTCAGTGTAATGTGAAGAGCTAGAGACCTCTGCAAAATGTCGACCCAGTGCGTTGGCTATTTGTGGAGGATCGACGACGGTGTCAGTTGCGACACACAGACCGGGAATTGGGGAATGAGCCATAGTGCCCGAAATTTTTCGAAGGTTACCCCAAATGATGGAGGAAGGGGTAGACCTATTAAAAGAGCTCGTGAATGAGCGCCAACTGGCGCGTTTACAGTCGCGAAAGAGGCGACGACAATAGGCCCGCAGCCGTTTGTATCGGATGCAGTTGTCGAGCGTGGGCCGTTGTTTGAAGATTCTAAGGGCACGTCGCCGTGCTTGCAGAGCGTCACGGCATTCCGCGGTCCACCACGGGACAAGGGGACGACGTGCGTGGGAAGTCTTGCAGGGGATGGAACATTCTGCGGCTGTCAGAATAACTGTGGTAATGTGTTCCACTTGGTCGTCTATACTAGGATAATGGTAAGTACCAAAATCCGCCAGTGACGTGTAGAGCTCCCAGTCCGCTTTCGTTAACTGCCAGCGGCGTGGATGCTCAAGGGTGTCAGGCATCATTAGGTGAATTACACACGGAAAATGATCACTCGAATGTGTGTCTGAGAGATCAGACCATTCAAGACGCCATGCCAGCTGAGCAGTGCAGATAGCTAGATCTATATGGCTGAAAGTATTTGTGGTGTCTGAAAGATAAGTTGGTTCACCAGTGTTAAGGCAGATGAGCTGAAGGTGGTTCAGTATATCTGCCAGGAGGGAGCCCCGTGGACATGGTCGTGGGGAGCCCCAAAGGGGGTGGTGGGCATTGAAATCTCCCACCAACAAAAACGGACGCGGAAGCTGGTCAATAAGATCTAGGAGATCTGATCTAGTGACGGGAAAAGAGGAAGGAGCGTAAATATTGCACAGTGTGAAGACAAATCCAGGAAGGTATATCCGGACAGCAACAGCTTGTATTGGAGTACACAAAGGGACCGGTGTACTGTGTACGTCATCCTGAATAAGCAACATTACGCCCCCGTGGGCTGGAATTCCTGCCACTGGAGGAAGGTCAAAGCGACCGGTAGTGTATCGTGGGAAAGTAATTCGAGTTCCAGGGAGCAATTTTGTCTCCTGTAGAGAGAAGATGATTGGATGATATGTTCGCGTTAGAAGCTGCAGTTCTGTCCAATTCGACCGGATACCACGAATGTTCCATTGAAGAATATCCATAACGGGATAAAGTGAGATGAAGGTGGACATCAGCCCGACGAAGGCGGCGGGCCACAGTGCGAATGTTCGCAACTGGTGGTGTCTGAGGCAGGAGGGTCTTGCTCCATATTCTCAGAGGTTACCACAGCAGCTGCGTGAGTGTGGTCGGCAGCCCCATCTTTGGCTGATGCACCTGGAGAGACTATAGGCTTCCAGGGGATGCCATCGTCACATTGTGAGGTAGGAGGGGGGGAGAGTTTTCCCCCTATTTGATTTCTTGGAGCCCTGGTGAAGCTCCTTGGTTGGCTCAGACGTTTTGGTAGGGGTGCGGAGGAAATCCTCGCGCGAATGCTCTTTCTTAGACTTTCGCGTCTCTATCTGTGGTTTCACAGCTGAAGATGAAGATGAAGACTTGGAAGAGGTACTCACACTTTTTGTTGAACGTGACGCCGTTGTCGATGTAGACTGTTTGACAACTACTGTCGTAAACTGTAGGTCACAAGTCTGTGTGGCCATATCCCGTGTTGGTGGAGGCGTTGCAACTACAGTACTGTAGTTACCACGCGGCGGGGTCTTGGGCTTACGACTGGCGTACATCTTACGTGCAACTGGTATGGGAACCTTTTCCTTTACACGGATTTCCTGGATGGCTCGTTCATCAGCAAACACGGGACATTCCCGGGAGGAAGCAGCATGATTCCCGTTACAATTGATGCAATGAGGGGACGGTGGTGGACAAATCCCCTCATGGGCCTCTTTACCACAGGTGACACATATGACTCGGTTCTTGCAAGACTGGCTTGTGTGGTTAAATCGATGGCACTGATAACACCGAATAGGGTTAGGGATATAAGGTCGTACTGTGATGACCTCATACCCTGCCTTGATCTTCGGCGGCAGAGCCACTCGGTCGAAGGTCAGAAACACTGTGCGAGTGGGCACTACAACATTGTTCTCTTTTTTTGTCACCCTGTGTACTGCGACGACGCCTTGAGCTGCCAGATATTCTTTCAGTTCATCCTCAGTCAGACCGTCCAAACTGGCCGAGAAGACTACCCCTCGGGAATAATTGAGGGTCGGATGGAGCTCAACACGAACCGGGTAGCTGTGGAGCAGAGTAGCCTTAAGCAGCCGCTGTGCCTGGGAGCCACTTTCTGTTTCTAACAGTAGTGTTCCATTACGTAGGCGGTTGCAGGTCTTAACTGGGCCGGCAATGGCATCAACCCCTTTTTGAATAATAAATGGGTTCACCGACGAAAAGGATTGTCCTTCCTCGGTACGGGTCACCACAAGGAACTTCGATGTCTGTAAATTTTTCTGTTCAGACACACTATTGTCTAGTACATCAATTTCTAAAGACTCTTTACATTTTCTTTTTTTTAGAACCATCGCGGTTGTATCCCCCACGATTGCCAGTGTCTCCGATGGCACGCTCCTTCCTGCTGGGGGCCCCCAACGGAAGCACACCCGCCTTGGGTGATTGTTCACACCCCAGGTCACACCTCCCGATCTACAGACGGAGGGACCAATCGGCGAATCGGGAAGGTATCAGCGCAGGCAATCGCCCCTCCCCTGGCCTGGCCTTAACCAGGGGGTACGCACGCACCCTACATGCCAGCCCGGGGCTGGGACTTACGCATTACCCAGTCACCCATATGGGTGGCCTTCAAGTGCGTACAGGGAGGAGGAAGAGAGAAATAGTAGGAGGAGAAGCCTCAAACGCAGACGCGGAGGCAAAGAAAGAGGTGAAAGAAGACTGTAAAGCCAAAAGGGTCAGAACTTCGGTTCCCCGAAGGATGCACAGACTCGGTCCCCAAGAGAGGGGAAAAGGACAGTAGAAGAAGTGTCATGTAGCACGGAAAGGAAAGAGTGCTACAAAGGCTGGGGCCCCGTGCTCGCCACGCACGTACTCACCACAGAGCAGTGAGTCCCCTGAGGGGAGAGTCGAGAGTCCACCGTGATTTTGTATAATGAACCCGATTTTCAACCACTTCACCTTCAGTGGAGTGCGTTCATATAACATAGCCGTGTGTCGCCGTTAGCGTGTTTCCTAGCGGTCCAATTCAGATGTAATTTAACTTGACTATACACATGCACCACCTCAAAACAGGCACGTCAGACCAGAGCCAGCTTAAAAGTATTTTGTATATTGTTTTGTGCTACCTCCGACTTGCTGAAATTCGCCGACGATAGCGGCGCCTGCTTCCGCCTCGTCTCAGCACGCTGTTTTTGGTGAGTTTCGCTGTGGCATTGCGTGAGAATGTGTTGCTTGTGAACCCTCTTCCTCCTCCTCCCCCCCCCCCCAAGTAGTGTTAAATCACGTATAATTTAGGCTGGGCACCGCCCGCATTAAGCCACGTAAGAGATGCATTTTATTGTATTAATAAAATTGATTCTACATTTGGCTTGTTTTCTATCTGAATAAACAAGTTTATGTTCAGCATAATCCGTAAATTGCCTATAAATTGTAGTTTTAGAGCACCTTCCCTTTTTTTGATATTTTTCACAAGTGCTGAGAACAAACTCAGATGCAAATATTTTAAAGTATAAATTCTATTGGGCCATAACACCTTTTTAACATTGTGGTGGCTTGCTTATTAATGTATGTAATAACGTGTGAATTGTTTTGCATATTGACCACTGTAGTGTTAACCTCTTATTGAAGAAATTTGAAGCGAGTCAGTTCTCAGTCCGGGCCAGGGAACAAGGCTTTGTAGCAGGGAGTAACTAGTTCACACTGACCTTATTTACTAATTTTAGTGACAAAGCGAGGCTCTTGTTAAAACTTTCGCTGCGGCTACTATAGGATAGCATCAGCCGCAGTGCTATGTACAATGGTCGACTTTTAACGTTATGGATCGTGAATCCTTCCTCGGGCATGGGTGTGTGTTATCCTTAAGTTAGATTCAGTAGTTTGTAATACTAGGGACTGATGACCAACGTAGTTTCGTCCCATAGATTACAAACATTTGAACTGAGTCGAGGCCGTTTGAGATACTGCGGTGGGTCCCAGACTGCCAACGAAAGAAAAAAGCAAACGTATCCTGTATGTGCGGGTGTAATGTCCTCCAAGTCGCCTATGGAGATTGAAGGGGGAGGGAGACAAAGGCCCTAGTCTACGATTCGATCCGAGAAAAACAGTGTTCATTTCTCAAACAGTGTTGGGTGGAGTCAAAACAGTGTGTGAAATATAATTCACCTGCTAAGATCCTATTAATGAACGTATCAACTCTGGGCGCCCTCAGCAATTCCATGCCAACAATTTATCCATTAAATTGATTTTTTTTTTTAAATATTGTGCTACTAACAGAGAAGCTCTTACACAGCAGTCTTGACTTTTGCCATCTGCAAATTTTTTTAGAACAAAATATACCATTTCTTAACTATCTTGTTTCAATTCAGAAAATGTTTCGGTCTTGATTCTAGAAACATTTCATATGTTGTCATTCTATGACATTGTTTGAACATTTCTGCCTTGTTGATTTTCACTTTGCCTTAAGCAACTTATCAAGTGATTTTTTCCGCTTGCTGTTTAATATGGAATGTTACGTGTGTTCTATTTTCTATTTGCTTTATTCTGTATGTGTATGTATGAGAATCTTCTAGCATGGGAGTCTGTATGTATGAGAATTTTCGTCGTTGGCTGCTGTGTGCGCACTTTGCATCTCTGGCTTAGTCGATAGGAAGTTGTTACCAACCTCGGCTTTCGATGCTACCAAAGAGGTTTGTCCACTCTTTGGTTACAAGTTGGGTGGGCAATGCCCAGCTAGCGATCCTAGGTTGGACATGCGAGTTTAGTCTCCCACACCACCGCGGTTTTTCCAGGGGATTTTAGCGATTTCCAGTGGTGGGGAGCTGGCAGGCTGACAGTCATTCTGTGTCTGCACTTCCAGCTAGTAAGACGTTCTGATTTTTTCTCCCATGAGATGGTAGCGATTCGTGTACGGTTTGTTAGACTTCAGTACTTAGGTTCATTTTTTGGGATACGTTTCTCCGATGAGGTACGGAAATGTGTTCAATTTCATTTCAGTGAATTTGCATAGGTAAACAGTGAATATGCAACTAATTCAGTAACCTGTGTGAGACCAGCTGGCGGTGTATGAACTTTAATTTCTTTCTAACTTTGTGGAACAGGACTAATAAGTGGGAATATTTTTTGCTGTATAGAGTATGTGAAATATTTTCCGTTTTCCTCCTCCTGCGAGTGATGTACTCCACATGGTGTTCTTAGAACAAAGCCTTCAGCTACCCTTGTCAGTTCCTATGCCCTTCAGGCAGGAAATCGTGCATGTAGCTTCCAGATTTCCATTAGCACCTCGCGATGTTCTCTCTGTATATATTTAAATAGTTTCGTTTCCAAACTTGTACTTTGAATTCCGATTCCCGCAAACTCTTCTAGCATTATGCAACACCTTTATTAGCTTCCTTATATCTTACGCATTTTAAGGTTGCATGCCGTAACTATTTTTTCTTCATTTTTCATAAATTGATTTTTTATATTTTCACTGGTTTTTGGAACCACGTGGCTGCGAACTCAGACTTTAAGGGTTCATAGCCAATCACTAGAGTTCTCGCCACTGCTCACACACCAGTGCCTTCCTATTGTGTATTCTTGCTTCGTAATCTGTGATTCCGTTAGTTTTTGTTGAATTGAATACGATCTTTTAGCACTTCGCCTTCAGTGGGGTGCGAATATGTAATGTAGCAGACACATGCCATGTGTCTCAATTCCACATGCTCATGGTTTGATTTGAATGGAAATTAATCTCTGAATTATCGCTTACCATTTGGAATAAAGAATGACAGACAAGAGCCACCGACAAAGTTTAATTTTGTGTTGTGTGGTACATCCTGGTTCGCTGAATTAGGCCTAGGATAGCGGTGCCTGCTTCTGCTTCGTATCAGCACGCTGAGTTGGTTGAGTTTGGTTTTCCTTCCCGCGCGTGTTCGCCAGGAGAATGGGGTACCCAGGGCTCCGTCTTGTGTGGCTCTTTGCCACTGCAATCAATCCGATCGTAGATTGCCTTTCAGCCGACGTTTCCGGATCCCTTTTTGTAGATTTCACAATTTATTGCAGTGCCCAGCGGACATGACTTGGAGCGTTGTCTTCGACATTGTCTTGACCGTCTATATTCCTGGAGCATTGCGAACGGCTTCCGATTCTCCACTGTGAAAACGGTGTGTATAAACTTCTGGAGATACAAGGAATTTCTTCCACCATCTGTACGTCTTGGCCCCGTTGCTCTCCCTTTCATGGAGACAAAATTCTTGGGGCTAATCTTAAACTTTGCTGCTCCACACACGTGCCCTACCTCGCTGCCTGATGTGCCCAATCCCTAAATGTTCTTCGTGTACTTCGTGGCACATCATGGGAAGCGGATCATACCATCATGCTTCACCTTTACCAGGCCATTCAGTCGAAGCTCGACTACGGAAGCCTTGTATTCTCTTCTGCACGGCCGTCGATTCTCCACCGCTTCAACTCTATTCACCATCGGGGATTATGTATGGCGACCGGTGCATTTTATACCAGCCCTGTTGAAAGTCAGTATGCCCAGGCTGCTGTATTACCCTTGACCACTCTGTGTGACATACTCATGTGTCGGTATGCATGCCGCCTGCAGTCTATGCCCAACCATCCATCTTACCGATTATTTTTTGACGACTCACTCGATCGCCAATATCAGTTGTCTGCGATAGTCTTGCTTCCACCTGGTGTTCGGTTTCGCCGCCTGCTTCAGCGACTTGATTTTACCCTTCTTTCCACCTTTAGGTCGGTCGACAGCCCATTGCCACTGTGGCATCAGGCCCAGTTTCACACCCACCTTGAACTTTGTTCGCTGCCCAAGGAGAGCACTACAGATTTTTTTTTTTTTTTTGTGTGGTTTTAGGGCATACAACTGCTAAAATCATTAGCGCCCAGACAAGAACAGATTCGCTAGATCTCAAAAACTTGGTAACTGCCAGTTAGAATATCAAGAGAAGGCTAAAAACAAAAGATAAAAAACAAAAGGGTTAAATAGCCTTTGATAAATTTGCCAAGTTGATAAAACGCAAAACTCTAGCAGCTGCTCGTGTGTCATCAGATAAAATTTTCCTCCAGAATAGACGGAAAGTGAAGGGCTACACGGAGATGATTAAAAATTACACAAGTCAGTAAAACATGTCGCACTGTCAACAGTTCACCGCAGGAGCATAGCGGTGCAGGTTCGGCGGATAGCAAGTGACGGTGGCTGAAACGGCAATGACCGATCCGCAACCGAGCCAGGATGACCTCCTCCCGCCGAGAGGGGCGTGAGGATGTCCTCCAAGCGGTCGGGATCGGTTTGACAGTTCGCAATTTATTGTTGTACAGTGAAAGCCACACACTGTGCCATTGCGACACGATACTCCGGCGAAGAGCCCGTTGAACATCGTCCGATGGGACGCAAAAGGTAGCCATGCGAGGTAAAAGAGCTGCTGCCTTGGCTGCTGTGTCGGCGGCCTCATTCCCGGGCACACCCACATGGCCAGGGACCCACAGGAAAGAAACGTGACAGCTGTCATCCGCCAGCAACTGGAGGGAGCGTTGGATCCGATACACGAGAGGATGGTTCGAGAAAGGGTCCTTAAGACTCTGCAGGGCACTAAGGGAGTCAGAACATATGGCATAGAAAGGTTGGCGGTGGCAGCAGGTATACAAAACGGCCTGGTGGAGGGCGAAAAGCTCAGCCGTGAAGGTCGAGCACCGGTCAGGGAGCTTGTATTGGAAACGGTTGTCCCCGACGACGAAGGCAGATCCGACACCGGCAGTGCTCTTGGAACCATCAGTGTAAATAAATACGGCATTATCGAGCCGCGAACGGAGTTCGACAAGCCTCGAGCGGTCTACCAAATCCGGAGTGCTCTTCTTGGGGAGCGAACTAAGTTCAAGGTGAGTGTGAACCTGGGCCTGATGGGCTTTCGCTCAACCGAAAGGTGGAAGGAAGGGTAAAATCGAGCCGCTGTAGTAGGCGGCGAAACCGAACTCCAGGTGGAAGTAAGGCAATCGCAGACAACTGATATTGGCGATCGAGTGAGTCGTCAAAAATAATCGGTAAGATGGATGGTTGGGCATCGACCGCAAGAGGCATGTGTACCGACAAGAGTATGTCACGCCGAGTGGTAAAGGGTAATACAGCAGCCTCGGCAAACAGACTTTCAACAGGACTGGTATAAAATGCACCGGTCGCCAGACGTAATCCCCGATGGTGGATAGAGTTGAGAGGTGCGTAAAGCACATTGCCGCAGGCAGGCTGCAGTCCACCAAGGCACTGGGATGGTAATAGACCGTCTAGAAGGAGCATCAGAGCCCCTTCATGGGCTGCGGTACCTTCCACAGGTGGCAGGTCGAAACGCACAGATGTGTAGTCTGCACGATCACTTTGACGTAACAGTTTCTTGGAGAGAAACTAGAAGGGGCAGTGCAAACAGGGAAGTTTTAATTCCTCCCGATTGGAACGAAAGCCGCAAATATTCCATTGGATGAGCGCCATGATAAAAATTAAAAGAAAGGAAGATAAAAAGGAACAAGCAGGTGGGGTCACCTCGACGGCCGCTGAGGACCAGGCTTTGAGGAAGCACTACTGTCGGCATCTAGAGGCAGAAAGTCATGTTCCATAGGTTCAAACAACACACCTGCCACCTCCCCGAGTTTATCAGGAGGGGCAGCTTCCGCTGCCAGTAAACTACCGGTTGCCCGGCTAACAATGCGTCCCAGCGAGCCAAGATGATCGGGGCGGACTACTGTTGGGCGGCGTGACGTATGGGTCACGCCTTGGCAGGGAAGGAGAGGAACTCTTTGTTGGCTCTTCTGGAAGAGTGATGGTGAGAAGAGGCAGTTGACGGTTGAGAAGCCTGAGAACGGAGAAAATCTTCACGGACAGGTTCCTTTTTCAAAGTCCGGGCATCTTGTTTAGGTGCCCGCGGTTTATTAGAGGTTGAAGACTAAACTTTAGAAGCAGCGGGAGGATGCGGGATGTGGAATGGGCAATCTTCGGGCTGGCCGATCTCACACCTGTGTCAGTGAAAGTGAAGTCACAGGTCTGCGTACCTGCATCCATAGTGGGTCGAGTAGAGGCGAGGACCTTACTGTATGTGCCCGCTGGGAGGACAGTGGGCTTTCGACTCGCCAACAACTTTCGAGCGGCAGATGTTTTCCGTAACCCGAATTTGCTGGATGACTCATCCTTATATACAGGGCAGTCTCTAAAGGAAGCCGCATGGTCACCGTTGCAATTCAGGCAGTGAGGGAGGTGGGCAAACCCCTTTCATGGGCGTCCCTACCACAAGTGACATTTTGCTGCGTTAGGGCAAGATTGACGGGTGTGGTTGTATCTGTCATTGAAAACAGCGCGTTGGGTTAGGTACGTAAGGGCGGACAGAGATGACTTCATACCCTGCTTTGACCTTCGACGGGAGTTCAACTCTAACGTCAAAAACACAGTACGAGTCGGTGTCAGCTGGTTATCTACCTTTTTCAACACCCTACGGACGGCTGTGAAACTTTGATCGCACATATAGGTTTGTATGTCTACGTCAGACAACCCGTCAAGGGATCTCGAAAAAACTGACGTGTTGAGCAGGAAACGTAACAACGTAGTCCGTATTAGTTTTTGCGCCTGGAAGGCACTGTCCGCTTCCAGCGACGCGAACAGGTTTTAACAGGGCCAGCAATTGCATCAACACCTTTCTGAATGACGAAAGGATTTACAGAAGTGAAATCTTTACCGTCGGTTCGAGAGACAAGGGATTTTGGAAGATTAGGCAAAGTTTTCTTGTGCTGAGGTGAATATCTTTCTTTTTTGGGTCAAAGTCACAGAAGAAGAGAAGGAAGTCATTGCTGAAGTGCCCCTCATGATTACCGGCGTCTCTGATTGCGCGCTCCTTCCTAGTGGGGGCCCCTCTCTGAGGGCTTACCCGCCTTAGGTGATTGTTCACACCTCAGGTCACACCTCCCGAGAACTGAGGGACCAATCGGTACGTTTGGAAGGTACCAGCTCGGGTAATCACCCCTCCCTGGGCCTGGCCTTTACCAGGGGGTAAGTACGTGCCCTACTTGCCCACCCGGGGGCGGGGAATTATGCGTTACCCCATCACCTGCTACGCATGATAATGCGAGGGTCGGCCTTCAGACACGCATAGGGAGGAAAGAAGAATAGAGGAAGTGAAGAGAAAAAAGTGCCTCAAACGCCAAAGCGGAGACTAATGAGGAGAGGAAGGCTAGGCAAGTACAGCAAGGAGAGGAAGACAGAAGCATAGGTTAGGAGAGGAAGAAACCAAGGAAAAAGAGAAACTGGACAAGAAACCACCTTGACTCGCAAAGGACGCCCGGACGAAGGTATGAACCGGGAGGGGAAAGTGAAGCAGCCTGGGGAGGAAGAAAGGCTGCTTCGGCTCGGGGCCCCATGTGCGCGCCACACATGTACCCACAAAAGAGCTGTGGGGCCCCCTGGGGGGGGGGAAGGGGGATCTGTGTGTGTTGTCGTTAGCGTAAGTTAGTTTCAGTCTACGGTCTGATGACCATAGGAGTGTGGTCCATTATGTTTACAAACATATGACAATGTTACTATATGAACAGCGGAAATGGAGTAAGCCGGTGCACCAAGCAGCCTATGTTTCACGTCTGACCTGTTACCACCTGTTATCTTCCCATATTCTAGGATCTTGTAGACGGCCATATTTCGCACATGGCATGCGGTGTTAAAAACTATCGTCACCCATCGCATTGCTGTTTTGGCGTCTGTGTTCTTCCGATGTTTCACACATCAAAAACGCCTGGTCATTGATTAGAGTCATTGGCCGAGGATTCATAAGTTTCATGCAATGTGGAAGCACTCCAATAACGCTATACTCCAATAATATCCACGGCTTCTTTGATTCAATGCAGAGGCTTATGACAGGCAATGATAAGTAATCGTAGATTGTCTCCTATTAAGAGAAAGTCATTAAAGTTCGTAGTGAGGAATATGAAAGTTTATTGGAACCCATTGAATAAGTTGTGTCCCTCAAATTATGTGATGAGCTTATTCGCAACCGAGATACTTAAATTGAACTTTTAAAATTTTAACTTCATTTTTCAAATGTATGTAGCTTATGGGACTTAACTACATAGTAACCAGTTCCAGAAGTTACAAACTACCTATGAACTAGTTTATACTACTGACGGCAGACATGTCCATGCCCGTGGGGGGGGGGGGGGGATTCGAAATCCCGATGGGAAACGGCCTCTTGCCTCAATACACTAAGCTGCTCCGCCGCGGTCCTGATTTTCCTCATCAATTACTGTAGTCCATCTTTCATTAAGATGGAATCTGTGGATGACCTGAGTAAGCTTGCTAAATAAGTTTAAAGAGCTTCCTTACACGCGCTGTAGTGAATCTAAGAATAATAGCGTTGAAAGTGCACCGAGATGACAAAATCGTTGGCTAGCGCTATGCACAGATACTGCTAGCGGCAGTGTCGCGCACGAAAGTTACACTACCGGCAAAAATTTGTACTGTTAGAAAAAGATGACGGTTGTGTTCAAATGACGCCGGATGCCATCTGGGGATAGATGTACTGATAACGGTCTCGACGTCGTCCACCAACAGATTGTGTAGTTACACAGCAGCGAGGGCATCAACTGTCTGTACCTTTGAATAGGTAGAGTTACAGTCATGTGGCTGTGTGATATTTACGTTTTTAAAGCAGACAGGCGGAGTTGCGCTCTTGCTTCCAACAGCCAACTGAGTGAATTTGGAAGGGGTCAAGTTATGGCCTTCCGAGTTGTGGTGTGGTCATTTCGGAGAATTGCCACACAGGTTGGACTGCTGCGTTAGTTGTGCAACGGTACTGGTTGCAGTGGTAACATGAACATTCCCACATCCGTAGAGTTTTGGAGTTCTACGTAGGACTGAAGTCCAAGAATGCCGTACAGTGAGGGCAGACGTGGCAGATCACACAGCTAGCGCAGCACAGGTAAGAGGGTTTGCGAGCCCGAAAGTGTGAACACAAACTGTTGCCACAGACTACTAGCAGTGAGACTTGCCCATCACCTGCACACGCTACAATCTAGTGTACTGCTCGACCTGTGCCGTCATAGTATGACTTGGAATGGATAAGCTGCAACTCTCGTTCACCCTTTATGTTTGTAGGGGGGCATGCTGACCAGTGCTCGGTACACAATAGTGTTGTCGGACCTGTTATTTTGCTAACAGGAAGGTGATGCGCTATTCCAACAGGATTATGCTCCCTACACACTGCGCATGCAGCAGTTTACGAAGCGAAAACGATCCCCGAATCTGTTTGCAATGAGGGGTTTGTGGCATATGATGGAATGACAAATGACGCGGGTGACTCGTCCACCCACAATTCTTGAGAACTGCGTTAAAAGGTGGAGCAGGCGTGTGATAACGAATTCAAAGACAGTGTTCGCCAACGGTATGATTGAATGGATGATAGAATCGGCGACTCCACTGCCGTTTGGACGACTGCCGTGTAAATATGATCGTTTCATCCCGATTGTTGATATGGTGCCTCTCCTTTTCGGACATGCTTGAAAAAGACTCCATTGGTTGACAAAGATCATGTTGTGAGACGGGGGGCTGTAATTAGTTTATTTTTCATACTAACCTTGTGTTAATTATTGAAATATGTAAAATTTTTCTTTGTAGATCTTTATTTTGATTTCTGTGCCTTTGGGGGCACATCAGGGGTGATGGGCTCCTGGGATTGTAGTACATTCTGTTTTTAAAAAAATTCGGAATTTTAATGTTTATTGGCGCAGCTTGTCTGCTAAAAAGTGGTTTTACGTGTTGGGCACAGGCCGCACAGAGCTGAGACGCTCTTGGAGTCTTCCCCTCCGGCCTCGGCTGTTTATGGAGACATTGCCCTTAGGCGTTATCTAAAAAAAAAATAATAAACTTCCCAAAAAGCAGAAGAGTTTGAACAGTGTGACAAATTGTTAGGCTGAGAGGAAAGCTTTCTGCCCGTCTGGCATCCCAGGGGTTTGGCTCCAGCGGCTGTATGTATATATATAGCACAACGTTAACATTTTTAGGTCGTGTGAAATTCCTTGCAGGGTATTCACCCTGGGAACGCTGAAATCCGCGGGAAGCTTTGGTGGCGTGGGCGGAGCCTCTTGGCAGCTGCAGAGAACGCGTCCTGATTCAGCAGAGTATTTTAGTATGACAGCTAAACAATTTTTCAACGGCGCTACGCCATCCGATTGGTTTGACTATTAGCCGTTAACAGAGATTGGTGCGTCTACTGCGCGTGGGTGTGGCCGCCCGTCACTTGCCGTGAGCTGCGGCAGAGCGCGAGGACGTACGAAGACTCCTGTTTGTCCGTCCGATGGGTAAGGACCTCGGGAGACACGGAATACTCTATTTAGATTCGCGGGGAGGACTTGTGAGATTCCGAAGATTCGGACCTTGTAGAAGTTGTGTTTACTTCGCAGACGTTACGCTGTGAGCGGCCACAGTTTAGTTTTCGTTTTGCTAGAAGTCTATATTTGAGCATTCGCGCCTTTGCGAATCGGGCATTGTTTTGCAGATCTTATTACGCAAGTGACTGATCGATTTGTGCCTTTGTGTCACCTATGCAAAATATTGATTAGTCTACTTGCGTGATTGAATCGCACAGCAACTGCCTAGCGACGCCGACGCCAGTGACGCTGTGTTAAGTTACATGTCTACCCTGCTTAACAGGTCGCCGCAATCACGGTCAGATAATTTCAGCTCATCCGCTCCCGCTGCCTGCTACCTACGAGCCTGAGACGCTGCCGTGAATGAAACTGTCTAAGGTGACGCACTTGCTGGAGGGTTATATGAATCAGACTTTTTGATTTGTCCCTTATTTTATTCTTTTGAGATCTGCGTATTTACTCTGGGGTAGCCCTTGTGTAGCCAATCTAATAGCATTTTGTTTTCCAAAACCTCCGATCTTTGACTCATTTTTGTGTCTCATTGTTTTAACATTTGCAAAAGATCGTGTGAATACCATTATCTGTTTTACATGATACGAATTGTCATCTGAATGTTTAATTATAATAAATTGATTGAGCATATCTTTAAGAACGTTCCTTTGTCACTATTTTGTAGGCGGAACAGAATAGTTAAATTCCACAGTTTACCAATAATTTTTGAAGTACATTTTTTGTTTGGTACAACTGATAAACTGCAATAGAGTAGGAATATTTATTATGTGTTTGAATCTATGATTACATCATAGCTGATCAGTAACATTTTAATTTTCCATATTTCGGATAAATATGGTGGCGATCCAAGATAATTAATTGCTGTCCTAAATATGAAACTTCCTGCCAGATTAAGATTGTGTGCCGGTACTCGAACCTGGGACCTTTGCCTTTCGCGGCAAGCGCACTGCCGACTGTGCTATCCCGACACGACTCACGATGCCGCCTCAACTTTACCTCGCCTCCTAAATATATTAATTCATAACTAACGACCTAGTTTATACTTTGCGACTCCTGCCATAGGAATAGGACATACTTTACAATCTTACCTCACCTTTCGGCGCAACAGTAACGCTAGTGTGGTTTTTTTTTTTTTTTTTTTTTTTTTTTGTGGTAGCCTCTGAGGTAAGAGAAGTCACGCAAAATCGTGGCTAGCTGAATTCGTATGCCGAACTGCTACCCTCCGCAAAATCTTATTCTAAATGGGTTTACTGGGTGAGGAGTGGGTTTATTGGTGGTTTAAGTGATAGATTTTTTTATAAAACAAAGTTACGATTTAATTATGTAAAAAATACAAAATAAAGATTATGAACATATACACGAATGTCACAGGCTTGTAGGCGCAGAATAACATAAGGATAATGTTACATGAACTTAGAACGTCTGATCTAGTGTACCTGTCACGAATTAATCAGTAGATTTCAAGTGGGGCTACAGAACGCGGGTGTCGCCCCTCCACGACGAGTCGCTGGGGGTATATCTAGATGTTACTACGCCGTAGGAAATTCAGAATCACTTCGCCAAAGAGGATTCCACATTGGCCATGCTACACACGACCTCCAGTCAGCATGCAGCAAATCTAACTCCTGTCGCCAAGTGGATGAGTCCACTAATGTTACCATATGAATTTATCCCAATAAAATGAGAGTGCTTGCCACCTTACAATATATATTACAATGTACATATAAATTGGAACGCAAGTAGGGTGCTATTTTTTCACATTGGCATTCTTGTAAAAAGCTGATATGCGACAGTTCACAAATGATAAAGTGTGTTTGAAACCAAATATCCCTCAAATGAAACCACAAATGTACCTCCCAGATTCCATATAATATATATGTTAAGAGAACAGCTTCAAATATTGGTGGAATATTGCAAAAAAAAAGTATTGCCATTTCGAAATCGATATATTGTTCAAATTAAAATCGCCGAAATATATCAATATATTTCTCAAAAATATCGATGTATCGAAGTATTTTTTAAGGATTCGCTACCCACCACAGTGGGTATCTAGTCCAATTGTACGTCCGTCATTGGCCCCAAATTATTCGGACAGTTGCTTGTATCGGGCGCTACAGCTTTCAGGGTTTTAAGTGTGGACGTCAGACTACGTTGTCCGTGATGAAAGGAAAGCCCGAAACCATCTGGTCTCCGCATTCTCAACTCTGCATTCAGGTGTTGAATTCCCTAACGATTTCATAAATAGAAGGTCGCACGTGAGTAGTTCCAGTTACTATTTCGAGTTTTAAGCCTGCTAATTCTCTCAGTCGGCCAGAATAACGACAATCTTTCCACACGAGTCACCAGAGTACAAACGACAGCTCTGCCAGCGCAACGCCCTTTTATACACTGTCTAAAATAGAAGTAAGCACACTTTCGAAGTCTCCGAAACATGCCGACCTTCGAATCGAAGTCTCCGAAACATGCCGACCTTTTTAAATAAACGACAAAGCTGAAAATTTGTCCTGAGCCAGGATTCGAAACTGGAATTCCCGATGCGAGCCACGGGTCGCCTTAACCAGTTGGGCTATACAGACAAGCTTCCCTTCCAACCCAAAATCTCAGCTTGTAGTGCACTATAATGATAGTACTGCGTGCCCATTCGTTCCTCTTGCTCGCAGCTTATACAGGATTCCCACAAGGGTAGGCAGGGGGCACTACCATCATAGTGTCCTTCAAGTTGATAATTTGGGTTAGAATTGACGCGTGTCTATAGCCTAATTGGTTAGGGCGACTGTTGGCCCAAAGAGGGAAATCCGGGTTCGAATCCCGGTCCAGCACAAATTTACAACTTGGTTGTTTGAAGTATTACAACGCCCTGAAACGAAATCTGAAAAATTACGGATTCTTAATATGATGACCGTTAATGTCAACCAATGGCATCTTTTTCCGAGCATGTTCGAAAAGGTGAGGCACCATAACAATCAGAGAAGGGCAGCTCGTTTTGTTTTATCACGTTACGGGGGGGAAAGCGTCACGGAAATGTTGCACGAATTGGGGTGGAAATCATTAAAAGAAAGACGTTATTCATTGCGGCGTGATCTGTTTGCGAAGTTTCAATCACCGACTTTTAGTTCTGAATGTGAAAATATTTTGCTAGCACCCACCTACTTAGGGAGACAAAACCGTCCCAATAAAATAAGAGAAATCAGATCGAAAACGGAACGATTTAGGTGTTCTTTCTTCCCGCGCGCTATTAGAGAATGGAACGGTTGAGAAAAGTTATGAATGTGGTTAATGAACCCTCTGCCAGGCACTTAAATGTGATTTGCAGAGTATCTATGTAGATGTAGAAACAACCGCATTTACACGGCAGTAGTCCAAGCGGCAGTGCAGGCACTGATTCTATCATCCATACTATTATACAGTTGGCGAACACTGTCTTGGGGTACGTTATCACACGCCTGCTCCACCTTTTTACGGAGTGCTCAAGAATTATGGGTGGACGAGACACACGTGATCCCATTATATGCCACAAACCCCTCATTGCTAACAGAATCGTGTTTCGTTTGGGCTTCGTAAACTGATGCACACGCGGTGTGTAGGGGGCGCATAATCCTGTCGGAACAACTTATCACCTTCCTGTTGGCAAAAGAATGGGTCTGACAACACTTGTGTACCGAGCACTGGTCGGCTTTCCCCCTATAAACACCAAGGGTGAACGAGAGTTACAGCTTATCCATTTTAAGTCACAGTATGACGGCACCAGTCGAGCAGTACACTCAATTGTGGCGTGTGCAGCTGAAGGGCAAGTATCACTGCTAGTAGTCTGGGGCAACAGTTTGTGTTCACACTTTAGGGCTCGCAAACCCTCTTACCTGTGCTGCGCTAGCTGTGTGATCTGCCACGTCTGCCCTCACTGTACGGCAATCTTAGTGGACTTCTGTCCTACATAGAACTCCAAAACGCTACGGATGTGAGAATGTTCATGTTACCACTGCAACCAGCACCGTTGCACAACTAACGCAGCAGTCCAACCTGTGTGGCAATTCTCTGAAAGGACCACACCGCTACTTGAAGGCTACAACTTGCCCCCTTCCAAACTCGCTCAGTTGGCTGTAGGAAGCACGAGTGCGACTCTGATGTGGCGCCTGTCTGCTTTAAACGTCGATATCACACTGAGCCACATGACTAACCCTCCATATTCAAAATGTACACACAGTTGACACCCTGGCTGCTGTGTAAACTATCTGTTGGCGGACGACGTCGAGACCGTTATCAGTACATCTATCCCCCCCCCCCCCCAAATGGCATCCGGCGTCATCTGAACACAACCGTCATCTTTTTTCCAACAGTACAATTTTTTGCCGGTAGTGTAACTTTCGTACGCGATACTACCGCGAGCAGTATCTGTGCATAGCTCTAGCCAACGACTGTCATCTCGGTGCACTTTCAACGCTATTATTCTTCGATTCACTAAAGCGCGTGCATCAGGTGGCACTCTTATTTAGCGATGCTTACTCAGGTTATAATCTGTGGATATCTTGTTGAAAGTTGGAATACAGTAATTTATGTGGAAAAAATCAGGAAGTTAAATTTTAAAAAGTTAAATTTAAGTATCTCACTATCGAAGCTCATCACAATTTGAGGGGCGCAAATTATTCAATGAGTTCCAATAGATTTTCGTTTGCCTCACTACGATCTTTAATGACTTTTTTGATAGGAGTCTCATTCTACGATTACTTATTTCCTGCTATATGCCTCTGTATTGAATCAAAGCAGTTGTGGATGTGTTATTGGGGTATAGCAGTCTGTGGTGCTTCCACAATAATCCGACTGAATACTGTTCAACAACAGTTCGTGCCGGCCGCGGTGGCCGAGGGGACTGAGGCGTTCCAGTTACGGTCTGCACGGCCACTACGGTCGGGGGTTCGAATCCCCCTCGGGCATGGATATTTGTGACGTCCTTAGTGTTTGTTAGTTCATAAGTAGTTTGTAAGTTTAGGTACTGATGAACCGGTAGTTAAGTCCGATAAGCTATACAAACATTTGAACATTTTGAACAGTTGGTGTATCCCGGACAAGTGGTTCTGTTATCAGTCAAGTTGTTGTTGTTGCGCGAAAGATCGGAAGAACAGACGCCAAGACAGCAATGCGATGGTTGAAGGTTTTGATCACCACATGCGAAATATGGCCGTCTACAAGATCCGAGGATATGGGAGGATAACAGGCAGCAGCATTTCACACGTTTAACACAGGCTGCTTGGTGCGCCGGCATACTCCATTTCCGCTGGTAATGTAACATTTTCATATGTTTGTAAACCTATTGGACCAAACTCCTATGGTCATCAGATTATAGACTAACTTATGCTAACGACACACACACACACACACACACACACACACACACACACACACACACACACACACACACACACACACACACACACACACCCCGTAGTGAGGACTAACCTCCGAGGGTAGCAACTGCTCACTCCACAGGAAAGTGCATTAGACCTCACGGCCATTCCCGCGCGGCGTTCATGCAGTAAGCGGTGTTCAGTATGATGTTACTAATTGTATCCACTAGATATTTTATAGACCTTTTAAAGAGCACTTAAATGTGAAATTAACTAGCTGAAAGGAGCCAGTTAAAAGCTAACGTTAAACTATTTCTGCCCGTAAAAAACAGCTGAAGGATTCGCGAAAACTACTAACTACTTCCTGCAACAAAATCTTGTTCCCTGGCCCCGGAATTTAGAACTATTTACTTTAGCAGCAGGAAGACGGACGGTGGCCAACACATCGTAGATCACAAGAATTACACGTTTATATTCAACCCATCCTGATCCAAACCATTTCATGAAAATGGCTGTGACAACATTTAGGGGGCAACGGAATTAAAAATGTATGCATCTGAAGTTGTTCTCAACACTAGTGAAAAAACATTAAAAGTGGAAGGTATTCATTAACAAATATGCAAAAGTAGGATGAAATTTCACTAACCTATTTATTTATTCAGTTCGAACATGAGCAAGTGGGGGAACCAATTTTGTTTAAAGTGCGTCCCATTGAAAAACTCTGAACTGAACATCGTCGGGGGAGGGATTTACAATCAAAGCATTCAACCACTCTCACGCGCAAATCAAAGCGAAACTCACCCAACTCAGCGTGGTGATACGAAGCAGAAGCAGGCGCCGCTATCGTAGGCGAAATTCAGCAAACCAGGATGTACCACACAACACAAAAAAATTAAACTTCGTAGGTGGTTCTGGTCTATTATTCTTTACTTGAGATGGTACGCGATAATTCCGAGATTAATTTTCATTCAAATCAAACCGTGAGCATGTGGAATTATCGAGACATGGCATGTGTGTGCTACATTACATATTGGCACCCCACTGAAGGTGAAATGCTAAAAGATCGTATTCATTTCAACAAAAACCAACGGAATAACAGGTTACGAAGCAAGAATACACAATAGGAAGGCACTGGTGCGTGAGCAGTGGCGAGAACTCTTGTGACTGTAAACCCTTGAAGTGAGTTCGGAGCTACATGGTTCCTAAAATCAGTAAAAATATAAAAATTCAATTTCCGAATTTTATTTTTTTTTTGTGGTTTTAGGGCGCACAACTGCTGTGGTCATTAGCGCCCAACACTGCCCATAGTAAAAAGAACCGGGGTTAGAAATTAAATGGCTTTCGCCATATTTGCACGATGTATAAAAAGTAAAACTCTGTTAACCGATTGCGGGTCATCAGCTAAAATGTCAGACAATTCAAATGGGAAACATCATGACGGAGACGGTTAAAAAATGGACATTGCACTAAAAGATGGTTCACAGTAAAAGGTGCATCACAGTGCTCACATAAGGGAGCAGGACCACCACGTAATAAATGCTGGTGGCTATAACGGCAGTGGCCAATACGAAGCCGGGCCAGAACAATCTCCTCTCGGCGGGAGGGTCGAGATGACGTTGACCAGCGATCAGGCACAGGTTTAATGGCTCGCAATTTGTTCCCTGACAGGGATGACCAATGTAGATACCAACGGGAGATAATACGCTGGGAGATACCAGCGCGAAGGTCATCAGAGCTGGTGGAAAAGGTAGATAGCCGAGGAAGGAGAACTGCTTCCTTGGCAGCCGTATCCGCAGCCTCATTCCCCAACACTCCCACATGGCCAGGGACCCACAGAAACGTCACCGTAGTTCCGCTCGTTGAAAAGGAAGTAAGGCAATTGCGGATGCTTTGTACCAGGGGATGGGCCGGATATAGCATGCGAAGGCTCAACAAAGCACTCAGAGTCCGAGCAAATGACAGTCTTACTGAGCGAGTGTCGCCGGACGTATTGTGTGGCTTGGTATAATGCATACAGCTCAGCTGTAAAAATGGAACTCCACTCAGGAAGACGATATTTAAAAGAGACGTTGCCAAGTACAAAAGCACACCCAACACCCTGGTCTGTCTTTGAGCCATCAGTGTAAATGAACAAATTGTCATCAAATTTAAACCGGAGTGCGTGAAATTCTCTCTGGTAGACGAAACTAGGTGTGGAGTCCTTTGGAAGAGAATGAAGATCAAAGTTAACACGGACTTCGGGGCTTCGCCACGGTGGAGAGGTGCTCTCTCCAGCCGAGAAGATAGCAGGCATTGTAACGCCAAGCTGGCCGAGTAGCGAACGCAAGCGTACTCCCGGTGGTAGCAGAGCAGACGGGCGCAGAGCGAAGAGACTCAAGTGAGTCGTTAAAAAAAACTGCGTACGTCGGGTGTCCTCGCATGGACGACAAACGACTAGCGTAACGGCTAAGCAGGAGTTCCCGACGGTAAGAAAGGGGTAGTTCGGCGGCCTCGGCATAGAGGCTCTCAACGGGGCTAGTATAAAACGCTCCTGTCGCCAGACGGAGACCTTGGTGGTGGATTGTATTAAGGCGGCGCAGTATGGACGGTCGAGCCGAAGAATAAACGATGCTACCATAGTCCAGTTTGGACCGAACTATGGTGCGATACAGATGGAGGAGAGTATACCTGTCAGCTCCCCACGAGGTGCCACTTAACACCCGCAGCACATTGAGAGAGCGGGTACAGCGAGCTGCCAAACGGGATATGTGGGGAGACCAACTTAACTTCCTGTCGAGAACAAGTCCCAAGAACGTCGTGGTATCCACAAATGGAAGTACTATGGGGCCCAGTCGAAGGGACGGGGGAACGAACTCCTTCCGCCGCCAGAAGTTCATGCAGACTGTCTTGTCGGCTGAGAATCGAAAGCCAGTGTCCATACTCCACGCGTGGAGATTGTCTAGGCACCGCTGGAGGCGCCGCTCCAGGAGACCCGTTTGCTCAGAGCTGCTGTAGATCGCGAAGTCGTCAACAAATAGGGACGCCGACACTCCCAGTGGAAGGTGATCGGCTATAGAATTGATTGCCACTGCAAATAAAACAACGCTCAGGACCGAGCCCTGGGGGACTCCGTTCTCCTGATTAAAAGTGCTCGATAAAACCGAACCAACGCGCACTTTAAAAACACGGCTGTTAAAAATTCGCGGATAAAAATTGGCAGGCGACCCCGAAAACCCCATGTATGCAGAGTGCGGAGGATGCCCATCCTCCAGCAGGTGTCGTATGCCTTTTCCAGATCAAAGAACACCGCTACTGTCTGGCGCTTCCGTAAAAAGTTATTCATTACTGAGGTAGATAGGGCAACAAGATGATCCACCGCAGAACGGTGCTTGCGAAACCCACATTGGACATTAGAAAGGAGATGTCGCGTTTCAAGCCACCATACCAGGCGCCCGTGAATCATGCGTTCCATCACCTTGCATATGCTACTGGTGAGGGAATGGGGCGGTAGCTGGAAGGGTGACATTTGTCCTTCCCAGGCTTTGGTATGGGAATGACTATGGCTTCACGCCAGCGTCGCGGAAAGGTGCCTTCTATCCATATGCGGTTGTAGGTGGCCAGTAGGAAGTGCAAGCTCGTTGGTGAAAGGTGTTGCAGCATCGCCACGTGAATGCCATCTGGTCCTGGAGCGGAGGACCGCGAAGACGAGAGTGCGTGGTGAAGCTCTCGTACAGTAAACTCGGTATTGTAGCATTCACGGTTTTGAGAGGTAAAGGGCAATGGAGTCGCCTCCACCGTCCGTTTCCTAGCTAGGAAAGCGTCAGTGTAATGTGAAGAGCTAGAGACCTCTGCAAAATGTCGACCCAGTGCGTTGGCTATTTGTGGAGGATCGACGACGGTGTCAGTTGCGACACACAGACCGGGAATTGGGGAATGAGCCATAGTGCCCGAAATTTTTCGAAGGTTACCCCAAATGATGGAGGAAGGGGTAGACCTATTAAAAGAGCTCGTGAATGAGCGCCAACTGGCGCTTTTACAGTCGCGAAAGAGGCGACGACAATAGGCCCGCAGCCGTTTGTATCGGATGCAGTTGTCGAGCGTGGGCCGTTGTTTGAAGATTCTAAGGGCACGTCGCCGTGCTTGCAGAGCGTCACGGCATTCCGCGGTCCACCACGGGACAAGGGGACGACGTGCGTGGGAAGTCTTGCAGGGGATGGAACATTCTGCAGCTGTCAGAATAACTGTGGTAATGTGTTCCACTTGGTCGTCTATACTAGGATAATGGTAAGTACCAAAATCCGCCAGTGACGTGTAGAGCTCCCAGTCCGCTTTCGTTAACTGCCAGCGGCGTGGATGCTCAAGGGTGTCAGGCATCATTAGGTGAATTACACACGGAAAATGATCACTCGAATGTGTGTCTGAGAGATCAGACCATTCAAGACGCCGTGCCAGCTGAGCAGTGCAGATAGCTAGATCTATATGGCTGAAAGTATTTGTGGTGTCTGAAAGATAAGTTGGTTCACCAGTGTTAAGGCAGATGAGCTGAAGGTGGTTCAGTATATCTGCCAGGAGGGAGCCCCGTGGACATGGTCGTGGGGAGCCCCAAAGGGGGTGGTGGGCATTGAAATCTCCCACCAACAAAAATGGACGCGGAAGCTGGTCAATAAGATCTAGGAGATCTGATCTAGTGACGGGAAAAGAGGAAGGAGCGTAAATATTGCACAGTGTGAAGACAAATCCAGGAAGGTATATCCGGACAGCAACAGCTTGTATTGGAGTACACAAAGGGACCGGTGTACTGTGTACGTCATCCCGAATAAGCAACATTACGCCCCCGTGGGCTGGAATTCCTGCCACTGGAGGAAGGTCAAAGCGAACGGTAGTGTATCGTGGGAAAGTAATTCGAGTACCAGGGAGCAATTTTGTCTCCTGTAGAGAGAAGATGATTGGATGATATGTTCGCGTTAGAAGCTGCAGTTCTGTCCAATTCGACCGGATACCACGAATGTTCCATTGAAGAATATCCATAACGGGATAAAGTGAGATGAAGGTGGACATCAGCCCGACGAAGGCGGCGGGCCACAGTGCGAATGTTCGCAACTGGTGGTGTCAGACATGAGGGTCTTGCTCCATATTCTCAGAGGTTACCACAGCAGCTGCGTGAGTGGTCGGTAGCCCCATCTTTGGCTGATGCACCTGGAGAGACTATAGGCTTCCAAGGGATGCCATCGTCACATTGTGAGGTAGGAGGGGGGGAGAGTTTTCCCCCTATTTGATTTCTTGGAGCTCTGGTGAAGCTCCTTGGTTGGCTCAGATGTTTTGGTAGGGGTGCGGAGGAAATCCTCGCGCGAATGCTCTTTCTTAGACTTTCGCGTCTCTATCTGTGGTTTCACAGCTGAAGATGAAGATTAAGATTTGGAAGAGGTACTCACACTTCGTTGAACGTGACGCCGTTGTCGATGTAGACTGTTTGACAACTACTGTCGTAAACTGTAGGTCACAAGTCTGTGTGGCCATATCCCGTGTTGGTGGAGGCGTTGCAACTACAGTACTGTAGTTACCACGCGGCGGGGTCTTGGGCTTACGACTGGCGTACATCTTACGTGCAACTGGTATGGGAACCTTTTCCTTTACACGGATTTCCTGGATGGCTCGTTCATCAGCAAACACGGGACATTCCCGGGAGGAAGCAGCATGATTCCCGTTACAATTGATGCAATGAGGGGACGGTGGTGGACAAATCCCCTCATGGGCCTCTTTACCACAGGTGACACATATGACTCGGTTCTTGCAAGACTGGCTTGTGTGGTTAAATCGATGGCACTGATAACACCGAGTAGGGTTAGGGATATAAGGTCGTACTGTGATGACCTCATACCCTGCCTTGATCTTCGGCGGCAGAGCCACTCGGTCGAAGGTCAGAAACACTGTGCGAGTGGGCACTACAACATTGTTTTTTTTTGTCACCCTGTGTACTGCAACGACGCCTTGAGCTGCCAGATATTCTTTCAGTTCATCCTCAGTCAGACCGTCCAAACTGGCCGAAAAGACTACCCCTCGGGAATAATTGAGGGTCGGATGGAGCTCAACACGAACCGGGTAGCTGTGGAGCAGAGTAGCCTTAAGCAGCCGCTGTGCCTGGGAGCCACTTTCTGTTTCTAACAGTAGTGTTCCATTTCGTAGGCGGTTGCAGGTCTTAACTGGGCCGGCAATGGCATCAACCCCTTTTTGAATAATAAATGGGTTCACCGACGAAAAGGATTGACCTTCCTCTGTACGGGTCACCACTAGGAACTTTGATGTCTGTAAATTTTTCTGTTCAGACACACTATTGTCGAGTACATCAATTTGTAAAGGCTCTTTCCATTTTCTTTTTTTTAGAACCATCGCGGTTGTATCCCCCACGATTGCCAGTGTCTCCGATGGCACGCTCCTTCCTGCTGGGGGCCCCCAACGGAAGCACACCCGCCTTGGGTGATTGTTCACACCCCAGGTCACACCTCCCGATCTACAGACGGAGGGACCAATCGGCGAATCGGGAAGGTATCAGCGCAGGCAATCGCCCCTCCCCTGGCCTGGCCTTAACCAGGGGGTACGCACGCACCCTACATGCCAGCCCGGGGCTGGGACTTACGCATTACCCAGTCACCCATATGGGTGGCCTTCAAGTGCGTACAGGGAGGAGGAAGAGAAATAATAGGAGGAGAAGCCTCAAACGCAGACGCGGAGGCAAAGAAAGAGGTGAAAGAAGACTGTTAAGCCAAAAGGGTCAGAACTTCGGTTCCCCGAAGGATGCGCAGACTCGGTCCCCAAGAGAGGGGAAAAGAACAGTAGAAGAAGCGTCATGTAGCACGGAAAGGAAGGAGTGCTACAAAGGCTGGGGTCCCGTGCTCGCCACGCACGTACTCACCACAGAGCGGTGACCCCCTGAGGGCTTCCGAAAAATAGTTACGGCATGCAACCCTTAGAAATGCATAGTATATCATAGGGAAGCTAAAAAAATACAGCCAGACGCTATTGGGAACGTTTTGCACGGACGAAGTCAAGTCTTCAAACTTCAGAAAAGTTGAATAAATTGAGTGAGTGAATCAACTAAGAAATACGTCATGCAGCCGCTAGAAATACCTAGTATTTCATAAGCAAGCTAATAAAGGGGTCATACAATGCTAGAAGAGAGTTTACTGGGGGAATCTGAATGCAAAGTAGAAGTTTGGAAACTAAACAATTTAAAAAATGGAGATACGAGGTGCTAATGGAAATCAAAGATACATGCACAATTTCCTGCCTGAAAGGCATAGAAATTGACAGGGGTAGCTGAAGGCTTTGTTCTTAGAACACACCACATTGACCACGTATCACTCACAGGAGGAAAAAATATTTCACATTCACTACACAGTAAAAATATTCCTGCATATTAGTCCCATTCCACAAAGTTAGAAAAAAATAGAGTTCATACACCACACACTGGTCTCACAGGTTACTGATTCCCAGCCATTACCAAACCAAATTAGTTGCATATTCACAGTTCACCTATGCAAAATCACCGAAATGAAATTTAATACATTTCCATACCTGATTGGAGAAACTTAGCTCGAAAAATGAACCTAAGTTCTGAAATCTAACAAACGCGACAACGAATCGCTACCATCTCAAGGGAGAAAAAAGCAGAACGTCTTACCAGCTCTAAGTGCAGCCACAGAATGACCTTCGGCCTGCCAGCTACCCACCACAGGAAATTGCTGAAAACCCCTGGAAAAATCGCAGTGGTGTGGGAGCCTAAACTCGTGTGCCCAACCTACGATCACTAGCTGGCATTGCCAATCCAACTTTTAACCAAAGGGTGGAGGAACCTCTTTGGTAGCATCAAAAGCAGAGGTTGGTAACAACTACCTATTGCCTAAGCAAGAGATGTAAAGCGTGCACTCAGCAGTAGACGACGAAAATACACGTTCTCACTCACTAGCAGATTTCATACATGCACATACAGAATAAAGCAAGTACATATTCTCACAGGGACAGTGGCGACACGGAGAAACCGTTCATATTCCCACATTCTTAAGACAATGATAAATTAACAAAATAGAATCTCAGCAATATTGCAGAATAACATTTAAAAACATGAAATGAAATGCCATTCCTCATGCCTCTGAACAAAAGGGGTTGTTTAGCAAAAAAGGCCGTCAATTTAACTGATATGTTCCACATCATTATGAAATGTATATATGATCTATAATCTATGATATATAATCTAATCGAATCTTAGATAACTTACTAAGTTTGAAAACTTATGGAAGACGGCAGTCAGCCGTCTTATCACCCCCTTGTCGATTGAAAATTTTCATGGGTATGATGCAATTTTATAGACTCATTGACAGCAAACTGTTCTAATCTAACATCTGGTCTCCTTATGAGCAAAACAAAAGATTAGGGATGTCACTCAAAATTTACACATTAAACAGAAATGTTATCACATTAAAGTACTAACTCAATGGATATGCAAATGTGGCTGGTGAGACCACAGGGTTGGTACTACATACATAATCCAAAATTACAGAGAGACAGACAAATCAAATACAGAACATACCTGACATTGAAAATGAAAACACGTAACATTCCATATTCAACAGAAACAGCAAGCTGGAAAAAATCACTTGATAAATTGCTAGAGGCAAAGTGAAAATTCAACAAGGCCGAAATGTTTAAAAACAATTTCATAGAATTACAAAATATATGAAATGTTTTTAGAACCAAGTACAATCGAAACATTTTCTTAATGTAAACAAGATAGTTAAAGCGTATATTTAAAAAATTTGCAGATGGCAAAAGTCAAGACTGCTCTGAGTCAAGGAGCTTCAGTCCTTGATGTTAGTATCACAATCATGAAAATCATATTTAATGGATAAATTGTTGACATGGGATTGCTGAGGGCCACCAAAATTTATATGTTCAGGAGGATCTTAGCGGCTGTTATATTTCGTACTCCGAGCATTCACTGTTTTGACTGCTCACACCAGATTAACACTGACACTATTTGACATTGTCGTCCACCCAACGCTGAGAACTGAACACTTACTCGGATCGAATCTTAGACTAGGGCCTTTGAATGCTTAGAGAAAATCTTCCATAGGCGATTTTGAGGACACTACACCCACACATATAAGATACCTTGGCTTTTTTGTTTCTTCCAATGCTGGTCTGGGACCCACCGCAGCCTCTCAAACGACCTCTATCAGTTCAAATGTTCAAATGTTTAATCTGTGGAATTAAACTACGTTGGTCATCAGTCACTAGTATTACAAACTACTTAAACCTAAGGACAACACATCCATGCCCGAGGGAGGACTAACCTCCGACGCGGGATGTCGCACGATCCCTAACGTGTCGCTCCAGACCGCTCGGCTACTTGCGCACGGCACGATTTGTACAAATATCACTCAAACGTTAATACCCATTGGCCATTACTTTGATTTTAGCGCCCCAATTTCACCAATTAAGGCATAGACAAAAATACGCGATAAGAGAAACAATTGCTCCATTAGAAAGCAATCTTCCCTCAGGAAATTATATTTCAATGGATAATTGACTTTATATAAAATGGGATTACTTTCCTTTTCACGTGTGTGAACGTTTACTATTGCCTGAAATAAAAATCTAGGTTCTCTTCTGGCATGAAATTTCATGCTTTACAGTTTCACAACTTGACATTCATTTGGAATAGCCGTTTGAGTTACAGGCATTGGAGCCGACATTTTAGCCAAATTTATAAAAACGGCCGAGCTTTGACAATTGATTGCGGCTAAACATCTGCCCCGAATTTCACATCTGAGTGGGTCGTTCAACGTAAAATTTAACGTTTTTGGTAAGAATAACATTTAGGTGGGTGCATAATTTGAGTAATAGGCAAAAGTCTGTAAATGTTCCAAATTTCATTTGTCTTTTCAAATAGTTGTCCAGAGGGTTTAGCATCTGATCCAAAATATCAGGTGACAGGATGGTACCTGTAAAATTTTCTCTTAAGTGATATCGATGAAGCCTGTCATCTATTTCCAAGCGTTCTCTTAACTGACATGTTTATGAACCACATAGAAAACCCAAATCTTTCACAAAATTTGGAAACCAAAACAGTATAGGAAACAGTACGTAGATATGTTTAATGAATTATTTGTAAAAAAAAATTTCAATGACGTGAACACCATACACACAAATACAGATCACTAAACAGATGGAAAATAAACTAGTTAGATATCTTCATTTATAATAAAAATAACATACTTTAATTCACAATTTCCAGGAAGTCCACAATGACCAGCACTGATTCATAAACTCAATCATCCTGTAACTCAGAACGAAGCAAATTTCCGATTACAACAATCAGAACACTAATAACGAAACAATACTACACTGAATTGAACAGAACACAAATTGCACAAGAAAATGGGTATGATACAAAAACAGGCCAAACAGCCAAGTGCACACAGGAATGAAATACTGCACACAACAGACACAGCAAAGAAATGGCACTATGCCTCAATAACAAAAACAGTAGGCAACATACTGAACAGATACAGAACGAACAACAATACCGAATAGACTAGGGAAACATTCCTTTTTTTTTTTTTTTTTGTGGTTTTAGGGCGCACAACTTCTATGGTCATTAGCGCCCAGCCAAGAACATAGATTCGCTATGATCTAAAAAAATGTAGACTGTCAGAACATCAACAATAGGCTAAAAACGAAAGATAAAAGACAATTAAAAGAGTTAAATATCCTTGGATAAGTTGGCCAAATTGATAAAACGCAAAACTCGAGCAGCTGCTCGTGTGTCATCAGCTAAGATTTCCTCCAGAGTAGACGGAAAGTGAAGGGCTACACGGAGATGATTAAAATTAACACAAGTCAGTAAAACATGTCGCACTGTCAGCAGTTCACCGCAGGAGCATAGCGGTGCAGGTTCGGCGGATAGCAAGTGACGGTGACTGAAACGGCAATGACCGATCCGCAACCGAGCCAGGATGACCTCCTCCCGCCGAGAGGGGCGTGAGGATGTCCTCCAAGCGGTCGGGATCGGTTTGACAGTTCGCAATTTATTGTTGTGCAGTGAAAGCCACACACTGTGCCATTGCGACACGATACTCCGGCGAAGAGCCCGTTGAACATCGTCCGATGGGACGCAAAAGGTAGCCATGCGAGGCAAGAGAGCTGCTGCCTTGGCTGCTGTGTCGGCGGCCTCATTCCCGGGCACACCCACATGGCCAGGGACCCACAGGAAAGAAACGTGACAGCTGTCATCCGCCAGCAACTGGAGGGAGCGTTGGATCCGATACACGAGAGGATGGTTCGAGAAAGGGTCCTTAAGACTCTGCAGGGCACTAAGGGAGTCAGAACATATGGCATAGAAAGGGTGGCGGTGGCGGCAGGTATACAAAACGGCCTGGTTGAGGGCGAAAAGCTCAGCCGTGAAGTTTGAGCACCGGTCAGGGAGCTTGTATTGGAAACGGTTGTCCCCGACGACGAAGGCAGATCCGACACCGGCAGTGCTCTTGGAACCATCAGTGTAAATAAATACGGCATTATCGAACCGCGAACGGAGTTCGACAAGCCTCGAGCGGAATACCAAATCCGGAGTGCTCTCCTTGGGGAGCGAACTAAGTTCGAGGTGTGTGTGAACCTGGGCCTGATGCCACGGTGGCAATGGGCTTTCGCTCAACCGAAGGGTGGAAGGAAGGGTAAAATCGAGCCGTTGTAGCAGACGGCGAAACCGAACTCCCGGTGGAAGCAAGGCAATCGCAGACAACTGATATTGGCGATCGAGTGAGTCGTCAAAAAATAATCTGTAAGATGGATGGTTGGGCATCGACCGTAGGCGGCATGCGTATCGACACAAGAGTATGTCACGTCGATTGGTCAAGGGTAATACAGCAGCCTCGGCATACAGACTTTCAACAGGGCTGGTATAAAATGCACCGGTCGCCAGACGTAATCAACGATGGTGGATAGAGTTGAGACGGCGGAGAATCGACGGCCGTGCTGAAGAGTATACAAGGCTTCCATAGTCGAGCTTCGACTGAACAATGGCCTGGTAAAGGTGAAGCAGGACGGTACGATCCGCTCCCCATGACGTGCCACTGAGGACACGAAGAACGTTAAGGGATCGGGCACAACGGGCAGCCAGGTAGGACACGTGCGTGGACCAGCAAAGTTTCCGATCCAACATGAGTCCCAAGAATTTTGTAGTCTCCACGAAAGGGAGAGCAACCGGGCCGAGACGTAGAGAAGGTGGAAGAAATTCCTTGTATCTCCAGAAATTGATACACACAGTTTTCTCAGTGGAGAATCTGAAGCCGTTTGCGATGCTCCAGGAATACAGACGGTCAAGACAGCGTTGGAGAGAACGCTCCAAGAGACACGTCCGCTGGGCGCTACAATAAATTGCGAAATCGTCAACAAAAAGAGATCCGGAGACGTCGGCTGAAAGGCAGTCCACGATCGGATTGATTGCAATGGCAAAGAGCGCCACACTCAAGACGGAGCCCTGTGGTACCCCATTCTCCTGGCAAAAGGTATCTGACAAAACAGAGCCCACCCGCACCCGGAACTTGCGATCTGCCAAAAACGCTTGAATGAAAAGAGGAAGGCGGCCCCGAAGGCCCCATGTGTGCAATGTGCGGAGAATGCCCGCTCTCCAACAGGTATCGTATGCCTTCTCCAAGTCGAAGAACACGGCTACTGTTTGACGCTTCTTCAGAAAGTTGTTCATAATGAAGGTCGACAACGTAACGAGGTGGTCAGCAGCAGAGCGGTGTCGACGAAAACCGCATTGGATATTAGTCAGGAGGCGGCGAGATTCGAGGAGCCAGACCAACCGAGCGTTAACCATGCGTTCCATCACCTTACAGACGCAGCTCGTCAGAGAAATAGGACGATAACTGGAAGGAAGGTGTTTGTCCTTCCCTGGTTTGGGGATGGGGACAACAATGGCTTCACGCCAACTTGTGGGAACATGACCTTCAGTCCATATGCGATTGTAGGTACTAAGAAGAAAGCACTTGCCCGCTGGAGAGAGGTTCTTCAGCATTTCAATGTGAATGGAATCGGGCCCGGGAGCAGAAGACCGGGACAGGGCGAGAGCACGATCTAGCTCCTGCATGGTGAAGGCGACGTTATAATTTTCCCGATTAAAAGAGCGGAAAGAAGGCGGCCGTGCCTCCTCTACCTGTTTGCGAGGGAGAAAGGCAGGGTGGTAATGGGCAGAGCTCGAAACCTCCGCAAAGAAACGACCCAATGCGTTTGAAACATCAGCTGGGTCCACGAGGACCGCGTTCTCCACGGTCAGGCCAGGAATCGGGGAGTGGACCTTGATGCCGGACAAACGGCGTAGGCCACCCCAGACAACCGTGGAGGGAGTAAAACGGTTAAAAGAACTAGTAAAATCTGTCCAGCAAGCTTTCTTGCTGTCGTTTATGATACGACGGCACTGCGCTCTCATACGTTTGTAATTGATGCAATTCTCCAAAGTTGGGTGGCGGCGGAAGGTGCGTAAAGCACGGCGCCGGGCTCTAAGCGCGTCGCGGCAGGCTGCAGTCCACCAAGGGACCTGGACACGACGTGGAGAAGAGGATGTACGAGGTATGGAACGTTCAGCAGCAGTGAGGATAACCTCTGTGAGGTATTCGACCTGACTGTCACAGTTGGGAAAATTCTGATTGTGAAATACAGCCATGGAAGAATAAAGCCCCCAGTCGGCTTTACAGATGTTCCAACTGGTGGGACGTGGAGATGGGGAATGATGTAGGAAGTGGATGATACAAGGGAAATGGTCACTCGAGTACGTGTCAGAAAGTGCATACCACTCAAACCGACCGGCAAGCTGAGGAGTGCATATTGCGAGGTCTATATGGGAATAAGTGTGTGTTGTGTCAGAAAGGAAGGTCGGTGCACCGGTGTTGAGGCAGACAAGATCGAGGTGGTGGAGAATGTCCACCAAAAGGGAGCCTCTCGGACAAGGTGCCGGAGAGCCCCATAGGGGGTGGTGGCCATTAAAGTCGCCTACCAACACGAAAGGTGAAGGGAGCTGGTCAACAAGGTTTAGCAGATCTGCCCTAGTAAGGGCAGATGACGATGGCGAATATATATTACAGAGGGAGAAGGTAAAGGTGGATAAGGTGATGCGGACGGCAACTGCCTGTAGGTGAGTGTGCAAGGAAATGGGATGGAAATAGACGTCGTCTCGAAGGAGCATCAGAACCCCTCCATGGGCTGGGACACCTTCCACGGGTGGCAGGTCGAACCGCACAGAGGTGTAGTGTGGAAAGTCTGCACGATCACGTGGACGCAACTTAGTTTCCTGGAGGCAGACTAGTAGCGGGCAGTGCAATCGAAGGAGTAGTTTTAACTCCTCCCGATTAGAACGAAAGCCGCGAATGTTCCATTGAAGGAGCGCCATGATAAAAATGAGAGAAGAAATAAGGATAAAAACCAAGTAGCGAGCGGGGTCACCTCGACGGCCGCTGAGGACCGGATGTCGAGGGAGCACTGCTATCGCTGTCTGGGGGCAAAGTGTCATGTTCCATTGGTTCGCCCGACGCGCCTGCCACCTCCCTGAGTTGATCAGGAGGGGCAGTTTCCACCGCCGGTAAAGGGCCGGGCGCCCGGCAAACGGAGCGTCCCGGTGAAACAGAAGACGGCCGAGGCCGGCAACTGTTGGACGGCGCGACAGATGGGTCACGCCTCGGCGGGGAAGGAGAGGAACTCTTTTTCTTGTCAGCTCTTCTGGAAGAGTGACGGCGGGAAGAGGCAGTTGACGGTTGGGAAGCCTGAGAACGCAGAAAATCCTCACGGACGGGTTCCTTTTTCAAGGTCCGGGCATCTTGTTTAGGTGCCCGCGGTTTACTAGAGTTGGACGAAGACTGTACCCTAGAAGCAGCAGGAGGAAGCGGGGACGTGGAACGGGCAATCTTCGGGCTGGCAGATCGCACAACTGTGTCAGCGAAAGTCAAGTCACATGTCTGGGTACTGGAATCCTTGGTAGGTCGAGTTGAGGTGAGTACCTTACTGTATGTACCCGCTGGGAGGACAGTGGGCTTTCGACTCGCCAACAACTTTCGAGCGGCAGATGTTGATACCTTCTCCGTAACCCGAATTTGCTGGATTACCTTCTCATCCTTGTATACAGGGCAGTCGCGAGAGGAAGCCGCATGGTCACCGTTGCAGTTTAGGCAGTGAGGGGACGGAGGTGGGCAATCCCCCTCATGGGCGTCCCTACCACAAGTGACACACTTTGCTGCATTTGGGCAATGTTCACGGGTATGGTTGTACCTGTGGCATTGAAAACAGCGCGTTGGGTTAGGCACATAAGGTCGGACGGAGATGACTTCATACCCTGCTTTGACCTTCGACGGGAGGTCAACTCTGTCGAACGTCAAAAACACAGTACGAGTCGGTGTCAATTGGTTATCGACCTTTTTCATCACCCTGTGGACGGCTGTCACACCCTGATCGGACATATACGATTGGATGTCTTCATCAGACAACCCATCAAGGGATCTCGTGAAGACTACCCCCCGTGACGAGTTGAGTGTGCGGTGCGCTTCGACCTTAACTGGAAAAGTGTGCAACAACGTAGTACGTATCAGTTTTTGGGCTTGGAAGGCACTTTCCACTTCCAGCAACAATGTGCCATTGCGCTGACGTGAACAGGTTTTAACAGGGCCAGCAATTGCATCTACACCTTTCTGTATAACGAAAGGATTGACAGAATTGAAATCCTTTCCGTCGGTGCGAGAGACAACCAGATATTTAGGAACATTAGGCAGAGTCTTTTTAGGCTGAGGCGAGTCTAACTTACGTTTGTGGGTCAACGTCATGAAAGAAGATAAGGAGGAAGTCATCGCGGAAGTGTCCCCCGTGATTACCGGCGTCTCCGATGGCGCGCTCCTTCCTAGTGGGGGCCCTCTCCGAGGGCTTACCCGCCTTAGGTGATTGTTCACACCTCAGGTCACACCTCCCGAGAACTGACGGAGGGACCAATCGGCACGTTCGGAAGGTACCAGCTCGGGTAATCACCCCTCCCTGGGCCTGGCCTTTACCAGGGGGTACGTACGTGCCTTACATGTCTACCCGGGGCGGGGAATTACGCGTTACCCCGTCACCTGCTACGCACGATAATGCGTGGGTCGGCCTTCAGACACGCACAGGGAGGAAAGAAGAAGAATAGAGGAAAGGAAGAGAAAGAAGGAAAGAAGTGTCTCAAACGCCGAGGCGGAGACTAATGAGGAGAAGAAGGCTAGGAGAGTACAAGGAGAGAAAGACAAAACAAAGGGTAAGAAAGGAAGGAACGAAGGAAGAAAAAGCACAACAAGAACCACCGTATCTCACGAAATATGCCCGTCTCCGGGCGAAGGCATAAACCGGGAGGGAAAGTGAAGCAGCCTGGGGCAGAAGAAAGGCTGCTCCGGCTCGGGGCCCCGTGCGCGCCACACACGTACCCACAAAAGAACTGTGGGCCCCCTGGGGGGGGGGGGGAAACATTCCACCAGCACTGACCAGTACAACCAATCAGGAATGTAAATATTAAAACAAAGACCACAGGAAAGTAGCTGTCAACATTCGCTGAACACCTAAACCTAACAAATATAGAAACCAACCTACAAATTCTCAAAACCAACAGCTTGTACCAAAAACGACGAAAACTATCACGTCAAGAAAGCAATAGCCCAAGGTAAGAAAGTACTTAAAGATGTTAACCTTCTAGAATGTAAGGTTTTTTGACTGATGCACTTTTAAAGGACAATACCCCATTACCTGATACTATTTGATTTGACCCATGCCATGGACACATACTGAACAGGAAACGTGTAAAACATTACATAAAATTTATAAAAAAACTTTCCAGTTTGTAGAGAAATTGTTCTCGGCTATGCAGCTGCCTTCACGAACGGCCAAATATTCAAGCGATTATACTCAGCGTCAGGTATGAAGGCGGCCCAGTTTTCAGCTGTTCTGCGCATCCCCTCCATTACCGCATTGACAGCCAATAACGTTCATTCGGTCGGCGCGTGGCCGTAGCTCCTCCCCTCCACACTTCCCCTATCGCTCCGTCTATGCGCGGAAGCGCCTTCTTACATTGACGCCGACGGGTCAAGACTAGTATACGATACAACCCATCAGCTTTGACCAATGACGTCAGTCAAAGATGTTTATGCATATATATATATGAAGATAACTTTTTGTATCAAAGATATTGAACTATTTGCATACGGTCATTGATTACATTAAAGGTAGACAATTGATATCTCGATTCTGTATTGATCGAAGTGATTCAACAATTTAGTTATAATTTAAGGATAAATATTTTCAATGAGAAATTGATTGCTTACAATCGACAGTAAGTAATATAGTTTCTTGAATGAAACTTCACTCTGCAGCGGAGTGTGCGCTGATATGAAACTTCCTGGCAGATTAAAATTGTGTGCCGGAACCGGAACTCGAACCTGGGACCTTTGCCTTTCGCGGGCAAGCGCACTACCGACTGTGCTATCCCGACAGTAGTAAAGTTGAGGCGGCATCGTGAGTCGTGTCGGGATAGCACAGTCGGTAGAGCGCTTGCCCGCGAAAGGCAAAGGTCCCAGGTTCGAGTCCCGGTTCCGGCACACAATTTTAATCTGCCAGGAAGTTTCATATTAGCGCACACTCCGGTGCAGAGTGAAGTTTCATTCTGGAAACATCCCTTAGGCTGTGGCTAAGCCATGTCTCCACCATATCCTTTCTTCCAGGAGTGCTGGTCTTGCGTGTTTGCAGGAGAGCTTCTGTGAAGTTTGGAAAGTAGGAGACGAGGTACTGGCGGAAGTAAAGTTGTGAGGCGGCATCGTGAGTCGTGTCGGGATAGCACAGTCGGTAGTGCGCTTGCCCGCGAAAAGCAAAGGTCCCAGGTTCGAGTCCCGCTTCCGGCACACAATTTTAATCTGCCAGGAAGTTTCAATATAGTTTCTTGTTCGTTCTTATTTTATGTGAATTTATATAATTCATTATTAAGTTTTATCCGTATTTCTTTTATTGATCGTTTTAGGAATAGATAACGAAAAAAAAGAGATCAACTTTCATTAATGATTTGTGGAGACATGGTGTCTCAATTTTTACAATTTTTGTATTACTTGCTGAAATTGATAAATTTTACGACGCTCCTCACTGGGTTGCAGTGGTTATGTTGGCACCAACGGTAATGACGGCAACTCAGGTGGTCAATAAATATTTTTTCGTGAGAACTTCAATTAAATCGAAAATTATTCTTTTCTGAACGGAAAAGGGTACATACAAGAATCTGTCAAACAGAGCAGGAACAGTATTAATTTTTCTGCAAGTGAAACGAGCAGCAATAACATTTTCTCTGTAGCTCGTGAATAATAAACCAATTCTACACTTCATTGTTCTTCTGTTGCCAACATAAGCACTGAAGCCCGACGAGAAGCTTAACATTCTACAGCTGAAATTTCTTTCCTTAACTTTTCCTGATTGAGTATAGAATGCGATACAGATCTCACGAAATAGCGTAATTTGGCAACATTTAAAAATTGTATCGTAAACTAGACTTGACCTTCCCCTGCTCAAGGCAAGAATACTATACGGATATCTTTTCAAATAGTGACATGAGCAGAAACATATTACACTACAATTTTACTCTAACATGGTACATGTTTTTAACGAAATCACATTTGTAGTAGTATTTGTTAAAATAATAAAATATATTTTTAGTTTGTAATGTAACTGTTTTTGTTTCAGACGCTAGACTGAACAGTATCACCTCTAAAAATACCTTTCATTTGTTAGTCATTTTTAAATTTATACATGCTTCACTGTTTTATAATAAATAAAAATACAATAATGTAATAGAAACGATGTGTCATTTATTATACATATTTCTTAAACGAGCTAATAATTCTTTATCTGTAAAGTTGGTTATAGTATTATCTTTGGTGTATTAATAATCGCTATATTTCTTGACAGAAGTCAAATGTTCAAATGTTATTACTTCCATATCTTTGCTTCGTATATGACGTCATTGGTCAAAGCCGACGTGTTGTATTCTGACTATTCCCACGCCGACTATAGTGTTAAGTCATGGTGCTCAGTAGTTGGCTGGGGAACGTATACTGATCAGTTTGTATTGTAAAAAATGACATTCTTAACAAAAATCCCCACTCTTATGATCAATGTTTTGAGTTAATGCAGCATACGTCAGGGGTCAAAGACAACGGTATCGCTTTAAATATGTATGAAAAGCTTCTAGAGCTCACCATTTAAATTTATGAATGGTCGGTTCCAATCAGAGGATAGACCTGACGACATGAACATTAACCTCTGAACTAGCCATCCATACATTTAAATGGTGCGGTGTAGACTTGACAATCTTTTTCCCCGCAATTATTCCGAAAATTTAATGATATCGGATTTTCCATCCCCTGAAACATGAAAATCGAGATTAGTCTCTTCTGCGCGGACACTAATAATGTAGTACCGAGGAAGACCTCCGGACAGCCAGGCGAGTTTAAGCGCCCGCTCACAATATATGGAGCTGCGCCATCGCCGGTACGACTCCACCCAATAGATAAAGGGCATAGTTTCCCCAGATCCCACTAAACACCGGACTGGCAGTCCAGTCGTGCCGCAGTTTCGAGATTCGCAATCAGAAGTCCAACATTGTTCACATATACAACACTAAGCAAACAATGGGGGACAGTTTCCTCCCAGAGATGCGCACATATATACAATATGTAAAACCATGTCAAAGCGCGGATAAGGCAACATTTATGACCCAGAAAGATTTCGTTAGGTGCCGCAGCTTAAGAGTTATGCGATAAGCACGGAATCGTTGCTCTTAATTGCTCCCGCACACTAACGCTCACACCACTATTTTTAGTACAAGATTTCATACTATCACCGAGCAACAATTTGACTATTTTCCGCTAATTGACCCCCTTTTCATCGAATTCATTTCTACTTAAAAGACAAAACTTACATATATAGAACAGCAAGATCATGAGAAATTAACTTTAAATAGTTTAAACGTTTTACACTGATCATAACGGATGTGACGATAATGTTTGACAATGAGCGAATTTGTCAAATGTGTCGGTTGTTCTAGATTCTATTTAGGGTAAGTGAGTTACACGTAAAATTTAAAATCTTGTTTGTGAAGTATTAGATTTCATCCCGAAATTTAGATGTTTAGATTTCTTATGGTAACGTGTTTATGCCAAAGTTGAAGTTTGTTGCATGCACTGGATATGCTTACCCAAGCGTGGGCTTAAAAATTTCTCCACTATGGCGCATGCGTGTCTGAAACATAGAATTAACTTTGATAATCGTATGGTTTCCCTGTCTCAACAAACCGACTCGTTCCGGCCACAAGTTTAATAAAACTTCTATATATCGGCCCCCATATTAACCAAAAAATATATAGCTATGGTTAACCCAAGATTTAATTATTGGTTTGCTTTTTCTACGAACTAAAGGCCAGTTGGGCATTTCAGAGTGGGAGGATACGTTACATCTGCTTCGTAATACAAGCTAAGTACACTGTTTTTCTCATTTGGCACATCACCAATGTGCATTATACTGTGAGCTTTGTTTTGTTAAATTAGCAGGGATGTGCGTAGCAGAAAATCAAACAGTTTGCATAGCACACTATCGACCGACATTTCAGCGTATTTAATATTTACATGGAGCAAAGTAATTCCAGTCACAATTATTTGCACGACTTATGTAGGCGATTCAGGAAAGTTACTGCTCATGTAATTTATTGTAAGAATGACATTTTCTCCAATATTTAACACTAACACGGTGCCACGTGTTTTCTCAAAAATGTTAAATTTGTTCTATTCAATCATTCTGCCACGGAGGATTTACGTGAACTAGCATTCAAACAGCTAAAGAAATTCTGAAGCCATGTTCATCGGAAAATTCTGTGGAAAAATTCTGCAATTTTTTACGACGCGATTCTACCCGTCTGCTTTGACCCATAACGTCATCAAAATGACGGCAAAGACGTATGCAGTCACAGCCAATATGGCGACCGAAACACGCACATAACACGCGAAAATTAACGTAAAATAACACTAACGAGACAAACGCAGGAATGTGGGGGTTTTAGGCGTGGACATTCTGTGCGGGAAATACGACTAAAAGTCAACCGAAAACAAAAATCTAATTTAAAAACACGAAAATACAAGAAAAAACGAGAACGACCTGAAATGTATGCGTGGAATCTAACAGTTCTGTAATTCTAATGATCAAATTGAGAAAACGATATCAAATGACACTTACCAAATAGCATAGGACTAGTATCATACTTCAAGTTACCTATATTACACGTAAAATCAAGAAAACGATATACCAATCAAGGCCCTCCCAATTCCCGTCAACATTAAAATGTTATCGAATACTAAAATGCAGGAGGCGATACTACTACAAAGTCATTTTACGACGCAATTCCACCCGTTTACTTTCACGCATGAAAACATGTCGGAAAACCCATATACGGGATAATATCTTAATACTCACGTATTGTAGATAAGTATCCTCAAATTATAGATTACAATTTACGAACAATCACTGCTCTCAGCCCAAAAATTCGCACCTTCGGCGGCTCATCTGTAGACGGGGATACCGTCCGTCAGCTTTGACCCGTGACGTCAACGCAGCGCGGTAGTTTTGAGGTGCGTGCGTGTTTGCAGAAGGCGTGAGTGCTTATATGCTGGTTGACTTAAAGACGATAGTTCGTTTGCAAACAAAACAGATTAATATATTGTGTTTAAAAAGTGATCTGTAGCTTCTCTGATGGTTGGGTGTAGGTTAACCGAGAGGTTATTTTTACGTATGTGAGCGCCGAAGGTGTGAATTTTTGGGCTAAGACCTGTGATCGATGGTACATTCTGTTATCTATAATAACTACAGATTATTTGTATCTGCAATACGGTAGTATTAAGATATCCCATATATTGGTTTTCCAACATCTTGACGTCATGGGTTAAAGCAGACGGATGTTATCCCAGTCTACAGTTATGCTCTTTCGGTGCTCATTTGTGGAAATAAAAATTACATGTTGCTCCTCTCCCCCCCCCTTCCCCCCCACCCAAAAAAAATTGCATTTTTCAATGTCTGTGACAGATTTCTGAACCTGTCAATTTTGTTACGACAACAGATATTTGGCTTTCACATTCACTGACTTTTCCAGCGCAACTAAACTCTTGCATCCCAAGCTAAACGTTGCGTGTGCTACAGATGTGTCACCACAACCAAGAATTCAGGAGAAAATTTATGCGTCAGCGACTACCGCTCGCGAGGTTAGAGACGGCAGAGCAGCCAATCAGGAGTCGCGTTGTCGCGGCCAATAAGAAAGAACTTTACAGTTTTACTCTAAACAAATTTAAGACCTATGGGATTCCTTTTCCGTGCCGACCATGGAGTAAATAACGCTGTTCCTGCGCTATGGTTGACAGGTTCTCTATATACCCTTGTCCGGTTAGCGAAGTAGCTAACTTCTAACAAAAATCAAGTACAATCACAGAAACGCCGTACCAAAATCCTCTAAAACGTCTAAACTGACGCCACATTTACTCGTCTATCCTTGAATAGAAGCACTCCATCTCAAATCACGTAACTGATAAAATGACGTTATCGCACTCAATGATAACGAATTCCAACCACACATAACGCCGTACGACGAATACCCATTCTATGCGACGTCCACCAGAAGAGTGCCACTCGATACGTACACTCGACAAACATCTCAAAACTACCGCGCATGTGATGTCGTATGTGACGCCGACGTCACAGGTCAAAGCCGACGGTTGTAATCGCGTGCTATAAATGACCCAAGACTTTCCACAAAATCTACAAATGCACTTAGACCGCAATTCGGCAAGGTGCTTTTTGTAAATGTTTTTAAACTGAATAAACCTATTGACTCCAATTACGTAACCGCCAACCATTAAAATCAACACTACATTCTTAAAGCGGCGGGCCAAGAAAAATCAGAGATTTGTTGAATATACTAACTTTGGGGCACATTGCCCGTTAGCTTGAGCTAGTGGAAATGTTGGCTACATAGCCCGCTGTGCCACACTACCACTGCGCCTGCGCCACACCACGTGGTCGACCCAGATTTCGTCCGATTTCACAAAATGTAAATCTATCGGACCAAACTGCGTGGTCATCAGTCCGTAGCTTACAAATTTCTTAAAACCAGTTAAATTGACCTAAAGACAAAACCCACACGTTCCCAGGGAGGACTAACCTTCGACGGCGAGCAACCGCGCGCTCCGCAGCGTAGCGCCTTAGACCGCTCGGCTACACCGCGACGTCTGGTTTCACAAATAAAACGGGTAAAAGCCATCTAAAACTACGAAAATCATACCCTAAATGATTCACTTTATTGATCGGAAGTGACTAGTAATCCTGAAGGGATTAGGTAGTTAAAAACAGTACTCTACTCAAAATTGCGCCAAAGTTTAACTCAAAAACTGACAAATTTTAGAAACAATCTTCACCAAAAAGAGACTGAAAATGTAAGTGAACTGGCGACTTAATTTTGTTGCAAACAAAGTAAAAGGTAATGCACTTCAATTTCACGAACTGATACCTAACGTAACTGCCACATGTTCCTCTCCACACTCATTCCTGCTCCTAATTTACACCAAACTACTCCCGACTTGATTCAACCAATACAAACAGCTCACCGCGTCTCTGATCTAAAATCATAATTTTACACCATGTTACCAAATCTTCACGAGATCAGCGACGCCACAACAGTCCGCCTTCAAACTTGCTCTCCTGTCCACTCGCAACCACTGCCAGGCCAATGGTTGGCACCTCCAAGTTCTCTAGAAGACGAACTCCCACTGGCTGCACCGGTGGTTCGGACGGGCACTTCCCGTTCACAGGTTTCTGCCCTCTAATATCGACCCTGCCTAAGCTTTCAAACATCGAGCCAACTACCACCAGCTCAATATCCTTACCTTGCACGCTGATTTAGTTACATTGTTATTCACTATTTCCACAAACAAATTAACTCAATCTCAAACACACCCATTCACCAAATGGAATATGTTTCATAGGAGAGTGACAACAGAAACTGCCATCCTTGCTTCTACAAAATGCCCAAATTTACTAATCTGATGCAGAGAATAAGTTTACTGTGAGCAAAGATACACTCAAAATTTGTCAAACATTCTTACAGTCTGTAAAAATTGACTATGGCGAGTGAGAGGTGCGATGAGACGGAAAGGCAGTTACGTTTCAACATATCGGTAATAAAAACGGAATACTCTACACTTTCTTCATAAAGATATGTACTGCCGTATGAAAGGCTAAGTTCTATTGCGTATCCATTTGAGCATGTGTGGTATTTCATTAAGGTACATTACATCCAAATACAAAAATACTGCCGAACCGAACTAAAAGACTGTCAGGTGATTAAATTCTGGACCTTTACGGAGCATTTACGATCGTTAATGTTCTTTGAAGTGATGAAAGAAAAATACCTTTCGTATGGCAAAGATTTTAAATATTTGCGAAACCGTCCGCCTTCAATGCAATGTTGAAGGACCTTGCGTATTCAAGTGCTGACCAACCGGCCGACTAAAATCTGCCAGAATTAGCCAACACGTCCAGTTTGTCGGCACTTCAAAAAATAAAATGGCCGTTTCTGGCCTTTTCTCAAACAAAAAAATCGCGCTGTGTACCGATACCGCTTTGATCAATGACGTCAGACATGACATACAAGGCGGAAGTAAAGTTGTGGGGCAGCATCGTGAGTCGTGTCGGGATAGCACAGTCGGTAGTGCGCTTGCCCGCAAAAGTCCCAGGTTCGAGTCTCGGTTCCGGCACATCTGCCAGGAAATTTCATGACATACATAATCGAGAAATACTACGAACACATGTTTACCACAACATGGTATCGGTATTTAGATTTCACCAAAATGTCAAATCTTAACGATACCACCTCTTAAAATACATCTTATTAGGTAATTTAAAGAAAGCTTAACTTAAAGTTGTACTGCCTGAAATATGTCTAACATACAACTGTAAAGCGATTGAGTTTCTGAACCTGACATTCGTTTGCTACGCGCCCTCACGTACTAAACTTATTTACCTATACCTAACCTTAAGGCTACCCCAAAAACTTTAAAGTTAGGTTAGGTATAGGTCAGAAAAGACAAACCTTGCAAAAATCGAATAACCAAACGGATAACGCCACCTAGGTGTCAAAAGTCGTTGACACAGTGAGTATTTAAACCATACGCGGGACGGAATGACAAACATGACTCCTTGGTTAAAGCGGTATCAGACTAGATTTGACCCTGGCCAGGTTTAGACCGGGAATACCTATTGTTGGCCAATATTGTCCCGTTTTACACTGAAATTTCCACAAATGTTTTGTAAAAACCACATACCAGTATAATCCCACAAAATCCTCACCTACGATCTCAACGTACTATTCTTCCATTCTGCAATAATGCAGTTTAATAACTTTCCCTGATAATTTATGGAAGAAATTTTATTAAAATTAGCAAGTAATGATAGCAATTAACGGCATATAGCCGACCAGATTCTTTACTAAGTTTTCAGTCTTCCGCATTAACAGACTAGTAAAAATGGTAAACTATACCATTTTAGAAAATAGGAAACTCAGAAAAGCTAACTCATCAAAAATTGACAGGTTTTCTAGTAAATAGGATGAAGAAAAATTTTTTAGTCTTTCAAACCTAGGTATTTATGAAATCTTATGTAACAGTTAACACACCAGACGAAATGAACTATTAAAAACATGTACGAAAAACACTTGCTATGAAAGAATGAAAATGTCTACATCTCGTTTGCAGAGCACTTGCTTATTTCAGATCATTCTGAGGAAGCTTAAAAGAACTTTACAAACATTTAGCTGTTAGAGATGTTAACTTAGCTGGATCAGCTGCAACCCGCAACTGCTTGCAGCCATGTAACATTTACTGGTCCGTCAGCTTTGGACTGTGTGCTAGGCTTCCGTTAAATGGTAATATACTGAGAAACAGCAGTTCATCTACAGATCACTTAAAATAGTTGTGCTTATGTTGATCAGTTGAATAGGGTACGTATAAAGTGGAATCCTTAACATTATGCAACAGGATTAACTCATACATCGCGCAAGAATACGAGAATATCATGAATGGCAGACATAAGCGCAACTCATGAAAGCCAGTGTTTAATACTAACCCTGATGGCGTAATTGAAGACGGCGATACAACCCGTCGACTTTGACCAATGACGTCATACCTGAGTCAAGATACGCTACATACAAATACCAACTAGCAAAACAGTCTCAACGAGTCTAAACATAATATCCTACATTTATGTATTGTAGATAATCAGATTAACCTCGTAAATTACAGATTACCACAACATTGTACCATCGGTCACATCAGCCCAAAAACTCTCGCCTTCGATGCTCGCTCACGAAAGAAATCTAACCATAACTGAAGCTAAAGATGACAAAATCGTAATCAATGTGTTCTGCTTGTAAACAAATTGTCATTGATAAAAGACGACGGGTCGTATCGCGGACTTCTATTGACGCACCTGTTTAATTACTTTCTTGTTCAATGTAACCAGAGGTGCCCACAGTGGGAAAATTGCGTCATCGAAATTTCGGGAAGGGTGAAAAATTAGTACTTTTGGGCAGTCTGGGGAAGGGTTTTTGTAAAACAATTCATAAAATGTGAAACAGAAGATTTAATTTCAATATTAAATGTCAAAACAGGATCTAATATTTCGGGTGTGGGGGTGAGTCATTGGCGAAGGTGGGAGCATCTCTGCAAGTAACGCAGATGAAGTTACTCAACAGCGCGAAGATGCCTATGTGCCTCAGTCGCCGTCCGTTAATCTATTAAGAATGAATAAGGACGGGCTGTAGTTCTGGTTTGATAAATGCCGAGAAAAACCGGCAGTGTCCTTTTAAGGGAATCATCCGGTCATTTGATTTACTGTAGTCGCGGAAAACCTGAATTTGGACAGCCTGAGGCGATTCGGAAGGATTTCGAATACGTGGAACAACGGAAACTAATATGTCAGTCACTTTATACCGCCTCATGGCGTACAGATTTTTCAGAAGTTGAAAAAATTCTACACTAAACTCAGCAATCTGTGAATCTAGAGAGAAAGGGCAATAATGGGGGCCCTAAACGACGCGATGAGTAAAAATCTCAACGTGGAGAAAAGCATTTTAACACTAATACAGGACTATTTGAAGCTATAAAAAGTAATACGATTAATGGATAGTACGAAAATACTGGAAATTATAGCAAAAATTCCTTAAAATTACGCACTACTAGCAATAAAAGTTCATAGCTGGGCAGCTATATAGTCCTTCGATGATGTAACCAATGTAGCAAATGTCACTTATGCTTCTCATATTTCCAGAAAGTAACGCAATGCAACAGTAGTACGTGATTTACTACTTTTATATGGAAAAGGAGGAATACTACTGTATACGAACGCATGTGTTAGGAGTAAATACGCCTAACTGTCGTTAGCAGTTTATTACTAGTAGTATATGTAGCACTACGTATGCAACCAGCTACGAATGAATTTGTGGTAAAATGATCAGTTTGCGAGATAATGGAAAAAGTAAGGTATGTAGCTGATCAGCTACACTATGCATTACAGGGTTAACAGGTAAGGCTCTGTCCACGTTACAAAAACGAGTGTGTCGCCTGGCATTAGAACACACCACGCACATACATACCAGTGAGGCGGAGAAGTCGGTGTTTGTCGCTGCGCTGAACTGCTTGTGCTGGCCTGGTAGGACGCTGGGGCAGCAGCAGCGGCGGCGGCAGGGCTGTTGTGGTTGTGGTTGGTTGCTGGGGCGTTACGTCGGCGGCGCCTCTGGTGCTCAGCAGACCTGTGGTGGCCCTGGCGCCCCCTACTGAGCCGTGTGTGGGGCAGCCGCCCTATAACTAGCCTCACCACGGCACCCACTGTCAGTCTTCAGCATCCGGCGACAACTCAAGTGTGAGTACATGCTGTGGGTATTATTACATGCTTTTGTGCTAGTGGCGGTTTGCAGGTTTTAGGTTTTCGAAAAAAATCGTTTTCGAGCGTGAAGCTGTATTTTACGCCCTATAATTTGCTCGGCTTAAATTGTAAGAACCGTTAAGTTAAATAGAAATATCAGTAAGACTAAAAATACTGAAGGTCAGGGTCACATGTATAATTCGATGTACAATGGTTTCATCAACCGTATTCTTGTCTTCTATACTTTTACGTGACACCTGTTAAGCTTAAATTTTAAAGCTTACGAATTTTTTAAACTCCTGGTGCGGTCTTAGTGATTAACAAAACATAACCTATAGCTTAAGACTAGAATAGGGGGAAAATGACCGATCTTGAAGTATCGGTTGTAGCAGCGTTTAATACGCTAGTTTATAATGTACGGAAGAAAGCTGAGTTTTTTGCTCCTTGAGGCCTGCAGAATGTCGTACTGCCAAATTCCAAATTTGTTGTTAAAGCTACTTGTATTGTCGCTAAAGATTGTTTCGGCGGATTATTGATATTTCCATCTCGTCTAGATGGAATGACGAGCATATATCGTATGGGATTGATGTAAACTGCCTTTTGGTACTATAAAACTTCTTGAATTTAGCTTTTCGTGTACATGAAGCACTGGAACTGTGAAACGAAAGTCAAATTACTACATCCAAAATGTAGTGGATATCGACAATCCAGTACGATAAATGATTCCATCTAGACATTCAAAATGGCAATAAGCTATTTCTAAAAAAATAGATTTAACTTAACAGCAAATTTCTTTACTAAAATCGTATAAATTGTCTAACGTTCAGACGTCACTGAAGTTTTAAACATTTCGTAAATGTTTTGTGGAGGAAACCTATTTCATTGCATCAATCATAGGACGCGATTCTATCGGTGAACTGTCCCTTCACGTCATCGCATCGCGGTAGTTTTGAGGTGCGTGTTTGTAGACGGCGTGAGTAATTGTGAAGGCTGAGTTAGACTATTGATTAGAAACAGAACTGATTACAAATTTTGTTTAGGTGATCCGTTACTCACCTGGTAAGGTAGTCTAACGGTTCTGAGGTTGTTTCTTCTGAGAACTGAGATAGTACATCGTTACATGTAATTTAGGAGTATAACTGTGGAAAAAAAATTCAGTAGTAGTAACCTATCCAGATTACGTTTTCCGACACGTTGCCATGGGTCAACGCAGAGGGGTGGAATGGCGTCGTAAAATATTGCCAAGGCATTAAAATTTCTTCCGACAGTAATTTTATCCCCTGCGATCCACCAAAACATTATCAATAACCTCAACATAGCTACAGTGCTAAAATCCTTGAATGTAATCGCGCACGTTACCAGTAAATTAGTGAACGGAAGCCTTTCATGTGGTCTACCTTTGCTATTACTGCAGCAACCTTTAATATAAACAGAGCAGAAAACGCAAACGAGAATATTTATCTGTTCGCAGGCCCAGTAGCGCCATGAACCCCGTAGTGCTGGTTGTTCTGCTGGTCGCGTCGCCCGCTCTGGCCATGGTGACAGAGTGCGTCGGAGACTCTACTCGGCCCACGCCGCCCACGCTACAAGCAGACAAGGTAAGCCAGCCTGCCGTACACCACAATCACCCTGTTTACATGAGCTTCCAAACCTGGATTTCGTAAGCTGACTTCCAAATTCAGCCTTGTGTAATATACACTCCAAAGCATAATCTGGAAATCTGATTGTAAACTGTTTTTCAGTTAGAGTAAGCTTTTCGTACCCATGTAAAGCAACACATTTTGATGTGCTTGGCTTGCCACATTGCGTCTTAATTTTCAATGATTTCACGGCAGAAATACTAAGAGGCACATTGGCTAGGAAATTTTCTTGTCTTAAACATGTAAAAGACAGCGAAAGCGGTTTCACTTCAAATGAGATGTTTGGATGTAAACGTAGGTGAGCTCGTTAACTCCAGTTGTCAAACAAGGGAATATGTAAAGCATAGTAATTTACTGGGGGTTGAATACTCGGTACTTCTGTACTCTTAATGAGTATTGAAACTATCAATTTAGCTAAATTTACTCGCTGCATTACAGCTACTAATCAAACTACTCAGATACAAACTATAAACTGACGAAATGTTTGTTCAGAAATCTGAATTCTTACTCCCGTAATTCCTGTAGTCGGTAAAGCAAATGCTCATTGCAATGTCCGACTGGATCTTCAATCGGTACAAAAATACTTGGTAACCAGTATTTTCAAAAGCGCTGAACAATTCTTTGATATGTTATCAGTAAAATTCAATACTATAAACTTTTTTCGTAGAGAAAAGCTAAGTTTATTTACTTAATTTAGAGAACCATAAATCTCGGGATACAGCGGGCCACCCCTTCCTCACTTAGCTGTATATTCACGCTTCCACTTATTTCCTTAGTGGAGGCAACGATGTAAGATATTTGTTAGTGAAATCTCCTGTAGTACGCAGCCGCTAAATTTTTCGTAATTGTTTGCTGGTCATACCACGTTTTCTAAGATCTACACAACTTAAATACCCGAAACATTACGAATGTAAGCTTGTTGGCCAATATACAGATCAAAATTTCTTTCAGTTAATGCTTGTCTCTTACAAAACAAGTAAATCCGAGAAATATCTAAGAGTGTAGATTATTGGTGCAAGAAATTAACTGTGGTATCTAACATACTGCTAGTCTTACTTCAGTACATGCATAAAGTGCCTTGTTCGCAGGCTTCAGCAGGTCAACCAATAGTTCTTCCTGTGAGAATAGAAGAGTTCCTCAAGGAGGCGTATGACTCTGAACCTCAGGAAAGTGTCTGCCTGAAGAAGGTGAAGTGCGCCGATTACAGCCCTGTTGACTACGAAGAGGTTAGCTATTACTACAGTGCAACTGTTCGTATCCTAGTGTATTTTCTTTCTGTAGTCCACAACTTAGGAGACACGGGTCTTTGAAAATAGTTGAGGTACGTGAAATTCGGACCTCGTAATAGGCCGAAGCAATGAAACACTACTTTTTTCTGGAGAAAGAAGACTTGAGGGCTCTAAACCCCGTTACGCGGTGAACTTGTCGGCGTAGTTAATTTGGTATCGATGTGGATTATCTATAGAAAATGTCGGAGGTTTAGAATAACGAAGTAATGTTACTTATTCGTTGTTTGGACACTTCAAATAAAAATAGCCAGATTAGTTTCGTGAAAGAGGTGCAAATTTTTCCTCTGTATTAAAGATATTAAACAATCTGAAATTGTTTTTACAGTTCCTATTGGCTTAATAGTTGGTTGGCGACGGTTGCCTTTGCTTGTCATCTTTGAAGTTCCGATGCTACTATTTTCATTTCATTAACAATTTCAATTTGCGATATTTTTCATTCAAATAACATTTCATAACGACTGAAATTGCGTGAATTAAACAAATGTTAAGGTTGAAGTATTGGACAAGAAACATTACGGCGGGATTCGTACCAACCAGGTCGACAATCCACGACGCTACAAATTTCACTTTCCTATAGTAGCTTTACTTGCTGACGTGATAGCCATCTTAGGGCGTCTTAGAGCTCCGCCAAAAATTGTAGAACTTTGCACAAGTTAAAGTGCGCTTGAGAATATTGGATCGAATGATTTAGATTCTGTGGTCTGAATTTAACGTACCATAAACTCACTATTTTTAACTTGAGCTGACCATGTCTTTTTGGAAGTGAAGGTAATTTCCAAGAAACCTTGCAATCTAAATAGCTCGACCTGAAATATGTATCAAACGTACAACTGTGAATCGAGTTACCGAACTGGAGAGTAGGGCGATACGCGCCCTCACATTACAAAACGTGCTCCAACCTTCTTAAGGCTACGCTACAAGCAACTTCAGTTAGGGTAGGTATGGGTGAAACGAGGTTTTAGTACGTCAGGGCGCGTATCGCCCGAATCTGCGGTTCAGACTGCATAGATTTACAATACGCTCAACGTTTAGGGTCGAGATACTTAGCTTGCAAGAGTTTTTGGAAATTACCGAAGTCAGTTACCGAGGGCGGTGCTTTGTCCATAACTAATCCCTTTTCTTGCAGCTTCAAAGGGACGAAGCAGTCCTCAACGTGTCGAGCAGCACAGAGGCATCGGCAAACACGACTTCCACTGCTGACTCGACTGAGCCCACCACCCCGCCGCCTCTGAACTGCAGTTTCGAGGTACAAGAGGTGAGTGGTAGCGACGGGTTCACAGACGTGACCCTATGCCTGGCATATTTGCCAGCTACCTTAGATGACTGCTTTTCAGGAAGCACTCCATGTATCTGAATGTGAGGGTCTTAGCCCCTATGAACTTGCGACGTAACTCTCCTTAAGTTCGCTCAGTTACTCAGGCCATAAGTAGCTCCGCCCTACTTACGTGGAGACCTTCAGGTCTTGTAAATTGTTTGGGCTCAGATATGTTAATACTATGTCGAGGGCGTCTACTCGTGCTTTAAAGGTCACTGTCCGGAAAATCTAAAGGAAAACGGCTTAAAGGTTTTAGCTACACCACCCTATACCATTGCTAGGCTTGACGGCAAAGGTTGTGCCGCAGCGCAGTCTATCACCACAGGTGGTAGCGTAGTCGAGGACAATCGGTGTTCAAACATACCCACAAGCATTTTTGTTTTAAAAGTTGACCTGAAATCTTCAAACATTAACTGCCTGAATTATTTTGATTAAATTGCTTCATTTTGAAGTAGGTCAGTTAAAAATTTTTCAAACGAACATTTTTTTTATATAAAAAATCTACAGGTACTTGTCAATGGGCCACACAAAACTACCTTCATTTGTTTTAAACGAAGAATTAATCCATCTATTTGTCAAAGTAGGATCTCTCCATTCTTTATTCAAACGCACTGTCCTTGTCCTTGCATTATGTGTCTTAAGTTGTCTTCGGTTCTAACTAACGGGCGCAGTTATTTTTCACTCAGCTCGGCGGTTAACTTTCATTTAGCTTTAACACTTAGTCTGAAGAAAGATATGCATGTAGTTTGATTTTACGCACTTCGTCACTTCACTTATGGTGCAAAGTATTCCTACGGGTCTCATAATGTAGGTAGATTATCTCTAATCCTGATGGAGTTAAAATTTTAGGTAATGTTTACTTCGTATTTCGTGTTAGTCAAAGCATACCAGAAATTCATGAAAATGTTTAGTCCAATTTCCTGGAAAGGAACCAGGCATATTGGATCCTTCCCAAAAACTTACAGCTAATTGACTGTAGCGTACTTGAGTCTAGGCTCTTCCTGTTTATTTGTATGCAGACAATAGGGAATAAGTCTACTTTTCCATTAACAGATTTCTCGAATTTACAATCTTTCCACATATTACATGGCTCTAAATTGAAATTCTGAGCTATTTGCCGCGTCATATTCCTACAACGTTTAGGATCCATTACTTTCTTCAGGGAATACTGACTTGTTTCCTTCTGTCTTACACAGCTTGCATTAGCGTTTCTGAAAGTTGGACATACGTAAGATTGGTGTTTCCATAGGTTGTCCTGATAGGTCGAAAACGGAAAGGTCTACGCTTGTTGGTGTATGCATGTAATTAGCCAACAACGGAGATAAGTTTCCTGGTGAGCCTAGCTCTAAGTACTGTCAGGAGTGCTCATCTACAGCAAAACATCCCGTCGTACTGCTCGCCGATGACCGTTGCGCCGCCAAAACCGGTGGCCAAGACACTTGGTATCCGCCTTATCTGTTCATATTGTTAATACAGCCTAACTTCAATTGCTTGACGAATTTTCCTCTAGCGTTGCAATAAGTTGCTTCCCTTTCTGCAAGAGCTACAGACAACATACTGAATACTTTGTTTCGAGCGAGGATCCTGTAACTGATCCTCAAGGTTGGATAATGTATCATGACGCGGCAAATAACTCAGAATCTTAATTTTAACGATGACCGCGAAAACCTACTTTCTTACAATATGGCCTAACTTTGTAGATTATGAGTTTGTAATATTACAATGTACAATTTGCAGTTAGACTTCATACCGTAAATTTTAAATTGTCGTTTCATAAGTACTTTAGGGACTTCAGTTCATAAGTAAAAGATAAGGGTTGTTAGTAAGATATTAAGTGGTCGAAGCTATTCACTCAATAACTAAGGCAAATGAAAACTACATGTAATTACAAATTGAGTGATAATTTGGAAAGATTAATGACAATTTCTACAAGGTTAATTTCTTCTTGGGGAGGGAGAAAGTTACATGAAACAATTAAGCGTGTAGTGCCTTTGGTACCTTTTCGCAAACTTGATAAAAGTAGTGAATACCAACACAAACCAAATAGGTCTAAAATTATTTAGGCAGGCTGGAGGAACAGGCAATTTGTTCCATAAAATAAATACCTAGTCTTATGGTACTGGATAATGCCAAGTTAATTCATTGTTTTCAAAGGCTACAATGAATATGCTCGTTCTTAAACTTGTACCAGGTCATTGGTCCAGTGTAGCGTAACTGTAATGTTCTGTAAAATGATACCGTGTATGCTGGTGGAACTTAACAATGAAATGAAGCTAGAAGTGCATGGGGTAATTAAAACGTGGTCTGAGTGGCGGTATTTGTATTAGCTGTTAGAAGTGAATCGTTGAGTACCAAGGTTCGGCAAGAAGACACGTTTGTTCTCCAATATTTCTAGGTAGTTCATCTTAACTTTGTGAATGTGTATACCGTCATGCTGTTCGTAGTTTTGACCCTCTTAAAGTGATCTGCAAAAGTGGTCGCCCTTTGAATCTCAAACTTCTGTGCTGTTCTTTAGGCGTGTTGAGAGCTGTCACTGACCTGTCACTTTTCTTAGCAATTTGGTAGATTTTAGACCACTTCTTAATATAGCTTCATAACGTTTCTTTTGCTTATCTGTGATTATTTGTTGCACATCCCATTCTCTTTACCTTGCCGTTTTTTAGTACCTTTGCACCTAATGGCGCCGAGAACTAGTTTGTACTATACAATATTGTGGAATGTTACAACATTGTCGTATCTACCTTAGTGAAGTATCAAATATTCAACCAACTGAACATTGTCAAAGAAATTAATAGTTCCCTCATAGACTGCTAAACATGGCGGTTGCTTGTTGCAGACGGTGCGGCACCACGGCCATTGCGTGCGCATGGGCAGACGCGTCGGCGGCTGCATGACCGAGAAGTACCTCAAGCTGATGCTGCCGCCCTGCCACCCGCCTCCTCAGGACTAGCCGCCAGCCGCTGTCCCGTCCATCTGCAATTCAATGTTCCGCATGTCAATTATAATTCTCTTTAAATAAATTCAAGCTGCACGTAATGAACTCTTTTCAATCCACAACCAACAAGACCCATAAAGCACGATCACAAATGAGACTCGGGAAAACTTGTATTCACCACGTTACACATGAAAGGCAAATGGTGACATGGTACTAGTATACTCCTGCATTGCCGAAACTGATGTCACTAATCTCGTTTGCCAGATTCTCTTTTGGTTGCGCCTAAATTTCATAGAACCAAATATCGTATAAATATAATAGCAGGAACTTAAGACAGAATGTATTAGTTTAGTAAGACAGGGTACAAAATTTCATAGTCTGACAGTCGTCTGCTACCGTGTATACCTTATCTATACTAATAAATCTGTAAATGTAGGCCTATCGCTGTTCCCTTAAGTCTTCCAAAAATATTAGACGAATCTTCATGCGGTTTTCACAGGGACAATGGGAAAAGTTTGGGGCAACATATAGGCATGATTTTACCAAAATCGGAGTACGGGTAAAAGCTATCAAAAATTTAAGTGTTTTCAGTAATCGCCATGTCTGTTTCTTCAAATATTAAAAACCTCTTACCTCGGAAAATTACTTAACCAATTTTCATGGGGTTTTCACACGCAACTTGAGCATATCGTGCGGTTATATAAAGGCTTCAGTATTTAAAATCGGATCAGAAAATGAACATATCATAATTTAACCATCTGTTTAAAAGCCTTCGTGTATGTCAAATTGTTTAAGGTAATCTCCAAAAAGTACTACACGAACTTTCATGGGTTTCCACAGGTAAATATGGAATAGTTTGGAGAGTAACGTAGACTACATTTCATCAACATGGGATCAGAGGAAGGAAAGATATCGTAATTTGGAGTTTTATGTGTATACTATGCTTATAAGTATGTAGTTTAACAAATCAAGAATACTATAAGAACTTTCGTGGTGTTTCATAGGTCAAGAGTACCTTGGGGCAACATATAAACTTAATTTCATTAAAATCGGATCAGGAGATATCAGAGATATCTTAATTTGTAGTTTCTGGTGTACGCTGTGCTTGAATTGCAGCGTAGTACAACAAAGATCCGATAGAGGCGCTGTTCGTAACATAGTATACCAAATAACTAATAGATAGCGATGTTGCGTTTTTTATTCACGTAACTTAGGTGTAATACACTCACACAAGGGCTAAGATTTTCCTTACGGCAGCGGTGTTGTGTAGTGATGTTGGCAACGGCCGTTGAATCCTTTTTGAAAAAGTAAAATTTAACCCAGATAAGACACAAAAAAATGTTTACTAGCTATATGCCGCATGCCTTGCAATGCCATGGAAATTGCTTCTTTCCGCGGGTATCATTTCCTTTCTGATTACGGTGCATACTTATTACATCTTGAGTCCATTATGTTTAGTAATGCCTAGAAAACTGGATAGTACAGAAGAGGCCCTGTTAGTTACGTAGTTCACCAAAGAACCAATAGTTGACGCTGCTGAATTTTTCAATTTTTTTTTATTTTTAATCGATGATTATGGCATAGAACAGCAACTAATCACTAAAGGTGCTGTTGGTTTCGTAGTGCTGCAAAGAAACAATACATGATCGTGTATTGCGTATTCCCTCAGAAGTATTTTGAATTAACAGCCGCAGTCTTACCTCTGCAAATACAAACTAACATTGAACAGCGAGTTGCTGATTACACTTTAAATATTCACAGCTTAGCGATGTATCTTTACTTTTGACAGGGGACATTTGAATTAAAAACAGGACATTCCTTCACGTCTATCGATACTGTAATTAACATAACAATTCTTTGCAAGAAAAATCGAATTTATGTAGTCCCCCCCTTTTGATTTCGGTGTATCCTCATTACATTTTGAGTGCGTTCTCTTTAGGAATGCCTCGAAAACGCCATAGTACAGGAAAGATCAACGTGAGGCGACGTTAATTACATAGTACACCAAAGAACTTATTATGGCGTTGCTGCGTGTTAATATATAAATTCTCATAACTATAGTGTAATACACTAAAAGAAGGGGTAAAATTTTACTTATAGCGGCGGCGTTGTGTGCTGATGTTGTCAAGAGCCGTTGAATGCTTTTTAGTTAGTCACGTAGAATGAGCGAAATAATTCTTTATGTTCATGATGAAATAAATAATTTATGCTGTCCTGGCCAGTAAATTTGTCATCCTCCTAAAGCTGATAGTTGCCAACGATAGCAAACTAAATCGCTGCCACATATCTATGGAATGATCATTGCGTACTGTTCATCTTCTCAACATTAAGTTGGAATTACCACGTGATATTAGGACAAATGCACTCTTTCCTCAAATTTATTTGCCCTTACGATTGGTTTGTACTACTTTGGCTGCAAAGAAGCGCCCCCCCCCCCAATCATTTCGCAGAGCAACCACGTAACGATCTTAATAAATGTCACAGAAGCAACAAGGAAGTTGAATCGTCGCTAAGAGCCATTTACAGTCATGTCTTAACCGAACAAAAAAGGACCAAGATAAAGTCAGCGATTCATATATTCTTCCCATTATTACGTGACATTTCCACCCTAATATTCAGGACACGAAAACTTCTGCGCATTTGAATGCTCACTCCAGAGATATTTCTCTGTCGCTGCCACTAGAGATAATACACACACGCGAGCAACAAACTTATCAGAAACCTCTCTGTTTTCATAATTGTTCCGTACAATATTGAGAGAAAAAATTGAAATTACTTTTGGTGCGGACTACATTTAGATTTTTGCAGAGAAAATTGTACTTAGTGTGCTGAATATATAGTTCTATTACAGAAGATCGATGTCAATTTCGGGCTTTACGAAGTAATCACTGCAGGACGTAAGAATATGTATTATGTGAAAGAGTGGCCGATGCTGCTAACACGTAGAGACAATTCACTGGAAATACTATATTTAGTGGAAAATTCTATACAAACGATCAGCTGATGGCATTCCTTCAACGGTTCCCAGACTTATTTTATCGCACATTGACACCACCATGACATCTTATTTATGCAGACATTAACTGTTCTGTTGATTTAATTACCAAACTTTCAGCATTCGTCGAGTTTTCGATAATACAGAATAACTACATTGTCCCCAGTGCAACACTGCAACATACTAATACTTCAGCATACACTTACAGTTTAGTACTACACCATAGAACCAGTACATGGCGCTATTATTATTATTATTATTATTATTATTATTATTATTATTATTATTATTACTATTTTTCATACTATTTTTCATCTCAACGATAGACGTGCTTACAGAAGTTTACGCCAAACAGAAAATTTCACACCGCAGTCTTAACTTTATGAACACAAACTAACATGAAATTTACATCGTTCCGGAGTACGGACTTAAATTAATTTCACTTTTTGCATGAAAAACTTTTCCACAATGACTTCTATTTAAATTTGACATCTTGGCTAGGAAAACTGAGTTTATTGACACAGCGATCCAAACAAGGATTCTGATTTTGCTGACCTAGGTCCGGAACCCTAGAAACCATGATATACACAGGTTCCTCTTTAACAACCGTTGCGAAGCACGGGCATATAAGCTAGTATAAAATATAGAACTGACTTTATTTGGCTCTCAGACATAAAATATAGGGTGTAGGGGCTATTTTTTGAATTGCTGGGGGTATTTTTTTTAAACACTGGGGGTATTTTTTTTTAAAACACTGGGGTATTTTTTAAACACTGGGGGCATTATTATTTTTTTTGAAACACTAAGGTATTATTATTATTATTATTATTATTATTATTATTGGGAACACTGGTTTTTTTTAATCACTGGAATATTTCAGCTGGGGGGGGGGATGGGAGATTTACTTTCAGCTAACTGAAAGTAAAAGACAATTGCATATTACATATGGTAAAAAATGTTGACTACATATGTAATTTTTTGCCACTTAATGTTAAGATGGTGTTGCAGATAAGATGTTTATTATATTTACATGTTTTAAAAAACTGACATTTGTTTATCCAATAACAGGAAATTTTTTTCGTAGGCAACCTCTATAGCAGCACACAAACTGATCAGTTTAAGGACCAATTTATAACTAAAAGCATTAGGCCTACTCGTTATTTCTGTTGCACTTCGTTTTAGTGCGCAACTCATTTGTTACAGTAAGAATGACTCCTCTGACTCAACGCTGTTTTCTGAAGCGTTCATCACCTAGCAGTTAATAGAAAACTTTTAAGTTTTTCTAATTTTATAGCTAACACTGTCAACATTCCGCCAGAATGTTGGTTTCCTGTGGCTCCACTATTGTATTTCACTCCGAAAGTACTTTGTATTAGGCGACATTGAAGGAACAGAGCCTGGCCACATTATGAAATAAGAAAAGGTATATGCAACAGCAATAACGTGACAAAGCGTCAAACAAGCTTTAACACTGTCCTGTCTTACTGCTTTACAAACAATACTAACCCCTGACTTAGTAAATTTGTTTTTAGTCCTTATCTACAAAATGATCTGCAAATATTACAGGAGTTTTATTGAAATGCTCTGGCCAACTTTTCTTAAATACTTCATCAAGATATACTCTTCTGCTTGGAATAACCCACTGTTTAGATCTAAAAATTTAAAGCCGGCCGCGGTGGCCGAGGGGACTGAGGCGCTCCAGTCACGGTCTGCACGGCCACTACGGTCGGGGTGTGAGATTACCGCCCAATAGAAATATTGGTAATTAATAGCATTTGATAATTAAACAGTATGAAGTTCACTGCAAACATTGACCATGCCAATGCACTAAATGTTACACAATTTTAATCTTATTAATTATGGTAGCAATGTGTGTACACAGCTGGGTGACATTTATAGTTAGGCCATAGGTAGAAATTCTCCACGTTGAGATTTGCTGTGTGCTTGTAGCTGACGGGAGGCCAGCGAGCAGGCCGACGTCGGTGGCTTGTTCCAGCTTAGGATTTTCCAGTTTCGTTTCCGGTGAAGGGAGAGAGGGACAATGGCGAGTGCCAGGCACAGTGCAGTGCACAGCGTGAAATAAAATGTTCTAATACTACTGCCATTTGAAGTAATACGATGCAGTTAGGAACCTTTAAGGCCCTGTTTACAAAATAGCCTATTGATAAATAAACAATACATTAGCTGATATAGTCACATCTGGCGTAATATGTTTAATTGACAATGAAAAGTAATAAATTACCAATGAATGCAAGACAGTTACGCAACTAGCATGGCAATGTTTGTTTATAAAAATAATATATTAACTATTTTTCATTTGATTTTCAATTAATCTTGTGTATTTTATTTTGAAGTATTCAGTTAAATCACTTATCTGTGATATAAGAAATTGCACGATTATGATAAATAGTACAAAGGATGTTTATACCAATATAAAAACCTAAGAAGACATTTATTTAATGTGTAGTGTAATTAGTTTGATTTTAAGTAAAGTTTTAGAAATGTATATGCTGAGCGCTGTACGTTGGCAAATCGGTTAGAACAGCTCACATGGGGAAGTTGATGACGTAGGGGAAAAAACCCCGGCAGTTGAGATTTTGGTGCGCGCACGCGAGGGCAGGAAGTGACGAGTCGGGAGCACGTGGGGTGGCTAGCTGGGCGGCATCGCTCTGCATCAGTCGGCATGTGGACCTCGAGGTGGAGGTTATAGATTTGTGTGCGGCAATCGCCACGTGTGGGTGCTCGTCATAGACAGCACCAAGTTCAATCGAGTGCTACTGTGTGTTTGTGAATATTTAGCTGGCAGAACAAGGTGTGCATCGCATTGAATTAAAGTGACTGTGATTTGTTAATGTAACACGTGTCGTCGCATAGTCATGAACATAAACGGTGTTTGAGACAGCCACATGGTGTTAAAACAATTTGCGACAAATATTCATTTTTGTCTGTGGGCTCACGAGCTATAACTTTATTTGATAAATGTGCCAACGTACAGACGTATCAGCCACAGGGTTCTGAGATTGTGAAATAAACAACATAAAGTGAACTTTCACGTGTTTTCAAAAATAGTAGTTAATACACCCTTTTCTCTCATGAACTTGACTTTATTATGAATTGTTTTGTTAATCATATGCAGTGAAGGAAAGCTGCGAACGTGTGATATCATCCCCTAGAAAACGAGTCAAACAGTAGCAATCACAGATCCAGTGTTTTTGCATGTTTAGGAATTTGGTTCGCAGTTGGCGGTTGTGAGTTTTAAACATTAAACTTTCCCTATTTTAAACTCTCACCCCGACCTTCACTCTCGCAGGGAGTTTGAATCCCCCCTCAGGCATGGATATTTGTGCCGTCTTTAGGATTAGCTAGTTCATGAGTAGTTTGTAATGTTAGGGACTGATGACCCCGTAGTTAAGTCCTATAAGTTCTATAAACATTTGAACATTTGAAAAATTTAAAAACCAAGCTAGATGACATTCCCACATTAACGCAATAATATTGTCACTGACACTGACCTCAAATTTCGATTCATACTCAAATATCTTTATTCCTCGGGAATCTGTAAAGGCTTCTCTACATATCGGTAATTACTGCAGCCATATATGGCACCAATAACATCTTTACCAGCCATTTTAGCACATAAACTGAAACTCTTCCAAAGCGGCAATAGTATATTTACATACGACAGTGTACACTCTTTGACAAAAAACCTCAAATGGTCAAATGTTTGTAGAGCTTATGGGACTCAACTATGGGGTTATCAGTCCCTAAACTTACAAACTACTTATGAACTAGCTACAACTAAGGATGGCACAAATATCCATGCCCGAGGGGGGGATTCGAACCCCCGACCGTAGTGGCCGTGCAGACCGTGACTGAAGCGCCTCAGTCCCCTCGGCCACCGCGGCCAGCTGTAACTGCACTACAATGTTTAGTGTCGACGTTTGATTCCTTATGGTAAATGAATGAGCTAAATTATGTGAATACGTTTCAGTGCAAGTGCTAAAGCAACATAGGCACACTGAAAGGTGTCTCATTTCTACAGCAGATATTTTGCATGAACGAACTATATTAATCATTATGTTCACTTCCTCTGTAAGCATCTCAAAAATGTTCAAATGTTTGTAAAGCTTATGGGACATAACTACGGAGTCATCAGTCCCTACACTTACAAACTACTTACGAACTAGGACAGCACAAATATCCATGCCCGAGGGGGGATTCGAACCCCCGATCGTAGTGGCCATGCTGATCGTGACTGGAGCGCCTCAGTCACCTCGGCCACCGCGGCCGGCTGTAAGCATCTCCTAGCATGTGGGTCCTAAGGAAATAGTAAAAATTCGTATCGAGGGAGGTCAATTCGAATTCCTTCGAAGGCGTTTGTATGTTGAATCAAGAAGACATCTTATACCGTTTCCATAATTTTAGGTCGACCTTTCGGAATGCCTAATTGTATAAAGCTTATCTTCTGATTGCATTAAAGAGTTTCTTCTTGCAATCTACAGCGTATAAAGTAAAATGTAACACAGTAAAACGAAATACCACCCCCAAACGCACTGGTTCCATACAAGGATTATAAATGCCGACTCACAGCACAGTTGCATCGCGAGACACGAGCAGGACCACACAGCCACACACACGCTGGCGCCTGGTGCCCTCAGTCTCTCAAATAATGAATGCTGAGCCTCTAACGTATCGCGAAAGATAACCTGAAAGTCACTTATACGAATAACAGCATTCCTTGTGTGCAAAAGTTAAATTTCTGTGTCTCATATCACATGGGCATTATACAGCATGAGTCATGAAAGTAGAAGAGGAATGTCAAGTGAACTTAGCGAGACAATTCAGTACCACATGCGGAAGTAACTGCACTGTCACAGTGTTGCCAAATATTACCAACGATGTTGCCAGTTCTTAGCTGTACTAGGAAGTAAGCGATATCCCGCTCGTCTCATACGGGCTTCTAGAGGGGAGTCGCGGAATTTGGTTAATACGCGGCGCTATCTCCTATCGTCAAACTTTTGGATGCAGATATTTAATGAGTCCAGTGTGGCCGAAACGAGCGTTCATTTTTTGAAGCTTAACAGCATTATGATATAATTTCAGCAAATGACTAGAGAAGTTAAACGTACTGATATTGTTCTTGCAACACAGCAGGTCAAAGATAGATGTGTTAGCTTCCATCGCGATTTCAGTTTCACCCCCCTCCCCACCCCAGAAAAAAGACTAAAACAATTACTTTGTTAGATTTCAGCAAGAACTACTTTTTTTTTTCATGAGAAGTTACTGTAAATCAACGTTGCCCCATCCGCCGCGAAAAACTTCCCATCTTGAAAAGTGACTGCGTTTCAAAATGCAAACTTACGACCGTAAAAGTAATATTTCACGTGTTGGTTTGTTTGAAGTTAACTGATTATGTGTACAACACAGTAATTAGTTCATTTGGGGATTCAGAAGACAGAAACTAAACTTTATATGTGAGAAATGTGCATCTTTGAGGTTTTTCATCTGCAAACATATACTACTAGACTACCAACCACCTTGTTGATTTCGCAGTGTTACAGCCTTGTTGGGCCAAAAAATGATGATGATGAGAATCCGAATCCATGTGTCTGATGGATTCTTCGAATTATGTCACCCATGACTTCCATGTATTGTTGCTTAGTATCTGTCGTCACGATGATAAATCAACATAAATTATTACGAAATTTTTGCCTACTTTCTCATATCGTCGTATTTTCCGTAAAACCACACATTCTTTCTGGTCTCTTGTCCACATGGGAAAGAACGCTTTTGCAACTGAGTTAATGATAATGATGGTAATAATGACAATAATCAATGTCGTTTACCACATTACAGCAGAATGATAACGATTGCCGATCTCTTGGTTGATATACTGCAATGAGTTTTGGTATTTCGTTGCTGAATACCGTTTAGGACATTTTCAGAGAATAAAAATAGACCTGAAGCCACAGACATCACTAGTACAACGATATCTTACTAACCAACCATGATTGCTGTATATCAAGAGACGAGAATGGCGCCACCAGGCTAAAATGAGAGTACTGATTCAGTTATCTGACATTTGTTGGCAGTTAATACAGACAGACCCGACATAAAACACACAATTGTTTGCAATTTATACAGGGGTCGACCTTCCTGCGGTCGAAAATTCAATTCAGGATAACAGTCATATTAATTCAATGACTAAACTCATCCTCAAGAATACTGGAAAATACCTCGAATGCTGGAAATGAGGAAACGATCAGTTGTCTAGCGTCGTAATCAATACTGCCAAGCAATAGCAAGAACTTCTTTGGCATCCCACAATATCCTCATTCCTACAAACAGCATGCTAACTCGATTTTAGCCATGATGCGCTAACAAAGCCCATTCTAAGTAAGGCTTCAGTCCGAAAGCAGACAACAACATTGGAAAAATGCTGATGAATAGATAACTTACCCTCATCAACTTCCGGGGAGAGTTTGTTTTAACAAAAGAAGAAAGTGCAAAACGTCTACTTTCTCCAAAATTTCTACGGACTGTTGTCCCAAAATGGATGTATATACGTTCAGTCTTGTCATACGCGGCTCACATTCCAGGAATATCTCCAATAAAAAAAATGATCATCTGGCGTGTGCCGTCCTAGAGTAGCTATTACGCAAGTTTTTACCGATAATCATAAAGCTGACCAGACAGCTTTTGTAGCAGAATATAGCGAATTCTATTAGATCCGCGTAACCGCGTAATCTTTTAGCAAGCAACAGTGCAATTGCTTTCAATAGCACTGATATAAACCATGACACAATTCATCGATCAAATTTAATTTTAATCGTTGTAACACGTATTTCTTAGGTTGCTTTATTGTCTATTGTGTGTTTCTTACAAATTTTACAATTGATTTTATACTAACGATAGGCCAGAAACTTAACGTAACTCAGAACCGTGTGATAATGCAATATTTTCTCGCGTTCGTTTTTGCGAGTTGGTGCAGTGGTAACACACTGGATTCATATTCGGCTGCACGGTGCTTCGAACTGGCCTTCGGCCATTTGGATTTGAATTTTCCATGATTTTGCTAAATAAGTCTAGGCAAATGCCGCAATGGTCCCTGCGGCAGGATACGGCCGATTTCCTTATGATAACAATCCGAAACCTTCTTTCTTTCGTGTCTCGTGTGCAATACTTTGTTTCCGTGTGTTGGTACAAATTTTGGAGTTCATTTCAAACCAACTTCCCACTGAACAAGAGACCTTAAACTTTAAACTTAACTTAGAACTGGATTACACCGCTATATTACCGCCATTTCTTCAAATGTTTGTAAATCTATCGAACCAAACTGCGCGGTCATCAGTAGCTTACAAACTACTTAAACTAAGGTAAACTAACCTAAGGACAAAACACACACACACACACACACACACACACACACACACACACACACACACACACACAGCCCCAGGGAGGACTCGAATCTCCGACGACGAACAACCCCGCGCTCCGCAGCGAGACGAAATGCCATTTCTTAATTGGTGTGTGGTGGTGGGCACTTTTTATATAACTGCTGTTTCCTCCTTTTTCTCTTCCAGTCGTGAAAGGTTCGCCGTTAAAAAAATTTCTGGTAAGACTTAATGTGAGTTCATATCGCCCTATCTTTTACCTTCGCGATCCTTCCGTGACTAATACGTAAGAGGGGTCAGGTGAAATAGAAATAAAACAAATTTATTGAATGTCTCTGTTGTATTCTCATGAAAACGTTTGAAATTGAATGAAAAATTTCACACATAAAAAATATGAAAAGTGTAAAAAATCATGTAAATGAAAATTACATGTAAAATGGTTTTAAAATAGACTAAGACGTATAAAGTAACTTTTGTCCACTCGAAAATTGCTACCGCGTTAAATATATCTCCAAAAAAATTTCGAATTTTTAATAGCTATGTCAGGCATTGCTTCATGAGTAATGCTAGCAGTAGCGTGTAGTTCCCACCGACTTGTAGTGTAATTTATTTCATTAATTTCCGAAGTCGATAAAAGGTATGAAGTTTCGGTAAATGCGGCACAACGAGCGAGCGAAGGTGCGCGCGTCTGGAAACTGAGAAGGCGGAGCGCACCTGTTGGAGGGAAAGGATAGTTGTTCTGAATAGACGAAGCCCTCAAACGGGGTCTAACAGATGTTCGGTAAACCTCCCCGAACTTTCGCGTTTTGACTGTAACATAAGAAATAAATGAAATTCACGAATTGATTGAACATTGCAATGATTGTAAATTAATGTCGTCCGCTATCTGCGACGATACCGATCGAATGATAATCTATCGACGTGAGATACCTGGCACCTAAAAGTCGCCATTAAGTTTGTACTCTGAAACCTATCACCGCGCTGTAATGAGCAAATTGCAATTAAAACTATGTTTGCAACGCATCCGGCCATCAGACTACGTAACATTTTATGAAATCAACGAGGCAGGCAATAGTAAGACAGGTTTGAAATCTATTGAGCACCTCATCAAGGAACGTGCTCAAAATTAGTGTTGGATTCAAATGAAACGCTATTTAACGTAGCAAGATGTTCTATCAATAACAGGTCGCTTGTAATTTCCATATTTACCTGCGGACATTTTACTTTATCAGGAAGCAAACTCGAAGGAAACTGCACAAAATTTGAGTATTTAGACTTTTCTGCAACAAATTGTGAGTCTTTTTTGTTAGTTAATGTTAGTTAATAACAATAAGGCCTACCTAGGAATCAACCATAAACCGAGAAACAAAACTGGTAATACGCTCAATGAGGTATTCATTGATTCTTTTTATTTTTTATTTATTTATTGCTTTTTTAAAATAGCTGGCCACGTGGCATCTATGCAATTTGGAGAACACAGTGTCTCGAGCCTGAGTGAAATTACGGAACGTAACATGCAGGACGCCAGCTACAAAAACTCGTTCATCAGGCTACCAGTGTAATCAAGATTTTCCAACCTCGTAGTAGGGCCTATTGTTTCGCAACTTCGGCATCATGTGCATCACGTAGATGTGAGTCTGATACGTAATTCTTCAGTCAGTTGACTTTTTCTTGTCACCTACATTAAATATTTTGAAAAATGAACATCATAATATGGACATAGTAGTAGTTAACTGAATTTGTGTTCAAAAAGGTCGTTTCATATATTAACTACTCCTACTCTCTTTCACGTTGCGAGCAATCTGCCTCAGCTGTGAGTAAATCAATGAGGTAGGATTTACAGCAGTAATGTCTTGCTGTATAATAGTCACTTTCTAAAAACCTGGCCCATTTCGAAACCGGGTCAGTTTTGTTGCAAAAGCTGGATCTCATCATTTCGTCTCGTTACGTCTTTAATTCATCCGCATACTGTCAAACTAAACCATCCGTACCAACTGTCTCCTGGCAAACCCATAGCAGATGCCATAGCCACCTACTTCAAGAATATCAAGTGACATCACAAACAAAACGAAAGAACATTTTCTTAAATGAATTTATCAATTGTTCTAAAATGATGGTAAAATTTAAATATAGATAGAACAACTTATTAGTAAATTGCTTCAAATGTTGTAATCCCATAAAGTAAATAATAAATCTGAAGCCCTATCAGCTGTTTTTTTAAGATCGTTGCTTTACAGGTCCACGACCGTTTTCACATATTTAAAGACCCATCTTCAGGTGTTAATTTTTTTCATATGAAAATTCATTATAGTGACCCAAGGTTCTAATTGCTTTCATATGTCATGGGAATAAAATTTCATTAATTAGGCCCGGATATATGGAACCATTCCAACAGAAATTATCACTGTCATTCAGAATAAAAACCAAGGACGTTAAAATGTGGGACAAATAGTCGCTTAGTTTTGATTACTGTATTTTCCATGAAACCAGTAGACGAAGTGAAGGAGTACAAACCAAAGAAGACTGTCCAAAGAATCGAAGAACCCGATAGACGATGGATTTGTATTTTGTTCATCTTTGCATCAAGTATTACGGAAAGGTAAAATAAAAGCTTACGAATATGCACAACCACCCACATTCTCTGTTTTGTTTCAGCTTCACGAGGACAAAATTCGAAACATGCTTGTGTAAACATGATTTGATTATAATACTCAACAGCATCGATGCTTTGCGTATTTTTCCATAATAGCTGCTCATTTAGGTAATATTCCTTGAATGTGAGATGCGTATGACAAGACTCAACGTAGATACAGTCCGTCTTTGGACAAGTGCCTAGTATCATTACAGAATATGATCGTTCGCATTACCTTTTAGTTTTGTTACAAAAAGCTCTCACTGAAATTTGGTGAGGGTAAGTTATCAATTCATCAGCATTTCTCAATCCTGTTGTCAGCTTTCGGATTGAAGCCTTTCCTTATTATGGCATTTGCTAGTGCGGCATGGCTAAAAGCCAGTTGAGGCAAGATGCTTCTATGATTGATGATATTGTGGGCTGTCACTTTCAAGATACAAAGTGTTTGATACCTTACTGTTTAGTGACGGATGGAGCAACGTTCATTTCCATTAACGTTTCATGGAAAAAAATTGAAAAAATGTCACAATCTAACAAAGTAATTGTTTTAGTCTTTCTTTTTTTTGGGGGGGGGGGTGGAACTGTAATCGTGATGGATGTTTAGGTATCTCAGTCTTTGACCTGCCGTATGTTGCAAGCACAATATCAGTATTTTTAACTTCTCTAGTCATTTGCTGAAAATATATCATAATCATGTAAAGCATCAAAAATTTAATGGCTGGTTTCGGCCTCATTGGACGAATTAAATATCTGCATCTTAAATGTGACGATGGAATCTATCAGGAGATAGCGCCACATATTAACCGAAACGCGCAACTCCTCTAGAACCTCGTATGAGACGAGCGCGATTTCCGGTCGCTTATCGCTACACAGGTCTTCCTAGTACAGCTAAGAACTGGCAACATCGTTGCTGATATTTGGCAACACTGTGACAGTGCAGTTACTTCCGCAAGTGGTACTGAATTGTCTCGCTAAATTCACTTGACATTCCTCTTCTACTTTCATGACTCATCCTGTATAATGCCAACGTGATATGAGAGACAGAAATTTAACTTTTGCACTCAAGGAATGCAGTTATTCGTGTAGGTGACTTTTAGGTTATCTTTCGCGATGCATTGTAGGCTCAGCATTGAATTTCTGAGAAACTGAGGGCACGATGCGACAGCGTGTGTTTGGCTGTGCGGTTCTGCTTGTGACTTGTGATGCAACGCTGGTGTGAGTCGGCAGTTCTAATCCTGGTTGGAGAAAGTGCGTTTGGGGCTGGAATTTCATTTTACTTCGTTTTATTTTACTTTATACGCTGCAGATTGCAAGAAGAAACACTTTAACGGAATCAGAAGAAAAGCTTTATACATTAAGTCTTTCAGAAAGGTCGACTCCAAATTATGGAAATTGTATTAGATGTCTTCTTTGCTTCACCATACAAACGCCTTTGAAGAAATTCGAATTGACCTCCATTGATGTGAAATATCTGCTGTAGAAATGAGACATGGAGACACGGACCTTGCAGTGTGCCTGTGTTGCTTTATAACATTTACTGAAACGTATTCACATAATTTAGCTCATACATTTACCGTAAGGAATGAAACAACGACACTAAAACATTTTAGTGAGTTACGCATTGTGTCTTTATGAGAACATATGAACTGATGACAATAACAAATTACATGAAGGGCTTTTCTGAAAGGAAAATGATCGAAATTTAAACCACAAATAACTGTTAACCATCGTAGAGAGCCATTCGATTGGATCAACGACTATGACAATTTTTTGCCTCTCTAATGTATTATGTATTAGTGTAATAATACGCTCATCATTCAAAATAGGTGACCTGCTTCGTTATATCCTGTGTGAAATAAACAACGCAAACTTTTTTCTGGATCACCACTCAGTAACACTACAACATTTTACATATCCAGGGCGATGAGTGGCAGCAGGCGCTGTGGGCAGAGGGCGAGGCAGCGCAGCGCCGCCACCGCTGCTGCCGGCGAGTGGGCCGCAGAGAGCTCTGCCAAGTGCTGCGGCCAGGGGCAGCAATGTTATTGGGACGGAATATTACCAGTGTATCAAAATATGAAATTCTTTACCCATAAGCTCCCCTTGCACATTTGGCATCAGCATGCACGAGGGACGTAAATTAAAATTTTTGTCAACAGTCGGTTTCGATCGCAAAGACTCGCACGTAAGTCAGGTACTTTACCGCTTTTTTTTTTTTTTTTTTTTTTTTTTTTTTTTTTTTTTTTTTTTTTTTTTGCTGGTCTGTCGGTAGTTCTCTTCATTGCGGACGCTGTTCGTATTTGTTCATTGATGTTCGAAGTGTTCTTAGCTCAGCTTGTTTATTACAGAGGGCGGTGAGCCCCCTGACCGGGCGCGCTGAGCCACGGCGCCCGGCTCCTCTAGACCACAGATGTAGCTGACGTAGTTGTCTTCTAACTGCTCTCAAGAAGTACTGTATGAACTCCGCAGTCTACAGTGTTGCCAGATTGTGCAGATAGCTGGACTTAGAGCGAATCAGCACGGCCACGTTTATTGTCCCATGTCGCGATCGGCTCGGACTTAGGCTCAGCGGCGGCCGGCCGGCGGCCTGGTTTTTTTGTCAAAGAGTGTACCACTAAGAATACGGAGAACGTTGAGGGAACAAGTACAGCGGGCAGCCAGATAAGACACATGTAGAGACCAGCTGAGTTTCCTATCCAACGTTAGCCCTAACAATGTCATCTCCACGAAGGCGAGAGTGACGGGGCCGAGATGGAGAGATGGTGGAAGAAACTCTGTGTACCTCCAGAAGAGGATGCAGACCGTTTTATCATGGGAGAAACTGAAGCCGATTGCGACACTCTGGGAATAGAGACTGTCAAGGCAATGCTGAAGATGTCGCTCCAGGAGACAGGTTCCCTGAACGCTGCAGTGGATCGTGAAGTCATCCACAAACAGAGAGCCTGAAATATAAACTGGGAGGCAATCCATAATTGGGTTGATCGCAATGGCGAAAAGTGCCACGCTCAAAACAGAGTCCTGTGGCACCCCATTTTCCTGGTGAAAGGTGTCCGACAAAACAGAGCCCACTCGTACCCTGAACATTTGATCTTCCAAAAAAGCACGAATAAAGAGGGGGAGATGGCTGCCAAGACCCCATGTATGCATGGTGCGGAGAATGCCCACCCGCCAACAAGTGTCGTAAGCTTTCTCCATATCGAAGAAAACGGCCACCGTCTGATGGCTCTGCAAAAAGTTATCCATAATGAAGGTCGACAAGGTAACGAGGTGGTCAATAGAGGAGTGATGACTTCGAAACCCGCATTGGACATTTGTGAGATGTCGAAATGCGAGTATCCAAACCAGCCAAGCATTGATCATGCGCTCCATTGCCTTACAGACACAGCTGGTCAGCTAAATGGGGGGTAATAAATGGAAGGCAGATATTTGTCGTTCCCTGGTTTGGGTATGGGGACAATAGTTGCTTCACGCCAATGAGTAGGACCTTCACCTTCAGTCCAGACGCGATTATAAGTGCTAAGAAGAAAGCATTTACCTGCAGGAGAAAGGTTCTTCAGCATCTGATCATAAATGGCATTGGGCCCCGGAGCAGAGGATCGGGAGACGGCAAGGGCACGTTCTAGCTCCTGCATGGTGAAGGTGGCATTGTAATTTTCGCAATTGAGAGATGTGAAAGAAGGCGTTCGTGCCTCCTTGGCCTGCTTTTGGGGTCATAATTAGCTGAGGTTGAGACCTCAGCGAAAGAGCAGCCCAAAGCATTGCAGATATCAACAGGTTCCACAAGAACTTGGTTTGATATGTTCATGCCGGTGATTGGGGAATGGACCTTAGTGCCAGACAACCGGCGTAGGTTACCCCCGACGACCGACGAAGGAGTAGATCTGTTGAAACAACTTGTGAAAGAAATCTAGCAAGCTTTTTTGGTTTCTTTAATGACTCGACGGCATTTCGCTCGTAACCTTTTGTAATTAATACAATTTTCCAAAGTAGGCCGGCGATGAAACATTCGTAGAGCACGTTGCTGGGCTCTAATAGCGTCGCTACATGCTGCATTCCACCAGGGAACTGGGACCCTACGTGGAGATGTTGAAGTTTGGAGTATGAAATGTTCGGCAGCGGTGAGGATGTCGTCACAGCTGGGGAAGTTCTGATCATGGAAAACCGCCATGGAAGAATAGAGCCCCCAGTCGGCTTTGGAGATGTTCCAGCTGGTGGAACATGGAGTAGTAGTATGATGTAGTAAAGACATCATGCAGGGGAAATGGTCACTCGAGTACCTATCAGACAGAACATACCAGTCGAAACGTGTGCAAGTGTAGTGCAAATTGCGAGATCCAGATGGGAATAGGTATGTGTCGTGTCGGATAGGAAAGTCGGGTCGCCGGTGTTTAGGCAGACAAGGTTCAGATGGTTGAAGATGTCCGCCAAAAGAGAGCCCCTCAGACAAGGAGCTGCAGAGCCCCGTAGAGGGTGGTGGGCATTGAAGTCGCCGACCAACAAAAATGGTGTAGGAAGCTGAGCAGCAAGCTCCAGTATGTCTGCCCTAAGAACAGCTGACGACGACGGGGTGTAGACATTACAAATAAAGAAGGTAAATGAAGGGATGGTGAAACGGACGGCAACCGCCTGTAAAGAAGTTTGCAGGGGGATGAGATGATAATAGACGTCTACCCCAATGAGCAGCATAGCACCTCCATGGGCAGGAATACCTTCGACAGGAGGTAAATCAAAACGCACTGCAGTATTGTGTGGGAAATCGATACGATCGGTTGGACGGAGCTTCATTTGTTGAAGAGCGACTATAAGCACAAAGTACAATCTAAGGAGTAGTCTTAATTCATCGCGGTTGTAACATATGCCTCTAATGTTCCACTGAAGGAGTGCCATAAAGAAAGCATGAGAAGAAAAAAAGTGGAGAAGGCAAGAGGGGATCACCTGGATGGCCGCTGAGGGCCTGGCAGTGAGGTGGCAATGCTATTGCCATCGAAAGATGGACAATCACGTTCCATGAGTTCAGACATCTGCTTCCTTCCTTTTGGTGGAAATTCTCTTCTTGCGTGCCTTTTTGGTGGCAATTCTGTTTGAAGATTGAGCGGCTGACGGTTGAGAAGATGAAGCTTTTAGAAAATCTCCGCGAAGAGGATCTTGTTTCGAAATCCGGGCATCCAATTTAGTGGCCCGTGGTTTCTGTGAGACTGAAGTGGACTGGGGTTTAGATTGAGCAGAAGTCATTGGAGATGTCGAGCGGGCAATCTTTAAGCTTGCTGAAGGTAAGGTCACACGTCTGCGTACCCATCTCCTTTGTTGGTCAAGGAGGGAAAAGGAAAGGACAATGCTGTAGGTACCCGCTGGGAGCACAGCAGGCTTTCTACTTGCCAATAATTTCCGGGCACCAAATGTGGAAACTTTTTCGTTGACTCTGATTTCCTGGATGGCTCGTTCATCTTTATATACAGGGCATTCGCGAGAATTAGCGGCATGGTCACCCAAGCAGTTGATGCAGCGAGAGGACAGAGGCGCGCAGTCACCCTCATGGGCGTCCCTACCACAGGTGACGCATTTCGCTGCATTGGGGCACGACTGACGTGTATGATTGAACCGGTGACACTGAAAACATCTGGTGGGATTAGGGACATACGGCCGAACAGAGATGATTTCATAGCCTGCTTTTATCATTGAAGGAAGGTCGACTTTGTTGAAGGTCAATAAAACTGTTTGGGTCGGTGTTAAGTAGTTGTTACTCGCTTCATCACTCTATGTACAGCTGTTACACCCAGCTCAGAAAGGTACTCCTGTAGTTCATCAGACAGGCCGTCAAGGCAACGTGAGAACACAACCCCCCACGACGAGTTTAGGGTACGATGAGGTTCGACCTTAACAGGAAAGGTGCGTAACAGTGTGGTGCAAAGTAGCTTTTGAACTTAAAAAGCACCTTCCGTTGCCAGCAACAGTGTCCCATTTCGTTGGCGGGAACAAGTTTTAACGGGACCTGCAATAGCGTCAACACCTCGTTGCGTGACAAAGGGATTTACTGATGTAAAAGCTTGGCCATCAGTGCGTGAAACCACTAGGAGCTTTGGCAAGTTAGGCAAATTTTTCTTTGACTTGGATTAATCGTGTGTCTTTTCTGGGTAAATGTCAAAGTTGAAGAATAAGTCATTGCGAAGTTGTCCCCCATGATTACCGGGGGATGGCACGCTCCTTCGTAATGGGGAACCCTCACTGAGGGCTCACACGCCTTAAGTGATTGTTCACACCTCAGGTCACAACTCCCGAGAAACGGACGGAGGGACCAATCGGCACGGTCGGAAGGTTACAGCTCGGGTAATCACCATTCCCTGGGCCTGGCCTTTACCAGAGGGTACGTGCAGGACCTACATGCCAAACCGGGGCTGGGACTTATGCATTACTCAGTCACCTGTTACGCAACGAGTGCATGGGCGGCCTTCATGAACGCACAGCGAGGAAGAAAGGAAAGAGGAAAGAAGAAGAAAGTGGGAAAGGTTGAGTCTCAAACGCCGAGGCGGAAACTAGAGGAGGAGAGGAAGGCTAGAAGAATACCGTAAGCAGGGAAGTCAGAAGCAAAGTTTAGGAGAAGAGAAACCTAGAAAAGAAAGAAAGCTGGTACAAGAGATAACTTCAAACTCGTATGGGACACCCATCTCTGGGTGAAGGCACTAACCGGGGGGGGGGGGGGGGAGGGGACTGAAACATCCGGGGGCGGGAAGGAAGACAGCTTAGGCTCGGGGCCCTGTGCACACCACACACATACGCACAAAAGAGCTGTGGGGGGGGGGGCTCTGGGGGTACCTTGGGGTGGTATTCCAGCAAGATAATACCTTATGTTGCTAGTAAGATCCCTGGACCTTTCCATCATTGAGCACATGTGGCAGATACTGGAAGGGAATTCCATCCCAGTAGCATCCTTTGGGATTTAGAGACATGGCTGCAACAGTTGTGGACAAATTGCATGAGGGGATGATGAAAGGGCTATTCGACAATATTCCAAGGTTCATAAAGTCATAAATGTATGCATTGCGGTCGGAGGGACTGCGAAACAACTGGCTTGTAGTGTTACTTAAACGTCGATTATTGACACGTTCTATATTATCGACAATATTTTTAAAAACTATCGATTCATCGATTAACTATCGGTTGTTTTGGGGTGATATTTTAAATGAAAAATTACACTAAGAGTTTTTTATTCTTTAGTCCACTGCACAATATAAAAGTGTCTTAGAGAAAGTATGGTATTTAAATTCTTGTCCGGTAGTCTCTTCTTGAAAGCATTACAAGATGCGTAATTTTTTAATAAAAAGTAGGGAATTTAAATGCTTCTTTAAACTGTTGCGTTTTTCATTCATTATTTCTCCTGCCTTGGAGAAAACCCTTTCTGCAGGAACTGAAGTCACTGGACAGCATAAATATTTGTTGGCCATTACACACAACAAGCTAGCAGATTTTGCCTAATATTTTAAAACACAGGTTTTCCAAAGTATTGACGTAGATCAATAATGGTACCTCTGACAGAAGTAACGACATTGACGTCACGCTGTTGCGCACTGGACAAAAAAAGTAGATCTGATTTCAAACTGATGGTGAGCCCTTCCATAGCAGCCGGGCGCCGTGGCTCAGCGCGCCCGGTCAGAGGGCTCAACGCCCTCTGTAATAAAAAAGCTGAGCCAAGAACTCATCGAACAAAAACGAACATACACGATCAGCGTCCGCAATGAATAAAACCAACCATAGAAAAAAAATAGCACAGTGGTAGAGTGCCAGACTACAAATCCAAAGGTCGCGGTTTCGATTCCCGCCAAATCCGAGGATTTTTTATCAGTCACTTTCCACTTCTTTCACCTCTGGTAGTGTTTCTGATGTGAAAATTACCGAGTAGCACCGTGGTTTCACGTCAAACTGTAGGTCACCCTATAACTGGCTGGGTAAGCCAGTTCGGGGGAAGACAACGGCATACCACATCCAAACAGGACCATGCCTAGTAAAGCACTGTGGTGTGCAAACCAATAACTGCGTTACCATTTTTTATTTTTATTTTGTTTTATTTATTTATTTATTTTTACTTCTCAGTAGCCATTTAAATCGCGTCATTATTTTGAATTTTCGAATCACCTAGACATTAACATGTGAGATTGAAAACACGTACAATGAAAACTCAAACAGAAGGACAATAGTGAGTGTGCTTAATTATAAAATGATAATAGTATTTGCAGTATTGAGTACACGCACAAACGCTTAACAAATCTGTGTCATTGTTTCCTTTACTAACTGCATTGTATTACAACAGCCTTACATGTTTTTCTTGCTACAATTATGTCTGCTCACACATTTGAATATTGTAAAATGTATCGTAGACCCGACGTGCCTTGAGCCATTTGGAGCATTCAGAGATTACACACATATACATATACATACATACATACATACATATATGAATTTAATGGCCAAGTACGCTCTATTGCGATATATCTAAATGTGCAAATGATGTGAGATATATAGTTCATTCTCTTTATAGATCTGATAAATTGGAGTCGCCACTACGTTTTACAAAACATAGAAAATATATTCCTGATCTAACTGAACAGTGGCGTACCAGAACAAGGCCAAGAAATAATATTACATTTCTATCATGAATCTATTTATGAAAAGATAATCAGATCATTCCCATACTGCCAACAGAAACAAACTCTTCTCCCTCCAAAATGGTGACTGCAGTTAGAGAAACAAGGTTATACAAATTGGTACAAATGACATATTGGCATTATGTACAACTTAACCAAATACAGTTGTATGTGACTAGGTGTCACACTGATTGCAAAAAAATTTAATAAAAAGAGTTCGCCAAATACCTCTAAAAATGTAATACACACTCGTACAAATAAAATTGAAAATTTATTCAAATGACTGGCTATATCGTTTAGGAGTCTGTCATTGAAAGTCAATATAGAAATAGACCTCGTTATCTCAGCCCAATCCGAGTGAATATAAAGAAGTTGGCAACAGCATATGATCCCATTAGAATCGAAGAGCTGAATCCTAACCAGGACAGGAGCAGCGCAAGTAAATACTATGCCAAACACTAGCTGATGGTCGTGCAGCAACGGCGTCAATGTCAGAAGTCTGGTGCAGCAGATGTGGATTCTATCCCTGAAAACACTATAATAATAATAAAGCAACAACAAACTGCCGAAGTATGGTCGTACCCAGCGAAACAACACTCTGAAAACACAGATATACGCAAACCGCATCTGTGGTTCCCAACTTCACAATGATACGATGCGCGCAAGAGCAGAGGCTACCTTTCCCGGCGGCAGAGCCTCACCAAGACCCCATATCAAACTCCAAAATTGATCTCCACAGCCCAGATCCACTTGAGCACACAGCCACGCCTTACTCGTCAGAGAGCTAATCTCAGTGACCCACTTAATGGTCAGTCGTGTCGACGTGCGAAACCAGGCGGCCCACTCCAATGCAGTATAGGGACCCCTCAGGTGGCCAGATTTCTCCAAAACCCTGAAAGGAGCTGGCACCACACCGGATTCCTGTGACCTAGCCGACCGCTCAAGAGCCATGACCTACACTGATCTACAACGCCAACTCGACAGTAACGAAAGAATTTGAAATCAGAAGCACTATATAAAAAAAGAATAAAACCAATACACCTGAATCCTAATGCAATTTTCGCAACCCATAGCAGAATATAGAAATCAGGAACCATGTAAAAAATAAATTAATTTCATTCAACTAAAATAAAAATTAAGCAATTAAAATAATAAAGAGACACATGAGGCGAGAAATAAGAAAATTTAAAGTCAAGAATGACCATCACCTTTCAACACCCCAACCCGTAAAAATGTTGGAAGTGGAGTGTCGTATCTATAGTGGTGATGAGACAACAGAACTGGAGATAATTTGACAAATATGTAGCAAATAGAACATACATGTAAATATATTGATATATCCAGTTATTAAAACTGGAGATAAAACATCCTCTTCAACATTTTAATTAAACAATTAGAGTACCTAACTGAAACCACACTGAACTTGATCGCACACTTATTCTTCCTATCATGAAAGATGAATTTAATTTATTAAAGTGTCTAGCCATTCAGGCCTAAACAATACAAACTATTTTTTAATAATAAGATTACATTTTCATAATTTAATTCGTCAAATTAGGAATTTACCAAACATGCTATGGCCCTAGTCCACACATTCAGACTTATACAATCTTTCCATTCATTCATAAAAAGAAACTCCTATCTTTACACATTGTATTTTCCAATAACTTTGTTATGAATTATTACATTAAAATAATTATTACATTAAAAATCACAAATAAAATTATAATATAACCCTGACCAATATAAAAATAAAAATAGTAAGTCATAGTGCCTAACAGTAACTAGAAAACATGAGTACAGATTTTGCTTTATATAATGTTATAAGTATGAGACAATAATAATTCAAAGTAATTAATGGAAACTAGAAAACAGGACATAAAATTTATATGAAATAAATCGCAATTTGCGATCAGCTTTGTCTTCAATGTACTAGGTTTAGGTGGAATACCAATGTGCAGTGAATGAAAATTTATGCCCAGCCAGGATTCGAACCCGGGATCTCCCGCTTACTAGGAAGATGCGTTGACATCTCCACCACTGAGGACACAGTGACCAGCTTGACTGCAGATGACTCTTCCCTGCAAATCTCCCGCAACACTGAAATCTCCATTCGCCACGCTGTCTCTTTCCTATTACCACAGCCTATTTGTTCTGTAATGCTCGCAGCCACAATACTGTATTCCCACATCAAGGAGAAAAGAGCATACGGTTTCGAGACAGTTGTCATCAGGAGCCCAGCCTCGGCTCAAACAGTTATAACTGTATATGAGCCGAGGCTGGGTTCCTGAGAACAATTGTGTCTCGATACCCTCATGGTCTGTTCTCCGTTGGTCTGTTCTCCCTGATGCACGAATACAGTATTGTGGCTGCGAGCATTACAGAACAAATAGACTGTGGTAACAGGGAAGAGACAGTGTGGCGAATGGAGATTTGGATGTTGCGGGATACGCGCAGGGAAGATTCCTCTGCAGGGGGGGTGGTCTCTGTGTCCTCGGTGGTGGAGTGGTCAACGCGTTTGCCTAGCAAGCAGGAGATCCCGGGTTCGAATCCCAGCCGGGCACAAATTTTTATTCGCCACACTTTGGTATTCCACCTAAACCTTGTACAGTGAAGCCATAACTGATCGCAAATGGCGATTTATTTCATTAATTGAAGGCTGTAACGTCGTCAAAAATATATAACTAAATTTTATAGTTTTACATAATTGTACAAGTGAGCATTAAAACTTCTTATACTAAAACTTGAAAAGGAAAAAACATAGAAAAAATTGTTACATAAAAAGTTGAAATCTTGAATTGGTCCATGTGGAGGGCGTGCATTCTGTCTAGGGGGAGTCCTCTAAGCACAAGGATTTGTGCCAAGATCACTGTCTAGATAGCTTGCTCACTCAGTTTATCATTATACAGGCAGGATAACTTTCTAGATACAATGAGAATGCCCTTGGTTGCTCAGGTAACTGTCACAGGCAAGCGACGTACTCCTTTAGGCTGGGCTACACTGCCGCTGGGCTATGCCCCTAGGAATATAATCACCCACCTCAGCAATGAAACAACTTGCAAAGGTTCGCTGAACCCCAGGAGGGTATTGGGTCAGCCATAGTAATCCGCGGCTCTCATTGTCAGTGGGTCTCCCATCGCCGGATTAAATCCCTTGACAGGAGACAGCGTGGTGACTAGTAAAGAGCTGCCGCTGTCGAGTGGCACATGCCCACATTGCTGGGGGAGTCCTGCCCCATTCATCCCATGCTGAACGAGCCAAGACGGAGCGTCGTTATCTCAGTGGGCCATCCGCTCCTATTGTGTTGCAGCTGTTCCGGCATGTCTGGGGTTGGCCTGGAGAGTCGCCCCATGCTCAGGTGTTGACTTCACCCTAGCCACCTTCAGCCGGTGTATACAAGACGTCAACCACTGGCCGCTATACACTCACAGCCGCACAGCTCGTCCATCACCACCCAGGCACTGCCATCTGTCAGAGTACACATTACCAGGTTTTGCTGGCTATGTCCATTTGCAAACAGGTCCGAAATTCAAAGCCATCAGTTATATGGCGCAGACCCTCCTATTGTACCTCCGCACCGCTCCTCATTGACACTGTACATATTGAAAATACACAAAATTAGTCACGAGCTTACGAATACCAATAAATGAATTAATTGAACAGAAAATTTTAAAATCCTATTCCTAAACTGGGCACAAATTGAAACTGAAAATAAAAGTCTACTACAATGTGCCTCCAAAATTTACAAAAATTTTAAAACAATGAATTTAAATACCCTACTTAATAAAAAATATGTATGTGATTCAATTTAATAAGTTAAATATATAACCCTACATTATTTTTACTTGGCACTCAAGATTTTACTATCTTTATAAGGAATGTGCCGATTTCTGTTGTCAGCTACTTCAAAGTGAAAAGAAATAAAAATTAAAAAAATATCTAAATCCTGTAAATAAAGTTGATTAAATTTCATAACTACAAATTTCTAACTACGTTGTGCACATGTCTAGTTATTTTGTTAGAATATGGTTTACATGCAGAGTTAGAAGAACCACTATTTTACTACGGAGCTCCAACTACTGGGATTCAGGATGGGAAAGGAAACAGGACATCTTATCCTGTTGATGCTGGTCCCCTTCATTCCAAGAATTATTTAATTCTTTTCCTTGTACTGGGATAGGACGAAACTGCTTTTCTCAATTTATACGAGAGCCCTTCTTCATGGTACCATAGGCTTCATACTCATATTTCTTCTTGTTTTCAACTCTCCAATTTCTTTACATTCTCCTTGCTGTCCTCTGAATAAAATATTTCGTTGTGCTCCTGAAACTAAGAACAGATTAGATTCCACATTTTTAATTATACAAAACAAAACAGTCTTAGTGGCAGTTGTACTGGACAGTAATAAGATTCCATTTTTATGATTTTTTTGTACGATCTGAAGGAGAACATCGTCCCTACAGTGTTCCAAAATTGGACAACGTCGCGTTCCTGGCGATTGTCCGACCTCGTTATCGATGTCTACACGCTAACCAGCAATGGGCATACAAGCCTCTAATATTCTGGTACCATGCATCATGGCGTGTCCGAAACAAAAACACCATCGATCCCTCATATCGACTGGGCAAATCCTATCAGGAAACCGTATAACGCCAAGTGGGTTTTAAACAATACTACGAACTTCACGCTGATTATACGCACATTGGCGCAATCAATACAACACAATCGAACCTCCAAGGACGAAAAAGCACCTCCTCAACGAAGTACAAAAACTCAAGACACCTATCTATTTAAGGTCAGATTAGATCATACAATCTTATTTCGCGCCACGTTATAAACGAAGGCGACGATGTTCAGACGGAAGAAAAATAAACCAATTGATAGCGTATCAGGCAAGACCATAAAGACAGCACATACCAATAAATATAGGAGTCACAAAGGTTTCTATAAAACAGAAGAACTAAACAATCTCAATTATACAAATCAGTGGAATTTCAGCAACGGCAATTACAGCATGAATAACACGTAAAACATCCTATCCCGATTTCGAAGGCTAAATAATGACGTAACAAATCACAATCAAGAAATTTTTGGAGTCGGCCGCGGTGGCCGAGGAGACTGAGGCGCTCCAGTCACGGTCTCCGCGGCCACTACGGTCGGGGGTTCGAATCCCCCCTCGGGCATGCATATTTGTGCCGTCCTTAGTTGTAAGTAGTTCATACGTAGTTCGTAAGTTTAGGGACTGATGACCCCGTAGTTAAGTCCCATAGACTCTACGAACATTTGAACATTTGAAATTTTTGGAAATGCATAAACAGTTTTATAAAACATGACTCAATGACAACATACTCTAAATACAATGTACGCACAAAGAAAGAAGAAACAAATTGTTTTGTACGGCTATAACTTATACATAATAAACATTCTTATTAGACAAATTAAAAATAGACATTGCATATTTACGTAAAATCTAAAAAAATCACAAGTTACTCAATGAATGGGTTTAGGTGGCATACGTGGTGTACACCTAAAGCTTTGCCCGTCTTTATTGACTCAAGCAGTGCCGCACATGGATGGACGATTTTCCTAATACGGAAAGGACCGTTATATACTGAGAAAATTTTCTGGCAAAGCTATTTCTCTTTGTTGGAGAGGTAAATGCTCTTTACCAATACTTTCTGACCAGGTGTGAAGCTACGTGCTTTGGCTTTCCTGTCCGCAATAACCTTTCATCTCAACGCTGCTTCTCTAATGCCTTGTAGTGTCAAATCCACAACCCTACTGTGTCTGGTCCGTCTTGATGGCGGGAAGTCCTCCACTTCTTTAATCAGGTCATCGGTATCCACATTCTTAAGCACCTCTTTGGGGGCCAGACGGGTAGTACTGTGTGGAATATTATTGATAACATCCTCAAAATCCTTTAGGAGAACATCCCAGCCCAGGTGATTTTTCTTGCAGTATATGCGGCACAGGGTCCCTAGTTTACTCTTAACTGTTTCCGCTGGATTACTCTGTGGATGATACGTAGATGCATAGATCGGTTGGATCCGGTTTCTATGCAATGTCTCTGCAAATCTCAGCTTTGAATTGCGGACCATTATCAGAAGTAACACACTTGAGTCGGCCAATTCTCTTGAGGAAGTCCTTGCAAAACGCTCTGCTTACAGTATGCGCTGTTGCTTTCCTGATGAAAGTCGAGCAGTTGACATTAAGCCCAAAAGGTAACCGCTTAAATTGGTAACAGGTCCCAAATGCCACAAAGGCAGTATATTGCCTGCATTCCAGATCCAACACGATCTGCCAAAAAACTTGACCTAAGGTCAAGTGTTGTATAGATCCTGGCCAGTAACAGTTCTGCAAAAGTTCATCAATACGTTGAGGCTTGTCTGTTTCAGGCTCTATAATTTGTTTCTAATCTAATACGGGGCGCACTGATTCATCTTGTTTCTCCACTACTTTTAGCTCGATATTGCTCTTTCTATCACACTTTCGTCTTCTATTCTTTGCAACTGCTTCCCTGTGTGCAGCGGAAATGGCTCCTGTTTTCGTCAAAAATACCTCCGCATTCTCTTTTAATAGGCGATGTAATTCCTGTCGGTCTTCCACTGATATATCACTCTGCCTATTGACAATCTCATCCATAACGACTAGCACATCATGAAAAATCTGGTACCGCTCGTATTCTCTCATGCCTCAACTCAGATACCGCTTTCCCTTGATCCTGACCGCCAGACCAATACAGACGTAGGCAATTTGCAGATAACTCGGATCTATGACATTGGTCGGAGAACCGGATAGTAATACACTTATCCTTGTTTAATATTAGCTCACCCCGTCCAACATTGAGAGTTGCCTTTTGATCGGAAAGAAAGTCAATCAAATCGATTGCCGACTTCGGCACAATAGTCAGGTAGATGTTATACTCTTGTCCTTGACACAGTATTTTTATCCTACTTTGCATTGGTATATCGGCTTGCTTACCGATTATTGCCCCCTTGACTTTTGCTTTCTTCAACCTTAAGGTCGGCCACGAACGGACTTTGGCACATTTTTGGAACGCGGATTCCGAAATTTCGGAAATCTGGCACCCACTGTCAATTATTCCAGTTAAAAAATAAATAAATAAATAAATAAATAAATAAATAAATAAACCGGAACCGATCTCAACTATGACTATTGGGTAGGCTTCTTGTCGGCCGGTAGCGGTGGCCGAGGGGACTGAGGCGCTACAGTCTCGGTCTGCACGGCCACTACGGTCAGGGGTTCGAATCCCCCCTCGGTCATGGATATTTGTGCCGTCTTTAGCATTAGTTAGTTCATAATTAGTTTGTAAGTTTAGGGACTGATGACCCCGTAGTTAAGTCCGATAAGCTATACAAACATTTGAACATGTTTAGCTTCTTGTCTCTCAGGAATCTGTTTATAATCTTAATATCTCCCGGATATTTTCATATTCCACGAGATATAGTGTGCCGTATCCGAGGGGTTCTGTGGAACAAGGGGGCACACTTTCCACAGATTGATTATGTCAATTCTAATCACTATTCCTCCTGTTATTTCCGCTATTATTTGCAACAGCTGGGTTCGCAGGTCTCACCGCAAAAATTTGCACTCCTCTTGACGGAAGTGAACTTTGAGCCTTCTGGTCACCCCGCGACCGATTGTTGTTATCATTGTACTACCACTGTTCCTATGGTGACTCCAAATTGCCACTATTTCGGTTATGGGACACATTCGGATTACTTTGATGCCTTATCTGGCCCTGATGGGGTTGCGCATATTTGTTTTCCTAATTACCATTTTTGTTCCTACTGCCTTACTGCGATCACGCCAAGTATTTTGATTTTGATTACCGTAATTATTAGAAAAATTATTCCGGTTATGCCTGTGGGACTTGTTTCCCCCACGAGCTGTATCATAATGGTTATTCCCACTGCCTTCCCAGTACTGGCCGGAATTATTTTGTTCCCTGGGTTCTTAATTACTCCACCCATGGTGGTTCTCAACATACTCTGCCTGCTTTACCGCGCCAATAAATTGGTCAATTGTGCCATCACTTTTCCCAATCATGCTCCGCTGATATTCAGCCGGAAGCCTTGTAAAACAATGCTTCACCATTTCTTTTTCCGTGTGTAGGTTATCAAGGAACCTGTTTGTTTTGATTAGCGATTTCAAGAATTTCTCTGGGCCTTTGTATACCAATCAAGGCTCTCCCAATTCTCATCAACATTAAAATGGTATCGAATAGTAAAATGCAGGAGGCGATACTACTTCAAAGCCATTATTATAAGACTCAATTCCATCCGTTTGCTTTGAAGCAGGAAAACATGTCGGAAAACTATACGGGATAAAATCTTAATAGGCTACTTATGTATTGTAGAATTTCTCTGGGCCTTTGTACCCTGCACTTGCCATATCTTTCCCTAACGCTATTTCCTCTGTAATTCTCTCTTGGATACGAGTGCACCAGTATACCGCAAGAAATTCGTTCTTGAATTCTTCGTACGATCTGCAACTATCTGCCACAGATAGCATGTGTTCAGCGACATATTTGAATTCATGATAGGCATACACCTGGATTCTTTTTTCATGTAAACTGCGACTTTACTGTTGATGGACCGAAATAAAATATTCTGACGTACTTTATGGCTTTCTAGTTGGAGATGATAAAAGAAGCTCAAAAATACAATTATATTTATGGATGCATCTACTCCTTATACAAAATATATTCTTATTTTCGCTTTTGTAGCTCTCGAAACAAAGTAAAAAAAAAAATACAGCGTGTCCCACAAAAAACCTGTACCCTCACGTCTGAGATTAAATTAAGAATCAAGTAAACAATATGGAACGGTGACATTAAAAACACGTAGTTACCTCATAGAGGCTGCAAGTGGTGGCTACAGGTGTACGTAAGGTGTGCCGGTTTCATATGTGTCATTCTGCACTATATTTCAACCCACCTCCACGTTCAAAGAACTCTACACATCTTTTTCCGATTACTGTTACTACTATTACTATATTTAAGAAACCTGTCTGAGGGGAACTAAGTTTCTATGAACATATTACTGAATAATCTGATTTGTTAGTCTGGATTATACTTTAACTGAAAGATACACTGATTTACTTTAGTCTCAGACAGTGCAGGACAGAACGTGTGTCACTTTTTAAATTTCTTTTTTCGTCTTGAGAAACAAGGAATCTCTCTCTCTCTCTCTCTCTCTCTCTCTCTCTCAGCAAGAAGATCCAAGAGAGGGTGTTTGACAATGAGCAAATTAAATGTGTACCATTTCGATTGTTCTAGATTCTATTTACGATAAGTATTTGAGATACTCGTAAAATGTCAAATCTTGTTTGTGAAGTATTAGATTTTATCCCGAAATTTTAGATGTTTAGATTTCTTGTGGCAATGTGTTTATGCCAAAGTTGAAGTGTCTGTTGCATGCACTGGATATGTTTACCCAAGCGCGGATTTGAAAATAATTTGCGCCACAATGGTGCACGCCTGCTTGGAACGTAGAATTAACTTCGATAATCAGAGTTTCCCTGTCCTAACATCCCGACTGGTTCCCGCCACAAGTTTTATTAAACATCTATATCGGCACCCATATTAAGCACAAATATATAGCAATGGATAACGCAAGATTTAATTATCGGTTTGCTTTTTCCTTGAACTATATGCCAGTTGGGCTTTTCAGAGTGGAAGGCTACGTTAAACATCTGCTTCGTAATACAAGCAGAGTGCACCGTTTTCTTCACTCATTTGGCACACCATGAATATAAATTTTACTGTGAGCTTTGTTTTATTATTTAAATTAGCAGGGACGTGTGTAGCAGAGGAGCAAACAGTTTGTGTAGCACACTATCAACCGACATATTAGCATGTTAATTGAGATTTATATGGACCAAAGTAATTAATAGTTACATAATTTGCACGACTGATGTAGGCGACCCAGGAAAGTTACTGCTCATGTAATTTATTGTAAAAAGGACATTTTCTCAGATATATAATACTAGTCCGGTGCTTCGTGATTTTTCAAAATGTTAAATTTGTTCTACTCATTCATTTTGCCACGGACGATTTACGTGAACTAGCATTCAAACAGCTACCCACACAGATACTGAAGGCATGCTCAGCGCAAAGTTAAATGAAAAAATTCGGCAATACTTTAGGAAGCGATTCCACCTCTGCTTTGACCCTTTACATCAAAATTACTGCAATAACGTATGCAGTCATAGCCAATAGGGTGACCAAAACACTAGCCAAACACGCACATATAAAGACGCTCAAATTAACGTAAAATAACAGTAACGGGACAAGCGCGGGAATGTGGGGTTTTAGGCGGAGACATTCTGTACAAGCCTATGGTTGCACGTACATTAAGTGAAGGCGTATAAATGTGAGACTAGAATCTCCCCATCGTTTCCATCTTCTCAATTAATCAAGACGTAAACTGAATTATAATATTTAAGCATTTATTAGTAACAGTTACACAAATGTTTTGCCAGCCGCGACTACTGTGTTACAATATGAGGAGCCTACAAGCGGTAGCCCTCTGAGACGTCCGACATGCGTCCGTTAGCGACGGAGCCTCGAACCAGTCTGCCGTGCCGAGTGTCGCGCACCCAGCACGAGGGCCGGGGCGGCATTGGAACAAAGGCAGTATACCTGCCGGCGGGCCCGCGGTGGTGGTCAAGCTGCCCTTGGGGTTCCAGCATTTCTCCCAGGGGGCAGACCTGACTAGGCGGCATCTCCGCCCAGCTACCAACCACCACCAGATGGCAAATGCGAGTCCAAACATCCTCCCACTCAAAATGAGGATACTCATTTTCAATGTCACAATCATTGACACACAAAATTCAAATCAGCAAAACAAACAAGAAATGTCAAAAAAAACCAGAACTGGCAAAACAAACAAAAAACAAACAAGAACTGGCAAAACAAACGAGAAATGGCAAAACAAACAAGATATTGCAAAACAAACAACAAATAGCACAATAGCAACAATGAGAGAAGTGGCCATAAACAGGCCTGGAACAACTTCAAGCAAGACACACAAAGTATACATCTAACACAATAGTAATAAAAAAAATACACATATATACAAATTGACACAATGAAGAAATCACTGCTTTGGGAGGGGACACAACTTGGCAATGGGCCTTTTGAACTGGCCGTTAGCAGCCTTCACTAACACCACCCGAACACACTTGTCAGGACCAGGAAACAGCTCGACGATGACACCCAGCTTCCACACCAGGGGTGGTAAGTTGTCTTCCTTGACCAGCACGTGATCGCCGATCTGGGGTTGCCAGGCTGCCTCCGATGTCCATTTGGTGCGCTGCTGCAGGTTGTGTATGTACTCCGTTGACCACCTCCTCCAGAATGATTGATACATTTGTTGGTTGAGTTGCCACCTGTGCAACCGGTTGGCAGGGATTTCCAGGACAGAAGGTTCAGGGTAAGTACAAAGGGGTTGTCCAATTAGGAAGTGACCAGGAGTGAGCGCAGCAGGAGAATGAAGATCGTCAGAGAGAGAACACAATGGCCTTGAGTTCAAGTACGCTTCTATCTGACTCAATACGGTGTGGTCATTCTTCAAATGTTAATATTGCATTAAGAACAACACATTTGAAGTGTGAGTTCATGGACTTGACTCCTGCCTCCCACAGTCCACCAAAGTGAGGGGCATGAGGTGGAATGAACTCCCAACTAATCCCTCCTGAGGTCGAGAAGCTTACCAACCACCTCTGTAGAGTCACGGATCTCCATGTGCCCTAGTTCAGCATATTCGTGCATGAACGCAGAATATTCCTTCTTCAACTGTGGTTGCCCCCTAAATCTCCTCTCAAGATGGTCGAATCTACGAGAAGCCTGTTGTCGTGACTCACCCAATGGTTGGCAGTCCGGCTTCATTGGCAATCGAACTACAAACCTACTTTCTTTGGTACGAGTTGTGCGGCGCTGAAAGTGAGCCTCACACAATTTGTCCTGTTTGCTTAATGCCTTCGTATTCACTTCTTCTAGTTCCCAAAATCTTTGCAATTTGGCATCTAGACTATCACCCCTGACGAAGCATGATGTCACTGTGGAAACAGGCGTGTTATGTGGAGCCACCGGTATCCTGCCAGACAAAATCCAGCCAAATCTTGTTTCGACTAGTGAAGGATGATTCGGCTGCACTAGTCTTTCATTTCACAACACATCGAAGAAGACTTCTGCTCCAAGCATCAAATCTATGGGGCCCGGTTTGTTGAATCCTGGATCAGCGAGTGGGAGTTGACATGGAATATTCCAGGAACTTGTATCTATATAGTTCGCTGGTAGGTTACTGGTAACATTATCCACAATAGCACAGTTTGTTTTCACCTGAAAATCACTAAACCTAGAAGACAATTCGATGTTACATGTTTGTGACACCGATGCTGTGAAGGCATTATTCACACCATTTACTGAAAATGACTGCCTGATACGCTTCAATTTCAGTTTATCTGCCAAGCGCCTGGATATGAATGACAGCTGACTTGCACTGTCGAGCAAAACTCTGCAAGAGTGCTGCCCACCTTGGCTGTCTTTGATGTTGACAACAGCTGTCGCCAACAAAGCATTGTGGTGGGTGTTTGTATTACCACTTACAGCTTGATGAGCTACATACTGATTCGTAGCTTCACCATTTCGACTATGCTTACAATCAGCTGCTTGATGGAGCAGTACATTGTGCCTGCCCTTACACAATTTGCAACAGGAAAGCTTGCAACTACGCGCATAATGACCACTGCGGCAGCACAAGAAACAGAGCTTATTAGTAGTTACATAATCGCGCCTCTCACTGACATTTAAGGCAATAAATCCCTTGCAATCAGTGAGTGCGTGATGCCTTTTACAGTACTTACAAACTACTTCAACATCAGCACTGGCCAGATGAGCTCTCCTCACATTACTACTCTGCGACTCTTTGGGAGTATTATCCCTAAATTTAATCAGTTCAAAGGCTAGGCATTTTGTTTCTAAGAACTGTATGAGTTGGTTCAATGTGGTGAACGTCGACCCAGACATTTTTTCCTCCCACTCCTGACGATCTGTGGGACACATAATAGTCAAGATTTGTTCTGAAAGGAGAATTTCATGAAGTGGCACATCAGGCTTAAGAGCTTCTAGGGCCTTCAGATGGCTACATACATGGTTAATCAACTGCCAATAATTGGTTGACGTACCGTGGCTGACGGTAGGAGAATTTAATAAAGCCTTAGCATGTCTGGCCGCGACTATCTTTGGATTATTGTATCTTTGTGTAATGAGTCTCCAAGCTACTGAGAAGTTTTCTGAGGTTACTGGTAAATGTTTTAGAATGTCCCTAGCTTCACCTCGCAATGTTGAATTTAAATAATGAAACTTTTGAATATCGTCAATTGAGTCATTATTCATGACGAGACTCGAGAAAGCATCTCTGTAGGATGACCAATTCAGATAATCCCCTTCAAAGGTTGGCAAATTGATGGCAGGTAATTTCAAATTGCTAACATTGCTCGAATGATTCGAGTTGGCAGGCTCAGGCTTCTGAGCGTGCCTCTTCAATAAACCCCTTATGGTACATTCAATGATTTCACAAGAGTCCTCGAAACCTGCCCTATCATTGCTGTGATCCGTTAATTCATCGTCCATTTCGAGTTGGGACTGTGGGGACTCAAAATCCGCTTGAATTTGCGCCAATTTGCTTAATCTATATTCTAAGATTTCAATGCTAAGTGTCTCTGCATCTTGCACTGAATTACTCAAGCGTGAAAGAGCTGCCTTTGCAAGCTCTCTCTGCTTGACTAACCGAGCTCTTGCTGCTGGCTCCATTGCAGGAAAGAGGAGATTAGAAATAGGATGCCAAGCGGTAACACTCACCAAGGCTGTAGCGGCGCTGAGGCAGTGCAGAGGCGGCAGCCGCGGAGTCCCGTGATGACGTCGGCAGACGTGGTGCGAGGCACAGCTTCCGTTGGCGCCAAAACTGCGGGATGCTCGGAGACGATGGCGGTACCGTGCGCTCGCTTTAACGCGATCGCGCGTGATGCAAAAGCCGGTCACAAGTACTGCACTCACACACGTAGTCAAGGCTGTTATTTGCGTTGTCCCGTACAGACCTTGAGACACACAGTGGCGCTTACAAGCCGCGAACATGTGCAGTACACACGTGATTCACAAAGTTCATTTCCGGAAAGTAACTGCGAATGCGCTTTCGAGTGAACACTAATCTTGCGGTCTACGTTTTCGTGGTCACTGTATCCGGCCCGGAGGACCAAATGTACAAGCCTATGGTTGCACGTACATTAAGTGAAGGCGTATAAATGTGAGACTAGAATCTCCCCATCGTTTCCACCCTCTCAATTAATCAAGACGTAAACTGAATTATAATATTTAAGCATTTATTAGTAACAGTTACACAAATGTTTTGCCAGCCGCGACTACTGTGTTACAATATAAGGAGCCTACAAGCGGTAGCCCTCTGAGACGTCCGACATGCGTCCGTTAGCGACGGAGCCTCGAACCAGTCTGCCATGCCGAGTGTCGCGCACCCAGCACGAGGGCCGGGGCGGCATTGGAACAAAGGCAAAGGCAGTATACCTGCCGGCGGGCCCGCGGTGGTGGTCAAGCTGCCCTTGGGGTTCCAGCATTTCTCCCAGGGGGCAGACCTGACTAGGCGGCATCTCCGCCCAGCTACCAACCACCACCAGATGGCAACTGCGAGTCCAAACACATTCTGTGCGGGAAAATACGACAAAGCCAACGGAAACAATTTAAAAAACACGAAAGTACACGCAAGAAAAAACGAAAAACGACCTGAAATATAATACTTCTGTTGATCTAAAAATCAAATGAACAAAGCGATACCAAATAACAGATGCCAAATACCGTAAGAATAGTACCGAATACTTCACGTTACTTATATTACACGTAGAGTCAAGAAAACGATATACCAATCAATTCCCATCAACATTAAAATGGTATCGAATAGTAAAATGCAGGAGGCGATACTACTTCAAAGCCATTATTATAAGACTCAATTCCATCCGTTTGCTTTGAAGCAGGAAAACATGTCGGAAAACTATACGGGATAAAATCTTAATAGGCTACTTATGTATTGTAGAATTTCTCTGGGCCTGTGTACCCTGCACTTGCCATATCTTTCCCGAACGCTATTTCCTCTGTAATTCTCTCTTGGGTACGAGTGGACCAGTATACCGCAAGAAATGCGTTCTTGAATTCTTCGTACGATCTGCAACTATCTGCCACAGATAGCATGTGTTCAGCGACGCTCCCTTGCATATGCCCGCAAACGAATTCGAGTTTATACCGCAAAGACCATGAAGCGGGCAGAACTTTCTCGAATTGGGACATAAAAGACTTCTTGTGGAGAGAATTATTATTTTCCTTATACACTTAAATTCTGCACAGAGAGAAAGTGCTTTAAGTCAAAGGACTCATGTCTGCTCTTCCCTGTGGAACATTTCTCTGTCGCGAACTTGGGTTGGACGCGGTCTGAAATCAACTGGTACACACCGCACTGAATCAGCTGTTTCCTGAAGGTGTGTGTCAGTGCGTCGGAGACGACAATTGTCTTCCCGTGGATATTCTGTGGACAAGTGTGATACAGGTTCACTGCGAGGAATATTTTCTTCCCTCAAAGGTGACCTTCGAAGTTGAGTCTTATTATTTTCCACCCGTTGTGCTTCCAGTATAGAGTCGGACATGTGTTGCACATTATGTACGATATTTTCGTTGTTTACTGCTCTGGCAGATTCATACGAGTTTGACGAGAGAAGTTGTACTTCTTCGCGCGTCATTTTGATATGCCACTCTAGTTCATTATGTTTCTTATTAATTTTAACCTGTTCCTCCTTAATACTCGAGATTGCAGATTGTTTATTCTTAAGTTCCTCGATCTCTTTCGCTGTACTCGAGAACTTCTCCTGCGTCTCACATATGATATTTTGCCCTGTTCTTTCAAAGTATTTATAACTTTTTGTACACCTACAATCTCGTTTCAGGATTTGACTGCCGTTCTTTTTACTACGTCAGCAATTTTCTTTGCTCCGCTGGCCTCATAACGAGCCAACTTTGCATCCTTCTTCGCTTCCAACGCAATTTGTTTTGCCGTGGTGGCTGTTTTGTTAACCGTTTTAAGGCTCTTCCATATTTCTTAACGTTCCTCCTTAATATCACCTACAATTTTTTTATGTAGTTGATTATTACTGTCCTGTTGTTTCTGACTCTCCTGCAAGAATCTGATCAGATCAACAATTTATAAATCGTCATATCTACCTCCAGATGTTGATGTCCTGGAAGGTACGGCGTTACGCGGCTTAGACGTGTAATATGACATTCCATCCTCACTGTTCGCTTAAATTTTACTGGATTTACGGGTTGTGTGATGTAACATCTCATTTTCGATTTCACTTTCACTTGATTCGGTATGTGAATCCCTTTGAGAAGTGCTTTCCCCTTTCCCCTTATGCGATTCCCTTGAAACATCGCGACTGACGTGATAAGCGACGTTTCGGACGGTCTGTCTCCACCAATTCGTGTTCCTTCTCACTCATTTTTTTTTATATCTTTCGTGTCTTCTTGCACTTATAAGCAACCGAGCTTTCCTTCTCGTTATCATATACTGTAATCAATAGACAAAACACAAAATTAATCATTCTCAGCATAAAACGATACGCTGAGTGAAATGAATAAATTTATAAGCACAAAACATACGGACATTCTAGCCCTGTATCATGTGAGAAATTACTCTATATATATATAATTCCCCTAAAAATATTCACACTTTTGACAACACAGTTAAACAACGCCGTAAACAATGCTGAGTGGTGCAGAAACCACAGACACTGTGACCCCCCCCCCCCCCCCCCACACACAAACACACACCTCTCTACAATGCCAACTCGACAGTAAGGAAAGAATTTTAAATCAGAAGCACTACATGGAAAAGAATAACTAAATAAACCAATACACCTGAATCCTAATGCAATTCTCCCAACCCATAGAAGAATATAGAAGTCAGTAAACATGTAAAAATAAATTAATTTCATGCAACAAAAATCAAAATTTAGCAATTACAATAATTAAGAGACATGAAGGGGGAAAAAAGAAAATTGAAAGACAAGAATGACCACCATCTTTCAAGATGACAATCTGTATAATCCGTATTAAGGAATCTTGTTTTTTACCATCAGCACCTGATCGGTACGAGATGTGCAGAGAGTTGCAATCCAAACAGGAGAATTACTTCTCTCACGTCCCCTTCCCTCTAGCATCCCATCTGTTAATAACATAGTATGTATACAGTAGACTGCTAACCACTTAAATGTTGATTAAATACCTATATACAATTTACTTTCCATCTGTACTCGACACCCTACGGATGTAGGCTAATAGGATCCGACAATCTTTCATGTGCCAATTAAAATGAGTATCTATAGTTAAAACAGTCTACCGATAGTGCAAACACTGTCGATTAATTGACAGTTAATCGATGTTTAAATAACACTACTGGCCTGGTGTCCGAACTTCCCACCTGTGACTGGCAATTGTGATTTCGCTTTCATCCCATATTGCAATTTTCTCGATGAAGACGCACGGTATTTCATCACTTCCCACCTATCCTGTGTACATAACTTTTTGGCTTCTTTGCTATTATAAAAATAGCTCACATTAAGTTTTCCTAAATATTTTTTATGTACACACATCAGACAGGAAAAATTTTGTCATACGTATAGATTAATTACGGGTATGATCCAATACACACAAATTCCACAGTATATGAAATGGAATTTCGTTCTGGGTATCACTGTGTGAACTTTTAACACATTGACTGCCATGATGAAATTTGGACGCTGCGTTGCTATGCCACGTTGTAATCGCGAATATTACTTCTGAAACGCATTATTTGTATGCCGCATGGGACTCACGAGGCCTCTAAACACCAATACTCATCTGAGCCAGCTATGGCTCACGGTACAATGTATACGTGAAAAAAAATATGGCTCACGTGGTGTCATAACTCACGTAACTGTCAGACAACATTGGCTCACATGGCGTTCAAAGTGTTACACTTGGTCGAATGTTTCCCGTATACCGTGACGTCACTGGCGCTCCTCTCTCAGGCTGAGACGTTACCCGCGTTGTTCCGTTTCCGGTTTCGCACCGTCCCAGGCAGTTTGCGCGCACAGTACCACTAGACGCGAAGCCCTCCAGTGAGACGCAGCAGGGAGCAGGCATTCCAGGCAGCGCTATCTCCAGCGACACCGAGGCCTCTCCAGACCAAATCTGTCGCCACTCGACACAAAAACAGCCGGCGCTGCCCCACATCTCCATACGTAGGCCTCGCTGCTGAGGACGAGACAGCTCTCGCGCAGAGTAAGGGCTCTTATCTCAAGTAGCTGGTCGTCTTCACGCAGTCTGTACTGAGCACAAAGACCTTGTAGAAAAATAACTAGACTCACTTAACAGCGCTGCTGTCGAGGGATAAATGTTTGTTAAACTTATGGAACGTAACTGTGGAGCCATCAGTTCCTAAACTTACAAACTACCTATGAACTATATTACACTCAAGACAACACCAACATCCATGCCCGAGAGGGCATTCGAACCACCGACGGCGAACGGCTGCACGCATCGCAACACGGCGCTCCACTACGCGCAGCCAAAGACAAGTATATACAGACGGGAAACCTCCGTAAGGGCGCGGTCCTACGCTCAGGGATGCGGGGAGAGAGGGTTTCCAGCAGTTCCGTAAGATGTCCCATGATGGCGCTGCGGTCACAAGCAGCCCTTTAAACTGGCCAGGGCAGGCGGCAGCTAGCGGCTGTCCCCACCACAACCTCCCATCAAACGCCGGACACAGCCGTGGCCTCGTGGCAGGCGGCACGAGCTCACCCCTCGGCCTCCCCTCCACGCTACCCTCTGACGTGCGAGAGGCACCCTAAGCCAGGGAACCGCCCGACACCTGCTAGCATCTTACGGAACTACGAGGGGAGCGTAGTATAGTGGTTTAGGGGGGGGGGGGCTTCTCCTCTGTATGTGTTACTCTGTTTCGCGGCTAATCCGCTGCGGCTGTGACGAGATAATTTGAACCTTCGGGCTGCCGCCATTATAGTAGCAAGCATCACATACATACATTCAATCAGGATAAATTTTTACCAGTTAGGGTACCTTGTACTAATTAATATTTGGCTTCCATATGGCTGATGTTCCACCTACTGGGGAATTATTTACGAGGCGTATCCAGAAAGTAAGTTCCGTTTGGTAGTGAAATTTTACACAGATACAGAAGAAATTTTTATTGCACAAAATTCTACAACTCTTAAACTACTTTTCCACATAACTGCCGAAATTTTCCAGGCATTTGTCACAGCGTGGCACCAGGTTTTGTATACCTTCTTCATAGAAATCTGCCGCCTATGTCTTCAACCAGTTGGAAACAGGGATGCCCAAAGCGAGAGCACTAATTGTAAACCTACAGTTTTCCTGGATCTTGTCATCAATCGCGTGAACCAGTTCTTCTGTAACCAAAGATGGACGCCCACTCGTTCTTCATCGTGCACATCACTACTCCCGCCATTTAACTGTCGGGCCCATCTTTTCACCTTCGAATCACTCACCGCATTTGGTCCGTAAACATCGCAAATTTGCCGATATATTTCACTTGGGTTTACTTTCCTCGCATTCAGAAACCGAATCACCGATCTGATTTCACAGGCGGCGGGATTTTCAATCAACGTCGACATTTCAAACAAGCACAAAAAATCGTACGTAACTGACAGCGATCTCCAAATGGCGCACGTTCTTCTTCTTGATACACATCGTCTACAGCGCATGTGCGGTACTGCAATCGCAGCGCTGCAGCGGAGATAAATTGAAACGGAACTTACTTTCTGGACGCGTCTCGTATAACAGTGCACATAGGTGGAACACGAGCCATTTGAAACACAAATATTAAGTGGTACAAAGATACCCTGATTGTATGAGTGTTGTTAGTAGATAAATGGTGTGTTATTTAGTTACTGCGCTATATACGCTCAGTTGGTAGTCACATCTATGTTATTTGATTATTGCAGTATACATAAAGCACGATGGTGAACAGCTGCTCAGTGTTAAAAGTGCATAAATCGAATTAAGAAAGCAATAAAAAAGACCGAATACACTCTTCCCATTTATACTTCTCAGGAATTCAAGTAGCCCTACTACTTGTGTTCCGAAATAGTTACTCTTGCTTAACCAGGCTCTTAGTCGAGACAATATAGGATTTTGAATGAAATAAATGACAGGCTTTTACAATACTGGTAGCTCTTAAAAAACGAGCTACTTTGGGCAGTACTGGTGGACAGGAAGTTAAAGTTTCGTTTTATGATAGTGTAAAATAACTATTACGGTCACGAGATCAGTTTCCTCACTGCAGTTCGAATTTTTATTAATGGAATTAATATTAGCAACTTGTAACACAGAATTTAAGGGTCATCTGCTTTACAGATAGGTATAACAAGTGAAAGGGATTTGGAGAACTGTATGTATCCATATATGTATGACACAGCCACACGATAGTTGCTGACTTTGAGCAGTCCAAGTTACTGTAAAGTACTTAACTCACAGCATTAGAAATACTAATATTCGTGCTAGGAACCCTAATGTTAATGTTAGATGCATTTAGTTAAGAAAATGTTATGGCATACTCCGTGTTCTTAAAAGAATTTGGTAGTGTCTGGTTGCTGTATTCACAAGGTAAGACGCTATTTTACAGTTGTGTATCTTATGGGATATTTCATCTTCACTGTAGATCTTTAACATTAGCTGTTTCAGGCAGCCCTGTTTTATTTTTTGATGCTATAAAATATCTAAATATTGAAGAACACAGCTGGCACTCAAGCAAAGATGTAAACTTGTGAAACTCTTCCAGAATTAATGTTTGTACAAAAGGTCCACCATCGTAGAATATACTGAGACGGTGCCAAAAAATGGTGTGACGAATTCTGTTTATATGCTGCACTTAGAAGGCTAAAAAATTATTTTATTTCGGTTTAGTTAGGAAGAAGAAACGCTGTTGGCCGATTTCTACACCGTATGTGCAATAAATTTACACACAGGCGATAGTTGCCTGTGTATAGTTCCAGATATAAATGACACATGAAGTTGAACCCTGTGACGATAGTTGCTGACTTTTCAGCAGTTCACTCTGCTATAACGTATTTGGCTTACAGCATTAAAATACTAATATTCGTGCTAGATGCCCTAATGGTAATGTTTGATGCCTTAGTTGAGAAAAAGTTATGGCATACTTCGTGTTCTTAAAAGAATTTGTTAGTGTCTGATTGCTGTATTCACAACGTAAGAAGCTATTTTTCAGTTATGTATCTGATGGCATATCCCATTTTCACAATCGATTTTTAGCATTAGCTTGATTTTTGATGCTATGAAATATCTAAATATTGGAGAATACAGCATTAAAGCGAAGACGTAAAGTGTGAAACTCTTCCAAAATTAATGTTTGTACAAAAGTTTCACGATCGTAGAATATACTGAGAAAGTGCCAAAAAATCGTGTCTGACAAATTCCGTTCATATGCTGCACTTAGAACGCAAAAAAACCACATGTTATAGTTCGGTTTCGTTAGGAAGAGGAAACGCTGTTGGCCGATTTCTACACCGTATGTGCAATAAATTTACACACAGCTGATAGTTACTGTATATTCAAAGCGTCTGAAGCTGTTTTGTAGTTATACATTTAAATGAGACGTTTTTCGCGACTTAACACGAATGAATACAAATGCTACTCAAAAAGAGTGTTACGCACATTTAAAGTTCGCGCGGCAGTTTGCCACTATAATGGCCGCTGAGGCGCTCCTCAGTTTGCCCGCTGTTCGCAGGCGGCCGCTTACGAGATATTGTGGGGGCTTGACTCAGCGGCAGAGCCATGCAGCGGCTAACCCGACAGAGCCCCTACGCTCTCCGTAATCCACATTAGGACTGTGATTCTTTTTAAAATATCTGGAATCCGATATATCGATATTCCAAAAATATATTTGTCGACCCTCGATATACCGAAAATATAGGTGTATGGCCCTATAAAATATCGGTTTCACATTGTAAATATACTGCCGGCTACAGCTGTATATGTAAGTACAGAATTATTATCAGATATTCCGTAAGTTATCAGCTTTACAGCGGGAATTTAAAGGAAAACTTTTCATATGAAAATTTGTATGTTAAGAGTGGGACTTTTTCAGATTAGTTTGTATCATGGTAAAATATTACCGATCATCCCAGTAACATCGCGTGTTAATTTTGGCAACATTAACAACACGGTAGAAAATATTAGCCAATATGTTAATTATTGTATCTCCGGGATGCAGTGGCTTTAGGAGGTGGACATAGGTCTGTCCACATATACTTTTATTACAGATGAAATTAAAACTTTGTGCTTGTGTTGGTAAAAAATTCTTCCTATCTAATACACAGTTCTTTCCAGTGCTCCTTACTTCTGGAATCTGGGTGGTACGTTAGTCGTTCCATTGTAGGGCTATTTGGGTTCAAAACGACATGTTCAGGCTTCAGAATGAAACTTTCACTCTGCAGCGGAGTGTGCATATCATATGAAACTTCCTGGCAGATTAAAATTGTGTGCCGGAACCGGGACTCGAACCTGGGACCTTTGCCTTTCGCGGGCAAGCGCACTACCGACTGTGCTATCCCGACACGACCCACGATGCCGCCTCCTACTTTCCAAACTTCACAGAAGCTCTCCTGCGAAACGTGCAAGACTAGTACTCCTGGAAGAAAGAATATGGTGGAGACATGGCTTAGCCACAGCCTAAGGGATGTTTCATTCTGGAAACATTGCCCGCAGAAAGCAAAGATCCCAGGTTCGAGTCCCGGTACCGGCATACAATTTTAGTCTGCCAGGAAGTTTCATGTTCAGGCTTGTGTTACGACACTGCTGGCTCTCGTTTATGGAACTCTTCCATTGACTCCCGGGTCCAAACTGCAGAACTCTCCCTCTTGGTACCACGGTGCACCGGCATATGTAGGCGAGCCCCCTTCTTCCTACTGGCAAAGCGAAGAGGTACAGCGACTGCTGGCGCCCCCGGCGGCCGAAGTACTACAGAGCGTATTATCGCCCGTCTTGTACTGGCGTGGTGAATAGTGACGTCACAACATTAATATTCTTAGAAATCCACTTAAAATAACTATTAGTGTTTCATACAGTGCACAAAGTAAAAGATACTGTTCCTGCTATGTTCCATTATGCGTTCAGTAAAAGTAACTGTCTTCGTAAAAGAATGATTTCTTAACAAAACATTTGCTTTGTCACGCGATTGGCTAACGCCAGCGTCACATGGTTGCCAAGACTATCACGCTAGGCTGTCAGGACGGTAGGAAAATTTAACCTCTATTACAATATTTTTGGTCGACTTATTAACAACTGCATACATAGTGTCATCCAACATTTAATTCCATTTAACGTATCGTACCTTATTTTCGTAATTTGTTATTGGCTACATGTCGAAAGAAACCTTTTTCATGCTGATGTAAGAAAATTCAATATAGTTTAGACACTGCAATCGTTGCAAGAGGAAACTTTCCAGTGTCCCTTACGTCTGGAATCTGGGAGGTACGTTAGTCGTTTCATTATAGGGATATTTGGTGTCAAAAAAGACTCATTTGGGAACTGTCATTATCGGCTACTATTTTTTACAAGAATGCTGATGTGAAGGAATAGCACACTACTTACTATATATTATTCCCCTTCTGAAATCTTATTCCATTCACACCGCCACCATACAGTGCAATGGATTCTCTTTTGCCTCCTATATTTGCTTCACAGTCATATACTCATCATCAAAGATCAAAACGTAAGACTCATACGGTGAAAGCAAAATGTCTGCTACAATTTTTGGTGGAAAACTGCGGAAAAAAATCGGCATTTCGAAATCGGTATATCGTTAAAAGCAATATCGCCAAAATATATCAATACATTTCTCGAAAAATATCGATATTTTATAAACAGTCCTACCCCTCCGTGGGTAGCGAGTCCAACTTTATGTCCGTCGTTAGCCCCAAATTATTCGGACAGTGTTGCTTGTATCGGGCGCTACAACTCTGCACAAACGCTGCGGCACTCTGGATTTTAAGTGTGGACATCAGGCTCTGCGTTGTCTCTCGTGAGAGGAAAGCCCAAAATCTTCTGGTCACTGCACATTCTCAACTCTGTGCATTCAGGGTGTTTAATTCCCCAACGATATCCTAAATAAAAGGTCGCACGTGAGTAGTTCCAGCTACCATTTCGAGTTTGAAGTCTGGTAATTCTTTCCGTCGGTCAGAATAACGACAATCTTTCCACCAGAGTACACACGATAGCTCTGCCGGCGCACCGCCTTTTTATACACTGTCTAAAATAGAAGCACACTTTTATAGTTTTCCAATCCAATCAAGACTTATGAATCGAATTTTCGAAACATTTCGACCGTTGAAAAATTCAACGACGAAGCTGAAAATTTTTGCTGGACCGGAATTCGAAATTATTTCCCGCTGTGAGTCACTGGTCGCCTTAACTAGTTGGGCTATTCAGGCGCGCTTGCCTTCCAACCCAAATTCTCAACTTTTAGTGCACTATAATGGTATAGTCGACGAGATGTAGGAAGAGCTACGAGCTGCACGTAAGGGGAAGGCAACGGCCACAGGTGGGGAGGCGCTCTCATGAGGCGCCGCAGGTGCTGTCCGTCCTGAAGACATCAGCCCATGGCCGGCGCGAGGCACGAGCCACAAGTGCGGGGCGGCGACACAGCGGCAGGCGAGGGAGGGAGGCCGACGGTAGTTTCGTCACAACTCGTGTGTTTTGATAGTATCCAGTGTGGAGTTTATGTGGTGGCTGACTGAAAGCTATCTTTTCAATTCTTGCCTTTATTTTCAGAAGAATCATTCTAGCCATTGCCCCCCTCATTAGAATAGAAAAATACAAAATTCGTTTTGGCAATTGGCCGATCGAGTCAAGACTAATCCGACACTATTTCATTGCTTATCCTTAACTTGGAAAAAGAGGAGCGTCACAATTTGTTTTAACTCTTATGGGCTAAAAATGACGATGAAATATGGAAGACTTGGTATGTACAGTACCAATTAGACTTGTCAGATTCGAAGAGTAAGATAGAAACATTTCAGAATGTCCGGATTTTATAAGCTACAAAAAATTGAATCAAAAATGTTATTTTAATTTTCAGATCAGCTTCCCACTGGGAGATTTAATTTCTACAACCCCACTCTTACTTGGATTTTAAGAACCAGCCTATTCGGATCCTAAAATAGTATTAAGAAAAGATTTAAAATTCAGACAGTTTGCATCAAATTTGAAAGTAATTATGAACTCTGCCTTTATTGAAGCAATATATGGAATTTCCCACTGTCTTACACTGGGCTTTGAACTAAATAAATGGGGGAAACATGAACATTTGAGCTATACCGCGTTTCTAACGCATGTTTTAGGCTAACTAGGCTGTCACGCTGACAACTACGCCACCTGCACACAGTGGTCACATCTGCATCGCTACCCTAGCACATCTCCTGCCAGACGAAGTTTCATGTTATCGGCTCACTAGTGACGTCATGCTCCTGCCCACCATCACTCAGTACTCGCGACATTTCACGCTGGCGCTTGTTGATGGCGGTGGGACAAAGGGAAAAGGTGGCGAAGAACTTTATTTCGACAATTTAATCTCGTATCATACCAAACTTGTCACAAATTTGGTTCAGTCTTATTAAGAAAACCTGTTGATAGCTCAAATATTTATTTAGCAACTGACTAAGTTTTCTAATGTCACCTAGCAATTTAACACCTCTCGTGAACCGTAGCGCCGAACTTCCCTCCGAAGTCCTCGTCCACCGCCTAATATAAAATATATATCATAGTTAATATTTCTATCTTTTCGTAAAACACAAACAGGTACTTATACACGCGGTAGAAAGATGAAAGGCCAGTATGTAACTTCACATTCAAAGTTTCAACTTTTTAGCACCAATTCAGTAATGAAACTGGCGTTCGAGCGAAAATCCACAGCCTACTATATTTAAAATACCACTGTTTCATTTGTATGCGTCTTGAAATTCAATAGCCTGTTATAAACTTTTCAAACTGGTTTTTTCTTTGTAGATGTAGAAGATCAAAAAACATTTCCATATTTCACATGAAATAATAAATCATTCCATATACATGATGTAATACTTAAAACTCCAGTCAAACGTCATATGTTTATTGGTCTTCTTGCAATACAAGCATATACTATTCTGATTCTACCGTACATTCACAAGGACATAATCTGAACTGACGAACATCCTTAGGAATAATGTTAAATAATCTTTTTAGAGGACGATCGATGTCCCGCAATAAAGAAGGCGCAGAGACGTCCGCTGCCCCGTGACCGTCGGCTAACTTCATATAACGGCCAGCTCTGTGACGCCGGTCGGTGCTGCGGCGACGCTGCTCCTGTTTATTGCAGTACCTCGATCGACCCTGAAACAAACAAAACCTTAAGTATCATATCATAAAAATCATTACTCAACATGCAATAAATCTTTTTTATTAATACGCATTCTTTAATTTTCATCTCCTGCAAAACAAAGCTGATCTGGGAGTGTAGCTCACAAATCTGTCTCACTACATCCTACACACACAAGCTTTGTTTTGAAGGTCTAATTATTTTACTCGATTTTTAACAGGTCTGATATAAGCGAATCTGTAAAGCATTTTTATTTATTCATTTACGTCTTTATAGAAAATTTCTTTCAAATATTGGTATGTGTAACCATACCCAAACATTTACTTCATACCATGGAGCAATCATTACGGATCACAGGAGATCAGCTTGGTTTAGTCTTGAAAAGTTTTCAGGATACTAAAAATTTCTTCAGTACTATCATAAGTAGATACAACCAAATAGAATAAGTCATCTACTGGATTAATACTTTATCGTGCTGATGTAACTAACCAGCGAAAATCTCACTAAGTCCGTAAACTTTATGGGTTGAATGTTTTAATTAAATGTATTTCATCTTATCCAACTATAAATCAATTAACCTACATACATTTCTCATAACACGTCACTTATCTGTGCTTGTATGAAATTGCTTGGTTTCTTCATATCCAGATACAAGAATATGCATCTCTCTAAAAATAAGGTGATGCGCATGAGTAGGAAAAATCTTATAATGTTCGAATACAGCATTAGCAGTGAGCTTCTTGATGCTGTCGCGTCGTTCAAATATCTAGGCGTAACATTGCAGAGCGATATGAAATAGAACGAACACGTAAGAACAGTTTGTAAGTTAGGCGGACAGCCGACTTGGCTTTATTGGGAGAATTTTGAGAAGATGTACTTCACCTGTAAAGGAGATTGCGTATAAAACGCTTGTACGACCACGTCTTGAGTATTGCTCAAGTGTTTGGGATCCGCAGCAGATCAGTTTAAATGAAGACAGAGGCGGTTCAGAGGCGAGCAGCTAGATTTGTTACCGGTTGGTTCGCCCAATGCGCGAGTGTCACGGAAATGCTCCGGCAACTCAATTGGGGATCGCTGGAGGGAAGATTACGTTCTTTTCGTGAATTTCTATTGAGTAAATTTAGAGGTCCGGAATTTGAAGCTGAGTGTAGTACGATCTTCCTGCCACTTACATTTCGCGTAAAGATCACAAAGACAAGAGAAATTAGGGCTCGTACGGAGGCATATAGGCATTCTGTTTTTCCTCGTGCTATTTGGGAGTGGAATAGGAAAGGAAACGCCACGCACCTTACGGTGAATTGCGGAGTATGTATGTAGATGTAGATATTAGGATTCTATCTTCTCCCCACCCACAAGACTATAGAAGAGTCTTTTAGGGCTTCTTATATATACTTTATTAACATATCAAAGTTACCAGTTGGGGTATTTGCTAAATTATGGAAAATAGCCTTCCTCTTAATGTGAAGCATTGGAACTCTAGCCGCCGTCAGTAAAGTTTTACACCGCGAGGCCGTAAGTAAAATTTAAAGCTCGCTACCTTAGGTAAATTACTCCTTTGCTGAGTATTGCTGTAATTAAAGTATGTTATTTAACGAAATACGATTCCTATAAAATAATTACTCCACTGTAATCTCATGGTTCCTTAGGAATACTTATATTTATATACATGTATGTCTATTTGAGGTTATATAGAGTTATTTATGCTTCTATTGAAACATTGGCATGCCCTTGCTTTGCCTTCGAATGTAGTGGGATAACAGTATATATTGTATCTATGAGAAATGTGAAAATGTCTTATTTGGCCCCATGCCACTCATATAAAGACATCTCACTGAATTCTCGCGAGCACATGCTCCAGACCCCTCATGGTCGAATCTCTTCAAACTAATCTATTCCCACACTACAATCCCCGTTTCACATTAATCTCAACGAAATATACCTCTATGTACCTCAACTATACCTTAAATATAAACATAAAATGTGTATAAATAAAATATAATTATTCTACAAGGCACCACATCTTACATCTTTTACTTACTATGTTTAGACTTTCCACGATGAAAACTTGTTTCAGATATCTGCTCATAATTCATAAAGGACATTAGTTATTAGGGACAGTAATCTTTTAATTCGGCCTCTGACCATTTCTTGTGACCTGCTATTTTGAACAATTTCACCCTTGGTATTCTACACCATTACTTTAAATCAAGCAGTCTAATCACTGATTCCTTATGAACTACTGACAGGATAGTAGAAAAATTTTAATGCTCTAAAAATTAGAACAATCCATCTTGGAGACAACACTAATGTATATGTTACAGTGTAATGGATCTCTTACATAAATCAGGATAAAAAGGGTTTCACCTGATCTACATTATGTAACATTTTAATGTTGTTTGAGGAAGGATCCTGAATAGACAGGAACTCTCATTTGACATTCATCTACTCGCACTGAAGATTATTACTAAGTTCACATTGATACACTTCCCATTCTAAAACTTCAGGATTAGTTAACGAATTTGGACTAGCTTCCACCTTAATTCGTAAAGACTCATGATCACACTCGTTCAACGTTTTCTTATTAAGGGTACTTGAAGGGGTTTATTTTCCAGCTGCACAGCAACCATCTTTTGTTGAAAATTTATTATAACTTTGTGTTTACACAGCGACATTCACTTTGGTTAATCTCAAATGTTATATAAACTTCCTTAATATTCTAGCTTTTGGTACCAGTTACCCCAACTATCTTAACATCTTTATTATTGATCAAGTGTTTGGGACCCACAGAAGATCAGTTTAAAGGAAGACATAGAAGCAGTTCAGAGGCGAGCAGCTAGGTTTTTTGGCTTTGTGGTTTTAGGGCGCACAACTGCAAAGGTCATTAGCGCCCTGATAAGAACAGATTCGCTAGATCTCCAAAAAATTAGTAACTACCAGATAAAGTATCAAAAGAAGGTTAAAAACGAAAGATAAAAACAATTAAAATGGTTAAATTTCTTTTGATAGGTTGGCCATGTTGATAAAACGCAAAACTCGAGCAGCTGCTCGTTTGTCATCACCTAGAAGTTCCTCCAGAGTAGACGAAAAGTGAAGGGTTACACGGAGATGATTAAAATTAACACAGCATGTCGCACCATCAGCAGTTCACCGCAGGAACACAGCTGTGCAGGGTCGGCGGTTAGCAAGTGACGGTGGCTGATACGGCAGTGACCGATCCGCAACCGGGCCAGGATGACCTATCGCCGAGAAGGGCGTGAGGTGGTCTTCCAAGCAGTCGGGATCGGTTTTACAGTTCTCAATTTATTGTCGTGGAGTGAGAACCACCCACTGTGCCAGGACGACAATACTCCGGCGAAGAGCCCGTTGAACATCGTCCGATGGGACGCAAAAGGTAGCCATGCGAGGCAGAAGACCTGCTGCCTTGGCTGCTATGTCGGCGGCCTCATTCCCGGGCACACCCACGTGGCAGGAAAGAAACGTGACAGCTGTCATCTGCTAGCAACTGGAGGGAGCGTTGGATCCGATACACGAGAGGATGGTTCGAGAAAGGGTCCTTAAGACTCTGCAGGGCACTAAGGGAGTCCGAACATATGGCATAGAAAGGTTCGCGGTGGCGGCAGGTGTACAAAACGCCCTGGTGGAGGGCAAAAAGCTCAGCCGTGAAGTTCGAGCACCAGTCAGGGAGCTTGTATTGGAAACGGTTGTCGCCGACGACGAAGGCAGATCCGACACCGGCAGTGCTCTTGGAACCATCAGTGTAAATAAATATGGCATTATCGAACCGCGAACGGAGTTCGACAAGCCTCGAGCGGTATACCAAATCCGGAGTGCTCTCCTTGGGGAGCGAACTAAGTTGAAGTTGAACTAAGGTGAGTGTGAACCTGGGCCTGATGCCACGGTGACAATGGGCTTTCGCTCAACCGAAGAGTGGAAGGAAGGGTAAAATCCAGCCGCTGTAGCAGGCGGCGAAACCGAATTCCAGGTGGAAGCAATCGCAGACAACTGATATTGGCGATCGAGTGAGTCGTCAAAAAATAATCGGTAAGATGGATGGTTAGGCATCGACCGCAGGCAGCATGCGTACCGACACAAGAGTATGTCACGTCGAGTGGTCAAGGGTAATACAGCAGCCTCGGCATACAGACTTTCAACAGGGCTGGTATAAAATGCACCGGTCACCAGACGTAATCCCCGATGGTGGATAGAGTTGAGACGGCGGAGAATCGACGGCCGTGCAGAAGAGTATACAAGGCTTCCGTAGTCGAGCTTCGACTGAGCAATGGCCTGGTAGAGGTGAAGCAGGACGGTACGATCCGCTCCCCATGACGTGCCACTGAGGACACGAAGAACATTAAGGGATCGGGCACAACGGGCAGCCAGGTAGGACAGGTGTGTGGACCAGCAAAGTATACGATCCAACATTAGCCCCAAGAATTTCGTAGTCTCCACGAAAGGGAGAGCAACAGGGCCTAGACGTAGAGAAGGTGAAAAAGTTTATACACACAGTTTTCTCAGTGGAGAATCGGAAGCCGTTTGCGATGCTCCAGGAATATAGACGGTCAAGACAGCGTTGAAGAGAACGCTCCAAGAGACACGTCCGCTGGGCGCTACAATAAATTGCGAAATCGTCAACAAAAAGAGATCCGGAGACGTCGGCTGAAAGGCAATCTACGATCGGATTGATTGCAATGGCAAAGAGAGCCACACTCAAGACGGAGCCCTGAGGTACCCCATTCTCCTGGCAAAAGGTATCTGACAGTACAGAGCCCACCCGTACCCGGAACTTGCGATCCGCCAAAAACGCAGGTATCGTATGCCTTCTCCAAGTCGAAGAACACTGCTACTGTTTGACGCTTCTTTAGAAAGTTGTACATAATGAAGGTCGACAATGTAACGAGGTGATCAGCAGCAGAGCGGTGTCGACGAAAACCGCATTGGATATTAGTCAGGAGGCGGCGAGATTCGAGGAGCCAGACCAACCGAGCGTTAACCATGCGTTCCATCACCTTACAGACGCAGCTCGTCAGAGAAATGGGGCGATAACTGGAAGGAAGGTGTTTGTCCTTCCCTGGTTTGGGGATGGGGACAACAATGGCTTCACGCCAACTTGTGGAAACATGACCTTCAGTCCATATGCGATTGTAGGTACTAAGAAGAAAACACTTGCCCGCAGGAGAGAGGTTCTTCAACATCTCAATATGGATTGAATCGGGCCCGGGAGCAGAAGATCGGGAAAGGGCGCGAGCACGGTCTAGCTCCTGTATGGTGAAGGGGACGTTATAATGTTCACGATTAAAAGAGTGGAAAGAACGCGGTCGTGCCTCCTCTACCTGTTTGCGAGGGAGAAAGGCAGGGTGGTAATGGGCAGAGCTCGAAACCTCCGCAAAGAAACCGCCCAATGCGTTGGAAACATCAGCGGGGTCCACGAGGACTGCGTTCTCCACGGTCAGGCCAGGAATCGGGGAGTGGACCTTGATGCCGGATAAACGGCGTAGGCCACCCCAAACAACCGTGGAGGGAGTAAAACGGTTAAAAGAACTAGTAAAAGCAGTCCAGCAAGCTTTCTTGCTGTCGTTTATGATACGACGACATCAGTCCAACAAGGGACCGGGACACAACGTGGAGAAGAGGATGTAGGAGGTATGGAACGTTCAGCAGCAGTGAGAATAACCTCTGTGAGGTAGTCGACCTAACTGTCACAGCTGGGAAAGGTCTGATCGTGAAAAACAGCTATGGAAGAATAAAGCCCCCAGTCGGCTGGTGGGACGAGGAGATGGGGAATGATGCAGGAAGTGGATGATACAAGGGAAATGGTCACTTGAGTACGTGTCAGAAAGTGCATACCACTCAAACCGACCGCAAGCTGAGGAGTGCATATGGCGAGGTCTATATGGGAATAAGTGTGTGTTGTGTCTGAAAGGAAGGTCGGTGCACTGGTGTTGAGGCAGACAAGATCGAGGTGCCGGAGAGCCCCATAGGGGGTGGTGGGCATTAAAGTCGCCTACCAACACGAAAGGTGAAGGGAGCTGGTCAACGAGGTGTAGCACATCTGCCCTAGTAAGGGCAGATGACGATGGCGAATAGATATTACAGAGGGAAAAGGTAAATGTGGATAAAGTGATGCGGACAGCAACTGCCTGTAGGTGATTATGCAAGGAAATAAGATGGAAATAGACGTCTCGAAGGAGCATCAGAACACCTCCATGGGCTGGGATACCTTCCACGGGTGGCAGGTCGAACGGCACAGAGGTGTAGTGTGGAAAGTCTGCACGATCTCTTGGACGCAACTTAGTTTCTTGGAGGCAGACTAGAAGCGGGCAGTGCAATCGAAGGTGTAGTTTTAACTCCTCCCGATTAGAACGAATGCAGCGAATATTCCATTGAAGGTGCACCATGATAAAAAAATGAGATAAGAGATAAGGATAAAAACTAACAAGCAAGCGGGGTCACCTCGACGGCCGCTGAGGACCGGATTTCGAGAGAGCACTGCTATCGCTGTCTAGGGGCAAAGGGTCGTGGTCCATAGGTTCGACCGACGTGCCTGCCACCTCCTTGAGTTGATCAGGAGGGGCAGTTTCCACCGCCGGTAAAGGGCCGGGTGCCTGGTAGACGGAGCGGCCCGGTGAAACAGAAGACGGCCGAGGCCGGCAACTGTTCGGCGGCGTGACGGATGGGTCATGCCTCGGCGGGGAAGGAGAGGAACTCTTTCTTGTTGGCCCTTCTCGAAGAGTGATGGTGAGAAGAGGCACTCGACGGTTGGGAAGCCTGAGAACGCAGAAAATCCTCACGGAGGGGTTCCTTTTTCAAAGTCCGGGTATCTTGTTTAGGTGCCCGCGGTTTACCAGAGGTTGATGAAGACTGTACTTTAGAAGCAGCAGGAGGAAGCGGGGACGTGGAACGGGCAATCTTCGGGCTGGCGGATCGCACAACTGTGTCAGCGAAGGTAAAATCACACGTCTGGGTACTTTAATCCTTAGTAGGTCGAGTGGAGGTGAGGACCTTACTGTATGTGCCCGCTGGGAGGACAGCGGGCTTTCGACTCGCCAACAACTTTCGAGCGGCAGATGTCTACACCTTTTCCGTAACCCGAACTTGCTGGATGACCGTCTCATCCTTGTATACATGGCAGTCGCGAGAGGAAGCCGCATAGTCGCCGTTGCAGTTAAGGCAGTGAGGGGACGGAGGTGGGCAATCCCCCTCATGGGCGTCCCTACCACAAGTGACACATTTTGCTGCATTTGGGCAAGATTCACGGGTATGGTTGTACCTGTGGCATTGGAAGCAGCGAATTGGGTTTGGAATATAAGGGCGGACAGAGATAACTTCGTACCCTGCTTTGACCTTCGACTGGAGTTCAACCCTGTCGAACGTCAAGAACACAGTACGAGTTGATGTCAGTTGGTTATCTACTTTTTTCAACACCCTATGCATGGCTGTTACACCCTGATCGGACATATAGGTTTGTATGTCTTCGTCAGACAACCCGTCAAGGGATCTCGTGAAGACTATCCCCGTGACGAGTTGAGTGTGCGATGAGCTGCTAGCTTGACAGGAAACGTGTGTAACAACGTAGTCTGTATTAGTTTTTGGGGTTGGAAGGCACTGTCCGCTTCCAGCAACAATGTGCCATTGTGGTGACGCGAACAGGTTTTAACAGGGCCAGCAATTGCATCTACACCTTACTGGATGACAAAACGATTTACAGATGTGAAATCTTTTCCATCGGTGCGAGAGACAACAAGAAATCTCGGTAGATTAGGCAGAGTCGTCTTTGGCTGAGGTGAATCTATCTTACGTTTTTGGGTCAACGTCACAGAAGAGAAGGAAGTCATCACGGAAGTGTCCCCCGTGATTACCGGCGTCTCCAATGGCGCGCTCCTTCCTCGTGGGGGCCCTCTCCGAGGGCTTACCCGCCTTAGGTGATTGTTCACACCTCAGGTCACAACTCCCGAGAACTGACGGAGGGACCAATCGGCATGTTCGGAAGGTACCAGCTCGGGTAATCACCCCTCCCTGGGCCTGGCCTTTACCAGAGGGTACGTACGTGCCCTACTTGTCTTCCCCGGGCGGGGAATTACGCGTTACCCCGTCACCTGCTACGCATGATAATGCGTGGGTCGGCTTTCAGACACGCACAGGGAGGAAAGAAGGATAGAGAAAGTGAAGAGGAAGAAAAGAAGTGTCTCAAACGCCGAGACGGAGACTAATGAGCACGAGAAGAAAGCTAGGAGAGTGCAAGGAGAGAAAGACAGAAAACAAAGGGTAAGAAAGTAAGGAACCAAGGAATAAGAAACGATCACCGTAACTCACGAAATTCGCCCGTCTCCGGGCGAAGGCATAAACCGGGAGGGAAAGTGAAGCAGCCTGGGGCAGAAGAAAGGCTGCTCCGGCTCGGGGCCACTTTTGCGCCACACACATACCCACAAAAGAACTGTGGGCCCCCTGGGGGGGGGGGGGGCAGAAGATGATCAGGGCTGACTACTGTTGGGGGGCGTGACGGATGGGTCACGCCTCGGCGGGGAAGGAGAGGAACATTTTTGTTGGCTCTTCTGGAAGAGTGATGGTGAGAATAGGCAGTTGACGTTTGGGAAGCCTGTTCCCAGAAAATATTCACGGACGGGTTCCTTTTTCAAAGTCCGGGCATCTTCTTTAGGTGCCCGTGGTTTATTAGAAGTTGATGAAGACTTAACTTTAGAAGCAGCAGGAGGAATCGGGAGCGAGGAACGGGCAATCTTCGGGCTGGCGGACCACACAACTGTGTCAGCGAAAGTGAAGTCACAGGTCTGGGTACCTGAAGCCTTAGTAGGTCGAGTGGAGGTGAGGACCTTACTGTATGTGCCCACTGGGAGGACAGTGGGCTTCCAACTCGCCAACAACTTTGGAGCGGCAGATGTTGATACCCGAATTTGCTGAATGACCTTTTCATCCTTATATACAGGGCAGTCTCGAAAGGAAGCCGCATGGTCACCATTGCAATTAAGGCAGTGAGGGGACGGAGGTGGGCCATCCCCCTCATGGGCGTCCCTACCACAAGTGACACATTTTGCTACATTAGGGCAAGATTGACAGATATGGTTGTATCTGTGGCATTGGAAACAGCGCGTCGGGTTTGGTATATAAGGGCAGACGGAGATAACTTCGTACCCTGCTTTGACCTTCGACGGGAGTTCAACACTGTCGAACGTCAAAAACACAGTACGAGTTGGTGTCAGCTGGTTTTCTATCTTTTTCATCATCCTATGGACGGCTGTTACACTCTGATTGGACATATAGGTTTGTATGTCTTCGTCAGACAACCCATCAAGGGATCTCGTGAAAACTACCCCCCGTGACGAGTTGAGCGTGCGAGGCGCTTCTACCTTGACAGGAAACGTGTGTAACAACGTAGTCCATATTAGTTTTTGGGCCTGGAAGGCACAGTCCGCTTTCAGCATCAATGTTCCATTGCGCTGACACGCACAGGTTTTAACAGGGCCAGAAATTGCATCAACACTTTTCTGAATGACTAAAGGATTTACAGAAGTGAAATCTTTACCGTCGGTTCGAGAGTCAACAAGGAATTTCGGAAGATTAGGCAAAGTTTTCTTTTGCTGAGGCGAATCTAATTTTCGTTTCTGGGTTTACCCGCCTTAGGTGAATGTTCACACCTCAGGTCACACCTCCCAAGAACTGACGGAGGGACCAATCGGCATGTTCGGAAGGTACCATCTCGGGTAATCACCCCTCCCTGGGCCTGGCCTTTACCAGGGGGTACATACGTGCCCTACTTGTCTACCTGGGGCGAGGAATTACGCGTTACCCCGTCACCTGCTACGCATGATAATGCGTGGGTCGGCCTTCAGACATGCACAGGGAGAAAAGAAGAAGAATAGAGGAAGTGAAGAGAAAGAAGTGTCTCAAACGCCGAAGCGGAGACTAATGAGGAGAGAAACGCTAGGAAAGTACAGCAAGGAGAGAAAGACGGAAGTAAAGGTTAGGAAAGGAAGAAATCACGGAAAAGGAAAGACTAGGACAGTAAACCACCTTGACTCACAAAAGACACCCGTCTCCGGGCGAAGGCATGAACCGGGAAGGAAAGTGAAGCAGCCTGGGGCGGAAAAAAGGCTGCCTCAGCTCGGGGCCCCGTGCGCGCCACACACGTACCCACTAAAGAACTGTGGGCCCCTGGGGGGACACCGCGCGCCGGGCTGAGACGAAAATGGGGGGAAATCATTCCGAATGTCAAGTTTAAAATTATTTTGACAGTATCTAAGACCACGCCACAGCGCTTTATGGAGTTATTTTTTCCTTAACAGCTTTGCCATGCCTGTGAAAAAATGTCTACTTTTCATTCCGCGTGAATTTTTAGTTTTTTAACGCTACTCACTCGATTTTGATGAAAGTATTCCATTAAAAAATCTGAGTTTTGAAAACAAGGTTGTGCAACATCTTAGCTTTCGAATAAAACATTCACCTTTTCGAAATTCGCAACAGTCGTTTTCAAATGATGCTCTTTGTCAATTACGCGCATGTGATTTACAAACCTTGTATTGAGAAAGTTCGATAGCGGGCAGCTTACTGTTCTGTGCGTTTTATACCATACATTACAGCGTGTGAAATAGAGAAAGTATAGAAAAGTTTTTGAAATAGTCTTATTGATATCTACCTCCTTTCATAAGTAATTCCGAGTTATCTCAGCGGCGTCATGCCGCGATCGCAAGCGTACGAACTCTGCGGCACTTTAGTGTAGCGTAAGGCGGCCAACCGTCCCGGATTCTGCGGGACAGTCCCGCATTTGGACTTTGTCCCGCATTGGGATAACTACTGAAAATGTCCCGCAAAACGGCAAAAGCGTCCCGCAATCCAGTAATTTTGAAATTGTTGGTCTAAGAGCACAAGCCGAAACTGTACGGTATGCTATGTCATACGTCTTCCAAGTCAACTTGACAACGCATCATTTACGAATAAATGTCAGTCTTCTTGAATTAAATACAAAAGGAAAATACACACCAAATGACCAATTCGCTAGCAGAGGAAGTTTGTGTTTTAAGCTGGTACAGTATTTGGTGACAGGATGACGTATTAAAAAATTGATTTTGGCATATTTTCTGTGCCTTGTTCAGTACGTTTCAGTAAGTGTAATGGAATATTTTTCGGTGCTCAAGGTGGCAAGCATGATGTAATATCACAGTATGTATAAACGTATTTAAAATCTGACATGCAAATACAAACAATATCAAGATTTTACTTCCTTGAAAATTATAAAGGTGGTAAAATTCTGAAAATGCAAGAACGAAAGTGAGTAAGCATTGCATTCAGTAAGGCACAAATTCTGCACTTCATCGAAAGAAGTTCTATAATGTGTAGTTTAAATGGTTTTAAAAAGTAGTTTGTCACATTTAAGTCGAGGTGATTGCAAAACTTAATTCTTTGGGCGGAGTAAGCTATTTATCAAAATTTGTGGAGCACGATGCGCTAAGAGCTGGAACAAATGACAAAACGGAGGTAATCGTAAAAATGTAACATAATATGTAAAAATTGTCAGGCTCTAAAATTGAAAAATTGGAGCAATTTGTACAAATTGTCAGACTAAAATTGAAAATAGGAGCAAAAATATTTATGAATTGTAAATAACGATTGAAAACCAAAAAAAACGTTACTCGTAAGTTACTTTAACAGTAAATGTTTAGGCCTAATCTGCTCGCCAAAATGTCCTAGTTTCAGAATAACTGGCAGAATGAGTCACGTGATCTTACAATTAGTCCGCTTTCACATCCTCTAAATGTCTGGCATTGAGTTTTGAAAAAGTTGGCCGCCATAGCGTAGCGTGAAGCACTACCAAAAAATTTCCTGGCCATGTATGCAGGTCTCTGTTTTCTGGTAATGGATCATTAACACAAGTATGAACCAATTCTTGGGTGGCGACCGATTAGAATGGACAACGATCTGCTACGGTTTTACTTCAGGTCATATTTGAATTCGACAGGCATACAACTGGATTTTTTTTTTCATGTAAACTGCGACTTTACTGTTGAACCGAAATAAAATTCTGACATACTTAATGGCTTTCTAGTTGGAGATGATAAAACAAGCTCGAAAATACAATCTACTCCTGATAGAAAATGTACTAATTTTCGCTTTTGTAGCTCTCGAAAAAAATGGTGTACCTCAACGTAAAAGTTTTATACAGCGTGTCCTACATAAAAGCGGTACCCTCACGTCAGATTAACAATCAAGTAAAAAAAAAACGGAACAGTGACATTAAAACACGTAGTTACCTCTCTATAAGAAATGCAAGTGGTGGCTACGGGCATACGTGAGGTATACCGGTTTCATATGTGTCATTGTGTACTATATTTCAGCCCACCTCCACGTTCAAAGAACTACACCTCTTTTTCCAGATTATTACTATTATATTTAAGAAACCTGTCTGAGGGAAACTAAGATTCTAAGAACATATTACTGAATCATCTGATCCGTTGTTTGTCTGGATTATACTTTAACTGAAAGTACACTGATTTACTTTAGCCTCAGACAGTGCAGGACAGAAGCGTGAGTCACTTTTTTTTTATTTCTTTTTCCTCTTGAGAAACAAGGAATCTCTCCTCCTCCCCCCCCTCCACTGTCAGCAGAAGAACTAACAAAACACGGGGTGACAAACTTGTTAATTGCCGGTCGGTTCAAAGAAGTTTCGGGCGTGCAGCCGCATAAAGTTTACTTCTAATATTTCGGCTGAGAAACGTTCAGCCATCTTCAGAGACGAGTCGAAGACTGACGCTCCAGCACACGCTTCGTCCTTATATACGCGCGGGCCGCGCTACTACGCATGCGGCCACAGATACAAGACGCCAAAGACGTTACTCGGCGGTAAGGAAGTACACGTATGTGTAAATCTATGTATTATGATCTGTGCTGTGGCGGCGTCTTTGTAAATTTATTAAAGAAAGTGCCGGATTCCATGATTTATCTATACTGAAGCCACTGTCTCTGTTAATTAAATTGGTCACCAAGCGAATTTCTATTGCTTCTTTCACTACTGAGTCCCAGAAAGATGAAGTGGAAGCTAAAATTTTGACGTTTTCGTACGTCATAGAGTGTCCCGTATCAATACAGTGCTCTGCCACTGCCGATTTATTTGGTTGTAAAAGACGGGTATATATCTCTGGTGTTCCGTGCATCTTTCCTGGACTGTACGTGTCGTCTGTCCTATGTACGAAAGGCCACATTCACATGGGATCTTGTAAACCCCGGCCTTCCAGAGCTCCAAATCATCCTTGATAGAACCCAAAAGTGCTGCTGTCTTTGGTGGGGGTCGAAAAATTACTTTAACTTCATGTTTATTCATAATCCGTCCGATTTTCGACGACAGGCTCCCAACATATGGCAAAAAAGCCATAGATTTAAAACTTTTTGAATCATCTTCTGTATTCTTTGCACGTACCGTTGGCTTCGTATGTAGTGCCTTATGTATCTGTTGTGGAGAGTACCCGTTTGCTTCAAAGACACTTCAGGTGTAGAAGCTCGTCCTGCAGACTGCTCTCATCAGCAATGACGTGTGCTCTATGGACCAGTGTTCTAAGAACACTCATCGTCTGGGATGGATGATGGCAGCTATTGGCATGTAAGTATAAATCAGTATGCGTAGGTTTCCTATATACTGAATGTCCTAAGGTGCCATCGTCTTTACGTCGTACCATTACATCCAGAAATGGAAGGCATCCCTCTTTTTCGACTTCCATTGTGAACTGGATTTGGTTATTGCCGTCTATTTCGAGCCAGATAACAATTTTGTTATTTTCATACTATTGTTCTCACACTGTAGTGACTTCGGATTTTAAGCACATAAATACGTGGTAATGGACTCCTATGAATTTCGACTGACATTTAGGAGAGTTTTTCCTTTGAAAACAGCTAAAAACATGAATTTATTAATTTTCAGAATAGTAGCACAAGAAAAATTCGCACTGACATTTTACGGCCCACTTTATATTTGTCGTTTTATAAGTTTTTGCAAACATTTTGGACCAAAATAATCTAAATAATAAAAAATTAAGAGTTTCTGAAACTTTTAGAAAAAAAATAGGTAGTGTCGGGTTCCGAACACACCCACCTTTAGCGTCATAGTCCAACGCCTTGTCCACTACGCTACGACTATCAATCAAAAGAAATTATTTAATCTCTTGTTATTGATGGCCGTTAACTGATGCTAATTTGGCATTTGTAGACACTAGCTTATTTATCGTACGAAGAACGACGTTTTTGTTAATTCTTCAGTGCGCCATTGCTTTGAAATGAAAACGTGTAAGTTACAATACGAAAATCAAATACGCAACGCAAGATGGCGTATGCCAGAGTGTTCTGGGCGAGGAATGTCACGTGACATCTCCGAACGGTTGGTTTTCGTTAATTCAAAGGAGGGTGTCAAATCTTATTCTTGCAAATATACCTCAAACGATACGAGATATGAAAAAACATAAGAGCAAAGTTGTAGAGAATTTTCTACAAATTCGGTTATTCAATTTTCGTGACAGATGAATAGTTAAGCCATTATTTTCATTTAAATTTCAAGCTGTCAAAGGACAGGCCCACTTTTAATGTTACTACCGTAACCTAAAGTGGGCCAATGAACAGAACATTTTTTTCAAGTTATTTAAAAGAGCGATCATGCAGAGATACTTGCGTTGAGAACAGACTGGAGACGAGATACTTGTGCTAGAGGAGCAATACCTAGGCCAGTCGTCGTAGACAAAAAAAATGGCCTTAGGTCCAAAAAAATTGCAGGAAGCTGAATTTTTGGTATGTTGTTAGGACATATTAGAGTAGTATTAAACCAGGTTTGCAGCTTCGAAATCCTTTTGCGTAACTTAAGAGCCAAAAAACCTCGAAATTTTCGGACTTTTTTCTGGTTTTGGCTTATAACTCGTGAAGGGTGGTTTTTTGACGAAAAGTCACTCACACCTCTATTGATGTAGGTAAAATATTCTAAAATTTAAGCCCAACCGCAGCTCTCTAAGTCCAATAGTTCCCGAGATAGTGGACTTCAAAAATTGACTTATTTCTCCAAAAAGTTCAAATTTTCGATTTTAGTCATCTTTCGGCTAGAATATTGGCTCTAATGATCATCCCACGGGGAAAGTCATACAAAAAAGTTATAGAGCAGTTATTTAAATTTAAGTACTGAACGAAGTCCATAGCCCAATAGATTTCTAGTTATCGTTAAAAAACGAAAACTCTGAAAAATCGGAGTAGTCAATAAATTGACCCAGACGAATTGCAGTCCTCTTCTCCTGTGAATGTAAAAGAAAAAGGAAGAATTACTCATTGACGATGATTATTAACGCATCGTATATAAAAAGGATTTTGTAAACACTGTTTTCCGCAAATATTGAACAGAGAAGTTCCTTGAGTCACCTCCCGCAATTATGGCACCGACGGCTCCTATGAATAACATGAGGTGCTGAAAACCTCTAAGTCTTACCCCTATGTTGACAAGCTGATGATGCTGGTGGCTCTCCACAATGTCTCGGGCTTTCAAGTACAGTGGTTGATCGTAGGTCACAAAACATGTTTCCTGACTGTAAATGCTTGTTCTTTAACTGGCTTCTAAAAGTAATGTTAAAACAGTGTCGTAGTCGGTTGGGAAAGCATGGATAAAAGGGAGATATACAATCTTTGAATGTTTGTAAGGAAGATCTTCTGTCACTTGTTCCATGAATCCATTCCATCCTGGGATTCCTTGCGTGTTAGTTGCTTTTCCAAACAACCACAGCAGGTCTGGGGATTTTGGCAAAATGACTTCAGCGATTTTCACTTCGTTAATTGAAATGGCTGACAAGCCAAATTTCTTTCTAATAGAAGAATTTGTAATGTGTGTGGCAGTGTGTGAACCTGATAGACTCGGCACATACAGACTTCAAACGTGGTTTGTTTATGTCTGGGTGAACGGATGAGTGAGGGGTCATGATTATTGTACCACCCATTTCATGGAACGTATTTTCTCCATCAATTGTGTTAACGTTTACAACTGCATTGTCGAAGACAAAATGCATAAAAGCTCCTTTGTCGACTGGTTGGGCCACTTCTCCAAGGAGGATAGCGGAACTTTCAAAATGCATAGCCTCCGTACATATACAAGAAATTTCCATACAGTGACAAAGTTCAACAAGGTGCTTTGATTCAAATTTTCTATACAAATAGGTTCCAAAGCTTATTTGAATTGAGGATAGGAAAGATTTGGGCCTCGTTTCAGCCATGATTGCATGAGCAAATCTTATGCACTTCTTTTTCCGCTGTTCAAGAGGATGCCTCTGCGTCTTTTAAAAAAGCATCTGACGGGGGATATTGAGTAGTGTCAAATGTTTGGGAACGAATGTCTTGCAGGATAATCTCTGCTGCAGCTTTGACAACTCTAAGCCCCTCTTCAGCAGGATCACTAAGTCTTTGATTGTACGACTTTTCATAACGAATGTTTTGTCCAATGTCTGTGAACATTAAGACTGGCCTGTGAAACGGACCAACCTGCGCAAAAATAATTTTTCCTCCATATCGCTTTTTTAGATTAGCTTGAACACTTGCAACTGCTGGTTTGTAATCACATGTGAAGGTCTCTGCAATCAAGTCATTTATGGAAAATTGGTTTTCCTGTCTTGTTTCTGCAGGGTATGCATATATTTACGCTCCATACCTTCAATAAGGAAGGGATGTTCAGGACGGCCTTGTTTACCTCCTGCACTAATAGATCGCGACAAGGAGTGCAATTTTACGTAGCAATGTTTGTGGTACTTACCCTCAGTAGCAACAAGTTCACTTATACATGAAAGACGCCGAAGAATGTGTTGTCCCCATTCACTAGCTTGTCTAGCTTTTTCCACAATCGATTCTTTCACTTCCAGTGTTTCCGTTTGATGGAGTTCATCCTGTAGATATTTGGGCAATTTTATCTGCTTCTCGAAATATTCCTTTGATTATTTTTCACCACAAAGGAAACAATAATATCCAATGATGTGACGCCTTGAATCCGACGCACTTTTCAGCCTTTCCCCACACGAAGACGATGGTTGAGCATATCAAACATCTTCTCCTCGCTGGACAAATGCTTACACATCACTTTCCACAGTGTACCTCTTACTGCATGCGTCATGTACGGTCACTTCGTTTAAACTGCAGAAAAAACCTCATGTTCCTTTCAAGCCCACGTTTCTGACTCATTTTTATCAGCGTCTAAGTTCCGCATTTTTTCACTGTCACTGTTCCCTCTGCAAGCACTTACCGACGACCCCGAAACAAACATGCGACGGGGGTAGCTCAGACATATTGTAAAACAAAGTACTTAAAATGCCAACAAGATCAAGATTTAGACGATTTGTGTTTTAAACGTTATTCACGGATCCGAATACGGCTATTTCTAAGGGCAGGCGGGGTGTAATGGGGAAGGCCTCGGAGGCAAGAAGTTTGGGGAGGGGGGGGGGGGGGAGGACAGAACACCCGCTAAGTCACGACTCTGAGTAAGGGGGACGGGAGGGGGATTGATACCTTCCCACAACAAAAGGCCTCGCTACGAACGAAAGACCCAATCCCTTAATGGCTGACCAATACCCAAAAACGGAGAGGCTTTAGCTTTTCTTTTTTGTTTTTTTACCGCAATACCTACTTTCACAAATATATTTGTATGCACTAACACATAATTACACATATGTATATACAATACGTTAATAACCATCGTCAATGAGTAATTCTTCCTCTTTCTTTAACTTACACAGGATAAGAGGACTGCAATTCGTCTGGGTCAATTTATTGAATACTCCGATTTTTCCAAGTTTTGGTTTTTTAACGATAACTAGAAATCTATTGGGCCTATGGACTTCGTTCAGTACTTAGATTAAAGTTAAATAACTGCTCTATAACTTTTTTGTATGACATTCCCCGTGGGATGATAACTGGAGCCAATATTCTAGCCGAAAGATGACTAAAATCGAAACTTTGAACTTTTTGGAGAAATAAGTCAATTTTTGAAGTCCAATATCTCGGGAACTATTGGACTTAGAGAGCTGCGGTTGGGCTTAAATTTTAGAATATTTTACCTACATCAATAGAGGTGTGAGTGACTTTTCGTCAAAAAACCACCCTTCACGAGTTATAAGCCAAAACCAGAAAAAAGTCCGAAAATTTCGAGGTTTTTTGGCTCTTAAAAGTTACGCAAAAGGATTTCGAAGCTGCAAACCTGGTTTAATACTACTGTAATATGTCCTAACAACATACCAAAAATTCAGCTTCCTGTAATTTTTTTGGACCTAAACATACCTGACGACTGGCCTATACCATAAGCCCAAACGGCTCGAGCCGGCGCCGGCTCGCGCCGGAAATATTAAACATTCAGAATGTCGTCGGCTCGGCGTCAGCCGGCTGAAGCGGAGTCGGCAGTGTGAACAGTGCTATTAGAAACAATGTGTTCAATCTCGCCGCCAGTCACGTTTTTTGTCAAAGTGTACATATATAAAACAGCAAGATCATGAGGAACGGACAACTTTAAATAGTTTAAACGTCTTACACTGATCATAACGGAGGTTACCGTAAGGGTGTTTGACAAACAAATTTAATGTGTACCATTTCGATTGTTCTAGATTCTATTTACGTTAAGTATTTGAAATCTTGTTTGTGAAGTATTAGATTTCATCCCGAGATTTTATATGTTTAAATTTCTTGTGGCAATGTGTTTATGACAAAGTAAACGTTTTTGTTGCACGCATTGGATTTGCTTACCCAAGCGCGGATTTGAAAATAATTTGTGCCGCTATGGTGCATGCCTGCTTGGAACGTAGAATTAAATCCGATAATCAGTTTCCCTGTAAACATCCCGACTGGTTCCGCCACAAGTTTTATTAAACATCTATATCGGCCCCCATATTAACCACAAAAATATATAGCAATGGATAACGCAAGATTTAAATATTGGTTTGCTTTTTCCTTGAACTAAAGGCCAGTTGGGCTTTTCAGAGTGGAAGGCTACGTTAAACATCTGCTTCGTAATACAAGCTGAGTACATCGTTTACTTCACTCATTTGGCACACCATGAATATAAATTTTACTGTGAGCTTTGTTTTATTATTTAAATTAGCAGGGACGTGTGTAGCAGAGGGGCAAACAGTTTGTGTAGCACACTATCGACCGACATTACAGCATGTTAAATGAGATTTGCATGGACCAAAGTAATAGTTACATAATTATTTGCACGATTTATGTAGGCGACCCAGGAAAGTTACTGCTCATGTAATTTATTGTAAATAAGGACATTTTCTCAAATATTAAACAATAGTCCGGTGCTTCGTAATTTCTCAAAAATGTTAAATTTGTTCTACTCAATCATTTTGCCACGGAGGATTTACGTGAACTAGCATTCAAACAGCTACCCACACACTTTCTGAAGGCATGCTCAACGCAGAGTTACATGAAAACATTCGGCAATACTTTAGGAAGCGATTCCACCCCTCTGCTTTGACCCTTGACGACATCAAAATTACGGCAATGACGTATGCAGTCATAGCCAATACGACGACCAAAACACTAGCGAAACACACACATATAAAGACGCGCCAATTAACGTAAAACAACAGTAACAAGGAATGTGGGGGTTTTAGGCGGGAACATTCTGTGCGGGAAAATACGACAAAAAGCCAAACGAAAACAAAGTAATTTAAAACATGAAAATACACGCAAGAAAAACGAAAAACGACCTGAAATCTACGTTCTGTTGATCTAAAATCAAATGAAAGCGATTCCAAATAACAGCTACTAAATACCGTAAGAATAGTAACGAATACTTCAAGTTACTTATATTGCACGTAGAATCAAGAAAACGATATACCAATCAAGGCCCTCGCAATTCCCATCAACATTAAAATGGTATCGAATACTAAAATGCAGGAGGCGATACTGCTTCAAAGGCGCTATATTCCGACGCAATTCTCTCCGTTTGCTTTGACGCATGAAAACATGTCTAAAAACGCCTATTCGGGATAGTATCTTAATACTTACGTATTGTAGATAATCTGCATTCTCAAATTACAGCAACAGAATTTGCTATCACTGCTCTCAGCCCGAAGATTCGCGCCTTCCGCGCTCACTTACGGAAGTAAAAATTACGTGCCGCCGTCCCCGTACCCACCTCCCTCCTCAAATCTCATTTTTCAATATATTGGCGTCGTAAACATTTCTAAACCGGGCAATTTTGTCAGCAGAACAGACATTTGGCTTTCCCATTCGCTGGCTTCGCCAGCTGAACTAAACTGGGTAATTGTGAAGGACGCTTGCACGGGCGCCCGTTTCGATAAATCTCGAACGCGCGACCACACTTCGATTTTTGTGCATTTCGATAAGTTCCCAGATAGCGCGAATTATTTACAGTTAAAATTGTGTTGCAACATGTTTCAGTTTATTATTAAAAAACTCACGGGATGCAGACAGCTCTATCTTTTACTGCAGCCACAGGATTGTGTAGGTAAATGTAATTTCAACCGCTAATTGAAGTGTTATGCAACGCTTTCGCGCATGCGTTTAAGTACCATATGAATCTTCATGTTTCTGTTTATATAAAAAAATCTCACGGGTTGCAGACAGATCTATCTTTTACTGCATAGGATTGCCAATACAAGCATTTTAAGACAAGGTATGTTGAAATAAAGTACCTAGAAGTGACATTTACATACAGTACAATTTATCCCTCCAACCATCTTGGAACATACCGAAATGCACCACATATCTAAATATGGTCGCGCATTCGAGATTTATCGAAACGACGCCCGTGCAAGCGTCCTTCACAATTACCCTAAACTGTTGCATCCCAACCTAACCTAATCATCGAGCTGCACTACAGATCAGTGTCATCACAACCAAGATTTCAGACGAAAAGTTAATTTTATGCGTCAGCTGCTAGTGCTCGCGAGGTTAGAAACAGCAGAGCAGCCAATCAGGAGTCGCGTTACCGCGACCAATAAGAAAGAGCGTTATAATTTTACTATCTAAAATCTATTACCTATGGGATACCGTTTTCGTGCCGACCATAGAGTAAATAATGCTGTTCCTGCTCTGGTTGACAGGTTATCTATGTACCGTTGTCTGGTTAGCAAAGTAGCTAACTTTTAACTGAAAAATCAAGTACAATCACAAAAACGCCGCACTGAAATCTTCGAATAAACTTGTAAACTGACGCCACGTTTACTCGTCGATCCTTTAACACAAGCACTCCATCTCTAACATCACAGAACTGACAAAATGACTTATCGCACTCAATAAGCTCAGTACCACGAATTGCAACCATATATGGCAAGAATGGCCCTACGACAAATACCCATTCTATGTAACATCCACCACAAGAGAACGCCACTCCATACGTACACTCGTCACAAACATCAAAACTACCACGCATGTGATGCCATACGTGACACGTTGACGTCACGGGTCAAAGCCGACGGGTGAAATCGCGTGCTGTAAATGACCCAAAAATTTACACAAAATCTGCAAATGCACTGATACTGCAATGTGACAGTACTTATTTTAAATGTTTTTAAACTGGATAAACCTGTTGACTCCCAATTACGTAACCGCCATCCATTAAAATCAACACTGCATTCTTAAAGCGGCGGGCCAAGAAAAAATCAATGATTTGTTACATTTAATAACTTTCGGGCACATTACCCGTTATCTTGAGCTAGTGGTATTCAATGTTGGCTACAATGCCCACTGCCACACTATGACTGCGCCACACCACGTGGTCGACCCCAATTTCGTCTCATTTCACAAAGAAAACTGATAAAAGCCATCTGATACTTCGAAAATCATACCCTAAACGATTCCCTTTATTGATGGGAGGTGACAGGTAGTAATCCTGAAGGGATTGGGTGGTTAAAAACCGTACTCTATTCAGAAATGCGCGAAAAGTTTAAGGTACAACTCAAACTGACATTTTAGAAATCTTCACCAAAACGATATTGACGGAAAATGTAGGTGAGTGAACTGGCGGCTTAATTTTGTTGCAAACTGAAAGGAAAAGGTACTGCACTTTTATTTCACGAACTGATACCTAACGGAACCCCTAAGTGTTCCTCTCCACTCATTCGTGCTCCTAATTTACACCAAGTCTACTCATGACTTGACTGAACCAATACAAATAGCACTCCGCGTCTCTGATCTAAGATCAGACAACTAATTTTACACCACGTTACCAAATGTTCACGAGATCAGCGACGCCACAACAGTCCGCCTTCAAACGTGCTCTCCTGTCCACTCGCAACCACTGCTAGGCCAACGGTTGGAACCTCCAAGTTCGCTAGAAGACGAACTCCCGATGGCGGCACCTGTGGAAGCGGACGGGCACTTTCCGTTCACAGGTTTCTGCCCTCTGAGGTCGACCCTGCCTAAGCTATCCAACATCTTCGAGCCAACTACCACCAGCTCAACCACCTTACCTTGCACACTGATTTAGTTACATTGTTATTTACTATTTCCACAAACAAATAAAAACTCAACTCTTTCACCAAATGGAACAGGTTCCCTAGGAGATTTACAGCAGAATTAAAATATAACACTGCCATCCTTGCATCTACGAAATGCCCAAATTTATTAATCTGATGCGGAGTATAAGTTTACTGTGAGCAAAGATATACAAAAAAAAATTATCAATCTAAAAATGGGCTGTGGCGAGTGAGTGGTGCGATGAGACGGAAAGGCAGTAACGTTTCAACCTATTGGTAATAAAACCTGAATACTCTACACTTTCTTCATAAAGACATGTACTGCCATATGAAAGGCTAATAGACTAAGTTGTACTGCGTATCCATTGGGACGTGATGCATGGGAGTTCATTAACGTAGATTACACCCAAACACAAACATGCTGCCAAACGACTAGAAAACTGCCAGGTGATTATATTGTAGACCTTTACAGGAAATTTACGCCCGTTAATGTTCTTTGACGTGCAGAAAGAACAATACCTTTCGTATGGCAAAGATTTTAAATATTTGCGAAACCGCCTTCAATGAAATGTTTAAGGACCCTACGAATTCACCGAGTGCTGACGAACCGGCCGACTACAATTGGTCAGAATTTGCCAAACGTCCAATTTGTCGGCCTCTTTGGTGCTTATGTAAGGCACTTCGAAACTACGTAAATGGCCGTTTCTAACCCTTTTTTCAAACAAAATATTGCGCTGCACCGAACCTGCCCAGGTTTGGACCTGGGACACCTATTCTCGGCCAATATTCTTTGTCCCATTTTACACTGACAAATTTCCACAAATGTTTTACAAAAAACCACGTGCCAGTATAATCCCACAAAATCCTCACACCCAAGGTCTGAAAGTACCATTCTTCCATTCTGCAATAACTAACTTCTCCCCTGAATTTTCAGAACAATTTTATTAAAATTAGCAATGAATGATAGCAATTAACGGCTTATAGCCGACCATATTAAGTTTTCAATCTTCCGCATTACAAGACTAATAAAAATGGTAAACTATGCCATTTTAGGAAATGGCAAACTCAAACAAGCGAAGTCGTCAAAAATTTGGTAGAATCCGTGTACATCGTAGGAAACGGCATTGTCATCGATATATATAGCGAATATACGGTATAGTGTTTTTGAAACAGATTCGGGCGCTACGCGCCCTCACGTACTATAAAATCCCTTGTTTAACCTATACCTAACCTAACTGACTTAAAAATGTCATATGTAGCGTAGCTTTAAGAAGATTAGTATAGGTTAAACAAGAAGTGTTTCTTAGTACGTGAGGACGCGTAGCGCCCTAATCTCCGGTTCAGAAACTATATCGAACATTCGATATATATCGATCGCAATGCCGTTTCCTTTGATGTACACGGATTCTATCAACTTATCAAAAATTTACAGGTTTTCTCAAATGTACAAATGTTTGTAGAGCTTATGGGACTTAACTACGGGTCAACAGTCCCTAAACTTACAAATTACTCATGAACTAGCTAATACTAAATGCGGCATAAATATCCATGCGCGAGGGGGATTCGAACCCCCGACCGTAGTGGCCGTGCAGAACGTGACTGGCGCGCCGAAGACCAGTGGGCCACTGCGGCCGGCACAGTTTTTCTACTAGATAGGCTGAAGAAAAATTTTGTAGACTTACAAACCTAAGTATTTATGGAATCTTATGTAACAGTTGTCTACGACCAGACGGGAAGAACTATTAAAAACAGGTACGAAAAGCACTTGCTAGGAAAAGCACTTATTTCATATCATTGAGGAAGCCTAAAACTTAAGGTGGAATCCTTAACATCATGTAACAGGATTAACTCTTGCATCGTGCAAGAAGACGATTGTCATGAATGGCAGACACTAATAAGCGCAACTCATGGAACCCAGTGTTTAATACTAATTCTGTTTGGCATAATTGAAGACGGCAATACAACCTGAAGACCGACCAATGACATACCTGAGTCAAGAAACATACTGGATAATATTCTAATACTTATGTATTGCAAATGTAAAATCTGATTAACCTCGTAAATTGCCGCGACATTGTACCGACGGTCACAGGTCATGTAATATTTAGTACAGTGTCATGTAAGATTTAGTAAAAAGTAATTTGCAAAGACTTCATTAACCTAACACGTTCCACATTACGAAGTGTCGTATTCGTGATCTATGGAACAAGTACTAATCTAAACCCAAAAACACGTTCCTTCAGCGCTCGCTCACGAAAAAATCTCTCGTTAACCTATACCTAACCATAAGAGAGGCTACAGATGACAAATTCTCAATCTATAATCTGCTTTTAAACAAATTGTCTAATAAGTCATTGGTGAAAGCCGGCGGGTGGTATCTGACTTCCATCGACGCAACTAACTACTTTCCAGTTCAACGTAACCAGAGGTGCCCACAGTGGGGTCAAATTGCGTCATTGAAATTTCTGGGTGGGGGTGAAATTACTTTTGGCCAGCCTGGGGGAGGGTCTTTATGAAAATTTATAAAGTTGTGAAATAAAAGACTTCAATATTAGTGACAAAACATGATCTAACATCTCGCGGGGGGGGGGGGCTGCTCCGCGCGGAGGTGTTGGTGACGGGGGTGAATTATTGGCCAAGGGGGGGAGCACCTCTTCAAGTAACGCTTTCCTGTCGAGACTGCACATAAAGTTACTCAAGAGCGCAAAGATGCATATGTTAATCCTTTCGGAATGAAATTTAGGGGCGGGCAGTAGTTCTGGTTTGATAAATATGGAGAAAAAACCGGCCGCTTCCTTTCAAGGGAATCATCCGGTCGTTTGATTTACTGTAGTCGCGAAAAACCTGAATTTGGAGAGCCTGAGGCGAATCGGAATGATTCCGAATGCGTGGAATAACGGAAACTAATTTGCCGGGCACTATATCGCTTCGTGGCGTACAGATTTTTCAGAAATTGAAAAATTTCTATACAAAATTCAGCAATTGGTGTTGCTGATCTAAAGACAAACTAGAGAGATAATGGGACCCCCACAATAACCACGCGTTGAGTAAAACCTTTCCGTGGAGAAAAGCATTTTAACCCTTTAATGCATGACTATTTGAAGCTATAAAAAGTACCACGATTAATGTATAGTGCGTAAATACTGAAAATTAAAAAATACCTTGAAATTATGCAGTACTAGCAACAAAAAGTTCATAGCTGAGCGGCTACATAGAGCTTCCATGATTTAACCAATGTAGCAAATGTCACGCTTATATTTCCAGAATAACTCAATGGAACAGTAGTATGACTACTTTTTCATGGAAAAGGAGGCAATATTACTGTATGCGAACGCACATGTTATGAGTAAATACACCTAACTGTCGAAATAATTCAGTAGCACTCAGCAATTTTGCACTACCAGCATATGTAGCACTATGTATACAACCAGCTACAAATGAATTTGTGGTAAAATGTTCAGTTTGACAGAATGGAAAAAAGTAAGGTATGTAGCTGATCAACTACACTATGCATTAAAGGGGTAACAGGTAAGGCTCTGTTCACGTTACAAGAACTAAACGAGTGTCGTCTGGCATTAGAACACACACCACACACATACCAGTGAGGCCGATAAGTCGGTGTTTGTCGCTACGCTGACGTGCTTGTCCTGGCCTGGGGTTCGTTCAAGGAGCTGCAGGACTGCAGCTTTCTGCAGCAGCAAGACAGACGCTACCGCGCATGCGCGCTACCGATGACGTCAGTCAGGCTGCAGGAGGAAATTTTCCCTGCAGCTCATGTAGCCAGCAAGCTGCAGGACGCTGCAGCCGGGAGCTTCCTTGAACAGCCGGTAGGCTGCAGCAAGCTGCAGGATTGCTCCTTGAACACGAATTTCCGTACTGCGCATGCGCGGTTGCAGCCCTGCAGCTCTTTGAACGAACCCCTGTGCTGGTGGCGGTGGCCGTGGCGCCCCCTACTGAGCCGTGTGTGGGGCAGCCGCCCTATAACTAGCCTCACCACGGCACCCACTGTCAGTCTTCAGCATTCGGCGACAACTCAAGTGTGAGTACGTGCTTTGGCTGTTGTTACATGGTTTAGTTACAAGCTTTTGTGCCAGTGGCTGTGTACATGTATGTTCTGAAAAAATCATTTTCAAGCATGAAGTTGTATTTTATGCCTTATAACTCGCTCAGCCTAATTTGTAAGAACCGTTCAAAGTTATTGAGACAAATCAGACTCAAAATATTAAGCTAAAGGCCAGTGTTACGTGTATAATTTTATGTACAATCGTTTCATCAAATGTCTTCTTGCCTTGTACATCTTTTATGCGACACGACGTATTAAACTTTAAAACTAAAGCTGTAGTATTTTTATATTCCTGATGCAGTGACAGTGACTGAAGCATAACAAAGCTTAAGGCTTGGAGAGGATAAATGCTGAAGACACTGGGGTCTTTAAGTATCAGCTATAAGGTCGTTAAAGATCTTTTTATAATGTAAAGAAGAAAACGTGACAGTAGTCTTATTCTTCTGGGGCCTGCAGCATGTCATTTTACTAAAGAAATCCTTAACTTGCTAAGTTTCTATTTTGTCGCTACAGATTGTTTCGGTGCACTACTGTCATTTTAGTGTCTCGATGGAATGACGTGCATATATCGTACTGGATTGTCAACTACCTTTTGGTATTACAAAAAAACTTTAATTTAATTTAAAATACATAACATCAGCACTCTTAAACGAAATGCAATTTTTTTCTAACACCAGAAGGTAGTTTGCATCAATCCAATACGATATATGCAAGTCATTCGACCTACACTTGGAAAAGGAAATGGGGGCCCAAACAACTAACGTAACAGCAAATTTGGAACTTTAGTAAAACGGAAATTTAGTCCCTCGAATTTCAGACGTTACTAAGATTTTCCACTTCTAATAGAATTTTGCGGAAGTAACATATTCCTTTGCGTCATTTATACGATGAGATTACACCCGTGATATCATACCAGCGCGGTGGTTTTGAGGAGCGTGCGTGCTTGTAGAAGACGTGAGTCGTGGCTGAGTTAGACGAAAGTTTACAAAAAAATTATAGATCTTGTTTAGTGACATGTAAGTCGCTTCGGATGGTAAAACTAGAAATTTTTTCTGGTACTAGGATAGTGAATTGTTACATGTAATTCGGGAGGAAAACTGTATTATGTACAATACAGTAGTAAGATATGTAATATCTTTTCAGACATGCCATGGGTCAAAGCAGACGGGTGGTATGTCGACGTAAAATATTGCCAAGGCATTCAAATTTCGTCTGACAGTAACCTTATACCCAACGATATACCTCAACATAGCTACATTCCTAATATTTAAATGTAATCGTGTACTTTATTACCTGTAGATTAGTGAATGGAAAATCTTTCATGTGGCCTACCTTTGCTGTTACTGTATCAACTATTGATATAACATGACACACATACGAGTATGCTTATACCCAAATAGACACGTTTATGTGAGAACGCTGTGCTTAGGCCCAGAAGCGCCATGAACCCCGTAGTGCTTGTTCTGCTGCTGGCCGCGTCGCCCGCTCTGGCCACGGTGACAGAGTGCGTCGGAGACTCTACTCGGCCCACGCCGCCCACGCTAGAAGCAGACAAGGTAAGCCAGCCTGCCCTACACCACAATCACCCTGTTTACATAGGCTTCAAAACCCGGATTTCGTAAGATTTCCAAATTCAGATTTTGGTAATACACTCCAAAGCATATTCTGGAAATCTGATTGTAAGCTGTTTTCCAGTTACAGTGATTTTCGTGCCCATGTAACACATTTTGATGTGTGCTCGGCTTGCCACATTGCGTCTTAATTTTGTTAGCATTTCTGCCGTGAAATCTTTCAACAAAGAGGCACATTGACTAGGAAATTTACTTGTCTTCAACATCTAAACAACGAAAGAGACTTTACGTCTTACGAAAGTTATTTGGATGTAAACGTAGTGAGCTCGGGTAGCTCCAGTTGTCAAACAGGGGAATATGTAAAGCAGTGATTTACTGGGCGTTGAATACTCAGTACTTTTGTGCTCTTAATGTGTCTTGAAACTGTAATTTAGCTAAATTTACTAGCTGTATTATAGCTACTAATCCAGCTACGCAGTTGCAAATTATAAACTGACGAAATGTGTTGATTTACAAATCTAAGAAACATTACTTCCGTAATTCCTGTAGTCGGTAAAGCAGATGGTCATTGCAATGACACTGTGGATCTCAATCGATACAAAAATACTTGACCAGTTTTTTCAAAAGCACTGAATTATCTTCGGTGACAAGTATTAAGTACATCCGTAAAACTCTATACATAACTATAAACTTTCTTCGTAGAGAAGCTAGACATTTCGATACTTAATTTAAATTAGAGAATCATAAATCTCGCGGTACAGCGGGCCACCCCCTTCCTCACTTAGCTGTATCTTCATGATACAGCTTATTTCAATTCTTTAGTGGAAACAACGGTGTAAGCTATTTCCGTTAGTGAAATAGCTCCTGTAGTATGCAGTCGCAAAATTTCTCGTACTAATTGTTCGGTGGAAATACCATTTTTCTAAGATCTACACAAGAACTTAAATACCCAAAACATTACGAATGTAAGCTTGTTGGCCAATAGATCGACCAAAATTTCTTTGGGTTATTGCGTATCGCTCCTGCAAAGATAAAAAAATCCCGGCTTGCCAAATTACAGAAGACGCTCGTGTGTAAGCGCATAAAATTTAGTCATATTTAAACTGTTCAAAAATGTAATGACTTGAGCTGTACCGTACATAGTACGTAAATATGAATGTAGCTTATTGGTACATGAAATTAACTGTAAGCTCTCAAACTGCTAGTTAATTCAGTACATGAAAAGTGCCTTCTTTGCAGGCTTCAGCGAGTCAACCAATAGTTCTTCCTGTGACTATAGAAGGGTTCCTCAAGGGGGCGTCTGACTTTGTACCTCAGGAAAGTGTCTGCCTGATGAAGTGCGCCAATTACAGCCCTGACTACGAAGAGGTTAGCTATTACTACAGTGCTAGCACTAACTAACTAAGTGTAGTTGTATTCTGTAATCCACAACTTAAAAGGGAACACACGTCTTTAAACATATGTGCGGTACGTGAAATTCAGACCTCGTAATAGGCCGAAACAATTAAACAGCAATTTGGTAGCGATGTGGATTATCTATAGAGAACAGTTCTGGGGTTAGAATCCCGCCGTAATATTATTCGTTGTTCGAACACTTCAAACAAATGTAAAACTCGCCAAGCACATGCACTTTTAAGTGCAATTGTCATTTATATTATAAAAGGTTATTTATTAACAAATGGGAAATGTTCCCTTAATTGATTGGCGACGAGTGCTTTTCCTTGTCATTGTGATTTTGCAATACTATTGCAAAATAGTCAATCGCAGCCTACCTAATCAAAAACCACACTACATTCAGCGCCTTTCATTATACAAAATGTAATTTGCTATATTTCATTGAATTAACATTATCTAACATACAAAACTGAAATTGTGAATTTAAAAAATGTTAACGTGATAAATCTTGAAGTATTAGACAGCAAACGTTACGACGGGATCCGAACCTACGTTAACCAGGTCGACAATCCACAATGCTACAAATTCCCCTTTCCGATAGTGGGTTTACTTGCCGACATGATATCGATCTTATTCGGAGGTCTTACAGCTCCGCCAAAAATTGTAAAACTTTGCACAAGTGCGCGTGAGTTCAAAATTTCCTAAGATTGGATCGAATGGCGTAGTCTGAACTTAACGTACCATAAACTCAAATTAGAAAGAGGTAGCCATGTCGTCTCATTGTTAGAGGTGAAGGGCATTTCCAAGAATGCCTGCAATCGAAGTAGCTCGGCCTGAAATATGTATGGAACATAAAGCTGAACATAAGTTCCCGAACCGGAGATTCGGGCGATACGCGCTCACATACTAAAATCGTGCTCTAAAGGCTACACTACGGATAACTTAGGTTAGGTATAAGTGAAAAGTTTTTACGTCAGGACGCTTATCGCCCCAATCTTCGGTTCACTCAGATGTAAAATAATACGCTCAATATTTAGGGCCGAGGTACTTAGCTTGCATGCTTTCTCGAAAATTACCGAAGTCAACGTTACCGAGGGCGGTGCTTTGTCCTCAGCTAATCCCTTTTCTTGCAGCTTCAAAGGGACGAAGCATTCCTCAACGCGTCGAGCAGCACAGAGGCATTGGCAAACACGACTTCCACTGCTGACTCAACTGAGCCCACTAAACCGGCGCCTCTAGCCTGCAGTTTTGAGGTACAAGAGGTGAGTCTGATAGCAACGAGTTCAGATGTGAACCTATGCCTGGCATATGTGCCGGCTAGCTTAGGTAACGACTGTTTCAGGAAGCACTCCATGTAGCTGAATGTGAAGGTCTTATCCCCTATGAACTTGCGACGTCACTCTCCTTAAGTTCGCTCAGTTTCTCCGACTACATCCTACCAATAGTTCTCAGGCCATAAATAGCTCCTCCCTACTTACGTGGAGACAATCTCGTAAATTGTTTGGGATTAGATATGTTAATACTATACTCGTGCTTTAAAGCGCACTTCCCGGTAAATGGAAAGAAAAGGTTTAAGTGTTTCAGCTACTCAACCTACACTATTGATAGTCTTGAAACTTCCTGGCAGATGAAAAATGTTCAGGGATTCGAACCTGGGACCTTTGCCTTTCGCGGGCAAGCGCTCTACCAATATCGCTAGGCTTGACGGGAGGGCTGTGCCGCAACCTGATCGAACACCCAAGGCGGTAGCGTAAAGTCAAAAGGACAATCAGTGTTCAAACATACCCACAAGAAAGTCCCACAAGAAGTTAAATAACATGTTAATTACCCGAAGTATTTTGATTACATAATTTCAGTTTGAAATGGGTCACTTACTCAAAATAATTTTAAAGTTGAACAATTTTATATAGTAAAAGAATCTACGAAAAGTGGTCAGTGGGCAAGACGAAACTATAACACTTCCTTCATTCGTTTTAAACGAAAGGTATTAATCCACAGATCTGTCAAAGCATCAGATTACTCTTTTTTTATTCAAACGCACTATCCTTGTGTCCTTAAAATATATTTAAATCAGTTTTACATCTTCGGTTCTAATTAAGGTGCGCTGTTATTTTTGACTTGTCGGTTCACGCTCTTTAGATTAACAGTTGCACTCTGAAGATATGCGTGTACATTAAACTTACTTTCCCCAATTTTGTCATTGCACTTACGGTGCAAAGTATTCACGCGGGTCCTAGTTCTTAATGTAGGTACTCTACCTCTATAATCCTAGAGTTAAAATTATACCAACTTTTTTGGTAATGTTGACTGTTTATCATGTTAGTCAAAACATACATTCCTGAAAACCTTGTCAGGTTGCCTGGAAATGAACCAGGCATTAGGAGCCTTTCCTAAAATTGACAGCTAAGTGACTGTAGATTGTACCCGAGTCTTACCTCTTGTCTACCTCATTGCCGACTTTTACGCAAACAGTGGGAACAACTCTGCATTGCTTTACCATGTACCGGTTTCTACAATGTAAAATATATGGCTTAAAAATTGAAACTGTTCTGAGCTATTTGCCGTGTCATATTCCCCAACGTTTTGGATCAATTAGGAGCCTTCATCAAGGAAGTTTCATTTCTTACACAGCTAGCAATGGAAGGAATAACTTCATTGGGGTTTCTGATAGTTGGAAATACGGAAGATGCGTATATTGGCGTTTAACTCGGTGGTTCTGATAGACGGAGGTGTACGCTTGTTGATGTAGGCATGTAATTCGCCAACGGCGATAAGTTTCTGGTGAACCTCTCTAAGTAGTGACACTCAGGCGTTCCCATCTGCGGCAAAAGGTCTCGTTGTACAGTTAGCAGTTGACGGCTGCGCCGCCAAATCCGGTAGCCAAGACGGGGTTTGTATCCGTCTAATCTGGTCATATTGTTAGGCTGTTTACAGGAAAATTCGTGAAGCAATTTAGGTTAGTAGAATAACAATAAATTGCTTCCATTCCTGCTGGCTCTTAGACACCTAGGGAGTACTTTTTCTGAGCGAGGATCCTGTAACTTGTAACAAATCCTAAAGGTTGAGTGATTATATACGCGGCAAATAGTTCAGAATTTAAAATTTAACAATGACCGCGAAAGCCTACATTCTTACAATATGGCTCAACTTTGTAATAAAGATATTTAACGCTTTAGTCCACATAAACTGTAAAATTTGCATTTAGACTTTATACCGTAAATTGTAATTCTCGTTATTTCGTAAAATTACTTATTTATCTAACTTTAATGTTCATAATCTTCAAAACGAAAATAAAACGTTCCCATGTGGACCTAACCCTAATCATAAGCATGTCACTAAAGCAAGCTACTGCTAGCATCGTGGGCATAGAGCATTTAACAGGTATATAAACGGAGTTGCGATTATACTAGAGTCCTTTTCTCGCAATTTCTGGATAGTGCGCTTTATAATTTGCGTACTCTGGACTATATTAACATGCTAAGTCTCGTCCAAATCTATTTCCGGGACCTGAAGGTTTTGTTAGTACTGTAGTAGGGTACCCGCTGAGTATAGTTTAACAATAGTTAACAATCACTAATAAAAAAAACTAGGTTTTCGGCTGTTACGCCATCAGGTACGAAGGTGACTATAAACGTTAACGCAAAGATTTTACACGTGCGTCAAAGAATCGCATAGATATGTAAAAGATAAACCTTGTTAGAAAGGCATATTAATTGGTCAAAAAAAAAAGCTATTAAGTATCTAAGAAAAGCAAGTTTGAAAAATAAATGGTATTCCCTATAAAAATAAGCGATAATTTGGAACAATTAATAATTGGTACATGGTAAATTGTAGGTTACATGGAACAATTAGGCCTATAGTGTCATTACTTTTCTGAAAGGTGATAATGTTATTGTTGTAGGTGCTATTACAAACCAAAAAGGCCTGAAATGATTATTAACAGGGTGAAGGAACAGGTAACTAGTTAAATGTATATAACGTCATATAACATCATAAATGTGTGTATATTTACACGAATGTAAACAAATTTAAGATGCCTTCCAATAAATGATTAAGCTTAAGTGTGAACATGTAGTGAAAATAAAAATAAAACCTAGGTTTACAATACTGGATATAATGGCAAGTTAAATTACATAGTTTGGAAAAGTTACGTACAATGAATACGGTAGTTCTTAAACCTGTGCCAAGTGATTGACAGTGTAGTATAACTGTAATGTTTTAAAGTGGTACCATGTATGCTGGATCTGTAAACACAGAATGCCAAAAGTGCATGGGTTAAGACTTGGTCTGAGTAGCAGTATTGTATTTGCTGTTAGGAGTGTAGAATAAGGGAACTGATCGTGGAGTACAAGGCTTGACCAAGAGGACATGTTTGATCTCCAATATTTATTTCTAGGTTGTTCATCTTGACTTCGTGAATGTATACCTTCATCCTGTTCTTCGTAGTTGTGATCCTCTTAAAGTGATCTGCGAAAGAGTCGCCCTTTGAGTCTCTAACTTCTGTGTTCTTTTTTAGGCGTGTTGAGAAGGCAAGACCGACCTGTCACTTTTCTTAGCAATTTACATCTCTAACCACTTAATATACCTTACTAACGTTCCTTTTGCTTATCTAGGATTATTTGTTGCATATATCGTAAAATCTTTGTTCGTTTGCACATCTTTACCCTGAGCGGCGTAACCGAGAACTAGTTTCTACTATAAAATATTGTGGAACATTCTTTATTAATGATTTATGAAATACTCTGACAATGTTCAGTTTGTTCTTGGCAAAGAAATTGTTTCCTTCCGTAACAATACAATTGTCTGACTCGGAATGCAACTAATTTAATTTCGCTCGTCATCTTTTACTTCCGAACAAGCAAGAAGACGGAACCGTGATAGTCGTTTTAATCACTCTTTGTTCGTTCTGTACGGACGTCTTCTATTCATGCATCTAATGTAATTGTTATACAAGTTCTAAAAAATATTACTTAAATTTAAAATATCCCGTCTTTGACTTTTATTTCATTGGTCTCCTACGGAAAGTATCTCGAATTTCAGATAAAATAAGTTATCATTTGCAGCTTCTACTACACGATCCGCAGATCCAGCTAGATGCTTTCCGTAAGTTTTATAACGTGCTGTTGCTTGTATGGTGCCCGACTTTAATATGCAACCTGCGGTTTATTTGTTTTAATGTTCATTTTGTGTTGTACTAAAACTTTTTTCTAATTCAAAAATTCGGTGCCATGAATTCCTTGTCCAAAATATAATCGCGGAATCTACTTTAACAATTATGGCATCATACGAAGCAAGGGCAACATTATACTTTAGTAGACTACTAAACGTGATGCTTCTGATGACTACTCTGTAAGACTAGTACTTTGCATTGGACCCCTCATGTGCTGGTGTTTGGCTGTTGCAGAGTGTGCTGTACCGCGGCCACTGCGTGCGCCTGGGCACCAGCTTCGGCGGCTGCATGGCAGGCAACTACCTGATGCCTCTGCTGCCGCCCTGCCACCCGCCTCCTCACACTAGCTGCCAGCCGCAGGTCTAGTCCATCTGCAATTCTATGTTCCGCATGATAATTATAAATCTCTTTAAATAAATTCAAGCTACACGTAATGTACTCTTTTTAATCCACAACCAACAATACCCACAAACCATGATCACGGATGAGAAGCGGGAAAACTCGTTAGTCTTAACAACGTTACACACGAAAAACAAATAGTGACATTGTACTACAGTAAAACTTCTGAATAACGGACACCAATGGGGGAAAATAAAACTGTCCGCTGTTAAGAAAAGGATAAAATAAGTCTAGTACCGTTTATCCGAAATGATCGGCGCCACTTCAGATAACGAATTCTCGGATAAAACGAAAGTCCTCAGTTTTCAGGCTTGAAAGACATCGAATTGCGTCAATACATCTAAGTATGATCGTAAAGCTTGCGAATGCCACGCCGCTTCTTGAACCGATCTAGCCAGTCATAATTTCCGAGGAATTCTTCCTTCAATGAGCTCATAAGTCATCGCTTTGAGACGAAGTCTAAAGAACCTTTGGCTCTTGTTTGTTCATGCCACATACTTCCAATTGAAGTGGAAATTTTCTCAAACTTTTCAAGATTTCATTGCTACGCTTGACGCTTGGTGCAAAATGTTTTTCTCATCAATTTGTTTTTCAATCAGAAATTGCATTCATACCGACGATCAAATCCGCAGCAACTTTTGCGGGTGGCTCACCAATTTACTGCTACGTGAGCTTTTGTTACGAGATCACAAAAGCGCCCGTAGTCAGCGTTTTTTTTTTTCTACTTTTTATCGGTACGCGAATGATTCTTTTTGGTTTTTGGCAACTTTTATCTCTGGGCATTTTAAAGCATGTAGCCCGAGCAGGAAACTTAAAATAGAAAACACGCAAACAAACGACAAAACACTCAAGACGCATTAGTTTTCGACTCTTGAAACCAAGCTGTGGCAGCCATCGAATGAAAACATTCGATACACCTATCGCCTCTCCCCTGTCCTACCCGAGCCCACGCTGCAACACAACAGTGCGTTAACTATTGAACACTTGGGTTCGTCTGATGTACCGACAATGGGCGGAAAATGTTTGGCGCCGCACTCTGTTTCGGCGCTAGATGGACCAATACAGTACGTACTGTATGTACTTCCAAGAAGTTCCAATATATGGCAGTGCCAGGAAATCACGCAATACGAACTAGAAACACGGTAAAGCTTCAACCAACAGACGTTCGAATGGACGACACTGAGTTTTGACACGCAAGAGTGCACTGAGTCTTTGACGCTGTCCGTTATTTGGAAGTTTTGATTGTTGGGGGGGGGGGGGGGAGACAAATTATGGTGTCAGTGTCCGTTATTGAGAATCCGCTATTCGGAATAATTTTAGCATAAGGCCTACTGTTTTGCAGGGGAATTTTACAATGTCCGCTATTGAGAGATCCGCTATTAGGTGTCCGTTAACGGAAGTTTTACTGTATGTACCAACATTGCCGAAATTGAGGTCACTAATTTCGTTTGCCAGATTCTCTCTTGGTTGCGTCTAAATTTCATGAAACCAAACAGCATGGAAATATAATAGCAGAAACTTGAGACAGAATGCATTAGTTCCGTAAGAGACAGCGTACAGTATTGCCACCTAGCGGTTTGCAATGTTAACAATGTCATAGTCTGACAGTCGTCTGCTACCGTGTATACCTTACGTGAAATATAGCTCTGACTTTATTTGGCTGTCATACGTAAAAGTATAGGGTGTAGGAGAGTATTTATTGAATCACTTGAGTATTTTGGCATGAAGGAAATACTTCAGCTGTGTGGGGGAGGGAGAAAGATTTTCAGGGAACTGTACAATTACATATTACGTATCACAATTGTTGACTACATATGCGTAATTTTTTGCCACTTAATGTTAAATTGCCACTTAATGTTAAATTGCCACTTAATGTTAAATTGCCACTTAATGTTAAATTGCCACTTAATGTTAAATTGCCACTTAATGTTAAATTGCCACTTAATGTTAAATTGCCACTTAATGTTAAATTGCCACTTAATGTTAAATTGCCACTTAATGTTAAATTGCCACTTAATGTTAAATTGCCACTTAATGTTAAATTGCCACTTAATGTTAAATTGCCACTTAATGTTAAATTGCCACTTAATGTTAAATTGCCACTTAATGTTAAATTGCCACTTAATGTTAAATTGCCACTTAATGTTAAATTGCCACTTAATGTTAAATTGCCACTTAATGTTAAATTGCCACTTAATGTTAAATTGCCACTTAATGTTAAATTGCCACTTAATGTTAAATTGCCACTTAATGTTAAATTGCCACTTAATGTTAAATTGCCACTTAATGTTAAATTGCCACTTAATGTTAAATTGCCACTTAATGTTAAATTGCCACTTAATGTTAAATTGCCACTTAATGTTAAATTGCCACTTAATGTTAAATTGCCACTTAATGTTAAATTGCCACTTAATGTTAAATTGCCACTTAATGTTAAATTGCCACTTAATGTTAAATTGCCACTTAATGTTAAATTGCCACTTAATGTTAAATTGCCACTTAATGTTAAATTGCCACTTAATGTTAAATTGCCACTTAATGTTAAATTGCCACTTAATGTTAAATTGCCACTTAATGTTAAATTGCCACTTAATGTTAAATTGCCACTTAATGTTAAATTGCCACTTAATGTTAAATTGCCACTTAATGTTAAATTGCCACTGCAGATTTTTTATTATATTTACATGTCTTTTTAAAAACTGACAAATATTTGTTGGCCAAGAACAGGAAAAATTTTCGCACACTCTATAGCAGCACACAAACTGATCAGCTTATGGACCAATCTATAACTAAAAGCATTAGGCCTACTTTTATCACTGTTGCACTTAGCTCATTACACAACTCGCTTGTTACAGGAAGAAGTAGTCAACTGTTTTCTGAAGTGTTCGTTACCTAGCAACTAATTGAAAACTATTCAGTTTTCTAATTTTAGAGCTGACACTATCGTCGACTTCCTCCAGAATGTTGGATTCGTGTGGCTCCACTTGTTCTTTACTCCGAAAGTACTTTGCATTACTCGACATTGAAGGAACAGCCTGGCCACATTCCGAAATGAGAAGGTATATGCAACAGCAATAACGTGACAAAGCGTCGAACAAGGTTTAAAATTAAGCTGTCTTACTGCTTTACAAACAATACTTACACCCCCCCCCCCCCACTTAGTAAATTTTTATTTCTAGAGTCCTTATCTACAAAATAATCTGTACATATTACATGAGTTTTATTGAAATGCTCCGGCCCACTTCTTAATTTCATCCAGATATGCTCTTCTGGTTGGAATAACCCACTGTTTAGATCTAAAAATTAAAAAACCAAACTAGATGACATTCCCACATTAACGCAATAATATTCACTGACACTGGCCTAAATTTCGATTGATACTCGAATTTCGATTGATACTCGAATTTCGATTGATACTCGAATTTCGATTGATACTCGAATTTCGATTGATACTCGAATTTCGATTGATACTCGAATTTCGATTGATACTCGAATTTCGATTGATACTCGAATTTCGATTGATACTCGAATTTCGATTGATACTCGAATTTCGATTGATACTCGAATTTCGATTGATACTCGAATTTCGATTGATACTCGAATTTCGATTGATACTCGAATTTCGATTGATACTCGAATTTCGATTGATACTCGAATTTCGATTGATACTCGAATTTCGATTGATACTCGAATTTCGATTGATACTCGAATTTCGATTGATACTCGAATTTCGATTGATACTCGAATTTCGATTGATACTCGAATTTCGATTGATACTCGAATTTCGATTGATACTCGAATTTCGATTGATACTCGAATTTCGATTGATACTCGAATTTCGATTGATACTCGAATTTCGATTGATACTCGAATTTCGATTGATACTCGAATTTCGATTGATACTCGAATTTCGATTGATACTCGAATTTCGATTGATACTCGAATTTCGATTGATACTCGAATTTCGATTGATACTCGAATTTCTTTATTCATCGGGAATCTGTAAAGGCTTCTCAGTTTATCGGTAATTACTGCACCCATATATGGCACAAATAACTCTACAAGACGTTTTAGCACGTAAACAATCTTACAAAGCGGCTAGTGTGTTTACATACGAGAAAGTGTACATTTCACGCCACCAGGGTGTGATACCACTATCGCGCTCTTTTGGGAAGGGTTTCCACTATTTTTAAGCTATTTGATGAAACGCTTCAAGAAACTTTCAGCATTCTTACCTTGTACATATGAATTACATAAAATCTGACGAAGCGTGCTTCTCATTTGTTACTTTCACTAACTTTAAAATTAAAGTAACATTATGAAATGCTTCCCCTCGAACACGACTGTTACAGTAGTTCTGGTCGCAGTGGAGTCAGTTTATAGGGTAGCAATATTAACTACAAAAGAATGTCTCCGAACAAAGCTCTAGACAGGTGCTTTTGGCATCCTTCAAACTTCACGAAGACAGGTAATCGAAGTATGACTATCAGGAAATTTCAAATAGGGTTTAGAGCTTGTATCATTAGCATAGAAAACTCATTGTCGGCAGATTGTTAGGTTTCATTAGGGGGTATTGGGTGCTAGTTACTCAATTGTGGTCAAAACTGTACAATGAGCTTGGCTGTTGGACGGAGCCGCTTCTTGCCTGCCTGCTTGCAGTCGAACTGCAACAATGGCTGTTGCAGGACTGATGTGGGGCTCGGGCGGTTCGGTAAGTTGCATTTCTGCATGGTGGCTCTCATTTTGGTTAGGTATTTAGGCGAGCGCGGAATATTCTCCTGTTCTTTTCGGCTCCAATGTTGTAAATCCTCGATGTTTCGCTTAGTTATGGGACTTTTTACATGCATACCTTGTCTTATGGGTGGCTGTCGCGCCCAAGTGGCCTACAGTGCCGCCCGGCTTGTTGCATGTAGCAGACTATTTTAATCTGTTCCCAAATTTAAGTCTTACCCACTCTAAGAACGTATACTGAATTTCAGTAAAGGTGTAGGGTAGCAATTTTATTAGATAGACGTAATTATTTTGATTCTGATTTGCAGATGCACGTAATGTCTCCAAACTTGGACAGTGCATAACATAGTTTAAAATTGACTGATGCGGATACCATTAAATACCAGAACTTTCCAGGCAAGCGGGCTAAATCGTGGAAATCGCAAGATACTCATTAGCGATTAAATTCATAACCAGTTTTTCGTGAGTTGAACATGATACGGAATGTGCAAAATAATAAACTCATCCTCTTCAACTTTACATATTTGAGATACAGGACACACGTCAGCTCTAACACGTTGACTGCCGCGATGACGTCAGAGGCGCTCCAGAGGCGCCTGCTGTGGCCGCCGGCAGCCAACGTGTTAGGACGTAGCGTTTCACGTGGGGCTCATGACAATTTTTGGAATTTGTATTTTTTATTAAGTGAAACTGCACAAGACAATTTGAATGGAACTGATAGAAGACAGTGAAAACATTTGAAAATTATCGTAGTTGGCAACTAGATACGAAAAAATACGCTAACTATAGAAATATTTCCAGCGTTGTCATTGGTTATGTCGTTGCTGTAAATTGTGGGTAATGTCAGGAGGCAAAGCATATCACACAGTGCCCAAGTATGTACAGTTTACCGTGTAGTAATTACTTGTGCTAGGAAGCTTGGTTCAAGGGGTAAAACCTTTAAAAAAAAATTAAGCTGCGCAACTCTAAGACGAAAATTAATACAGAAGATAAAAACTTCATCTTAAAAGTAATTTACCTTGCAGTCAAATGTTAACAAGGTTTTTGAATCTGCTGGTAGCTGTTTTCTATTACTGTCAAGTTGAGAGGAAAAAGGGCATGCATTTGGCTTGAGTAACAATAGGAAGGGCAGTTTACAGGAAGAAAATCCATGACTCTAGCCTCAGCATTACTAGACTCCTGAAGTCAGCATCTGCCTCTGAATCACTTGATCTTGCTATATCCCCTCTTTCCCAGAATTCCCTCTCCATCTCTCCCCCACCCTTTATTCCCCTCTTTTTTCTCCCCAACCACGCCCCTTTCTCCACATACCCTCTACCCCTTATTATACCAACTACTTCAAATTTCATATTTATTGAGATTAAGTTGCCATTGTTGCAATGTTTCCAGCAAAACTTGTAACTCGGTATGACATCAGTCTGCTACCACAAGCAATTTCTGTAGTTTTACACAAGTTTACTTCACGATATCACAAACTGTAGTATTCCAATGAAACTTAGATTTCAGGTTTAATTACAAATCATACTGTTACTACAAGCAGCGTTTCTGCATTGCCATTAAGGGGTTTCGCCTCCTCACAACCAAGCAAACGCATTGAAACCTAAATGGACCACTGTCCAAGCTACAGAGCATTGTCACCACAACCAATATTTCCACTACATCCTGACGTCTTAATGAGCATGTCAACGACCCTCACGCATCGCAGGGTGTCAGGTTCCATCTTCTAACTACTACTTCCTACCATGCCTTATATATATATATATATATATATATATATATATATATATATATATATATATATATATATATATATATATATAATTTCTAACTCATCTCAAGCAATTAGGTGGCTGGTCAGAATCCAGGGCAGTAAATGAAGAAAAAAAACTAATGTGATACCAGTCTGTGTATGTAAATTCATAATGTAAAATACGTATTTAGTATCTAGATGACAGGCCATTGTAAATGTCAAAATTCTAACCGAACTTAGAACTAAGTTCGAGATCAGTCTGTTAGCACAAACAGTCTTTTGTTTTCATGTTCCTTGGCTTGCAGTTAACCCAGATATCGCTGTTAAATACTTTCCACAGTTTAGACTAACTGTGGAAAGTGTATTCCATGGCGCATATAGATATTACACAATGTACATCCATACCATACGGATGTAAAACATAAATAAATAAATAAAGGGGTATGGATTGAGACTGGCAAGTAACTTGCCTTAATCTAGATCTGCAAAATGAAGCTAATTTCTTCCCCCCCATTGGACTTTGACAGCTCACAACCAAACGCCTTTCAACGTAAAGTAGACCTAAGCTTAAACTACAGGTCACTCCGTTATAAGTTTTTGTGATCTCATATGAATTCACCAACTCTGAATGTTGCTTCCAACCTAATCTAGATCTCGTAATATGCTACAAATGTCTGCCATCAGTTTTTAGCCCTTCTGATTTCACATTCGGGGCCGCCTTATATACACAAAAAATTATCACCTCAGGAAATAACGATCACCACGTAAGTCACATAAGCACAGAACCTTGACTAATATTTTTCAATGTTCAAATGTTTGTATAGTCTATGGGACTTAACTACGGGGTCATCAGTCCCTAAACTTACAAACTACCTATGAACAACTTACGAACTAGGACGGCACTAATATCCATGCCCGAGGGGAGGATTCGAACCCCGACCGTAGTGGCCGTGCAGACCGTGACTGAAGCGCCTTAGTCCCCTCGGTCACCGCGGCCGGCGACAAATATTTTTAACAAGACTGAGAGTGACAGAATTTAAGATTTTCTATTAGGTTCCTTCATACGTAGATCCTCTGTGACATTAAAGAACAAGAAAGGTTTTTGGGGAAACAAGACTGGTCGTTTTATCAGGTGGTCGACGTGGACAACATACATACTCCACATGTCACATTTAATTGTATGGAAGGCAGGACACTGTTTCAAGCAGGCGAAACGTGTGGCTTCGTTTTAGGTGGGGGGGGGGGGGGGGAGGGGAGAAGAGAGATCAGTTAGCTGGGTTTGGCCCCAGCAAGCCGTTAAAGCCTCCCTGGTGTAAAATGGTGAACCGCCAAAAATGGGTAAACTCATGCTGCTAGGACAGATGGGGCTTAAGCGAAGCCTCTTACTGGAAGCACTGGCAGATTTGTAAAAAATATTCTCTCGGCAGGCTACATAACATATGCTACATGTTTAAACAAACTAACGTTTTAAGCATCCTCTCTCAAAAACATCTGAGGTACATATCCAAACGATCTAAGGGGCGACAATACCTTCAACACAAGACCTTTGCCGACACACCACTTTGACGAGGATAGCGCGCATTGCATTTATTTAAAGGTGCTACGATGGAGCTGGGCCCAGCCATGGGCCTCACAACAGCGGACAGCGTTAGCCTCCCCTCCTGAAAGCAAACGTGCTTTCACATACAAGCCCCAAAGTATAGACTAGAAATCATACCAGTCGCGCCTTGTGACTGCTCTTAAAATTATCAAGTACCGAAATTTAATACCCCCTCTCATGCTATGTTACAATGCACATAATTCTCTTCGAAATGTATCAACAGGTCTAATTCCGTAGATTTTCCCGGCGTAATAATTGTCCTTCACGGGTATGCGGCCGGATTACGTCGATCTGCTGATACGATATTTCGGCGGTCCACCTGGCCGCCATCTTCAGGTATGACTGGTGCACAGTCACGCCGGAACTGAGGACATATCAGTTACGGCGGCTCCTTTATACCGCGGGAACAGGCCAGTGCGCATGTACAAGTGGAAGAACGCCTTCTGGGACGTGAAGAGTATAGCAGCGCCACCAGCGATAGAAGTTAGTCAAAGCGAGTAATCGAAAATTAAGAAGCTGGTCGAAAACTAGACCGTTGTTTTTTAATATTAGATAAAATGGGATTCCACGTTTTACTCAATGGAAAACCTTTTCCCCCTATTAATAAGATTATCTGATAATCTTATTTCGATCGCTTCCTTAAGGACACAATCCCAATAACGTGAGGCTGGAGCAATAATTTGCGTGTCTTTAAATGACGTGTTATGCCCTTCATTAATACAATGTTCAGCTACTGCAGACTTTTCGGGTTGGAACAGACGTTTGTGCCTTTGATGTTCCACACAACGGTCGTGAATTGTACGAATAGTCTGCCCAATATATACACCTTTCCACAGTGGCAGCGGATTTTATATACTCAGGCTTTCTTAAACCCAAATCTTTTACCGAACCTAGAAGAGATCTGGTTTTAGACAAAGGCAATAATATGCTTTTGATGTATATTTTGTGTGTGTGTGTGTGTGTGTAGGGTCCTTGATATCTTTGATGAAATACTTCCCGCATAAGGTAAAAATGCAACTGATTTTGAAGTGTCCTTGGGTGGTTCACGTGGTGGTCCAAATTGGAAAGCTCGACTGATTTGATGATTGGTATAACCATTCTGCCTAAAAACAACCTTCTTGCGTCAAATATTCAGAATCAGAAATGGCATAAGCTCTTTTGACGAGTGTACGTACAACACGCAACCGTTGATGGGGTGGATGACAGCTAGTAGCGTAGAGATAGTGGTCCGTATGTGTGGGTTTACGGTACACGCTGTGCCCCAAAGTTCCATTTTCTTTTTTGTGAACTAAAACATCCAAGAAAGGCAATTTACCATCCTGTTCAATTTCCATCGAAAATTTTATGCGTGGGTAAAGACAGTTAAAATGATCTAGAAACCGATGGAGGGCTTCCATTCCGTGAGGCCAGACAATAAAAATATCATCCACATATCTCAAACATGTAGGCTTAAGAAAAGTGCGAAGAGTAATGTCTTCAAAATCCTCCATAAACATTGGCGACGATTGGGGAGAGAGGACTCCCCATCGCCACACCGTCAGTTTGTTCAAAAAATGCATCATTAAATAAAAAGTATGTGGAAGTCAATATATGGCGACACAGTTCAGTGGTTTCGTCATCCAAAAGCTGACCAATTAACGACTCCTCCAAAGGTACCTGAGTAAAAAGTGAAACAACATCGAAACTTACAAGAATGTCAATGTTCCAAGATGTAGGGACTTCAAACGTTGAATAAAATCAGTCGAGTTAGATACATGATGCTTACACTTCCCGACATAAGGACTGAGAACAGATGCAAGATGTTTAGCCAAATTATAGGTAGGTGCCCCAAATTACTAACGATCGGCCGAAGAGGATTTCCATGTTCATGAACCTTCGGTAAACCGTACAACCTGGGTGGTACCGCCTCCCTTGGATAAAGTTTTTTTTAGTAACATCCTCATAGAGCTCTTCTTAATAAGAGAGATGGTTTTCCGCTTTATCAGGTCTGTAGGATCACTCCGTAATTTGCTATAAGCTGAGTCCTCTAATACACATGCCATTTTTGCTAAATAATCTTCACGAGAGAGAACAGTAGCGCTGCCTTTATCAGCAGGAAGAATGACAAGATCCTTATCTTCCCTTAAAGAACGAATGGCCTGTCTTTCGCTATAATAAATGTTACTACGTTGAAGTGGTGCACGACGCAGGTGGTGAGAGACTTCCTGTCTAATTTCCTCAGCCTGATCTTCAGGCTGTTCAACAGCACTAATAAACTCGACAGTAGACAAATTCCTCGGTGTAGGAACAAAGTTCATACCTTTCTCTAAAACCGACAGACTAGCATCGTCCAATTCTTTGTCAGTTAAAATAAGTCCCACAACGAGAGATGTCATCAGATGTTGATAGTTGTTGGCGAAGTCGATTAAACTTGGAAGATTGTTTCTTAACAGTGCTCTTATGCGTCGACTCTGAATAAGCCCATGAGGCATCGTCAACCCATACCCAAGAAACAGAGGACAGACGCGAAGACAACTCCAAATGTAAGTAATACAAATCTTTGGACTGGAATCCAATTGTCGACGTGTAAAACGAATTCTCTCACGTACCAGGGCCAAACTAGTACGTTTCTTAATCTTTTTAGCCATGTTAGTATCAATGAAATGAGAAATGTTAGCAAATTTAGGCACAATACCTTAGTCACGAAATCTCAATAAGAAAAAAAGTGCACTCAGTAACTTCCCTTTCTTCTTGCGAAGAGCTCTTCTAGGTTCGGTAAAAGATGATTTGGGCTTAAGAAAGCCTGGAGTATATAAAATCCCCTGCCACTGTGGAAAGGTATATATTGGGCAGACTATTCGTACAATTCACGACCGTTGTGTGGAACATTAAAGGCACACACACTTCTGTTCCAACCCGAAAAGTCTGCAGTAGCTGAACATTGTATTAATGAAGGGCATAACACGTCATTTAAAGACACGCAAATTATTGATCCAGCCTCACGTTATTGGGATTGTGTCCTTAAGGAAGCGATCGAAATAAGATTATCAGATAATCTTATTAATAGGGGAAAAAGGTTTTCCATTGAGTAAAACGTGGAATCCCATTTTATCTAATATTAAAATACAACGGTCTAGTTTTCGACCAGCTTCTTAATTTTCGATTACTCGCTTTGGCTAACTTCTACCGCTGGTGGCGCTGCTATACTCTTCACGTCCCAGAAGGCGTTCTTCCACTTCTTGCACATGCGCACTGGCCTGTTCCCGCGGTATAAAGGAGCCGCCGTAACTGATATGTCCTCAGTTCCGGCGTGATTGTGCACCAGTCATACCTGAACATGGCGGCCAGGTGGACCGCCGAAATATCGTATCAGAAGATCGACGTAATTCGGCCGCAAACCTGTGAACAACAAATATCAACAGGTCCTTATCGAGATATCCCTGTCTCCCGTCCAGTACTTAGACAGGTAAGTTTTGGAACTCCATGTCTTCCTGTAATCCATCACTTTTATGGTTTTATACACCTTCCGAGAATTCGGGTAGCTTAATTTTACCTCTAAAGCAGTACACATCTTGCACAGACCCATCTAAACATAGCAAAGGTAATCTCGCTCTAACAACCATGCCCTGTTTCAATATAAACGATTCTTTACAACATTTATCTGACAGGTCAAATGCGAATAATGGACTAGCCCAGAAGACAACAAAACTAAACCCTATTGTACAATAGTCACAATAAAAAAATGCGTGAAATAATTTATCATGTACACTAAGACCATGTACACTAAGACTTTTTTTCCTTGAAAGCATTGACCTAACAGCATACTTCTTTGAAATGACATTCACCAATACACCAATACAGCAACCACGTAACTGCGGTAATACTTTACCTGCCCAATGAATCACTGATTTTCAGTTCTGTAGAGGAAGATCGACTCACCATTTACCCAGAATATAGAAAAAATCTCATACTCCAACCTTCTTTCCTGTGATTTCTTTTTTCACTCTAAACCGGACTCTCATTTTTTAAGTCGATAATTACAAGTAGATGTCTAGAATGCTAACCTACACACGGCAACACCTGACGGTTAAAAGATTATCATGTATCTAAACTGTTTTGATTACAGTACAACTGCGTACGAGCAACGCAATGATCGCAAACACTTATATCGCACGCCAACGCCCACATACATCGATCATCATATTACTACACATCAACATGCAAACGCAATGTACCAATCAACTAACCCTTAAGACCCTAAACGTCCCGGAGTTTGCTAGATTTACGGACACGTCAGTCAATTTTCGGTGTTCCCTTAACCCAGCAAACAATTTGCAAAAGAACAACACTACAGTTGTTCTCTAAGCAATTTGTTAGCCGTGGCCACATGGATGGAATTGTCACAGTACAGAACTGCACTTCGTAAATATTGGCCATTACTTTTTCGATCTAGTCCATATGTGCATACGGTAGCGTCCAGTCCGGTAATGCCGGGATAGAAGTATCCCGCAAACGCCTGTTATAAAATCGATAAGGTGACTACCGGTACTTTTATTGACCCCAGAACTCATGATTCGACAAATTTATTACATATTTTTTACTCGGAAATTCGAGATCAGCTGCCGCATCACGTTGTTCCCTATACAGTCTCCTTCCAAAGTTTGTTAAAAATCCCACCGAAATCGTGTGGGATGCCCAAATCCAGAAGATGAAAGTCATATACACGAAGCTGATGTAGTACAAATGAGACCTCCTTACAATATCTAGTTTAACATCGGCTCGCACCACTTTGTAAGATACAGCCAAATGATTTCCTAGAGATGTTCTCCAGTGTCTCCTTGCCGAGTTTCTCCAGTATTCAGAGTGCTCTCACGTCACCGCCGCCGCCACTTAGGAGAAATGGTAACTTCGCCTTGTCTCCATGCCTTGCAATGACGAATTTACTACGTATGTATAAGTTAAAAGATCATCAATAATTTACCATCACAAACATAAATGGCATCAGTCGTAAATTAAACACCACTAAGACACGATCAAACAGGCGACACTTCGTAACGTACACAGATCAATTTTTTTAAAAAAAACCACAAGAAGATAATCCTAAATCGACTTCTTTAAGGTCTCTCCAATACATCATCCACAATTGGCAACAATGCATCGCATATTTTAGAGTATTTCAAACACTTTTTACTTAAATTCTATCCCACCTAGCCTGTGAGTCTCTATGTAACAACAAAACGGACGTAGCCATCACAGCTCTTTTTAAATGTTCTAATGTTTGTAAATCTAAGGGACTTAACTATGGTGATCATTAGTTCCTACGCTTGCAAACTACTTACACTTACATTAAGGACAACAAACACCCATGCCCCAGGGAGGACTTGAACCCTCAATGGCGAACGGCCGCGCACACCGCTGCTGGGAGCCTTAGAGCCCACGGCTATTCTGCCGCAGCAGCTCTTTTCTACTAAAGTTCTAAACTAACCAGCAAGCGACAATCTCGATATCTCTGTGTCGTTAATGGTTCCCTGTCGAACACCTAACCAGTTGATCATGCATCTTTTTGCATACCCCACCAGTCAGTATTTCTGAAACGTTTTCTATCAGTCACTAGACCACATACCTCGTACGTTTTACAATACTCGAACACATAGTATTCCCCCCTTCTAACAAATCAATACTCCTGATAAACATCTATAACACACCCAACAACATCGTAATACTGACACACACAGAATAGCAAACAAGGAACGATCCAGATTAACACAGAGCTCTTTTCTTATACATATTTAATCCTTACAACCAACAACGCAAAATAGTGTACACCATTTCGAACTAATACAACTCCCAATTTTTTTTCGAATGCAGAGAATGCCTTTAGAGACTAAAATGATTAAACGCACCTCCCCACGAAGGTAGCTACCCAGTTCTAAATCACCTAACGACAGGATTTATTGAAATCGATGCTTATTGACCGAAGAACAATAATTTACCACCGCAAGCATTTCCGCTACGCTACCGAGAGACGCCCAGTCGTAAACACCACCAAAATAAGAGATAACTACACCACAGCTCTAAAACATAACCATACTATCAATATGCAGCTCACAAATATAGAACACCCATACGACTAAATAGATTGAAATCGGTATTTCGCACAAGCCAGGATTCATCGTACACACCAGATTACGAATACATGAGTCCTAATTTTACGAAGATGGAATATTAAATTACCTCTATCAACAGCTGTAAGAATAAAAAAAATCGAACAATTTGTCACAGCTATACCATCGCTCTTAATGCAACATCGACACAATAAAGACCATCTCTACAGGTCATAAGGAGACATCCGTGCACAATCGTATTACCAACAAATACAACACTTCTATGGATCATTTCATCGCATTTGACACAAACGAGGTAGTTACTGTTGGAGTTGATTATAACAGCCGTTATAGCTTGCATGATGAAAATATAGTTAGCGATAACCTATTTTTCACACAATTACACATACAGTTGGTTAAGCACTAAATTGCAATGTAAAGATGCAAACTACATTTTTTAGGTAATCACACCAACAATGGAGTGATCATCAGCACACTTAGTGCCGCTATAGATTTTATAATCTACAGCAAACACATCGTAAGGGTGATCTGTATACACCCTGGAAGAGTAAAAGCCTCCTTCCACAGAGGAAAGAAACCTATAATGCTTCTAACTCGATGCCCACATCACAAAAAAGATACTGTGCTACGACAGCTTACAACACATTAGAGCCAACTCTAATTCTTTTGAGGACAAAGTGACTCACAGAGCAATTATTTTCACATAAAAGCCATAGGGTTACAACACAGCTCACCCACATCAAACCCTATTTTTAGTACTATTATTATAATGGAAAGTCCAGGTTGGAATTAATAATATAGCGAGGACAGTTTACAGCTCACCGCAAAGACGTGGCGACGAGCTGCGACAGGCACATACAAAAGACATACACATACAACACATTCAGCTATCGGCCATGGCCTTCTTAAGAAAATAGAACACTTACGCAATCACACTGGCACACAACACAGTCATACAACCATCACCTCCGACTGTTCACTTCGAATAAGTGTGTGATGTGATCGGAGGTGATGGTTGTATGACTGTGTTGTGTGCCTGTGTGATTGCGTAAGTGTTCTATTTTCTGAAGAAGGCCATGGCCGATAGCTGAATGTGTTGTATGTGTGTGTCTTTTGTATGTGCCTGTCGCAGCTCGTCACCACGTCTCTGCGGTGAGTTGTAAACTGTCCTTTTTTTTTTTTTTTTTTAGTAAGATACACAAATATTACTTGAAATATGCTTTTTTTTTTTTTTTTTTTTTTTTTTTTTTTTTTTTTTTTTTTTTTTTTTTTTTTTTTTTTTTTTTTAGGATCATTCTATACGAAGTACCATTTAAATTCAAAAGCAGAAAGTTATTATTCGACTCTTCTGATCCTAACCACATTATTTTGTACCCTCTAACAACGCCATAACCCTGAAAAGTCCGATACATGCTACTCAAGTTCCAAACGTTGACACCAATTAACCGACAAGCTTGAACTACCACCCAAAGGCCAATTCCTTACGATTCAAGTAGCCAACACACACTTAATGCTCAGCCATTTACAGGCAGATGGTAAAATACAGTTCAGTACTAATAAAATATGGCCAGATGTGTATGTGCTACACTGGTCTTCTTACACAACAGAACCAGTGCCATTCGTCTTATGTCTTCCTCCAAACAACAAGTAACAAGTAATGTATAATTTATAAGCTCGAAAGGTAAGGTTTAGATCAGCGCTCCATCTAGGCTGTTTATTTCTCACATTCTGCATCGCGAAAATTGCAAAGAACTACGAAAAAAATACAACAGACCCGTTTCTACACCTGTCGTCGAATTATGCTTTAGTGTAATATTGTAGCTGGAGAACTATTTAAATCCAAATAATCACTAAGTTGTACGACTCCTGCAACTAACCACGTCGACAGATCAGACATATAGACACCACGCAATAAGTACAACCTGCAAGAGATTTTATGTATCTTACCACTCGATCCTTTGCATGTTAGATCAGGGTATAGAGGATGAAACAGAGCTGATAAAATAGAATATAAACGCCTCTAGTTAGGGTCGCAGAATCGAAAATCATCAAATGTGTTTTCAAGATAGAAGGCGATGCAGACGTTGAAAGACGACCGTCTGTCGTCTTCCATATATTTTTGTGTGTGTCTGTAAACTTATAATTTATTTAATGTCGCTAGATTATCATTTTGTTAAAACTTGAACCCCACTCTTTTCAAGGCTTGAGGACTTGCATTTTTATTTCAAGTGTTAAAATATTAATGTGGCTAGGTTTTTCTTATTTTGTTATGTTAATAAATTATTATATTAATTAATGTGGCATAAGTATGGCTTCTCCGCTACGCCACTGTCCCTGTGAGAATGTGCAGGTGTTTTACTTTTAAGTGGGTGCGAGAATCTATGGCTGTCTAAATGTGGGGAGTGATAGCTCGCATGGCATCTTTCTCTATGGCTCAGTGTCGATAGCAGCTGATACTACCAAAGCGGTTCCCACACCCTTTGGTTGCGAGCTAGTTGTTGAGCCTTCCCTCAACGTGAGTCTACTCACTCTCCGAACCCACCACCACTGTATCTTGGATTTTCCGGCTTCCATTGGCTTCCCGTGTCTCGTGGCCATTCTATACTGGGCGTCTGGCCAGGTAAGGTTGGATCTCCTCTTGAAACCCACGAGATGGTAACGTTTCATTGTCTAGCGTGTTAAACTTAAGACTCGTGAACTTAGAATCATTTTTTGAATATTTTCTCCGATCGTGTGCTGCAATGTGTTCTCGTTTTTCAATTCAGTGGTTTCCAATAGATAAACGCGGTGTGTGTGATTCTAGTTGCAGTTTGACAACGGCCTGGTATGTTAAAACCTTTTGTGATCATGTGGTGGTGTATGAACTCTGTGTAAATACTTTCTAGCTTTGTGGGGCCCGATTTCTAATAGGTGATATGTTCATTTTTAAACAGTGCATGTAAAAATCTTCTCATCATTTCCTTCCGTGAGTGATGTGTGTTCCATGTGGTTGGTTCATAGAACAAAGCCTTCAGCTTCCAATCTTGTTTGTTCCATTCGTATCAGACAAGTAAGTATGCGGGTATCCTTCTGATTTCCACTAACATTTCACGATCTTCTCTCCCCACTATTTTAATTTTGGCATTTCTTCTCCGACTGGTAATACGCACTCTGTCTTTGTTAGTAATTCTCTCTGAGCCTTGTACAACCTCCTTCAATAGCTTCCTTATGTAATTCTAAGCATTTCTAGGAGTTGCATGCCATAATTATTTCACTTTTACGAGTTTTTTGAGACTGGACTTCATCCGTCTCCTTAATCGCTTCCTATCGCGTGTAGCTGCATTTCATTCACTTCATTATATAATTCTAAGCATTTCTATGGGTTGCGTGCTGTTGTTAATTTTCTTTATTTTTCTGAAACTGAATTTATTCAATTTTATCGGTTTTCGGAATCACGTGGGTCCGAGTTCCGACTTCCAGGGTTTGCAGCTAGTCGCCTGAGTTCACGCCACTTCTCATATAAAACCAGTACCTAGATCGATTGCTGACAGACTGCAACTTAAGAATCCACCGTGATTTTGTATAATGAATCCGACTTTCAACCACTTCACCTTCAGTGGAGTGCGTTGATGTAACGTAGCCGTGCGTCGCCGTTAGCGTGTTTGCTCGCTGTCCAATTCAGATGTAATTTAACTTGGCTATACCCGCGCACCATCTCAAAACAGGCACGACAGACCAGAGCCAGCTTCAAAGTGTTTTTGTATGTTGTGTTTTGTGCTACCTCCGACTTGCTGAATTTCGCCTACGATAGCGGCGCCTGCTTCCGCCTCGCCTCAGCACGCTGATTTTAGTGAGTTTCGCTGTGTCATTGCGTGTGTGTGAGCGAATGAGTGTTGTTTTTGACTCCTTCCCCCCAGTAGCGTTAAATCATGTATAATTTAGGCTGGGCACCGTCTGCATTAATCCTTGTAAGAGATGCATTTTTATTGTATTGACAGAATTGGTTCCCAATTTTGCTTGTTTTCCTATCTGAATAAACAAGTTTAAGTTCAGCATAATCCGTAAGTTGCCTAAAAATTGTAGTTTTAGAGCAACTACCCTGTTTTATATTGATCCTCACAAGTGCTGAGAACAAGACCAGATGCAATTTTTCTTATGTCTAAATTCCGTTGCGCCATAAATGTTTTCTTAGCCACCTTTCTAAGATACCTTTAATTGCCTTGCTTATTAATATCTGTGTGTAATAACGTGTGAGCTGCTATGTATATTGACCACTGTAGTATTAACTTCCTGTTATTGGAGTAATTTCAAACGAGTCTGTTCTCAGTTTGGGCCAGGAAACAAGGCTTTATAGCAGGGAGTAACCAGTAGTTCACACGGACCTCATTTGCTTAATGATAAAATAAGGCTCTTGTTACGTACAGTGGTCGACTTTTAACGTTAACGACCACGCAGCATACCTCTGAGAAACCGATAAAAACATACAATGGAGAGACAGAACGCTCGCTTCGTTACTCAACTTTTATTACATATAACGTATACACCAACCCACCTTACAGAGTGTATCCTTAGTAACAACAGTCTAGAGTATTATTATCCAACCAGACCAATTTAGTTTAACCACGTAGAATACATACAACATCTTATTTTAGGTAATCATATCTTCGACTACAGACGCATCAGCCCACATCGATAACACTGCAGAAGCAGTATAAGGTATCTTACGAAGCCAACAGACAACTTGCAAGAGTCAACTACACACACCACCGAAGGGCAAAGGGTCTGTAAACAGAAGAATATTCCTGGATTGCTTATATTCGCAACCAAAAACACGAAAAATTTTGCAGAGGCACGAAAAACTTGAAATGAAACAGATCGACCTCTATTTCGGTTTTAGAGTAACTGAAGCTACTGACCACAAAAATTCACATCACAAACAAGGGATCATTTCCTAGTATGACACCGACTCGTTCTTCAAATTATGCTTTTGAGTGTGATATACAGATAGATCACGTGACCGAGTTTTAGGATAAATCAAGCCACTGATCACAAAATTCACACCACAGCCAACGGTTCTTGTGCCAGCAAGACTCCAGGATGATCCCCAAATAATACTTTTGGGCGTTATTTCCAGCTGGAGGATCAAATGACCCACATATGGGCGAGGCCGCGTCCATATGTGATCCTCCAGCTCGAAATACACTGCGATCATTTTTCTCCAGGCGCATTCTGTTTTATTGAATATAAAGCCTTTTCAGTGGTCTGAAATGAGAGCTACGAGTTGATTTGTTTCCATAGATATAAAACATTCCCGTAAAAGGTCTGTGAAATGTATTTTTTTTTTAACCTCATAAGGAAATTTTTTCTTAGATTTTCTCCTGACATCAAGAATTGCTGACTTGTTGCACAGACCATGGCAGAGAGGAATGCTGTATTTTTTTCAACCGTGAACTTTACAAATATTATCATCTAATGTAATATTGTCACATTGAAAACTGCAGGTGCTCCGGAATTCGAAGGCTGGTCGTTATAAAGCACAACATTTTACACTTACAACTTCTTTATTGCTAACACAAGCATACACTGAGTATAGACTGACTCCTGCTTGGAGTGTTCCACTATTTACACATAGAAAGATTTTTCTGGAACTTACAAGAATGTAGAACATGTAGAACATTCTAGAAATAGTAAATACATTTAAATAAATTTTCTTCTGCCCATGGCGGGATTGGAACTGGAGACCGCAAGCACAGCGATCTGCGATGCTAACCACTGCACCACGCGTTCTGACGGAAGACTCGCAGCGATATCTTAAAAGACATAACAAACGCACACTTTTCAAAGAAATTTCAGTACGCAGCGAAATACAATACGGAAACAGACGTCAAAGCAAGTATAGTATACAACTCGAACCAACAGATGGGAGTGCTAGCAGTATCGCCTGTAAATAGCACGGGATTTTCACTATTATCTGTATAAGCTATTTGCTTCTATCTGCTATGCATTCTGATTTTTCCGTACTGAGCCAGTTAAAAAACACTCTTCATATAGCTTATAAAGAACCGAGATTATAGGTATCATATCAAGATGAAACAAGTTCCAGATCTGAAGTTACAGTACAATTGTGAAAACCGCATCAAATTTCATGCAGCCATTTTTGCGTGATCGCCGTAGAAAATACAGACAGGCAAAATAAACAAAAAATCGTAAAAATACCTTGCCTGACAAAAAAAATTGGTGCCCCAGAAGGTGGGGTTCAGTATCATCGCACATCAGTATACATGCATACCGTTGATGTGTGAGTGAATGGTTACATCGGCACGGCTTCGTGCATTCGTGATGTTACCGCCCTGTTGTGAAGTTGGCACCAGTCAACTGCTGCGAGTCAGTGAAGCAAGGCGTTTACGTACAGTACGAAGGTCCCAGGACGCCTCCACACCCGTCAGACAGCCTATCCATCAACTGCGTGTTGTTGTTTGTAAATCTACGCGACTTAACTACTCTGGTCATCAGTCCCAAGACTTACAAACTACTTATACTAACTTATGCTAAGGTCAAGAAATGCACCTCTGCCCGAGGGAGGACTCGAACCTCCGACGGCGAGCAGCGGAGCGCTACGCAGATAGGCCTTTTGGAAAGCTGCTCAGTCACTACAGCGCCGCCAAATGAATTCATTTGACAGAGGCCGCATCGCCGGACTGAGTGAAAAGGGGTGGTCGTATTGTGCAACTGTGAGGAAAGTGAGCCATGAAGATGTCACAGTAGCTCAATGCTGGAATCAATAGGGCACACAATCAAGACGTGTAGGTTCGAATCGCCCAAGAAGCGCCACTCGAGAGAGAACCGTCATTAGGTTCACGAAGCAATGCGAGATCCCTGACCTCGGCACTTACCCTCCGAAAACATGTAATGGAAGGCCTACAACATTCGCCGAGTTCCGCACAGTGTCTCGACGACTCGTATCTGCCATATTGGGGCCCTACCTTCCCATGCTTCGGTTGCCATTGACACCATAACACCAACTCATGAGTTTGGAGTGGTTTTTTTTTTGTGGTTTTAGGGCGCACAACTTCTATGGTCATTAGCGCCCAGCCAAGAACATAGATTCGCTATGATCTCAAAATAAAATGGTGACTGTCAGAACATCCAGAAGAGGCTAAAAACGAAAGATAAAAGACAATTAAAAGGGTTAAATATCCTTGGATAAGTTGGCCAAGTTGATAAAACGCAAAACTCTAGCAACTGCTCGTGTGTCATCAGCTAAAATTTCCTCCAGAGTAGACGGAAAGTGAAGGGCTACACGGAGATGATTAAAAAGTACGCAAGACAGTAAAACATGTCGCACGGTCCGCAGGTCACCGCAGGAGCACAGCGGTGCAGGGTCGGCGGACAGCAAGTGACGGTGGCTGAAACGGCAGTGACCGATCCGCAACCGGGCCAGGATGACCTCCTCCCGCCGAGAGGGGCGTGAGGAGGTCCTCCAAGCGGTCGGGATCGGTTTTACAGTTCGCAATTTGTTGTTGGACATTGAAAACCACGCACTGTGCCATTGCGACACGATACTCCGGCGGAGAGCCCGGTGAACATCGTCAGATGGGACGCAAAAGGTAGCCACGCGAGGTAAAAGAGCTGCGCGAGGTAAAAGAGCTGCGGCCTTGGCCGCTATGTCGGCCGTCTCATTCCCGGGCACACCTACGTGGCCAGGGACCCACAGGAAAGAAACGTGACAGCTGTCATCTGCTAGCAACTGGAGGGAGCGTTGGATCCGATACACGAGAGGATCGTGCGACAAAGGGTCCTTAAGACTCTGCAGGGCACTAAGGGAGTCCGAACAGATGGCATAGAAAGGTTGGCGGTGGCGGCAGGTGTACAAAACGGCCTGGTGGAGGGCAAAAAGCTCAGCCGTGAAATTCGAGCACCGGTCAGGGAGCTTGTATTGGAAACGGTTGTCCTCGACGACGAAGGCAGATCCGACACCGGCAGTGCTCTTGGAACCATCAGTGTAAATAAATATGGCGCTATCGAACCGCGAACGGAGTTCGACAAGCCTCGAGCGGTATACCAAATCCGGAGTGCTCTCCTTGGGGAGCGAACTAAGTTCGAGGTGAGTGTGAACCGGGGCCTTATGCCACGGTGGCAATGGGCTTTCGCTCAACCGAAAGGTTGAAGGAAGGGTAAAATCGAGCCGCCTTAGTAGGCGGCGAAACCGAACTCCAGGTGGAAGCAAGGCAATCGCAGACAACTGATATTGGCGATCGAGTGAGTGGTCAAAAAATAATCGGTAAGATGGATGGTTGGGCATCGACCGCAGGCGGCATGCGTACCGAGACAAAAGTATGTCACGCCGAGTGGTCAAGGGTAATACAGCAGCCTCGGCATACAGACTTTCAACAGGGCTGGTATAAAATGCACCGGTCGCCAGACGTAATCCCCGATGGTGGATAGAGTTGAGACGGCGGAGAATCGACGGCCGTGCAGAAGAGTATACAAGGCTTCCGTAGTCGAGCTTCGACTGAACAATGGCCTGGTAAAGGTGAAGCAGGACGGTACGGTCCGCTCCCCATGACGTGCCACTGAGGACACGAAGGACGTTAAGGGATCGGGCACAACGGGCAGCCAGGTAGGACACGTGCGTGGACTAGCAAAGTTTACGATCCAACATGAGTCCCAAGAATTTCGTAGTCTCCACGAAAGGGAGAGCAACAGTGCCGAGATGTAGAGAAGGTGGAAGACATTCCTTGTATCTCCAGAAGTTTATACACACAGTTTTCTCAGTGGAGAATCGGAAGCCGTTTGCGATGCTCCAGGAATATAGACGGTCAAGACAGCGTTGAAGAGAACGCTCCAAGAGGCACGTCCGCTGGGCACTACAATAAATTGCGAAATCGTCAACAAAAAGAGATCCGGAGACGTCGGCTGAAAGGCAATCCACGATCGGATTGATTGCAATGGCAAAGAGCGCCACACTCAAGACGGAGCCCTGTGGTACCCCATTCTCCTGGCAATAGGTATCTGACAAAACAGAACCCACCCGTACCCGGAACTTGCGATCCGCCACAAACTCTTGAATGAAAAGAGGAAGGCGGCCCCGAAGGCCCCATCTGTGCAATGTGCGGAGAATGCCCGCTCTCTAACAGGTATCGTATGCCTTCTCCAAGTCGAAGAACACTGCTACTGTTTGACGCTTCCTTAGAAAGTTGTTCATAATGAAGGTCGACAACGTAACGAGGTGATCAGCAGCAGAGCGGTGTCGACGAAAACCGCATTGGATATTAGTCAGGAGGCGGCGAGATTCGAGGAGACAGACCAACCGAGCGTTAACCATGCGTTCCATCACCTTACAGACACAGCTCGTCAGAGAAATAGGACGATAGCTGGAAGGAAGATGTTTGTCCTTCCCTGGTTTGGGGATGGGGACAACAGTGGCTTCACGCCAACTTGTGGGAACATGACCTTCAGTCCATATGCGATTGTAGGTACTGAGAAGAAAGCACTTGCCCGCAGGAGAGAGGTTCTTCAGCATTTCAATGTGAATGGAATCGGGCCCGGGAGCAGAAGATCGGGACAGGGCGAGAGCACGGTCTAGCTCCTGCATGGTGAAGGCGACGTTATAATTTTCACGATTAGAAGAGTGGAAAGAAGGCGGCCGGGCCTCCTCTACCTGTTTGCGAGGGAGAAAGGCAGGGTGGTAATGGGCAGAGCTCGAAACCTCCGCAAAGAAACGGCCCAATGCGTTGGAAACGTCAGAGGGGTCCACGAGGACTGCGTTCTCCACGGTCAGGCCAGGAATCGGGGAGTGGACCTTGATGCCGGATAGACGGCGTAGGCCACGCCAAACAAACGTGGAGGGAGTAAAACGGTTAAAAGAACTAGTAAAAGCAGTCCAGCAAGCTTTCTTGCTGTCGTTTATGATACGGCGGCACTGCGCTCTCATACGTTTATAATGTATGCAATTCTCCAAAGTCGGGTGGCGGCGGAAAGTGCGTAAAGCACGGCGCCGGGCTCTAAGCGCGTCGCGGCAGGTTGCAGTCCACCAAGGGACCTGGACACGACGTGGAGAAGACGAAGTACGAGGTATGGAACGTTCGGCAGCTGTGAGAATAACCTCTGTGAGGTAGTCGACCTGACTGTCACAGGTGGGAAAATCCCGATCGTGAAAAACAGCCATGGTAGAATAAAGCCCCCAGTCGGCTTTAGAAATGTTCCAACTGGTGGGACGAGGAGATGGGGAATGATGCAGAATGTGGATGATACAGGGGAAATGGTCACTCGAGTACGTGTCAGAAAGTGCATAGCACTCAAACCGACCGGCAAGCTGAGGAGTGCATATTGCGAGGTCTATATGGGAGTAAGTGTGTGTTGTGTCAGAAAGGAAGGTCGGTGCACCGGTGTTGATGCAGACATGATCGAGGTGTTGGAGAAGGTCCACCAAAAGGGAGCCTCTCGGACAAGGTGCCGGAGAGCCCCATAAGGGGTGGTGGGCATTAAAGTCGCCTATCAACACGAAGGGTGAAGGGAGCTGATCAACAAGGTGTAGCACATCTGCCCTAGTAAGGGCAGATGACGATGGCGAATAAATATTACAGAGGGAAAAGGTAAATGTGGATAGGGTGATGCGGACGGCAACTGCCTGTAGGTGAGTATGCAATGAAATGGGATGGTAATAGACATCGTCTCGAAGGAGCATCAGAACCCCTCCATGGGCTGGGATACCTTCCATGGGTGGCAAGTCGAACCGCACTGAGGTGTAGTGTGGAAAGTCTGCACGATCACGCGGACGCAACTTAGTTTCCTGGAGGCAGACTAGAAGCGGGCAGTGCAATCGAAGGAGTAGTTTTAACTCCTCCCGATTAGAACGAATGCCGCGAATATTCCATTGAAGGAGCGCCATGATAAAAATGAGAGAAGAAATAAGGATAAAAACCAACTAGCAAGCGGGGTCACCTCGACGGCCGCTGAGGACCCGATTTCGAGGGAGCACTGCTATCGCTGTCCAGGGGCAAAGGGTCGTGGTCCATAGGTTCGACCGACGCGCCTGCCACCTCCCGGAGTTGATCAGGAGGGGCAGTTTCCCCCGCCGGTAGAGGGCCGGGTGCCCGGCAGACGGAGCGACCCGGTGAAACAGAAGACGGCCGAGGCCGGCAACTGTTGGACGGCGTGACGGATGGGTCACGCCTCGGCGGGGAAGGAGAGGAACTCTTTTTCTTGTCAGCTCTTCTGGAAGAGTGACGGCGGGAAGAGGCAGTTGACGGTTGGGAAGCCTGAGAACGCAGAAAATCCTCACGGACGGGTTCCTTTTTCAAGGTCCGGGCATCTTGTTTAGGTGCTCTCGGTTTACTAGAGTTTGACGAAGACTGTACCCTAGAAGCAGCAGGAGGAAGCGGGGACGTGGAACGGGCAATCTTCGGGCTGGCGGATCGCACAACTGTGTCAGCGAAGGTGAAGTCACATGTCTGGGTACTGGAATCCTTGGTAGGTCGAGTTGAGGTTAGTACCTTACTGTATGTACCCGCTGGGAGGACAGTGGGCTTTCGACTCGCCAACAACTTACGAGCGGCAGATGTCGATACCTTCTCCGTAACCCGAATTTGCTGGATTACCTTCTCATCCTTGTATACAGAGCAGTCGCGAGAGGAAGCCGCATGGTCGCCGTTGCAGTTTAGGCAGTGAGGGGACGGAGGTGGGCAATCCCCCTCATGGGCGTCCCTACCACAAGTGACACACTTTGCTGCATTTGGGCAATGTTCACGGGTATGGTTGTACCTGTGGCACTGAAAACAGCGCGTTGGGTTAGGTACATAAGGGCGGACGGAGATGACTTCATACCCTGCTTTGACCTTCGACGGGAGGTCAACGTTGTCGAACGTCAAAAACACAGTACGAGTCGGTGTCAGCTGGTTATCGACCTTTTTCATCACCCTGTGGACGGCTGTCACACCCTGATCGGACATATACGATTGGATGTCTTCATCAGACAACCCATCAAGGGATCTCGTAAAAACTACCCCCCGTGACGAGTTGAGTGTGCGGTGCGCTTCTACCTTAACTGGAAAAGTGTGCAACAACGTAGTACGTATCAGTTTTTGGGCTTGGAAGGCACTGTCCACTTCCAGCAACAATGTTCCATTGCGCTGACGTGAACAGGTTTTAACAGGGCCAGCAATTGCATCTACACCTTTCTGTATAACGAAAGGATTGACAGAATTGAAATCCTTTCCGTCGGTGCGAGAGACAACCAGAAATTTAGGTACATTAGGCAGAGTCTTTTTAGGCTGAGGCGAGTCTAACTTACGTTTCTGGGTCAACGTCACGAAAGAAGATAAGGAAGTCTTCGCGGAAGTGTCCCCCGTGATTACCGGCGTCTCCGATGGCGCGCTCCTTCCTAGTGGGGGCCCTCTCCGAGGGCTTACCCGCCTTAGGTGATTGTTCACACCTCAGGTCACACCTCCCGAGAACTGACGGAGGGACCAATCGGCACGTTCGGAAGGTACCAGCTCGGGTAATCACCCCTCCCTGGGCCTGGCCTTTACCAGGGGGTACGTACGTGCCCTACTTGTCTACCCGGGGCGGGGAATTACGCGTTACCCCGTCACCTGCTACGCATGATAATGCGTGGGTCGGCTTTCAGACACGCACAGGGAGGAAAGAAGGATAGAGAAAGTGAAGAGGAAGGAAAGAAGTGTCTCAAACGCCGAGGCGGAGACTAATGAGGAGAAGAAGGCTAGGAGAGTACAAGGAGAGAAAGACAGAAAACGAAGGGTAAGAAAGGAAGGAACGAAGGAAGAAAAACCACAACAAGAACCACCGTATCTCACGAAATATGCCCGTCTCCGGGCGAAGGCATAAACCGGGAGGGAAAGTGAAGCAGCCTGGGGCAGAAGAAAGGCGTTTGGAGTGGTGCAGAGCCCAGAAGACGTAGGCAGAGGACGAATGGCGTTGCATCATGTTCAGTTATGAGTCCCGCTTCTCCATAACCTCCAATTACGATCGTGCTCAAGTTTGACGGCGTCAAGGGCGTAGTTCACATAATTCCAATATCGCGGAAAGGTAGGCAGGCGTTACCCCTCACATCAAGGTATGGGGAATCATAGGATGTGCGTGGAAGTCACCTATAGTTGCGGTTCGGTAGGCATTTACTGCACAGCATCTGCATTTCTGCCCCTAATGCCATAGCACCTTGGGACAGTGTTCCAGCAAGATAATGCCCACCCAAACACAGCATGTGGAGGTCCTTCTGTTGCTAGTAAGATCGCCAGACCTTACCATCATTGATTACTTGTGCCATGATACCCTCAGAATCTAGAGAGATGGCTGCAACAGTTGTGGACAAAGTGCCTAAGGAGACGATCAAAAGACCATTTGACACCTTTCCAAAACTCATAAAGGTATGGAGTGTGGACGGAGGAGCTGCGAAACATAACTGGCCTGGTGCCAACTTTCCACCTGTAACTGGCAACTGCCTTGTCGATTTCATCACATATTCCAATTTTCTCGATAAATTCGCATGGTATTTCATCATTTGTAGCTTCATTCACTTCCCACCAATCCTTCTGCACACACAACTATTTTTGTACGTAATTGTTCTGAGATTTTTAGTATTACAAAAATTCACCATATTAAGTTTTCCAAAATATTTTCTATGTACTAACATCGGGCAGTTAAAATCTAATATATAAAGCAGAGGGTCCATATATTTGTACGTATTGCATACAAATCTACAGTTTTGTTCCAATCTTTATGAAATTTTGTACACGTAAGCTTCAATCCATGAGGACGGTCGCCGTAAGTGTAAGAATCACGTACGACACATAGTTCACTAGATATGACGTCATAAACAATGTGATGCGCAGAAAACTGCTGCATTTAGCGACAAATCTGCTTATTTTCTTCTAAACCACTGGACCGTTTTGACCCAAAATTTGGTACACACATTCCTTACCGTGAGGTACAATTGCTGCAGGGTTAAGAATCATATACGACACATTATTCAGAAGAAATGACGTCATAAACAATAGGATTTGCAAGAAACTGCCAGAGTACTTAGCGACTTGCGACAAAATTTATACACAATTTGAAACTTTTATTAAAGTTTCTATCGCTGACAACCATAGCAAAATGATGAAAAGAAAAAAGTTTCTCGCTTACTACTTTTCCGCTGTTTATTGAGTAAAACTACGGGATTCGGTATGACGTTACAATTTATAATTTGTACACTACAAATTGTAGTCGCAGGAAATTTTACAGAGTATACAGGCAAATAGTTGAGTGTACCTTCTACGTTGTATCACAGTACGACAGGTAGTTTATGAGATATGAGCACATAAACAGTAACGTTCGTGGAAAACCGCCCCATCACTCACCAAGTTTTAATCTATTACTTCTTTACTACTAATCGTATTCCCAAGAGATTTTACAGACATACATCCTTTAATCAAATAAACATATACCTGAAAAATGGCAGGAATAAATAAATAAATACCCGGGCAACGCCGGATTTTCAGCTAGTTTTATTATATGTATAAATTTCCTGTTAGTAATTATTTTACGGATATGATGCAATATACGAAAATGATACAGTATATGAAACGGAGACTTAGTTTACTTCGTAATTTTGATCCGGGTATCACTTTCAAGGCCCGTCGAATGTTTCTCGTTTACCGTGACGTCACTAGCGCTCCTCTCTCGCAGGCCGCGACGTTACCTGCTCTGTTCCGCTTCCGGTTTCCCACGGTCCCGCACAGTACCACTAGACGCGAAGCGTCCAGTGAGACGCAGCAGGGAGCAGGCATTCCAGGCGGCGCTATCTCCAGGTTCACCGAGGCCTCTCCAGACCAAATCTGGCGCCACTCGACACAAAAACAACAGCCGGCGCTGCCCCACATCTCCATACGTAGGCCTCGCCGCTGAGGACGAGACGACTCGCGCGCAGAGTAAGGGCTCTTACCGCAAGTAGCTGGCAGTCATCACGCAGTCTGTACTCAGCAGCAGAGTCGTGCACGCGCCCAACCGCTGCGCTGCCCTCTCTGAACTACAGCCACCAGTGAGTGTCGCGACTGCTATGTTAGACTGTCCTACAGCCACAGTCTAGCATACCAGTCACGACACAAGCGAATTTTTGTTACCCACCGCGATACCAGTGCGCCACGCGGCCAGCAGGGGACAATAGTGAGGTGGCGGTATTTCGTACATTCTGAATCGCCGTACTTGTAGCTTACACTCGTTTTCGCGGTGCTTTTTGGATTTAGGCATGCTTGTAGCGCAATGAAATGCAGTAACAACTAGAAAATAGATATCTCATTAATCTTTTAATAATATTTCAAGGACGCAGAGAGGGCTGTAGCGCAATCATGCTGCTGAAATAATATTATGACATAGATTTCGGAACCAGGTTTTAAACTGTAAGACATACCCAAGGGCAGATATAGACTCTGACCATAACTTGTTTGTTACGAACTGTTGGCTGAAACTGAAGAAACTACAAAAAAGGTAGGAAAATAAGGAGATGGAACCTGGATAAATTGAAGGAACCTGAAGTTCTTAAGAATTTCAGAGGGAGCTTAGGCAACAATTGACAGAAACGAGGGGAAAATAAAACAGTAGAGGAGGAGTGGGTAGCATTGAGAGGTGAAATAGTGAAGGCAGCAGAGGACAAGATAGGTAGGAACGCAAGACAGGCAAAACACAAACAATACCTTCACTACGCGATAGCAATGGTAATACTACCGACGACAGTACTGCTAAGGCAGAATTACTAAACACAGCTTTCCGAAATTCTTTCACCAAAGAAGACGAAGTGAACACTCCAGTATTCAATCCAAGAACAGCTGCCAGCATGCGAAACTTAGAAGTAGATGTTCCTGGAGTAGTAAAACAACTTAAGTCACTAAACAAAAATAAATCATCCGGGCCAGATTGTATACCAACTAGATTCCTCTCAGAGTATGCTGATGAAATAGCTCCGTACTTAGCTATAATTTACAACCGATCACTCAGCGAAAGATCCGTACCCAAAGACTGGAAAGTTGCCCAAATTACTCCAATATTCAAGAAAGGCAATAGGAGTGATCCCCAAAATTACAGGCCTATCTCATTGACGTCGATTTGCAGTAGGATTTTGGAACATATACTTTGTTCGAATATTATGTACTACCTCGAAGAGAACGACCTATTAACCAATAGTCAGCACGGATTCAGAAAGTATCACTCTTGCGAAACACAGCTTGTCCTTTATTCACATGAAGTGTTAAGTGCCATCGACAAGGGATCTCAAATCGATTCCATATTTCTGGATTTCCGGAAGGCTTTTGATACTGTACCCCACAAGCGGCTTCTAATGAAATTGCGTGCTTATGGAATATCTCCCCAATTGTGCGATTTGATTCACGATTTCCTATCAGAAAGGACACAATTCGTTGTAATTGACGGTAAGTCATCGAGTAAAACAGAAGTGATATCTGGCGTTCCACAGGGAAGCGTTTAGGTACCCTACTCTTCCTCGTGTTTATAAACGATTTAGGAGACAATCTGTATAGCTCCCTTAGACTGTTCGCTGATGATACTGTCGTTTATCGGTTAGTGAAGTCAACAGAGGATCAAAAGCAACTGCAAATCGATTTAGACAAAATTTCTACATGGTGCGAAGATTGGCAATTGACACTAAATAAAGAAAAGTGTGAAGTAATACACATGACCACTAAAAGAAATCCGCTGAACTTTAATTACGCGATAAATCAGTCAAACCTTAAGGTCGTAGATTCTACCAAATACCTAGGAGTTACAATTACGAAGAACTTTGACTGGAAAGAACACATAGAAATATTGTGGGGAAGGCGAACCAAAGGTTACGTTTCATCGGCAGAACGCTCCGAAGATGCACCAGCTCCACCAAAGAGACTGCCTACATCACACTTGTGCGTCCTCTCCTGGAGTACTGTTGCCCCTTGTGGGACCCTCACCAGGTGGGACTGACGGAAGACATTGAGAAGGTTCAGAGAAGGGCAGCTCGTTTTGTTTTATCACGTTACGGAGGGGAAAGCGTCACGAAAATGTCGCACGAATTGGGGTGGAAATCATTAAAAGAAAGACGTTATTCATTGCGGCGTGATCTGTTTGCGAAGTTTCAATCACCGACTTTTAGTTCTGAGTGTGAAAATATTTTGCTAGCACCCACCTACTTAGGGAGTCATGACCATCCCAATAAAATAAGAGAAATCAGATCGAAAACGGAACGATTTAGGTGTTCTTTCTTCCCGCGCGCTATTAGAGAATGGAACGGTAGAGAAAAGTTATGAAAGTGGTTAATGAACCCTCTGCCAGGCACTTTAATGTGATTTGCAGAGTATCTATGTAGATGTAGATGTAGAAACATATCTGTATGAACGTTTGATTACAGTATCTCTACGTACACCTCATTGTGCTGGTGGGTGTCGTTTTTATGCAAAACTTTGCAATCATGCTGTAGATAGCACTGTAGATGTAATTGCAGACGCCATACGTAATGCAGATATCTGAAATATAACTTATGTAATAATAATAACTTATGTTCTCTAGCGTATTGTCATCAAAATCCGTGATGATAGTTGCAACTTTAACCTTCTTCTCGGAAGACTGTTGGTATTCATTGCCACTGCTTCCATCGCCTCTTCCCGCACTTATCGTAGCACTACCGCTAGCAATGAGTTCTTCGTCATTATCATCCCTATTATCATAATTATGTGTTATTGTTACAACAGTATCTAACTTATGCTCATATTTCTGTACCATAACAGATACGAGAAAGCATGCGAATGATTCATCTTCTACACTAATAACATCTTCACGAAGAATGGTTCTTCGTAACTTCACCTCAACCAATCGCAATACTTTAGCAGGATTGATTATCAATCGTCGCCCCATCTGACGCTTCACCACACAAATGTCACAAAACGCAACTTCGGAGGCACACTGCACCGACCCTACTGGCGAACCGACAGGTCAAAGCACAATGTGGCAAGGCACACGCAGAGACCTTTAACGGACGACTGCAGAGTTTTGCAGATGCAGGAGTGTCACTAGTGCATTAAGGGATCTTTACATTATCTCTCGTACGATTTTGATGTATACATGTTTGTTCGAGCCCAAGTACTTTCCTTGTGAGTCCATAGTTTATCACGAACAAACACCATCCCACGTCAGGAAAACATAATACAGCGAAGTTATAGAGAAATTTTTCCTCTATAAATCGTGAATCCAATCGCACAATTGGGGAGATATTCCATATGCACGCAATTTCATAAGAAGCCGCTTGTGGGGTACAGTGTCAAATGCCTTCCTGAAATCCAGAAATATGGAATCGATTTGAGATCCCTTGTCGATGGCACTTAACACTTCATGTGAATAAAGGGCAAGCTGTGTTTCGCAAGAGTGATACTTTCTGAATCCGTGTTGACTACTGGTTAATAGGTCGTTCGATCCCAAGTACTTTCCTTGTCAGTTTTTTCTTGCAGATGGCGTCTAGTCCTCTGAGCGGTCGCAGTGAGCTCGGCACACGTTCCGGTATCCGTTCGGTTCATCGACTTGTGTTGTACTGTTCATTTAAAAAGATACGTTGACGTTTGAAGTAGTTCGCTCATAGTTTTGACGTTTCCATTTTACATTGAATGGCAGACTTGTGTTTATTACGGCGGTCTGAAAAGTTTCTCATTCCGACTTCAATTTTTATCGCCCGTCACCGCAGCCATCGGTCAGAGCAGAAATGTGTGTCAGCCGGCAAGGGCATCGAGCGACGGCAGTGCGACCTCGGCAGGCGCTAGCGAGCAAACAGCGCGGTTGAGACACGCAGTGGAACGCTGCGCCACGCCGCCTGCCATTGTCTGCGGCGGTAGAGCGGCGCTTTTCCACGCAAGTGCACACCAAGGACCGCCTTCTGCAGGCGTCCAGCGCGGTTCCGACCTGGAACAAGGCACCGGCTGCACGCATTGGCCTTCGCCGCCCGCCGCCAAATTCGGGCGTGTTCTCTTTCTGAAACGCACTTAGCCGACTTTCACAGCCGCTGCACCTGTTGCCGCCTCTAGGTGCTCACTGTGCCACTGCACTGACGGCTGTCCACGATGCAGCTCCAAGAAGGACCAGAGTGGTCGCAGCAGAATTTACTTGCGATATAACACGTTGTAAAAAGTCACACGATTCAAAATACGATGATGATATCATACTGAAATGGAAACCACACTGGTATCGAATTTTTGTCTATATATGGCACATGAAGTTCAGCCATTCGCTGCGACTCTAAATAGTTCTCGAAAAATATACACCACTTTTTTTCTTTTTTTTTTTTTCTTTTACCGCTGCGTTTTACGCTATTGAAATTTAAAATTTATAAAAACATTCGCTGATAAACACATATGTAATCTCAATTTTTCGAAGAAAAATGTTTATTCTTAATTTTTATCATCATCATTAGAGACTGATTATGCCTTTCAGCGTTCAGTCTGGAGCATAGTACCTCTAATAAAATTTCTCCATGATCCCCTATTCAATGCTAACATTGATGCCTCGTCTGATGTTATGCCTTTTACTTCAAAATCATTCTGCACAGAATCTAAGTACTTTCTTCTTGGTCTACCTCGACTCCTCTTACCCTCCACTGACGAGCTCATGAGTGTAACATGACCCCACCATCTCAGTCTGTTCACTCTACCTCCTTCATCTATGGTGTTCATTTCCAGCTTTTCTTTGATTTCCTCATTATGGACACCCTCCTGCCATTGTTCCCATCTATTGGTACCTGCAATCATTCTTAGTACTTTCATATTTGTAACCTCTGTCTTATGGATAAGGTAACCTGTATCCACCCAACTTTCACTCCCATACAACAAAGTTGGTCGAAAGATAGAGCGGTGCACTGCTAACTTAGTCTTGGTACTTACTTCCTTCTTGCAGAAAAGAGTAGATCTTAGCTGAGCACTCACTGCGTTAGCTTTGCTGCACCTCGATTCCAGTTCTTTCGCTATGTTGCCATCCTGTGAGAAAATACATCCCAGGTACTTGAAACTGTCTACCTGTTCTAACTTTGTTCCTCCTATTTGGCAGTCAATCTGCTTAAATCTCTTTCCCACAGACATTACTTTCGTTTTGGAGATGCTGATCTTCATATCATAATCCTTGCACCTCTGATTGAGCTCTGAAATATTAGTTTGCAACCTTTCAATCGAATTAGCCATTACAACTAAGTCGTCCGCATATGCGAGACTGCTTATTTTGTTTTCACCTAGTTTAGTCCCGCCCTGCCAGTCTACTGTTTTCAACATATGCTCCATGAATAGTATGAACAATAGTGGTGACAGGTTACAGCCATGTCTCACCCCTGAAACTACCCTGAACCATGAGCTTAATTTACCATCTACTCTAACTGCTGGCTGAAAGTCTACGTAAAGCCCTTTAATTGCCTGCAGCAGTTTGCCTCCTATACCACAATCTTGATGAACTGACAGTAGCTTCCTCCTAGGAACACGGTCATAAGCCTATTCCAGATATATGAAACATAGATACAATTCCCTGTTCCACTCATAGCATTACCTGCCGTAAGCTAAAGATCTGGTCCTGACTACCTCTAAGAGGTCTAAACCCACACTGATTTTCATCTAACATGTCCTCAATTAATATTCGCACTCTCCTTTCAACAATACCTGGGAAAATATGGGATATATGAAACATAGATACAATTCCCTGTTCCACTCATAGCATTACCTGCCGTAAGCTAAAGATCTGGTCCTGACTACCTCTAAGAGGTCTAAACCCACACTGATTTTCATGTAACATGTCCTCAATTAGTATTCGCACTCTCCTTTCAACAATACCTGGGAAAATTTTGCCTACAACGCTAATTAAAGAGATACCTCGATAGTTGTTGCAATCTTTTCTGTTTCCATGTTTGAAAATTGACGTGATTACCGCTTTCGTCCAGTCTGACGGAACCTGTCCCGATTCCCACGCCTTTTCAATTATCCTGTGTAACCATTTGAGAACTGATATTCCACTGTATTTGACGAGTTCCGGCTTAATTTAATCCACCCCAGCCGCTTTATTGCACTGTAATCTACTGACCATTTTCTCCACTTCCTCAAATGAGATCCTGTTTCCATCGTCGTTCCTACCCCATTCTACCTGAAAATCTGATACATCATTGAACGTTTCACCTACATCGAGCAATTCTTCAAAATATTCCCTCCATCTGCCCAAGGCATCCACACGATTGACTAGCAGCTTTCCTGACATGTCCAAAACACTTGTTAATTCTTTCTTCCCTCCCTTTCGAAGATTGCTAATTATACTCCAAAATGGTTTGGCCCAGAGATTCTAGCTTTTTTCCAAAGTTTTCCCATGATTTTTGCTTGGATTCTGGAATTATCCGTTGTGTCATTCCACCAGGCTGTCTGCTTCTTCCTACCTTTTCACACTACTGTTCAAAGACATTCTCTAGCTGCTTCCAGTAGTGTGTCCCTGTACCTTGACCATTCCTCTTCCAGTGACTGTAAATCATTATATTCAACTAACTGGTACCTTTCCGAGATCATTGTTATGTATTTGTGCCTAATTTCCTTGTCTTGAAGCTTCTCCACTCTTATCCTTCTACATATGGACCTGACTTTCTGCTCTTTTCGCCTCACAAAACCAATTTCACTGCTGATTAAATAATGATCAGTATCATCAAAGAACCCCCCGAAAACACGTGTGTCCTTGACTGTCTTCCTGAATTCCTGGTCTGTTAGTATATAGTCAATGATAGATCTGGTTCCCCTTCCTTCCCACGTATAGCGGTGAAATGCTTAAAGAAGGAGTTTGTGATAACTAAACCCATACTGGAACAGAAATCCAAGAGCTGTTTTCCGTTCCTGTTGGCCTCCATACCCTCTTCAAACTTACCCATAACCTTTTCATAACCTTCTGTTCGATTTCCTATCCTGGCATTGAAATCACCCATGAGTAAAACACTATCCTTATCCTTCACTCTAACAACTACATACCTAAGTGCATTGTAAAATCTGTCCATCTCATCTTGATCTGTTCCTTCACAGGGAGAATACACTACCACAACCCTAATTTTCTTACTGGAGATGGCCAAATCTATCCACATGTCGTTCGTCGTCTCAGTTTACACGATGACAGTTCAAATGTTTGTAAATCTATGAGACTCAACTACTCTGGTCATCAGCCCTAGGATTACAAACAACTTATACTAACGACAACAAATACACCCCTGCCCGATGGAGGACTCGAACCTCCGACGTCGAGCAGCGGCGCGCTCCGCAGCTAAGCGTCTTGGAACACGCGGCTGCTCCACCGCGACACGACGACAGTTTGGAGTGTCCTTGCTTGAAGCAGAAATTCTTCTAATCATCCTGAGGTAGAAGCTCCTGCGGTCTCTGTTTGTTTATCCGAAAAGCTCTATTTTAATTTAATCGGTCTGCCTTCAACAAAAGACTGATTTATTCCTCTTTTTTATTACCCTTGCATGTTTTATGCAGTTGCAGTATTTTCAGAGGCTAGCTCTTATATCCGTTAGACAACAGAAAATGTTCTTTAAACAATATTACCAAATTAGGAACAAAGAACGCTTTGCATACATGTATCCGTTGTTTTGCACATTAAAGAATTTTTTTTTTTTTACGTTTTTATGTATTGGAGTGACTTCTCTTTGCCAGTCATATGCAACTCTATGACGCTTAATTTCAAATGTTTCTAAACCTATTGGACCAAACTGCTGTGGTCAACAGTCCCTAGGATTACAAACTATGTAAACTAACTTGCATTAAAAACAACACGCACACCCATGCCCGCTGGTAGCCTCTATCCACACAGTTCGTAGCATGAATGAAACTTGATTGATTGATTTTCTCAGGGAAGCCAAAACAGTCTTGGTCCAACCCGCCACTGCCCGCACCGAAACTAAGTTTATTGTGCGGTATCGCTCCCTGTATATCTAGTAAAGCCAACCAATGCCCTTGAACAGTGCAAGGAGTTCCTTTACCAGTTCTTTATTAGACACAATTTCTTCTGGTCTGGTTGTCCCAAATATTCTGTGCCTTTTATTCTCCAATGCAATGCATTCGAAGATTAGATGTTATACAGTTTCATCACCGTCATCACAGATCCTACATTTAGGGTCCTCTTCTGATATTCCTATTGTACGTAGGTGTTTTTTGAAATTCCCATGGCCTGTCAGCAGTCCAACCATGAGTCTAATCTCTCTCCTGTTCAGGCCCAGTATTGCAGAGCTTCTTTTAAAACGTGGCTTTGGCATCATTACCTTGCCATGTTTTTGTTGATAGACTTTGGTCCAATATTCTACGTGCTGTCTTCTGAGCCAGTTACGTAGCTCCAATTTGATCATTGCCTTGGTGATTGTCAGGACAGGTTCCGGTCCAATAAATGGAGTCTCTGCCCCCATCCTGGCTAATCTGTCGGCATGTTCGTTGCCACTGATCCCCGAGTGGCCAGGGACCCACAATAGGTTTACTCTATTGCTTTCCCCTAGCTCCACCAGTACCCCGTGACATTCTGCAACAATTTTAGATTTTGTTGCAGGAGCTGCCAGTGATCTCAGGGCTGCCTGGCTGTCTGAATAGATATAGATGCTACGGTCTTTGTAGCACCTACGCAAATTCTCCTCCACACACACCCTGATGGCAGTGATTTCGGCCTGGAATACTGAGGCCAGTTTCCCTAGAGAGATGACGCCCTCCAGTCTTGGCTGCACCTCGTATACCCCGGCACCAACACCTTGGTCTGATTTTGACCCGTCAATGAATCAGACAATATCCCCCGTACGGTGTCCAACTATTTTCTCCAATTGCTCCCTACTTACAATTGTTATATTGAAAGGCTTGTTGAAGCATATGGGTTATAATATAGTCGGCTGGCATTTCCTCAACCAAATGAAACTTAGGTATAAAGCTATTTTACATCGAAATTTTATGCAATGGTGTGTTTATTGTTAGGCTTAATACTACTTTCTTCTCTGTGAGATGTATATGTCTGTGTGTTTACTGATACAATATGTTTCAGTTACGTTTCTGGTGTCTTCACTATTTACATTCTTCTGAATCACTTCAAAATAATCCATAATTCCTATTGCATGAGTTATGCCAGATAAGTAACATTGTTTGTCCTGTCGCAATGCGTTTCGAGGGGCCCACATTCAATAACGTGGTATAAAGGAGCAGTGTTAGCCGTGGAGGAGTGACCGAGCTCCCTAAGGCGCCTTGCTGCGGAGTGCGCGGTTGCTCACCGTCGGCGGTTCGAGTCCTCCTTCGGGCATCGGTGTCTGTCCTTAGGTTGGTTCAAGTTAGTTTAAGTAGTTTGTAAGCCTAGGGACCGATGACCAGAGTAGTTGACTTCCATAGATTTACAAACATTTGAACATTTCGAACAGTGCTTTTAAAGTTTATTGAGCATTTAGACATTAATTTTGTAAGATATGGTACACTTTTATCCTTCCTATAGCATAACAGTTTTGTTTACAAGCACTACCAGTCTACAAGACGTATTTGTGAACATCAACGTAAGAAGGTAATGGCTTCTTACACAGACCTCCTACAGGAGCGCCAACACAACAACTACAAAAAGCAACCTGCTGGCATTTAGCTCCGGATAAATACTGTATTCCCTGCGCATGACATCACGCTGCTTCCTGTTCCGCTCTTTGTAAGGGAGTATACAACGGTGTAAGATCTTCATGCTTAGCTGCCCATGCACACTGACTTACAGTGCTCGCTGAGTTGCAGTACACGCAACATGCGGAAAATTCGCTTTTTCCTGTAGTGTATGGCTTTTGCTGCAGTTCACTCGTATATTCTGTCTTCAATTTCGCCTGGAAATTCAGTGTGCTGATCTATCATTTTGCAGCAGTGAATATTGTCAGAAACAGAATGTTAATCCAGTTTAGAGATCTTGACAAAAAGTGGTCGTTAGAAGCTATTTCGTTAAATCATGAGAAATCAAGAATTTTTCCTCAAATATCAACGAATACTTCATATTGTTGTTGTTGTTGTACTTTGAAATTGGATAGCTGTATGCTAAGCGTCAGATGTGGGAATGACGAGGAAACATTACACACTTACCCTCTATTGTTGTTGTTTCAAGTATAAAGAAGGGTTTGTTGCAGTTCTCCTCGACACTCTATCCCGAGGAAGCATCTTAATCTCTGTCTAACAACGGCAACCCTAATACGTGTGTACCAGCTTTCTGCATTCGTCTCTTGGTCTCCCTCTGCGATTTTTAAACCCACACCGCCCCCTACTACTAAAATGACGTTTTTTTGATGTCTCAGAAAGTGTCCTACCAATCTATTCCTTCTTTTACTCAAGACTTGCCAGAAATTTATTTTTCCCCTATTCTGTTCAGTACGCGATTTTCCATACAACCTTCAGCTTTCTTCTCTAGCACTAAATATTAAACGCTTCGGTCCCCTTCTTGTCTGATCTGTTTATAGTACAGATTTTAGTAAATTTTAACAAATTTCTTTTCTTTAGAAATGTATTTCTTCCCATTGGTATTCTGCATTTTCTATATTCAGAAGTTTTTTTATTGCCCAAATAACAAAACTTATCTACTACCTTTATTGTCTCTTTTCCTAAACTAATTCCTTCTACGTCACCTGATTTAATTTGACTATATTCCATTATCCTCGTTTTGCTGTTGTTAATAGTCATCTTATAGCCTTCTTTCAAGAAACTGTTCATTTCATTCAAATACTCATCCAGATACTTTGCTAGCTTAGACAGAATTACAGCGTCATAGCCTTCTTTCAAGATACTGTTCGTTTCATTCAAATGCTCTTCCACATACTTTGCTAGATTCGACAGAATTACAACGTCATCGGCAAACCGTACAGTTTTTATTTGTTCACTTTCAACTTTAATTCCGTTTTGAAATTTCTCTTTGCTTTCCTTCACAGACTGAATAAGATGTCAGGCTTGAGCACTGTCTTACTTCCGTCTCAACCGATCTTATAACTGCTGACTCATTTCTGTACAATTTTTGTCTAACATTTAGTTCCTTATATTTTTTCCATGCTACCTTCAGAATTTTAAATAGTGTATTGCAGTCACCACAGTCAAAAACTTTCTCCAAATCAATAAAACGTAAAAACGCAGTTTTGCTTTTGTACTTATCTTCTAAGATAAGTTGTAAGGTGAATATTGCCTCACACATTACCACATTTCTCCTAAATCCAAATTGATCTTTGTCGAGTTCGGATTCTGCCACTTTTTCCAGGTTATATTAGTTTAGATATTTCTGTAAATAATTCGTGTTACTATTTTGCAACCACGACTTGTTAAACAGATTGTTCTGCAGATTTTACACCTGTTGCACTTGCTATCTTTTGAATTGCAATTATTACATACCCCTTGAAGTCTGTGGATATTTCACTATTTTACACATGCTTCACAACAGGAGGAATAGTTTCGTCATGTCTGACTGTCGGAAGGATATCAGCAGTACAAAGGGAATATGAACTACTACAGGGGCCGTGAGCTCCGTTCATAAAAAATTACTGTGAAACGCGGACTACCTTACGTTCTAGGGTACAGTTTATGTCTAAGACTGGGAACTAATAAACAGCTAGGAAATTTCAATCATGATTTTGCACCGTTCTCGCCAAAACGGGTATTGTTGCTGTAATTTACTGTCGTAATAGTAATTCAATCAGTTTGCCTCGATTTATTGCATTTGTTAGTCATTTAATTCGTATTGATTTTCTTCCTTGATTGTTGCCACCTGGGTTTCACTGTGATCTGTATGTTTATTCCTGTAATTATAGTAATAAGTATTGAAATAATATTTTATTCTCTCATGTTGTAACACAGTCAACAATGGTTCCGTAGAAGAACAAGTCCGATCCTTTCTGTTATCTTTACTTAAAAATCAATGTAAATATTTACATTTCCACATATATATCAGTAGTGCAAGAAATTTGTTCAGATACTACAGCAGTTTGTGCAGTAGTAAGATTCAAGTGCAATTTCATTCTGCGTTTTATGATGATGTCAGATTTCAGCTGGATAATATTTGTGCGTGGATGGGACGGACACAAAATAACGGCTACAACCTGCTCGAACGTCCAACGGCGAGCAACGGCTCCGCAGCAAGGCGCCTTAGAACACTCGGCCACTCCATCGCGGCAGTATTTTGGTAACCGTATGTCAGTGACAGAATTCATTCCATCAATCTTATCTCGGTCATTAGGAACTAACATTGAATAGCGAGTCATTGATTTTGCTTTGTTTATTAGAAACTCGCCATTTCTTTGCTTCTTTCGAGAAATGTCATTTGTATTTAAAACATAACAATATTCCTTCGCTTTCATCGATAGGTTTCATTTCTTTGCAGGGACAATCGAATGTATGTAGTTTGCTTTTTGATTTCGGTGCCTACTTATTAGGTTTTGAATCCTTTCTGTATACCAATAACCATACCTAGAATAATACACAAGAACGGCTACAGGGCCCAGGATTGTGGTCTCTCTTGGTTACGACAACAGAGTTTATTTACAAAGACATCCAACAAATATTCTATTTTTGTTGACTGAGGTACGGAACCCTTAAAAGCGATGGTATGCAGAGGTCTTTTTAACATCCGTTGCGAAACACAATCAAATTGTTAGTCTATTAACAGCGCATAAAAATAGATGGCGGGAACTCATGACAGTGAATACCCAGTTGTACAGTGACAAATTAATCTGTACAAATTGTCTGCAGGACATTTGGTACGAAACCGTTAATGAGTAAAACAAAGCGATCTAAATAGTGACTTTACAGATTTTGGTAAAAAAACTGAACCTTTGAATTCCACGGCTCGTTTTGTCTCTACATGTCATCTTGGTTTTCGTGTTTACTGCTACCTTCTGCTGATATCAAGAGTTTACTTTGTTTATATTATGAGGAGGCGATACAAGTTTGATATGTTCCAAAAATGTTACAGCCAAGATCGCTTGAAATTAATTTTATTTGGACGACCGGTTTCACTCGTCTCTACCAGCATCATTTGGTCCAAAAATATCTTTTTACATGGCCTTCATCTTGTAGAGACGAACAGTTGTTATAGAAAATAATTTAGAATGCATAGGTGCACTATGTCATTATAATAAAAGTGTACATATCACTGTGACAGACAATAGTATCCTACTGCCTCTCACAGTGATATGTACACTTTTATTATAATGACATGGTGCACCTATGCACTCTAAATTATTTTTTATAACAACTGTTCGTTTTTACAAGATGAGGGTCATGTAGAAAAACAGTTTTGGACCAGATGATGCTGGCAGAGACCAGTGAAACCGATCGTCCAAATAAAATTAATTTCAAGCGATCTTGACTGTAACATTTTTGGAACGTATAATGTGAATAGTGCTCTCTCGTTCTAATTCCTCTGGTGGCAGTAATATTCAGGCCTGTCGCGTGGTAGGAAGCCGTCACCTGCCTCGTGGTCGGAGGCGTTGCCAGACAGTCACGGTTGCAGCCCCATAGTGTTTGGTGGCACGGCACATGCTGGTTGACTGTGGACAGGTACGACCACTTGGCTGCTGTGGCAAACCTCAAAATCCATCTGATGGCTTTGTCATCCATGGAGGCGGCGAGGCTGGTTCTCATCGCCGTAGTGTGGGATCATAACTGAGTTGGGGGCAGAGGGATTGGCCAAGACTTCAGCTGCTGTGTTCCAAGTGCCTTCAGGATGAGCGCGCATCATCTATGGCCTTACAGAACGTATACTAAACTTATCGCCAATTTTTAAGCGATTGTGTTGGTGAACGCCCACTCTTATGAGATTGGCTGGGATACTTCAAACTGTAATGTAATAGGTCCCGTTTTGACTTTGCTTGCTTAAGTGTGAAGGGAAGGTTTTCTTGTTACACAATTATCAAGGTGGTTTTACTATTATAACATTATTATTTTTGTAAATTTCTATTAAAATCGAGTGGACTGATGGTGATTACTATTGTAATTGCTTACCATTTATTAACCTGGTCATTATATGTTGACAGTATTGCTAAGTGTTCTTCCCTGTTCCTTACGGCGCATATGGAAGCGAATGTATTTCTGTTACACAGTAGTCTGTTTCAGACTTAAGTAGTTGGTGGTACGCATTGTGTTCCAAGATCGTAAGGCTAGCCACCCCCATTAAATTTTGATTCCTGTTATACTGCTCCTTACTGCAAGGGTTAGGCCTCACAAATGGGTGTTGTAAGAAGTAAAAAAATGCCAACTTCCTTACATGTAATTTTCAAGCATTTTATCGTAATATACATTCCTGGCCATTAAAATTGTTACACCATGAAGACGACGTGCTACAGACGCGAAATTTAACCGACAGGAATAAAATTCTGTGATATGCAAATTATTAGCTTTTCAGAAGGTTCGCACAAGGTTGGCGCCGGTGGCGACACCTACAACGTGCTGACATGAGGAAAGTTTCCAACCGATTTCTCATACACAAACAGCAGTTGACCGGTGTTGCCTGCTGAAACGTTGTAGTGATGCCTCGTGTAAGGAGGAGAAATGTGTACCATCACGTTTACGACTTTGATAAAGGTCGGATTGTAGCCTATTGCTTCTCGCATTGGTCGCGATTCAATGACTGTTAGCAGAATATGGAATCGGTGGGTTCAGGAGGGCAATACGGAACGCCATGCTGGATCCCAACGGCCTCGTATCACTAGCAGTCGAGACGACAGGCATCTTATCCGCATGGCTGTAACGGATCGTGCCGCCACGTCTCGATCCCCGAGAAAACAGATGGGGACGTTTGCAAGACAACAACCATCTGCACGGACAGTTCGAAGACGTTTGCAGCAGAATGGACTATCAGCTTGGAGACCATGGATGCGGCTACCCTTGACGCTGCATCACAGACAGGAGCGCCTGCGATGGTGTACGCAACGACGAACCTTGGTGCACGAATGGCACAACGCCATTTTTTCGGATGAATCCAGGTTCTGTTTACAACACTTCATGATGGTCGCATCCGTGTTTGCCGACATCGCGGTGAACGCACATTGGAAGCGTGTATTCGTCACCCAACGTGATGGTATGGGTTGCCATTTATTATACGCCTCGGTCACCTCTCTTTCGCATCGACGGCAGTTTGAACAGTGCCGTTACATTTCAGATTTGTTGCGGCCCGTGGCTCTACCCTTCATTGATCCGTGCGAAACCCTACATTTCAACAGGATAATGCACGGCCGCATGTTACATGTCCTGTACGGGCCATTCTGGATGCGGAAAATGTTCGACTGCTGCCCTGGCCAGCACAATCTCCAGCTCTCTCACCAACTGAAAAACTGGTCAATGTGTGCCGAGCACTGGCTCGTCACATTACGCCAGTCACTACTGTTGATGAACTGTGGTATCGTCTTGAAGCTGCATGGGCATCTGTACCTGTACACGCCATCAAAGTTCTGTTTGACTCAATGCCCAGGCATATCAAGGCCGTTATTACGGCCAGAGGTGGTTGTTCTGGGCACTGATTTCTCAGGATCTATGCACCCAAATTGCATGAAAATGTAATCACATGGCAGTTCTAGTATAACATATTTGTCCAATGAATACCTGTTTATCATCTACATTTCTTCTTGGTGCAGCAATTTTGATGTCCAGTTGTGTACACACTGCTGAGTAACGTGATAGCCTCACAGGCCATTTGTGATTGTAATTACAGATAGTAATTAGTGCACTTGGATAAATCATTGCATTTAATACATTGCATGTATAAGGAGGCTGTAACTAAACAGATATTCTAAACTGTGTGCCACAGCACATAAGCCTTGTTTTGAGAAAGGAGCTGTTTTTCTGCCTCATGGGGAAGCCTCCAGCCCTGAGCAGTAGGGCAGTACTGAACAAGAGTTTTTAGAAGACAATAGTTTACGACAGATTGTTCCTTAGAATTTCTTTCATTTAGCGTGTGAACCAAGACCAGCTAACCATCCACCGTTAGCAAGAAGCAGCTATGTACTCAACTCGAAGTTGCCGAAGAGTTGTCACATTTTTAACAGGCACCATAAGAGTTTAAGACCGAATTTCTCATTGACTGGAAGCGATGTAGCAAGCGCATTGGTATGGCGCTTCCTATTGGCTGTCTAGAGCAGGTGCGCCTTCGGTGCAAATTTGTGAAAATATTGAGAGTTATATACGGCTGACCAAGACATGAAAAGATGCTCTTTCTGTCTGTCTGCTTACTAGCTGATGACTCTCTGTCTGCCTGCCTCTTGGGTGACGAGGTGACACTATCTCGAAATCGGAAGTGCGATCTAGAGATGGTGTGATACTGTGAGAATAATCAGTGACTCACTATGGTGTTGCCTAGCGTTGCAGCGCTCGGTGTTGAGTTACATGTGTAATTAAGGCACTTTCACAGAGTGAGCAGTGTACATTTTTGCCCAATCACAATAATTAGTCCATGCCTGCCGACTATAGTGGGATGGCAATGGTGAACTAGTTTGCTGAATCGTGGTTGCGTAGACTTTCCCGGCGTAGTAACTGATAATATTCATCTCGGGTATGCAGCCGGATACCGTCGTCAACTAGACACGATATTTCAGCAGACCAACTGGCTGCCATCTTCATGTGAGAGCGCTAAAACACTAACTCACCGGAAACTGAGGCAGAACAAGAAACAGCGGCCCCTTTATACACCGCTGACGACCCACCGCGCGTGCGCGAAACCAAAGTAGAAGCCACCTAGGTGCAATAGAAATAGTAGCGCGCCGGTGGAGAAAATCGGCAAAAACGATGGGTCGAAACAAGGCTAGTTAAAAGAAACAGCAGGTCGAAATGAAGACCGTTGTTGCTTAATGTCAGATAAGATCGGGTTTCCCAGTTTTACTTAGAGGAAAGCCCTTGTCCCTATTAATAATATTATCGGCCATACGAATTTCCATGGATTCTTTGAGAACACATTCCCAGTAGCGGGAAGCAGGAGCAATCATTTAGTTTCATCGTATAACATCTTGTGTCCCTCAGTCAAACAATGTTCAGCAACAGCTGACTTTCCAGGCTGAAGCAAACGAGTATGACGGTGATGTTCCACACACCGATCCTAAACTGTGCGGATCGTTTGGCCAATGTTTTACCACAATAACATGGAATATTATAAACACCGGGTTTCCTCAGTCCTAAATCATCTTTGACTGACCCAAGGAGGGCCCTAGTCTTAGGTGGGGGCATAAAAACACTTTTAATGTTGAATCTTCTTAAAATTCTCGAAATTTTCGAGAAAATATTCCCGAAGAAAGGCAAAAAGGCAATAGACTTGTAATTGTCCTCTAATGGTTCACCTTTTGGACCAAATTGAAATGCAGAACCTCTCAGTAGAACAACACCGAGACACTGCTTAATACCATATTCCCACAGCCGGCGAGGTCATTTAGCAGTAACTATTTTACTTTCTACTTACAGGAGGAATTATTCAGTTCATTTTGACCATCGTTAAGATGTTCTTATCTGTCTTGGATTGAAACGTGCACTGCTTGCTGAAGTCTAGCCTGCATGTCACAGTAGCTTTGTTCCACCTGCAGAGGCAACTGTTTTATGATATAAACTATTGCATATCAGTCATTGCACATAATACAAGGTGGAAGAAATTGTCTGTGTAGTTGTAGAGATAGGTCAGCGGCTGGAGTATGTTTAATGCTTTAACATTGGCTGAAGGTGTTTACCAAGTATTGTTATTGTTCCTTATTTCTAAAAAAATGTTCAAATGTTTGTAAATTTATCGGACCAAACTGCGTGGTCATCAGTCCGTAGCTTACAAACTACTTAAACCTAGGTAAACTAACCTAAGGACAAACACACACACCCATGCCCCAGGGAGGACTCGAACCTCCACAGCGAGACGCTTTAGACCGCTCGGCTACTCCACCGCGGCGTTCCTTATTTCTCAGCTCACCTACGGTGGGTTAATATTATAGTCTAACATTAGTTATCCATAGCAGTAGTTTATGTGCTGGACTATCCAACTAAAGATTTTTATCTTTCAGTGAAACGATACCGCACAATAAACTTAGTTTCGGTGCGGGCAGTGGCGGGTTGGACCAAGACTGTTTTGGCTTCCCTGGTAAAATAAAAAAAAAAAAAACGTGCTCAGTATGAACGACGGTGAGCGAGCGAACGGGATGAAGGTTCGCAATGGCACGCCGTTAAACTGTTTCCATGTGTGGCTGTGGTACCTCAGCACCTCTGAGCTGCAAGTTAAGAATTTCGTTCTGAGTCTCAACATCTGGTGTGTAAGCACTAAAGATCCAGTAATAGTTTTCCTATACGTTGGTGCATTGCAGAGATCATGGAGGATAATTGCTAGAGCTCTTTAAGTAATCTAGGTCTCGAACCCAAGGCTGTTTTGTATTCATCAGAGCTATATAATTTCGCCGGTAGGTGTAATTTTTTGTTCACTGGTTCGACGTTGTCTTCGATTACTCGTAATTAAAAGTGTGTTATGGTAAGATGGGCATTGAGGCATGAATGTCTGTGTCCTGCTGGAGTAAATTCAGGCGCTTTGTGCATAAGTGATTGCTGTTATTACATTTCTTTTTCCATTCATAGAAATTTTTAGAATATTTGTGGATTCAGATATTGATAGATTGCTTGGGAAAGGTGCAGTCATTGAGCTCTGAGATTTTCTGTACTGCTGGAGTAAATTGTAATATGCTGTGTGTACGCAATAACTGCCATTATATTTCTGTTCCGCATTAATTTCTGGATATGTTAAAGGTGTTTGTTTATACATACAGTGACTGATAGGTGTCAAATAAAGACCTGGACGAACAAGACACGTCCTTGTTCCCGTTTTCCCCACCACTAACCTGGTATCAAAATCAGTCCTAGCTTGAGCACCGCCTCAGTTGTGGACGACACGTAAAACACCAATCGTCGTTCCCCATTTCTTATCTTCAACTATACCCTTTGACCTTTCAATAATATATAAATTTTACAAATTTCAATAAATAATTATTTGTTGATATGTATATCACCTCTGACTGAGGAACGAGGCGTGATTGTTCTCCATTCACGGTCTTTTCTGGGCTGCTGTTCCAGTAGTCTAGAGGAGAGCCTTGGAATTTCATAAGTATTTCAAAGGGAACATTGAGGCAGTATTTAAGTATGTGGTGTGGAGATAGACGTGATTGAAGACAGTCTGTGTAGTCACTTTATCCAAAATGTTGTGTTAGCTGAGCGGTTGCAGGGCGCCGTGGCTCAGCGCGCCCGGTGAGGGGGCTGAACGCCCTCTATAATAAGAAAGCTGAGCCAACTATCCAACGTACAACCATGAATAAACTGAAAGAACGACCGGGACGCATAGATCTACTTAGAAAAAAAAAGCCTTCAAAGCGCCTGCCTAGAAAGCAGGAGGTCCCGGGTTCGAATCCCGGCCACAGCACAAATTTCAATTCAATGCCTCTCCTTATATTTAATATACATTTTAGTTCATTCCACTCTATATATTCCTTCTTTGCTTAGTTAAAGTGTTGGGTAATTTGGAAGATGTGTTACATAGCACGGCGGCAGCCTCTAAACGAAGTTTATCGAAGCAATTCTTATTGAAAATATGGGTATCGAACAAACGATTATGATTTTTACGAATGTCATAAATTTAAAGGATGTGGTTAGGCAGGAACCTAAGAGTACAGTTTGTTCACTTGCAATAATTTAAGCTGTACTCTTAGGTTCATGTTTGACCACATCCTATAAAATCATGACGCACTCATAAAAATCATAACATTGGCTTGTTCGATACCTATCGTTCCGATATATATTGTTTGGAGGCCGTCGTGCTATGTAACACATCTTCAAAATTATCATATGTTGATGCTCTGTCAAATTAATTGTATGGTTGGGTTGAAGAGTGGAAGCAAGCGAGCAGCGCCGCGCCCTCGGCAGGATACGGAGAGTAAGAATAGAAGAAAAGTGCGTCGGATGTGAGCGGCGCGCGGCGCCGGCGGTTTGCGCAACGCGGCGCACTCGACAGCCGGGAAACGGCGCGGTTGCGCCACAGCACAGTTTACTTCCAAGCGATCCCTCCAGCAGAGGATGGAGATCTACGGCCGCCGCCTGCCCACAAGTGCTGAGCGCCTATCTTAAGTGCCGCTTGACCGCCGCGCCGCGCCGACACTAAATCTCGCTAGAGCGCGGTTCGCCACGTGACACCAGCCGACGTTTCCGGGCATCAATCTAGCGCAGCTCGCAAGTACGTCCTGAACATAACTAAGCGTCAATTTTTTCGCTTTTGCTATAAGCATTTTTCCTGACGTTTCCCCAATTAAAACTTTTTTTTTTTTTTTTTTTTACCTTTCCCAATTATGTGAAATTATTTTTCGCGAGATATAAACGCCGATTTTTCCCAAGTGTATTTGCACATGAAGTGATCAGTACCAATCGGTATCGATCACTTAATTTACTGTCAAATGCACAGTTTGCTTTCAGACGTAGTTTAGGAGCTTAAAATGTTATATTCTCTTTTCTGTGTGACGAACTGGATGGATTAAAGAAGACTGTAGGCGATAGGCGTCTCCTTTGAAAATTTCCAAATGTTTTTTAAGCTTAAGGGACTTAACTGCGGGGTCATCAGTTCCTAAACTTATGAACTAGCTTATACTAAACACGACACAAACAGCCATGCCCGAGGAGGGATTCGAAGCCCCGACGGGGAGCATCCTCGCGCATCGTAACATAGCCTCTCAAAGTGCGTGGCCACTCCGCCGCGGCATCTCCTTTGATTTAACAAAGGCGTTTGATAGTGTTCACACAAAATATTGTTGTAGAAGTTGGAGCGTTATGGAATAAGGGAAGTAGCTTATAACTGGTTCGCCACCTACTTTGAAAACAGACAGCAGGAGGTAATTGTATGTAATATTGAAAATCTCTATGACTGTGGGACAGAGTACAGCGGGTTAACCCAGGGGTCTGTTTTGGAGCCGCTCCCGTCCCTTATTTACACTGCTCAATCAATTAGGGGAGATATCATACATATTATACACGTTGTTGTTGTGGTCTTCAGTCCGGAGTCTGGTTTGATGCAGCTCTCCACACTACTCTATCCTGAGCAAGCCTCTTCATCTCCTCATAAGAATGGCATCCTACATCCATTTGAATTTGCTTACTATATTCATCTCTTGGTCTCCCTCTGCGATTTTTACCCCACACACTTTCCTCCAGCGCTAAATCCACAATTCCTCGATGTCTAAGAATGTGTCGTACCTATCGATCCCTTCTTTTAGTCAAGGTATAGCCTACCAGAAATTCCTTTTCTCCCCAATTCTGTTCAGTACCTCCTCATTAGTTACGCGATCCACCCACCTAATCTTCTGAATTTTTCTGTAACACCACATTTCAAAAGCCTCTATCCTCCTCCGGTCCGCACTATTTATCGTCCATGTTTCACTCCCATACAAGGCAACACTCCACACAAATGCCTTCAGTAAGGACTTCCTTATGCTCAAATTAACATTCGACGTTAACAAATTTCTCTTTTCCAAAAACGCTTTTCTTCCCACAGACAGTCTGCATTTTAAATCCTCTGTACTGCGACCATCATATGTTATTTTCCTGCCCAAGTAACAAAACTCATTTACCACCTTTATTGATTCGTTACCTAATTTAATTCCTTCAGTATCGCCCTGATTTTCTAAGACTGCATTCCATTACCCTTGTTCTGCTCTTGTTAATGTACATTTACATCTTACACACTGTCCATTTCGTTCAATTGCTCCTCCAGGTCCTTTGCTGTCTCTGATGGAATTACAATGGCATCAGAAAAACACAAGGTTTCATTTTTTCACCCTGAAATTTAATTCCTTTTGCAAATTTCTCCTTGCTTTCCTTTATAGCTTGCTCAGTGTACAAATATAATAACATTGGGGAAAGGCTTACACCCTTCCCAACCTCCGCATCCCTTCATGCCTTTCAACTCTGATCACTGCTGTCTGGTTTTTGTACAAGTTGTAAATAACCTTCCGTTTCCTATATTTTTCTACTGCTAATTTCAGAATTTGAAAGAGTGTATTCTAATCATCATTGTCAAGAGGTTTCTCCAAATGTACAAAAGCTAGAATTGTAGGTTTGCCTTTCCTTAATCTATATTCTAAGAAAAGCCGTAAAGTGAGGATTGTCTCCCGTGTTCCTACATTTCTCCTGAATCCAAACTGGTGTTCCCCAAGGTAGGCTTCTACCAGCTTTTCCATCCTGCTATAAATATCAAAATTCGACATAATAGAGTATCGGGAGCGATCTGTAAATGTTATGTAGACTTCACATAGAAGAACGACTAGATCTCATATTTTACTTCGTACTTTATTACATGACTAGTTTCGACGACAAGTTGTCATTTTCAAACGTAAAATTAAAATTATAAATCTGTATAAAAACTTTCAAAGGCACATGCATCTGGTGTACACACTACATAAAATACAACTGCAGAGTACATGGTGCCATATAGTTGAGGTTGCCAAGAAAACACACACACACACGTTGTGGTCTTCAGTCCGGAGACTGGTCTGATGCAGCTCTCCACAATACCCTATCCTGAGCAAGCCTCTTCATCTCCACATAAGAACGGCAACCTACATCTGTCTGAATCTGCTTACTGTATCCATCTCTTGGTGTTCCTCTGCGATTTTTACCCCACACACTTCCCTCTAATGCTAAATTCACAATTCCTTGATGTCTAAGAATGTGTCCCACCAATCTATCCCTTCTTTTAGTCAAGGTATGCCAGAAATTTCTTTTCTCCCCAATTCTGTTCAGTACCTCCTTATTAGTTACGCGATCCACCCACCTAATCTTCAGCATTCTTCTGTAGTACCATATTTCAAAAGCCTCAATCCTCTTCCTGTCCGCACTGTTTATCGTCCATGTCTCACTCCCATACAAGGCAACACTCCATAGTATTAGTAATACATATGGTCTGGTGAAGGCGGTTGACTACCTGTAGTAACAGCAGACAACTAATGTGAGCAAATCGGCCTTTCATTTGGCGGATGAATGTTAGCCAGCACACATACAAATTACAACTGTGTACTACGAGAGCATGAGCACAACTGTCATGGCTTACATTGGTCATGTTTACAAGTTAAATCGTCACAGCGCCACCAGTCGGCGCTCTAGTCAACCGCAAGATTTATTTATTCCACAGATATCAAAATATAACTTTTACAGAACTTGTACAGACAAAATACAGATAATTGCACATAAATCTTCGTTACTACGCCATGAATAAAATGAAAAGTATTCTACAATTGTACAATAAATTACATAGTTGTAAATACAAAGCGTGTTATACGATTAGCAATAACATTGCTTTACAATTATTTACATCGTATTACATTTGCACAAATCGAACATTTGAGTGTAACAATGGGGCATTAGCATAAGGGTGATACAACAAGGCTCTAGATCAATTACGTATGTTAACAACATCGTTAAACATGTCTATACAGTGTGAGTCCGTATGAAGACCGGTCAAGTAATCATAATCATAAAATTACAGCCGGAATTAGTCATCCGTTTCATTTCTATTCGTAGCCTTTAGGTTTATGTATGCAGGTTACCAGGTGGATCATAAAATTCAATGAAACATTGGTTATAAGGTATCCAACCGTTTAATCGGATGTGGCTGTAGGTTACATTACGTAATGGCTACATGTATAGGTAATATAAGGTGTTAACTCTCAGTTGATAAATAGCCTCAGGCCTAAGTTATCGGTGGGTCAATGTCTGGGGTATAGGATACCTTCAGGTGTACGTTAAGAGGTGGCTACAGGCCTAGGTTCTCGACTATATTATAGTCTTAGGTCTAGTTTGACAGGTAACCCCAGGACTGGGTTATTGGTTGCTCAATGTCTAGGTGTAATGTGTCTTCAAGTCTACGTTGAGAGGTGGCTGAATGTCTAGGTGGCTACGTGTTTAGATAGCTATAGGTACTGGTGGCTACAGGTCTAGGTTTTGTGACGTGTATATTTGAGCTAGGAAACGACATCATGTCGAACTTTAGATTATAACATTAATAAATTATATCTATTAATGACAGATCGTTTAATCCACAGATTAGTCTATTCCTAATTTTAAGATCCCTATATACCATGAATTCTGATGTTATAATCTAAAGTTCGACATGATGTCGTTACCTAGCTCAAACATACACGTCACAATGCCTAGACCTGTACACAGTTGTAATTTGTATGTGCCCTCGCTAACATTCCATCCGCCAAATGAAAGGCCAATTTGCGCACATTGTTTGTCTGATATTACTACAGGTAGTTATCCGCCTTCAGCAGACCATAAGTATTACTTATACTTTGTAACAGCTACCTATATGTAAGATATGTACTTTCCAGGCAACCTCAACTATATGGCACCATGTACTCTGCAGTTGTCAATTTTTAACTGATGGAATGTACTATCCTACGATATATGTTATCCATATGTTAATGTTCCAAGCATGTCAGTGGTACCCCAGTAACCAGAACAAAGGTGGAGTATTTTATGTACTATGTACACCAGATGTATGTGCCTTTTGAAAGTTTTTATACAGATTTATAATTTTAATTTTATGTGTGAAAATGACAACTTATTATCGAAACTAGTCACTTAATAAAGTATGAAGTAAAATATGCGATCTAGTCGTTCTTCTATGTGAAGTCTATATAACTTCTATAAATAATTCGTCTTAAAATTTTGCAACCATGACTTATTAAACTGACGGTTCTGTAGTTTTCACACCTGTCTGCACCTGCTTTCTTTGGAATGGGGATTTCTTGAAGTCTGAGGGCATTTCCTCTGTCTCATACATCTTACGCACTATGTGAAATAGTTTTGTCATGACTGGCTCTCCCAGAGACTTCACTAGTTCTGAGGGAACGTCGTCCACTCCAGGGGCCTTGTTTTTAGATTGGTCTTTCAGTGCTCTGTCAAATTCTTCTCTCAGTATAGTATCTCCTATTTCATCTACATCCTCTTCCCTTCCTAGAATATTGCCTCTAAGTTCATTTCCTTTGTAGAGCCCCTCTATATACTCTTTCCGCCTTTCAGCTTTTCCTTCTTTGCTGAGAACTGGTTTTCCATCTGCATTCCTGATATTCGTAGAGCTGTTTTTCTTGTCCTCAAACGTGTCTTTTATTTTCCTGTAGGCGGTATCTATTTTCCGCCTTGTTATATATTCTTCTACAGATTTGCATTTGACTTCTATCCACTCCTGCTTAGCTATTTTACACTTCCTATCAATCTCATTTCTTAGTCGTCTGTACTCCATGTTGCCTGTTTCATTTACTGCATTTTTATATTTTCTCCTTTCATCAATTAACTTTAGTATTTCCGCTGATATCCAAGGATTTTTTTACGTCTTGCCTTTCTACCTATTTTGTCCTCTGCTGCCTTCACTATCTCATTTCTCAATGCTACCCATTCTTCTTTTACTGTTTTATTTCCCTCTGTTTCTGTCAATTGTTGCCTAAAGCTCACTCTGAAATTCTCAAGAACTTCCTTCAGTTTATCCAGGTCCCATCTCCTTATTTTCCTACCTTTCTGCAGTTTTTTCAGTTTCAGTCTACAGTTCATGACCAATAAGTTATGTCAGAGTCTATATCTGCCCCTGGGTATGTCTTACAGTTTAAAACCTGGTCCGAAATCTGTGTCTTACCATTATAAAATCTATCTGGTACCTTACAGTGTCTCCTGGTCTGTTCCAAGTATACAACCTTCTTTCATGGTTCTTAAACCAAGTGTTAGTTACGATTAAATTATGTTCCGAGCAAAATTCTACCAAGCTGTCTCCTCTTTCATTCCTTTTGCCCGGTCCATATTCACCTACTATTTTTCCTTCCCTTCCTGATCCTACTACCGAATTCCAGTCTCACAACACAATTATGTTTTCCTCCCCCTTAATTGTCTGAACAATTTTCTTTACCTCCTCATACATTTCTTCGATTTCCTCATCATCGGCAGAGCTAGTGGGCATATAAACCTGTACTACTGTGGTCAATGTTGGCTTCGTATCTATCTTAACTATGATTATGCGATCACTACGCTGCTCGTAGTACTTTACCCGCATTCCCATTTTCTTATTCATTATCAGACATACTCCTTTAATACTCCCAACTGATTTTGTATTTATCATCCTCTATTCGCCTGACCAGAAATCCTGTTCCTCTTTACACCGAACTTCACTAATCCCCACTATATCTAACGTCAGCTTATCCATTTCCCTTTTTAAATTTTCTAACTTCCCTGCCGGATTAAGGGATCTAACATTCCACGCTCACCTATCCGTAGAATGCCAGTGTTGTCTTTCCTGATTATCATATCCGCCTGAGTAGTCCCCACCCGGAGATCCGAATGGGGGACTATTTTACCTGCGTAATATTTTACTCCAGAGGATGCCATCATCATATATTCATACATTAGAGATGCATGTCCTCGGGAAAAGTAACGGCTGTAGTTTCCCATTGCTTTCAGCCGTCCGCAGTCGCTGTGTGGCAGAGCCACATTAGCTGATGTTACAAGGCCAGCTCAGTCAATCATCCAGACTGTTGCCCCTGTAACTACTGAAAAGATTGCCCCTCTTCAGGAACCACATGTTTGTCTGGCCTCTCCACAGATACCCTTCCGTTCTGGTAGTACCTACGGTACAGCTATCTGTATCGTTGAGGCACGAAAGCCACCCCACCTCGGCAATGTCTGTGGTTCATGGGGGTAGTTACTTTATATAACCGTCTTAATCGGATATGGTATCTTGATTTTCTTCAAAAAATGTTATCACAATACGTGGAGTATATCCCTTTGGCAACATAAACTTGTATGTACTTTCAGCATGAAGGAACTCATACACATTTCGGACTACCAGTTACACAGTATCTGAACACGACGTATTTTTCTCGTTGGATCGGTGGCAGTGGAGTAATTGCTTGGTCACCAAGGTCACTCGATCTTACCCCATTGGATTACTAATGGTAGGGAGGGTTGAAGAGCGAATTGTACAAGCGCAGAGTGGACACAGGAGAGGGACTTCTTGCTAGTATTTTACATGTTGTGCTGAAGGAAAAGTACGCAGAACTAAGTACAGGTTGACAAAACCTGTCTACAAGAGCAGCAAAATGTATTTAAGTTGACGGTGGACTGTTTGGACGTCTTCTGTGAAGAAACTTACATAATTAAACAAACCGTAACATAACAGTACCTTAATTTACTTTCACCTGCACTTTTTCCGTTCCCAGTTATTTTCATTGGTTTACCGGGAAACGATTAACAAAAGGGCATTTGTTTATTAGAAGATTTTGTTCAGAATCTGCAGCAGTATCACCCCTCAAAAGCATATACCTTTCGTCCTGACTAGATCTGTATGTAGCAGAAAAATCTTATGCCTTTCCTTGATCATTAATTTCAGCTCAATTGACATATTTTGAAAAATGAATTAATCGAGTCGCATAATTTGTCTGGGCTTTAGCTCCGGTTCGTCGTTCAGCCTTTTTTTACACTGTGACCTAGCTGCAGCAAGACAAAACACTTTAATGTCCTAATGGCCAAAAAATTGATTTGTAAACAAAAAGATCTGATCCCGCTAATTCAAAGATTTTCATTTGTTTCTTCAGGAACTAATCAGCAAGACCCTCTGTAAACGGCCATTTGAAACAGACTTGTTAAAAAATCCTGGCGCTTTACCTCGATGATTGTTCGAGGATTTACATCTGCCCTCATGTTCGCACATTGTGGTAACTTACAGTGGCATTTCTTGTGAACTGTGATTTATCTGTAAAACCTGTTTATTTCTCGTCACTAGCAAAATGGATGTGTTCGTTGTGGTTACAGGAAATTTTATCTACTTTTGTCCAAAATTACCTCGTATAGGAATACGGGACACTTCTAGCTAAACGCACTGTAAAAAAAAAAATTCTGCCCAAAATAGAGATTCACTGAGGTGACAAAAGTCACGGGACATCTCGCAGAAGATCGATGTTTGATGCCTCTTCCAAGTGTTTCTCCTAAGCAGTGACAGTCTTACGACATTTCCCAGCCAGGGATCGAACTCGATTGTGGCTAGTGGCGTCCAGTAGCCTCCCCTCCTCCCCCTTTCGCTCATCAGGGGCATGTCACCTTCTCTTGGAGCATAGAGTAACGTACATAGAGAGGCATCGACATCACAATAAAATAAGAGAAATCAGATCGAAAACGGAAAGATTTAGATGTTGCCTTTTCCAGCGCACTATTAGAGAATGGAAAGGTAGAGAAATATTATGTACCCTCTGCCATGCACTTAAATGTGATTTGCGGAGTATTCAAGTAGATGTAGACATAGAGTGGCCGCGCAATCCGTGGCACGATACCTTCGGTCGCGCACGATTGTGAAAATGCAGGACCATGTGCACAAACAGACTTCTCCATTATGCGCCATAAATGATCGATGCGATTCGTGTCTAGGGACCAGGATAGCCAAATTAGTCGTCCATTTTCTCCACAATGTTCTTAGAACACATAACAAACCATTCTGGCGCATTGTCATCCGTAAAAATTCCAACATTGTTTAGGAACATCAAGTCCATGAACGACTGAAAATGCTCTCCAGATAGTCAACAAAATCATTTCCAGATAATGATCGATTAAGTTGGAACAGATAACCTAGTCCATTCCATGCAAAAACAACCCCTACCATTATAGAGACACCACCAGTGACTTGTTGACGGCTTGGGTAATTGGCTTCGTGAGGTCCACACCACACTGGGACCCTACCATCGGCTCTTACGAAATGAAATTGGGACACATCTGGTCAAGGCACTGTTTTCCAATCGTCGAGGGTCAAATCTATATGGACTCACAAGAAGCACTATAGACTTAGTCGTGCTGTTAGAAAAGACATTTGAGTCGGTCATCTGCTGCCATCGCCCATGACGCCAAATTGCATCACACTGTCCAAAGGGATATGTTCTCCACCTGTATAGTCTAGTGGACAGCGTGGTGGATTCCCACGCAAGGAATCCAGGTTCGATTCCCGGTCGGGTCGGAGATTTTCTCCACTCGGGGACTGGGTGTTGTCTTGTTATCATCATCATCGACGCGCAGGTCGCCCAAGTGGCGTCACCTAAAGACTTGCACCAGGCAGGCCGAAAACGATCCCAGGTGTGGTCTAACAGCCTAAACTGTCACACGATATCATCAAGGGATACGTTGGTTGTATTCCCACATTGATTTCTGCGGTTATTTCATGCAGTGCTGCTTCTCTGTTAACACTGACAACTTATGCGACCAAACTTCGTGGTTATCAGTAGCTACACTTACACACTAATTACTTGAGTAACTTTAACTTACCCTAAGGACAACACAAACACCCATGTCCAAGGGAGGATTCGAACCCCCGACCGTAGCGGCCGTGCAGACTGTACTACGAAGACGACGCTGCTGTCACTCACTCAGTGCTGGCCATAGGCCACTAAGTTAGTCGTTTCGAGAGGTAATGCTTGAAACCTAGTACTCCCCGCACACGCTTGACACTGTGGATCTCGAATTATTGAGCCACGGTGGAGTAGCCGAGCGGTCTAAAGCGTCTCGCTACGGAGTGCGCGGTTGCTCGCCGTGGAGGTTCGAGTCCTGCCTGGGGCATGGGTGTGTGTGTTGTCCTTAGGTTAGTTTAGTTTAAGTAGTTTGTAAGCTACGGCCTGATGACCACGCAGTTTGGTCCGATAGAATTGCAAACATTTGAACATTTGATCGAATTATTGAATTTCCTAATAAATATCATAAATGATTGTCTTATCCATCTAGCTCCAAGCATTATACCGCGTTCAAAATCTTTTAATTCCCATCGTGCGTCCATAATCAGGTAGGAAACCTTTTCACATGAATCATTAGAATACAAATGACAGCTCTAACAATGCACCGCAATACTGTCGCCATCTGTATGTGTCCGTATCGCTGTGCCTGTTGTTACCTCAGTGAATAAGCTAATGGAATTAATAGCTGCCTTATAACACTTGAGATCGTAAGGAAAAGACTTACTCGTACGGATGTGACATGAAAACTAAAATTGGCAGTTATAAGGTGACGAAGAAATTGATTTCAACCTTGTAATTATTTTCATTAGCAATAAATGTCGTCTTGAAACTTCCTGGCAGATTACAATTGTGTACCGGAAGCGAGACTCGAACCTGGGACCTTTCCCTTTCGCGGGCAAGCGCTCTACCGACTGAGCTATCCCGACAGGACACACGATGCCGCCTCACAACTTTACTTCCGCCACTACCTCCCCTCCTACTTTCCAAACTTAAGTTGTGAGGCGGCATCGTGAGTCGTATTGGGATAGCTCAGTCGGTAGAGCACTTGCCTGCGAAAGGCAAAGGTCCCAGGTTCCAGTCCCGGCTCCGGTACACAATTTTAATCTGCCAGGAAGTTTCATACCAGCGTACACTCCGCTGCAGAATGAGAGTTTAATTTTGGAGATGTCGTCTTCATCGCTGTCACACCGCCGTACAGGTGTGGGGCTGAAGTACGTGAGAAACTCGGCAGTTACTCAACTCCGTAAGAGAAGGGCGCTGGTGTCATTTCCTGCCCGGTACTGTGGGAACACAGAGGACGAGCCATCAAGCTGGCGGCTGACTTTGAAGTCTCCTCTCGTTCCTGAATAGCTTGCGTTCCTCCAGCTGTGCAATAGTTCTGCGGCTAGCCGTCTACGCCAACCTTGAAGAGAGACAGCTCCGATGGCTCTGAGTGTGTTCTTAAAGAGCCGCTGCTGACATCCGCTGCCGCCCTCTCACTCATTATTAATCTCAAGGCCAGGTCGAGGGGAGAGTGAGGCATTTGTTCCATTTACAGCCGGATGTGAATTCCTGAGCCACTGCGTTCCGCGATATCGCAACCTCCGGCATACCTTTTAGCCCAGCACGACTCGTGTCTCATACAGTGATAATTACTGCACTCCTTCCCTTTCACATACCTGACATATCGAAAGGAGCAGGTGTAATGATCACAGCAGAAAATATCGGAATACCATCACAGAAGTTTCCTACACTGACAACGATGCCAGAGACTTACCAGAACGTGTAAGCTAAATGGGAGATGCGTAGGTTCAAAACGTCTGTTTCTTCTACGTCCCAATCGGGCCCAGTGGCCTCGGAGTAAGGCGCTCGACTGGATATCGAGGGGTCACGGGTTCTAAAAACTATTCGGATATCAGATTTTTCAGTCTGCAATTAACCCAGTCTTCACCTTCCTACGATGTGACGAGTCGCCAAGAACGACATGTACATTACTGGCCATTAAAATTGCTACAACAAGAAAAAATGCAGATGATAAACGGGTATTCATTGGACAAATATATTATACTACAACTGACATGTGATTACATTTTCACGCAATTTAGATGCATTGATCCTGAGAAATCATTACCCAGGAACCGTCTCTGGCCGTAATAACGGCCTTGATACGCTTGGACATTGAATCAGACAGAGCTTGGGTGGCGTGTACAGGTACAGATGCCCATGCAGATTCAACACGAAACCACAGTTCATCAAGAGTAGTGACTGGCATATTGTGACGAGCCAGTTGCTTGGCCACCATTGACCAGACGTTTTCAGTTGGTGAGAGATCCGGAGAATGTGCTGGCCAGGGCAGCAGTCTAACATTTTCCGTATCCAGAAAGGCCCGCACAGGACCTGCTACTTGTGGTCGTGCATTGTCCTGCTGAAATGTAGGGTTTCGCAGGGATCGAATGAAGGGTAGATACACGTGTCATAATACATCTGAAATGTAACGGCCACTGTTCAAAGTGCCATCGATGCGAACAAGAGGTGTACGAGGCGTGTAACCAATGGCACACCATACCGTAGAATATAGGCTTTCACGGCAGGCGTCTTCATTAATTAAAACTTCCGGGCTAAGTTGCCGTGGTCCATCCATAAAACTTCTAACGCCCGACGTTTCGTTGCCTACTGCGGGCAACATCTTCAAGGGTGAGTCGATCACCGCAGTAGGCAACGAAACGTCGGGAGTTAGAAGTTTTATGGATGGACCACGGCAACTTAGCCCGGAAGTTTTAATTAATGCACACCATACCATCACGCCGAATGGTACGCCACTAATGCGATGACGAATACACGCTTCCAATGGCGTTCACCGTGATGTCGCCAAACACGAATGCGACCATCATGATGCTGTAAACATAACCCGGATTCTTCCTAGAACATGACGTTTTGCCATTCGTGCACTCAGGTTCGTCATTGCGTACACCATCGCAGGCGCTCCTGTCTGTGATGCAGCGTCAAGGGTAACCGCAGCCACGGTCTTCGAGCTGATAGTCCATGCTGCTGCAAACGTCGTCGAACTGTATATAGTATTTGTAATCAGAAACCTCAAAGATAATTATATACGGATTTAAAAGAATCCCAAAATTTTGAATGAAGAGGTCAGCCATATTGAATCTGATATTAGGAATTTTGAAATTTTAATACGAAATTCGTAATCAGCGGCCTCAATAACCCCTATATACCAATTTTCGTTCAAATCTAAAGTTTTTTTCTATTTTTGGCCAACTTTTGTGTGATCTATACCACTGTGCGGCGTTCCGATTCCATATTCTGCTACCAGTCATTGGATCGCGACCAACGCGAGCAGCAATGTTGCGATACGATAAACCGCAATCGCGATAGGCTACAATCCGACCTTTATCAAAGCCGGAAACGTGATGGTACGCATTTCTCCTCCTTACATGAGGCATCACAACAACGTTTCACCAGTCAACGCCGGTCAACTGCTGTTTGTGTATGAGAAATCGGTTGGAAACTTTCCTCATGTCAGCACGTTGTAGGTGTCTCCACCGGCGCCAACCTTGTGTGAATGCTCTGAAAAGCTAATCATTTGCATATCACAGCATCTTCTTCCTGTCGGTTAAATTTCGCGTGTGTAGTACGTCATTTCGTGGTGTAGCAATTTTAATGACCAGTAGTGTAGTTTGGATTCCACGTTAAACTATAGATCCCCCTTCTTTTCCCCTGTTGGATAAATGAGGTAGGTTGGAGACACGCAAGTCGCCAAAGTGGCGTCCACTTGGAAAGATTTACACTAGGCCAATTAGCAACACCAAATTATTATTATTACCTACGTCCTAATTACTGAATTAGCATCTATAACAATATGAACGTTAGTAACAGATAATTGATGCAGCTTGTATGCAACATTAACGACTACACAAACTAAATGGAACAGGATACCAATCACACAGTATTAGTACGGAAAACAAATGTGGAATAGAATACTACAGAGCGCTGGAAAAGATACGGAACACAGCCTACATATAACTACGCCAAACGACAAGGAGTGGACAAATATTTATTTTTTAGTAAGGAGTTCGCCCGCAATTTGGTTTTCTGAGCAGCAGCAACTCTTCGAGCATCAGTTTCAGAAAGTGTCTCTATAGTTTTCCACATAATGTTACCCATCTTGTACTCAAACACACGCAAGTTAACGATGTCGGAGCTGTAATCTTTGTCCTCAGTCTCTTCTCTATAACTGTCAATTACGGTACTTACGAACTATCTAAACCAACTTATGCTAAGAAAAACAGACACTCATACGCCCATGCGCAAGGAAGACTAACCTCCGATAGGAAGCGTTGGCAAGGCGCCCTAGACCGTGCGGCCATTCCACGCAGCGCATTATCATTTTGGAATAAGGCAGTATTTTTTAGCAATATTTTTTGATGGTAAGCAGTTTCCTGCCGAGGATGGTGATGTATTCATTCACAGCTATCCGACCACTAGGAATCGTGACACAAACAACAGCTGAATACCGCGATATAGATGCCCAATCATGATGGAATCTCCCTCAAGCTTGACTGTAGAAAGCAGGCTTCTATTGGGGTTTTCTATATATATTCCCCACGTTGTTTGTAGAAAGTAATATAAACGATGATTCATCGGACTATAGCACACGCTTCCAGTTACACAGTGGCCAGGTTTTATGATTATGGCTCCACTTCTTTCGCAGCTTTCCGTCGGCTTCCGTCATTAAGCGTTTAGCAACTCAGCCATTCTATCAATTTTACGATTGTGTATTCTGCCCACACTCGTTCTTAATGTTCGTCGTCAGTTAACTTCTGGCTCCGTCATTCGTGTACGCTGTCGTTACTGAAGATACTGTCGCTAGTGAAACGTTAAATAGTGCAGTCGATTTCTACAGAGATGTTTCCACTTTCTGCGGGTCATCAAGTTGGCATATTCGGAAGTTTGAGAGATCGAGGATTTAGAGGTCATTTGTGTAGACAGTCGCAGAACAGACATACAATATTCTTCAAGGTAACGTTCAAGACTTTGTACGTCAATAGTGCACTGCGAATGCGTTTTTGTGGTATCACATACTCAGAGGTGCCAAATTACAGCAGGGTGTAGTGTACTGAATGGTGTTCATGTTGTTTTGTCGACCCTTTGTAGCTACGATTTTGGTGTTTGAGCATATTATGATGATATTCTTCGGAATTTATTGTAAACCTAACTTACTGCTTTTGACGAATTATCGACCTTTTACCCTCCGTGGAAATGTTCAAGTGTCTGCCGTCATAGGTTGTAAACGGTTATAATGGAAATTTTAGGGTGGTTGTAAGTTTTTGTATTAAAAAAAGGAGGGATGTGCGTTGAGCTATTTAAAATGTTTCTGGCCTGAGTATGGCTTCTTTTCTATTGCGATTAATCGTGTACATTTCATGGAAGAGGAATAAATGTCTTGAAAGGGGGGTATAAGTTAAACAAGGGAAATGGATAGTGGAATTATACCAGCTGGTACTGAGGGGATTAAATTAGGAAACGAGACAATAAAAGTAGTAAATGAGGTCTGTAATTGGGGTAGTAAAATGACCTATGAGATGGGAACTCAGAAGATATACGATGCATAAAGGCAATGGGAAGATATACATTTCTGAAGAAGAAAATCTGCTACCATCAAATAATAATAATTTAAATATTTTAGAGGGGTATTTTTACCTCATCTGCTTATAGATGTTGTAATCAAATAACACGGATAACTGAAAGTTTTTCCCGGGGTCGGGACTCGAAATACCCTGACTAAAATCTATATTTAGAACAGCTGCAGCACCACATCGCGGCGTCCAGAAGAACAGGCGCCGCAATCCTTAATTACTTTCAGTGACAGGAAGTATTTTCTGAAGGTATTCGTCTGGAGTGTAGTCTTGTACGAGAGTGAAACGTGGAGGTTAACAGGTTCAGACATGAAGAGGAACTGAGATTTTAAAATTTGGTCTTTCAGAAGGATGCGGAAGACTATATGGGTACGTAATGAATAGAATTAAATTTCCTAATTGTTGGGCCTGCAGCATCATATATGTCGTAGAAAGACATTGCAATAAAGTTCCGGATTGCTGCTTATGTTTTATTTAATAGTGCTACAGCTGTTTCGACAGTTTGTCATTCTCAAGCGCCTGCGAATATAAGAATTACATTAATTATAAATCAAACAATAGGAAAATACACATAAATTTGTTAGTTATAAATTTTCTTTATAACTTACGTCTACGATGTTTGGACGTTAATTAATGTTGACATCTGGCGTAACTGTTGCATAAATTGCATGGAAATATACACGTATTTAGTTGTTGTATACGTTTTTTAGCTGTCAGGCATTATGCAGCTTTTTACGTTAAAACTTTAAATTAAAGAAAACTTTTATATTTTTTTCGTAATTAACAACAGCTTTTCCAAAGATGTTTACATATATATTAATCAACTAAGTTATGAGCACAGACATGTATTACTAGACTGGCAAACTTGCCTCTATGACTGAAGCCTGATGCCGCCATCTTGCCTCACCTCACGTCAAAAAGTTTCCATACAGTACTGCCGAAATGATGTTGTAAGCTTTACTCGTTGGTGTGAACATTATTTGCATTTGAGCTACCCTTCCGCAATAGTTGAATTTAACAGATAGGCCTACATTGTCAAATCGTACTATGAGAAGAACGTGTTACGTTCGCTTCAATTTTACTTACTCTCCCGGAGGCCTCACGTGATTATGTTGTCAGTCGTGTGACGTTGCCATTAACCATTTGCTTGACGATGCAAATGTTTTGTCATGAAATCGTCGTTTTTCGAGGGCAATTAGTAAGTGAACGAGAGCACATACAAAAACCTGTCAACCATAGTGCACGAACAGCATTATTTATTTACTTCATCATGTGTACAAAAAACTAATCGACTCAGAATCTATGGATTACTAAGAATATCAACATCCTGGTTAGGGGTTTCTACCGTTTTGTTTATGTTGCCAACATAATCATACTATGCCACCGGGACGGTAAGTAAAATTTGACCGTTACATACACTTGAAGTAGATTGTAGTTCTCGGAAAAACACTGATAAGAACAAAGATACCTGTTATCCATGACAAACAGCACCTTTATAACTGTCATACTATTAAAAAAACAGTCCGCGGTTGATCGAGACTGGTAATCGATGAAAAAATTGGAAATGACTGTATATATGAAATTACTGTATATATGAAAGTAGACTGTAATTTTCGTAAGAACACTCCTCAAAAGAATGAAGATACGTTTTATCCACCACTAATGGCTCTTTCATATCGTTTAACGTTGTAGTTTTCGCAATTCCAGTATGAATATGACTTTCTACATAAAAGATCGCCACTCATAACCTCACTTTGAACATCGGGTATTGCGATAAACGTTTTGGGATGGACAGTGTGAACACAACGTGACGTAGCATTGACGTGACGTAACTTGACGTTGACGTGACGGACAGTGTGAATTGGCCTTATATCTTCCGTTTGCTGTACGAAAAATTACAGCTATCCGGGAGAGATGGCGCACATTTTCAAAATTATCTCTAAAGACAGCGTAGTTACGTGGGTTCATCCGTATTGTTACGAATGTTTTCCGTTAATACACATTTGTAGTATAGAAATATGGCGGCGAGACTTCAGTAACACCAATGATACTGTATACGGCATTGCCAGTCTAGTAATGTATGTCTGTTGTTATGAGATACTTTTTTAACTTTAACATTGGTCAGAGAGGTTTATTTCGTTTTTTCCTCTGTTCATTTAGTATATCTTTGCTGTTCAGCCTTTTTCATCGATAAAGTCAATAAAATTAACCAGATAATTTTTATGTTTGAAATCAGTGTGTTCATTAAGTATTTCGTTCGGATAATTTTTAGTGTGAATATATATTTCAAATTCCTCCAAAATATTCATTTCTATTCCCTTTGGTATTTTATGCAAAATCGGAAGTGCGTTTTCGATATTAAGTGCTGAATGGTTTTCGTTTCTGAGATGTAAATAGAAACTAGATTGGTTGTTTTCACTTATTCTTACGTGTTCACGATATCTTGTGAGGAAATTATGTGCAGTCTGATCAATGTAAAAGCTGTTACATTTGTCACATGTGATTTTGTAAATACCTGGCTCTAAGTATGGGGAATTACTAATGGATGTAAAGTGCAATTTTGTTCTTAGATTGTTGTTATTGAGAAAAGCAAATTTAATCCTGGTGTTTTTGAAAAGTTCGTTAATTTTGTTGGATATTTTACCGAATCAAAAGTCTCAAAAATATTCATACGTTAACACAATGAAGCTGTTACATTTGTCACATGTGATTTTGTAAATACCTGGCTCTAAGTATGGGGAATTACTAATGGATGTAAAGTGCAATTTTGTTCTTAGATTGTTGTTATTGAGAAAAGCAAATTTAATCCTGGTGTTTTTGAAAAGTTCGTTAATTTTGTTGGATATTTTACCGAATCAAAAGTCTCAAAAATATTCATACGTTAACACAATGAAACGGGATAGTCTAACAGGTTCAATTCCTACGCAGATCACTACATTCTTTAGCAGACAAACATTTAGTAAGTCTGAGTATAGTCAGAGTCAAAGTTCCAAGTTTACACAAAATGAATTAACTTACAGTTCCACATCAGTGCTTGGCATAACAAAGTTATAAGGTCCCACATATTTCATAAATTTTACATCACAGCTTACTTCCAATTTGTAACACAATATATAATGATCCTTCAAAGCTGACTCATCAAGTGCAGTGGCAACAAACTGAAACACTTAGACCATATACTGCTGCTGCTCACATACTCCTTCCATAGGTTCAACTCCACCTCTAACTCTAACTTCCCTGGCATCTGCTGCCTGGGTTTTAAATACAATTTTCAATAGGGCGGATACGTCACATTTCGTCACCTCATGCGACGTTCTTTTTTCTTTTAAATATCTGATTTAATAATATTTTAGTTTTTTAATATCATAAATATATACAATTACAATATTAACTATTACTAGTGCCTATTACAGGCTTTTATACAAAATAATGTCAAAAGTAGCAGTTACAATCACTGTCAACAATTGCCTATAAGGTAGTCTTTCCATATCTAAGTTCTTTGACACAATTCAGATGCCGCACCAAAACAAACGTCAGTTATGTACATGTCTTGCCTGTAATATCGGAATATGCAGCTATACTTAACATTTAAGGTAAGTTTAAACCAAGCAAATAACTTTGCTAGTGTGTTGGTTTAAAGTTAACGTCAAAACAAGCGAATCCTACAATAGACTTGCGCGATGTCTTTAATGTCGAACTATGAATCGTAACAGCATGAAATAACCACACATCTTTTCCTTTGGGTGGAAGTTCTCGAAAAAAAAGAATGCAGAATATAGTTCACTTAACTGTCAGAATTTATTGTTTCGTGGAAGAAGAGTGGTCCAATAATTCGTCTTGCACTAATTGCACACCGAACTCCAGTTTTCACATCTAGCAGACATTGTTGATGTAATTCATGAGGATTTTCGGAGCTCCAATGTCGATTGTTCTGAGAATTTCCGTACCCTGACAAATGCAGCCATGCTTCATCAAGGAAAAAAAGCATCTTAGTTTCAACTTCCCCATCGTGCAGACTTAACAGCCATTTACAATAATGACGTCGAGCATCGGTGTCTGAGTGCGTGAGCTGATACACTACCGCTATTTTGTACAGCTTCATTTTCAGTTTGCGTACAGCTCTGTGAGTAGATTCTCTTAACACACCCGCCCGAAGTGACATACGGCGCAGTGATTTGCTCGCCTTTTCTCCAAGCCCTCATCTCATCTAATTCATTTTCGGTAAAAACACTACCTTCTCTACCCCTTCATTTGCCTAACACAGCTCCAGTCTCTTGAAATTTCTTCACTAATCTGCATATCGTCCATTCATTGGGAAATTTCCGTATAAATTCAAGCTGACATTCCACATATGATTCTGTTTCTGCGTAGTCCGATAAAGAAACACTCGTTCATCCTTCGTGTATACCCCAGTATATGGAAATTTCTTGGCAAACTCCAAACAAAACACCGTAACAGTCAGTCATACACATTGTAGCTTAGCGAGAATACATCGCCGCGCGGGAGTATCCGAGTGGTCTGGAGCGCCACGTTGCGGATCGCGCGGCCTCCCACGTCGGAGGTTCGAATCCTCCCTCGGGCATGGATGTGTGTGCTGTCCTTAGGTTAGTTTAACTTAGTCTAAGTAGTTTGTAAGACTATGGACTCGACGCTGTTGCTTTTAAAATGTCCGAGGACACGCACAGCGGTAACTGACAGGAAGGGCGGCAGCAGCCGGCTTGGTTGGTTGGTTTTGTGTTATAGGGGGACAAACTGCGGGGTTCATCAGTCCCCTATTCCATCACAGAGCGACACAAGAAAAATGACAAAGCATAAAAAATACATGCAAAGTTAAAATAGGAATGGGAGGAAAATCCCACTCAATCAGTAAAATGTCGACAAGAGAACACAAAATGTGACCATCGTAGAGAAACACCGAAAAAAAATAGAACGACAAAGGCGATGTTTCTAGTTGACCTACCATGAGATTAAAAAGAGGAAGGGTCAACCATACAGCAATACAAGGACACCTCCAATCGAAGGACAGAAGACAAGAGGAACATACACAATGGACTGAAACGAAGCTTTATAGAGTGTGGTAAAAATCACTGTCACGAATAAAATCTGAAACTGATTTAGCCATTATGACATCGTCAATTAATACCTCGCCGCATGGTGGCTATAGGGCAGTCCAGCAATATGTGGGCTACCTTCAAGTGGGCACCACAGCGACACTGGGGCGGGTCCTCACCACGAAGAAGATAGCTATCTGTGAGCCAAGTATGGCCAAAATGGAGCCGGCGCAGGACTACAGAGTCCCAGCAAGAAGCCTGCATGGAGGAATGCCACACAACTGAGGTCTCCTTGACTACCTCGTTGGGCATGGTCAGGGTACGGATCTCAGTATCCCAAACCTTAGAATCCTGATGGCGCAACACTGACTGGAAATCGTGGAGATCAGTAGCTGTTAGGCTGATATCTAGAACAGACTCATGGATAGCCTGTTCAGCAAGCCTGTCAGCACGTTCATTTTCCAGGATACCAATATAACCCAGATACCAGAGGAACACCACCGATCATCTGGAACATTCAAGGGCTAAAAGGGTCTCCTGTGCGGCTAGCACCAGAGGGGATCGTGGGTAGCACTGGTCCACAGCTCGAAGGCTCTGCTGGAGATGGAAGAGGAAAAGACTCAAGATCCAACAGAAGGGACCGGATGTGAAATGCAATTGTATGACCTGATCTGAATCGTCATTGTTGTGGACGGACGACAACGCCAGAGAAAAGCAGATGATGGTTCGGGTGGCCAGGAGAGCTATGCAAATGGACTGCATAGGTTATGAGCAAATGTTGGCAGTGGACCCGCAAAGGTGGAACCCTGACCTCCACAAGTAAACTGTCCATGGGGCTGGTACACAAGGCACCTGTCTAAAAGTTGTATATGGGGTCCGGCAGGCGCAATGCCGAAGTTGACCCAGAACCATAGGCAAGGCATCCAAAATTGGGACTACACCAGCGCTTTATATAGCTGCAACAGTGTGGAGTGATCAGCACCTCAGGTGATATGACCCAGGTCGCGGAGAACGTTTAGATGGCACCAGCACTTCTGTTTCAGCTGCCAAATGTGGGGAAGCCATGTCAGCCGAGAGTCAAAGACAAGCCCTAAAAACCGATGAGTATCCACTACGTCTAATAGGTGGCTACCGAGATACATTCCGGGCTGGTGATGAACTGTATGACACCGACAGAAGTGCATAACACTTGTCTTGGGGGCTGAAAATTGGAAGCCATGGGCAAGAGCCCAGGACTGAGCTTTCAGCAGCCGGCAAACGCGCACACAGGTCGCGAACCTCTCCCGGCTGTCTTTCGTGAGACACCCTGTAGTTTAGGAACATCTCAAAAGAGGCAAAACTCCACAAGGTATATATTACGAAACCATTCCGACGTTCATACATTTCAGACATCTCCAAAAGAGCAGTCGCCGTATTCTCCACTATTCTGGTTGCACTTTCCTCATCCGAGCTTTCTCTTAAGATCCATCTACCATTGACAACCTACTGCATAATATAGTCTACACCTACCACCGCAAAAACGTAGAACCTTTCAGATCCAAAGCCCAAGACTATTATTGCCATAAATGTGTCACATAGAATGACCACCTAACTCTGCGTTGCAAAAGCCACTCACCTGCCATCACTGAAAATGTAACCACACCATCAAAACCTTCAGTCCCCACCAATCTGTAATACCTGCAACCAGTCCCATCCCACTTGCTCCTAGAAGTGCGCGGCCAAAGCCCATCCAGCCAAACTTGACTTCCATTTGAGCACCCACATAGCCCGTTTCAAGTTACCCTAGTTGTCCACGAAGTTTTCTATTGAAATATCACTGCCACAAACTCAAAAAACCATTCTCAATGTCTGTTTTCCCGAGTAGACACCCACTCCTCACTGAGCATCCCATCCAATCCCTCACCACATCATAGTTCCCATACTTCCTATCATTACAACCTTATCCCAGCCACATCCTGTAAACTTTCTCCTCCTCCACATTCTGAATGCCAGTTCTCTTTCCCCGCCGGCCGCGGTGGCCGAGGGGACTGAGGCGCTGCAGTCACGGTCTGCACGGCCACTACAGTCGGGGGTTCGAATCCCCCCTCGGGCATGGATAATTGTGCCGTCCTTAGGTAGTTCATAAGTAGTTTGTAAGCTTAGGGACTGATGATCCCGTAGTTAAGTCCCATAAGTTCTACAAACATTTGAACATTTCTCTTTCCCCACCCTTGTTCACCCTCCACCATGATCTGCGTCATATCTCACTTACCTGGAACTGGTCATCAAGTAGAAGATTCCAACATCTCGCCGTCTTCAAGAAGATCGTCCTATCTTGTACATAGTTGTACTTATTGATATCCTATACTGAAATATTAAAACTGTAGGCTGAAGGGCAGCTTGGCCACCGCTATCAGTCCGCCCCCCTAAGGGGAAATGAAATGACAGTAAAAAAACAAAAAACATCCTATTATGCTCACTTAAAGGTACTGAAAAGATAGCATCTTGGAAGTGACGTCCAGACGTATTTCAAAGTGAAAATATTCATAGTGGTCTTACAGACCGCTTGTGTGTACTGTCGGGTAACTGTTGAAATATAATACGATGGTTTTTTTTTTTTTATTTGTGTGTGGGGGGGTCGTGTCTGTGTTCCCCTTTGAGAAGGGTAGTCAGGCCAGACGATAGGACACTGGTGTTTTACACGCTTCAGAACAAGTAGCTCAAACTCACACGCCCCGCTACAGTTTTTTAATTTAAGACCATCTCCTTTGAATTATTTATTCATTGCCTCACAGGGGAGAGGATCTAAATTAGAAGTGAAAGACGCACTTCAAAGGTTTCAGTTTCTTGCTTCTGAAGTTATTCCCGGTACTCTTGAGTTCCCATTAAAACCTCATCTTCCTTCCTTCTGAATAACGATTTATACTGCGTATTTCTACTGAGAAACATTTCTCCATAGATTACACAGCTTTTCGCTATTTACCATAAATTTTATTTCGATACCTCGATACTTATGTTCCGCTGCATGCCATAATGCTGCGTACAGCGTTACTGCTCTGCCATCCAAATGCCAAGGCAGATTGCAGGGACAGACCTGTATATTGCGCATGAAACTGAAGATTATAAAAGGGAAGCAAGTGTCGACTGGTAGACATGTGGCTTACGGTTGTGTAACTTTTTTATCGCGACATAAAACATAGCTTTAGAATAGGACATAACCTAGCCTTTATCTACGGGAAATGGCTCAGAAAAGCAAAAAACAATAATAAGAAGCAGATAAACCTCTCGAATATAGGAGCCTGTTTACTTTCCGCCACCCACACAAAGGAAGAATTTAATGCTATATTGCGCCGAATGGGCACGATTCTTTCCCAGTTTTGTAAGCCCTCTGGCTACCGTCACACTGCAACTAGTCTGCATCCACTGCCACAGGTGGCAGCATTGGCAGTATTACTGCCATCGCCATCTGTTGATAATCACGTGGAACACTCAACGCGCGTGAGGTATGAGATGCCGGCATTCCATTACATCGTTTGTGCAAACTTCATAAGTAAATGCTTTGCATACCTCTGTCAGAAAAGAAGCAAGTTCCCCAGGATGCGAAAATGTCAGCAGCTGTTCTCTCATAAACTGTTTACGCGTTTGTAACTGGAACACAATTTGCATTGGTTGCAAATTCGGACACAAATGAGTAGAAATGAAAGCCCTGTAACAGAAAAACTTACTACTTTAATTGCAAGTATTCAGCCTCTATAAAAAGCAGTATGATTAACCTTATTGCTTAAAATTTGAAATCAGTCATCAGCGGTTCAATTACTACTGATACCAAACAATAATTAGCCATTTTCAACAGGTGAAGCTGGAAATGAAGATACGTGAACACAGTCGATCTTATAAACGGGCTACATCAGATAGAAGATGAAATGAAACTAGAGCTAGCTTACTGTATTGCGAATATATCTTCATCACTTTCTTTAAGATCTTCACTAGACCTACCTTCTTTAGACCTACCCATCATTACAAGAGAGAAATGTAAATTTAGAGGGTATTAGTATGGCGACAAGTACATAATTTTTTCATTGATTGATTATCAAGCTTGGAAAATGGTAAAGTGCAATTGAAGTGCGTCGAATTATGTTTGTATGTCTACTATATTGTGATTTTTTATTTAAGTAATACGTTACGAGTACAGCTTTGTATAGAAATAAGACATGGGTAGGGCGAAAACAGGTGAAAAAGAGAATCGATGTATTCCAGATCTAGTACTCGAGACTGATGTTGAATATTAGCCTTAGGTGGACTGATAACGAATGAGGTGGTTCTCTGTATAAGCGACGAAGAAAGAAACGGAGGGAGAACATTGACAATAATATGTGCGATGCAGTTCTAAGAGTTTACCTAGCGTGACAAATGAAACCAAACGTCAATCGACAAAGGCCTAAGCAACCGTTAGCAGTTTATGTTAAGATCCCAGTTTTTCCTGAGAGTCATATTTATCAAATGTTTGTAAAGCTAAGGAAATTAACTACGGGGTCATCAGTCCCTAAACTTACAAAATACTTATGAACTAGCTTATACTAAAGACGACACAAACATCCATGCCTGAGGGGGGATTCAAACCCCCGACGGGGAACGGCCTTGCGCATCGGAACATAGCGCCTCAATGCGCTCGGCCGCTCCGCCGCGTCAGTCATATTTAAACTATTTCACAGCACATGATGGGTTATTAATTTCATACCTTTCAGTATTAATAAGATTTTTCTGAAAGAACTGGGTTGTACTTTATAACTCCTTTTATTTTATCATAACCGGTTACAACAGTCAAGCCTTCATCTTCAGATCTTGTAGAATATTGTTTTTGTTGTGGTCTTCAGTCTGCAGACTGGTTTGATGCAGCACTCCACACTGCCCTATCCTGTGCAAGCCTCTTCATCTGAGAATGCGATCAGCAATCTACATCCTTTTGAATCTGATTACTGTATTCGTCCTTCGGCCTCCCGCTACGATTTTTGCCCCACATACTTCCTTCTAATGCTAAGTTGACGAGTCCTTGACGTCTCAACGTGTCCCACCGACCAATCTCTTCTCTTCAGTCAGAATATGCCATAAACTCCTTTCTCCCCTCATTAGTTACGTGATATACCCATCTAATCTTCATCATTCGTCTGTAGCACCATATTTCGAAATGCTACTGTCAGCTTTTTATCGTCCATGTTTCACTCCCATACAATGCTACACTCCAGACAAAAGCTTCCTGAAATGACTTCCTAACATTTAGAGTAATATTGGATATCAACAAATTTCGCTCCTTCAGAAACGCTTTTCTTCCCATAACAATTCTGCATATCTTCTTTACTTCGGACTTCAAAAGTTATCTTGCTGCACAAATAACAAAACTCATCAACTACTTTTATCGTCTCATTAAATAAACTAGTTCCTTCAGCATCGCCTGATTTTCTGACACTGCATTCCATTACCCTCGTTTAACTCTTGTTAATGTTCATCTTATATCTTCCTTGAAAGACACTGTCCATTCCATTTAATTGCTCTTCCAGGTCCTTTGCTGTCTCTGGCAGAATTACTGTGTCATCAGCAAACCACAAGGTTTTTATTCCCTCTCCCTGGACTTTAATTTCTTCTCCAAATTTCTCCTTGCATCCCTTCGTAGCTTGCTCAGTATACAGATTGAACAACATTGGCGAAAACCCCTGTATTACTCCCTTCCCAGCCACCGCGTCCCTTCCATGCCCTTCGACTCTAATAATTGCTGTCTGGTTTTTGTACAAGTTGAATATAACTCTGCGCTCCCTGCATTTTACCCCCGATACCTACAGAATTTGAAACAGTGTATTCCAGTCGACATTGTCAAAAGCTTTCTCCAGAGCCACAAATGTTAATAACGTAGGTTTCTCATTCCTTAACTTATCTCTCAAGATAGGTCGTAATGTGAGTATTGCCTCGCGTGTTCCTACATTTCTCCTAAATCCAAACAGATGTTCGCCAAGCTCGGATTCCACCAGTTTTACCATTCGTCCGTAAATAATTCGTGTTAGTATTTTGCAACCATGACTTATTAAACTGATAAATCTGTAATTTTCACATTTGTCTGCGCTTGCTTTCTTCGGAATTGGAATCTCTATATTCTTTTTGAAGTCTGAGGGTATTTCCCCTGCTCATACATCTTGCATACCAGGTGGAACAATTTCTTCATGACTGGCTCTCCTAACGATAATAGCAGTTCAGTTCAGCACTTCAGGGGTCTAGTTTCCACTCAAATCTTTTATTGCTCTGTCAAAGTTTTCGTCTTCCACTTCTAGAATACTGCCTTCAAGTTTATTTCCTTCGTGCAAGCCTTCTATATATTCCTTCCATCTTTCAGCTAATAAACAACTGATGCAATTGCTCCATACTTAGCTATCATATACAACCGATCACTCAGCGAAAGATCCGTACCCAAAGACTGGAAAGTTACCCAAACCACTCCATTATTCAAGAAAGACAATAGGAGTGGCCCACAAAATTACAGGCCTATCTCATTGCCGTCGATTTTCAGTAGGATTTTGGAACATATACTTTGTTCGAACATTATGAACTACCTCGATGAGAACGAGATATTAAGCAATAAACACGGATGATACAGAAAGTATCGCCCTTTCGAAACACAGCTTGTCTTTTATTCACATGAAGTGATAAGTGCCATCGACAAGGGATCTCAAATAGATTCCATATTTCTGTATTTCCGGAAGGCTTTTGACACTGTACCCCAGAAGCGGTTTCTAATGAAATTGCGTGCTTTTGGTATATCGCCCCAATTGTCCGATTGGATTCACGATTTCCTATCAGAAAGGACACAGTTCGTTGTAATTGACGGTAAGTCATCGAGTAAAACAGAAGTGATATGTGGCGTTCCCCAGGGAAGCGTTATAGGTCTCCTACTCTTCCTTGTGTTTATAAATGATTTAGGAGACAATTTGAATAGTTTCCTTAAACTGTTCGCGGAAGATGCTGTCGTTTATCGGTTAGTGAAGTCAACAGAGGATCAAAAGCAACTACAAAGCGATTTAGACAAAATTTCTACATGGTGCGAAAATTGATAATTGACACTAAATAATGAAAAGTGTGAAATAATACAGATGACCACTAAAAGAAATCCGCTGAACTTCAATTACACGATAAATTAGTCAAACCTTAAGGTCGTAAATTCTACCAAATACCGCCGGCCGCGGTGGCCGAGGTGACTGAGGCGCTCCAGTCACGGTCAGCACGGCTACTACGGTCGGGGGTTCGAATCCCCCCTCGGGCATGGATATTTGTGCCGTCCTAGTTCGTAAGTAGTTCATAAGTAGTTTGTAAGTTTAGGGACTGATGACCCCGTAGTTAAGTCCCATAAGCTTTACAAACATTTTTTTCTACCAAATACCTAGGAGTTACAATTACGAACAACTTAGACTGGACAGAACACACAGAAAATATTGTGGGGAAGGAGAACCAAAGGTTACGTTTCATTGGCAGAACGCTTCGAAGATGCACCAGCTCCACCAAAGAGACTGCCTACGTCACACTTGTACGTCCTCTCCTGGAGTACTGTTCCCCAGTGTGGGACCCTCAGCAGGTGGGACTGACGGAAGACATTGAGAAGGTTCAGAGAAGGTCAGCTCGTTTTGTTTTGTCACGTTACGGGGGGAGGGGGGTAGCGTCACGGAAATGTTGCACGATTTGAGGTGGAAATCATTAAAAGAAAGACTTATTCATTGCGGCGTGATCTGTTTGCGAAGTTTCCTTAACCGACTTTTACTTCTGAATGTGAAAATATTTTGCTAGCACCCACCTACTTAGGGAGACATGACCATCCCAATAAAATAAGATAAATCAGATCGAAGACGGAACGATTTAGGTGTTCTTTCTTCCCGCGCGCTATTAGAGAATGGAACGGTAGAGAAAAGTTATGAAAGTGGTTAATTAACCCTCCGCCAGGCTCTTAAATGTGATTTGCAGAGTATCTATGTAGAGGTAGATGTAGATAATATTTATATAAATTCATATATGACATATACTGAAAAATTATGGGTATAAAACATACGCATATTCCAGTAAAACATCGTGTTACAATTTGAAAACATTCGGTCAAGAACTTTCGAAGATGTAAAATTTTGAAAATTACACTAAACATGGCTCTAGGTTAGATATAGTACTAACAGGAGACGGAGAAAATTGATGTAGAGAGGGGGGAATGGGACCAACGTGTAGATAGTAATGATGAGATGGATATTAACATGCAGTTATTCGTTAAACGAGGAAGGTTCATTGCGACAACAGTTTCAAAAACTTTTCTGTACTTTTAGTTCTATTTCACTCGCTGTAATGTATGATCTAAAATGAATCGAACGGTTAAGCTACCCGCTATCGAACTTTTTGAATAAATTACGTACATATACTTGTCAAAGAGTGTCATTTTAAAACGACTGTTACGCATTCAGATAAGGTTAATCTTTTATTAGAAAGCTAAGATGCTGTACTGCCACATGTCAAAAATTCAGATCTTTAAACCCTATGCTTTCTTCAAAATAAGAGTGAGAAAAGTTACGAAATTAAAAACCCACGCAGAATGTATATTAGTTATTTTCGATTTTCACATGCAATGGGAAACATCTATGGAAAAAATAAATTGATAAAACGATGTGGGATGGTCCTAAATACCATCAACAGTTTTTACAGCATGCAGTAATTTCCCCCTTTTTCCCGGCCCGGCCCGACCGGTAGTGGCGGTTCAATGTAAATAATTATTCCTTGAAATGAAGAGTAAGTATTTTATTCACTCTCAATTTTTGAGAGGGTACAGCTGCCGCGGTACTCTTTTCCAAAGCGGGGCCTGGCCATGTGGTCCTTATATGAGTTAAAACTAGACACTGAGATGTTCCGTCGTCAGTAAGGAAGCAATGTCAGCAGAAAGGGTCGGTCCGAAGAGCTCAGCGACTTTATATGTGAACAAGTCATTCATGTCCCTTAATAATCATCAGTCGGGGACATTTCAACTATGCTTAAGCTAATCATAAATCTACTGTTAGTGACGTGTTTGAGAAGTAGAAACTCGAAGGAACAACCACAACTAATCTAAGATCAGGCAGGCCTTATTACTGACAGACTGGGGGGGGGGAGGAGCGTCACCGAAATGTGGCACGATTTGAGGTGGAAATAATTAAAAGAACGACATTATTCGTTGCGGCGAGATCTCTTTACGAAACTTCGATCACCGACTTTTACTTCTGAATGTGAATATATTTTGCTAGCACCCACCTACATAGGGAGACATGACCATCCCAATAAAATAAGAGAAATCACATTGAAAACGGAACGATTTAGGTGTTCTTTCTTCGCGCGCGCTATTAGAGAATCGAACGGTAGAGAAAGGTTATGAAAGTGGTTAATGAACCTTTTGCCAGGCACTTAAATGTGATTTGCAGATTATCTATGTAGATGTAGATGAAGAGGACACGGTGGTTACTGACAACACTTAATGTAACGATACGCTTTTTTTTTCTTTCTTTATTTATTTATTTATTTATTTTTTATGGTACTTAACTACGGGGTCATCAGTCCCTAAACTTACAAACTACTTATGAACTACTTACGAACTAGGACGGCACAAATATCCATGCCCGAGGGGGGATTCGAACCCCCGACCGTAGTGGCCGTGCTGACCGTGACTGGAGCGCCTCAGTCCCCTCGGCCACCGCGGCCGGCTTTAAAATGTTCAAATGTTTGTAGAGCTTAAGGGACTCAACTACGGAGTCATCAGTCACTAAACTTACAAACTACTTACGAACTAGCTAATACTAAGGACGGCACAAATATGTCACAGTAAATATTTCTCCATAATTTCCTAGATATTTCGAAGTGCACAGTTTGGTTACAAATGCAGAAACTGTTTCAGTTCGTAAGCGTAGGCGAAGAAAACCGTATCAAACATTTATTTTAGTGCCCCAGTGGCGACGGTGGGATTCGAACCCCCGACCGTAGTGGCCGTGCAGACCGTGACTGGAGCGCCGCCATCCACTCGGCCACCGCGGCCGGCGATACGCTTTTTCTATTATCCGATTTCGATTATATGATAATTCGTGTAGTAGTTTTGTAGTTTGAAGTGTACAACTACAGTAGTCGCACATTTAGAGTGTTTTATTGGTTCAGAACATTGGGTTAAAGTAAGACGATTCCTCTTACTGATCAGATTATGACATCATCTGCAGTAGTTATACAGTACACTAAATACCACGCACGTTAGCCGCTCGGGCCGGCTAGCCCGCTAGCGCGAGACGTCCAGGTCGCACTCCTCCGGCGGCGCCTCCTCGCAGAAGGGGTATGGCAGGGCGCAGGGCGCGTTGGCGCACACGCTCACGCTGCCGTCCATCACCCACTGGCAGTGGCACGCGCTGCGGCCGCGGCGCGCGCTCCCTGCAAGCACGACAAGTCTGCGTGTTCTGGCCACAACAGGGGGGAAAATTCCACAGGCAATCATCTTCCGCGGCGGCAATGTTGGCATTGTAGCTGCAGAAATAACACAGGCAAAACACACAAAACCACCTTCAACTCTAAACCATAAAGCCAGCCGCGGTGGCCGAGGGGACTGAGGCGCGCCAGTCACGGTCTGCACGGCCACTACGGTCGGGGGTTCGAATCCCCCCCTCGGGCATGGATATTTGTGCCGTCTTTAGTATTAGCTAGTTCATAAGTAGTTTGTAAGTTTAGGGACTGATGACCCCGTAGTTAAGTCCCATAAGCTCTACAAACATTTGAACTTTTTGAACTTGATGATTCCTGCCGTTTCTGGTTCAGTTGTAGCAACAATTGTGGAATTGGGTTCTTCTTTGTTGGAAAACAGTTTGGTTGCTTTTATCGTTATATTGCCACATCTGTGACGTTTTACCTTCAGCTACAGCTGTGATGGTTGATTTGGTACGTTAAATACTGTATTCATTGCATTCTATATACGTTTCCTATGTTCCACCCTCACCGATTTTACTGGAATTGTAATGAAGAATACTTAACGTTCCTGCGTAGAAATTGATGTCTCTCTGCTAAAGGGCATAACTCCTGGTGTTTCCTAGGCATTCTTATTTTTAAAAGAAAATGGAATTTTTAACTTAAATGTATGTTACAGGATAATTGTAAATTAACTGTCCTGTAATGTACCGTTTCGTACCTTATCAGGGATCTTACGAAACCTAAGAACGACAAATAGGGAACTATTTTTAAATAATTACGTATTTATAAGACACTACATACGTTCCCTAATGTAAAAAGTATACTGAAGTCAATCTAAACGATACTATTCGCTCTCATCAACTATCGTATTCAGAAACGTAGCTTGCCGGCCGCTTGGAGCGCTGCTATCGCAGCTATGATCTGTGGCAGTGTCGTCACTGTATATGTTATAATGTGGCCATACTAAGTACGGCGGATAAAGAAAAATATTGCGTGACCCAGCGTTGCTCGGAATTTTTTCTGTGTTACATAATGGTATTGTTATAAAATATTTTGCAACACTATCTACGCAGGAATTGCAACCATATATATATATATAGGGTGTCCCACTCAACTGTTTCGCACCAGATATCTCTGAAACTACAAGAGATATTGAAAAACGACTTTTACGCTCATGAACATACGGCGGGGGCTTATGAAAGTAGGTACTATGAAGCAATCCAAAATGTTAAGAAATTCGCGATGCGTCAATTACTTCCGGAGAAACTGCGAAGTGAAGTTGATGTTTGAAATACATGAGGCGCGATGCTAGCGCGTGTCCGAGGCTCAAGCGAGACTCACGGTTCAGTCTCGGACACCCGCTAGCAGCGCGCCTCGTGTATTTCAAACGTCAACTTCGCTTCGCAGTTTCTCCGGATGTAATTGACGCATCGCGATGCAACCGACGCCATTCTTTTTGAGATTTTTTATTCTATTGGTTGCTTAAGAAATAATACGGGGTATCCATTAAAAAACATAAGTTTGTGTTGAAAATAATATTTCTTCAGGTTTTGGAGTGTCTCATTGTACCTAATTTCATAAGATCCTGCCGTACGTTCATGACCGTAAAAGCCGTTTTTCAATACCTCTTGTAGTTACGGAGATATCTGGGTTGAAACAGTTGAGTGGGACACCCTGTGTTTATACATATATATACAGGGTGAGTCATAAATGAGGAAAAATGTTTCGTGTAAATTGTCACACACTGAGCTACAAACATAAATTCGTTTTCTGCATGCTCCTATGTCAATAAATGACAGTGCAACTGAATGGTTAACTGTGCGCCGACAAAGGCCAGGCGGACGCGGTGGCCGAGCGGTCTGCGACGTGTCAGTCACAGTCTGCACGGCCGCTGCGGTCATGGGTCGAATTCCCCCTCGGGCATGGATGTTTGTGCCTTCTTTAGTATAAGCTAGTTCATAAGTTATATATTTTTGACGACGTTACAGCGTTCAATTTTAATGAAATAAATCGCAATTTGCGAGCACTTATGGCTTCACTGTACTAGGTTTAGATGTAACACCAATGTGCGGCGAATGAAAATTTGTGCCCGGCCGGATTCGAACCCTGGATCTACTGCTTACTGGACAGACGCGTTCAAATGTTGAAATGTTTGAAGAGCTTATGGGACTTTACTGCGGTGTCATCAGTCCCTAAACTTACAAACTACTTATGAACTAATGAAATAAATCGCAATTTGCGATCACTTATGGCTTCACTGTACTAGGTTATGTAATACCAATGTGCAGCGAATGAAAATTTGTGTCCGGCCGGGATTCGAACCCGGCTTACTAGGCAGACGTGTTGACCACTCCGCCACCGAGGACACAGTGACAACCCGACTGCAGAGGACTCTTCCCTGCACGTCTCCCGCTACACCCAAAACTCCATTCGCCACGCTGACTCTTTCCTCTTACCACAGCCTAATTGTTCTGTAATGCTCGCAGCCACAATACTGTATTCCCGCATCAGGGAGAAGAGAACATGAGGTATCGAGACACAATTAATTGTCGTCAGGAGCCCAGCCTCGGCTTGTTTGTACTTATATATTTCTGACGACTTTACAGCGTTCATCTAAAGAAAAAAATCGCAATTTGCGATCTGTTGTGGCTTCACTGTACTAGGTTTACATGGAATAGGATAGGCTGTGATAATGGGAAGAGACGTGGCGAATGGAGATATGGGCGTGGCGGGAGACGTGCAGGGATGAGTCCTCTGCAGTCGGGTTGTCACTGTGTCCTCGGTGGCGGAGTGGTCAACGCGTCTGCCTAGTAAGCCGGTGATCCCAGGTTCGAATCCCGGCCGGACACAAATTTTCATTCGCTGCACATTGGTATTACATAACCTAGTACAGTGAAGCCATAAGTGATCGCAAATTGCGATTTATTTCGTTAGTTCATAAGTAGTTTGTAAGTTTAGGGACTGATGACACCGCAGTAAAGTCCCATAAGCTCTACAAACATTTCAACATTTGAATTTAACATTGGCCAAGAGACAGATCGGCAACAAAATACAACATGCGAGTGTTGTAGGTAGTCTAGCCGCTCACGAGAAGGCCAGGCATGCGGCGTCAAGCGACAGTCTATGTAACACTGCGAGCAATGACAGCGCTCACATCTATCTCGTATCGTTTTTGCTGGCCGGTATTATGCATCGTGTGTAGTTGGCATAGGGAAAGTAACTTGTGTCCTGTTGCCCTGTTGCCGATCTGTCTCCTTGGCCAATGTCGGATCACAGTAACACCCAAAAATCCACATCATATTTCCAGATTTTTATCATTCAATTGCATTGTCATTTATTGACAAAGGAACATGCAGTAAACGAATTCATGTTTGTAGCTCAATGTGTGACAATTTGCACGAAATATTGTTCCTCATTTATGAATCACCCTGTATATATTGGAAAATCGCCTTTTTACGAAAAATACAACTATGTCTGTGAACTTCGAAAGAAAAAAGCCAGTGTAAATACAAAATTTCATCGACCTCGTTAGAGCCAACGTTAGAACAATTCTTGTATATATATATATGAATTGTTTGTTTAAAGATATAAGATATGTTGGTTCTGATAAAAGAAGAGGAATATGACAATAAAACAATAGATTTTCTGACAATTTTAGAGAGTATTACTTCATTATTTCTTTGCAGCCACAGCACAGACTTACCAACATTACAGCAGACGCAGGCAACCGTAATGACGACCAGGATGATCTTTCTCATTTTTCTGCTCTTCTCGTGCCAGTAATGATTTTTCTGGCTGAAAAATGAGAAGACATAATGAAATTATTCGTTATTTTTGTTTACTAATTTAGTTCTCAAATAGACCGAGAGCAAATAGTTCACTTATTGCTACCAATGCTTTTGTAAAACAATTTCATTACTAGTGTCCAGTGAAAGGTGTAGAGAAACAGTGGATAGTAAAAAAGTCGTCCGCTTTCACCTTATTTAAATTACAATCTTTTTCTCTTTTCATAGATGTTTTAGGTATCGTTTATCTGTCAGGTATCAATCCACATTAGACGACCGGGTCTACAGTTAAACATTGACAACTTTCCTGCGTGTGAGCCTATTCACTACATAAATACTAGTATTTCGACGTAAAGTTACATATTTATGACTTTCAACATCAGGAAATATTAAACTGTTGAATATATTTGGATTTTGTCCAGAATATTATTAATTTGTAATATTGTAGGTAACTGACTTTCACATTATGAAATTTGAGACGCAAAGTGGATCAGTGATTCTGCTAATGTTTTTCTCATTTTTTTGTATTTTTGAACCACTTCGGTTGATTTGTAACCACAACCTAATAATATTCAGCAATACAAATTCCTACAAACCGAAGAATTTAAAACTCGCTTATCTTCTAATATATAAAGCAGAGTGTCCGTATGTTTGTACGTGTTGCATACAAATCTACAGTTTTGTTCCAATCTTTATGAAATTTGGTACACGTAAGTGTAAGAATCACATACGATATATAGTTCACGAGATATGACGTCATAAACAGTCAGATGCGCGAAAAACTGCATTTTGCGACAATGCTGCTCATTTTCTCCTAAGCCATTGGAACTTATTTCACACAAATTTAGTGCATATATTCCTTACCGTGAGGTAAGAATGCTGTCAGAGTAAGAACCACATACGACACATGGTTCAGAAGATGCAATGTCATAAACAATATAGTTGTAAGAAACTGCCACATAATGCAATGAGACTGTATTCACACACAGTATGAGAATGATAGTACTTAGCGACTTGCAACAAACTTTAAACATAATTTCAAACCTTTATTATACTTTTTCTCGCTGACAACCATAGCAAAATGATGAAAAGAAAAAAGTTCCTCGCTCACTACTTTTCCGCTGTTTATGGAGTAAAACTACGGCATTCGGTATAATGTTACAGTGTTTAATTTCTACACTACCTTGTGGCCGCATGGAATTTTAAAGACAATTTACACTCATATAGGTGAGTGAACTTTCTCAATTGTATCACAGTACGACACGTAGTTCCTGAGATACGAGCACATAAACAGTAACATTCATGGAAAACCACCCCATCATGCACCAATTTTTAAAATATTACTTCTTTACTCTTAATTGTATTCCCAAGAGATTTTACAGAGATACAGGGCTTATAAAAGTGAATATATACGTGAAAAATTGCAGGAATAAATAAATACCCGGGCAACGCCGGGTTTTCAGCTAGTTTCTAATACACGAAAGTTCGGTTAAAGTCTCTACGACACAACAGACTGTGGTATATGATGGGTTCCTGTATTCTATCCATCGTCTCAGGAAATTAAATTAGTCCTCAATCGACATAGATAACTTGTGAGTTTTAAATAAAAATACCGTTTATCAGTAGCTTAGTAAAATATTTTATATAGCTTCCCGTTCGATCTATACTCCTGATTCTAAGAATGTACCTGGTATTAATTTATGTGCAACCCAAGTGAAATAATTTGAGGGGACATTCAGTAGTATAATTATGTGACTGGTGCCTGCAAACTATGTTGTGAATAGGTCGGTAATAAAGAAATAAGAAATTAAAATTTTAAGCCTGTTGGAGAAATTTTACAGCAAGAACAGTTAGTTTGCATTTTAAAAATCTAGACCTATCTTTTGGTTGCAAAACTTTTTTTTATTTACCTAGGGGACCATAGAACTTAGTGTGAGACATAAAGTTCGAAATCTTCGTTAAGCTTAAGGGACTTAACTGCAAACTACTTATGTACTATCTTATACTAAAGACGACACAAACATCCACGCCCGAGAGGTGATTCGAACCCCCGACGGGGAACGGCCTCGCGCGTCGCAGCATAGCGCAACAATGTGCTCGGCCGCTCCTCCGCGGCCATAAATTTCAACTCGACAGACTACCCGTTGCTGACAAAGAGGGGTGTTGAAAGACAGTAGGACGGACAGACGAACAACAAAACGATCTTAGCTTGGTTTTTACCGATTGCGGCACCAAACCTTACAAAGAGGTGGAAATGAAATAAGTTAAATATGGAAAAGAAAGTAAAAACAAACCTCATCAAAACAAGACAGCATGCTAAAATGAATAATGTTATACAACAACTCGTACAGGTTTTAAATAGGTAACGTATAAAATTTGAACTTCCGTCGCGAAATTACGGAGATGCAGTCTGGTGAGACATGTAAAAAGGTAGTGCTTAAGTACGGGGAGCGGATGATATAAAACGAATCATTCTGCATAGTTTTCTGTTTATGGTTGAGGTAATTTTATGTTTTATAACAGCAGATTTTGCCTACTCTTCAATAACATACATGGTCGCCCATAACCGTGGAGAGTGCGTACGTATCCTGGCTCTGTAGCTCTTGGTGAACGAAAAAAAAAATATATATATATATATGGTTTATACATGAGATTTTCTTTCAAAAAATGATTTAGAAGTCATTATTTTAGCAACAGTTTATAGACGTCTCAGAGTTGGAACTGTAACTTTGTTACGGATACTTAAATCGGCATTCATCTTCCAAAATGTTCAAAATACTCCATAACATGTCTTTAAATAATTACGGAACAATAGCTAGTGTTTACCAGCTTTACCGGTGACGATGCTCCACACTGTGAAGGCAACATCTTAGTATGTAGTGTTATGTCTTTGGCCATAATTTTCACTATGGCTACATATCATATATGGTTTTTGTTTTGATTCTTATAATGGGTTGAAATGTCTGTAGTCCTAAGGGACCAAACTGCGAAGGTCATCGGTCCTTAGACTTACAAACTACTTAAACTAACGTATGCTAATGATAACACACACACACACACACACACACACACACACACACACACATTCATGCCCGAGGAGGGGACTGATAACCCAGCCGTTTAGCCCCCTATAAAAACCCAACAACAACAACATGCCCGAGGAAGTACTCGAACCTCCGACGGGAGCATCCGCGCAAGCCGCGACGTGGCGGCCCGAACCGCACGGCCATTCACGCGCGGTTTTTGAATCTCTATGAATTTTTTACGTCCAAGACTTGGAAATTTTTAATGTGAGAGACTATTTACAGTCAAGTGTGAGTGTACACACAATTTGAAAATTTTTAATAAGAGAATAATCATAGTCAAGTAAATACACTTACAGTGCGTTAATTTTCCGAACGAAATGTTCACTTTATGATGATATAATTAATGTATTGGCCGGTTAAGTGTGTATATAATAACCTGTTAATTATGTAGAGCAGGAACAGCAATAACAATTTTTAGCATGGTGAACACGAAAGAGTAAAGTAAATAAAACTTTATTCATTATGGATGAGGAAGTCTGGGACCGTAGTGAAAAAAGGTATCTTGAGTAAACAACAACCAGTCGCCTTTCGGGTAGAGTGGTTTCACTATCTTTTTCCATTACCGGTTTAGATATGCCTAGCATATCACCATCGGATGCTAAAAAGGTTTTCTTATACTACATTTGCTGTAGAGAGGGGATAACCTATCAGTGCCAATTAAGCCCGCTATGTGTCGAGAATTAGTGATGTAATAGTAAACGCTACTTACTATTGGTACAATTGGTAACATCCATACATTCATTGTTGTGTTGTATTTATTACACATTGGTACCGTTGGCAACAGTTAACACCATACATCCAATGTGGAGTTATATTTATTCCACATGTTTATGTTTTGCAGTTATACACATGATGTACCGAAAATACTGAAGATCTTTGGTCTTTTTACTTTCTGTATAGCGTGTGGGAACTGTGCTAAAGTGTATGTAGCGTATAACCGCAAAACATGTAGAATAAATACAACATCCCGTGGCGGCGCATCCCAAGTGTTCTCTGGTTCAGTGAACCCCCGGAAAAAAGCTCGTCGTGAAAGAAAAGTAAATAAATAAATAAAATAAAAACTGTTATAGACTATCATTCTTCGTTTCGTTCTTCTATCAGATCCTTTTATATTCACATTGAAAGTATTTTTACCGCATGAGAAACGTTTTACGTCACGGAGACTGCACGTGTACGAGTCCTAGCGCGGCCGCTTAATATAGGAGTCAGTGGCTGCAGCGTTGCAATGCACATGCCCGGATGAGGTTCAAATTCACTTTTGAAGCCCCTGGAGGCAGCATACTGGCGCTACCGGAGCAGAGAGGGGGAACACCGCTTTGAAAGACGGCTGACTGCCATCTTCCCTAGATTTTTAACTTTGTAAATTATCTAAGTTCACTACACGGCCTTTTTTTGCTAAACGAGAACCCTTTTCGTTCAGAGGCATGAGGACTAGCATTTCATTTCATGTTTTTAAATGTTATTTTCTGTAATACTGTGTTAATATTGCTGGGATTTTATTATGCTAATAATTTATCCCACTCCCATGAACCACAGACATTGACGAGGTGGGGTGGCTTGCGTGCCTCAACGATACAGATAGCCGTACCGTAGGTGCAACCACAGCGGAGGGGTATCTGTGGAGAGGCCAGACAAACGTGTGGTTCCTGAAGAGGGGCAGCAGCCTCTTCAGTAGTTACAGGGGCAACAGTCTGGATGATTGACTGAGCTGGCCTTGTAACATCAGCTAATGTGGCTTTGCCACACAGCTACTGCGGACGGCTGAAAGCAAGGGGAAACTACAGCCGTTACCTTTCCCGAGGACATGCAGCTCTACTGTATGAACATATGATGATGGCATCCTCTCGGGTAAAATATTCCGGAGGTAAAATAGTCCCCCATTCGGATCTCCGGGCGGGGACTACTCAGGAGGATGTGATCATCAGGAAAGACAATAGTGGCATTCTACGGGTCGGAGCGTGGAATGTTAGATCCCTTAATCGAGTAGGAAAATTAGAAAATTTAAAAAGGGAAATGGATAGGTTGAAGTTAGATATAGTGGGGATTAGTGAAGTTCGGTGGCAGGATGAACAGGATTTCTGGTCAGGTGAGTACAGGATTATAAATACAAAATCAGTTGGGGGTATCACAGGAGTAGGATTGATAATGAATAAGAAAATAGGAATGCGGGTAAACTACTATGACCAGCACAGTGATCGCATTATCATTGTCAAGATAGATACGAAGCCAACACCGACAACAGTAGTACAGGTTTATATGCCAACTAGCTCTGCCGATGATGAGGAAATCGAAGAAATATATGAGGAGCTCAAGGAAATTATTCAGACAATTAAGGGAGAGGAAAATTTAATTGTTATGGGAGACTGGAATTCGGTAGTAGGACAAGGAAGTGAAGGGAAGATAGTAGGTGAATATGGTCTGGGCAAAAGGAATGAAAGAGGAAGCCGCCTGGTAGAATTTTGCACTGAACATAATTTAGTTATAACAAACACCTGGTTCAAGAATCACAAAAGAAGGTTGTATACGTGGAAGAGACCAGGAGACACCGGAAGATATCAGATAGATTTTATAATGGTAAAACATAGATTCCGGAACCAGGTTATAAACTGCAAGACATACCCAGGGGCAGATATAGACTCTGACCATAACTTGTTAGTAATGAACTGTAGGCTGAAACTAAAGAAACTACAAAAAGGTAGGAAAATAAGGAGATGGGACCTGGATAAATTGAAGGAACCTGATGTCCTTAAAAATTTCAGAGGGAGCTTTAGGCAACAATTGACAGAAATGGGGGGAAATAAAACAGTAGAGCAGGAATGGGTAAAATTGAGAGTTAAAATAGTTAAGGTAGCAGAGGACAAAATAGGTAGGAAGGAAAGACCTACAAAAAATCCTTGGATATCACAGGAGATACTAAATTTAATCGATGAAAGGAGAAAATATAAAAATGCCGTAAATGAAACAGGCAAAATGGAGTACAGACGACTAAGAAATGAGATTGTCAGGAAGTGCAAAATGGCTAAGCAGGAGTGGCTAGAAGGCAAATGCAAGGATGTAGAAGAATGTATAAATAGGGGAAAAATAGATATAGCCTACAGGAAAATAAAAGAAACGTTTGGAGATAAGAAAAACAGCTCTATGAATATCAAGGACACTGATGGAAAACCAGTTCTCAGCAAAGAAGGGAAAGCTGAAAGGTGGAAAGAATATATAGAGGGGCTCTACAAAGGAAATGAACTTCGAGACAATATTGTAGGAAGGGAAGAGGATGTAGATGAAGATGAAATAGGAGATACTGTACTGAGAGAAGAATTTGACAGAGCCCTGAAAGACCTAAGTCGAAACAAGGCCCCTGGAATAGATGATATTCCCTCAGAGCTACTGAAGTCTCTGGGAGAACCAGCCATGACAAAATTGTTTCACCTGGTGTGTAAGATGTATGAGACAGGTGAAGTACCCTCAGACTTTAAGAAAAATGTTATAATTCCCATCCCTAAGAAAGCAGGTGCAGACAGGTGTGAAAACTACAGAACCATCAGTTTAATAAGTCATGGCTGCAAAATATTAACGCGAATTATATACAGAAGGATGGAAAAGCTAGTAGAAGCCGACCTCGGGGAAGATCAATTTGGGTTCAGGAGAAATGTAGGAACACGGGAGGCAATACTCACTTTACGGCTTATCTTAGAAGATAGATTAAGAAAAGGCAAATCTACATTTCTAGCTTTTGTAGATTTGGAGAAGGCTTTTGACAATGTTGATTGGAATAAACTCTTTAAAGTTCTGAAAAAAGCAGGAGTAAATTATAGGGAGCGTAAGGTTATTTACAACTTGTACAAAAACCAGACAGCGGTTGTCAGAGTTGAAGGGTATGAAAGGGATGCAGTGGTTGGGAAGGGAGTGAGACAGGGTTGTTGCCTTTCTCCAATGTTATTCAATTTGTACATTGAACAAGCTATAAAGGAAAGCAAGGAGAAATTTGGTGAAGGAATAAAAGTTCAGGGGGAAGAATTAAAAACATTGCGTTTTGCCGATGACATAGTAATTCTGTCAGATACAGCAAAGGACCTGGAAGAGCAATTGAATGGAATGGACAGTGTGCTGAAAGGTGCATATAAGATGAACATTAACAAGAGCAAAACTAGGGTAATGGAGTGCAGTGTAAGAAAATCAGGTGATGCTGAAGGAATTAGATTGGGAAACGAAGTAATAAAGGAGGTAGATGAGTTTTGTTACTTGGGCAGTAAAATAACAAATGATGGGCGCAGTACAGAGGATATAAAATGCAGAATGGCAATGGGTAGAAAAGCGTTTTTGAAAAAGAGAAATTTGTTAACATCGAATATTGATTTAGGCCTAAGGAAGTCCTTTCTGAGGGCATTTGTATGGAGTGTTGCCTTGTATGGGAGTGAGACATGGACGATAAACAGTGCGGACAGGAAGAGGATTGAGGCTTTTGAAATATGGTGCTACAGAAGAATGCTGAAGATTAGGTGGGTGGATCGCGTAACTAATGAGGAGGTACTGAACAGAATTGGGGAGAAAAGGAATTTCTGGCATACCTTGACTAAAAGAAGGGATAGATTGGTAGGACACATTCTTAGACATCAAGGAATTGTTAATTTAGCGTTGGAGGGAAGTGTGTGGGGAAAAATTCGCAGGGGAAGACCAAGAGATGGATACAGTAAGCAGATTCAGACAGATGTAGGTTGTCGTTCTTATGTGGAGATGAAGAGGCTTGCTCAGGATAGGGTATTGTGGAGAGCTGCATCAAACCAGTCTCCGGACTGAAGACCACAACAACAACAATAATTTATCATTGTATCTATAAATGTGGAAAGGTGAACGGTTTCTCCGTGACCCCACTGTCCCTGTGAGAATGTGTACTTACTTTATTCTGTATGTTCATGTATGAGTATCTTCTAGCATGGCAGTCTGAGTGTATATATGAGGCTGCTGGCTGCACGCTTTGCATCTCTGGCTTCGAGTCGATTGGTAGTCATTACCAACCTCTGCTTTTGATGCTACCAAAGAGGTTCCTGCACCCTTTGGTTACAAGTTGGGTTGGCAATGCCCGCTAGCGAGCCTCGGTTGAATGCGCCAGTTTAGGCTTCCCCACTGCGCGGTTTTTCCAGGGGTTTTTAGCGATTTCCGGTGGATTTCCGCTGGTGGTGGGAGTCTCGCGGGCCGATGGGACATTCTGTAGCTGCATTTTGAGCTGGTAAGACGTTCTGAGTTTCTTTCCTCCCTTGAAATGGTAGCGATTCGTTGTCTGCTTTGTTAAAGTTAGATTTTAGAACTTAGGTTCATTTTTCGGAATAAATTTCTTCAATCATTTACAGAAGTGTATTCAATTTCATTTCGGTGAGTTTGTGTAGATAAGTGCAGTGAATATGTAACTAATTCAGTTTGATAATGGCTGGGAATCGGTAACCTGTGTGAGACTAGCTGGCAGTGTATGAACTCTGTTTAATTTATTTTTAGCTTTGTGGAACGCGAATAATGTGCGGGAATATTTTTATTCTGTGTAGTGCATGTGAAATATTCCTTTCCGTTTTCTCCATCTGCGAGTGATATGTGCTCCATGTGGTGTGTTCTTAGAACAAAGCCTTCAGATACCCCTGTGTCTGTTTCTAGGCCCTTCAGGCAAGAAATCATGTAGGTATCTTTCTGATTTTATCTTATTATGTCGTGATCTTCTCACTGTCTATTTTAAATTGCTGTTTCGTTTCCAAACTTATACACTGCATTTGGACTCCATCAGTAAACTCTCTTCTAGCCTTGTACAACCCCCTTCTGATTTGATTTGATTTTCTCAGGGAAGCCAAAACAGTCTTGGTCCAACCCACCACTGCCCACACCGAAACTAAGTTTATTGTGCGATATCGCTCCGTGTATATCTAGTAAAGCCAACCAATTCCCTTGAACAGTGCAAGGAGTCCCTTTACCAGTTCTTTATTAGACACAATTTCTTTGGGTCTGGTTGTCCCAAATGTTCTGTGCCTTTTACTCTCCAATGCAATGCATTCGAAGATTAGATGTGATGCAGTTTCATCACCGTCATCACAGATCCTACATTTAGGGTCCTCTTCTGTTATTCCCATTGTATGTAGATGTTTTTTGAAATTCCCATGGCCTGTCAGCAATCCAACCATGAGTCTAATCTCTCTCCTGTTCAGGCCCAGGATTGCAGAGCTTCTTTTAAAACATGGCTTTGGCATCATTACCTTGCCATGTTTTTGTTGATAGACTTTGGTCCAATATTCTACGTACTGTCTTCTGAGCCAGTTACGTAGCTCCAATTTGACCATTGCCTTGGTGATTGTCAGGACAGGTTCCGGTCCAATAAATGGAGTCTCTGCCCCCATCCTGGCTAATCTGTCGGCATGTTCATTGTCACTGATCCCCGAGTGGCCAGGGACCCACAGTATGTTTACTCTTTTGCTTGCCCCTAGGTCCACGAGAACCCTGTGATATTCTGCAACAATTTTAGACCTTGTTGCAGGAGCTGCCAGTGATCTCAGGGCTGCCTGACTGTCTGAATAGATATAGATGCTACGATCTTTGTAGCACCTACTCAAATTCTCCTCCACATACGCCCTGATGGCAGTGATTTTGGCCTGGAATACTGAGGCCAGTTTCCCTAGAGAGATGACGCCCTCCAGTCTTGGCTACACCCTGTATACCCCCAACGCCTTGGTCTGATTTTGACCCGTCAGTGAACCAGACAATATCCCCCGTACGGTGTCGAACTATTTTCTCCCACTGCTCCCTACTTCCAATTGTTATATTGAAAGGCTTGTTGAAGCAGTATGGAGTTATAATATAGTCGGCTGGCATTTCCCCAACCTTTCCTATATTTACCTCACTCACTATTTTAGTGTGTGATTCTGGATATCCCAAAGAGTTCCAGTTGTTGCCAGTTTTGAGTCTGTATGCATCAGCCACTGCCTCCATCTTGACCCGAAGGCGTAATGGGGGCATATCCAGCGTGGTTTCCATCCCAGCAGTTGGTGTGTTGCTAATTCCGCCTCTTATGGCTAAGCAGGCTAATCTCTGCACCTTACCAAGCTCCTTAGCAGCAACTTGCTGTTCTACCTTCTTCCACCACATGACCGCCCCTGGGACTAATCACCATGGTGTATATCCAGTGCATACCCTTGGGGCTCAGGCCCCAATACAACCCCATTTATTAGCTTGCTTATGTAATACTACGTATTTCTAGGGGCTGCATGCCGTATTTCTTAGTTGATTTACCCCGACTTTGAATTTATTCCACTTCTCTGATTTTTGAAGACTGGACATTGTCCGTCCGTGTAAAAACTTCCAAAACGCGTCTAACTGTATTTCTTTAGCTTCCTTATGATATCCTACGCATTTCTAAGGGTCTATTTTTCTTTATTTTTCGGAAATTGAATTTTTTGTTTTCAGGTTTTCGGAACCACGTGGTTTAGAACTCCGACTTTAACGTTTATAGCTACTCACTTGAGTTCTCGTCGCTGCTCACATACCAGTGCCTTAATATTGTGTATTCTTGCTTCGTAATCTGTGATTCCGCTGGTTTTTGTTGAAATGAATGCGATCTTTAAGCATTTCGCCTTCAGTGGGGTGCAAATATATAATGTAGCAGACACGTGCCGTGTGTCTCAATAATTCTGCATGCTCACGGTTTGATTTGAAGGAAATTAATCTTGCTAATATCACGTACCATCTCAAGTAAAGAAATACAAACCAGAGCGACCTACGAAGTTTATTTTTTCTTGTGTTGTATAGTACATCCTGGTACGCTGAATTCCGCCTACGATAGCGGCGCCTGCTTCTGCTTAGTATCAGCAAGCTGAGTTGGGTAAGTTTCGCTTTGCTCCGCGCGTGTGAGTGGTTGAATGCTTGTTGATTGTAAATCCCTCCCCTGACGATGTTCAGTTCACATTACTTTAGCTTAATTTTCAGTGTGAGATACATTTTTATTGTTTAACAAAGTTGGTGCCCCCATTTGCTCATGTTTGAACTGAATAAATAATTTATTGTCAGTTATATTTTATCCTTCTTATGAATATTAGTTTATGAATACCCTCCCTTTTTTATTTAATGTTGTTTTTCATCAGTGATGAGAACAAAATCAGATGCAAATTATCATATTTTTAATTCCGTTGCACCATAAATGTTCTCACAGCCACCTTCATGGCACGATTTAGTTTGGGGTGGCTTGTATATTAATGATTGTGTGTAATTCTCGTGATCTACAACGTATGTTGGCCACCGTCTCTTTGTCTTCCTGCTGCTAAAGTAAAGTTTGAATCAGTTCTAAATTCTGGGCCTGGGAACAAGATTCTGTTGCAGGCAGTAGTCAGTAGTTCACGCGAATCCTTTAGCTGGCTTTACGGCCAGAGTTGTATGTTTAAAGTAAGCTTTTAACTGGCCCCTTTCAGCAAGAGTTAATTTTACAATTAACGGTGGTCTTTCAGGTTTTAACATTGGCTTTGGAGCTGGTAGACACACCAGCTCCTGGCTATTCGAGCTCTAGCTGTTACGCACGAATGGTACCGAAGCAAAGACAATGGATCTACTGCGCACCTCGTCTTGCGCATGCGCAAATAGTCCATGAAGGCAACATCCGCCCTTCATTTTTGTTGTTAGCGCATTGAAGATTCATCAAAAACACGTCATATTTGGTAAAATATCTTATTACTCTAAATTAAAGACTAATAAACTGAAAAAGCCTTCAGAAGATCCAATCATGAATAACAAATGAAGGCACTACTCTCCACGTAGTAAGAATAGCCGTGTGGTTAGCAGTATCGCGTTGCGCTGTCGAAGACAATGGGTTCGAAACCGACTGAAAGCTATTTTCTTTAAACTCAATCTTCTTTCTAACAGATACGAGAACAACAATGACTTTTGTATTGTTACTTGCTACAAATCTTTGGACGTTTTAGCAAATGTGTCTCGATTTTGAGGGTAAGTGACATAGTATTCGTTGTAACAAATAATTAACTGTTTGAAAAGATGTGGTGAGAGCAGCCTTTTTGCATGTATAAGGTTAGGAGGAGGCGCTGCTTAGAGTGTCACGTGACCCGAAGGTAGCTTGTCTCTTCATCAGATTCATTTTGTTACAGTCACTTAATAGCGTAATGAGTAACTTAATTTGTTTTAGTGTACATGTGCATATTCATATGTTCTTGGTGTTATCAAAGGAAAAAGAACAACGTTCAGTATCATTTAGAAAGAAATTACTCAGCTTTAAGCTTGGAAAAGAAGTGTGAAATAAAGAAGCTTGGTAGGCAGACCTTTCAGCTCATGTTGAAGCAGGCGCAAACAAGCCGAGTTAAGACATTCTGCAGTTATTTTAAGGAAAATATATCTAAAAATGGGGAGGGGGCAAACAGTAGCGCATTCCCACGGCGCCACTCGCAGAGGTGCGCCAAATTGTCTCTTTGGACGCCGAAACGCCGGCCGCGGTGGTCGAGGGAACTGAGGCGCTTCAGTCACGGTCTGCACGGCCACTACGGTCGGGGGTTCGAATCCCCCCTCGGGCATGGATATTTGTGCCGTCCTAGTTCGTAAGTAGTTCATAAGTAGTTTGTAAGTTTAGGGACTGATGACCCCGTAGTTAAGTCCCATAGACTATACAAACATTTGAACATTTGACGCCGAAACATCGAGACGGTGGATGGGAGGGGTTGCGCCACTATCAAAATCCGGCACTCAAAGTAGTGAATCCCAGTCATCTGAAGCCCCAGCCGCCACCGACATCACCACAAGGGATGTATGCATGTAACCAATTGTACCAACGTGGAATAAATCTATGGGACCTAACTTCTCAACTTATCAGTCCCTTGGCTTACAGACTACTTAAATTAACTAAAACTAAACTAAGAACAACACACACACACACACACACATACACACACACACACACACACACACACACACACACATACATACACATATCATGCCCGAGGGAAGACTCAAACCTCCGACGGGGAGCAACCGCGCGACCCGCAGCAAGGCGCCTTAGAGCGCTCGGCCATTCCACAGGGGCACAATGGATGTTATCAATTGTAAGTAGCGACTTATTATGTCAATAATTCTCGCCACATAGTAGACTTACTTGTGTTGTTCTGTAATTGTCACATGGTCGTAAACCCGGTAATTTCCAAGGAAGCTTACACTCGAAGCTGTACGGCCAGAATAGATATATATCGATTGTTTTACTAATGTATCATAACGTACAAATATGTTAGATTGTGGTACAAATACGTTTTATTACTAGAAACCTACTGATAATAAATGAATTACTTCACTCGTGAGATGAGTAACTATGGACATTTACTAATCTATCATGACGTACAAACACATTTTTACTACCGGGTACCATAAATTTACCGACGGAAACGGAAAACCAGTACTAAGCAAAGAGGGGAAGGCTGAACTGTGGAAGAAATATATAGAGGGCCTATACAAAGGAAATAAACTGGAAAGCAGTATTCTAGAAATGGAAGACGAAGTGGAGGAAGATGAGATAGGAGATATGATACTGCGAGAAGATTTGACAGAGCGCTGAAGGACTTGATCCGAAACAAGGCCCCTGGAGTAGATGATATTCCGTCTGAAGTGCTGATATCGTTAGGAGAACCAGTCGTTAAAAAATTGTATCACCTGGTTTGTAAGATGTATGAGACAGGGGAAATACCCTCAGACTTCAAGAAGAATATTGTAATTCCAATTCCAAAGAAAGCAGGTGCAGAAAAATGTGAAAATTACGAAACTATCAGTTTAATAAGTTATGGTTGCAAAATACTAACACGAATTATTTACAGACGAACGGAAAAAATTGTGGAATCCTACCTCGGGGAAGGTCAGTTTGGATTTAGGAGAAATGTAGGAACACGAGAGGCAATACTCACATTACGACTTATCTTAGAAGATATGCTAAGGAAAGGGAAACCAACGTTTTTAGCGTTTGTCGATTTGGAGACAGCTTTTGACAATGTCAACTGGGATACACTCTTCCAAATTCTGAAGGTATCAGGGGTAAAATATAGGGAGCGAAGAGTTATATTAAACCTATACAAAAATCAGACAGCGTTTATTAGAGTCTAAGGGCAAGAAAGGGACGTAGAGGTTGGGAAGGGAGTAAGACAGGGTTGTAGCCTTTCCCCAATGTTGTTCAATCTGTACATGGAGCAGGCAGTGAAGGAATGGAAGGAGAAATTTGGAGAGGAGAATAAAATGCAGGGAGAAGAAATAAAAAGTTTGCGGTTTGCCGATGACGTAGTAATTCTGTCAGAGACCGCAAAAGATCTGGAAGATCAATTGAATGGGATGGACGGTGTCTTGAAAAGAAGATATCAGATGAACATTAATAAAAGTAAAACGAAGGTAATGTAATGTAATGTCAGAAAATAACGCGATGCTGAAGGAATTAGATTAGGTAATGAGACAATAAAAGTAGTAGTTGAATTTTGTTATTTGGGTAGCAAGATAACTTCTGATGGCCGAAGTAAAGAAGATATAAAATGCAGAATGGCTATGTGAAGAAAAGCGTGTTAATATCCAATATTAATTTAAATGTTAGGAAGTCATTTCTGAAAGCATTTGTCTGAAGTGTAGCATTGTATGGGAGTGAAACGTGGACGATAAGGAGTTCAGGTAAAAAGATGATAGAAGCTTTTGAAATGTGGTGCTACAGACGAATGATGAAAATTAGATGGGTAGAATACGTAACTAATGAGGAGGTGCGTAACCGAATCGGGGAGAAAAGAAGTTTCTGGCATATACTGACTAAGGGAAGGGATAGATTGGTTGGACACATTCTGAGACATCAAGGAATTGTCAACTTAGCATTAGAAGGAAGCGTGTGGGGGTAAAAATCGTAGAGGGAGACCGAGGGACGAATATAGTAAGCAGATTCAAGAGGATCTAGGTTGCCGAACGTATTCAGATGAAGAGTCTTGCACAGGACAGGGTAGCGTGGAGAGCTGCATCAAATCAGTCTGCGGACTGAAGACAACAACAACAACAGAAATTTACCGATAACAAAGAAGTTACTTCACTCACGAGAAGAGTAAATACGGATATTTACTAGAAACCTACCGATAACAAAGAAGTTTCTAATGCGCGAAGTGTTCGTCTTGAAGTACCCTATTAGTTGTATATGTACTTTATTAATTAGAACACACTAACGAATTATGTTCTCCATGCGATATAAGTCGCTAGTACTGACGTAATAGACATTCGATATATATCGATTCCGGCCATACAACTTCGATTGTAATCTTTCTTGGAAATCACCGTAAATCCCCTCTGCACCAAATGTATAAAGAAACCTTTTTACCAGCTGATGATGATATGCTGGGCATATCGATACCGGTAATGAAAAAGGAATACTAAAAACATTCTACACAAGAGGCGACTGGTTGCTGCTTACTCAAGATACCTTTAGTGAAGTAAATGTTTCCATGTCGGAAAAAAGTTTACTTACGGCAGCGACCGAGTAGCGGAATGAAGTTAACAACATATGTTGAATCCTCTTAGAAAACCCAATCATAACGAATGTGGAGAATACTCCTGTTGACAAATATGTAAATAACTAATGCTGTCCCTGCTCTGTGGTTGACGGGTTCCTGTATGTACCGTTTTCCAGTCAGAAAATTAATTGTCCTCTTAAAACGAACATTTCGTTGACAATATTAGTACACTATGCCGCTGCTGCCGCAAGTAAAATTTAACTTTCATTTCTAAGTAAGTTAACTGTCGAGGAGGTAATTGTATCTTCGTACGATTTTCTAATTTCCAAGAATGTTTTTAACTCACACGGCAACAGCCGTACCTTCGATTTATAATTGCCCTTGCTTTAGATAGCATTTGTGGCCTTGCAAATTCGATATGCTTAGAATCCTGGAACCTACTGCAATATCTTTCACTCTAATTATCGTTAATAGTGCGTAAAAATAATTTACAGCTGTAGTGGAGACTATGGAACACAGTTGGAAGCAAGAAAAACGTATCTGTAGTACAATAATGGAAGATAGCATTTTTAACAGAACATAAAGCTACGTAGATCATGAAGTGGCAGCGATAAACAGTCACGAAAAAATGTACGCATAAGCCGTAATCGAAATTGTTATTGGAGCATGACTTGGTTTTCTATTAAACTACTGGGGTCATCGGGTGTTTAATCTCCTCAGCAAAAGAAAGTAACTCGGCGAAATCTCTGAGTCACTACCAAAACAAAATATGCACCAAGAAACGATGTCAGAGCAGCTCTAGCTATCACTATAACGTCACTTGTCCAAACGTAAAGTTAAGTATTGCAAATTCCTCTTCGCGAAAAGTAAAACTATCATCGTCACAAAGTTTCATTCGAATACTACTGAAGAGAAACAAATAATTAAAAAAAAAAAAAAAAAAAAAAAAAAAAAAAAAACATACATGCGGTGCATCAGAACAACTTACCAATAAATGTGAAGTGAAACTATCTGTTCCTGATTGTTTAGTTGTGATAACATTGATTCTATTAACATCCGTAAAATCCAAAGAGTAAAATGAAAGGAGTTTATTCTACACAACAATTAAATTTACCAAGCTGTCGAAATACTTATTTAAAGAAATCTCGTTTCATCTTCTATGAGTCAATATGTGAACTAATATAATGAACCGACTTTGACTTCCTCTTAAAATATGAGAGCAAAATCGGAGTCAGGTTCGTTGAGCATCTGGCCGGCACTAGGCAGGAAGGAATATGAGAACAGCAGATATAATACAGAAAGATTTCTGTGTTCTGTCACACCTTGCAGTACACTTCCGAAAACATACATGTAGCTCATCGTATCTCACAATGTTTCTATAAGTGTGTCATCATTTTTACAGCGTACAAACCTTGTACAAATGGAATGCGTAGTACCATTATCAAGAGACCCACAACTCTCGGAGTAGGCCACTGGTTCATTTGTCAATGCCGCATAATGTCATTGAACTAGGGCTGTGTAAGAACACAATTTGAGTTGTTCGTACACTTTACGTCGCAGTTCAGGAAATCTTGGTTTACGTTCGATCTTTTAATCGGCCCCCTATCTACTCACCGTTATTAGGACTTTCGCAACGGCATGCATCAGCGTTTTTAACGTACTCTGGATTTCTGAAGAAAACGGAATTATTATCTCACGTACAGGTAATGCACAACAACGAACACAAATTAATAACAACTGCAAATCTGATTACGTTCAGTTATTGAGATTTTGTTGGACATAAGTGCATGAAATATTTTCCAGTGTGAAGACGTCTTTGAAGTAGTTTATAAACTTGTATGATTGTTGATTGGCACCGTTATCTTGTGCGTATCTTTTACGTGCGGTATTCAAATGTGCTAATAAAATTTGTTTTATTTTGTTCCTAACTAATTATAGACGTCATTTCGCTGCGCTAAACTAAAGAATCCAACATATTTTGCTCTTTTCGCAATCTAGTGATGTTTGATGGTATTATTTCCAGCATGGGCTTGCCGGTATAATTTATTCTCGCCATAATAATTACAGTCACTTTTCTGGATGTGTTTCGCTTGTTGAGTATTTAATTTTGGAATAATTTTCTTACTACTTTCATCCAAAAGTTAACGTCTTATTTCCAAATTGATTAAAATCAGTTAACGGTTTTACTTGTTATCCTAAACGGAGATTGTATTACTCATTTTCCATTGGTAAGTAATAACAGTCTCTCAGAACAAAACGTTATAATTGGTAAGTCAATGAATTTTTTGAGAAAAACATTTTCGTGTATATACGTATATATCAGGTATTGTGTGAGAATTTTCGTTGCAAAATTTGTCTAAACACAATAGCAATCCTTTCAGTGATAGGATTTAAGAATATTACCGATAATGTTTCACGAAATTGTAACATTTTAGGGAAAGTCATAACTTATTATTGTGAGTAGTTCGTGGTTTCTTGCGTGCCCTTGCCTTTGCGCTGCACGAGGCAAATGTCACGTGACTGTCATAACAAGCTCGATATCTATCGATACTATATCTAACGCTGCAGCGTATCGGAAAATTTTCAGCCTATTCGAATGCGAGTACAGTATCGTTTGCCCAGCTCTACAGGGACCAACGAGGTAATAAGACGATGGCTTTGGCTGTAGGTCTCACTACTTCCTTTTCCATGGTATACTGATTTCCCCTGTGGCTGGACGGAGCTGACGGTACACTGTGTACGGCGGCCAAGGCAACTAAAGTGAAGCTTGTTATGTGGTCCATATTTCTCTTGGGCCACGGTATTTCTCTTGGGCTACGGCACTTCAAAGAACATTTTCTCACTAGTTAACCAGTATCACGGACGTTACTTTCACTAACCTCGCCAAAAAAGTGTGTATTTCGTTGCTAAATTCATACATTAAACAGCCATTAGTGAAGAACTAAATAAGAATATTAGATAAATTATGAAGAAGGTAATAATTTGGATCGTATAAAGAGACCAGAGTAGAGGCTAATCCGTTATGGTTAAAACATCTAGTGAAGACACATTACAATCACCGTACTGCCAAAATTCTTCAGCGTCAGCATTCAGTGTTAATTTTATATTTGAGAATTGGCATAAGAAATTAAAATTCGTAATAAAGAAACTAATAATTAGTTACAAACACAATATCCGTATATCCAAACGCAGTGGCCACTGGTTCATCAATTACTCTTCAGTAGTTCAGCGAAGAGCTCAATTAAGCTCTGTTAAAACATAATACGAAGAATGTTTTGTCTCGGATAGTTTGGATGACAACCACTCATTATCAGTATGGCAAAGAGGTGCTTCTGTAAACCGGGTTACGCTAACAAAGACAAGTAGGCCACAGAAACATACAGTATTTACATTGCAATAATCGTTGCCTTGGAATGTTTTCGTTAACTTCGATCCAAGTAAACGAGCAGCAATATTAGGAATGTAATTTATCGGAATTTGTTGCATAGCTGTCCTCCGATAAGACAGACATGGCTTAGTCACACCATGAGGTGGAAAACGAGAATTGTTTAAAAGCGTATGGAGTCGCCGCTTGCTAGGCTGAGGAGAGCCAGACGGCATCAACGAGAAACTGAAGACTGTTTTTACAGGATTTGTCATCCTAGAAAAATAACGCTACTCCTAAGTGAAGCAACAGGCTTGAAGTGTTTAGAAAAAACTGTTAATATATACCATATAGACAATAATTGCAGAGAAGAAGAATGGAAGAGCCAGAGAGAAAGGAGAGTCATTCTTCTCTACTATTCAACAAGTGTATTGAAGAAGCAACGGAGGAAATAAAAGAAACGTTCAGAAGAGGAATTAAAATTCAAGGTGAAAATAAATCGATTACAAGGTTTGCTAATGACATAACTATCGTCTACGAGGAAAACTGCAGGGTCTGTTGGATGTAAGTCAGTCTGCTGACTCCAGAATATGGTTTGAGAATAAACTGTAGAAAGGAGAAGGATCAAGAGTCAACAAGAACAAATTGGTGATAAACTTAACTTCAAAATTGGTGAGCACGGAGCAGACGAAGTGAAGAAAGTAGGACAGTTGTCTTAGGTGTAAATGTGAAATTCAATGTGAAAATTTGTTCTGCTGATGTGAAAATCAAAAATCGAAGATGACAATTGCTTATCGCTGATCTGGGATATTGGTGCAGCTGAGTGATGTCAGAATTTAAGATGGTTATCCAAAATGACTGACCTAGAACTCTGGAGCATATGTATGATGTTAGAATCCAAGATGTCGAACCAAGATGGTTGTCTGGGAATACTGTTCAGCATTTTTGTCTGGTTTTATGGGTTTTCCACAGTCTTGTGTCATCAGAATTCAAAACGGTGGATCTGGTGGATATTGCGGCAACCTGCATGGCTGCCACGTAACTTGGTGTTCTAATTTTGGAACCCTATACACACAAATTACAGTTTTTTCGCAAAATGTTTCTTTAATGTATACAGTAAATGCCAAAGAGAATTGAATTTTTGTTCTAGGGTTAAATTATGAATGGACGTTTCGGATAAATTGACGAATTTACTGGGCGGACAGATTACGATTCTCATCTTACCCAAATAATTCGTAAATCATTTTAATGAGCTTATCATATTAACTTGCCGAACTGAACGTGTGTAGCAAGTGTAAATGAATGACCAGTAGGCAACAATGGCCACAGGAATCGATGACAACTGCTGTGATGGAGATATAGAATGGTACAGTGGTGTATGCAACTTAGAAAAGGAACCACACGACACAAAAACGGCCACGGAGAAACCCGGCACTTTAACGCTGCATGCTGCACGGTACAGGTGGACCCAAAATCACCAAGAATGGACTAAGTAAAATTAGCACAAAGTTCTCTTCACAGATCGATAGCATTCATGTCGGATATCAGATAACCTTTGACAACTTTGTGTAAAGGCATACAGACAATCGAGCTGAGAATGGAGGAGGGTCAATGATGTTCTGGGCGGTTATCATTTGAGGGTTACGGACGCCATTGTAATCCATCAAGGGCAACTCAAGGACCCACGACTGCTTCCATCAGCATTTCGGGGAAGAATGAAGATTAGGGTTTAACGTTCGGTCGACAGCGTGGTCATTACAGATGGAGCATAAGATCATATTATTTTTGCTAAGGATGGGGAAGGAAAGTCGGCTGTGTTCTTTCAAAGGAACCATCCTGGCATTTCAGTGGAGTGATTTAGAGAAATCACGGAAAACCTAAACCTGGATGGCCGGGGGCGGATTAGAACTGCCGTCCTCCCGAATACGAGTCGAGTGTTACCGCTGTGCCACCTCGTTCAGTAATAGCAGCACTTCGGGAAAGAATTCAAGTGTATTGAGGACGACTTCCGGGTCCATCATGTAGGGATCGTCAACGATTTCACTTATCATGCCGGTAATACACGTTTGGGTGGACTTTCATGTTTCCCGATATGTATCCAATTTAACATGGCGGAGATAAATTGAAAAATATATGTACGAGCGTGTCATGGCCAACCAGGAAATGTACGAGAGTGAAGCAGGATTACCATTTAAGAGTGGGATGCTGTAGACCAGCAGTGGTTAAATGACCTCGTGGACAACATTTCACATAGGGTGCAGGCATGCATTCATGCACAGGGTGATGTGACTCTTTATTGTACGAGGTTGATGTACAGTGGACTTACTTTAACAGAAATGATTTTAGGTTCTGTTTGAATAGGAAAGAAGAATTTGTTGTTTGTCGATAAATATGAGGACTTAACTACTGGGTCATCAGTCCCTAAGCTTACAAACTACTTATGAACTAGCTATGACTAAGGACGGCACAAATATCCATGCCCGAGGGGGGATTCGAACCCCCGACCGTGCAGACCGTGACTGGAGCGCCTCAGTCCCCTCGGCCACCGCGGTCGCCATGAGGATGTTTTATTAATACCAATTCACCATAGTATAGAATACCATAAAATGTTTGTTTGGTGGGTGATATCTCCTGTCGTGACTGTGAAGATGAGACTAAACTACATACAGCAGGTACAGATTCATTTAACCCGTAACTGGTGTAACTCATGTGACTAATATGGTAGGGACTTGCTGACACCAGTCCTTACAAAGGCAGTCAATCTTGTGGAATGTTGTGAAATATATTGTGATTGTATTTTGAGAGGTTCTGTGGCAAAACTCCAACATGAATAAATTAATGGTATCTCTTAAAATGAATTTTCATTCTCATTACTGGAAGAAAGATCAGTATCTTCGCAGATGACTTTCAGCCACCGCTTCAAAATTCACAACCATGCCTGATTTTCTGCAAGAGGGTTATGTAATGAAAGGTAAGTGAACAGAATCGCGGGAAGGAGGTCTTATGTTATACACATCCAACCGAATCCTTCACGTGTACGCACGTGCTGTTATCACCACGTCTTTTATAGTGAATGCGTGTCAACTCGTTTAATTAGTAGTCTGAATGTTTATGGCGGAATGGGATTCCCGTTTTTCTCAAAACCCGAAACCAGAGTGGGTAGTGATGAACGCTGGGTCAGGAAGTCGACGTCCTAACTAAGCCCAAAGTGTTCCAATGGATTCAGACCAGTCCCTTGGGTAGACAAGTATGTTTCAGAGATGCTATTGTCCAAAAACCGTCGTCTCACAGGTGCTGTTTATTACAGGGAGCAGTGCCATGCTATGCCAATAAAAAATAAATAAATAAAAATTAAAAAAAAAAATCTCCAAATTGCTCCTCTGCTGTGCACAGTGTACAATGATTTAAAATGTGTTCCTGCATTTACCATTTTCTTAAACATAATAGGGAGACCACATACTAACTACGAAGAACACCCTCTCTGTACTCAACACCATCTCCTACAAACACTCATGTTAGCTGGTAACATCAGCTAACGTGGCTTTGCTATGCACTTACTGCGAATGGCTGAAAGCAAAGGTAAACGACTGTCCTTAGTTTTCTTTGAGGACATACAGGAGATCAATAGGGCCTAAAGAGTGTTTTAGTCATATGACGGTCAGGGACTGACATGGTGCTCCATTTGCAGTGGCTGATCTGCATCTACTGACATTTTGTGGTAAACTCCGCATTACACAGATATGTTCAGATACACTAGTCAAAACAATTAGGGTATTAGTTGAGATATCTAGGTTTCGAAGTATTGTCATCGGCAGAATGTACTAAAATTGTTCGACGACTTTATGTTGGTTCTACAGAATAGAGACTACAACATTTACGGCAACCAAGATAGTAGTACCCCAGTGGTGGATACAGAATTGTTTTCTTGGGGGGTGCGGGGACACAAGGCTGACGACTGGCGAGGGTGAACGTGTCCGTAAGGGCTTTGAGCCTAATTTTAAAACACCCCCCCGCGCACACAATTATATATATACATACAAAGGAAACACACAAAATACGTTTCAAAGCCACAGACGCTCCTTAGAAAAGAACTTTTCAATATATGGCCATCTAACTACCAATGCACTATTAGTTTCTGCGCACTATGGAGTCATTTTAAAATTCCATGATCACAGAAATATTACACTTATTCGATCTCATTAAACAGTGTAAATCTTCTAAATTTACCACAAAATAAAAGCAACCAGAGAATTCAGAGCCTGAATTCCCCGTGTTCAGCTGCAGGCACATTTGTTCCATCCTTCATCATCACAAAGGATGAAGCACTTGCCCACAGCTGAACACAGGGCATTCAGGCTCTGAATTTAATTTCATATGTAACTGTTTCTGAGCTTCGCCAGACGGGTATATGCATATCCCTATACAGAGGAAGTCATGCGAAATTGTCACATGTTTATCTACATATTTGCAACTTTAGAATAATTGAACTATAAGACTGAAAAGACTGACCTCTTGAAAATTCAAACAGTTGTACAATAAGGTCGAAAAATGACAGTTTTGTACAATGATGCCCACAGGATTATGATATTAAATGAGCCAAATGAATGAGTGGTAATTATACAAAAACCTAGAGCACATGGTTAAAAAAAATTTTTTAATTTTTAATCCGAAGCGACCAAACTGCTAAGGTCATCGTTCTGTAGTCTTACAAACTACTTAAACTAATTTATTCTAAGGTCGACACACACACACACACACACCTATGCCTGAGGGAGGACTCGAACCTCTGGTGGGAGTGGCCGTGTACTCCGCGACGTTGCGCCCCAGATCACACGGCCATTCCCGTGCGGCGCACATGGTTTGATTTTCATTTTGGAAATTATAGTGTTCCTATACTCTTTATTATTTTGTGGTAAATTATTATACTTTTTAGTTTTCAAGTGGTTGAATCTTGTAAAATATATATTGTAATCATAGGAACTTGAGAATGACGCCATAGTGCGCCGAAACTAGTAGTGCATTGGTAATTACATGACGACGATTTTACCTGGTGATGCCAGCAGCAGAAAGCATCTGCACTACTTGAAGGACATCCCTTTATTTCGGAGCGCTGCCAACGTTACACTACCCCAGACGCGAAATATTACTGTATACATTGTTACGGGTAGCGTTTCCAACACTGCGATGCTTCCTTCTGCTCGCTGATGCTCGTCCCCCGGCAGCCATAATACATGCCTCCTGCTGCTATCAACAGCCACCGGATGAATCTTCAACTTACCGTGGACGATCAGTAGAGTATCCCGAGCAGCAGTGTCATTACCAAAAAATGCAGACACTGGAAAAACAGCGTATCCAAAAGGTCGCCCAATTACGGGTCAGAAGCAAACAGCCAGTAAATATATCGCGCTAAGTTTGATAGCCGGCCGCGGTGGCCGAGGGGACTGAGGCGCTCCAGTCACGGTCTGCACGGCCACTACGGTCGGGGGTTCGAATCCCCCCTCGGGCATGGATATTTGTGCCGTCTTTAGTATAAGGTAGTTCATAAGTAGTTTGCAAGCTTAGGGACTGATGACCCCGTAGTTAAGTCCCATAAGTTTTACAAACATTTGAACATTTATTCCAAGCAATCACGAAACAATAAACAACTTTTATTTATTTTTATCGTAAATTACTGACAACAAAGAGGAATTAAATGGAAGCATAACACAAAAAGTTAAATTACATGATGTTAATTACAGGGACTTTGCAATTTTAAACTCACAATTACATGCTGCCCGTAAGTAGGCCTAATAGTTAATTATTCTAATGCTGATATTCTTCCCCTCTCTCCCTTCTCTCTCTCTCTCTCTCTCTCTCTCTCTCTCTCTCTCTCTATCTCTCTCTCATTTTTTTCCTCGGGACGTATGGGGGGGGGGGGCACGTGCCCCTGTGGCCCCCCCCCCCTGAATCTGCCCTTGGTAGTACCTAATAACAAAAAGTTGCTTCAGAGGGGGTTGTTAACCTGTATTTAATCTACGAAACTAATTACACAAGCATGTGGGTTCAGATGTGTAGTGAGTAGGCAGTGACTTAACCGAAGCTGTGGTATGGAGAGCCATAGGAACGTTGTAAGCGGGACAGACACAATGGATGTGGCTGCAGCTATTGGAGAGTTCCAAAGTGTCATTTCCAGGACCTGGACGCTATTTCAGACAACAGGAACAGTTAATAAGACGTTTGTTTACGGTTATCATCAGCAAGAGATGACTGTTATCTCCGGTTAACCGCTGTCGAGACATAAAACGCTCGCCATTCTCACGTACATCACAAACGACATACAGTTATTCAAGTTCTGTTATACACTTCGTAGAATAATCTAGTTTTAAGGACACATTCATTTAATTACAGGCAAGATGCAGATATTAAGCTTTAACGATCTATTGTCTGCAGTTTACCGGCAGCAAATCAAAGCTCTGCACGACATTTTTGAATATATCCAGTTGCAGAGAGAAGGCAACTGCTAGGTGAGTTCTAGCTGCTGCTAGCTTACGAATCTACATCTACGATTTGCAAATCATTGTGAAGTGCGTGGCTTAGGGTATGGCCCATTGTACCATTCATGAGTTTTTTCCTTCCTGCATTCACGAATGGACTGAGGAAAGAATGCTTCTTGAAATGCCTCCGTGGATGCTCAAATCTTGTTCTCGAAAGTCCAATGGAGGCGATACTTAGGTACCGGTACGGTATTAATACGTTCGAAAACGCCGTGAGCGAATTTGCGATTCTTCACGGGCGAATACCTCGCATTCTGTTGCTCACAGGGAGAAGGGGTATTTTGTGTAATCCTTCGCCAGTGGTCATTTCTATACATGTCAGAAGTACTAGCATCCTGTAGCTATCAGCAGTACAGTGCCAAAATTTAAATTTTAGTACCGGTAACACGCTTCCTGCAGCCCAGCCAAATTTAGCAAATCGGTTTTGTATAGTACGCGTGGTCTAGGTTGAGCTTTTTACGGCTTATAAAAGCACCATTTTTCATGGGTTGTTCCTGAAAAAACCATGATTTTTAGATGCAAAACCTTCAAATTGTGGGTGACTTTTTAGTCACTGAAAATCGTCGAAATTGTTAGCATATGTTTTTATGATTATCTTATCAAGATAATTCTTTATTATCCGAAACCGAAGTTCAGAGCTTCAAAATTAACGTGCTTACATGCACCGTGGAATGCAAATATCTTAGCCTATTTAAATACCATAGAGTAGATATCTCCTTTATGTTAAATACGATAATTAACCACCACCTCAAATGGCTCAAAGTTTAATACTAATGTGGTCTGTAACTCAACATTCATGCCCAAGAGAGGATTCGAAAGCAAACCTCGGAAGGAGCGGCTTCGACTACCTGCCGGCCGCCCCTGTTGAACAAAGGGAGGGAGGAGGACTGATTTCTTCCTCGCCACTGTCGCAGCACCGTCGTGTTACGCCGGAAGAACACAAGAGGGGGGGGGGGGCAGTCTGGCGTTCACGCAAGTATTCTTATGGAGCGTTGCCTGTCTGTTACGCGCCTTGCGTTTACTCCCAACTAATATTGGAGAAGAAGAAATCAAATTTGGAAATTCAAATGCAAAGTTCGATACTGTGATTGTGTGTTAAGCCTCAAGCAATTTTGCTAAGCCCTTCAATGGCAGTTTCCGAGTGTTTCATTCTTCCCGCATTATGGATAAAGATGGTTGAACATTACTAGTCAAACATGTCCAACACCTCAATGACTAGAGATATTCCGAATGGGTAAATACGCAGCGAGTAATTACAAGGAATAAAGACATTGGCATAAGTTGGGTTTCGACGTATTTTTCAAAATTTTTGTTATCCATTTCTGAGTGATAGTCAAACGCTTTGGTTTTTGAGCCATGAAACACCTGTCTGCGCCTGCATGAACAACAATTAAACTCTGCCCGTCACTTTTGTTTGACAATACTACTCGCACACTATCCCTTTGCCAATATTTATTTACTGTATACGGTTTTCCATTGAATACATTATCTGTTCACAACAACTGAAGAGTCCTCCCTCCAGCATGAGTGTGTTTTTGTCCTTAGGATGATTTAGGGCCGGCCGCGGTGGCCAAGGGGACTGAGGCGCTTCTGTCACGGTCTGCACGGCCACTACGGTCGGGGGTTCGAATCCCCCCTCGGGCATGGATATTTGTGCCGTCCTAGTTCATAAGTAGTTTGTAAGTTTAGGGACTGATGACCCCGTAGTTAAGTCCCATAAGATTTACACACATTTGAACACTTTTTTTTTTTTTTTTTTTTTTTTTTATATATATATATATATATATATATAATGTCGGTTGAGTACTGTGTATGTGAGCTTAGAAACTGATGACCAGTTAAGTCCCACAAGATTTCAGACACATTTGAACATTTTCATAAATTCAAAAGGCTTGTTAAAATTAGCTATATTTCTTCAATCAGGTTTAACTCTATTTTTGAGCTGCTGCCCAGCGACTGTTATGTACAAATCTGTAGAGAATGTCACATATCAGTCGCATTTTTTGTTTTTATTTTCCACATCTACATATATTCTTCGGGTACAGTGTGGCTATTCTCAGTGCTTTATGTTTACATCTATACCGTAATGCTGAACGTAACTGTCAACCTGGCGGTTTACATGTAAGCACATATTAAAAGCTTTTGAGACTGGCCACTCAGCGGCCGAAACCTAGGTAGATCTGAAAAGTAAAAACAAATATTGCGATTGATTGCTGACATTTCTTATAGATTTCTTTAAATGAAATGCCACAAACGTTTTGAAAAACAAAAAATCGTGGAGTTGGAGGAGGGGCAGCAATTTAGCAGCTCACACGAGGCGGCACTTGGGCTTGCGCCGGCCCTGTCTAGAAACCAAACTTTCCTGTTCCCGAAAAGTTTTATCCGTGAGAAAAATACATCCATGATGATGATGGTGTTCAAATACGGCACTAAAAGTGCCAACTGCACTGAGATACGGCGTTTGAGCCGCTCTACAACTGACTATCCTATTTCAAGAACTCAGCTTGACAAAAAAATTTCATTTTTGCATATCTTCTTTGCCCGATAAAGGTTTGTTGTATTTTTGTTATTTGTCAGTTACTGTGTAGCATCAAATATTGTAAACCATAGCAACAAACAAGAGTTTACAGGGGTAAAAAATCATTGGGTAGACTTTATGGTTGATTTTAGGTCTTAAATCCCATGGAGATACTGAAACTTTATTTAAAATTGAGAGGACAGCAATACCTCATTACATTATCGAGTTAATGGTTCCTATCCGGTGGATGAACCTGCAAGGTTGCTCATTTCCATCCAAATGGACATAGAATGATAAGAACAGTTGGGAACCAGCTGCCTCAGTTCTGCCTTCCACGCCAAAAATTGGGATGCGAACATATTCACACATTTTTGTGCTGAAAGAGAATAGCAGAAAGTGACAGAGGAAGATAAAGCAAACAGTGCCAGTGTGAGAGAAAGGTGAAGCACTCAGTTTGGTGGGAAAGGGACAGTGACAGCAAGAAAGATAAATGAATGGAATTGTTAGCCGTGGGAACAAAAAAAGAGGGGAGACAGTGGAATGAGAAACAGAGATGACTGTAAATAAACTATGTGCATGGTGTACTGGTCCCTGCAGACCGATGAACTTTAACAATAAAGATTTTGTTCATTTCTCCCATTCCCTTTATCTCGTATTACAATTTCTCAGTCTAGAGGTCACATGCCCAGTCAGTTGATCCTCAAGGACATGTGAATAGAGGAGTTAATGGTGGCTGGGAGACAGACACCAACCTGTTTGAAAGAAAGAGATGGTGGAAATGTCAGAGAACAAGATTGTGACATCAGACAGTGGTAGACAGACAGTGAAAGTTGCAAAGCAGGGGTAAGGAAGAGTGCGAGAAAGGGATGAAAAGAGTGGCAGTGGGAAAGTACCAATGGGAGGAAAAGGAGACCGTGGGGAGAAGACATATGTAGACAGCGGCACTGAACAGGGGAGGCTATGTATGCAAACTCCATTATATTGAGAGATCAGATGAAAAATGAAAGCTTGTTTTGGGATAAAAGAGCACAAATATGTTTGCATACCAAAATTTATGGTGAGGAAGAAGGAATGAGTATTGAGGCAGCTGTGTCTCCACTTTTCTGTCTAAGTCTTATAAACAGAGACATATTTCCATTTTTGTACTCCAGCAGGAGCATTTTTCAACTGTTCATAAATATGTTTGAAACTGCCACGTGTGAAAATGTTATACTTCAGGGAACCATATCTCAGTTCTTTGTTCAAAGAGATAAGGGGTAAAGTGTATGAGATAGCCCAACATATAGTGATATTTTTACTTATCAGAAATACTGACATACTGCAGTAATCTTCACCTGCAGTGATACTCGATAGATTAAAGTCACCCTAATCAATTCATGACCACTAATCTTAGTTACAACATAATTTGTGATTATGGAAATTTTTGGTTGAAAGAATTAGTTGAATTACTGATTATGTTTAACACATTTATTTTAAAAAACTGACTACTACAAACATACATGTACAATTTGTTGAAACAAATATCAAAGGCGGAAGGGTACAGTTATGTACAGAGTGGGAGAACGACTGCGCATTTTAGGATCCCTCAGCCATGATTACTGCAGAATGCATTACTGTCCACTCTGACAATGACCCATGACAATACTACGCGAGATCTCTTAGCTAGATGAAAGCCTGTGACTAATGCACATGGTAATGCTAGACCTACTGGTTGCGCTACACAGGACTCACCTGCTGCCCTGCACTGCTCGGGAATGACTGCTGTAACAATCAACAGCAGGTACATTTGCCGCTATGGTCCCCCTCCACTATCAGGGGAGGAGTTTGAAATGGGAGCTGGGTTGCCAAATGTCTTCCAGTGAGCATTTGTGTTTTATAAATGACAGGGCATGCAAAATATTTGGCAAATTTAGAAGGAACAAAATATTCAGTGAATATACTATAATAATTGTATAGAGGGAAACATTCCTGTCTGGAAAAATATTTATAAAAAGTAAAGAAAGTTTAACTTACAAGGCGAAAGGCACTTGTAGAATTCAGCCCGAAGAGCTCGTAGCAGTGACAGTGAGCTCGGGGGCAGGATCCATGCATTTGAGCCAGTCAGTATGGCTGTCACTCCGCGTGACATCTGCCGGCCCGGAGACGATGGTGGGCAGAGTGTGTGCTGGGTGGCGGCTGTGGTAGGAGCAGCACACACGATGCACAGCTATGATGATGGTCAGTACTGTCACTATCCAAGCAGGACTGCAATAGACACAGCAGCCATACTGTGTGGTGTATGGCTAGTGCGGGACACGATTTTGTACTGTCAGCTGCAAAGTGGAGCACAGGACCTGCAATGACAGAACCAGCAACATGTCACGGCTCATGGGCGTGGCCTGGGTGTCAAGGACAGGTGCGCTTGTTGACAGCAGTAGTATGGGTGGCGAAGAGTCTTTGTCCGGTGCATCAGTCCTATGACCTGTGGGTGTGGTCGGCACGTCACGAACAGGTGCATTTGGTGCTACCAGTGGTGGAGGAGATGAGGAGTCACTATCCGGTGTATCAGTGCCACAACCTGTGGGCGTGGCCGGCACATCAGTTGTGGGCACGACTGGTGACAGCAGTGGTGGAGGCGGCAAAGGTACTATGTGCACTGGGAAATCTGGCAGTGCAGGGCCAGCTGTAGACAGCAGCATCATCAGAGAGAGCATGTGGCTTGGCATAGGTGGCTGTTGTTGTGATGGTGCAGTGGGCATTGGTTGCTGGTGTGTCATGGAACGAAGACAGCCGGGATCTGGTAGTTCCGCTGTCAGCTGATGTGGTGAGTTGGGTGGCTGTGGGTGGCAGTGTGGTGCCAGCTAGTCTCTCAGAGATGGTGGTGGGGGTTGAGTGGTGAGCAGCGACTGGTGCACCACTGTCAGAAAAAGGGGAGATGGTGTTCGTGCCAGTGGGAGAGGCGTGGTGGCACCCAGTTGGTGTTTGTAGCCGGGAAAGATATACGCTGGTTTCAGTCTGTCAATAAAAACCATGCCAGGCTTGCCCGTGACCTGGGTCCTGAAAGTCTAGTCTACACACTGAAAGACATTGTGCAGGCCAGTGTACTGTGGATGCAGAGGAGTCTGCTAAGTATCCATTCCCAACATGACGTGATACCCTGTGGCAAGGTCCTTGTGGTCAAAGTTGCAGTCCATTGTGTGGTGCGTGGGTGGTACCAGATGGAGGCATGTCATTTGCTGCTGGAATTGACTGACATATTCCGGTGGCGTTGTGAACACTGAATCACACGGTGGGAGCACAAAAAAATCACCTGACTGTAGAAGTGGCTGACTGTAGACTAGGTCAGCTGCTGAAGCATTCAAATGCAGCTTATGTACAGCACAAAAGCTTAGCAAGAACCTGGGTAAAGCAGATGTGCATTAAGTGCCTTAGCAAAAAGGAAGGCCTTTAGTGTGTGGTTAAGCTGCTCAACAAAGCCATTTGGTGCAGGGTGGTAATAAGTTGTGCAGTGAACAAGGGATCCATATGTGGCGGCGAAGGATTGAAATGATGATGTAAATTGGTAGCGGCAGTCGTATGTGTATGTGTGTGTCTTTTTTATGTGCCTGTTGCATCTCATTGCCATGTCTTTGTGGTGAGTTGTAAACTGTCCTTATTACTATATTGTTAATTCCAACCTGGACTTAACATTATTAGAAATATTCGAAAGATTTTCATATTGAACACAAATATAATTTTAAGAATTACTGCAGAAATATTCTTGCCACATTCAAATTCCTTCATGATGAAACCTCAGACACCTGTAGATAACCATCTAACATTGAATGATTGGAAATCAATTATTGAAATAAACCATCAAGCACCATGGTTTTTTTTTCTATAAACAGAAATGGGCATCCCCCAATTTAGTATTCATGCCTATGAATCATACTAATTGAAATTGGTGGCAGGAGCAGTGTGTAAAATAAAACATCATTTAACAGAATACAGAATTCTCAACATTTTTTATAATTGAAAACATCCAAATACATACTAGATGTCTAGACTGACATGTGTGCCAAGGGAGGCAGCACAGTATTTACCATAGTGGAATCACAAGCAAGAGAACCAGCAGTTCAATCCAACTCTGACCACCGAGATTTCAATTTTCCCTAAATTGTTCCAGACAAATGATCCTTTGAAAGGACAAGGCTGACTTCCTCCTCCTCATTAACAAACCAACACAACCTAGTGCTCCAGCTATGGGATGTTAAATACTAATCTTTCTTACACCTTGATATGGTATTGATGAATGTCTTGCTTATGCTGAGAAAAGTGCTATTGTTCGAATGATAGTGTGAATGCTTTGTCTGTTGTGATTACGTGTGTTTCACACATTGATCCAACTATATGTTAGTGGATGCCTTTCCTTTATTTTATGCATGCTTATAAATGGGCTTGTATGGCAAAAACTAGTGAAAAGGTTTTTCTCTTCATTTATTTATAAAGAATTCTTGCAAATTGAAAGTTAAATTGAAAGGAAAAGTGGTAACTTCTCAGCTTGTCAGAGAGATTGATATCAGTGAAATTTTCCTTTTATTGTGTTGGTCCATCTTCCACAGTAACATGTGTCAAGGGTCTACTTGATCTGCAGGTTTTTTTCATGTGGTGTCTTCAAAATGGTTGTGTTTACTGTTAATGGGGTGGGTTCCTGTAGTCATGTTCTAGTTCATGAACCATGGGCAATTAGTGGCCAAGTAACCGGTCCTGACATGGGGGATACTGGCAGCAGCAGCAGGTAAGATGGGGTAAGGGACTTTAGGTGTTGGTGACATTCGGGTGAAGGGCGAGAATTACAGTGAAGTGGGAGAATACAATGTGTACCTCCGGCTTCTGGCCGCTGGGGCCAGTCTGTGCAAATCAGCATGGCCGAGGTGAAAGCCACCAGTCGTGGGTGTGAGGAGGCAGCATGAAGAGGGAAAGAGGGAAGCAGTAAGGGATGCTGTCTAAAGGAGAGGGACGAAGGAGAGAGATAGGAGTGTGTGGTGAAATGGAAGTCATAAGTAGGCTAGATTGTGGGCAGGGTAAGGGAGGGGAGGGTGGTGGGGCCAGAATTTGTGAAGGTTTAGGCCTGTGGAATTGTGCGGGGGTAGGATGTATTGTAAGTAGAGTTCACATCTGCACAATTCCAAAAAGCTGGTGTATGTTGGGAGGATTCATATGGCAAAGGCCTTTCCTCCCTGTCCACCAGACAGCAATTGTGCATTCCCCCACACATTCTGTACGTCTCTCCCCTCCTTTGCTGCTTCCCTCTCAATGCTGCCTCTACACCCCCAGCACTGGCTGCTTTCGCCTCAGTGGCCGGAAATGCCAGTCATGTTTGTGTGAGTGTGTGTTTCTCTGTGTGATGAAGGCCAAAACCCCCGAAAGCTGTTTAGTAAGTTGTAATCTGTTGCGTGTGCCTTTATGTAGCTCATTGAGATGCCCCTGTGGTGAGTAGCGACCTATCCTCCTCAAAAATATTGTTGAATTCTTTCTGGAATTTCCATTGTATGTAAACAATTGATGTGAATAGATTTGGCAGTCTCCAGTGAGAAAATTAGGATTGTCAGTATATTTGCCCTGTGAAGGGAGAGATCAAGATGAGATGGAAAGATTTTATGACACATTCATTTATTCAGTTTGTAAGAATACTCTAAAAAGAAATTGTTAGGAAAAAAAAAGAAAAAAGTTAAATTTTAGTTGAACGTCTTCAACTGGTGTGAGTATTCTTACAAAGTAGTCCCACATTAAATGCTATAAAAATAATGTTCAAAGGCAAACGTTATTAATATTTCCTATTGAAGTCAATGTGGAACCTATCCTTTATATTAAAATTCTTAATATTATTCTCAGTTACGTATATCATTGAAACTTCAATTGAATGTCCAACTTGAAGTAAAATCGCAAAGTCTGAATTCACTGAAGCGAAATGAAAACTTTCTTTTCCCTTTTCCCTTTTATAGATCTTTGTAACATACCACATTTTACCATACATTACCACAGAAGTTGGTGTAATTTTTATGTAAGTCCAGATTGGTTTTGCAGAGCTGAAATAGAATATTATTATTTTTAAAAAATTATTATTAAGCCTTATTTTCCACCCATCCTTGCTTCATCAGTTAGGAATTCTATATTTGCCATGGAATGGCAGCGGTTGATGCAATCTGTGTCATTAGCTTCTTGCTGAAACAAATGCTAATTTAATACATATATTTTAAGACTTTAAAAATGTTCAAACACATTTACAGACCTCATTACAATGTTTCCTACATTTTCATCAAAAACAATCTCGTCACGATATCTGAATCGACCAGAGCAGACAAGAGACAAGATACAACAAGATTACTTTTTTAACATTAGATACATTTATATATTTTAATTGCACAAAGATAATAACACACATTAAAATAATTATTCTTTGTAACGAGTGTATACACAGACATCTTTTGATACATGATGCGTCTATATTAGTGGTACCACTAAACTTTTCAATTGTTGATTTCAGTAAAAATTGGAAGGACATTACAAGTTGTTACAGTAAAAGGCAGTGTTTTGCTTAAGGGTGATTTCAATGCCAGGGTAGGAAATTGAAGAGAAGTGTACAGAAAAAGTGATGGGTATGTTGGAGAGGATACAGAAGCCAATAGGAATGGAAAACAGCTCTTGGATTTCTGTGCTAGTATGGGTTTATTGATCACAAACTCCTTTTTTAAATATAAGAATGTTCAGCAGTATACTTAGGGAAGGCAGGGGAACTGGATCTATCATTGACTATATCACACCAATTTTCAATCATGGAAACAGAAAACTTAACAACATAAAGGTCTCTTTAATTAGCGTTGTGGGCAAAATTGTATTATTGAAAGGAGGGTGCAAGTATTAGTTGACAACAAGTTGAATGAAAAATCAGGCTATCAAGACCAGATATGTAGCTTGAGGCAGATAGTGAAGAAGTGTTATCCATATTTTATAGATCCAGAAAAGTCTTATAACTGTGTTCCTAGGAGGATGTCATTATCAGTTCTACATGGTTATGGAATGGGAGGCAAACTTATGTATTCAATTAAAGATCTTTATGTAGATTGTCAGGCAGCAGTTAAGAGTTGACAGTAAATTGAGTTCATGGTAGTAAGACAAGACTGTAACCTGTCTCCAGTGTCATTCATACTATTTATAGATTATATGTTGAAAACAATACACTGTCAGGATGATATTAAAATACATGAAAATAAAATAAGAAGTCTCACATATGCATATGACTTTGTTGTGATGGCATATTTGATTGAAAGTTTCCAAACTAATATTTCAGAGCTAGGAAAGAGGTGTAAGGGATATGACGATCAGCATCTACAAAACAGAAGTAATGTTTGTGCGAAAGAGATGTAAACATAATATAATAATGGAAAGTCCAGGTTGGAATGAATAATATACTAAGAACAGTTTACAATTCTTCGCAAAGACGTGGCAACAAGCTGTGATAGGCACATACAAAAGACACACACATACAACACTATCAGCTCTCGGCCATGACCTTCTTCAGAAAACAGAACACTCACACAATCACACAAGTACGCAACACAGTCATACAACCATCACCTCCGGCTGCCGCACTTCGAATCACTCTCTGTGGCGAGTAAATCAGGGACGGGAGGGGAGGGGTGGGGAGGGGAGGGGAGAGGGGATAGGAAGGTTACATCATGGTGGTGGGGATGGGAATAATGAGATGCAGCTTAGGAATGGAGTGGGGAGGCAGGTGAGGGCAGAAAAATGAAATAAAGAAAATAAGTATACATTAAAAATAAAATAAAATAAAATGAGTGCACACTGCAAGTACACAAGATCGCATTCACACACACACACACACACACACACATTCACGCACCACTCAAAATAGGTGAGGTCTGGGATAGAGAGGTAGGTACTGTATGGTATGGGGAAAAATAGAGAAGTTATCGTAGGTTGAGGCCTGGATGATTTCAGGATCGGAGAATGTATTGTAGGGATAACTCCCATCTGTGCTGTTTAGAAAGGCTGGTGGTGGATGGGAGGATCCAGATGGCCCAGGTTGTGAAGCAGCCATTGAAATCAAGCATGTGCTCTGCTGCATGCTATGCCACAGTGTGATTCACCTTGTTTTTTTGCCACAGTTTGGCGGTGGACATTCATCCTAATGGATAGCTGGTTGGTGGTCATGCCAGTGTAGAAAGCTGAACAGTGATTGCAGCACAGTTGATTAATTACATGGCTGCTTTCACAGGTAGCCTGGTCTCTTACAGGGAAGGATAAGCCTGTGACAGGACTGGAATAGGAAGTTCTGGGTGGGTGGATTGGACAGGTCTTGCAGCGGGAGCTTCCACAAGGGTATGATCCCTATGGCAGTGAGCTGGGTTTCGGGGGGGGCATAAGGATGAACTAGGATGTTGTGGAGGTTGGGAGGGCGATGGAACACCACTTTAGGAGCAATGTGAAGGTGAGCAGGATGTCTCTCATTTCTGGGCACAAGGATACAAAATCAAAACCTTGGCGAAGGATGCAATTTACTTGTTCGAGTCCAGGGTAGAACTGGGTGACAGGGAAGTGCTCTTTTGTGAATGGTTACTGGTGTTAGGAGGAGGATTTGGGACGTGTGAGGATATGACACGGGATATCTGTTTGTGGACTAGGTCTGAGGAGTAGTTTTTGTCTGTGAAGGCCTTTGTGAGGCCCCCAGCATATTCAGAAAGGGAGTTCTTGTCACTGCAGATATGCTGTCCATGGGTAGCCTGGCTGTAAGGGAAGGATTTTTTGATGTGGAAGGGATGGCAACTGTCAAAGTGTAGGTACTGTTGGTGGTTGGTAGGTTTTGAGGTGGAGGTTCTATCCAGGAATGTTGCAAGGTAGGTTGAGGAAGACCAGGTGAAGTGGATGGGGGAGAAGGAATTGAGGTTCTGAAGAAAGGACGATTGGGTTCCTGGCGCTGAGTCCAGACCATGAAAATATCATCAATGAACCTTAACCAGGCCAGAGATTTGAGGTTTTGGGATGCTAGGAAGGATTCCTCCAGACGGCCCATAAACAGGTTGGCATAGGAGGGTGCCATGCGTGTGCCCATGGCTGTGCCTTGGATTTGATGATAAACTTTCCCCTCAAAGGAAAAGTAGTTGTTAGTTAGGCACAAATTGGTGACGGTTATGAGGAATGAGGTATCAGGCTTGAGTTCTGAGGGATGTTGGGCGAGGTAGTGTCCAGAGCGGCAAGGCCATGGGCATGTGGGATGTTGGTGTATAGGGAGGTGGCATCCACTGTGACAAGTAAGGATCCAGGAGGCAAAGGAGCGGGAATGTTGGAGAGTCGGTGAAGGAAGTGGTTGGTATCCTTGATGTGGGAAGACAATTGGTTGGAGTTGTTGGTCAACTAAGGCTAAACTTCGTTCGGTAGGAGCACAGTAACCAGCCACAATAGGGCGTCCAGGATTATTAGATTTGTAGATTTTGGGAAGCATGTAGAAGGTGGGTGTGTGGGGTGCAATTTCTGGAAGGGGCCATAGGATTTTAACAGGGATTGGAGATCTTGTTGGACTTTGGGAATGGGGTCATTCCAGCACAACTTGTAGGTGGAGTAGTCAGAGAGTTGGTGGAGCCCTTCTGCCAAGTAGTCACTGTGATCCATAACTACAGTGGTGGAACCTTTATCTGCAGGGAGGATGATTATGTCAGTTTTAACGTTTTGGATGGGTCTTCTTTATTCTGCTGAAAGGTTTGAGTTCTTGGGAAGGGACTTGGGAAAGGACGGTGAGGCTAAGTTTAAGGTGAGAAACTCTTGGAGGGTAACCAGAGGGTGGTTAGGTGGGAGTGTAGGGGTATCTTTGTTGGATGGTGTTATGAATTGGGACAGGCAGGGTTCAATATTGGGATTAGGTAGGTTACAGTCAGAGCGTTAGTGGCGAAGTAGTGTTTCCATCGTAGGGATCGGGAGAAGGAGAGTAGGTCCTTGACAAGACCAACATGATTGAATTGGGGTGTAGGGCTAAAGGTAAGACCTTTCGATTAAAACAGAAACTTCAGTGGGGTTTTGGTTTTTTGTGGATAGGTTAACCACAGTGTTCTGGGGATGTTTTGGTATTGGATGTTGTCGAGTGGTGGTAGGGAGTTTGGAGGGATGAGGTAGCTTCAAGAGGTCAGCTAAGCATGGTCTGCGAGCTATGAGGAGTTCACGAGGAGGAACACTGTGGGTCAGATAATGATTGGATATGGGTGCTCCATATATATATATATATATATATATATATATATATATATATATATATGTCTGTCTAGGTGTGTTTGCATTTGGATATGTGTGAGTGTCTGTGTATTTGTTTACCTTCCTTTTTTTCCCCTAAGGTAAGTCCTTCCACTCCTGGGATTGGAACGCCTCCTTTTCCACTTCCTTAAAACCCATATCCTTCCCTTTCTCCTCTCCTTTCTTCCTCTTTTTCCTGATGAAGTGACCAACGGCGAAAGCTTGTATGTGTGTTTGTGTCTGTCGACCAGCCTGTCCTTTGGGTAAGTCATCCGTTTTCTATTTAAACTTGTGTTAGCGTGTGTGTGCTTGTTTTCCTTTCCTTTTATCCCCTTAAGGTAAGTCCTTCCACTCCTGGGACTGGAATGACTCCTTTTCCACTTTCTTAAAACCCGTATCCTTCCCTTTCTCCCCTCCTTGCTTCCTATTTTCCTCAAGAAGCTATCAGCAGTGACGAAAGCTTGTGAGTGTGTTTGTGTGTGATTTTATTTGTGTCTGTCAACAGGCCTGTACTTTGGGTAAGTGATCCAATTGATGCCATCCCCATCCTCATTCAATTGTTGCAACCGCAAACAAAACTCAAAATGCTTGTGTTTGTCATCATCATTGAGCTTCTGCACTAGCTCCAATTTGAATGGTATCATAGATACCTTCTGTCACAGGACTTTTCTTCCATTGCAGCCATTGTGCCTCTCAACTTTCTACAATGCTTCGCCAATTACAACTACTTTTTAATTGGTTAAACCAACCACTACTAACGTTAAAAATCTCATCTTTGGCCGCCTCCTCCTCTCAACCTATCAAAAATAAGTTTAGCTTAATAATACATTATGTTCTATAGAAAATTTTTCAGCAGTCAGTCCTAAATATTAATTTATTCACAGATCTAGATTTCAACCAATGTGTGGTCATTATCAATGATTAAAACGCGTGATGTGTTTAATTTTTGCCTCTTACTTGATTATCACAACATAATTTCAACATTGTTTCCATCTGAGTAATAATACCCTGAAGTTTATGAATAATACTTGAATTAAAAAACTGAGCATTCTTCAGTTCTGAGAATCATTTTTTGAGCTTTTATGATTGTTCAGACTTTTGATTCTGATAGATGAAACTTCTATACCAATTCACCAACTTTATGTTTGTGTCAAAATTTTGATTACAGTTATAACTTGATTGACACAAGAAAACAAACTCTTTACATCAAGTGCATTCAATCATGTTTCAATACAGACTGCTGTGCTCCGATGAGTCGCAGGCAAGCTCTGGTTCACTTAGGCGGCATTGTCTAATTGCTGTAGCGCCCCTATATTACTTCACGAGCATTGCAGACAGCAGTAGATTTGGATTTACGATGCACTGTCACAACACTTTTCCTCCTTTGGGAAATTCACATCACATTGCAGAGGTATTGTACAGTGCGGAGACATCCATCGGATCTTGATGTGTTGTGGACAAGTCACGTGGGCAAAAGTGCCTGGGACGGGGCCCTTTGCACAGAACATGGACCCATGACTGAATGATGGGTGACATCTCTGAAGTATTGGCTGCAGGTGCCAGAGATGTGGGCGTGCTCTCTGTTGGAGGCATGTGTTCCCACAACGGAATGACAGGTAACAGCTGAGATGCCTCTGGTCCATGCGACTGTGATGCTGGCACACTTCCCCGCATAGTCAGCTCACGTGATGGAAGCACATCTTCTGCAGGAGTATGTTGCGTGCTCGGAGTTGTGAGCAGTAAAGGTGGGATTCAGAGATGGTGTCTATTGGCTTGTGAAGGAGTATGAATAGTCCTGTGTGGAGAGAACGTCGACAATGGCAGTTCCACTGCCCACAGATGTATCTGGTAAAAATGGCGAAGAACCATTCCTTCATCAGTATGGATGTCACACAATTGACTGCTTCTAAACTTTTTGATGGCTCCTTTGATTCACTTGGGGCAAGAGCCATACCCCCATACCCAGACAGGAGCACCTACCCGGAACTTGTCAGGAGGTTGAGAAACAGCCTGAGACTGTTGGAAGCGAAGAAGATGTAACAATGTGCACAGCTGAGGTAGATCTCGGCCGGGCTGAGATCGCCCATGGGCATAAATCGAAAGAATGTAGAAAGTGAAGTAAAGCATCTTCCATAGAAAACTCAGTGATGAAATTCTTCATCTGACACTTGAATGTGCAAACAAGATGCTCAACTTTCCCATTCAACTGTGGATGGAAGGACGATGCTGTGATATGACGGACATCGAGGCCGGAACAGAAATCTGCAAAAGCCTGTGAGGAAAACTGAGGATCATTGTCTATGACAAGTGTAGAGTGTAGACCTTCAAGGGCGAAAATGTTTGCCAATGCATTTGATGCATTTGTGGTTGCCACAGTGGAATGGGATGCACAGCAAACCACAAAAGGAAAACTGGAATAAGCATCAGTGATGAGAAACCAGTAGGCACCAAGAAAAGGGCTGGCAAAATTGGTGTGGAGCCATCCCCATGGGCACACTGGGCAGGCCACAGGGAAAGGTCAGCTCAGGGGGCTGCTGACTGTTGAGCACATATGGTACACAGGGTGATGATGCGAAAAATATCTGCATCAATTCCTGGCCAGTAAACATGTCTGCGAGCCAGATTTTTAGTGCGAGAAATGCCCCAATGTCTCTGGTGTAACAGCTGAAGAATATTTTGCCACAGAGAAGCAAGAACCACTACCCTTGGAAACGCTCCTTCTGTAGATAGGAGAACCACACCGTCATGAAGAGACAGTCGCAGATGCAAGGCGTAATAGTTACAGAGAGGGTCAGATGCCTTGTCAGACGGTCTGTCAGGCCACCCTCGGTGAATGAACCTAATCACTTTACAGAGAACTGGGTCATCAGCTGTGGCAGAAGCAACATGGTGCCCCATAACTGGAAAACCATCAACTACATGATGTTCGTCCTCATCCATGTGGAAGAAGAGTAACTCATCATGGTTGAAAATGGGGTCAGGACCCATAGACGGCTGTGATAAGGCATCAGCATTTGCGTCTTGAGCCATAGGGCAGTAATGGATCTCATAGTGAAAACCAGATAAATATAAAGCCTAACGTTGCAGCCTGTGTGCAGCCTTATCCAGAAGCGATGCTGAAGGATGAAACAGGGAGACAAGAGGCTTATGGTTGGTGATAAGGTAAAACTTGAAACCAAACAAGAAAACATAATTTTTTCAAGGCACACACTATGACAAGTGCTTCTTTCTCAATCTGAGAATAACACCTTTAAGCATCTTTGAATGTCTTCGAAGCATAAGCAATAGGCTGCTCTGATCCATAGTTATATTGGTGTGCGAGTTGCAACACCAGTTGCCGCCCAGGGCAAAACGTGACTAGACACGGCGCCAACTGAAGTTGATCTTTGAGGCACACAAAGGCATGTTTGCATTTGTCAGTCCAGTGGAAAGTAATGTTCTTACAGAGCAGCTGATTCAAGGGATGGGCCACGTCAGCCACAGAAGGAATGAATTTATGATAGTAGGCAATTTTGCCAAGAAATACCTGAAGGTCTTTCACATTAGACGGCCATGAGAGGGCCGCAATAGCATCAACGTGCTTAAGGGATGGATTCCATCACATGACAGTTGAAAACCCAGATTCACAACAGAAGACTGAAATAATTGAGATTTAGTGAGATTACACTTCAACCCTGCTGTCAGGAGAACTTCAAAAAGTGCACGAAGATTGGCAAGGTGCTCATCCATGAACACCCCCGCAACTACGATATCAACTTGATAGTTAATGCAAACAGGCACAGAAGCCGTCAGCTGTTCTAATGAATGCTGAAATATAGCTGGCGCGCTGGCAATGCCGAACAGTAACCATTGGTATTGATATAGGCCGAAAGGAATGTTAAAGTAGATAAATTTTTTGGAATCAATCTCCAAAGGATATGTCTCCTATAAATCAATTTTGGAGAAGAATTGTCCACCCAAAAGTTTGGCAAACAGCTCGTCAGGACGAGGAAGTGGGTAAGTATCAATAAACATTGGGCATTGATGGTCTTTTAGAAATTGCCAAACAACCACAATTTGTCATTGGGTTTGCAAACCACAATGAGGGGGGGATGTCCATTCATTAGAAGTAACTGGGAGGAGAGCCCCCAAAGAGGCCAACCTATCTAATTCAGCCTTGACGGGGTCACATAATGCCACTGGAAGGGGGCGAGCATGGAAAAATTTCGGGCGGTCCGCTGGTTTGAGCATTATACATGCCTCAAAATTGACAGCATGGCCCAGGCCCAGAGAGAAAATTGAGGAAAATTCTGTACACAATGTATCTAACCGAGTGTAAGGAATATCACCACACACCAGATGTACATTGTCTGTAATGGAGAAACCAAAACTTTGAAAAGCATCATATCCAAACAAGTTTTCCATTCCTACATTATCAACAACATAAAAGGTGAAAGAACGAACAACCAACTTGTAAGAAGTGGGTGCCTCAAACTTGACGATAATTGGAATTTTCTGTTTGTTGTATGTCCTCAAACTGTGCGTGACAGGAGACGACGGAGAACCCAATTCCAAGTATGTGTGGGAATTTATGAGAGTTTCAGCAGAACCTGTATCTACCTGCTTGCGAATATTTTTGTCAAGGACGTGAACATCTATATATAACTTACTAGTGTTTGAAAGTACACAATTGACAGTCATGACAGAGTCATCATATACAACAACAGCAGGAGTCTTGTTAGAATGCCAGACTGAGACAATGTGATTTTTCTTATGACAGGTGTTACATATAGCCCAGTGTTGAGGACAATCTACCATCTTGTGTTTGATAAAGCAACGTGGACATGATGGAAGTGCCAAACATACCTGCTTTTGCTGCCGTGGCAGCTGCATCTGCTGCTGTTGCTTCTTTTTAACTCGTGGTTGCCCTGCTTGTCGTCGTCGACGCGTATGTACAGCAGCAACTTCCCCATCATCATACGAAACATACGCATTGTCTGCCACGGCATCGGACTGCTTAACACTGACGTCCATGTATTCGTCAATTTGGGTGCCGGCGCCACAAGAAATTTCATATGACTGGGCAATACTCAATACTTCAGATAAAGAGGGGTTCGGGAGCTGGAGGGCCACTTGTCTGACTTCCTTATCTGGAGCCAGCTTAAGTATAGCATCTCTAACCATGGAATCAGCATAAGACTCATGATGATTGTAACGAACTGACATTTTCTGCTAAGGGCCTGTAATTCTGTGGCACATGCACAGTATGATTATGAAGATGCTTGCAGCACTTGTAAAAAGCTACCTGGAAAGCAACAACATGGGTGTTTTTGTGATAATATTTGAAGAGCATGTCAAACATTACAGTAAAAGATAATGACACCGGATCCAATAGGGGGGCTAGCTGAGACAATAGCTGATACACTTTTGGAAAAATCCATGAAAGAAACAGAGATTTGCAGAGCTGATGGACACCAATGTCGAAAGCCACAAAATAGTACCATAGACGCTTTTCATAGTCCTCCCACTCTTCCACAGCTTCCTTGTATGGAGGGAATGGAGGCAGAGAACACGGCGTGTCCCGACTAGATGACGTCGTTGACACAACTGACGTGTCTATGATAAGTCACGTAACGACGCTACTAGGGAAATCTGTTGCTCGATGAACATGCGTAACAGCTAGTCTAACGTCTCCATATTTATTGAGAGACTGCCGACGACAACAAGAGGAGTATTTCACAAGTTGTCGCCACTTAAAGTGATATAACTTTATTGACACAAGAAAACTAACTCTTTACATCTAGTGTATTCGGTCATGTTTCAATACAGTCTGCTGTGTTCTGCTGAGTCGCGGGCAAGCCCCACCTCAATTAGGCACCGCTGTCTAATTGTCGTAGCGCCCCTAAATTACTTTGTGTGGCGGTAGATTTCAATTTACAACACACTGTCACAACAATTACAATCTCAAGATAATGATTTTCTTTTCTTGTTTGATGCAAATGAATCAGTTCTGCTTAGTTTGGATGACATGACAGTGTAGTTAAAATCTATGAATCAAGCCAGGTTCATCTCTAAAATGATTGTGCACAAAACACATCTGATACTGTCATAAACCGACCAGAGAGGGGAACAAACATTATTGGTGTGCAGCTGCCAAAAATACAAATCGTGCAACTCTGGATTGGAATAAAACGGGTTAATGTAAGTCAAAGTATTACCACAGTCTACCATATACAGTCACGACGCTCCCAGTGATCTGTTATACACTGCGGAAGCAGCACTTCAAGTGGCTGGGAAGCTTTATATTGATTTTTACATAGTTCTTACATTAGGGAACATATGTAGAGCCATAAAAATAGGTACTAACTTAGAAATAGCTCCATATTTATCCTTCTTATGTTTCCTAAGATCCATGACAAGGCATGAAACAGTACATGACAGGACAGTTTATATACAATTATCTTCTAACCTACAGGTTTTACTGAAGAATTTCAAGTTTTATTACAAACAATAAATGGCTAGGAAACACCAGATGACCTGCCCTTTAGCAGAAAGACATCGTTTTTCTACTCAAGAATGGTAAGGTTTTTTTATTACAATCCAGTAATATCAGTTCGGGTAGAACATATAAAACGTATGTAGAAGGCAATAACTACAGTATTTAAAGTACCAAATCATTCACCACAGCTGTAGCTGAAGGAAAAAGTCACAGACATGGCAATAAAATGGCAAAAGCAATTAAACTATTTCCCAACAAAGATGAAATCAATTCCACAACTGTTGTACAGTTGAACCACAAATGGTAAGAATCTTCAAAACATTAGCTTTTTACACTAAATTAATTACACTCAAAACCATATGCGTGTATAACAAAGATGAGTGAATTGTAAAAATGAGTGAATCATTAGACTGCAAACCGAATAGATACACGGCAAAATAATAGTCTTTCACAGTAAAAACAGACCATAATAGAAATTTATCTCTCTCTTATGTTCATATTCTACTCACTTTGGAAGGTATAAGCTGCAAATACACACATCTTTGTACATATTTGTTCATGACTAAGTTGTTCTTCATACCACTGATTCAATCAAATTCGGCGGTTTCTACGTTAATTTTTCGATTATGAATGTCTTTTGATATTTTACTATAGCTTGTAATGCAAAAATTATAGTAACTATTTTGTTAATTACATTCAAAAGTAATTATACACAAACATTACACTGGCTGCTTGGCCACCACCAGGAGTGCTAGTGTCATTGAAACTGTCAGTTGGTAACAACTTTCAAAGCAGTGAGTGTCGCACAGTTAGCTCAAAGATAATCTGGAGTTAGTACTGTGTATTATGAAATAGTGACACTCAACACCATATTGATGTACATATAGCTGTCACAATCTACCTAGTTGTCAGTATTATGTTCTTAAATAAATTAAGATAATGAAATTTCTACTCGTTCCTACTAGTCGCTTCCGTAGAAACTAACTCATGTACAATGGGCAATACCTGTTCTGAAAATTTGAATACTATTTACAAAATATTTGAGACATGTAATTAAATGCATACCTGCAACGAAACAGTAGAAAAAGGCATGATTTGCATAAAAGTACACTTAAGTTATATTTTAATTCAGAACTAGTATTTCTACCACATTGCATTTAATGAATAAGTTACACAGTTGTAGTCAAATAAATAAAGATTAATAATGACAGATCTGAAGCATATGATACAAGCATGATTTTCCACACAGCGTGCATATCTAATCTGTGAGCTCAAATGGAAAACAGTATAGACAAGACGGCAAATATAAAATTGAACACGAGGAATATTGTCTACAGCAGTACAATTAATTCAGTAAATGAAATATGATAGCAATACTAGTTCCGGAAAAAACACTTGCGTATGGATCTGAACTCTACATCCTTTCCTTTGACTTCTCTACAACCATAAGTGACACAAAGTACAATGTTATGTATTTAAGTAACCAATCGTTCATAACTTATTTTCAGAGGATACAAGGATCATAAGAACAACAAGACTTATATGTACGGAGTTGCCAATATAACTATAATAGACTGGCACAATTTTCTCAGATAATAACCACTACAGTTGTGTATCAAGTGGTGATAATTGAGATCAATGGTGTTGTGACTGTGGTATTAATGTAATGCATTTAAGACTTTACTGTGCCAAAAAGAGTGAAGTTGACTTCATGTGTCAGTGATTATGGAGATTCATAATGTTGATACTGTTGCAAAGGGAAAGACATTACCCTGTAAAAAGTACCAAGTCATCTGAATCACTTCAATTAAAAGTACAGCTTTAAAGTCATCTTTGTCTGTCTCAAGGAGAAAAAGATAAATTCATTGTGTAAGTTATTTTATTTCAATTTTACTTTACAATATTTAAAGAATTTTACACTTTTTATTAAAACATACTAAACATCTAAAGGCCACATATGAAGCCACAGAAAGTTGTTGCTATGATAAAAAAAAAAAAAAAAAAAACAACAACTACTACTACTACTGAATGGTTACATCAATCCAAAACATTCTGCACACAAGTTAATTGTTCTTTGTGCAACATTTAAAAAGAAAATATGTTGTTTGAAATAATATTCACAATAATAGCAGCACCAACAATAAAAATGAAAAAGAAATAAGACTTTGATTTACTATGCTATTGTACAAAAATATTTACATTCTTTAAAAAGTACATTTCCATTAGTATTAATTGAGATCAAAATTTAAATACTTTTATTTAAGTACTTGATTGGACAAAAGTCACACTATTAATTTACATACATTTCATACATACACAGCCAGTACTCTATAAGCAAATTTATCTGAAATTTATTACTGATCCATAAGCCAGAAGTCTGTACAATGGGAAAGGAAATGTTCCATGCATTTCGCTCCTGGAAACTTTGCAACACACATTTGAGCAGACATCAAATGATCATTTTAGTTAGGAAAAGATCACAACCCACCAACATGAAGATCAATAAATTTGAGCCAGAACAAATGAATACTTCAAAATATCCCTTTCAGTGAAAGTATTCTGCCACGGATTGAAATTAAAGTATTTCTGTGCTTCTTGAACAAGCTGACAAGCTACCAATTATTCCATTATTCCTGTCATAAAACATTTGCAGCTGCATACATTGTATTAACTGGGTATAACAAGTTTTTATAAAATAAACATGGACAGTATTTAACTTGTACTGAAAAATTATGCAAAACAGAAAACAGGAGACGATAATCATGTTTCTTCTCTATTGAACCCACAAATTGCAGGTGGTGTAACTTAACCCATTGTGCTACTTGAGGGTAGGAGGGAGGCAACAAATTTAATGAAAATGAAGTTACTTCTTCAAGTAAGGTGTATATTTATGTTGCCAGCACAACCATATGATTCTTACAAATATGCTGATTTTATCTGACAAAAACTGATATTTTAGTAAGATAATTACAATGTCTCTCACTGTAGACCTGAACGTATATAAACTGATGTTAAATGTCTCTCATGACAATGTTAAGGCAAACAAAGTTTGAGAGTAAAGTTTTGCATGTACTACTTACTTTAAATACATAAAATGATTTTGAATATTTAACCCTTCAACTACAGATGTTTCTCTGTTTTTCTGTAGAAAACTTTGAGCATAGAATAGTTTTAAGGAGAGCATTAAAGGAATGTAACAATGAAACCAAAAACTGAATTTTAAGTTAGCTTTAGACACTCCTGAGATTTCATGGCAAAAGTAGTTTCAAAAGGAAAATAGCGTGTTCCAATGTCCAAATAATCCAGAAATTGTGCCCAACACAATCATTGCAGGGCCTGGTAAAAAATGTGGAAAGAGCTGAAGGAACACATCTGTACTGCCAGTGGTTGGAGGATTAAACAACAACTTGTCACAAGAAAAGTCATATAATAGCTACTCTTGAGTTAAAGTTGAATTCTTACTTCCTGTTACTTCTTTGAATGCTGATAATTACTATTTTCTAATGAAAATGTATAAAATAATATTTCTTATAAATATAAAACTTTGTATGAAAACCATCTTTCAAATAAATAAGCTGTCCAGTTTACAAAGATATCACTATGAAGTCCTTATAGAAAAATTATAAGGCATAATATGATACAGGATTCTGACATGTTTACTTTCTCACTACATAGGGTCAATATAAATGTCAACAAACAAATTACCATATGTTACCAAATAATAAAAAATACCAGTTCACAGGTTTTTAGTACACCAGGAACATAAATTGTAACTACTCGACTAAACAAGCATACGATATGCTAGAACCTAGAAGTTAGTGAACATTAATCTTACAAATGTTGCAGTTTCTTTACATGACTAAAATACTGTTATCTATTTAGAATTAGGCATGTGGAAATCCGAATAACATCACATATGAATGAATCACAAATAACCAAAATGTCACAACCTTTACCGTGTTCAAAGTTATTACATCAATTGGAATTTAAAAGTAGATTTTCATGTCAACAAATACTGTTTAGATACTTTTCTTTCGATATCCACACCAAATCTTCTTCTGCATTAGGTTCAACCACCTAAGGCCTCAATCTTCAGTACATCTAATGTCAAATACAGTATATGTTAGTTCGTAACGAAATCCCTAGGTTTTAAATGATCATAATCTTATCTTCTCATGGATAGAATAATGGGTATAATTAATAGCAGATTTCTCTTGTTTTACTGTCATATGAAACATAAAAGTAATAAAGTTGAGATTACACCCAAGCACTCGCCCTTGATAAGACTATCTGAACAGTCAGTCTTGCCTCAGCTGCAACTGTTTATGTGTGTGTGTGTGTGTGTGTACTCTCTCAAGGGGGGGGGGGGGGGAGATAGAAGAGAGCTTGTGTTCAAACGTTAGTGCAAATAATGAGTTGTATTGTACACATTTATACTCCACACATCACACAGCTTTGACTTAATTTTATTTATTATTCCTTCCACTAACATAGTTTCACAGTGACTAATTATCCTTGTCCATTATTGAGTAAAAAACCTGCTGCTATCCTGTTTAGTTATGATACTTATAAAGATAAAATGTTACACCTGTGGTATTTCACATATAGGCAATACAAAAGCTGAGCTCTGCAGTATTATAGAGATGGTTTAACTTACCAAGTGAAAAAGCACAGGTTTGTTGATATACACATAAATGCTTAGCTTTCGCAACACTAGGTTGCTTCCTGAGAAAAAGAGCAAGAAAGGAGACGGAAAAAGGAAAGGATGCAAGTTTTAAGGGAGTGGGTAAGGAGTCATTCCAATTTTGAGACAGGAAGGACTTACCTTGGGGGAAAAAGGACAGGTAAATAAAGAAACACACACACACACACACACACACACACACCGAAACAGACATATATAAAAAGCAAAGAAGTTGGATAGAGATGTCAGTCAGGTCAGAGGCTCTGTCCAGAGATAAGAGGCAAAAATGTTGTTGAATGGTGGGCAGGAATTGGAAATTAACAGAGGTTGAGACCAGGTGGGCAACGGGAAGAGAGAATATGCTGAAGGGCAAGTTCCCATCTGCTGAGTTCTGAAAGGTTGGTGTCAGTAGGAAGTATCCAGATAACCCGGACCAATATTTCCCACTGACACCAGCCTTTCAGAAGTCCGGAGATGGGAACTTGCCCTTCTTCCCATCGCCCACCTGGTCTCAACCTCTGACAATTTCAAATTCCCGCCCACCATTCAATAATAGCTTTGCCTCTGATCTCTGGACAGAGCCTCTGCCTTGACTGACACCTCTATCCAACTTCTTTGGTTTTTAGATAAGTCTGCTTTGGTGTGTGGGGGGGTGGATGTGTGTGTTTGTTTACCTGTCCTTTTTCCCTCAAGGTAAGTCCTTCCTGTCCCGGAATTGGAATGACTCCTTACCCACTCCCTTAAAACCTTTCCATTTTCCCCTCTTCTTACTTGCTCTTTTTCTGAAAAAGCAACCTAGGGTTGCAAAAGCTAAGCATTTGTGTGTGTGTGTGTGTGTGTGTGTGTGTCTATCAACGAACCTGTGCTTCTTTGCCTGGCAAGTTAAACCATTTCTATTTTTTATATATTATTTTTATTTTTGTTTCTATCAACGAACCTGTGCTTTTTTGCCTGGTATGTTAAACTAACTCCTAGCACGAAAAATATACATAAAAAGGAGATGAAGTTTACTTACCAGGCAAAAGAGCACAGGTAGTGACAGCAACACGCACAAAATGCACAAAACACACACACACACACACAAATGTAAGCTTTCACAACCCAGTTGCTTCTTCATGCAGAAGGGACAGAGAGGGAATAGGAAATGATGAGGGTTTTAAGGGAGTGGGTACGGAGCCATTCCAATCCCGGGAGATGAAAGACTTACCTTGGGAGAAAACACAGCTTTCACATCCCGCAGCTATCCTCCTGATCTGGTACAGAAGTAAATTGCCAGAGCCACTTCCTCATCCCCCCAAATTCAGAACCTTCAACAGAAGAACCCCAGAAGTGTCCCTCTTGTCACCGGATACTTTCCGGGACTGGAGCGGACTCTGAATGCGGCTCTCCAGCAAGGATACAACTTCCTTAAATCCTGCGCCGAAATGAGATCCATCCTTCATGACATCCTTCCCACTCCACCGAGAGTGTCTTTCCACCGCCCGCCTAACCTCTGTAACCTCTTAGTCCATCTCTAGAAATCCCCAAACAAACCTTCTCTACCTTCTGGCTCCTACCCTTGTAAACGCCCCCGTTGTAAAACCTGCCCTATACACCCTTCCACCGCCACTTACTCCAGTCCTGTAAACCGGAAGGTGTACATGATCAAGGTCAGAGCCACTTGCGATAGCACCCACGTGATTTACCAACTGACATGCCGGCACTGTGAAGCGATCTATGTGGGAATGACCAGCAACAAATTGTCCATTCACATGAACAGTCACAGGCAGACAGTGTTTGTTGGTAATGAGGATCACCCTGTGGCTAAACATGCCTTGGTGCACGGCCAGCACATCTTGGCACAGTGTTACACCGTCCGGGTTATCCGGATACTTCCCACCGACACCAATCTTTCAGAACTCCGGAAATGGGAACTTGCCCTTCAGCATATTCTCTCTTCCCGTTGCACACCTGGTCTCAACCTCTGCTAAATTCAAGTTCCTGCCCACCATCTTTAATACCTTTGTCCCGGTTCTCTGGACAGAGCCTCTGTCTCAAGTGGTATATCTGTCCAACTTCTTTGCTTTCTACAGTATGTCTGCCTAGGTGTGTTTGTGTTTGTGTATATGTGTGGGTGGGTGTGTATTTGTTTACCTTCCTTTTTTTCCCCCAAGGTAAGTCTTTCCTCTCCCAGGATTAAAATGACTCCTTACCCATTCCCTTAAAATCCTCATCATTTTCTTTTCCCTCTCCGTCCCATCTGCCTGAGGAAGCAACTGGGTTGTGAAACTTGCGTTTGTGTGTGTGTGTGTGTTTTGTTTGTGTTGCTGTCACTACCTATGCTCCTTCGCCTGGTAGGAAAGTAGATGAAGTTTACTTATCAGGTGAAGGATCACAGGTATGTGACAGAAAACATAAATAAAACACACACACACACACACACACACACAAAAGCAAGATTTTGCAACCATAAACAATCATGCTTTCGCAACTGTTGGTCGCTTCGTCTGGGAAAGATGAAGGAAGGAGAGGGGAAAAAGGGAAGGATGCAGGTTTTAAGGGAGTGGATGAGGAGTCATTTCAATCCCGGGAGTGGAAGGACTTACCTTAGGGGAAAAAAAGTTAGGTAAACAAATACACACTCACCCACACATATACTAATGTCTGCCTAGGAGTGTTTGTGTGTGCGCGCGCATGTGTGTGTGTGTGTGTGTGTGTGTGTGTGTGTGTGTGTGTGTGTGTGTGTGTGTGTGTGTGTGTGTGTGCGCGCGCGCGCGCACGCACGCACTTTGGGTAAGTCAAATGATCTTTATTTTTATAGATATTTATCCTGGTAAAAAGCAGGTAATGAAGTGTTTGCACTTTTCATCAAATGAAACTACTCAACCCTATAAAAAATGAATTGATTGTAAGGCTTGCAGTGGCCAGGCTAATGCCACAAGTTGTTTTACTGAAGCCACTTTGGCGACCTGTGTGTCTCTGATGATGAGGACAAACACGAAATACCCAGCCCCTTCCAGGAATCGAACCCAGGCCTCTTGCTTGGTTGTGATGTTGCGACTGAGCAATGGAGGGGGACACTAAATCCCATTATTCTTACTGCTTATTATTAACTAATAGAATATCTTGAAACAGCAAGATGTCACCTGTCTTCAAGATATTTTAATCACTGATGTTACTTTGTGAATAACATGAAAAACATGTGCCTTTCATGTGGGACTTAGAAGTGTTACTGTTGTAGTCACATTTGGAATGCAACTGAAACTTAATAAATAATTCACTTTTACATATAGGAATACAACAATGAATACACATAATACATCAATGTAGTTTAGAATCAGCTCACACTCAAAGATTAAATCAGATTATTGTGGATTTACACTGAAACTTGCCATTTTGACACATCCCTGGATAAATATCACTTATTTTACCCTACAAAGTAACAATACTCAATTGGCACTAATTTAGCCCTAAAAAGCTTGCCAACACATAATGTAGTTGCTAAACCAAAGAGAAAAAGATAGTCAATGAAGAGAACAGTATGCATTTAAATGGAAATAAGAACTACAGAACAGGAAAGTTGCAGAGACGAGTGATGACAATGGCCAGTGAGGAGAACCTCAAGAATGAAAAGTGTGAAGTCATCCATATGAGCATAAAATAAATCTGTTAGCCTTCATTTATAATTTAAATCTATCAAATCTACAGGCTACAAATTCAAATAAATGCCTAGGAATTACAATTATGAATAACTTCAATTGGAAAGATTACAAAGAAAATTTCATACCGAAGGTAAACAAAAGGGTGTACATCATTGGTAAAACACATATAAAAGATTCAACAATTTGAATAAAGATTACATTACACTTGTCTGACTTATTTTGGAGTACTGCTGCACACTGAATGATCCCCACCAAGTGAGACTGATGGACATAGAGTTCAGAGAAGGGCATGTTGTTTTGTATTATCGCGATGCAGGGGAGATAGTTTCATAGGAATGATAAACGAGTTGGGGTGGAAATCATTAAAAGAAAGGTGGTATATGTTGCAGCAAGATCTATTTCTGAAATTGCTTCACCAACTTTCTCCTCCAAATGAGAACATATTTGATTAGTACCCAACGACATATTTATTTTATTTATTTATTTGTTTATTTAGTCTGATCAGATTAGGGCCATCAGGCCCTCTCTTACATCGGTCCAGGGTTTTACACATACAGTATTTCTTTTCATGTGAGTTACCTATAACACAATAATGATTTTACAGATAAACTATAGGAAGACATGATCATAATAATAAGACAAATCACATCAAAAACGAAAAGATTTTGCTTTTCCTTTTTTCCACAAGCTATTAGGGAATGGAATGGCAGAGAAATATTATGAAAGTGTTTCTATAAACCCTGTGTAGAGTAAATATGTAGATGTAGAAGACTGTTGGAACACTCTTCTTCCTCTCATCATTACATACATTGGTTTCCTGATACTAATAACAATTACCGATTTTCTAAGCAAATGGATGTTTCAGTACACCCACATGTTATGATTTTACAAATACAACTTCAAACAACTTTAACTTCTGAAAAATGATAATTAAGATTTGAGGAGTTTCTAACAGACAAGACAATTTTAGTCAAATCATAAGCTCACATCAGGGATGGAAATCAGCTAGGTCTATTCATACACATGAAATCGCAGCCCTTCACAAGATTTCATCATTTGCTCTTTGTTGGAAAAAGTTGACACGGTATAGGAAAATGAAATTTTTGTAGAGCTTAAAGGAATTAACTGCGGGGTCATCACTCCCTAAAATTACAAACTACTTATGAACTACCTTATACTAAAGACGGCACAAACATCCCTGCCCAAGAGGGGATTCGAACCCCGGATGGGAAACAGCCTCACGCATCGTAGCATAGTGCATCAATGTACTCGGCTGCTTCGCCGTGGCAGGGTATAGGATTTGGGGATGGGAGTGACCTACTAAACAATATACCGATACTAAAGGTACTTCTACAAAAAGAGGAATTTACTTAAGTAGTTTTTGAATTCTTTTCATGAACTATATCACGCCAGAGTGTGCATTTATTTATACAGAATTTATTGGCACTGATGCTTCAACAAAATCATGATTAGAGGCTACATGTAAGGAACACAGAACAATACACAGCATGTACCAAGCAACACACAAACTGTGGATTCAATACTAACTGTAGATAATCTTCAATAAAACTTAGAAAGTACTGTTATCATTAAAATAAATATTTTTATCATCTTGGTGGCAAATTTTGGTATTACAATGTAAGATTCTGTTAATTGGTGAGACTGAAACTGATTACTTACATAAGTGGTATCTGTTCTTTCGGACATGTGGCCCAGACTCTTCCAGGAATTGTCAAAATGCTGCAAATAATGAGTGATAATGGGCAAGGGCCTATGTTAGTAGTGTTGAGAATTGCGTGTGGTAGGAGGCAAGCAGGGGTAGCCCATGTGGCCATGGTTATTGCTGCGTCCCCAGTGGCATAGTGGTCAAGTGCAACTACCTAGTAAGCAGGAGGACCCAGGTTTGAATCCTGGCTGAGCACATATTTCCAATTTTCCTCACTGATTTATTTCAATGCCCAATGGCATTAATTCCTGCATGTTTTCAAATTGATTGCTGAAAGATATGATTTCCAGAATATTCACTATTATACAGTATAAAGCCACAGATAGGTTTTCTTACATAAATGCCTTGATTAACACAATATCACCACCACAATAAAAAAAAATAATTTTATTTGCTGACATTTTCTGTTACTGAGCAGCAAATAAATCTTGGTGTGCAGTATGAATGTGCATAGTTATTTATATATTTTTTCTAATTCATAAAGCAATATTATAATGTTTACAAAACCCTAAGGTTGGTTGCTTATCCGTATCTAAACCTGATGCAACAATTCATGTGAAAGGCTGTCTTCGTAATATAGGCAAAGCACCAGCAGCAATGTGGACTTTATTATAAAAAATGATTTAAAAGAAAATTATTTGTGTTTCAGAGGAAATTTATAAGTAAATTATTTGTATCACAAACTCATAAAAAAATTAATAGTTAAAACCCTAATATTCAAAATGTATAATGTGTAAAACTGCTTGTTTCCAAATGTACCAATGCCTTCCTCTTTTCAGTTCTGGCATTATGAAAATATTTAAGTAAATAACTACAAAAGTGAAACTGTGTGAAAATATGCTGCTTAAATAACACATGAGAAGCAGAATGCTGTGTCATTCAGTAGCAAAATTAATTTTGACTTTGGCTTATGCATCAAATGAAAAGTAAAATTTCATTCTGATGCATCAAATTAAGAAAAATCTCTCATTCTGTCTTATCTGGTGTATTTGAATTGTATTTGATTATTCTGTTTTAGAGGTTACATTATTGTGTTCGTACAATGTTGTAAATATTTTCATTTTGTGAATTTAGAAGGTAAAATACTTTTCTCAATGTGGTATGTGTCATTAATCGATTAACCGTGTGTAAATTATTTAAGTTGTTTTGAAGATGTATTATGTAATTTACTATTGGATTACTATGTAGTTCTGTAAAATAATGTAATAGATCAGTTCAATTTCTTTCATTTGTCTGCAAACCTAGAAGACTGTTAACTAGTTAACGTCTCCAGCTTCACAACCCAAAGTTCAAAGACGAGAAAGATAAAAATTGCAACATATATCAGAGATAATTCAACAGAGTTCACATGAAATTATAAGAAAAGACCAGATGAGATCAAAGTGTTCTTTTATTAAGACTAGTCTGCATGAAATTCTACAATAATATAATGAGGATAGGCTTCCTTACACTGCAAATACAGTCAGTGAGCAACAGACAGACATACAGAAAAGATAATTTTTAACACACAATTTAGGTTTTGGCCTCAGCATTAATCAAAAATAGAGCATAGATACATTCATAAAATTACACAGGCACAATTCACACACGTGACCAGTCATCTCAAATCACAGTCATTCGGGAATAAGTTGTGGAAATGTTACTGTGTGTGTGTGTGTGTGTGTGTGTTTGGTTTTTTTTTATTTTTTCCTCCTCCATGCATGTCTGTGGCTCAGCGATTGTCTCTGTGATGAGTTGCAACCTATCCTCATTATATTATTGATATTCCAACCTGGTCTCTCCATTGAAAAAATATGTTTGTTTGACAATCAGGCATCTGGTTCAGAACAAATGTAATTTACAGAAAATTAAAACAGTACCTCTGTGGTAACAACTGATTAACATAAACAATTAGAGCATGAGAACACTCCATTAAATATAATCCTTTGACAGTTCTTAGTAATGATGTTGCACTTTTAGAACACATTTGATTTGTGCAGTTCCCATTTCTTTGCTCTGTATTACCTTCCATTACAAATACTTCATTAAGATTTCTTTTGGATTGGTTTAGAGAATGATAAACAATTCATATCTTTATATTATTAAAACAGAATTTAAACATTGGAAATTATATGAAGGATTCAACAATATTTTCACGATGGATTGGTTGCTTACTTACCACAGAGATGCCCGATGTATTGTGGAAAGGCATAATTAACACAAAACAACTTGATAGCTTTTGGCCTTTAAGGTCTTCATCGGTCAGAACACACACACACACACACACACACACACACACACACACACACACACACACACAGAGAGAGAGAGAGAGAGAGAGAGAGAGAGAGAGAGAGAGAGAGAGAGAGAGAGAGAGAAATGTTCAAATGTTTGTATACTCTATGGGACTTAACTACGGGGTCATCAGTCCCTAAACTTACAACAAACTACGTATGAACTACTTACTAACTAGGACGGCACAAATATCCATGCCTGAGGGGGGATTCGAACGCCCGATCGTAGTGGCCGTGGAGACCGTGACTGGAGCGCCTTAGTCCCCTCGCCCACCGCGGCCAGCAAAGAGAGAGAGAGAGAGAGAGAGAGAGAGAGAGAGAGAGAGAGAGAGAGAGAGAGAGAGATGTGACAACCATCTCCGGCCACTATGGCCAGTCTGCGAAACTCAGCACAGCAAAGGTGAGATCAACCAGCAATGAGAGTGAGAAGATGGTAAGGAGATGGAACCAGGAGGGAAGGGAGAAGATGCACGGCACAGGTGGGGGTATACGCCAGTGCTGTCTGACGGACAAGCAGAAGGAAGGGAAGGAACTGAAATGTGTGGCGGGATGGGAGATGAATGTAAGGAGACAGTGTGGACAGGAAAGGGTGGTAGAAGCAGGAAGTTGCAAAGGTTTAGGCCTGGGGGATTGTGGGAGCGTAGGATATATTGTAGGGAGAGTTCCCTTCTGTGCAAATCAAAAGAGTTTTTCTGGCATATTCCCCCCACACGTGCTGTGCATTGACCCCCTCCCCTCCTTGCTTCCCTCTCCTTACCACTTCATCACCCCCCTCTGGTTGCTCTCGCCTCGGCTGAGCTGTGCTGAGTACATACCTGCCAAATCTCCTTATTTAGGTGGGAGTCTCCTGATTTTTCACATTTTCTCACACCTCCTGATCTTGCCATTGTTTCTCCTGATTATTATCTTTTATCCTGGAACCCAAGATTTGTTTTTTGGCCGATGGTCAAAAGTGCTTTGCTCATTTATCAGTCTAAATACATATCACAATTCATAGAAATTAGGAGTTGCTAAGACTTTGATTAGTTTTGTTCTTTCCCATGTATTTGCAAATACACGTGAATTGTTTCGGAGTTGTTCTCTTTTTGAATTTGATGTTTTGTTATTGTACGCAAGTGAAATCACTACTGATTTTTTTTTTTTTTTTCCCCCCCCCCCCTCTGGTGGAAACCTTTTGAGTGGATAGTTAGAAGCATTAGTTTCATATGCAAATTGCAGAAAAACAACTTTTGAGTAAACAGTTATTTTACATGATTATGGGATTTTGATTCGGTGGTATGTGTTCCAATATGGCAAAAAAACTTTTTTTAAGCAGTTTTCGGAACATTACTTGTCGATGTGACACTACCACATCACACGGTGGTAAAAGCAATGTACCGCCATATGTGCAGACAAAGAAACACAGAGAAAATGAAAAGTGAGTAACAATAAAAAAGTGAAAGTGATTGTCTAATAAATCAGAGTACTTATTTGCATTGTTTATTTTAGAGTACGATTTACCAATTAAATACGATGACCATGTGGGTCACTTTTACCATAAAATGTTCCCAGGTAGCAGTATATCACAAAAGTACAGTTGTGAACGTTTTTGTTATAATCAAAAAATCAATCACTTTACCTGACAGGCTACAAATAAGGATGTAATCGACATCTGGATTAATGCAATGTTTATACTAAAGTACATTGCAGTTTTCCATAGAACATATCTCCTGAATTTTTGAAGAACCTTCCAATTTTTAATTGGATCTCCTGATTTTTACATTTTGAAGGTTGGCAGGTACGTGAGTTTCGCATACTGGCCATAGAAGGCGGTCATGTCTGTCTGTCTCTGTGTTGTATTTTGTGTGTGTGTGTGTGTGTGTGTGTGTGTGTGTGTGTGTGTGTGTGTGTGTGTGTGTCTGACCAATGAAGGCCTTAATGCCAAAAGCTATCAAGTTGTTTTCTGTTAGTAGTGCCTTTTTGCGACTCATAAAATAGAATTTATATTTATGGAATCCATTTGAAAAATGTTACCCATTAAAAGATGGAAATAAATGCTTGAATCTAATGAAAACAAACACATGGGTTTGGAATGTGATGAAGTGAACACAAGAAACCTTCACTAATATAAAGGGCAAAATTGGTATATAGTACTTTTGTTGAAAATCAAACCATGAATAGAGACCACAAAAAAAGCTTTACAATCATGTTTACTTTGATTCAAATAAAGTAAACAAAAGCTTCTTCATGATTGCATCATTTTTCTAATATGGATGTGGAACATTGCAACTGTGATGAACATAGGTTTTCAGAAATAACTGCAAAACTGCAAGCAGTCCCCTTTTATGATGTTTCAATCATGATGTAACAACAAAGGCTTTCATGGCCAGATGTCATAACTGCTGGTGAATCTTCAGGGTTGGTCTATGAAATATTTCTGCTCCTGAAATTTTGTCCAGAGCTGTGCCGGACTCTCCACAGGGGTCCTGGAAGTGATGAGTCTTGCAGACTGAGTTGGCAAAACTCAACACCTCCAGGACCACCTCTGACGATGTCCAGCACAGCTCTGGACAAAATGTCAGGAGCATAAATGTTTCATAGACCACGACCGTACATCCCTTAAGATTCATCAGCAGCAATGGTGTAAATACTTCCTGTTACTTTACCACAATCAATACTTACTAGTTTCGTTTACCCATCTTGCCACAGTTACACGACCCTGCCATGACACAATCAATCAGTAAACATATGAACCTTCAGATCTTATATCCAGGAAATTTGATACTGGTAAGGGTAATTAGAAATTAAATCATCACGAAAGGAAACTGGTTGCCTGCAAACATAGGATATATCTGACACTGGGCGATATCCTACAAAACAACAAAAAAAGAAATTTGTGATCCATTTTAACAGCTGGAATACAAGTTCGTATGCATCCTTATTGCAATGGCCAATTTTAGTAGTAACATAATTTCTTAAGAAAGTGCGTATTTTTATCCATGAAATGTTTCACAAAACTATGAAGTGAAGCATTTAACAGAGGAGTATTTTAAGATACTACTTTTAGTTCTTTACTATTGAACATATCTTTCTCCAGAAAAAAATTAATTCTGCCTCAATACAACAGAAGGAATGAGATTTAGTGGTGATGCATGAATTATACTCAATTTCACTTTCTTTAGTTAGTACCACCTTGCTCACATTAATACCGATAGATGAAATAAATGCTGAATATTTCTTTACACTCACAAACCCTCACTAACTTAATCCCACTGCCTTGACTTATTTTTCCCTTCTTTCTTCACAGTTCCTTCCCCAAGCAGATCATGCACTGCCTTCAGACATGTTTTCATTCTCCCCTTACACTTTGTCTTGTGCAGCCACAAGGGCTTCTAAGAGACATTCCTCTTTCCCACTACAGTATATCTTCATGGAACCTCCCAAATACATCAGCTTAGGCAACTGCTCCTAATAACAGATTTTCACAAAAAGTCTTAAGACTAACAAGGCCACAAGCGTGTGTGTGTGTGTGTGTGTGTGTGTGTGTGTGTGTGTGTGTGTAATATGCATTAGTGATATCCTTCATCTGATGAACACTTTAGCCTATCCATGTCTCTACACACTTTGTATCTCTAAGATAAAGGAGTATGATACAGAATGTGTGTATGAATAATAATCTTTTAGAGATTTTTACACAGTTCTAGTAGTCTGCACAATTACCTTAGTTGCCCAGTAATGAAAGACAAAGGATATCATAACTACGAATTTCTGATCAGTTTCTCTTCACAAAACTCACTGCAAAGTACACATTTCACAGTTTATATTGATGAACACAGTTATTCCTAATTCTACACAGTGTTTGTCACCAGAAACGAGAAGAATATTTCCTTTAACACATATATTGTATTTTTGCTCCTCTCAATAAATGTGTACCATTTTATGAATGAACAGTACATTTATGTACCATTTTGTTCAAATCAAATGAAACCTGAGATTAAATGTGGCATGGCCACACTTTTGTTAACCTCAGTGGGGGATAACATGACCTTTCTGCCACACTTTCTTCAACCAAAGTTCAGTAATTCATTAAGTGCAATAAAGTTATGATTGCCTGTGTACTATTAGCCATTTATTTTACTTCTCTGTTCAAACTGACTCATCCAAAAAGCATCAGTCTCATTTTGTATCACAGCAAAGGGAGGGAGGGGGTAGGCATTGGTAAGGCAGATATTTCGACTGAGGATTATAATCACTGATGTTAATGTGCTTCCTACCTACTAATTAAATAGCACTTTCACTAAGCATATTTTTAAAAATAACTATGTCAAGTCCTTCTATTTTTAAAGCAAATTTATCATAACTGACAGTAGCTCACAATTTTTGAATGAAATAATAATGCAGCATTAATACAGTATTCCAAATAGGCTATAATTTTTTTATAATTTAAAGATAAGTACATGTTATAAAACCTTTTATGTGTTTGGCAGTTAAAAGTACTGCTAGACTGCTTCAATGAGGTCACATAAACTGTAGCCTATTTTACAGTGAAGTTCTAGACCATATTTAACTAAACAGTATAGCCAACTGCTCCAATGGCTGTAAAAAATATCATCACTATGTTGTAGACTGTCTTCCATATACTTTGCTGACCGGAAAAGTAAGACCAAGCCAAATCAAAATAAAGCTTTTCAAAAACACATCAAACTATGTGCTACGACTTGTCACCTGACAGGTAAATACTGATGGTTTATGATTATGGCACTATTACAACAAAAGATGACTGGTGAAACCAAATAGAAAAACATTTTAGCTGAAACATGTCCAAAGAATGCAAGAAGAAGTAACATATTTTATAAGAAGCTCAAGTACATCCATTGTGAATAATAAAGTTACGGCTATTATTCTAAAATAAGACAGTGTACATGAAAATTCACTTAGTTTTGGTGACTGTAAATGGATTACACTTGAAAAATTACACTTTGTTTTGCTGTGTTACAGTCTTTGTGAAACTATTATAAATAAGGTTGCTGCAACAATAAAAATACACATTTAACCTCATTAATTTTTTATGTACAACATACAACAGCACTGCAGAACAAACAGCCAACATAAATTCCAGCCTTGATGTTACTCATACAAATTCGAACAATGATATAATTTCTCACTGTTATGATAGTTTTTTTTTAATTCATTTTTGAACAGTCACTGCACTTCAGACGGTAATTGCTCTACTTCACCCATTTCAGTTACAGTGTCATCATCCATTGAATAACTTATCATGAATTTCAGTGAAACTGGTTCCTGAAAATAAAAAAAATAAAACCTTGATTGTCATGTCTAGTCCAATCTTCAGTGCCAACAACAACAACAAAAAGCACAACAAAGGAAATGCCTAGTATTGGTACAGTGTACCCTCCGCCATGCACCTTAAGGTGAATTGCGGAGTATGTATGTAGATGTAAATGTAGATGAACATTAATAATATAGTGAGGACAGTTTACTACTCACCGCAAAGACGAGCGACGAGCTGCGACAGGCACATACAAAAGACACACACATACAACACATTCAGCTATCGGCCATGGCCTTCTTCAGAAATAGAGCACTCACGCAATCACACAGGCACACAACACAGTCATACAACCATCACCTCCGACTGCCACACTTCGAATCACGCTCTGCAGCGAATCGGGGACGGGAGGGGAGGGGAGGGGGAGGGGATAGAAAGGTTACGTCACGGTGGTGGGGATGTAACCGTGACGTAACCTTTCTATCCCCTCCCCCTCCCCTCCCCTCCCGTCCCCGATTCGCTGCAGAGCGTGATTCGAAGTGTGGCAGTCGGAGGTGATGGTTGTATGACTGTGTTGTGTGCCTGTGTGATTGCGTGAGTGCTCTATTTCTGAAGAAGGCCATGGCCGATAGCTGAATGTGTTGTATGTGTGTGTCTTTTGTATGTGCCTGTCGCAGCTCGTCGCCACGTCTTTGCGGTGAGTAGTAAACTGTCCTCACTATATTATTTATTCCAACCTGGACTTTCCATTATTATATAGATGAACATTAACATTCAACAAATGATGCATTTAAAATATCTCATAAATTTCTGGCTTAAATTAGAAACAAGTACTATGATATTTATGTGAACATTAGTAGAATGACAAATGACATGGTATGTGAAATGCAAATAAGGACATAGTGTTCAGTCTCCTGCTAGCATGTACATCTCTTAAGCTACAATACTAAAATAGACCAGAAGAAGGGCACTCAAGCGCCTGAAACCAGTCACTAAATTTTTATGAGGGGGAGGGAAACAAGCACATGCTGCACTGATAGAGAGAGAGAGAGAGAGAGAGAGAGAGAGAGAGAGAGAGAGAGAGAGAGAGAGAGAGAGAGAGAGGCGCCCAGAGTTGTCAAATCCAGAGCGTGTGAATCTCGAACCCACACCACAAAATTTTCGTATTTTACCTACCAAACACTCTCATACAAATTGAAAAATATTTCATTCAAACGTACTCACAGTAACACACACTAAAATAAAAGCTTATAGAATCTGAACAGTTAATACATAAATGGAGCTGAGACTGGTATTACACGGTCATATATCTTTGTCAAAGTCAATGTATCACGAATTTACATCAAAGTTCCAGAATGAAACTTCACTCTGCAGCGGAGTGTGCGCTGATATGAAACTTACTGGCAGATTAAAATTGTGTGCCGGAACCGGGACTCGAACCTGGGACCTTTGCCTTTCGCGGGCAAGCGCACTACCGACTGGGCTATCCCGACACGACTCACGATGCCGCCTCACAACTTTACTTCCGCCAGTACCTCGCCTCCTACTTTCCAAACTTCACAGAAGCTCTCCTGCAAACGCGCAAGACTAAAGCGCGCGCCACATAACTTGGCGGGTGAGGTCTGGATGCGCAGAAGCACAGGTAGGCCTCCTACGTCACGCCACGTGCCCTGCTGGCCAATAGCCGTCAGTCAGTCGCTGCGCGCGGTCGAGTGCGTGTCGTACTGTGCGCAGCGACAACTGGTTTTGGCATTCTGCGTTGTGTTTTTTCGCGAGTTACTTCGGAGCATTCAGTTGACTATGAGTAGCAACAGCAAATCTCGACCTGTATTACACAAACAGGCAAGAGAAATAGTGTTTCGCTTATATCAATTCTTTCGACGGGAGTCGGAAGCGGCTGATCACAAAGCCTCTACTTATTACCACGTTAAAAATTATTTTGTGGCAGTTAAGCTAGTATTGTGTAACTTTATACTATGTGTGCTTCCCTGGCAAAGGAATTGTAACACGATTTTTGTTCTTACTTGTGCTGTTTCGTTGTGGATTTTGTTTAAAGCTTGCTTTCCGGTTTCAACAGCTTTGACGATTTTGTTATGAACTCTATTAACGTTGAGTATTATCCGTTTCCTGTCTGTGCCTCGACGATCGTCTTTGCGGTGTGCGCAAGAAATCCTCATTATTTTATTGTTATTACAAGCTGAACATTCCACTGCAAAATATCTCTTTGTTTTATTTATGCACATGGGACATCTATTTTCACTTTTGAAAAAATTGTACGAAAATCGCTAGACAAAAATGTTTTACAAGAGCTTTTATTCATGGCCGATTTCGACAGTTCTTGGTTGCCATCATCTGATCTTTTTTGTATGGATTTCAGTATTTTTCATTTACCTGTACAGAATCAATTTTACAAAAAATAAATCACGAAATGTGAAACACCTTGCTTTGATCAGTAAGCACTTGCTTGATGGGCATCAGTACGAAGACTGAACATGTGTCGCTTGTAACGTTTTTAGATAGTCACCTTGTCTTGTACAATGTCATACATATACAATTATTCTATCATTTCATATGATATGTCACTTAAGTCATTGATAGACTATTTTAATAACTGCTTCGAAAAATCCAGATTTCGAGATACAATTAAGGGAAAAATCTACAATTTGTCAGTTTCTAATTTATAACTCTTTTTTGTGTTCACAAATTTACTTTGAATTCGTAATCTGTCGTGAACGTCTAATGCGGTTCTTCAGTGATAATGGATAGATGATCTCCCTAGAAGAACTGTGTATATAATGTACAGATATTTCGTGTTAATCGAGTGAGCGACGAAATGAATTTCTGTGCCGCTCAGAAAATTTTGCCCTGCCGTGTAAACATGTTAGGTACAAGATAAAAAGACTCATAAATACTCGTGAATGCGCCACAGTTTTCCCAACAATCAAACGAGCGTTGTTTTTCTGCATTACACTTTTTGTACAGCCTTGTGTGTTCAAAAGTCGCAGCTTGACATTTCCTTGTGCTTGTATGCGGCCGTAACTTTAAAGCTAAGCGGCAGTCAGCAGCTGACTGTGGAATGGAACGGAGCGCAGCTAACGCACAGTCCGGCTACGCTGCGACAGCTGGTCCCCCCACCACTACACAGCTACCTGCGCAGAAGAGCCAGTCCACCCGCCAAGTTACGTGGCGTGCGCTCTAGCACTCCTGGAAGAAAGGATATGGTGGAGACATGGCTTAGCCACGGCCTAAGGGATGTTTGCCCGCGAAAGGCAAAGGTCCCAGGTTCGAGTCCCGGTTCCGGCACACAATTTTAATCTGCCAGGAAGTTTTACATCAAAGATGTTTGATAAAGTAGTGTAATAGGGAACTATGGCACACACGTATCTTTCATTAAAGAAATATCATCAAATGTGGCGCCTCACCGTACATTTGATTATAAAAGTTGCTTGTCTACTGTTTGCTGTGATGCAAAGTGTAACCGCTCTGAGCGTTAGTATCGCTGTTGTTAATCGACGTGTGCATAAATCGCTGTAACCCTGGAGTGCTGATACTGGTGTGGGTAATACGATGGTACTTCACAGAACAATACCCAACTTAAGTAAATAACATACTTTATTACTCAAAAAGATTGTATCACAAGCAAATGCAACTAGCATCCTTACATCAACAATGCAACTGTTCTTACACCCCAGCCGTGCTGCCAAAGGAAGTGACGGAAAGAGACGCTACTCCACCACGCCGGTTTGTGACGTGAGGAGACCCTTTACAGCGAAATTAATTATACATTACGTCAATGGCATTGTCAAGTAAATTATAGGCACTTTTGATAGTGGCTATGGCAGTGCACAATAAAATGTTGTAATCTATCTTGAAAAATGACGACCATAATACCCCTTTTTAACACTATGATGAAGATTTATGTCTAAGAAATATTACGAATATTTGATAATATTTCTTTGTCAAAGATTTGATCAAAATATTATTGTGTAATACCGGCCTAAAGGGATCTGTTTTTTAAAGTGGAGTAATACTCGCCTAGTGTGTTTCGTTGTTGCAGATGGAGTAATACCAACCTAAATTCGAGTAATCCGCGCACTCCAGTTTTTAGTTCATAAATTTGGAAAGAAATATGCACAGATTACTTGAGTATATATGGTACATGCAACTGGTTGCTGCATTTTATGAATTAAAATGCAAATAAGTTATCTTTCTCTATACTTACTAGGAAAGGACTTTGTATGTGGCCAACCAATTCCGTTCACTTTTGACAGTTCACTTATAAATGGACAAAAACAAAAAGCTGTAAAATATTTTGGCTCACTGTCTGCCAAATTATGAGAATTAAAATATTTTGGCTCACTGTCTGCCAAATTATGAGAATATTTCCCTTAAAGTTCCCTACATTAAATCAACTCACAATTAACTGAACTGATAGATAACTGTATAAAGAGCATTTTTCATGGAATCACATTTGTTGTGTGTTTTGCAATAAGGTCTTTGCTCAGTTTTTACAAAGGGCAGTCAGTCCTTTGAAAAAACTGAGCTGAGCTGCCAGACTTGGCTAACACCAAATTTGGCTGAAGCATGGTTATCTTACTGCGTGTATAAGTTGCATCCATAAAAGTTCCTTGGTTTCTCAGAAAATACACTCCAAAATTTTCAGACAATGAAAGTGATGATGAAAATTACACGGTTTACAATTCTTTATTGACACAGTTCATTTAGTGTAGCAAGCTTTAAGGGTAGTTTTCTCAGAATCTTGGAGGTAGTGAGCCAAAATATCTTACAGGTTTCTGTTTAGATTTTTAAAATTGCTTAACTTAAATATTAAAAGTTCCGAAACTGTGGTTTCAATATTTTACATTAGTTTCAAATACATTATGGTGTGTGTGTGTATGTGTGGTGTGTGTGTGTGTGTGTGTGTGTGTGTGTGTGTGTGTGTGTGTGTTGTAAAAAAAAACTATGATATTTAATACCGAAAAATTGTCTTTGGGTATCAACGCAACTGGTTTGAATGTTCCAACAGAGGATAATCTCATTACAATAATTTAATAATTTACAAAACTAATTATTTGCTCATCTAAGATTAACAACACCCTATGTAGTTTGATAGTGGCAGATTTTTTAATTTTTTCCCCTTTTTATCATTACAGCTTAACTTCCTCACCTTTCTTGGATTTGCAATCAGCATTACTTGAGTGATAGCAGAAGGTGGCAAAAATGGACTGTGCCCAGGAAGTTCAGATCCAGATGGGGGCTGCAGCCTTATCTTGCAAGTCTGGAAAAAAAATTTACATTTAATTCAAAACAGGAAAAAATATTATTAAAAAATCCCTACAATATAAGCATATGTTTTTCAAAGTTTTGCACTTCAGCAAAGTTATCAGTCTCCTTGATAAAATAATATGCCACACATGTGGTCACACAATACGTGAAATAATATTTAAAAATCATAAGGTAGGAAATTATGTGTGTGTGTGTGTGTGTGTGTGTGTGTGTGTGTGTGTGTGTGTGTGTGCAAATAGCCTTTTCAGTTGTTGCAGGGACAGTAGCATATATATATTTCGGGGCTGGGGCAACAATAATGTAAAGATAAATTAAGAAATTTTAAGTAGACACCCCATGATATTGTGTAACAGTTTTGCTACTCATATTCATAAGATAATCTGCACTGAAGCTCCTTTTACTTTACTGACAAAGTTTTTTGTTGCTTACTTTAAATGCAAATGTTTTGGTGTAGGCTTTAACGTGATTGTTGTTTAAACTGATTGAAACACAAAGTATTACTATTACCAGTCACTTTGTTTTATTGTACCCACAATGCATTTCGAGGGTTTAAACCCCCATCATTAGGTGGAATAACATTAACCCTTTATGATCTGATGGGACTTCAAAGTCCCACTTCATAAAAATGAGTGTAAAACATTCATCATCTTTTGAATTGCTGCGGAAATGTAATGCGACACTTATTCTTGCTTTGGTACATTGTTAATGCATCACACTTCTTTCATTGACGTGATATCTGTGACTCCAAAGCAATTTGAATTTTAGCACGTAGGCCTTGGGATATTTAGTTGAATGTGGGTGATTGTTCAGTTTGTATTCTGGGCATTTCCTGTGGGAAGCGATCTTCATAATTTTTTTATTTTATTTTTTCCTGTTACTTGGTAAGTCAATGTATGGTAATGATTGGTTAGGATTGGCATATATTATAAATTCTCAGAACAAATTTGTAAATATAATTTGGTACTTGCAAGTCTCTTCAGGCCTATATAATATCATTTGATTCGGTTTTTCTTTATACTAAACATATTTCCCAACAACTAAAATACTACAGAAAAATTTTGAAATATCAATGTGAAAAGATAAAAATTCAGGCCATAACATCTACATACATATCCATAATGCACCATAAGATGTGTGGCAGAGTGTACACTGTACCACTACTGTGCATTTCCTTTCCTATTCCACTCCCAAATAGAATGAGGAAAACAAGAATGCCTATATGCCTTCGTACGAGCTCTAATTTCTCTTATATTTTCTCTGTGATCATTACACAAAAGTTAAGTATTTAAGCAGGTGGCAGGAAGATCGTACTACACTCAGCTTCAAATTCTGGTCCTCTAAATTTCCTCAACAGAAATTCACAAAAAGAGAGTAGTCTTTTCTCCAGCAATCCCCAATTGAGTTCCCGGAGCATTTCCGTGACACTCGCGCACTGGTCGAACCCACCAGTAACAAACCTAGATGCTCGCCTCTGAACCCCTTCTATGTCTTCCTTTAATCTGATCAGCTGCCAGTCCCAAACACTTAAGCAATACTCAAGACTTGGTTGTACAAGCATTTTATAAGTGGTCTTCTTTACTGATGAAGTACATCTTTCTAAAATTCTCCCAATAAACCGAAGTCGGCTGTCTGCCTTACACACAACTGTCCTTACATGTTCGTTCCATTTCATATCACTCTGCAATGTTACGCCTAAATATTTGAACAACGCGACTGTATCAAAAGCTCACTACTAATGCAGTATTCGAACATTAAGGGATTATTTTTCCTACTCATGCGCATGACCTTACATTTTTCTATAATGAGAGCTAGCTGCCATTCTTCGCACCAAACAGAAATTTTGCCAAAGTCATCCTGTATGCTAGTACAGTCAATTAAAGATGACACCCTCCCATACACCACAGCATCATCAGCAAACAGCTGCAAATTACAACTTACTCTGTCCATCAGATCATTTATATAGATAGAAAATAATAGCGGTCCTATCACACTTCCCTGTGGCTCACCTGACGATACACTCATCTCTGATGAACACTCGCCATAGAGAACAACGTACTGTATTCTATTACTTAGAAGTCTTCCAGCCAGTCACAAATATGTGAACCTATTCCATAAGCTCATATCTTCGTTAGCAGTCTGCAGTGTGACACCGTGTTAAACGCCTTTTTGAAATCGAGGAAAACACAATCCAACTGTTGCCCTTCATCCACGGCTACCAAGACGTCATGTGAGGAAAGGGCAAGCTGAGTTTCACATGAATTATGTTTCCTAAACCCATGCTGATTTGTAGAAAGAAGCTTTTCTGTCTCAAGCAAATTTACTATATTCAAACTGAGAATATGCTCCAAAATTCTACAGGAAACTGAAGTCTACGATATTGGCCTGTAATTATGTGAGTCACTTCTCTTTCCTTTCTTATAAACAGGAGTCATCTGCACTTTTTTACTATCACTAGGAACTGTGCGCTGAATTAAAGATTCACGATAAATGCAAGCTAAGTAATGAGACTGTGCCACAGAATACTCTTTGTAAAACCGAACTGGTATTCCATCCAGACCAGAAGACTGTTTTGTATTTAGCTCTCCCAGCTGCCTCTCTACACCAGAAATACCTATTACTGTGTCCTCCATTTTGGAGTTAGTACGTTGATCAAATGATGGTACATTTGTGCAGTCCTCCTGTGTGAAAAATTTCTTAGAGGTTAAATTTAGAACTTCAGTTTTCTATTTGCTTCCTTCTATTACTGCCTCAGAATGATCAACCAGTGACTGGATACTGGGCTTTGACCCACTTATCGATTTTACATAGGACCAGAATTTTTTTGGGTTCTCGGGAAGTACAGGATACTGTTAAGCTGTGTACATGTACGTTAGGTTGACCTGTTGCACTGCCTAGAAGAGAAAATACAAAACATTACATCAGAATATAATTTTGTACAATTTTTCAAATGAAGTTATTTGTAAGCAATTAAAATATCATACCTCAAGTGGTCACAGGTCCTTTGCATTGTCTTGACCTCACTTATGAATAACAAATCACAGCCACCATCTTTGTTTATTTCTAACAGAAGCAAAGAACTTACATCAAAGACACAATAATGTACCTGATGATGAGGGTTTAAACCCTCAAAACGCTTTGTGGGTACAATAAAACAAAGTGACTGGTAACAGTAAGACCTTGTGTTTCAATCAAGTTTTTGTTGTTGACATTAAAACATAAAAATATAGTTTTTTCCTCTGCCAATCATTATTTCAGGACACCTGATCCCGCCCCTCCCCACCCCACGTTATATACATCCCTGTGCAGGCACAACTATATGGTTACTCTGCTATTTACTCTTAAGTGCCAGGCAGAGGGTTCATAAAACCACTTTCAGGCCATTTCTCTACTGTTACTCTCTCTAACAATTCACAGGAAAATTTAGAGTGTGCTTGTCTGTATATTACACTCAAATCTGAAGTTAAGTAACAGTGTAGTCTTCCCAAGTGTGTATCACGACAGTCTTTTGTCTTTATTTTGATTGTAGATGTAGAATGGCTTCTTCTGAATGCCATGAAAAGTAAAAGGTAAAGCCACCTGCAGGTGGTGGCTTATGTCGGTACCAACGATCTGGGTTGCTATGGATTTGAGGAGATTCTTTCTAGTTTTGAGCAGCTACCTGAAGTGGTAAAGACTGCCAGTCTTGCTTGCAAGATGAAGGTAGAGCTCACCATCTGCAGCATAGTTGACAGGACCGACTGAGGAGCTCTGGAACAGAGCTGAGTGGAGGGTCTGAATCAAAGGCCGTAGCTGTGTGGGAGTGAGTACCAGAGCTACAAGTACTGAAGCACAAATCATTACAGGTAGTGAATGATGACTAAAACCATAAGTTCAGCTGAAATTTTTACAAAGGAACAAATTGTGTTTGTAAAGGATAGATTGAATAAAATAGGTGGTGGCATATTCTGTCACAGGTAGTTCATCCTGTAGCGAAATTGAAGTAGGTAGTTCCTGAGAGTTGGTATGGATAGAAGTTATAACTGACAACCAGAATAAATTAATAACCGGTTCTTTTTAGCAACCCCCTGAATAAGAATTTGATTGCAAAAATGTTAAAAAAAAAAGCTTGGATCAAATTTCAAAAATGTACCCAAAGCATACAATTTTAATTAGTGGTGACTAACTTATCCTTGTTATGTTGGCTAAAATACATGTTCAAAACTAGATTCAAGCATGAAATATTGTCCAAAATTGTACTGAATGCAAAGATAAAAGCATGCCAAATTTAAACAGACACAAAATCCCAACACTGGCAATCCTTTATAGAAACTCGAAATTTAGTCTGAACTTCAATGCAAGAACCTTATAATAGTTAAATTTGGTAAAAAAAATCCAAAGAAATTCAGGTCATGTGTATATTAGTGGCAAAACACCATCAATACCTTCACTACGTAATAGCAATAGTGAAGCCACTGACGTCATTTCTGCTAAAGAAGACTTGCTAAATACAGCTTTCCGAAATTCCTTCACCAAAGAAGACAAAGCAAATACTCCAGAATTCATATCAATAACAGCTGCAAGCACACATAATTTAGAAATATACATCCCTGGAGTTTTAAAGCAACTTAAATCATGTAACAAAAGTAAGTCTCCTGGTCCTGATAGTATACCAATTAGGTACATTTCAAAATATGCTGATGCAATAGCCCCATACCTAGTTATAATATACAACTGCTCTCTCGGTGAAAGAACAGTATCCAAAGACTTGAAGTGATCTGTGCAACTTTCCATATTCTGCAAAATTACAGACCAATATCATTGATGTCAGTTTGCAGCAGCATGTTAAACATATACTTTTCTCAAACATTATGAACTCCTCGAAGAGAGCGACCTATTAATCCATAGTCAACACGAATTCAGAAACTATCTTTCTTGTGAAACACAGTTAGCTCTTTACTCACATAATGTGATGAGAGCTATTGACTAGGGGTCTCAAATTTCTAGATTTCTGGAAGGCTTTTTACATGGTACCTCACAAGCGGCTTCTAATCAAATAATATGTTTACAGAAGATTGCTACAGTTGTGCAATTGGATTTGTGATTTCCTGAGAGACAGGGCACAGTACGTAGTAATTCACAGAAACTCACTGAGTAAAACAAAAGTGACATATGGTGTGCCCCAGGGAAGTGTTACAGGATCTCTATTGTTCCTTATCTTTATAAATAATTTAGAAGACAATCTCAGCAGTTCTCTTGGTTTGTGTGTGGATGAAGCTGTCATTTATTGGTTAATAAAGTCACCAGAAGAGCAAAAGCAACTGCAAAATGATTTAGATAAGATATCTGAATGATGCAAAAATTGGCAGTTGACCCTAAATAATGAAAAGTGTGAAGTCATCTACATGAACATTTACGAGATAAATCAGCCAAATCTGAATGCCATATATTCAACTAAAAACCTAGGAATAACAATTACAAACAACCTCGATTAGAAAGATCACAGAAAATATGGTAGCGAATGTGAACCAAAGGCCATGTTTCCTCCGTGAACAGATTTCGTTAGCACCCATCTACATAGGAAGACATGATCATCATAATAAAATAAGAAAAATCAGTTCAAAAATGGAAAGATTTAGGTGTTTTTTGCCCCCCCCCCCCCCCCCCCCCGTGCACATTACTAGAGAATGGAATGGCAGAGAAATATTGTAAAAGTAGTTTGATGAACCCTCTGTCTTGCAATTAAATGTTATTTGCAAATTATTTAAGCATATCTAGACAATTCAATTTATTTTATTACAATGATCATTCCTCCCTACATCTGTGGGCAGCAACAAAATGTTTTATCATTCTGAGAAGAAAATTAGTGACTGAAATTCCATAAAAATATCATACTGTAATTAGCAATACCTTTATTTCAATTATTTACATACAAACTTATGTATCATTTCCACGAATCTCTCTCTCTCTCTCTCACGAATCTCTCTCTCTCTCTCTCTCTCTCTCTCCCTCTCTCTCCAGTATTGTGATAATACAAAATGAGCTCCCTTCTTTGTTCTTTGGACTTTCTTGAAGTCCTCAGTCAACCCTATCCGATACGAATCCCACACCACACAGCAATACACTTGGTAGAGAACAGACATTTGTAGTGTATGCAGTCTCTTTAGTGTATATGTTAAGTCCTATAAGTGTACAGACAATAAAACACAGCCTTTCTTTCACCTTCTAGTTAAAAGTTGTTCATAAGCATGGCACAAACAAGTTAAAAATACTTAAATTTTGCAACAGAGTTGCTCTCTCTCTCTCTCTCTCTCTCTCTCTCTCTCTCTCTCTCTCTCTCTCTACCTTTGTGCTGTACCGCCAACAGTCACAAAAAAAAAAAAAAAAAAAAAAAAAAGGCGGGGGGGGGGGGGGCAAGCTTTCGGAACAGGGTTTCTTCGTCAGGTATAAGAGAGAAAGGTAGGAAAATGGAATGGGAACAGAAGGGGAAGGTAATTCATAACTTAGATCATGAGGATGATGCTTGAGGATTGTGAAAGTCAAAGATACTGTACATTTGTACTGAGCCATGACAAAGAGGAAATATAACCAAAGAGGATATATTGTACAGTAAAGAGAAATAAAGATGAGTGAATATATATGAGAGGAAGGGAAGGAAGGGGACTGAGAAATGAGTAATGGATAAGTGAGTTTAGGATGGAGGAGGGGGAGAGGTTAGCGTGGATTTAGGCCAACAGGGTGGTGGCAGGAGAGGATATGTTGGAGGGCAAGTTCTCATCTCTGTAGCTCTGACGGATTGGTGTTTGATGGTACTAGCCAAATGGCATGTGTGATGTAACACGTGCCAAGGTCCCTGGAATCATGCTAGAGGGCATAATGAGTTGTCAGGTGTTATGCTAGTTGTCAGTGTTGAATTTGCATGATATTTTAGTTACCTAGCTGATAACCTTCATCAGGTGCGACTTCAGACTCATGTCGCACCTGGTGAAGGTTACGAGCTATGTAATTGAAATATCATGCAAAATCAACACTGACATCCAGCAGAACACCCGACAACCCATTTTGTCATTAGATTGCCAGGAAAGCCTGAAGAGTTACAGTTTACAGGTTGTCATATAACTAATGTATGTTGCCCAAGCTGAAGCCCATCAGATTTTAATGCAACCCTGTATAGTGTAATCAGCTACTTATGCAAGTTTGCACAGTTGGAGGATACTGCACTTCATAATGCAACATGATTGTTTTTTACTATGCTTGCCATCCAAAACGCAACACTGAGAAGAACTGGAGATATAACAACAAAATTTATGTTCCAAAATTGACCACTCAGTTTCGATAGGTGAGAGATCAGGAGAACACAGTCCGAGGATGCAATGCAATGTGATGGGCGACAAACTTTAACATTACGTGGCACATGCAGTTGTGCATTATCCTGTTGCAATATGGCCTTTGGTAAGCTCCAAAGGTATGGGAGGACAAAGGGCCAAAGGTATGGGAGGACAAAGGGCTCCAACACTTCAGAGATTTCTTGCTGGGTCGTTAGTGTACTGGCAATGTATACTAGGAGGGTTCAGAGGTGGAATCCGACACCACCCCAAACCTTAATACTGCATGCAGAATCAATAATGCAATGCAATAAAGCAAAGGTTTAACATTTCTCACCATGGTGTCTCCATCTGATCATTGTGGTGGTCAGTAAAAACAAAGTTGATCCAAATTCATTTTGCCTACACCATCACAATGGTCAGATTGGAGTCTGGAATCAATTGTGAGAGATTGCCGGTTGGTTACACATCGTCATGCTGGTTCTGCACCCTGTATTTTGATTTTGAGTGGTATTTGATTCCATCCCCGCATACCCCCAGTACACATTGCTGGTACACTAACAAGCCAGTGTTAGTATATCTGATGTGTTGGAGCCTGTTGTCCTCTTATACCTTTGAGCTTGCAAGTGGCACAGAGCAACAGAATAATGTGCAACCACAAGTGGCAAGCAATATTCAAGACTTCTTTGTTGGGCAACAAATTGCATTGCTGTCTTGGGTTCCCTATTTTCCTAATGTCTCACTTATTAAAAATGCCTGGTCGATCATTGCAGCACAACTAACCTGGGATACATCACATGTTGCTACACAAGATAAACTTCGGCTATATGGATCCAGCATGGAGTGCAATACCACAACAATACACCCTGTGCCTATTTGATTCAGTGCTGAGGTGTATAGCTGCTGTTATAGCCAGCAGTAGTAGCAACACTTAATACTGATGAAGTTGAAATACACAGCTTATCACTTGAATGCTTTTTAAAAATTTAATTAAAAAACCCTTTGTATACAAAAATAATGTGATGACTTTTAATAAAAATAGAGGTTTCTGACAGAAAACCAAGGTCTTTTCCAAGTTTTCTCAAATTCAAGTGTTTTTCAGGTTTTCAAGGTTTCATGGTCTCTGTGGCCACCTTGAAAGATACACTGTATACTGATATGTGTGTGTGTGTGTGTGTGTGTGGGCACCCCCTCCCCCCACCCCACCCCTCCCCCCACCCCCACACACAGACAAAATAAAATGTAACATTACAAATGTTGTACAGTTTTCTCTACCAGCAAATTGTACTTACCTTTGGAACAACTGCCTGGAACAGATAATTAGTTAGTGGAGATGGATTTTTACTTATGGTTGTCACAACAACAACTGATACATCTTCTCGTGGTCTATCTTTTGCAAAATGGAGTGTAACTGAAACACCATTTTTCTCATCCAGTACTGTCAATGGCGGGACTGATCCTGCAAAACCATTTCCACAATAATGAGAAAACATTAATCTATGTACTATTGTCAAATATATACTTCACTCTGTTGCGCATGTTGTCACTTCCCACCAAGAACTTCACAAAATTTAACAACACTAAAACCTAACACACACACATACACACACACACACACACACACACACTCACTCACTCACTCACTCACTCACTTTGTTGAACTGAATGTAATCTTGCAACAGCCCAATCAATACATTTCCAAAATATGGAACTCTTTGTTACATGTTTTGTGACAAATATATATGCTCAACTTGCAAGGAAAGCATCACATCAAATAAATCTGCAAAACAAATTCATTATATTCAAATATATATAAAAAATGTTTTTTTTTTTTTACTTATTTACTTACTTACTTTACTTGCTTTATATATCTTTTTTGCCTGGTAAGTAAAACATCTCTAATTCTTATACATACATTTTCCTACCAGGAATATTTCCCTCTATAATATTCATTATAATCAAATATATATTTCACAAATTATGAAATTTCTGACTTCTGCTACTCTTCTAAACAAGGACAATCAATCTGTAACACATGAAAATTTGTGCTGGACTGGGACTTGGATCCTGGTCTCTCTCTTTTTGCAAAAAGTGAGATGCTCAGGTTCACGTCCCAGTCCAGCACAAATTTTCATGTGTTACAGATCAATTGACCATCTTTAGAAGAGTGCAGAAGTCAGAAATTTTCACAATTTGTGATATATATTATAGACGAAAAATTCCTAGCAAGAAAAATATATATGTAAAAAATAGATGAAGATTACTCACCAGGCGAAGGAACACAGGTGTGATAGTAGCACAAATAAATAACACACACACACACACACACACACACACACACACACACACACAAACGCAAGCTTTCGCAACCTAGTTGCTTCTTCAGGCAGAAGGGAAGGATACGGAAAAGGAAATGATGAGGGTTTTAAGTGAGGGGGTAAGGAGCCATTCCAATCCCGGGAGAGGAAAGACTTACCTTGGGGGAAAAAAGAAAGGTAAACAAGCTTTCTACAGTATGTCTGCCTAGGTGTGTTTGCGTCTGTGTAAATGTGTGTGTGTGTGTGTGTGTGTGTGTGTGTGTGTATTTGTTTACCTTCCTTTTCTTCCCCCAAGATAAGTCTTTCCTCTCACAGGATTAAAATGGCTCCTTACCCCCTCCCTTAAAACCCTCATCATTTCCTTTTCCCTCTCCTTCCCTTCTGCCTGAAGAGCAACTGGGTTGTGAATGCTAGCTTTTGTGAGTGAGTGAGTGAGTGAGTGAGTGAGTGAGTGTGTGTGTGTGTGTGTGTGTGTGTGTGTGATTTTATTCGTTTCCATCGACGAGCCGGTCCTTTTGGCAAGTCATCTCTTTTCTATTTTTTACTCAGCAGGGGAAGGAACACAGGAAGTGATAGTAACACAAATAAATTAATAAATCCACACACACACATACAAATGCTAGCTTTCGCAGCCTAGCTGCTTCTTCAGACAGAAGGGAAGGAGTGGGAAAAGGAAATGCTGAGGGTTTTAAGGGAGTGGGTAAGAAGCCATTTCAATCCCAGGACAGGAAAGACTTACCTTGGGGGGGAAAAAAAGGAAGGTAAACAAATACACACATATACACAAAACGCAAGCACACCTAGGCAGACATACTGAAGAAAGCAAAGAAGTTGGACAATTACTCATTAAACTGATATTTTGATAATATTCACTTATCACCATCTGCTTTCTGTGAAGCAGGGTTATTTCAGTCTTATTGGAGTCTGAGTGTATTTTGCCATAGGTGACTTGTTAGAAGTGTCAGGAAAACATCCTAAGATTACAGGTTTAAAGCCAACAGTAAACTACCATAATCTGAATGTTTATGTTCACTACAGTTTGTTTTCAGTTCTATTTTATGCAATTAATGTATAGATTTTGTACATGTCCCTCAACCCAAAAATTCACAATACCTGTTTTCTTCTAAATTCTGCTGTATTCTGAAGTACGAAAAAAGTTTTAATCTAGAAAATTAACTTTTTTCATTTTAATACAAATGTTAATATTTTTTGTTGAAATATTTGCACTCAAAGACACAGAAATAACTTGAAAAAACTGTAATAAATTGTATTCACTTGAAGTGCCTTAGGAGGCTTGTGGAACCTAAACAAAGATGACAATACAATAATTACGAGGGATGTTCAAATGAGAAGGTATTAAACGACACTGTGGGTATAAGTAAAGTCTTAAAAAATAATCACCAGAGGTCTGAGCACAACTAGCCTATTGTTCAACTAGCCAAAGGATTCCTTGTTCCCAGAAATCCTGTGGCTGTGACAAGAACCAGTTCTCCACGTGACCTCCAGTTCATCTTCTGAGTTGAAGTGCTTCCCTCTGAGATTTTTTTTATGCGAACGAAACAAATGTAAGTCACAGGGTGACATGTCTGGGCTGTAGGATGGAAGCTCAAGATGCTCCCACTTGAACTTAGTCAACTGTGACCTTGGAGACATGTGAACAAATGTTATCATGGAGCAGATTCACTAGCTCTGTGATCATCCTAGGCCGTTTGCTCTTTATGGACATGCAAAGGCTACAGAGTGTCTCTCAGTACATGTCTCAGTTAATGGGTTTTTTGTGCTTGAGGAATTCAATGAGTATCGGACCTCGAATGTCTAAGAAGACAGTTAGCAACACCTTGCCTGCTGAGGGCACAGCCTTGAATTTTTTAGGAGAAGGTGATGACGCATGCTTCACATATTTATATGTCGCACTATTTTAATTCAAAGCAGCATATTCAAATTTCAACAATTCATATCTTTTCATTTGAACACTGCTCTATGAAAGACAGCTATTATTCTATAGATAATATTTTTTTTTTCTACATAGTGAAGCTTCATCTTGTCCCTGAAACTAGAGTGAGAAAAATGCAAGCTATAGTGTAGGGAAATGGAAACAGTACAGAATATAAAATGTTATTGTTATTGGCAATTTCTTTGCGTGTTACTATGCAACAAGCTGCTTTCACAGATGATTTTAATTCTTCTGTAGCTAGTTTTTGAGTCACTACTGGTTTATAATCAGTGGAGATGTTACAAGAACATTATATTTCCTTGCATCAAGTGTACTTAAGACGCTGTGAGATTGTTCTGCCTAAATGAATGAACTTTAGTGATCAGAAATGAAACATTAAGTTGTAAAGTACAGTAAGTACAAAAAATAATAAACTAATGTTTTGTTCCCTTTGTTTTCATTCCTAAAGTTCAGTCATTTTGCCAGGGCCACGATCACAGTGTCTAACTACACTTGGTGCAAGAAAATATAATGTCCTGTAATATCTCCACTAATGATGAGAATGCAGGGGCTCGGAAACTATTTACAGAAGAATACAAAAGTCCATAAATGCAGCTGGTTGCATATTTATACCCAAATAAATCACCAATTTACACAACAGTCTCAGTATGTAATCGGATATATTGAAAGTAAAATATTAAAAATTTGAAGTTCTAAAACAACATTATTTTAAATTGTGTAACAAATATAATAAACATTAATTTATCTTTACCTGGTTTAATACTGTCCAGAGTAACATTGATGTCATTCAAAGGTTTCACTTCAATTGGTTTAGGTTCACAAATATTTACACTTTCAGTGCTAGTCCTGTGAGATTTATCGTCTACTGAGTGAACACTTATTCGGTCGTCACTGTCATTTTTGTTCCTTTCAGAGAAAGGTTCAACTGGTATGTCTTCACTAATGTCTACCATTGTATCATCACCATTGAGAAGATCTAATGTCCTGCTCTCAACTTTCTGCACAGAGCCTTTTTCTAAAGTTTTCACTGGTTCTCCAGTAAGAAGATCCAAATCTAAAAGTCCCGATGAGTTCTCACTACCACTCTTCTTGATGGGTGTTGATGTGGGAATGTTGTCTGCCTTTGGTGCTTCTTGTTGTCTGCTCAGTAAATTCATGGGGATTTTGGCTGGTGGCCTGTTACCAAAGAAAGCACATCCAATCAGATTTTACAATTTTTTAGGAAAAAAACTTATTATACTCTGAGAGTTATATGTTAATTGTGTGTGTGTGTGTGTGTGTGTGTGTGTGTGTGTAGGGAGGGCCTGAGATGCAGTATTTTAGTCCTCAACAAGAAAATTAAAAATAGATGTACCAGTTCAAAACATGGCGAAGAGAGAATTTTCTAGATTACTTTTCAAAGAATAATGTTGACTTTATACTGGCATAAAAGAGACAGTTTTAATCAAATTTTGACTCAAGGAGAGGGAACACATTATTGAAATCCACTATGAAATACTGAAAATAACTGCTTCCAAGTACCTCAAACAGCGAAGAATAGAGTGACAAGGCATAAAACGTTTGTATACACAAAGGGACTGCACACAGTAAAAGGTGTGGTTCTTCTGGTGGGAAATATGGCACATCTTTCACACACAATTCTCTCAAAGAATGATATAGTTTTGTGAAGTTAAAAATAGTGCTGGGTGGGAAGACTTCTTTGAGCAATATAGAGGTTGAAGACATGATGGTGAGATGTGCACAGATGTCAGCCAGTCACCTCTCCCTCTCTCATGCTCTAACTGTGCTATGTGTATTTTCATGGCTTGTTAGGATAGTTTCTCTGGCACTCTCGTATTCAGTTTTGTTCTCCGTTCTTGTACAATTTGGTTGTTCAATGATTGCTCACAAAATATGTTGTTTTATTATAAATAATAACTGTATATACTACATTTAGTGTGCTAGACAACTGCACAGACATTGTTCCATATGGACCTATCTTAATCTAAGAGCAGATAAGAGGAAACTGAAATTTCAACCAGAGAAACAAATAACTAGAAAGTAATAATTTGACAATGGAAAGTCTGGGTCAGTCATAATTTACTTTTATAATTTTTATAAGGTGAACTATTTTCATATAAAACTTTACTGTTCCAGATTATACCCACCACAGATACCATAATGTAAAACATAAAATACATCTAGCACAAAAATAAAATTGCAGCAATAAAAAGGCATTTATACTTATAAAATGAATATTTTCATTATTCCTATATTATACCTTTTTGATCAGGGTACCTGCCAATTTTCTATGCACATATCAAAGATATAGTAGCATATCACTTCTTGTCACATCTTTAGGCTATTGTAAATGGCAGGGTCTGTTTCTGGTATTCTGTGAACGAGGCACTGTCCAGCTGGAGACGATGAGGTGACCATTCCATAATAATTTTAATTGGATTATGCTCAGGGCCTATTAGGCTGGCCTAAGGGTTAGTGATGTTTCCGTGACAGCTGGTGTTGTCCAACACCTATTGGAAATAAACTTTCAAAAGTTCTGGTAGTAAGATATACATTCCAGAGGAATTCTTCAGCAGCCACATGAATTGACCAATGAAAGATCTGTATTCATCTCTGGATGTAACTGAAAGCGTTAAATTTTAAAACAATTTCATGCACTAGCTTTGACCTTCCAAAATCAAGGAATTGTAGGGTGTATAAGTAGACAATTTGGGGGGGGGGGGGGGGGGAGATCCCATATTTCACAGTTAGAAATACACTTCTTCCTTGCAAACCACTTTGCCATGAATCACAAAAAATGCTTTCAAAGATAAATATTTTATACACCAGCCATGAACTTCTGTAGGTAAAAAAGTAGTTATAGTGCCCTGATGTTTTGTTGGTAGCAGTGCAACAATTGATGAGAAGTAACACCAACCAATCAAGAGTTGGGTGTAGAGAGCCAATGAGAATGTTTTCCATTTCTGTTTCGTAAATGCAGCTTGTCTATTTTTCAAACTTTTTTCTGATGACACTGAAGTAATTTATCAAAAAGTCATTTATAGTTTCTTTTGTTTGTAAAATACTTCGGTTTTTTACACAAATATGTTATGATTTTCGGGTATGTTGCTAGGTAAAAACATAACAGCACAGCAAAGGAAATTAATACCACAAAGCATAATTAATTACAAAATCTTGATAGGCTGTCTCCACTTCCCATAATTTTTTAAAAGGATTATTATTCTTTTTGCCTTTGTTATTGTGTAATTTCTAATCTATCAATTCAAGAACTAATATAAATATGATTAACTACCCTTGAAGTTGGTCTTTTTTAGCTTGTGTTAGACTAAGATTTATCAAACATACATGTTCTGTTAAAAGTTTTAATAATGGCGTAAATGGCTGGCTTCTGAGCTCAAAACTTTCCTAAATGGCTTAGCTGCAAAAGCATTAAGTTTTGAATGAGAGTTAAACAGTCCACAATTTGAGAAATTCATAGCACATTCCCACTATTAATGTAATTCATCTAGCACAAAAGGGCATTTAAAGTAATACTTCTAAAACCACTATTCACAACAGGTGAAGTGTTACACTTGTTGTCATTGTTGCAAAGTAATGCATAGTATTTGCCCTAAAGTCTTTAACACATTCTGCTTTGAAAAAGTTTGTAGGTGATTTCCCAGAATTGCTAAGAGCCAGCAAGAGGTGGTATATATACCACTAACAACATATGTTTTCCAGTTCAGTGCTCAAATCTTAAAATATTTTGGAAGTATAGATTGCCACAGAACATTTATTAATAGTGTTTGTAAAGTTGTGACAGGACTCTGAGCCAGTGCAAATGCTGTATCTGGAATGCCAGAAGCTGCAGTCAACATGTCCACTTTTGTGTTGTCTCACTTTCACATGACTATGAGCTAGAATGTTGGCCAGTCTCCAAGTAGTTACTATGTGTCAACCTGCAGCCAATTGTAACAGCAACTCATATGAAAACTAAAACTCCTGGCAAATTATTAATCTGAAGATGCACTGAGTAAGTCACGATTAGCACACCAGGGCAACACATGATGCCTCCTGTGTGTCAGTTGTCCCTACGAGTTCTATTGACACAGCCTATACTATGACCTTGGATTGACCAGCCTAACCTGGCAGACAGAACATTTCTGCTGCTTGCAGAGGACCACTAACCACCTCTGGAGACTGTCAACACCCTGCCACCACTCTCTATCCAGCAGTTCATAGTTGGCCTGGCGATGCATCTGCAACTGTCGATTCCTTGCCTTCCGGTACAGAGCACTGTCTGTGATGAAATGATCCACTGAATCAGGCAGTCAAAGTTTGCATACCATGAAGTAAGGAGTTAGCACATCTGCACCTCTGGCTATTACTACACTGCCAATATATTACGTTGAGATGATAATGCCCTCTGCTTACTGCATGAGCTGGATGGATTAATTAAAGACTTGTTTGTGTTCAACTCATACCAGTCATTTCAGACAAGTTACAAGGTAGAATTGCTGTGGAAGAAATCAAGAATTTAGAAGTTACTGTAATCTCACCACTCTCTCCTCCTGTCATGCTCATCCATCTTATCTTTGATGGGGAACCACATCTAAACAAACAGAAAAACTGTGGTAATTGTGGTAATGCTGTACTAACAATTTTAACTCTGTGTCGTGGATCAGCACAAGTCTGGTGACCATTATTTACAATGTAGCAATGCAGAAGATTCATTTAGACCCAGTAAAAAGATGATTTTAAGAAATCTGTGGTGCAATATAGTGGGCAATTTGTCTCGTGCACTGCAGAATACAAAGAGTACGGATTCTAATCAATGTTGGACCGGGAAAGATTCTGAATTTTCATATCAACATAAACATTGAATTATCTCCCCTAATTTGAAGTTAGAAGAGTACCCTATTGCTGCACTGACAATAAGTTAGCAAGGAAACCAGTTTACTATAAGATTAATTTTCTCAATGTCTCTTCCATGAAATATTTTGCTAAACACCAATTCTCTTTTTACAATCGATTTTTAATGCTAGTGACTTACCTAGAAAACTGTGATCCAATTTTGGCTGCAGCAGGTAAACTCTGTTTAAGAAGTGTTTCCCCCAGGACATCAAGATCTTCCAATGCCTTTTGCTTACTGGGCTTTTCAGGGGTATCCAACAAATTAGAGGCTGTAAAAAAATTGTTAAAGATGACACTAAATCAACATTCAGAAACACAATGAATCATGGAATACTGGTTCAGTTCCTTCATATTTACTGGTAATGTGGCAGATTAAAATGTGAAGGAGATGTGTATGAGGTATGTGCCCATTATGGTAATTTCAAATGTTTCAACAGTTCTAATAATTACAATGCAGTCAGAATATAACAGTGACAGGTTGTAACATGACCAATTTTATTTTTTATGTTCTTATATATTATGATCAGACTCTGAAAGGTTGTAAAAACAGATAGTACAATGACTAAAAACAGAAAGAAAAGTAAAAGGAATTACACTACATAGCATTAAAAATCAAGAAGTGCAAACCAATAAATGGAACAGAACTTCATAGAGAATCATATTGTGTCATATGATAAGGGCATGCTGAACTGGACTAAAAGTATAATTAGGACCTGCTGAAATGGACTAAAACAAAATAACAGGCAGTACTTAAACAAGAGTACCACTAGGTAGCTCTAATAAACATATGAGGTGCATTCAAGTTATAACACCTCAAATTTTTTTCTCACAAGCTAATAACACACAAACTGTGAAACTTCTGTCACTTCTTGAGGGAAAAAAACTCCCTGATGCCATGATTCCATAGCTGCTGAGAATGCTTCTTTAGGGGTCTACTTAGGCCACTCGAAAATCATTTCCATTGTGCTGACTGGTGCTTCATTTCTGGATTGAAAAATAGCATCCATGTCTCATCCACTGTCACAATCTATGAAAAGGAAGTCCCATTCATGCCTTCATCATGAGTCACCATTGCCTGACAAAATACTATGTGCGCAACTTTGTGGTCATCAGTCAGCATTAGAACACTTTTCGCATTTTCAGCTTCTCATTCTGTGCATGTATACATGGAAATGTAATCTTCGAAGGCAACGTGTTCCACAGTCTTTCTGCAAGCCTCCAAAACTACTTTCTCCACTCGCTCGATCATGTCATCAGACTAGATGTTGCGAGGCTGAGATTGTCTTGGTATACTGTCATGTTACGTTCTGCCTTCTCTGAACTGTCGCATCCACTAACGCACATTGGACACATCCATGACACCATCACCACATGTCTCACTAATCTGGAAATGTATTTAATTTACACCGTGTAAATGGAGAAAACAAATGATTACCTGCTGTTCTTGTACTGAGGAAGTCACCATTTTAAGTATCAATAACAGTCCCAACTCTCTCTGCTGTTGCTAGGTTGTGTGCCACATAGTGCTGTCACGCATTCACAATGAATGCCCACGTATTTCAAAACAGACACATGTTTCATCAGTAAGCAGTCCAGAGAAAAAAGGAAGTGTTATAACTTGAATGCACCTCCTAGTACGAACTGCAAAAGTAGGAACTACATAAGAATAACAAAAATAGCCATTATAAAGTAGCCACTTTTTTTTTTTCCTCTTTCTTTAATGCAATTTCAGGTCCTCGTGCAGGATTGTGAGCACATATCCCACAAATGTCCTGCCCATTCTAAACTTCTCTTCTCATTGACCTAACAATGTTTGGTTTGCTATAAAGTTGTTCTGGATGTTGTGCCTTCTCCTCCATTCTCCTATTATGCTGTCTTAAACTAATTCAAATATTTTCCTCAAGTATTTTCTCTAAAGAATTATGAGTCTGTTTAGTTCTTGCTTTCTAGTGCTCCAGCTTTGACATCCATATAGAATGACAGGAAGAATTAATGTTTTGTACAACTTTCGTTTGAGTGCTCATGATGAGTTCCAGGAATTCAAAATGTTGTTGAGTGAGTGTAAGATTATTATTCACTTATATTCTTGGCTTTATTTCAATTTCATTTTATGAGTTTTCCGAGTATAGTTCCAAGATATTTGAATTCTTCAACTCTTCTCGAGCACTAGATTGAATGATGATGTGCAGAAACTATCTCCTTGCTTTAGTCTTGTGTCCTTACGAAAGCTACCAGTGGTTCTATTTCCCCCATTCAATCCTTGCTCTTTCTGGTGTCATACATACATAGCGAGTTGTCAACAAACAGAAGGCGTATTTCCTTATCATATTCACAATTTTTCACATACTTGCTTAATAAAAGTACATATGGCCAGTTGTTGGCTTTCCTGGCTGAAATCTACCTTGGCATTCACCATTTAACACTTCTGCCAGAAGTTTAATTCTTGGGGACACATATTTTGAGAACAGTTTATAAAGTATGTTTAGAAATGATAGTGTAGGAGTTCATCAAAAGACTCTGACCACCTCACTGCTTTATCAGTACTGGAAGATAGGTAACAACTCACCATAAGGAGGCTCACTGAGCTGTCGACAGGCATGAAACAACTTTTGTTTTAACAGAACTCACATGTATGTAATTACATTTCCGAGCCTGTCAACAGCTCAGTGAGCCTCTTTACGGTGAGTTGTTACTTATCTTCCATTACTGACATTTCCAATTGGATTTTCTATTGTTAAAATCACTATGTATATCATTATTGTTTGTCAGAACTTGTCCACCTTTATCCTTTATAAAACTGAGGGCTTTTTCTTTTCTTTTTCCTCCCCTTTAAACACTTTCAATTTTCTAAATAATTCCTTACTTTCATCACTTCAGTCTTCGTTGTACTTCATCAATTGTGCATTACCTTCTTCATATCTTTCCCCTTTGCTTTGGATCCATAACTATTTTCCTCTCTGACCCTCTTGTACAGGTTGCTCACACAGACCATAGATAATGTAGACTGCGCGTGACGTCGTTACACTGAAACCAACATCTAAGTCACGTGACTTGGGGCAGGAAACCATTTTCATGGTTTCATATAGCTGAAGTTGCAGTTCTTATCTTTTGCAGTGAAAATTAAGTGTATATTTGAACAATAAAACGTCTTAACGTATTCTTATTACATCTTTAGCAGTACAATTGGCGTTAGTTCTCCGGAACTGCAAGAATTAATGCGATAGATACAGTTTTTACATGTGCCTAGATGAAACGTATTGACAGTCTTTTTCACAAGCAACAGAACTACAGATTATAAGCTAAAGATTGTTATCGTTGTACTGTGAGTCTTTTAGTTTGTATTTTGCACAGGAGAAGAAGATCAGAAATCAGTCTGAAAGGAGCAACAGCTTCCTTGCAATTCCTCAACAATACATGTGAAATGTTTAATTATGCTTTTATAAATAATGTAATCTGTTTGCATCTATAATGTCCGATTTTAACAAAATACAACTGTTTATATTTTAAAAGTCTTCCCATTTTGGTGTGGTGTGGTACAGCAACCATGTTAAGTGAATTCTTGACTAAAAGAATGTCTTAGTTGCAAAAATTTTTATTTAAATGATGCATTTCACCCAGTTAAGGCATCTTCAAATGTCTGACAAAGAAGAAAAATGAACCAGTACTTACAATATTTACATAAAACTTTTGCCACAAACTGTGATGCCAAAATGTAAAACAACCAAAGTATTGGCTGTTTTCATTAAATAATAGGGTAGTGAGGATACATCATCAATGCACTTGGCATGAAGTAACTTTACAGGTATAATGAATACTCTGCATGAATGTTCAGCAATGTATAACTTTACTGAAAGCAGATTTTCACTAGAAATGACTTACTTGCTGACACATAAACTTGCTCAAGAGCAGCTTGAAACTTTCCCATCAATAATCACATTCATAAGTTGCAAAAAGTAAAAGAAGATTCATAGCATAACACAAACACTGAGGATATGTAATTCTGTTGCTTCTAAAAATAACTGACAATAGGTACTTTTCACCTGGGCATATGTAAACACGACAATCACTGCATTAATACTAATAAAAAGATGAAATTACATTACCTTTACTACTAGATGTGTAATTGAAAAACGAGAAGTTGTTTTATTGTTAAAAACAATACATGATTTCACCTGTAAATGAGAAAAACTGTTGCTCATAATGACGTAAACTCAGCCATATCACTCGGGGCAATATCAGATGGTTTCAAACCACAACACAGCAGAGATAGGGACACGCACAGTCTATGTTATGTTTGGTCTATGGGTTGTTCACATTCTTCATCAAACCATACTTGCTCACATTTCTCATGAAACCATACTTCTCACATTTCTCATCAAACCATACTTACTTTCTATTCATTCGCTTTGGTATAACATTCTTTGCAATTTCTGTTGTTTTATCTCTAATTTATTCCAAAAGACATCCAGCATACTGATAATCAGTAGTTTCAGTTAGGATTTTGAAGTGATTAGATTAATCCTAAATGCCTTTGTCTACTACTATTTTTATTATAATTCAATATGATAATTTTTATAATTTCTTAATTACTTTTGATTTTAATCGTAAATGATTTATTTTGATCAGAAGTGGTTGGAGTAAAAACACCGTCCCCCTTGCAGTTTTAACATTTGTGATCCATCTTTTGATTTTGTCATCAATAACGAAAAGGTCATTTTGATTTACAGTTCTTTAGTCACACATTGCCTAAGTGCCTTTATATTTTACCTTCAAAAAATTGTACCTTGTAAAGGTTGTCTTAGCTGAATAATAAATAAATAGTTATATACAATAATAGCAATCACTAGGTTCATATAGCACAATGGAAAAGGGAAAACGGAAATTAGAGTCTTATGGCAGCAGGTCTTATAACATGAGATGCCAACTGCAGGTTGCTTTCAATAGCAGAGACAAAACATCAACGGAACAGTTACTTTAGGCTGCAGAAACAGTGAATTGTGCACTGTAGCTGTTCAATTATAACCTGTTTATAAGAAGGTGACAGAAACACATCTGGACATACAACAATAGGGCCAATATTTTTGTAAAATAAATTTGTGATCTTCCATCACAAATCACATAAGTTGTGTCCACTAGAGTTGTTTGTACGTCACAACAACACAGATAGTTGTACTGTAGGTGCTACCACATTCCTGTAGTATCAGTAAAGTAACATATTGTTTCTGAAGAGGAGTAGTAACCTTTTTGGTAGTTGCAGAGGCAACAGCCTGCATAATTGACTAACCTGCCCTTTCAATACTAGCTAACATCACTTTGCCATTCTGATATTTTGGTTGGATGAAATCAAAAGAAACTATAGCTGTATTTTTTTCCAACAACAGGCAGCTTTATTGTATTGTTTAGTAGTGATGGCAATGACTTGCATAAAATATTGCAGAAGTAAAATGGTAGCTCATTTGGATACTCAACCAGGGACTACATTAGAGGATGATGTTATAAGAAAAGACAAATTTGCTGTTCTGCATATTTGAATGCAGAATATTATACTTCATTTAAAATAACTTGGTAAGTAACAGATTAAAGTAGCAGTAGACAATTCTGCCAGCTATACTTGACAAGGTTCATCATTCAAATACAGAACAGACACCACAACATACACATGGCACTCAAGAAAGAACTGCAATTAGCTGGAAGCTGGCTCCACCTAGCTCGTTGAAACATCAATCCAGAGATACCACGGAGAGATCTTAGACCCAATGGAAGGAAATTCCTGATCTACACCTCCATGTGGTAGAGATGGGAAATGTCACTTTTTGTGATAGCTAACTTACTAATGTAGGCAGAAATGAAAGGATGACTGGGATAAGTTGTCACCCCAACATTTGCTCGGCAGGGCCCTCTCTTGTCTTGGAAATGAAAAACCAATTCCAAAGGCAGAAAAATCAACTGATGGCTAACTTTTATCATAAGATGTGGAAGGACAATGGAAACCACCGCAATACTGATCCATCAGCAGTGTACCAAACCAGTACCACCTGTAAAATTTAGTGGAGATAAAAAGAGTTCCACAACTAGACCTCCATGTAGGAAGAGAAAAGATACAGAAAAGGTGAAGAAAACTAATCCTAATTTCAAATAACAATCTTCAGTGTAGCAAACTAGAAAACCTAAAAATTGAAATGGAATGACTGATAATCAATATAAGGAGAATGCAGTCATTCCCATTGGAACAGACCAAGACAGACAGAGAATGGCAAGAGTTAGGGTAATTTTGAGGAAAAACTTTTCTGGCTCATATGTCAAGGGGTGCAATATGGCTCTCAAATAATACTAGCCAATCTTGAAGCCACATCAAGGGACACAGTGATAATTTAAAGTGTACATGCTAAATAAAATGTGGTTGTTGACAAAATATACCATGAAATAAGTAATGCAATGAGACATTAAAAAAGATGAAAACCGGATTGTCATGTGAAACTGGAATGTGAGAGTGGGCAAAGAACCGGAAGAGGGGATTGTTGGCAAATATGGACTATGAAGAAGAAATAAGATATATGACTGATTAAGTTCTACTTGAGGCTCCAAAAAGTTGTTGTGAACATTCTTTTACAACATCACAAGAAAGAAAATACAAATGGAAGCAAAATCACAAGGGATTGAAGAGTACATAAGAAGTTGTGAGCAGAATACAGCAGGTGGAAATTAAATTTAGAACCTACCTGCAAGAACATCTGCCTCAAAATAAGGAAACTCATACAGAATGCATTTGTTTGGACTATGACTCCATACAGATGTGAATCTTTGGACAGTCGGAAAACAGAACTCTGTTAAAAGCTCTGGAGATTTGGTGCTACAGAAGCATGATTATGATCAGCCAGAGAGAGAGGGGGAGGGGATGGGGGAGGGAGTGAGGAAGTGAGGGAGGGAGGGGGACGGGGGAGGGAGAGAGGGAAATGAATGAAGAGATGTTTAGAGTACAAGAAACCTGAACTATTTGGAATCAACAGGGATGACTAAGGATGTCGAACATGCAACATGCAACAGATCGTGCATGATGTTGGGTCCAATGGTTATACATACGTGAAAATGGAGAGGAAGGCAGACAGAAGAGAGGAATGGCACTCTGCTGCAAACCAACCTCAGGATTGAACACTAAAGAAGGAGAAGATAATAATGGTTATCAATATTTTTTTTTTTTGTTACTTCAGAATGTTCATGTACGACCTGAGTGCACTAAAAACCATTATTTTATTTTTGACTTGAAAGTAGATGAATTTATTTTTAATAACACTTTCACAGCTACAGGCATACATGTATGCCCAGCAAGCAGAATGCCCAGGTGGCTACAGGCATACATGTACACTTAGCAGGTAGAAGGCACAGACAGTTACAAACACAATTATGCCCAAAATGATATACCTTGAAACATGTTTGTTTGAAGATAATATAATTTTAATAGGTTATGCACTCATATATTTCTAGTGAAAATATTTAGTTGCAGAATTATTCAAACACAAATAAAAGTTCTCATGCCCATTCTACAGTTCTAGTTTTCTGTGCCATACCCAAAAATGTCTCACTTTATATATATTGTACATATATAAAATAATGGAAAGTCCAGGTTGGAATTAACAATATAGTAATAAGGACAGTTTACAACTCACTGCAAAGATGTGGTGACAAGCTGCGACAGGCACGTACAGGAGACACACATACAACACTTTCAGCTATCGGCCATGGCCTTCTTCAGAAAATAGAACATTCACGCAATCACACAGGCACACAACACAGTCATACAACCGTCACCTCCGACGCCTCGAAGTACGGCAGCTGGAGGTGACAGTTGTAAGACTGAGCTGTGTGACTGAGAGATTGTGTGAAAGTTCTATTTTCAGAAAAACGCCATGGGCGATAGCTGAAAGTGTTGTATGTCAGTCTTTTGTTTGTGACTGTCACAGCTCATCACCACACCTTTGTGGTGAGATGTAAACTGTCCATATTATTATATTTTACATATATATAGTAACATGTATATCTGGTAATGCAACAACTAATAAAGGAATATCCAGGTTTGAATTCAACAATATAACATTTTTACCCAAATCTACACTGAAGTTTTTCTCTGTTTTTAAGTTGTGAAACACCACATGCGGCTTAGGCCAGCTCCACACACTGGAACCAACATTGGTGTCACAGTGTTTGTCCAATGTTGGCTGCATTGTTGGTATGGCTCTGTTGCGTGTTGGTATTTTGACCAAACATCAAAGAATGTTGGACCAATATTGTTACACCGTCCACATATTGGTGCCAACACTGTTTCATTCTAACTTTGTCGTTTGCCAGTCTTGAAGCTGTTTCTCTTTGTTCATTCATTCTTCATCGCCATTTATTTTAAAGTTTCAAAATATCTTTGTAAATTGTAGAGCTGAATCAGAAGGAAATTCATTTGTGAAAGCAACCACAAAAATCAAAATGATATTGCAAACTTATGGTGTGATCAGTGACAACACTGTAGTGGACATATAAAAAGAAAATATAAACTTTTCGAACTTAATGGTACTTTTGACACACTTGGTTACTAAATGCAATTTTAAATATTACCTTACCTAACACTGCCTGTTATGGTTCAGACACTGCTTTGCAATATCACCAGCAATATCAATTTATGTGGTTATTTTCAAAAGGAAGTGTAGGTCTTGAAACTGTTTCCAGTAGCACGAAATCAAAGCGCCACTAAAAACGATCTTTAGCTGGTATAGCTTCCCTCCCAAATGTATCTTTCCTTTTTATTTTGAGTTCAGTCATATGAAGAAACAACTCAAATGTTCAAATGCTTGTAATCTATAGGACGTAACTTCTTTGGTAATCAGTTCATAAGCTTAAAAACTACTTATTCACATTCCACACTGCTATGTATGTACCTCAACTGTGCAGGTGAACTGGCGATTTTTATGTAACGTCAATGAATAACTGTACAGTAAGAGCCAGAAAGGGAAATTTCTAGCATCATTTGAAACCACATCCTTTACAGATTAGGAAAAATGTAAGCTTATATGTATGCTTGCATCGGTAGATGTGTACCAGCATTCCCAAAAACATGAGAAACCTTCAAATGGAAAAAAAATTTTACATTTCATAACATGATTTCTGGTGTTTATAATAAAAAGAATTTGGTTCACAATAGGTTTTTTATTCCATATTTTATGATATAAAAAGATTACATATATGTTATACATAATTCACTTTCAAGTGGTAATCCTGAAAGCACTGAGGTACGCAGAGTCCTACATTGCGGTCTTTGCACCATCTGCTTTCCTTTCTTACCCACTTGCCAGTCTCTGTCTTCCCTTTGTCGGAGCAAACTTTGTAATGTCGTGTAGTAGGTACCTTCTCTGGAAAGTTACGACCGAAATTTCTGTCCAGGCTAGTGCTTGGTGTTGGCTCTACAGATCTAAAGCCTCCACCTTTTTCTACCAACGTCAAGCTAATGTTTTTCATGAAGTACACAAGAGTGATTTTCTGTTTACTGACGTCTTTGTACAAAATAAAACTATTCACGACAGACATTAGGGAAACATGAAAGAACAGTTTCTTCCACCACGTCATTGTTTTTCGTGCGAATGGGTAGTAACTGTACAGCTGATCCACACAATCTACACCAGTCTTGTTCTTATTGTTGTCAATTACAATGTCTGGTTTCATTACTGCTGCAATCCCATCTTTTGAACGTACTTGGCCGTCTTTTATGGTAGCCTGATGTTTTGTAGAAAAGCAGTATACACCATGCTTTTTTTCCACTTCAGAGCTAGAATGGGCCCATTCCTCAGAAATATCATTTCATTTTGCTTCAGTTTCTGTATTTGAAGCTTGTTGGTAAGCCTTTTCTGTTTTTCACAACAGTGCCGACAGCTGATGTATTTTATGCAACTGATACACAAAACACATCGACTGCTGCTTCATCTAGTGAACAAAATATGAACTACAGCAGTTATCTTACAGCCACCAGCCATGTGATGCGGTGAAAAACACCTTTCAGCGACCGTAAAAGTAGCGCCCGTATGGGATACGGGTGCTGTCCACACGGCAGAACCTTGCACGCCCGTATGGCGTATGCGCATAGTGTTGAATGTGTTAAACTAACCTAAGGACAACACACACAATCCATGCCTCAGGGAGGACTCAAACCTACCATGTTGAGCAACCATGCGCTCTGCAGCAAGGCACTTTAGAATACTCGGCGACTCCACCACAGCATAGGAACACCTCTAAATTTTAATAATATGTATGGATTACTTTTAACATATTTTAAAATTTACTTTTTTGTTTTCCAATGAAAAAATTTTATTATTCACATTCAAAACCGCTAATGTATTGGCTACAATCTGTGTGTCGGATAGGCTTATGTTGCCTCTCATTAACTGAACTGAGTGTTTGCTGCAATATCTGGCTGATGTCGCAAACATATTGGCCAATGTTACTACCAATGTGCGGATGCGGGCTTATAATCAGGTACACAGTAAATGGAAGTTCTGAGAAATGGAGCTAGAAGCCTTTACAACTAGCTTTTGCTGTCAATTAATAAATACTGGAGCCCAAACTTCTGTGCTAATAATAATAACAAGAAAATATTGTAGAAGATAAAGCCTACTTCTTTTTTAGTTTCAACCATTGAATTATAATACATCACACAACAAAGGAAATAGAAATTCCATATTCCTTTTCTTTGAATGCAGCAGCCTTTCCAATACTCATAGCAACAAAAATAAATTCTTTAGATCAATACCAACAGTGCACAAGGCTGTATGTGCATGAATCAGTAACTGTGAACGTTTAACGATATTCGAATATGTGGCTATGTAGGAACCTAGTAGCATAATTTAAAATACACAGTTTTGCATCTCTGAAATATTCTCATCTGTTTCTACGTATTTCATGTAACGGATGAGGGATGAAGAAAGATGGAATGAATTTACAGTGCCAAAATGGTAGTGATTGTTTTGATGTTTTTGGCAGTGCTTCTTGTGATTGTTGTGGTTATGGTGACAACACAAACTAATCGACAGAGGGTCTACCTAGCACCATGATTTAATTACAGAACACTAAGCATTAGAAAAAAAGGACATTAGAAATTAAGACTGAATGGTGGAGCATTGTGCCGAAACAAAGTTCTCTTTGTGCATAATCAAAGGCTCACATTAATAACATTTAGCTTCAGAATACAGTATCTGCCTCAATAGTAAGACTGAAACATAGATTTGTTTACATTCCGAAAGACTGATGGCTGTCTGCAATGGCACATGTTTGGCTGCCCAGGCTTCCCATGATTCATAACGCCCACTACCGCTGACACCTAAAAAGTATTTTCCACAAAATAACCTTGCATAAGTTAAACTATTAAGCTTAAGACTCAAACCCAACTACTTTAACTATGTCTTTATCCATTCTATCAAATTTATATCTCATGTAGAAATGTTTGGATTTAGAAACGCAGCCTGCAACTTTTTCTTTGATTGAATTTTGAGTCTTATTTTTTGGGTGTGGCTTAGATTAAGGTACATTTTCCCCTCGTTCTTGAAATGAGAGTCTCAATTTTTGGACACTGTTTAAATTTGGTGAGTGTGGTTTAGATTTGGGTAATATAGTAATAATAATAGTTTACAGCTCACCGCAAAGACATACGATGCGCTGCGACAGACACACAAAAAAGATACACATATATCGTACAACACTTAAAGCTATCAGCCCTTAGACTTCTTCAGAAAAAGAGAGCATTCACACTATTATGCAGGCACACAACTGTCATCTCAGGCTGTCCCACTCTGAATCATGCTCCGCAGTGAAGGGATAGGAAGAGATGGGAGGGAAGGGAGAGACAGAAAGGTTGTAGTGGTGATGAGGATGGATACAACATGGCATTAAGGAGCATTTTCATACCAAACAGATGGAATGAGGTACAATAATTGAGAGGGGAGGTAAAGGAGGGGAGGGAAACCACACACACACACACACACACACACACACACGAGAGAGCACAGAATGGGAGAGGTGTAGAATAGAGGGGGTAGTTACTGTTGGGTGTGGGTGAAAAGGGGCTTTTGATAGGTTGAGGCCAGGATCATTTTGGGATCAAAGAATGTAATTTATGGATAGCTCCCATATGGATAGTTAAAAAAAAAAAAAAAAAAAATGGTGATGGTGGAAGGATTCAGATGGTACAGGCTGTGAAGGAAGTGGCAATTGAAATCAAACATATGCTCTGCTGCATCGGCCTCAGAGTGGTCTACTTTGTTCTGGGCCATAGTTTGGTGGTGATTGTTGTTGTTGTTGTTGTGGTCTTCAGTCCGGAGACTGATTTAATGCAGCTCTCCACAATACCCTATCCTGAGCAAGCCTCTTCAACTCTACATAAGAACGGCAACCTACATCTGTTTGAATCTGCTTACTGTATCCATCTCTTGGTCTTCCTCTGAGGTTTTTACCCCACACGCTTCCCTCGAATGCTAAATTCACAATTCCTTCATGTCTAAGAATATGTCCTACCAATCGATCCCTTCTTTTAGTCAAGGTATGCCAAAAATTCCTTTTCTCCCCGATTCTGTTCAGTACCACCTCATTAGTTACGTGATCCACCCACCTAATCTTCAGCATTATTCTGTAGCACCACATTTCAAAAGCCTCTATCCTCTTCCTATCCGCACTGTTTCGTCCTTGTTTCACTCCCATACAAGGCAACAATCCACACAAATGCCTTAAGAAAGGATTTCCTTAGGCTTAAATCAATATTCGATGTTAACAAATTTCTCATTTTCAAGAATGCTTTTCTACCCATTGCCATTCTGCATTTTATATCCCCTGTACTGTGACTATCATTTGTTATTTTACTGCCCAAGTAACAAAACTCATCTACCTCCATAATTGTTTCGTTACCCCTAATCTAATTCCTTCAGCATCACCTGATTTTCTTAAACTGCACTCCATTACCCTTGTTTTGCTCTTGTTAATCTTCATCTTATATGCACCTTTCAGCACACTGTCCATTCCATTCAACTGCTCTTCCAGGTCCTTTGCTGTCTCTTACAGAATTACAATGTTGTCGGCAAAACACAATGTTTTTAATTTTTCACCCTGAACTTTAATTCCTTCTCCAAATTTCTCCTTGCTTTCCTTTATAGCTTTGCTTGCTCAATGTAGAAATTGAACAACATTGGAGAAAGGCTACAACCCTGTCTTACTCCCTAGTGAAGGTTTAGGCCCAGGGGATTGCAGGAGCATAGGATATATTGTAGGGAGAGTTCACACCTGCGCAATTCAGAAAATCTGGTATTTGTGGGGAGGATCCATATGGGACAGGCTGTGTAGCAGTCACTGAAGTGAGCCACATTATGCAGCATTGCATGCCCTGCAACAGAATAGTGTAACTGTCTCCTAGCCACAGATCGGTGGTGGCCATTCATTCGGATAGACAGCTTGGTGTTGGTCATGTCCACATAGAAAGCTGTACAGTGGTTGCATGTGTTTGTAGATAACATGACTGCTTTCTCTGGTTGCCCTGTCCTTTATGTAATAGGAAATGGCTGTGACATGACTGGAGTAGGTGCAGGTGGGATGGTGGATAAGACAAGTTTTACATCTAGGTCTATTGCAAGGATCCCTGCAATATATCCCACAATCCCCCAGGCCTAAGCCTTTGCTAGTTCCTGCTTCCACCACCCTACCCTTCCCTTCCCTGTCCAAACTATATCATTACATTTGTCTCCCATCCTGCCACACATTTCAGTTCCTTCCCTTCCATCCGCACTGTCCATCAGACAGCACTGGCTGTTGTTGTTGTTGTTGTTGTTGGTTTTTGAGGCGGACTAAACAGCTAGGTCATCAGTCCCCTGTTACTAACTGAGAGTCCACTGACAATAACAAAAAGTAAAACAAAGGTCTAAAACTGGTCACGCACATAAGGTACAGGTTGACAATGGACAAACCACTGATAATGTAAAACGAAGACACACAGAATTGTTAAAAGAAAGTCAGGGATAAAACTTGCTAGTGGAGTATCTTGGCTGGCTGATCACAAAGAAAAAACAGGATGAGCCAGCCATACTGCATACACCAAGAACCCCTAAGGGTATGAAAAGGGGAAAAAAAAAAAAACTGGATTGGTGGTGGCCTAAGATGTCAGGCCACAGCACCCACCGTTAGATAGAGTCATAAAAACCAGCAGCGCGGATAAAACTTAAAACTTTGTTAGCCATAGAGGCGTCGTCACCTAAAACTAAGGGTAGTGCGTCTGGAAGAGTAAAATAGTGCCGCAGGTTGGCTAAAAGCGGACAGTCCATCAAAAGATGGACCACTGTCAACACAGTGCCACATCGACACACGGGTGGAGCCTCACACCGAAGAAGATACCCGTGGGTTAACCACGTATGTCCAATCCTGAGGCGACAGAGGACAACTGACTCTCGGCGGGTCAACCGCAGTGAAGAGTTCCACAAAGCTGTGGAGAGCTTCACTGCCCGAAGCTTATTCGGTGCAGTCGCCATAGCCCACTCAATACTCCAAGCCTCGCGTACCTTCCGGTGCAACACCAGTTTAATATCCTGTTCCGTAACACCAATAGTGAGAGGTGCTCCCATAGTGGCCTGCTTGGCCAATCGATCAACATGTTCATTCCCTGGTATGCCAACGTGGCCCGGGGTCCACACAAAGACCACAGAACGGCCTGATTGGCATAGGGAGTGAACAGTATCCTGGATCGACCGCATTATTGGGTGCCAAGAGAAACATTGGTCGATTGCTTGTAAGCCACTCAGGGAGTCAGTACAGATGACGAATGACCCCCTGGGGCAGGCCTTGAGATGTTGTAGAGCTCTGAGCATGGCGACCAGCTCGGCGGAGAAGATGCTACTCTCACAGGGCAGAGAATGCTGTTCCACTTGGTTTTCACGCAGAAAGGCATACCCAGCACGACCATCTACTACAGAACCATCTGTGTAAATGGCGTCTGCGGCACGGAACGACTCTAGCACTTGCAGAAACTGGTGACGGAGATGTATGGGAGAAACAGAGGCCTTCGACTCATGGGACAGGTCCAGACGGAGCTGCAAACGAGGAATGGACCAAGGAGGGGTGTGATAGGAATAGTGGAAAGCGGTAGGTAATGGATAGGATGCGAGAGACGAAAGGAGGATATGAACACGGACCGAGATCGGGTAACCCGACCTGGGTCGCCGAGGAGGGATAGGTAGTGCAGCGTCTGGAAAAAAGAGCCGGCGGTTCGGATGGAAGGGCGAGGCCTGAACACAAGCAACATAAGAAGATAGCAGGTGTTGCCTACGGAACCGCAGTGGGAGGACTCCAGCTTCGACAAGGAGGCTTGTCACAGGGCTTGTGCGAAAAGCCCGTCGCCAAACGGACACCACCGTGTAAAATTGGGTCCAAAGCCTACAGTGCTGACGGCGCAGCCGAATCATAGACTATGCAGCCATAGTCTAGGCGTGACTGAATGAGGGCCTTGTAAAGTTGCAAGAGCGTTGGGCATGAGGCTCCCCAAACAGTGTGGCTGAGACAACGTAGGATGTTGAGGTGTCGCCAGCACTTTCGTTTCAGCTGGCGAAGGTGTTGCACCCAGGTGAGACGGTTGTCGAACAACATGCCTAGAAACGTGTGTGTTTCTACGACATGTAGCAGGTCTCCAGCTAAATAGAGTTCGGGTTCCGGATGTACTGCCCGGCGTCGGCAGAAATGCGTTACACGGGTCTTCGACGCAGAGACCTGAAAACCATGGGCAAACGCCCACGACTGCGCCTTTCGAATGGCTATTTGCAACCGACGTTCAGCAACACTGATGCTGGTGGAGCTAAAATACATGCAGAAGTCATCGGCATACAAGGAAGTGGATACCGATGACCCCACGGCCGCCACAAGGCCGTTGATAGCGACTAAAAATAAAGGGACACTGAGAACAGAACCCTGTAGGACTCCGTTCTCTTGACAATGAGGTGAGCTAAAACAAGAACCAACACAAACTCTAAAATAACGCGACGCCAGGAAATTCTGAATAAATACGGGAAGCGGACCCCATAAACCCCAGTCGTACAGCATAGACAGGATATGGTAGCACCAGGTAGTGTCGTATGCTTTCCGCAGGTCGAAGAATACGGCAACCAGGTGTTCACGGCAACTAAATGCTGTTCGGATGGCCGACTCCAGTGACACAAGATTGTCAACAGCGGAGCGACCTTGACGGAACCCACCCTGTTGTGGCACCAAAAGTCCCCGGTCCTCGAGGATCCACATGAGCCTCCGACTCACCAAGCGTTCGAGGAGCTTGCATGGAACGTTGGTGAGGCTGATCGGGCAGTAGCTATCTGCCACCTGCGGATCTGCCCCAGGCTTAATCACCGGGATGATAATGCTTTCCCGCCACGAGGACGGAAAAACACCCTCCAGCCATATCCGATTAAGCAGAGCGAGAAGTTGGCATCCGCTGATAGGTGTCGGAGGAACTGACTGTGAATGCGATCGGGTCCAGGGGAGGTATCTGGGCATGCAGCAAGGGCACCTTCAAACTCCTACTCAGTGAATGGGACGTTGTATGGTTCCTTACGTCGTGTTCGAAATGAAAGCAGATGTCTCTCTGCTCGCCCTTTAAGGGCGCGAAAGTCTTCACCATAAGCAGCAGTCTCTGAGATGCGTGAAAAATGATCTGCCAGGTGCTCAGTGACGGCGACAGGGTCGGTACAGAGCGTACCTTGTACGCTGAGGCACGGAATTCCCGCCGGTGGGCGGTGCCCAAAGAGGTGTCGGACCTGCGACCACACCTTGGAAGGAGAAGCACGGGAACCAATGGACGCAACATACTTCTCCCACGAGGCTCTCTTACTACCTTGTATCAGTCGCCGGGCCTGTGCCCGGAGGCGCTTGAAGGCTACAAGATGTTCAACAGACGGGTGACGTCGGTGGCGCTGTAGTGCTCGCCGACGTTCCCGGATGGCCTCAGCAATCTGCGGTGTCCACCAGGGCACCGACGGACGATGGAGCGAACCGGATGTTGTGGGAACAGAGTTTTCGGCTGCAGAAACGATGGCCTCTGTGCCCTGCTGAACAGCGGCATCAACATCTGCTGGAAGCGGAGAGGAAACCACAGCAGCTGAAGAATAAGCTGGCCAGTCAGCTCTACGGAGGGACCAGCGAGGCGGACGGTCGGCAGGCGAACACTGTTGGAGCGACAGGAAGATCGGAAAGTGGTCGCTACCACACAGGTCGTCATGGACCCTCCAGGTGAGATGTGGAAGAAGGCCAGGGCTGTAGACAGACAAGTCTATTGCGGAAAAAGTACCATGCGCTGTACTAAAGTGGGTAGGAGCACCGGTGTTTAAAAGACAGAGATTCTGCTCTGATAGGAGAGACTCAACATCCCTACCCCGGGACGAGGTCTGTGCGCCACCCCACAGATGGTGGTGGGCGTTGAAGTCCCCCAAAAGAAGAAAGGGTGGGGGAAGTTGGGCGACCAAGGCAGCGAGGTCTGTGGGAGAGATGGCCTCATCAGGTGGAAGGTAAACAGAGCAGACAGTAAAATCTCGTACTAACCGGAGTCGAACAGCGACTGCCTCTAGAGACGTTTGAAGAGGCACAGCAGCACTGGGGACAGAGGCGTGGACATAAACACAGACGCCGCCAGAAACCCTGTCGTAGATGGTTCGGTTTTTAAAATAGCCCCGATAGCCTCTGAGGGCTGGGCTCCTCTCAACGGGAAACCACGTTTCCTGCAAGGCAAGACAGATGGCAGGGAAGCGGCAGAGTAATTGCCGCAGCTCAGCCAGGCGGCGGAAAAAACCGCCGCAATTCCACTGCAAGATTTTGTTTGCAGTCTGCTGAATAGCCATAATTTAAGTCTGTAAATGGTCATTCAGCAGGAGCACCTGCTGCCAACTCCGCAGACTCTGCAGGATCCTGAACCATCGGTTCAGGCGATCCAGGTGATGCGAGGATCTCTACCTCGCCTTCAGATGCCGAAGAGGTGACAGAGCGGTCCTTCCAAGGCACTGATAACGCCTCCTTCACGTCCTTTTTCTTCGGCTTCTTTTTGCCCTCTCGCTGGCCCTTTGGTGTCAAGGGCCGGGAGGGCTTCCCAGAAGTGGCAGCAGAGACCGTCGAAGAGCCAGAAGCCCTTCGACCAGCAGGTTTTGGATCCTTCAGCCAAAGGCTGGGATCCCCTGGCGCACCCTGGGACTCGCCAGAAGGGAGCGTCCCGAAGGACCCCTTCCGAGGGAGAGGTGCCAGAGGAAGCTGTTGCTTCTCCGGCTGGGGGTTGGGGACTGGTGTCCCCGATGGTTGTGGGGAGGTTTCCCCCACAACAGGTGCTTTAGCAGCAGATGGAGTGTTGCCCCCATCTGATGAGGGCGCAGTGGTACTTTGATGGCCTCTAGGGCCTACAGAAGGAGGCGATACCTTGTTGTAAGTCGTACCCGTGATGCGCAGGGACGACACTACAGCTGCAAATGAGGTAGTCATGCTCACCGGATGGAGACGCTCGTACTTCTTTTTCGCCTCATTGTATGACAGCCGGTCCAAGGTCTTGATTTCCATTATCTTTCGTTCTTTATGTAGAACTTTGCAGTCTGAAGAGCACGGTGGATGCAGCTGGTTGCAGTTCACACAGACGGGAGGTGCAGTGGAGGGAGCGTCCGGATGAGATGGATGTCCACATTCCCTGCACACAGGGCTAGAAGTGCATCGGGAGGACATATGCCCGAACTTCCAGCACCTGAAACACCTCATAGGGGGCGGGACGTACGGTGTAACGTCGCACCGGTAGATCATTACCTTGACCTTCTCAGGCAGTGTATCGCCTTCGAAGGCCAGGATGAATGCACCGCTGGCAACCTTGTTATCTCTTGCTCCCCTATAAACACGTCGAACAAAGTGAACACCTCTGCGTTCCAAGTTGGTACGTAGCTCTTCATCAGACTGTGACAATAGATCTCGATGGTAAATACGGCCTTGGACCATGTTGAGGGTCTTGTGGGGCATGACACTGACAGGTATATCACCCAGCTTGTCACAGGCCAATAATGCCCTGGACTGAGCTGGGGATGCCGACTGTATCAGAACAGCCCCACTTCTCATTTTCGAGAAAGACTCCACCTCACCATACTTGTCCTCTAGATGGTCAACGAAGAACTGCGGCTTGGTGGACAAGAAAGAGTCTCCATCAGTTCGGGAAAAAACAAGATATCGCGGTGAATAAGGATCCGGACAGCGTAAAGCTTGGCGTTCTTCCCATGGCGTTGCCAGGGAAGGGAACGACTTAGGATCATATGCTGTAGCATTATACTCTGATCTTCCACGCTTAGAAACGGCGTTTTTGCGACCGCCCATGCTAGTTATTGCTCGTTTTATTTCCATCCCATGAGCAGCTAGGGAAAAGAGGTCCACCCAGGCAGAGCCCTGCTTGCCTGGGTAAGCCTTATACAACTGAGGTGCGGCAGGTTCCTCAGAGGTTGCTCGCTAGCGGCTGTTCAACCTCAACAGCCATGCATCTCCTCGACACGTAGCACACCTTGAGATTGAGGTTTTTTTTAGAGAGGTTTGTACCGTCCTCGCGACCTGGGCGATTAAGCCAAGATCCCCGGGCTCTGAAACGTACAACGTTCCACCATCGCGCCGAACGATGGTCGTTGAGGCACGCACAGAGCTTACGGTATAGCGGACTGTTGGCGCGACACAGCCCACAGCTCAGGACCCCGGGTTCGCCAAGCCCGTACTCAGCAAATTAATGCTGAGTCCCTGAGGGGACAGCACTGGCGTATCCCCTCACCCTGTGCCGTGCATCTCCCCCTCCCCTCCTGCTTCCCTCTCCTGATCACTTCCTCACCCCTCACCACTGGTTACTCTCGCCTAGCCCGTGCTGAGTTTTGCAGACTGGCCACAGTGGCCAGAGATGACAGTCACATCTTTTGTGTGTGTGTGTGTGTGTGTGTGTGTGTGTGTGTGTGTGTGTGTTTGTCTCTCTCTCTCTCTCTCTCTCTCTCTCTCTCTCTCTCTCTCTCTCTCTCTCTCTCCCCCCCCCCCTCCGACAAAGGCCTTAATGGCTGAAAGCTATCTAGTTGTTTTCTGTTATTTGTGCCTTCTGCAACACAGCAAAAACATACATTTTATGATTTCTGCTTTCTGAGGAACCAATGTCATGTAGATTTCTTAAAAAGATTTTTCTGCTGTATAACCGATATTTGTTCTTAATTGCACTAACTATATTTCGATCTTAGGCCATTTTCAAATACTACACTGCAATGAAATATTGTTTATCTCATAATAGTACTTGAAAATAGCTAAGGCTGAAATATATATAGTGCAATACAGAACAATTAATCAGTCAAAAGGAGAAAAATCTTTAAACACATACATGTTTGTAGCACCCAAGTAATCCAAGGTCCCCATTCTCAAAGCGATGTAACATTACACGGTAACACACTACAGTGAAGGCTAAAGCATGCCCAGAGCTTACAGTAATAGAGGATTGGCTGCTCAGACACAGCTGGAGCATCTGGACGACTGACCAGCTATTACTGACAGGGAGGACAGACATAAAGACAGGAATTCAAATCGTCATCCACTCCCCTTCCTTCTCATAATGTTTTATTTTATTTTATTTTTTAATTTTTCTCTCTCGTCATTTGTTTACTCCATTATATTTTAATTCTGCATGCCATCCATGTTACTTTTCTACAAGGTTTCAAATTCTCTTCCTTTTGGATTGTTCTTATAGCCTTACGCATTATTCCTACATGCTGCACAATGTCCTCTCATACTCATCTCTTCTTTCAACTTAGTGGTAAGAGCTCTGACTCACATTTGGAATAATGGTGGTTCAAGTCTCAATTCACCCTACATTAATTTAGGTTTTCTCTAGCTTTTCTGAATCACAAATGTTAGGACCATTCTTTTTATTTAAAATGCAAGTCAAAATGAAATAATATACACATTCAAGAAAATTCAAGAATATGGCTGGGCTCTCTTAAATTTTGTAAGGAAATGACAATCCAATGATCAACACACACAATGTGTCTTACAAGAGAATATTAAGTGACAATTGTCTTTGTCCAGAAGACATTTTAGATAATATTTATTTTAGTTTATTATTGAGTTTTAAAAATAATTTGCAAAGAATATGACACTCATTGATATTATTTTAGACTATATGTTCACAAACACAAACAAATAAGTAAGTAAATAAAACATAGTACAAAATGAATACCTACTTTTCTGCATCTGCTGTTGGACTGTGACAGGCTGCAAAACTGGAAGAGGTTTAGGTGCCATTTCTGCACCACCAAATATGTCTCCGAGTACTTCTATATTTGACTGTGTAACTGATGCGATTGGTGTGGTTGCAGACTGATTTGGTGGATCTACATCAAGACCTATTAATAGAGAATATAGTGTTTTTTTGTAAGGCAACTCATATTTGCAATTAGTTATCTTTTATTGGTATCTTAACACTTGCAGTTTTAAGACACTAAAGAATTACCCAAATCAGCAAGCTGTTTGCCAAGAAGTTCTGTTGGTACTGGTGGGAGTTTTTCTTCACTCGGTGTACTGAGATCCAGCAGAGAAGTACTTTTGGCATCAGGAAGTTCACCTTTAACTATTATGGCATTGTATTTGTCTGTCACTTGACCAAGTGCATCACTTGCTTGTAGTACTTTGTTGAGAAGATATTCATTGTTGTGTATCTCAGTTGCAAAGCGAAACAGATTTGTCCGTAGGTTAGCACAGCTTTGATTCAGTTCCTTGATAAGTTCAAGCTCCTCTTCTGAAGTCTCACCAGGCTTGTAAGAGTCAAGCATTTCTGATAATAATCTAACACTGCTGTGTACAGACTCAATTTCACTATTACAACGGTTGCTCATTTCAAGTCTCCTTTCATCCTGAAACAATTAATGCATTCACAGTAATGTACACATTCAGAAAACATTCAACTGTCAACAACAGAATCACGGGAGATTAATACAGTATTAAAAGGGAAAAAGTTACAATACTATTAAATTTGGAATGTAGCATACACTTCTTGTTTAATATTATGGGATGCAGATGGTAGGTTGGGGAGGGGGGGGGGAGTTAAGGGTTTTTCTGTTGACAAGTTAGGTCACACTTCGAATGATGGATGGATAGTATGTTTTGGGCACATGGCAACCAGTGGCGGCCGATGGGTTGCTTATTAGGAGGGGGGGACAGGTCTTTTCAAACAATATTAATACAACATTTTGTTCCTTTGGAACATTTCTTGAATGGCAGGAATGTAGCATTATGTGTATTAGAGAGTTATGTAATTTAAAACTTCATCTAACACAACTTTTTCCTCTGATATCAAAATATACACAAAAATGCAGCTTTTTTAAATATTTTCTGCAAGCAAGACAGTAATATATGAAATAAAATAGTGTATGGCAGTTCTTTACACTGCCTTTGAGAAGTAAGTAGATAATCCCTGTAAATTGCTAAAAAAAAAAAAGATTCTCAGTTTATTCTGTTGTGTTACACAGCACTCTACAATGAGATTGAGTTGGCGAGCATAACAGTGTAGATAATTAGCTCTAAATCAAGTCTTGGCGGTACTAACCTTTTCAATTCCAACTTGCTTTCAAAAGCATAATTTTGACTATGAATTGATAAAACATCGTTTACACTAGTTACACTATTCATTCTAAATAGGAAACGAGGACATCAGTAAGTCAATAAGACTCACATTCACTACACCACTAATGCCGCACGCACTGCACCTGTTTACTTTAGCAAAGAATCTGCCTGACCAGCACTGCTCTGTATATTTCGTGCCCTTGGTGCAGTTGCTGTCCTGAGTCACCCTATTCGGTACACCGCCTCAACTCAAGGAACAGTACCTCCACTCACCCCAAGCACCCGTTACCAGCCCTTTACGCCACCTGGACGATTGGCACAGAATCGTACAGTCATCCCATTGTGAGAAATTCGGTGACACTGGCTGGTAGTCTATCCAGTCCAAAAACATTGATCATTCACTTACACAGGCTGGTTGTATACAAAAATTATCAAGTCGGTTAGTGATTGCTTCGTACATATTTTGTGATTGATTTTATTGGGAGGGTTCCATCCCAGAGTTATGAAGCAGCCACCACTGACGGCAACTAGGTCTTTAGCACCATTACAAATACAATAGTGACAAGTATCACACTGGAGAAGCCTCTGTGACTACTGTAATTTTGTGTATTTGGAGAGAAATAATATTGATGTAAATAGACACATTGGTTAGGTTCTTATGTCTCTCTTTTTTTTATCATCAGTTTGAACAATCCAGTATTATGAGTATTTAACTGTAACCACTAATGGAATATTAGACCTATCATCATGAAACTGAAGAATGCAGCTATAAGATGCGTGAGAATCAATTTTTTTTTTTTTTTTTTTTTTTTTTTTTTTTACAGAATAGTTTCCTCACAATTGTTTGATAAATAATGCAGCTAGGCCATCTTGTGTGCCTTGGCGTTCACCCAACCAAGCCAGCGTGCCTACTTCTGTGCCCAATCTTACACCATTTCCAGCCAGATTTCTTACTTTAAACTCAACTGATGTGTGCACCATTCAGGAAACATACGGCAAACCATACTCTGGAGAACTGCCATTATATGCTTTTAAACAAGGCCTGAAAGACTTCTATGCATTGCACCAAGTTTTGTGATTAGGTCATCAAATTTAAATATTAACCTATAATAATATAAGCATGGCAACAAAAAATTAAGTCACCCCAAGAGATATCATACAATCTAACACCACATATAGTCTTGATAAAAACAACAATCCAGCAATGAAGAGACTGCGCAAGTTTCTTCAGGAGTGTCATATTCATCTGAAAGCACTCACTGATGATTAGATCCAACAATGCTACTCTTCCATTTAACATACTGTTCCAATTAGTACCAGAAATTTGCCACGAGTTTCAGATCAAACAATTCAGCATGGCAATCAAGGTACAATAGGATCTTAGAAAATGGAAGTTTCCACAGCATATTTATCTTGGAGATGTAGGGCAGCAATGGTCACCAAGACTGTTGAAATGAATAACCTAGTTCATGATCAGGTCCAAGCAATTTTATACCACTAAAACAACACAAAACTGCCACCAGGCTGCATCACAGCCAAATACGAGAAGCAAGAAAAGCCAAACAGCAGGTATATGAGCATCTGGTCATATCTACAATGGTCTGTTCTCCAAAGAGGTTAACAACAACAACAACAACAACAACAAGAGTCACCACCAAACAGGATCACTCACCGACTAGCTAACTACCCAACTAGTGCCACTAGATGGCAAGCACTCATGACTAGGAAAAAAGTCTCTCTTTCTACCATCACTGGGTCAGTGCAGGTACAGTTCCTACAGGTGGCTTTATTTAAGCCAACCTGGGGTCTTTTAGAAGCAGTTCTCTTTCATAAATGAGCTTTGCTATCTACACCTATGATAGCAAGGGACAATGTTCACATCATGTACGATTGTTATCTTGTAACACTATTATTTACTGTTTATGTTTGTTGAGATAAATTGTGTGCTTTTTCTGACAAAATCTTGACTCATTTTTGGATGCGCATTTCATAGCTGTGTGTTATGAACATGAATGAATGAGTGAGGCTGTGTCTTTCAGTCATAACAAACTGACACAGTCAGTATGTATTGTCATCATTTGACATTAGACCTATGTTGATTTAAAGCATGCCCTTGTAATGCCTACAGCATAGAGGTCTACAGAAAGCCCCGTGGCTATTAGGAGACACATTTTGCACTCTTTTAGGATGACACAGCAGAAGTGCCACCAATAATACTTGAAGGCTGCCACTGTGGAGTGCTTCGATCATCCTGTGCCTGCACCAGCCTATCATCAATATTCCAAGGGCCCACAATGTATTGCTAGTTGCTGTCTGCAATAAACCTTTCTAAGGAAGGAATTTCATTTTTAATTCTGAAGTTGACATTAGTAAAGTAAAATTTCTATTTGCTCTTTTTACTAGTGTCTACTGCTACTTTTGATTTCTGTTCAGCCTTATCCATCTGCCCACTGTTTCTTACATCATTAGCACATACCACTACCAATGAAGTTGTCTTCCCTTGCGGCTAGAAGACATGATAGTAATGACATTGTGGAATTAATTCAGGGATATGAGCCTATTGTGCAAGTGATCATTCAATAAATAAGAGCACATCATAAGGAATGAGGGAGATGCAATAGCAAAACTACAAGGCCATAGCTCAAATATGAACTATAATTATGGATGCCCTGCAACTGCAAAAAGGCCAGTTGCTTTCTTTCCCAGCACATGATGAAGCTACAGAAGAAAGGGATTCTTATGAAAAAGTATTTATCAGTACTGTGCAGCTTTTAAAGTAAGAAATATTGACACCATCAAATTATTTTTTTCTTTATGGTGCAAACTTCAAATGCATAAATTGTATGTAGCACCATTGACAAATCCCATAGAGTTAACTTTTGACAAAATTTATACATTAATTAGTATAAAATACCAGCAACATTAATATAGGGTTTCTGAACAAAAATAATTTTATCAATGTAAGAAGCTCTCTAACAAGTCATAGAGACTATAGGACATAAATTATTTTTCAAAAAGAGAGAGACTGGCTGGCCAGTAAATCTTTTTGCTGTACCGCAGATAGTTACACACGGAAAGAGAGGAATCCTCAAACAACATCCTCATGACCTAGGTCATGAATTACCTTCCCCTTCCTTTTCCATTCCTTTTTTCTTCCCTTCTCTCTTACCTGAAGAAGGAACACAGTTCCGAAAGCTTGTTTTATTTTTGTCCTTTTTTCTTTCTTTATGTAACTATCAGCAGTACAACAAAAAGGTAAGTACTGGCCAGCCAATCTATCTCTTTTGAAAAATTATTGATGATCTCTGTGGAGAATTTCCATCATTAATAGATTATAGGGCATGGTCAGCCAAATTCCACATCAGTTTGTGATAGCGAAACAAAATGTGTTATGCTGACAAAATTGTTTGAAGTATGATCATTCGGTCATCTCTTGATGACAATTCCGAGATGATGCCCGTCAGTTAGCTAACTCTATGTAATAAAAGTTGTTAACACTTGCCCAATCACATGACATAAAGATGAAATTGTGCCAGTAAAAACAAATCACAAACATTTTAATAGTGGAAAATCCTATTGGAATGTCCACTGGAAGACCCCCATGCAAAACCTGCCCAATTTAGCCCCACAGCACTTCGTATTTCAGTTCTGTCACATCTTACCCCATCAGAGGTCAGGCCACTTGTGAAAGTAACCATGTGATTTAACAACACTGCTGCAATCATTGCACAGTGTTTTATATTGGTATGATGACAAACCAGCTGTCCATCAGGAGGAATGAGCACCGTCAAACTGTGGCAAGAAGCAAGATGGACCACCCAGTGGTACAGCATGCAGCTGAACATAGCATATGGATTTCATTAGTTGCTTTACTACCCGAGTCATCTGGATAGTCCTCTCCACCACCAGCTCTTCTGAACTCCACATTCTATGGTCCCACAACCATCCTGACCTCATCCTAAGATAACTTGCCATCCCTACACCCAATGCCTAACATTATTCTCCCCACCCTTTCCCACTCATTATCCTGTATCCCTCTCCAATTCATGTCTTCCTTGCAACTGTGGGTCACCCCTTACAATATCCCCTTAATTACTTTTTTATTTAATTTTTTTCCTTATTATTTTTATCGTTTCAAATCCCCGCCACTACCTCCTCACACTCCGCTACACCTCCCTTTTGGCCTGTCCCACTCCTTTCCTTCACTGTAGTCATTGCTGCAATTCAAATTCCCACCTATAAGGGCCTTTACAATCCATCATGCATCACAGAACTTTCCATCCCCACCCTTAACTGGCAGCCTTCCCCCTCCACTCCCCACCTCACTCACAGTCAAGATGCTTGTGGCACTGGAGCAGCCAGACATTATGTTTCTGTGTGTACAATTGTCCGAGTAATTGCGTGAATGTATGTGTTTCTTTTTCTGATGAAGGCCATGGCCAAAAATTTAAGTTGCGTGAATCTGATAGTCTATTTTTCATGCCTGTCAGCAGCTCAGTGAGCCTCTTTACGGTGAGTTGAATATCTATCCTCTATTATTGACAAGTCAGAAAATTGTCACACTGGAGGTGAACGTCACAACCAAAGTCCAGAGCTCCAGTCCACTTCCGTTATACCTTGCTTTACGAAACATCGTCCAGATGACTATCCAGATCAGTAGAACTACTGTGATTTTTGTGACTGACAGGAAAACACAGTGTCTGCAGAGAAAAAAAAAAGTACCATACTTCATCTCAACCTAACTAATACAGGGACAGTTTACAACTCACCGCAAAGACGTGGCGACGAGCTGCGACAGGCACTTACAAAAGACACACATACAACACGTTTAGCTATTGGGCATGGCCTTCTTCAGAAAATAGAACACTCACGCAATCACACAGGCACACAACACAGTCATACAACCATCACCTGTATGACTGTGTTGGGTGCCTGTGTGAGTGTTCTATTTTCTGAAGAAGGCCATGGCCGATAGCTGAACATGTTGTATGTGTGTGTCTTTTGTATGTGCCTGTCGCAGCTCGTCGCCACGTCTTTGCGGTGAGTTGTAAACTGTCCTCACTATATTATTAATTCCAACCTGGACTTTCCATTATTATATAACTAATACCTGGAGGTTAACAAGATTGAGGGGAGTAATTCATCATCAGCCAAGCTTGTACTTATGGATAAGAATCAAACTTCAGGTAAACAATGGTGGTGCAATTAGATCAATTGGCTGACCTAAATTAAAGTCATTAAAGTTGACTACCACATGGTAGCAAACTGTCAAATACAAAAAAAAAAAAAAAAAAAAAAAAAAAAAAAAAAAACAGAAATTTCCATTGAAAGGACAAACTACAGTCTCGGCTTCCTACAAGAATGTAGCCCATCAAATAAACTTTTTTTTAGTAAATGGTAATATCATGGAAAATCACTGATATAAACTGGTTTTTATATATAACTTTTCAAACCTCTGAAAGGATTTTCACTTAATGGGTTAAAGCTCTTAACTTGGTTTTCTGTAACATCTCAGAATAGCTAACTATGTGCCATATATCAATCATCAACAAATGACTGGCTGACTTACTACATATAGCTCTGTAGTTCAAGTACACAAATATTTTAACATGTACCTCAACAACACAAAGTAAGATCTTTTACCTCTTTCACCATGTTTTTGATAAGTCTGTTAGCTGCTTGCAAATCATCAGGATTCTTGCTCTGTAGCAATCTCTGCAATAGCCGTGACTGTTCTTCATCTTCAAAAATTGACTTTTTTTGTCTAGGTGGTGGCGGCGGAGTTGGAGCTGACGTTACTGCACTTTCAAATTGGTAAATTTGAGGAGGAGGGTCTTCCTAAAATTAAACGATTTTCTTTTAAAAATCCACCTTAAATTTTTATTTACGAAGCAATTACACAATTTTAAAGGGTATCAGAAAATTAATCAACAAAAATAATAAACATTTATATATGCATTATATTGCATTTTATGATTTTTGTTAAAGTTTTACTGTATTATATGATCACTTCCTCACTTAACATTTCATTATTTAGTGGGAAAATTACCTTTATCACACCTTGTTTCTTCAGCATTTCATAAGCTTCACGGATTTTTGTTTCATGGGGATACTCTTTGGTCCACATATACATTAGCTGCAGCACTCTCTTCTTCACTACAGGAGATGTGTGAGCTCCAAGATACTTTGGGGACACTAACTTAATCATTTCATTCAGGAACCTGAACTTTCCAACTTCTGCTTGAAATGCAGGTCCACTATGCCTCATGCATGTATCTACAACCTAAAACACATTAAGGAGTCCATGTTCCACTATTATCACACATCAAATCACTATATGTGTAAAGAACTACTTAGATTTTTAAATATGTCCAGTACATTTTTAAATCAGTTCATCTTTAATAGTCTAAAGGAGTTTGCCAATAAATTTGTTTTTCCTAGCAAAGAAGTCTATGGATAGTAGCAATGAAATTCGACAAAGTTTTTTATACACAAAGTAAAATCAGTTGAGCTTACAAAAATACTGTTATCACTGACTAACCTAAAAAGAGGAACAGTGCCATTTATTGGTTCTTTGGTACACTACAAAATTAACAACACAATCAATTGGTTCTTTGGTATACTATTCTATACTACTATGCACAGCTGACTCAATCATTAAATAGTTTTGTAAATTAATGTATTCATGCAGACACAGACAAACATGGTGGTCTTCAAGAAAACTTTGTAGATTATGATGTCTTTCATTTCTGTGCTCAAATTGTGGTAAAATAAAGAATATGTTGCCCAAGCTATACTCAAGTTACCTGTGAAACTGACAGACACAATAGTCACAGATAAAATTTTATATCACAAGATCTTATTTTCCCACAATCCAAAGAAATAACACTGCATGTTGTCCCAATTGCCAGTGAAAACCCCAATGAAATTTGTTGATTAATTTTAGAGATAAGTGTCTTCAGACAGAACAATAAAAGACATTTACAGTTTTCATTATTGTATATATTTGCACAGAAAAACTTACATATAAGGCTTCAAAAATGTTCTTAACTGACATTCATCTACATCGATACTCTGAAAAACCACATTTAAGTGGCTGGCAGAGGGTTCATTAACTACTTTCATAACCTTTCTCTACCATTCCATTGTCTAATAGCGCACAGGAAGAAAGAACACCTAAATCGTTCCATTTTCGATCTGATTTCTCTTATTTTATTGGGATGGTCATGTCCTCCTACGTAGGTGGCTACTAACAAAATATTTCCAAATTCAGAAGTCAAAATGGGTGATTGAAATTTCACAAATAGATCTCACCACAATGAATAACATTGTTCTTTTAATGATTTCCACCTCAAATCGTGCAAATTTCTGTGACACTGCCCCCTGTAACGTGATAAAACAAAACGAGCTGCCCTTCTCAGAACCTTCTCAATGCCTTTCGTCAGTCCCACCTGGTAAGGGTCCCACACTGGGCAACAGTACTCCAGGAGAGGACACATAATTGTGATGTAGGCAGTCTCTTTGGTGGAGCTGTTGCATCTTCGAAGCGTTCTGCCAATGAAATGTAACCTTTGGTTCACCTTCTTCACAATATTTTCTGTGTGTTCTCTCCAGTCTAAGTTGTTCGTAATTGTAACTCCTAAGTATTTGGTAGAATTTATGACCTTAACATTTGACAGATTTATCATGTAATTGCAGTGTTGTATATTGTGAGGCAAACAAAGACTAATACACCAAGTTGATTTGGCCATGGAAATGCAAACCGTTGGCAAACACGAGCTCCTGCAGTCCCACAACAGGTCATGCAGTACAAACTCAATCGTGTCTGAAATCTAACTGACCGACAAATATTTAAATAGATGGTGCATATGTGGGAACACATTGACATTGACTTTTGAGACATTTCTGGTATAGTACATGGTTGATTATTGTGCAAACCTACAGTAGATATACACTCTGCATCCCTATGAATTCTAACACATCTGCAAACACTATCAGACTGTTGGAGATCATTTTCTGCTTTGAGCATTTACCAAAACTTATATTTCAGACAAAGGATCTCAATCAGTTTCTGCTGAACTTCAACTGTTTTGTTCTTTCAATGGAAATCAACACTTGACTATGGCACCTTTTTCATCTGAGAGCAACCATTCCTAATTTATGTTTGTTCAATTCCTTTTAATAACAAGTCTCCAATGGAGTATTTAAATGGGCATCCTCTTAGCATAATTTTATTTTTGTTACATCCTTGGACAGTACCATTTCCAGAGCAGATTTGCACCAAGTTTAGTGTCTCCGTGTACATATACTTCCATGTGTACAACCTACGTCAAGCCTGGGCATTGGGTACTGTTGTCGCATTGCATTGGAGAGCGCTCTACGATCTCCGAATTACTACGGGGTGCATCATATGCCACCATCAAAATCGGCTTCAACGCCACATATGTGCATATGGTGTTCTCCACGAGTTTTCCTTTCTTAGATTGCAGGTGTCGCTACCAGCAGATCCAACATAAAGTTCAGTTGGCCTATGAGCCTTCCTTCTGTGCTGGGCCATGTTTTCCGACTAGTGCTGCCACCAGGGTGCAGCTGCCTCCCCCCCCCCCCCTTTTCCCTCACTGGTGAGCAGTCACTGCTGCCTTTGTTCCAGCAATGGGCCAGCATTGATATCGACTCAACTGATCCACACCAGTCACTAACTCTTACAGGAATCAGTGACAAGTGGTGAGTATTGAGTAATGTTAATAGTGTGTGGATAAGTTGAGAATCTGCATCTGACAGGAAATACACTCGAGTAGTCAGCCAGGTCCTGGTGATCACTGCACTCATAGTAGAACAATGATCAGTGCAACTGCCTAGTAAACAGGAGAGTTGGCTTCAAATTTAGACACAAATTTTCAAATTTTCCCACTGATTTATAACTATGTACGGGATGGCAATTATTGAACTACAAGAAACAACACATAAATTAGTTACAAACTACGGCATACACAGAGTTTACTGAACATGTAAATGTCACTAGAAATATTTAGATTTAGGTTTACCATATGTTTGATATGCCTGTGTTCTGTGGTGACGATGTGGCACAGACAAATAGCAAAGTCCTGCATGACATGCTGACATGTTGGCACATCAGTGCTGTCAATGACTTCCTGAAATGCTGTTTTCAGGTCAGTAATTATTTTTTGGTTACTACTGTACACCTTGACTTTAATGTAGCCCCACAAAAAATTGCTTGTGTTCAGATCCAGAGAAAACGGCAGTTTATCAAGGTCCGTGCCAGTGGCCTCTTGGTACCCCAGAGCGAGAATGTGGTCCTCAAAGCACTCCTCCAGGACATCAAACATGCTCCTTCTTCAACGGGGTCAAACTCCATCTTGCGTGTACCACATCTTGTTGAATCAGGGTCACTTCGGATAATGTGAAAGAAATCATCTTCCAAAACCTTCATATACCATTCAGTAGTCACCGTACCATCAAGGAATACCACACACATTACTCCTTGATGAGACACTGCATACCACAGTCACCAATTGACGGACACTTCCCGATCGCAAAATGTAGATTCTCCATACCCCAAAATAAGTCAATTTTGGTTATCGACTAACCCATACAAATGAAAGTAGGCTTCGAGGCTAAACCAAGCCATATTCACATCAAAGTCCTGTCCGTTAAGTCTGAGGTAACAACTGCTGACCCATAGCCCTGGGGCTTATTGGCTAACAGGTTTGAATTTTGTATGTTATAAGTATTCATTAAGATTTGACAGTGTCTCCAAGTGATTCCCACCCATTGTGCAGCTCATCTGATAGGCTTTCTGGGGCTGGTTTGAAATGGAGTGCACGTCTTCTTGATATTTTCAGGTGTTTTCACCCTTTTTGGATAACCCACTTTGCCAACACTCTCATCACAGACACTACCCATTCTCTCAAACTTGCAAATCAAATTGTTGATTGTAAGCACATTTGGACTAGTAGTCTTCAGCTTGAACTTGATCACAAACTTCCTTTGATCTGCATTTCAACTATAAATATACATTTCAAATCACAATGAAGTGCATAGCAGAGGGTTCATCAAACTGCTTTCATAATATTTCTCAACTATTCCTTTCTCTAATAGTGGGAAAAATGAACACCTAAATCTTTCAATTTTTGATCTGATTTCTCTTATTTTATTATGATGATCATGTCTTCCTATGTAGGTGAGTGCTAACAAAATATGTTCTCATTCAGAAGAGAAAGTTTGTGAAAGAAATTTCGCAAATATATCTCGCCGCAAGGAAATGGTGCATCATTTCCGTGACTCTGTCTGCCCTTCTCTGACCTCTCTCTATATCCTCCATCAGCCCTACTTAATGGGGATGTGCAGCAATACTCCAAAATAAGACACGCAAGTGTAGTGTAGGTGGTTTATTTAGTACAACTCTGGCATCTTCTAAGTGTTCTGCCAATTAAACATTTCTGTGTGTTCTTTCCAATTTAAGTTATTTGTAATTGCTGTTCCTAAGCATTTAGTTGAATCTACGGCCTGTAGTTTTGACTGATTCATCATTTTATGTGAGTACTTTCTGGATCTGTATTTGACTATGGCTGCAAAGGTCGTTCTCTTTGAGGTACTTCATAATATTTCAGGAAAGCATATGTTCTAAAATCCTGTTGTCAATGATAAAGGTCTATAATTTTCCAGGTCACTCGTATTTTCTTTCTTGAATATCTGAGTGAGCTGTGCATCTTTCCAGTCCTTGGGTACGATCTCTCATTAAGTGAGTGGTTGTATACAACAGCTAGATATGGCGCTATTGCATCATACTACTCTGAAAGAACCTAATTAATTACTGTACAATTTGGACCAGGGGACTTCTTTTTGTTAAAGTGATTTACATTGCCTTAATATTCCAGGGACATGTATTCAAAATTACTCATGCTGGCAACTGTTCTTGATTCAAATTCTGGAGTACTTGCTTTGTTTTCTTTGGTGAAGAAATTTTGAAGATTGTGTTAAGCAATTGTTTTAGCAGAACGGTCATCAGTAGCATCACCATTGCTATTGCATGGCAAAGGTATTGATTGTGTTTTGTCGCTAGTATGCTTTACATATGACCTGAAATTCTTTGGATTTTCTTCCAAATTACATCCACATATTTACTCCACAATCCACCCAAAGGTATGTGGCACAGTGTACTCAGTAGTGCTACTGGTTACTTGCTTTCCTGTTCCACTCTTGATAAGTGCAACAGATACACTTTTGTGTATAACAAGTTTTTCTATTTTCAACTAGTTAGATGTGTAACAAGCAGCGGGGAAATAGGAAGAGTAGTCAGACAAGGATGTTGTCTATCTTCAACTCTCTAATCTGTATGGTGAATGGTTGGCGAGAGAATGGTTGAAACGCCGCATAAACTTCAGGATAGAAGGGCATCTCATCAATACCATCAAGTATGCAGATGACCTAGTAGTGCTCTCAAAACATCAAACACAACTGCAACACATGATGAAGCGGTTGGTGGAAACTGGAAGCAAATCAACATCAAGAAATCAAAAGTGTTGCTGATATCAAAACAGAAGAAACATTTGAGGATAACCGTCAAGAATCTAGAATTGAATAATGTGAAGCAGTTCAATTACTTTAAGATAAAGGATACCCAATGCACAAATGAAATTCGAGCAAGCCATGGTCAAAGCCGCTTTCAACAAGAAGAGGGCTTTACTGATAAACAAGATGACCTTGGCATTATTGGTGAATTGTTACATTTGGAGCATTGCACTGTATGGAGCCAACACATGGACTTTGAGAAAAAAGGAGAAAAATACTTCGAAAGTTTTGAAATGTGGTGGTGGAGGAGAATAGAGGAGATTAAGTGGTCAGACAGGGTGACAAATGACGATGTACTGAGAAGAGTAGAAGAGAAGAAAAGTACACTGCGTATAATTCTTCAGGGAAAGGTGAACGGGATCTGACACATACCTACTCATACATACATACATAAGGAATCATACATGATATTGTCAGAATGAAGATCAACAGAACTGTAGGACGAGGAAGAAAAAAATTCAACATATGGATGGAAGGAGCTACAGCAGAATAAAGGAAGAAGCTGAAGACAGGGAAAATAGGCATTAAAAAAATTTTCGTACGAAGACATGGACCCGCCACTAGTCAGAATAGTACATAATAATAGATGTGTGTGAGCATTTGAATTTTTACTTGACTACTAGACATCACTGACAATAACATTTTGTAATAAAATACATTAAAATTTATTTTTATAACCATATGTTAAGATGTGATTTTTCCCATTTTTAAGTCAAAAATACTTTTAAGTATTTCTAATATCAATTACACCTAACACATTCTTTAATTCCAGTTTTTTTCCTCATAACTAATTTTTATGTGCTATAGAATTTATTTTTTGCTTACATTTCCGTATAGCACAAATTTTTGCATTCATTATTACATATAGCATTTTTTTAATTTATATTTTTGACTTTCTGGTTATTGAGAATACAAACGATAATAATATAAATACAGTGGCATAAAACAATAACAGCAGTAATAACTATTTTAACATAATTTACTACTATCAATACTACAGTAACTACGAAACTGGAAACAAAAATTATTGCATTTTACAGTCACACTCTTACTGTGAAGTTGTCACTCTTACATCTATACATTATTCAACTAAAGGACATCTTAGTAAAACTTCTTTGCATCATCAGATATTTCAAAATACTTCAAGGGAGACACCTTTCTTCTTTTCTTTGCTTACCATATTTTATTTTGGTAAAAGGTTGATATTAGTACTATTGGATGGCATGATTTTCTGTCGTCTCAAGATGTCAACTTGTACTGCATCTCCAGTGTATAGCGCACTGACCGACACATTAACAATTTAGTTTCCTTTCTCATATGAGGAGCCATGGTGGTTGGTCATTTTCAGTGGTAGCTTGGATTTAAGTACTTACTGCACACTTTGTTCAATTTTTAACAATCCAATCTGTGTTTAGAACTTTGAGAGTGCAGCGCTCTTTTAAAATATAATAATATTCTTTGGGAGTTTAGGAGACAGGTGCCATCATTTGGCTGTTTTTAATCCAAGTATGAAAGAAACTCCACCAAAACAAAAGCAACTTGATTGCATTCTCTTGAAGATACTATCTCCAATCAAGTTTAGAAAACAATGTTTTCCTTTTTTTATTCTTAATTGGATTATGATGCACTGATTGTATAACCATATTTGTTTAATGTAGCAAACCTAACTCAGTGATAGTTCTGGAATTGGCTGATTCTGCTGCACATCAAAGCAAATATAAATGCGAGTTCGGTTATCTTCTTTCGTTACACCATAATACCCCTTTGCAGAATTTTATGTAATCTGTGTCTGGTTTGTAGTTCATTCTTCTTCTGCAGAGATGTTTCTGCTTTAATTTCCACAAACCAACCTTACAAGTGGGTCTGGCATCAGTATGAGGTGTCCTGGATGATCGATTGAAATTTTTGTAAAATATATGCTTGTATTTGATAAGGAGAATGACTTCAGTCCTATTTTTTCTCTTTAAGATTTTATTAAAATTGAGATCTCAAAGCAAATAGCCTCTTGTAGGCTTCCATCTTCCATAGCGGCTCTCTCTGCATTTATATATTTTTACAACATTCTTAATGACAATAGTTAGTTCCTTATGATCCTTTCCTGTTTTGTTGCCTCCTCATTGTTCCTTTGGCAAGCTTCCTTCTTCATGGAGCCAGCTTGCTAAATAGGACAACCTATCTTTTGACATGCCAGATACATCTTGGAAACTGACAGCACAAACAGGCACTACTTCACAATTCATGTTTCTAATGGTGTAATTCACTGTCACTGTTTTCTTCATTTTTGCATTCTGTGTATCCACTACTCTGCACTATGGCAAAGAAATATTAAGAAATTTTAACAGAAACTTATCTTCATCCATGTTATTTAGTGATGCCATATGATGTTGAAAATGGGAAATATCTTTGTAGCAGAGTTCACCAGCTTTAAATTGTTTCATTACTTTAGCTTTTGAAGGCAAAACCAAGTCCACTTAATGACAGGTTCCTTTCTACACATTTTGCTTTGCATTTTAGATTGGTGTAAGGTCCTCTAGAGATTTTCTCCTAGGAGAACATTCTTTGACCTGTATGCCATTAAAACAATAAAAAGAATCGTCATCATTGTGCTTCTACTTTCAATATTTCTTTGTAGAAGTACATGTGAGTGTCAAGTGTTAACTTCTCTAAAAGTAAGCTGCAGGTCAATGAAGTTCGGTTGTAACACTATACCAGCCAGTAAATATTATAATGGAAAGTCCTGGTTGGAATTAATATTATAGTAAGGACAGTTTACAACTAACCGTAAAGACGTGGCGATGAGCTTCGACAGACACATACAAAAGACACGCACATACAACACTTTCAGCTATCGGCCATGGCCTTCTTCAGAAAATAGAACACTTGGGCAATAACACAGGCACACAACACAGTCATACAACCATAGCCTCTGGCTGCCGCACTTCGAATCACAATCCGTAGCGCATCGGGGACGGGAGGGGAGGGGAGAAGAGAGGAGTCCCCTCCGTCCCCGATTTGCCGCAGAGCGTGATTCGAAGTGCGGCAGCCGGAGGTGATGGTTGTATGATTGTGTTGTGTGCCTGTGTGATTGTATGAGTGTTCTATTTTCTGAAGAAGCCATGGCCGCTAACTGAAAGTGTTGTATATGTGTGTCTTTTGATTGTGCCTGTCGCAGCTCGTCGCCACTTCTTTGCAGTGAGCCAGTAAATATTGTTAGAACAATGAGTAACACTGCTTAAAACAAACAGTAGACTCCATTATAGATAACTGCTTACTGTGGAATGATAGCTGAGACACTATAGAGTGATATATTGCGTTTGTTAACTTTTGCTGTAACTGTGAGAACACAATAGATGTGTTCTGACAAAACTTTCTGATTTGGAGTGTTCACACACACCAGAAGAGCAGACTTTTACAAAATTTGGTTCAATGGTTGATGTAAAAGGTCAACATTATGCCATCACTAACTGAGTTTGGAATTTTTTTTGCATATATTATGTATTGAAAAAAAAAAAAAAGAAGAAAAAGAAAAAAAAAGAAAAGGAAAAAAAAGAAAAGGAAAAAAAAAGAAAAGGAAAAAAAAAAGAAAAGGAAAAAAAAAGAAAAGGAAAAAAAAGAAAAAAAAGAAAAAATGCTCCTTAATTGAGGAAAAGAAAAAATTGTGCCATAACATGACAAACAGATGGGATCAACAAGTAGAACTCACTCTGACACATCCAGTGTAATCAATTTAATATTAGATCAAAGTGTGTGAGGGTAAAAATCAGATAGGAACAGCACAATATGAGTACAGTAAGCAGGTTCAAATGTGGGGTGCCATTATTATTTGGAGATGACGAGGCTTGCACAGGATGCAGTAGCACGGACAGCCGCATCAAACCAGTCTTCAAACTGAGGACCACAATCAGTCCCAAGCAGTGCAGGAAAACACTTCGGGATTCTAAACACTTAGGTGTCCACCTCCTTAGCTCAGTCAACAGCATTACTGACAATCACACAGGGGACCGGGTCAGATTCCCAGCAGAGAACTGGGTGTTGTGTATTATCATTATTTCAAAATCATCAACACGCAGGTTGACAAAGTGGCATCAACTTAATTTAAAAGCCTTCCAAACAAGCCAGCCAAACCCCAGTTATGGATTTTCCTGCCAATAAATGCCATACGATCATCATCAGTTACATGTTTAAAATTAAACACCTTGTTGTACCATCTCAAAACAGCAACTGTGAACTGGATGATATTGCTGCATTTCCTCTTACATAAAAAGACTTTCCGATGAGGAACCTCACTTTTGTGTCAATGATAAGTCTACCTGTAATGTAGCCACTGATTAAGTTAAAGATGCATTTGATACTGCACAAAGAAATAAAGATGCCACAAGCAAAACTGAGCACAATAAGTGAAAAACTGCTTTCATGTCAAATGAAGAAAATTATCAGGGCCTTGATAACAATCATATAGTGGCAATAAAGTTTGAAAAAAGAAAAATGTTTTTACCTAATGAATATGTGAAATCCTTGTTTTCTACAATGTTTAGTAGTCATTTCAGTAATTTTTTGTTTGAAACAAACTGGTCCATACACTGATGAGAATGTGTGCTACTGTAGGGGATTTTTGCGAAAATTGTGTCTGTTCTTTGGCCAACATATATTTTGTACTTCTGATTCAGTCATACATAAATAAAATAAAATAAATAAGACCTCTGTAAGTCAATCATCTATGTCAAGCTGCAGAAAATGGCGCATACAAAATCAAATAATTTTTGTAAGATATGTGTAAAAGTCTGTCACATATAGTATGCTGACAAAATTATTTATTATGCCAAAATTGTCAACCTATGATTCAATAAATGCTGTCCCACAACCATTATTTTACAAATGCGAGCCAAATCAATGTCATCCACACTCTTATTTCATGCAACATATTTGTTGTTGTTGTTTGTGGGTTTGAAGGGCGCTCAACATCAAGGTTATCAGCACCCACACATAACTCTCAGGGACAAATAGAAAAAAAGGATCTGAGGAAAATCAGGAGCTGTCTAAATAGCGCCACCATTTTCTTAAGATCTGGCAGTAAGAACACTCACATTAAAAACTTGTTGAAGTCATGGATTAGTATGGACATGTGTGCCCAAAGTAAAGAAAAAAACAGTAAAACTAAGAACTTTGATGGGAGCCTTAGGTAGAAACAATTAGCCGACCAATAACAAAAAGACGGAAGAGCTAGTCGACCTAATGATTCCTTAAAAATGTTGCCCTAAAATTTTAGGGAGTAAGCCTGACAGTTCACAAAATTTTAAAAGACGAATCACATTTGTTGGATCATCGCTTAAAATAGAGGGCAGATCACTTTGCAAAAGGATTGAGCACCGCGAACGGCTTCCGATTCTCCACTGAGAAAATGGTGTGTATAAACTTCTGGAAATACAAGGAATTTCTTCCACCATCCCTACATCTCGGCCCCGTTGCTCTCCCTTTCGTGGAGACAACAAAATTCTTGGGGCAGAAAATCTTCACGGACGGGTTCCTTTTTCAAAGTCCGGGCATCTTGTTTCGGTGCCCGCGGTTTATTAGAGGTTGACGAAGACTGAACTTTAGAAGCAGCAGGAGGAAGCGGGAACGTGGAACGGGCAATCTTTGGGCTGACGGATCGCACAACCGTCTCAGCGAAAGTGAAGTCACAGGTCTGGGTACCTGAATCCTTAGTAGGTCGAGTGGAGGTGAGGACCTTACTGTATGTGACCGCTGGGAGGACAGTGGGCTTTCGACTCGCCAACAGCTTTCGAGCGGCACATGTTGATACCTTTTCCGTAACCCAAATTTGCTGGATGACCTTTTCATCCTTATACACAGGGCAGTCTCGAGAGGAAGCCGCATGGTCACCATTGCAATTAAGGCAGTGAGGGGACGGAGGTGGGCAATCCCCTTCATGGGCGTCCCTACCACAAGTGACACATTTTGCTGCATTTGGGCAAGATTGGTGGGTATGGTTGTATCTGTGGCATTGGAAACAGCGCATTGGGTTTGGTATATAAGGGTGGACGGAGATAACTTCGTACCCTGCTTTGACCTTCGACCGGAGTTCAACTCTGTTGAACGTCAAGAACACAGTACGAGTTGATGTCAGTTGGTTATCTAACTTTTTCAACACCCTATGCACGGCTGTTACACCCTGATCGGACATATAGGTTTGTATGTCTTCGTCAGACAACCCATCAAGGGATCTCGTGAAGACTATCCCCGTGACGAGTTGAGTGTGCGATGAGCTGCTAGCTTGACAGGAAACGTGTGTAACAACGTAGTCTGTATTAGTTTTTGGGCTTGGAAGGCACTGTCCGCTTCCAGCAACAATGTACCATTGCGCTGACGCGAACAGGTTTTAACAGGGCCAGCAATTGCATCAACACCTTTCTGAATGACGAAAGGATTTACGGAAGTGAAATCTTTACCATCGGTTCGAGAGACAACAAGGAATTTTGGAAGATTAGGCAGAGTTTTCTTTTGCTGAGGCGAATCTATCTTTTGTTTCTGGGTCAAATTCACAGAAGAAGAGAAGGAAGTCATTGCGAAAGTGTCCCCCGCGTTTACCGGCGTCTCCGATGGCGCGCTCCTTCCTGGTGGAGGCCCTCTCTGAGGGCTTACCCGCCTTAGGTGATTGTTCACACATCAGGTCACACCTCCCGAGAACTGACGGAGGGACCAATCAGCATGTTCGGAAGGTACCAGCTCGAGTAATCACCCCTCCCTGGGCCTGGCCTTTACCAGGGGGTACGTATGTGCCCTACTTGCCTACCCGGGGCGAGGAATTACGCGTTACCCCGTCACCTGCTACGCATGATAATGCGTGGGTCAGCCTTCAGACACGCACAGGGAGGAAAGAAGAAGAATAGAGGAAGTGAAGAGAAAGAAGTGCCACAAACGCCGAACGGAGACTAATGAGGAGAAGAAGAAAGCTAGGAGAGTACAGCAAGGAGAGAAAGACAGAAGCAAAGGTTAGGAAATGAAGAAACCAAGGAATAAGAGAAACTATGTCAAGAAACCACCCTAACTCATAAAGGACGCCCGTCTCCGGGTGAAGGCATAAACCGGGAGGGAAAGTGAAGCAGCCTGAGGCAGAAGAAAGGCTGCTTCGGCTCGGGGCCCCGTGCGCGCCACACACGTACCCACAAAAGAGCTGTGGGCCCCCTGGGGGTGCTCTGAAGGCCGTAAGGTTGTCAGGTGTCAAAGCACCCTTAAACCATTGTAGGGCGGCATGCCTGGCTTTAATTGCCATGTGGCACTCATCTGACCACCAAGGAACAGGATTCCTGCAAAGTTCACTTGATAACCTATGAACAGAAAGATCAGCAGCATGGTGGATCACTTATGTTATGTGGTCCACCCAAGCAGTGATGTCATCTCATTGTTGTAGTACAGTTTGCCCTGCTAGTAATCCATCTCAGTGGCTGCTGCCCCAATGGTGGGCCATCCGGTAAGTGGATCCACAATGGAAAGTGGTCACTGTTGTGGAGATCATCAGTGGCTTCCCACTGAGCCGAGTCTGCAAGAACTTGAGAGCAGAAAGAAAGGTCAATGGCAAAGAATGTCCCCATGGCAGCACAAAAATGTGTCGTCGGATTGCTCAAGTTAAGCATGCAGAGTTCCTGTGATGTCATGAGACACTCTACAACCCGACCCCTTGGGCAAGTGGAGTCTGAGCCCCATAGCACATTGTGGGCATTGAAGTCTCCCAGTAGAAGAAATGGATGAGGGAATTGCTCAATGAGACTGATCAGAGCCTCAGAGTCTATCAGTTCCTGGGGATGTATATACAAGGAACACACCATGATCCTGAGACCCACATGAACTTCCAGTGCCACAGTTTGGAGCTCAGTAACCAAAGGAATGCCCAGAAGTGATGTGAGTCACTGACAAACACAGCAATCCCTCCCTTGGCTCTCTCACCAGTAAGATCATCCTTACGGTAAATGGTATAGCCCCTAAGTGTGGGGGTGTCGGAAGCCTTAAAATGTGTTTCTTGGAAACACAAACACAGGGGATGTTCGTGCAGCAGTAATTTTAGGTCTTCTCCCATTCATGTTTCACTGTAACATGGGTGCCATGGATTATGGAAGTTTCACCTTCACTCTCTCCTTCCACAGATTCGGGGATACCGAAGTTCAGTTTTGGGGCAAGATGAGTGCCCCAAACACTCATCAATCTCCATGGGCTCTGGAGATGAATCAGAGGAAGCATCTGCTATAACATGAACATGGTTGGATGGTTTGGTTCCTGTTTTTTGCCAGCTGTTTGGCTTGTAGATTGCTTTTTTGTCCTTTGGTGGTTTTGTACCGGCTGCAGTGGACATAGTAGCAGTGGTGCTGGATGAGTGAGCAGGTTCCGCAGAAGAAGGTAGTAGGGACTCTACAAAGATGGTAGCTGTTCCTTTGTTAGATGTCTTTTGGGGGGGGGGGGGGGGACTACCGGTGCTGATGATTCTGCTGCCTGACAAATACACTGACAGGTGCAAGTGTGCATGCCTTTACTAACAACCTCCGTTTGTGTGGAGGCGTCAACTTTGGCAACAGGCTGTTGCAGGGCAGATGTGAAGGAGATAGCGAATGAAGGAGGTTGCACTGCCTTAAAGGTCTTTCTGGCTTCAGCATAAGAGATACGCTTAGTTCTTTTGATCTGCTGCATCTTTTTCTCCTGGTTATAAACACTACAGTCCTTACTCCAGTCTGGATGATCCCCTGAGCAATTGACACACTTTGCAGGTGGCGTGCAGTCGAACCTGTCATGTGCAGCTTTGTTACATTTGCCACAAGTGGCCTCTCCCTTGCATCCCAAGGTGGTGTGCCCAAAGCGCTGACACTTGAAATAACACATGGGGTTAGGGAGATGAGGCCATACATGTAAACACAGAAAACCTGCCTTCGCATACTCAAGTAACCGAGGACTATTAAAGGTTAGAATGAAGGACTCAGATTGGCCAAGTTCCCCATCCACCCTTTTTTTAATGTTCTGAACATCAGCTATTCCATCTACTGGAATGTCAACTATATCTCTACAGAAAACTATGCCCTTACTGTAGTTAGGGTACTATGTAGCTCTGTTTTGATATTATATTCTCCAAAACACATAGCAGATTGAATTCTTGAGACCTGTTGGGAAGTAGATGTTTCCACCAACAGGGTACCATTCTGCAACTGTTTTACTGATTTCAGGGTACCTGCAATTCCTTCTAAAGCCTTGTTTATGTAAAAAGGTGACACAAATGAACCATCCTTTCTTTATATTACAAGAAACACATTCTGATTTATAGCTGGTGTTCTGTTACTCATTAAAAACCTTTTTGGCAGCTCCTAAGTCTGGAGGACTGGAAAGCCTAGCCCTATTTTTGGATGGGGTGTTGGTACCCGGCAGTGGTACACCCATTCCACCAGGAGGTTTAAAATTACATGGTAGATCCATGCCAATCCCACAAGCAGCTAGGGAAGTTGTGTCTGCCTAGACAGAGCTCCGCATGCCTAGGTAAGCCTTATATGGCAGTATCCCCAGAGATTGCTCGCTAGCAACAGTTCCACCTCAACAGCCATGCATCCCCTCAGCACATAGCACACCTTGGGATTGAGGTTTTTTTTTTTTTTTTTTTTTTTTTTTTAGTTGTTTCCTTCCTCGTGCCCCGGACGGTGAAGCCAATATCTCCATTCCCCAGTACACACAATGTTCCATCATCGCGCCACACGGTGGTCGCTGAAGCGTGCCCAAAGTTTACGGTGTCTAGAGGACTGGTGGTGCTTACCAGTGCCCAGCTCAGGTCACCAGGTTCACCAAGCCCGTACTCAGCAAATTAATGCTGAGCCCCTGAGGAGTGCAACATATTACCATATAATATGTTAACAGACGACAAGCCGTAGTTGTCATTTCTAACCAATAGATGGCATGGCTTTGTGCTGTCTTGTACAGAATTAATACAGTCTGGCAAAGTTTCTGCTACAATAGTTATCTAATACTTTATTATATCAATCTGCAGTTGGCTACTCAGTTTCTTATTCATCTAAATGTCTACAAATTTTCCATAGAGGCTTTCATTTAGTGTGTGTAGCCATTGATCTCTATTTCTGATAGCTGTAAAACACTTTTATTTGTTAGGAATTGAATAATACAAGGTTTTGTAAAATTAAGAGGCAAGTTGTTTTCAGTGATCTTTAAGGTCATCCTATTTTTCTACTAGCTGTGTCTAGGATAGATGTTTTTGGGTTCTTTAGCTATGTAGTTTAATAAAAGGTAAGGCATTCATCAATCCAAGGTTGAGTTGAATATCATATTGCTTTACTAAACATGATCTTTATGGAAGTGGTTTACTGTTGCCTTCTTCAAATCTTTGAGCTGACTTACCCAGCCATTTTATAGAAGGGCCTACAGTTCAGTTTATCATGCCATGGTGCAGCTCGGCATTTTTCACATCAACAATACTGCCAGTGGTGCAAGAAGTTAAAACCTGCATAGTCTCCAATCAAGAACATGAATGGATGAAGTATCAAACCAAGCAGAACTCCGTACTTAATGTATTCTTAAAAGTTTTGATTTTATTTCTTCAGTATAATATTTTTAATATGATCCTTTGTGTTTTGTGCTGAAATCTGATTTCCCCAATGCAAGGGAAATGCATATAACACTGCAACATTTAAATCTGCATAAGTGACTTTCGCAATATACTTAGTGTTGATCCAACACAGCCCTATCAGATGCAAGTGTATCTGAAATGTCATTCAGCTCATCTGCAAGCAAGTGCAGGTGGTGTAGGCCCCCTTTATAACATGGCCCAACTGCATGAACTCTGCATAATCATGATCTGCTTGGCCACTGCCCAAGTTCATCCAGTGGATTCAGACCTTGCAAAGTTCAGCTATCATATCTTAGTTCATGGCATAACATATTAATTGCTCTGCAGATTTTTCTGTGGAAATTGAACACAGCAACTGTTAAAGTTGTTATACAGGTAAAGGATAGATAGGTCTATAATCAGAGGCCATTTACTAAATTATCACAACTACAATTAGGTATTGTTAGTTGTATACTTCAGTCTTACAGGAAATACAGCTTAACTACATTGGTTTCAAAAGTAAATCACTGGGGTTTGCGAAGTCAACACCCAATTTCAGTACTTTGGTTAAATAACATATCTTTAAGAGCTACTGCTTTTCATTCATGAAGTTTTTGGTATATATCTCATAGCCAAATTGGTAAAAGTGATGTCGAGGTCTATCCTAGTGAATCTAATCAAGATGAATTGATAATATAAATTTTCAACAACTCTTAGGAAGAATACATTATTTGAATTTCACATCATGTCTTGCATAGACAATAAATTAATTAGTTTATTCATGTCATTATTTGTTTAGTGGCACAATGGAAGATGTTGCAGTTTGGTTTACAGTGCAAGTATTGACCGGAGCTAGTCAAATTCTCTTCTTTGTATAATAAGTTAGACTCCAGGTGTTCACCAACTTCTCTGCATTAGCCATCACTGTATATCTCTTACCTGGTGAAGGAAAACTGGATTCATGGTATTATAGGATTATTTTAAGGAAGCACTCTAATTTCTCCTCTGCTGCATACTCTTAGTAAACCTCCTTCCTATTGTTTGATAAGTAAATTTTCTCTGAATAACGTGGAGAGTAAGCATTTATGCTCCAACAAAATTGTCTTTCTTTCACCGACTGATAGGCACCTTAGTAGTAAATTACTCTTACAAGGGAAGGACCACAGACAAGGTCAACCAATTTGGTTCATTTCTGACAGACAACTTGTGTATAATCAAAACTGAACGACTAAAATGTTTCGGCTCATACTTCCCAAATTTTTATTAATCTGCCCTTTAAGTTTATGCAGGGTTGATATGCAGACAAGAAGAGCGAATTCTCCTGGCTTTCCCAGGCAAAATATACAATTTTACCTGGGAGAAATTTTTTTTTTTTTTTTTTGTGAAATACACTTTTCCTAAGTGAATTACGCTTCTTCTATTATAAGTGACAATATCCTTGGCTTGGTGCAGCAAAACTTAACAATAGAATGTTGGCATATTTCTGTCCGTGGCATATGGGTGTTGGTAACAGTAATTGATGGGAAGTATAAATGGGCAATTACGACTAAGGTACAAATGGCCTGCGAGGATGTTTTTCCATTTCTGTTTCATAAATGCAGCTTGTGTATGTTTCATATTTTTCATGAAGGCACAGATGATTTATTTTTGTGTATCATTTAATTCATTTTGTAACATACATCACAGTTTAGTATGAATATGTTGTTATTTTTGTGTATATTGTTAGGCTGGAACCCAATAGAACAGTTTTTATAGCTTGTAAAAAATATTTCACTGTTTTCTTCTAATATATCATCGTTTTTGAGTAAGTTGTTATGCATGAAACTAATAAAACAACAAGTACAACCAATGTGCATAATTACTTACAAAATCCTGATAGGCTGGCTTTACTTGCCATAATTTTTAATCATTATTATACTTGATTTGTGAACAGTCACTATTGTTTATTGTTGCCACAATGTGTTTCAAGGGTTTAAAATCCCATCATCAGGTGGAATAATAATATACATTGTACATGTGGGTTTTATGATAGATTGACCTGTTGCACTGTCTCCAGTGGTCACAGGTTCCTTGCATTGTCATAACCTCACTTATATATAATGAACCACAGAGTTGGTGTGATATCACAGTCATCAAAATCAGCTTGTTGTTACGAATTATTGTATAGTCCTTGTCTTCATGTTTTTGACACATTTTGCTATCAGCAGACAGTGTTTTGGTGTATACTGGGCAGTTTCTAATCAACTAGATTTATTTTCATCTTGTTTTATTTATTTATTCATTTGGTGAGCCTGCCAAGATTAGGTCTACAGGCCTTCTGTTACACCTACCAGGCATTCTACATATTTTACATGTCCAATATTACAGAGATTCTACTGAGTCTAGAAAAATTGAAAGTTTCAAGCAGTACAAGTAACAAAATGATACACACAGAGTTAATATTCGTATTTGATAAATAACAAACATGTCAGATTTACAAAATGATAGAGTTCTAATTATGACAGCTGGTAGCAATGGTCATGCAGAAAGGTGTTTCAGAAGGAGAGAAAAGTGAGTGTAATAATACACAAATAAGGAGATATGATGAAAGGACAGGTGGCATGATTTATGGAGAAAGAGGAAGAAGAAAAATAAGAGGAAAAGAGTACCGTTTTTAATACTAGACAGAGGGGAGTTCCGGGGAAAGTTTTTGGAGGATGATGGAAGCAAGTATTTTCTTTTACTTTTAAGAAAAAGTTCAGAGTGAAATGTGTGAAGAGAACAGGACAGGTTGTTCCATAAACGAACAGTAGTGACGGTGAAGGAGTCAGCAAATATTTTCATTTTATGGACAGGCATGGTTAGAATACTAGATAAGTGGTATCTTGAATTCATATTATAATGGCATGAAAGATGTTTAAATTCTGATGCAAGGTACTGGGATACTTGCTTATTCAGCAGTTGAAGGAGAAGGCACAGGGCATGGTAGTCCCATAGTTTGTCTGGCCACAGCCACCTTAACTGGGAGTATGAAGCACTAATATTGATGAACGTTGAATGGGTTGCGTACACAGGCATTCATGGTTAACTGTAACAGTCTTATTTTCAGTACCTGTACCATGGTAATCATAACACAATACTGAAGGTTTGGTAGAACAAAAGAATGCACTAATTTTCATTTACATCTTGTGGGAAGATGTTATGAAACTTTTTGAGGGCATAGAGGCAAGCATGGGCGGTGACTGTATTATCTGTCAAATTTACATGTTTGTCAATAAAGACAACCAAATTCTTTACTGCTTTTCAATATGATATAGGGGAACCAAAAAGTTGAATTGGAGGTAACTGGTTACATAATTCTGAATTTCTAATGGGTGACTAAGATTGCTTGCATTACTTATTCTCTCTCGGTTATTTTCCAGATTTCTCCAGGATGAAAATATTCCAGTGTTTTTGCTAGATATACAGTTTGTCCCGGTACACACACATTCTGTCATGGCAATAAATGAAATAAAAATTGATCAAATCACTGAATCAATAAATAGCTGTAAAATGAGAATTTTTTCATAATGTTTATGGTGCCCAGAACTCGCAATAAGAAACTTATAGATGCAAAAAAGTAATTATGCTTCTGTGAAAGTAGCACTAGCCAATAACAATGACAGCTAATTCTGGAGTGGAAATTTCATACTCAATTCATATAAACCCAGCTCTCTTCTCTCGCCCCTCAATGTAATGTTTTCAATGGTATTCTATAAAACTCACTATATTTAAATCAAAACAGAGGCTGATTTTCTCCCACTTCTCTGTCAACACTTTTAGGGTATGCTTACCATTACTACTTGAAACAAATAAGAGTGAGGTAAATGTATGCTGTTTGTTTCTTGAATAAAGTTATTTGCCAGTGAAGGCTAATGCTTTGTCTTTAAATAAACACTTCATTTAATAATTTAGAAATTAACTATCACCCTAGGCATTATCAAGCCACACCACAGTGCTTTGCACAACCAAGTAAAAAAGGGCCCCAATTTCCTAGAATCAAAGATCACATAGGCCTATAGGAAAAAAAAAAAAAAAAAAAGCACAACTCTGTGTGTGTGTAACCACGCACATCTAATGCCACAGATCTACAGCAGAGTTTTTCAACCTTTTTGAATATGTGACCCCCCTTTGAAGTATAAAATATTCTGGCGACCCGCTATTTAAAAAAAAATTGTGGTGTCTCCCTCCTTTCAAGAACGCTAAAGAAAAAAAATTATGTCAAATGAAACAAAATTTTATTTTCTTTCTTTTAAATTGTTGGGCAAAGTTTCTTGGAATGGTACACATATCTTATTTTCACATGAAGTATGACAGAAAAATATATTTTGTGAACGAGTATTTCAGACAAGGCTCAAGCGAATTATGCTCATTAAAAAAGGTCCTACTGTAAAGACAATTTGCAAGGAAGTAGATATTTTTCTTTAATTTTTCAGAATTACTTATTGTATTCATATTCATCATTAACACATTGTATTTTAAATCAAGCTATGATATTTTCAATTCATAATGAATATTACACAAAGAACTCCTTGACTTTAACATTAAATAAATTTCACTTAGGCATACGTTTTTGTATTACTGAACCCCTAGTTATTTTGTGGTAGAAGTACTTGCTTCTCTGACGGTGACCCCCCCCCCCCCCCACGCAAGACTTCGCAACCCCCCCCCCCCACCCCTGAGGGTTGCGACCCACACATTGAAAAACATTGATATATAGAATAGCTGGGAGGAGTTTTAGTATTACCACTGTACACAAGTCTTCAATCGAACTTACACATGAGAGTAACTTTCGCTCATTTGCCAAAACTGACGTTGTCGTCGTCGTCGTCGTCTCTCTCTCTCTCTCTCTCTCTCTCTCTCTCTCTCTCTCTCTCTCTCTCTCTTTCATTTGTTTGTGTGTGTGTGTGTGTGTGTGTGTGTGTGTGTGTGTGTGTGTGTGTGTGATATGTTCATTTAGTCATTTCAATGATTGACTGTCTCAATGTTGACAAGGCCAACAAATAGTGTCAACATCATTTATGCATCAACCAGTGATAAATAAAACTAGATTTCAATGAGGATATAAAAGATATGGATAACAAACTATAGAGTGCGAAATTTTTTATTTGCAATGCAGTGAAACGATACTAACACAATAGCAAATACATATCTCATGACTGACAAAGGTATAGGCAAAAACATATAGCTCCAAAGTAAAATATGTTTACTACGAACATGTGTTGCAGCATACTATAACACTTTCATGCGAGTACTACACATTTAAAAATAACAGTAAACTTAATATCCCTACCACAAGAGCACGCATTGCTTCCTTTTCATCAGGTGACTGAATTTTTGCTGCAAGCAATCTTGTTGCTTCGTGTGCACAAAACGTTTCTTTTTCCAGAAACTTGCATGCTTCATATATGGCCTGTGTGTCAAGTACAACTTTACTGGGATTTGTTGCTTTATCTGAAACATAATTCATTCTGCATATTAAGATACCCTTCTGAAGTGACACGCTTCTATTACACAGTAAACTATCGAGATTTATGCACATGTGAAAGTCTTAAATGTACAATGATATAGAAAGATTAACAAGTAGTCTTACATATAATTGTGATATTAATATAACACTTTCTCTAAGAACGAACTTCCATCATATTTTCTGAAGAGAAACTGATTTTTTTTTTAAGTGAAACTGCATACGGCGTGTATATCCCTTTTTCACCATAGAGAAGAAAGAGTTTTTTTCCCCTGTAGTCCCTTGAAATGAACTTCAGTAGTTGAACAATTTTTGATAAAATTTTACTTACAACACCAGCTACATAGTGAGTTGAATATGGCAACAACCAGTAACGCTCTTTGAAAATCTAATGACATAGAATGAGAATAATAATCTTTCATGTTGTCCATGAAATAAGTAATAATTGTTCCTCTTCCTCCTCCTCTATGGTTAAATGGTTCTTGTATATACAGGTACTCTTGTCCGGGGTTAAATTTTACTTCCCGTCCAGGTGACTTTGAATGATAATGTTGGCAAAGAATGCTGAATGCCAGTGATTATGTGAGGTTGGCAATGCCCTGTTGTGTGTCAGTCAATTGTGTGACAACACAAATGTTTGGCAATGAAATCGTTGCTGTTTTACTGAGTACACAAGAGAATATACAAGAACTTGTCAATCCTACAATAGGAATAGCATTATTTTATTTACTTTGTGGTATGTTCTTAACATTAATGAGTCATTCCATATTAAATCAACACACCTATTTCACGTCACCTTTTTAGATTTTGCTAAACTTTAGTATACTTATAGTGGGGTGCTGAAACGAAGAAAAATACAAAATTTTAATTTTTTATCTCAAACCATTCCTGAAATACGTTTATGTAAATATTTCAAAAACCAGCCAAAAATGTGTGAATGAACTTTTTAAAAAATTGCCCTAGGAGCTGCTCTAATTGAGCTAGAAAGCTGGGAAATATGTCATTTTTCAGCATTTTGGGTGCTCTTTCCAGGGATTCGCAACAAAACATAGCTTCTAGTTAATAAGCTTTTTCAAAATACTAATTAATTTTTTTTCTTTAATATTTTTATAAAAAGTACATAATTGAAAATTTTCAAAATCTTTCCATAACTACTTCACAAACTGTTGTAAATCACAAGGAAAACATAAATGTGAGATATTGATGGGTTTATTGTTAAAATATTATTCTGGACTTTAGTTTTTCATTAACCGTCTTAGTTTGACCAAACCGACCTTTAACTAACATGAATTTCATTGAAATATACTGAAATGTAAGTAAAAAAATATTAGAAATGTCAACATCACCTTATTAGAACAAACATAATAAGCTTATTTTATAATTAAGAAGATTGATTATTTCATAAAACTTAACTAACATTACATTAACTGATTGAAACATAAAATCTTGAGCATTTAACTACAAATTGAAATAAAGTATGAAAAAGTATTTATATAATAGTTCTGGTCCATAATATTTGGAATGAAATCTTTTAAAAATTAAATACATTATGCTTGTTTTTGAGTAACAGGTATTTCTGCATAGCTAAATTTAACACATTAGGTAATAACAGTAATTTTGAAACAACTTTCTATAAAATATACATTAATACTAATCTGAGACTAAAATAAAGTTTTGAGTTGAAAGCAGTTTCCCAATAAATTAGCTTGGAACTTCAAAGATTACATTTTAATAAAACTGACTGGGTTTTGTTTACATCAGTTTCATTGAGAATGTATGCCCTCCGTGTCGGAGTAAATGGATTTATTTTTGTGAGAACATCCACAACTGACTCCCACAGGACATCTGCATGTGCAGGATATGAGAATAACTTAGCTGGTCCTCATGGATGAAAAAAAGTTATTTTCACTTCATCAAGTTCTACGCCCCCCCCCCCTCCTCCTCCTCTAAAATGTACCTAAGCCCCCACTTTCTAACATATACAGTGGTGACGTAGCCTGATACATCTTGTATCTTGAGTTTGTCTTGATTTGTAGTTACTTCCCTCTCCCAACTCTGCATATCACTTTGAGATTATTTGACTATGAATGAAAGTGCCAAATTGCTGTGTTCCTTTGTCAATGCCTCTTCAAGCCAGCTTATTAATAAATAATAAAATAGCTTATTAATAAATAGTTTTCTTGAGTGGAATACACAAAATCAACATCTGTGATATTATCTACTGCCTACTCAAATTGATCTTGTGGGGTTTGGATCTGATTTTGTTGTAGTTGTTTTGGGTTTTAGAGGGGACTAAACTACATGGTTATCAGTCCCCTACCTGATTTTGGTATGGCCTCTGCAAATTTGCACGAGCTGCCAGTCTCTTAACTGAAGCCCCTACTCCATCACAAGGCCCTTTCCCATGTGCTGTGGCTGGAAAGTGCCACTCAGCATTTATTTTGAAGTCTTCCCATGAAGGCAACGGTTCAGGAAGTGTTTTGTATTTTTGTACCGAGCAGCAGAACCACCAGAATAATAGTATATCTTATCGGAAGCATTTGAAATTTGTTTGTTAGATGAGAAATGAGCTTCTTTTGAAACGTTACCGCAGTTGTATTGCGCTCCAGGCAATGAGAAATGACGACAAAGCTCATATGTTCAATTTTGTCTTCCTGTTTGTAATATATAACAAAAAGGTGTATTTTGATATTTATAATACTTTTTTACTTACCTTTCAATATATTTTAATTAAATTCCTGTTTGTTAAAGGTCAATTTGGTCAAACTAGGGCTGTAAGTGAAAAACAAGAGTCCAGGAAAAATTCCTAACATGAAAAATATACGTAAAAATAGATGAAGTCCACTTACCAGGCAAAGAAGCACAGGCAGTGATAGCAACAATTAAACACACACACACACACACACACACACACACACACACAAACACTAGCTTTTGCAGCCTAGCTGCTTCGTCAGGCAGAAGGGAAGGAGAGGGAAAAGGAAATGATGAGGGTTTTAAGGGAATAGGTAAGGAGTCATTCCAATCCCGGGACAGGAAAGACTTACCTTGCGGGGGGGGGGGGGGGGGGGGGGGGGGGAAGGAGGGTAAACAAATATACACACCCCCACACATTTACACAGACGCAAACACACCTAGGCAGCCCTAGGTGTGTTTGCATGTGGATATGTGTGAGTCTGTGTGTATTTATTTACCTTTCTTTTTGTCCCCTAAGGTAAGTCCTTCCACTCCTGGGATTGGAATGGCTCCTTTTCCACTTCCTTAAAACCGGTATCCTTCCCTTTCTACTCTCCTTCCTCCCTCTTTTTCCCGAAGAAGCTGCCAGTGGTGGCGAAAGCTCGAATGTTTGTATGTTTTTATGTGTGTTTTATGTTTCTATCGACGAGCCTGTACTTTAGGTAAGTCCAAAATCTTTATTTTATATATATAAAATAAAAATAGAAAAGAGATGACTTACCAAAAGGACCGACTCGTCGAGAGAAACAAATAAAATCACACACAAACACACATACAAGCTTTCGCCACCACTAGCAGCTTCTTCAGGAAAAAGAGGAAAAAAGGGAAGGATGTGGGTTTTAAGGAAGTGAAAAAGGAGTCATTCCAATCCCAGGAGTGGAAGGACTTACCTTAGTGGAAAAAAAGGAAGGTAAAGAAATACACACACACTCAGACATATCGAAACGCAAACACACCTAGACAGACATTTATATATAATACGAATATTAAGACGAAAAATTCCTAGCAGGAAAAATTAAATATAAAAAATAGACGAAGATTACTCACCAGGCGAAGGAGCACAGGTGTGACAGCATCACAAATAAATAAATGAACACACACACACACACACACACACACACAAGCTTTCGCAACCCAGTTGCTTCTTCAGGCAGTAGGGAAGGAGAGGGAAAAGGAAATGATGAGGGTTTTAAGGAAGGGGGTAAGGAGCCATTCCAATCCCAGGAGAGGAAAGATTTACCTTGGCAGAAAAAATGGAGGGTAAACAAATTCACACACACCCACACATTCACACAGACACAAGTACACCTAGGCAGACATACTGTCAGTAAGTCTTTCCTCTCCTGCGATTGGAATGGCTCCTTACCCCCTTCCTTAAAACCCTCATCATTTCCTTTTCCCTCTCCTTCCCTACTGCCTGAAGAAGCAACTGGGTTGCGAAAGTGTGTGTGTGTGCGTGTGTGTGTGTGTGTGTGTGTGTGTGTGTGTGTGTGTGTGTGTGTGTGTGTTTTCATTTATTTATTTGTGATGCTGTCACACCTGTGCTCCTTCGCCTGGTGAGTAATCTTCGTCTATTTTCCCATCCTCATCCTTCATTTATACTTTGCTATGTGATTTACAACAGTATGAAGTACTTATGGAAATATTTTGAAAATATTCAACAATGTACTTTTTGAAAAAAAATTAAATCTAAATATTATTTAATTAGTATTTTGAAAAAGGTTATTAACTAGGAGCTATGTTTTGTTGTATATCACTGGAAAGAGCATGAAAAATGCTGCAAAATGACACCTTTCTTAGCTCCGCAGCTCAATTAGGGCAATTTAAAAAAGTCCGTCAACACATTTTTGGCCAGTTTTTGAAAAGTTTACATGACCAAATTTCAGGAATGGTTTGGGTAAAAAAATTGAAATTTTGTATTTTTCTTAGTTTTAGTACCCACTATAAGTATACCAACTTTCAGGAAATCTATGAGGGTGAGGTAAAATTTGTATTTAAAGTGTGTTGATTTGACATGTAATGACTCTAATCAAGGGTAAACGTCTAGACCAGCGGCATGGCCTCATGTACTTACGTGACGTAGTGCGCTAGTGTTGGCAACAGTCGCTGTGATGTGAAAATGAATGTGTTAATATCATGTTTCTGGGCCATTCCGTGCCAAGTGGTCTAATATCGAGAAAAGTTCCCACATGACCCTCATGGATTTTGATGAAATTCTGTAGGAACAATCACACATGTTCTCAATGAACACTGGTAAAGTTTCAGTTTCAGAAATTCAATACTTTCGGAGATACAGTCACTTGTTTAAGACCATAGCACGGCTTCCAACAGTGCGTCCTTGAATTTTCAGCAACTTTGAGATGATATATCTCTGGTAGTATTTGCATGAAAGAAACAAAACTTGGCCATCTTATACAACTTTTAGAGCTCTTTAAAGTAAAATATTAAGAACAGGATTTCTGAGCAATTTTCATATAGAAAATTTGGGGCAAAGTTGGGCGAAAAAATTGCTGGTAAAAAAAGTGCGAACTTCAGTTTTTTATATCTCCGGAAGTAATTGTGGGATGTACATGAAACTTTGCACACCATAACTCACCAACACAAGGTCTTAGAATATAAAGTTTCATTCTCCTATTGCTTCCCATTATTTCACAAATCTAGGGTAAAGTTGACGATTTTTCAAAAAGTGCTAAAAATGGGTATTTTTAGTCAAATTTTTCAAAAAGTGTTTTCTCCAAATTCCTTTAAACCATGCTCATTAGAAAGAGCATAATTTGAACTATCTAGAAAAGTGGATTTGGTTTTGCAATGCAAGCATTTAAGGCCTTAAAAAGTAGCATAATCATAGAGGCGCACTGGAAGTTTGAACCCATTTTTCTGGCACTCAAATTATACCTAAAATCTTTTATAATGTCTAATAAATGTTTGTTAATGCCTGGGATAAGTGAAATAAGAAGTCCTGATGAATAGGACGTAGCTTAAGTCCGAATAGAAAAAGAATAAAAATAGAAACAATGTTATTTCTTAATTGCCCCCCCCCCCTATCTCTCTCTATCTAATTCATAAAATTTATTTCCATAATCATTATCTAATTATTAGTAGCCTGTTCAATGAACAACACTAGCTTACTGATGGAAAAGAAGTGTATAAATGAGTTGGTATGGTTTAACCACTGCTAGTTTCATTTCACCTGAGAAAACCAGCATCCCTTCGCCATAGGGGCAACAACAGCCACGGGTGGGTTCCTTTACCACAGGATATCCCAAGAGTGATAAGCACTTCTTTACACAGGTTACCAAGCCTGATAATAAAATTATTGAAGTGCCATGGGTAAAATTAGGAGCCACTCATAGGTTGCTTAGTTTGTTCTAACCTATTTCAATTTTTGATAGGGTATGGTGGTACAATTTCAATCATTTCGGACAAATGTAATTGTAACTGCAAATATATTGAGAAAAAAATAATTTTAACTATGGCACTTGTTCTTGAATGTTTATTGAATATGTAACTCAAATATTAGACAATTACATATGTTTTGTATGAACACAAAAAAAGGTTACAGAATCAAGAAAAATTGATAGAAAATGTACCACACTAGGTACATTTATGATCACTTCCTCGTACAATTTTGATCACTGACTTTTCCCCACATAAAAAGCACTTTTTCCTTCGGACACCAGTGCATACTTTGCTGTACCAAACGTTGCACAATAACGAGTTTACAAGCGTGTGGAAACTAGAACATTTATAAGAGCACTTTTGACGAAGTAGCTCCAAGTACATCTTTACAGGAAAAAATTTATATCTCCTTAGCACAGAGTGCTGTATTCTTGGAAAAGACAGGAGGAGCTGTAGAAACCTGCTACACTGCAACGCCACAAAAGGCAAGTGCTACGAACACTAAGAGACTGAAAACGTGAATTGTACCTATATCGAATTTGTACCACCTTACCCTATGCTACATTAATTTTCTGATGAATATCAAGAAGAATGGTGTATTGTCAGACAGACAAATTTACTGATGGAGCTGGAATAACTGCATCTTAAAGGCCTTAAATGTCATCTGAAAAACAAAGAGCTTGTTGTCCTAATGGATTTTTTGGAAAATTATTCTTTTATTATTCAGGATGCTGCGCAAGGCTTCCACTGGAAAGCAACAATTTATCCATTTGTTATCTACTTTCATCAAAATGAGAAAGTTGAATCTTTTAAGTTCCTGCATTATCAGTTCTCGTTTGCGGCATGACACTGGTACAGTTAACGTTTTTATCAAGGAGCTCATCAAATATATAAAAGCACAGTTTGCACAGATCTCACATTCACAATTTCAGTGATGGCTCCAGTGCTCAATCTTACTCGCCTAGATCTGTTTCATTTTTGCTCTGAAAACATTAATGATATAAAATTTGTTTTCATCAGTAAAGATGAAATTGGGGAAATAAAAAAAATTTGTCACAAGAAGTGAGGTTTAAACTTGGACAAACTGTAGCAGGCACTAGAGAAAATCGTCACTTTTTACCTATTGATAAAACAGTAATTCAGGTCAGCAGAGTTTCAAATGATTGATCATCTTTTCTAGCTACAATGGGTCAGAGAACTAAAGAAGGCATATTAATGTCTGCTCTCCAACCAGGACAATATGTTGCATGCATCTAAGAAAATATTTGGTGGATTGGAAATATCTGTGAGACTTCCACTGAACAAAGGGAGAATTAATAAACTTTATGCACCCTCATGGTCCAGCAGATTCATTTTATTGACCACCAATAAGTGACAAGAGCTGGGTTCCATAACACCACATTATTGCAGTTATTCCAGCTCCGTCAGTAAATTCGTCTAGCCGGCAATATACCATTCCTGTTGATATTCATCAGGCTTGGAAACCTGTGTAAAGAAACTCACCCATAGCTGTTGATGCTCGAATGTAGCCCCTATGGTGATGGAGATGCTGGTTTTCTCAGGTGAAATGAAACTAGCAGTGGTTAAACCACAACAACTTATTTTCCTTCAGTAAGCTGGCGGTGTCCATTAAAAATGCTACTAATAATTAGCTAATGATTGTGCAAATAAATTTTACAATTTACATTCATTCTAAATTATAATAATGTTTGTGTGTGTGTTTGTGTGTGTGTGTGTGTGAGAGAGAGAGAGAGAGAGAGAGAGAGAGAGAGAGAGAGAGAGAGAGAGAGAGAGAGAGAGAGTTGTGGGAGGGGGGACAGTTAAGAAATAACATTGTTTCTAATTTTATTCTTTTTCTGTTCGGACTTAAGCTATGTCCTATCCATCAGGACTTCTTATTTCACTTATCCAAGGCATTAACAAACATTTATTAGACATAATAAAAGATTTTAGGTATAATCTGAGTGACAGAAAAATGGATTCAAACTTCCAGTGCACCTCTAGGATGATGCTACTTTTTAGGGCCTTATATGCTTGCATTGCAAAACCAAATCCACTTTTCTAGATAGTTCAAAATATGCTCTTTCTAATGAGCATAGTTTAAAGGAATTTGGAGAAAACACTTTTTTGAAAAATTTGACTAAAAATACCCATTTTTAGCACTTTTTGAAAAATCGTCAACTTTACCCTAGATTTGTGAAATAATGGGAAGCAATAGGAGAATGAAACTTTATATTCTAAGACCTTGTGTTGGTGAGTTATGGTGTGCAAAGTTTCATGTACATCCCACAATTACTTCCGGAGATCTAAAAAACTGAAGTTCGCACTTTTTTTTACCAGCAATTTTTTCGCCCAACTTTGCCCCAAATTTTCTATATGAAAATTGCTCAGAAATCCTGTTCTTAATATTTTACTTTAAAGAGCCCTAAAAGTTGTATAATATGGCCAAGTTTTTTTTTTTTTCATGCAAATACTACCAGAGATATATCATCTCAAAGTTGCTGAAAATTCAAGGACGCACTGTTGGAAGCTGTGCTATGGTCTTAAACAAGTGGCTGTATCTCCGGAAGTATTGAATTTCTGAAACTGAAATTTACCAGTGTTCATTGAGAACATGTGTGAATGTTCATACAAAATTTCATCAAAATCCATGAGGGTCATGTGGGAGCCTCTAGACCACTTGGCATGGAATGAACCTTCTCTGATTTTACTTTCGAATCACAGGATTGGAATGTTGAACACTGCACACTATAATACTACGCTTCTCCACATGCAATGTCTTTCTGTTCACATGAAACACTTAGGCATATGCATTTCAATTTACGTAACAACTATCTCTAAAATGATTTTTTAAATGTCATAATTTGGTAGAACGAAAGCAACAATTTAATTTGTACTCTTCGATTCCTGCCTAACCACATCCGCTACAATCATGACATGTTCGTACAAATCAAGATTTGCTCACATCAGTTGAAGCTGTACTCTTAGGTACCTGCCTAACCATAACCTTGAAAATCACGACATTTTCGTAAAAATAATAATTTTCGATGTACTCCTGTCCAGTCAGTAAAAGTAATTGGCCTCGTAAAAGGAAGGTTAAAACGCACTTCAGTACTGTTTCGTACAGATCATATATTGCCAACCTAACGCTGCTATGGACGCACCGAGACGCTTCTCATGCCGCTGAGCTAGACTTTAACCCTAATCAAGTCTATGTGATTCAAATTTCTAATATTAACACCTTGGCAAAGATTTTCTACTGTGTTGTTGATGTTGCCAACATAATCGCACAAGGCCACCAGGACGGGAAGTAAAATGGCATAATTGAAGATGGGGATACCATCTGTCGGCTTTGACTTATCACATCATACGAGAGAAGGTTATTACTGAATAAATGTGGTCAATTTACATTACCGAAAGCAAATTTCTTGATGTACCTCTCCGAATCAAGATCTGGTAGCAATTTGTATTTCCAAATGAATTCTATGAGCTTGACTCTGACTAAGATATGACGTCATTCATCAAAGTTGACAGGTGGTATATTGGTCTTCAATTGTCTCATAAAATCTTAGCCTTGTCCAGTCAGTAAATTAATTATCTTTGTAAAGTTAAAATTTCACTGACACAGTAAAATTCAACTAAATAAATGCATATTAGCTTCATTTCACCCACAAGTGAAATCTCTCACGTCAGGTATATTTCCACACAAAGAATGACTTGTACATTATTGCTATAATTCAACAATTTTTTATTATTATGAGAGGAATGTTCACAAAAGTGACAGTAAATGTCATATCAGTGTATTAATACAGTACTGCCATTCTTTCAGTCACTTACTTACCTTGTTTCTTCAGCCGTAGCATAGCATTTAAATTTCCACTTACCTAACAAGGGACTCACATTTACATAATTCCAACATGGGTAGTAAGCGTACCAACAGGCCTACATTTTTTTTTATTTATTTATTTATTTTTTTTTTTATGTTGAATATTAAATACAATTTACACAAAAATTTGTATTAACATCACACATCATTGAAGAATTATTGTGGATCGGGATCTGAGCACCTCAACAAGACTTTTACATGATGATCAGATTGGCTAAGACAGCATTGGGTCATTTATAGGATGCGATTCCACCCGTCAGCTTTGACCCGTGATGTCAGTGTGGTAGTTTTGAGGTGCTTGCGTGTATGTTTGACAAAGGCACAAGTAATTATATGGTGGCCAAGTTCAAGACGATAGTTTGTTTACAAACAGAACAGATTATAGATTAATATTTTGTGTTTACAAAGTGATCTGTAGCTTCGCTCTGATGGTAAGGTATAGGTTAGAGGTCCCCCCCCCCCCCCCCCAAACTTCTAAGTGCCAAAGGCACAAATTTTTGGACTGAGACACATGATTGATGTACATTCTGCTATCTGTAATTTACAAGGATAACTACATATCATTTATTATCTACAACACAGAAGATATCCCATATACAGGTTTTCCGACATGCTGATGATGTCATGGGTCAAAGCAGATGGGTGGAATCACGTCGTAAAATACAGCCGCAGCATTCTGCTTAAGCAATAAAGGCCAAATAATAATACTAATAGTAAAATCCTGAAGAGATACTTTGACCTACTCTCTCTAAAGCTAAGTCGAAGAAATTGCCTTCTGCTGATGTTTTGTGGGCTGTATCAGTCATTTCCACCAATGTGAAAAATCACAAAAATTAAACACATAACTGAATGTAGCATTATCACGGTATTCATACAAGGTTCAGATTACAAGTAGGGCCTACTTTAAAGGTGCAGTTATGATTTAGGTTTTATTACCATAAACAACATAATAGCCAGCATACTGCACAGTTTTCCACTGACAATGTGTTTTCCTCTATTTTATTATTATTATAATATTGTAATCAAATCCTGCAGTGTCAGTTATTGCGGTTATAATCTATGGGACAGGTAGATAACAGATCTTTGACGGGCATAAATAAGAAAATAACGTAGGTATGACATTTTATTGGGTAAGGCCTAAAATTTTGCTTATGTCAACATTGGGGGTAGTGTGCTGATATCACCAACAGCCATTGCATCTCATTTAATACCCTATTGCTGGTTATCCTCATAAATTAGACATTACAATGTAGCATCAATCACAGGTCTCAATCCACAAATTCACATCTTCGGCATTCACTTGCGGAAATAAAAAAGCTTCTCTGTTAACTTATACCTCACTGTCAGAGTGAAGATACAGATCACTTTTTAAACACAAAATCTTAATCTATAATCTGTGTTCTGCTTGTATACAAACTGTCATCTATAACTCTGCCACCATACAATTACTCATGCCACTCACCAACCCACACACACACACAAAGTAACATAACACACTGATGCCATGGGTCAAAGCCATTGTCGGTATCCCCATCTTCAGATGAGCCAATAAATGTTTAAATGTGATTTGCAGAGTATCCCGTGTAGATGTAAATATGCTGTTCCTACTCTATGTTTTGAGTTTCTTGTATGTACTTGTGTCCAGTTAGTATTAAATTAATTATTCTCATAGCACACTAAGCCACAGTTGCCATAAATAAAATTCAACCTTTTATTGTTATCTACTGTCTTATTTGATTATTTATTATGCTTCTTAATTTAAGCCCTAATTGTGAAACCTATCCACACAACTATGACTTAATTACAATTAGATTTTGATACACTGTTCTAAAGAGAATGTAGAATCCAAGAAGACATTGTTTATCAATTGGATGTGGTGATTTGTATAAATAATCTGGCTACCTCTCAACTAAATGAAGATCACTAGAATTTTATTCTGTAGGCCTAATGCTAAATCCTGTGAAACATCACCAAAACTTGCACCTGGCGTGATTATCTTTTCAAGAAATTGTAGCAAACTAATGGAAGTCTCATGAAATGTACTGATCAGCTAATATACATAAAAATTAACTTTTACACATTCGCCTGTTATACCGTACATCTTCGACATACACATACAACACACCATTTCTCTGAAAGGGTATTCCTATCCATGGGCAATGACAAATTACATCGAGCTTAAAGTAACAGTTTGTAAACATATTACCATAATGCAGACAAATTTCAAAAAGAAATTTTCCCTATGTCATTCAAACATTCCCTCTACGTGCAAAACTTATCAAAACCCTTCAATTACCTTTAATAAGGACACTGTTACATCTGACGCCCGACGTATGTGCATCACAATAACAGGAACAATGCTGACATTCTGTATCAACACACTTCATCAAAATATTGACAACAGTAGAAAGCTTCAAACTCCTAATACAACTCATTACAAAAGGTTTCTTAGAAATACGAAAACACAAATAGGCCCTACAAAGGTCGGCGACAGGCATCAAGTTTTACATTTTGTAACGCAGCTGTTCCTCACTTCGTTTGTTTTAGTTTCCATTTTTTAAAACCTCTCTACAAGTCAATTACCGACAAATCTTTTGAGGACATTTTATTTTACAATCCGAATCACAGGGAAATTAGTGTTCATCTACTTCGCTTGGGAGTATAATTACACTTTCTAAAATTCACTGTAGTTCTATGGAAAATAATTAAAAACAAACATACACTCCCCTTTGATGGGAAAGCCATCGTTGTTTCGATATGCCAGATCTGCTAATAGAACTAAATTCCTCAACCCTTGAAAGCTTGACATTCCATGAAATTGTGGTTCTCGTAGTTATTAATAGTTTATTTTTATTCATAGTGACAACTAGCACAACTACACGTAGTTGTCATTCATGCACCGACCAGTAACAATAATCCACGCATTGTAGCACTATACTATTGACAACAAATGAATATTCAACAAGTTAAACTAATTCGTGTCAAGCGGCTCTATCGTCTTGTCAAACAGAAGGTAACAATATAGAAATTCATGTCGTAAAATATTCTTAGTTGATTGATGCATATCATTAAGCGAACAATATTCGCGTTTATATGTGCTTTGAAAACCTTGCTTTCGGAATAAAATCATCCAGCTACATAACATGAACAACTTACGTATAATATTTTCTAGCGCAGCTGAGACGTCCTCCATCGCCACAAACACTGCATCCACTGCACAGTAGTCTTACCAACTGTACAGTCAATTGTCAAAACAGTTTACTCTAGAACTAAATTGGTCATAGTGGGTTGCATTTAAATTCGCAGATGTTTCATTTTCTTCTTTTCTTTCTTAGAATATTTTTATTTTAACACACAGTGTGATGCAAACTTTACAATGCAAATCCAAGTACGTCAGCTGATCTATCACATTCTGAGAGTATTCCCTGATACATGACATTCTACATTTCCCATCTATTGGAGTGACATTTCCTAAACAGTGGTTCATTTACAAGCCACAATAGAGTGCAGTAACTTTTCAAACGTCGTATCTCTCATTGACAATTCAGTCTAAATAATAACAGCGTAATTTGAAACACAGCCGTGTCTAAAAGAATTCGTAATATCATTGACTTACAATGTTAACTGCAGATTTTACGTAATGGTTTTATGAAGAAAACCTATGATCACTTAAGAAGTTGCCACTGAGTATCAATTATTTTGTTAATGCTCGGAGTTTTCATTAAAATATTCTAAATATTAGGTTAGCATAATTACATAACTTGTATACACTCAGTGCGAGATTCTGTTACTAGGCAGATATAATTTAAGCAATCATACAGTAACTAATGCAAAATGTATTTATCACCCTAGTGACTTTACTGTACAAAAAGAACCGATTGAGATGCCGCCGTGGTAATTAATACATAGGTCTCTCATAAGAAGGGCAGCGGTTCAAGTCCGTCTCTGGCTTCCCTGATTTAGATTTTCTCTAATATCTCAAATCAGTCCACGCAAATACGAAGATGGTTATTTTCATAGGGTCGTTTTTCTTCCTCATCCCTGAGAAAATTTGTACGAGTATGTAGCCTACTGTGTTTCTAAAACCGCGTCCACACGCAACGATCAGTCTGCACAAATATCTGTGCCAATGTCTGCGCTCACCAGATCGCTGCAAATTCTCCCGCCCGCTATCTGCATTACAGACTACAGTCACACTGGGAAGCGAATACGTTTTTTAAAAGTATACTTATTTTTCTCAGCGATAGAGGAAATTCATTTCCAACATGTATTTCAAAATGAATGCAAACAATACGCCAGAAACGGAAAATGCGGACGAAGTAGTCTAGGCAATCACTATCAAAATACCACAGGTTTGGTCTTTAAACTTCGTATCCTCCGATAATTCTTTGTGACGTACTGTTCAGATCGAATTTTATTTATTATTATTATTTTAATAACGCAGTCCCTGTTAGCAGCAGGATCAACCAATAGTAATTTCTCTTTGAGACAATTGTATGCAGTTGCTTGATTTGTCTCTATCACTATATTCATTCGTTTTCTCTTTCAATAAATAATTGGGGCTTAGAGAAATATCATTAAATTTGGCAGTGAATTCCCCTGATCACTGACGTATGTCAGCCATTCTCTTTCATTTGTGCACAAACATGACGAAAATCGTCTACATGTACACTAACTCAATTTTGCACCGATCTCCTGTCCGCACGTTACGACTTGTCTGCGCAGATGTGTTTTGAACCCACAGATTCGAGTAATTTTGCGCAAAACGTCTGTCCACACGTAACGATTTGCAAAGTGTGCACATATATTTGCAGAGAAAGATCGTTGCTTGTCGACCCGTGTTAATGTCTACAATGTTCACAGGATATTTAACGCTGATCTTTCGTCCTTCCTTTGTTGAAAAAGGAAATTTATAATTAACATGACTGGGCTAAGTGAACATCAGTGTAATTAATATAAATTCACCAAAGAAATTAGACAACTGGAAGCTTGAAGATGATGAAAAACAGCAAGAGGAAATAGTTTTCCACAAGTTGAATTTCCCAGAATTGTTGCACATCAAAGTGAAAATGTGCCCAAACTGCTTTTTTAGAAGCAAAAAATATGTTTTCCAATTGAAATTCTCTTATTTATATGTACTTAGCTATCCTATCTTTTTGCTAATCATTGTTCGTTCTTCATATTTGTCACCTATGATGTATATTTGGTCACAACTGTGTATCCTGTATTTCATCAAGAGAGAGTATCTTTGGAGAAAATCAGTGACTAATACTTCAAAAATATTAGTTATAGTTTCCTCTTGTGGTATATCGATTGACTCTAATGATACAATTTGTATCATATAAATATAGAATGATTTTTTCTTGGTGTATATGAAATAAAAGATGCATTTAACAGAAACGATCCCTCCACATTAGTTCAAATGATATTTATTAAAAATTGGTGAAAGTACAGTAATTCCAGTAATATTTTACATTTCAAACACTGAGTGAAACGATCCCTACATAGTAGTTTAATTGGTATTTCTTTAAAACTGGAGAAAGTAGAGTAATTCCAGTCTGATAAATTTTCGTTCCAGACACTGAGTGATATTTCAAAGTTATCTTGAGACGGTCGGGAAAAAATTCTAAGTGTTGATCCACGAACAAGTGATATCTACTCAGAGTCGGAGTCTGTAGTGGTAACTTTTGAGGCACTTTATAACATTGTAGCATGGTGATGACACTCGTTGACAAAAGGTTCGTTTAAACAGCTGCTAGCAAGCTACTCGCGCATGCGCAGAGTTGAAATTAAGTTCAAGCAGCGCCTTCCCCCAATTTTGGCTACTTGCCGAGTGGATGTTTGTTGCTTAAGCAGTAAGTGCAAGCTACCAGATTCTACCCGGAAAAATATTTCTTGTGTGCTCAAGCTGCCAGAATCGCGCATGCGCAGAACTGTCTTGAGTTGTAGTGGGAGGGTGCCCTGTAGTGGGAGGGTGCCCATGTGATCAGTGTTTACGTTTCGTGATAGTTTCATTTGTTTGTCTTCGTGTAAAACTGTCTCATCATATGAAAACAAAACGGATTTTTGTGACTGGGAACTGTGAAGTAATTTTTTCACAAAATCGATGAAGGATAATGAAATAATATGATAATATTTCAGTATTCTAATTTTATTTCAACGTTATTAGCAGATATCAAGCATTGGGTTAAATATGTAATGCGCACCTGACAGGTATTTTTGTATATTTTAGCTGTTAAAAATTGCGTGGTGTACATGAGTTCCCTGAACTTTAATCAATACTGAGGATGTTCATTCAGTGAACGAAATCGTCATGCTATATTGAAAAAAAATTATATAATAACCACCAAGCAGAAATGTCTATTATTGTTATAATATTGTAGTGATTTGGACACATTACTCATTTTCGAGTGTTCATACAAGATCAAGAATTATTCGATTTGAAGAACATTAAAATTATTTTTGTTGGTTTGTTAAAAAAAGCTGGCTTTTGTCAAACAACTACAGTAAACTGTTCTTTGCCACACAGGCGTCCATTTATTTGAAACAATATTCCACACTGTTGTCTTGTTTAAACTGTTCGCTGTGTTTTAAAGAGCCCGTGTTTTATTTTATAATGCATACAGTGTTAACAGACTTCATATTCTGCTGTAATAAAGAACATGAGGGTATACTTCAAGGAAATTGGTATTCTGAAAACCATAAAGAAAAGCTTAATATCAGGTACATCTTTATTAAATCTGGACATGTTGATATACTCTTTAAAGGCGAATAATGCTTTGAGTAAGGTTACGAAATTACTAGTCTTGGCTTATACCCGGATGTATTCTTTGTTTTGTGAAAAAATGTAGAACCTCTTAATGGTGCACGTAAGAATACTGATCAATGTTTACTTGAAGGTTAATAATCAGGCGATTTAATCAGCATTTGAGAATTAAAAACATTCCTATATTGACAGCTTAATAAGAAAAAATGTTTTCTTTTGGACACCTACCATCCACAAAACAATGTTATATACATCTGTGGTACATTCTCTAGGGTTCAATTTATGTCTTAATTTGTGTTTTTTAGTTTTAAATATACAGACTGACATTCCTTGGCAAATTTCTGGAACACACTGCTAACATATCATTCAGTGTTTTATCATTCTAGGTACACATTTTCGTTACTTTGTATGTATGATGTATTATGTGAAACGTTTTAATATCCTTATCCTGGTTTCATTAAGTCACACTAATAAATCTGAAAAATAAACCATTGTTGTCAGCATAACTGCTCGGCATTATATAGGAATGCCAAAATAATGCTGTCGCAATCCAGCAGTTCCACCGCTACACACGAGAATCCTACTAGAATTGGGTCGAAAAGCATTCAAGCAGTGCAAGCTCCAAATACATCATCGTAGCTGCACATGCACAGTAATATCTACTTGCTAACGCTTGAAAGTAGCTTTTTGGCAGGTGCTTAAACTAACCTAAAGTGATGCACTCTGTCACAGCCTAAAGTTATGATCGCTGGTGCCATACTAACTCTGACACCACACCACTCCTGGGTGAGCGTAGTGACACGCTAGGCAAGTGCCGTGTTGATGTCACAGTCACAACTTGCAAACAAACTCGACTGTGGACACGACTGGGCGCTATTGATCCTTGTGGCTATAGACCAAACGAGTCCTTATTTCGTCACGCAGAAATTGTCTCCGGCCAATGATATGTTGTGTCTTTCTTAACTGGAGGTTCGGGCGCTAAGTGCCCTCACATACTAAAATAAGCCTTCTTTTTTAACCTATACCTAACCTAACCGACTTTCACTTGTTCTTTCCATGTCAATAGAAGCCATCTTGATTTGCCGTATAACTCGCAGTTTTGGTTTTATAACTCGCAGTAAGGTGTTTCAGGTTAGCAGCACATCAAAGATGAATAACAAAATCGTATCCGGATCCATTTGTTATAACTAAATATAAATAAAACCCATGTTAACAATAAAAACACCTACTAAAATCTACTGAGGATACATCTGACATTCATCAGTCGTAGTTTAATGGCTAGCGCTGTAGGACACCAAGTCAGAGGAAGGGGGTTCAACTCGCCTCCAACGTAAATACCTTTTTAAATCTTATTGTTTATATCACATTGTAGTAGTTACTTTTTCATAACATATTGTGGGATTTTAGTATTCATATAACAGTAGTATGTTACACAGTACTCGATGTTAATTGTAACAAAATGCTGCCAGGAATGGGTGTCCGATTTGGAAATTTGTGTGTGACTATAAAATGGAGAATGAAACTGCTGCAAGTGGTAAGACGAGCAATGATAATGCCCCGAGACCCCACGTAAACCAACTGCCGGTGTGCCACAGGGGTAGCGTCACTGACTGCGATGCTAAAGGTCACCGCTTCAATCACGTCCACAGGCATAAATATATTTCTTTGTAATTAACATTTCCAGAATGTTCCACATGTTTCTTATGTTCACTTGTAATTTCTGCTTGTTTCTTCTGTTAACTATTCCTCTAGTTTCTGGTACATTCCGTGTATAAATAGCAGAGCACTCTGACCGATAGACAGTTATTGCTGTGTGTATGTTAAGTTCACAATCAACCTGCTTTCAGTATAAGTGCTGTGTTCAGTTAACAATCCTGCCTTCGAAGTCAAGCCTGCTTCCATTTCAACTGGACATTGTTTGGTGGAGGCACCGGGATCCTGTGCAACAGCTGCATCACCATGGCTCCAATTAGGCAACATAAAAGCCGTCACTTATACAGACTAGAACCGGAATACAAGGGATATACCAAGTACTTCTTTCTGAAAGTTCGTATTATCAGAAGAAAGATGGACACGAAACAAGTGGTAAGCCAGCTGCACATCAGACACCCGTCGGTGTTGTCTGGAGAGGACCCCAACAAATGGCTAACAGGGTTCGACTGAGTCGCCAAGTACAACAGGTGGGCTCATACAATGTGTTTGGCCAACTTTATTTCTATCTGGACGGAATGGCCCAGCAATGGTCTGAAAACAACGAAGAGAAGCTGAATGACTGGGAAACGTTCCAGACAGAACTCAAGAAGATGTTTGGTGACTGCCACCGACAAATCCGCTTGTCGGAAGAACAACTTAAGAACTGGGTCCAACGATATAGTCAGCCGACGCAGTCATATATACAGAATTTTTTGGCTCTGTGTAACATAGTCAATCCGAATATGACTGAGGCCGATAAAATGACACACCTGATGAAGGGTATAGCAGAAGACATGTACCAAGCTCTTCTGATAAAAGACGTTGCTACGACGAAAGATTTCATCAAGTGGTGCCAGCGTATTGAAGAGATGCAGCAAAGGAGGGTTAGATGAAAGAAGTATGACAGACTCCCGAATGTAGTCCCTATGGCTGTTGTGGAATACCAGCATGACTTCGCTTCTCTCATATGACAATTGGTGAGAGAAGAATTACAACAATTTGTGGCAGCCAGGACTATTAGACCGAGCGAGCATCAGACTATGGCCATGTATGTAAGCTCTTTAAGTGACGAGAGTGCCGGCGCCGCTGAGGAAGAGGTATTTCAGACATTAGCTCCTGTCTGCCCCGCCAGCCGCACCCAACATGAATAATGGCGTCGCCCTGTTATGACTTACACTGCAGCTGCCAAATTGCAGCCTATGAACCAGCCAACGTGGCCACAACCAACTCCCCCAGCAACAATCACGCCCCGCAGAACAGACTTCTGGAGGACAGAAGACAACACACCACTTTCTTTCCACTGTGGGCGACGTGGACATGTAATATGCTACTGCAGAGAGAGAAGGCGAATATTCGACGATTATTTTGCCGCAAGACATCAGCCATTAAAGCAATCCTATCCCAGGCAGTCAGCTGCTGATGTGTTCAGTCGACCTATGGGAAGAAGCGCTTCGCCGTACCCTGGACGAGGTCGCTCCCCGACGCGCCACTGCCATTCACCATCACCGTACAAAGGTACCAGCCGCTCCGCTAGCCGCCGTCCGCAGGAAAACTAAGCGAGGCGACTATCTACAGAGGTGAGGCCGCCGCAGATGAAAATCCTCCATGGACGTTAGTCGCTAAGATGTCGGGAAATCTCATCGACGTCATAATCGATGGCCAACCTGTCCAGGCACTTGTTGATTCAGGAGCTTCTTTCTGTGTATTGTCGGATAATTACCAATGCACACTAAGGAAGACAATGTTCTATGATATGGGGGCAACTGTGCTGAAGGTCACAAATGGAAAGTACGTCCATCCAGCAGGAACGTATGTCACAAGAGAAACCATCAACAACAGGACCCAGCCGTTTGAATTAGTCGTTTTAACAGAATGTAGTCATAATGTCATCCTCAGAAGGGAATTCCTTCAGGCATGCCAAGCTATCATTGACTGTGGAAGATCTGAGTTGCAAACTGAGGAAGTCGCTCAGTGGCTATACATAATACAGAATTTTCTGGGAAGTTATTCGCCGTAGACAATGTGACAATACCGCCGTTGACAATCATAAGAGTTACAGTCAAAAATACGGATGACCGGTTAAACTGTGAAGTGCTTGTTGATAGTAAAGAGTTTATCAGGCTCACAAAAGAAATTTACTTACCAGCGGCTATCATAAGCATTACCGGTGGTCGAAGAGAGATTTGGATCACTAATTGTCACAAGCAGACACAACTGATCCCCAAGGGAATGTGTATCTGGACAGCTGAACCAATCCAGGACAGTGAGCTCAACGTCATCAATGAAGGCCCATGCTCTGCTGTTAGTACAGACAACACGCTAGAGGAAACAACTGTGGAACTGCCAATAGGGCCGGACTGACCAAGGAAAAAACGCCAGCGGGTGTTAGCTATACTACGTCAATTTTCGAGTGTATTCACACCTCAGCAGTGGAAAAGTCAGACAAAACAACCAATGATAAGGCATCGTTTCAACACTGGGGATCATCCAGCAATTAGCCAGCGTTCGTATAGAGTGTCGACAACTGAAAGACGGATAATTCGGGAGGAAGTGGAGAAGATGTTGAAGATGACATTATTCAACCTTCAGACAGTTCTTGGTCGTCTCCGGTGATCCTCGTAAAGGGACGTGGCGATTCTGTGTCGACTATCGGCGGCTGAACAAAATCACAAAGAAAGATGTCTACCCATTGCCGCGTATTGACGACACCTTAGACTGCTTGAAAGGAGCTACATACTTCTCAACTCTGGACATGCAGACAGGTTACTGGCAAATATTGAGGTTGACGAATCTGACAGGGAGAAGACGGCTTTTATTACACCTGACGGCCTCTATGAATTCAAAGTAATGCCATTTGGATTATGTAATGCTCTGGCCACATTCGAACGCATGATGTACAACTTGCTTCGACACCTTAAGTGAACGACGTGTCTTTGCTATTTAGATGACATTGTCGTTTTCTCGAAAACATTTGAAGAACACCTGAGTCGCCTGTCAACTGTGTTGAAGTGTGTTCAGACTGCAGGACTCCGCCTCAATCCAATGAAGTGCCTCTTCGTCGCCAAAGAGATAAAAATCCTGGAGATGGTGTCAGTCCTGATCCAGGTAAAGTAAGGGCAGTCACAGAATTTCCAACTCCTCAGCACATTCGTGATGTGAGAAGTTTTCTCGGGCTGAGCTCAAACTACCGACGTTTTATAAAAGGTTTTATACAAGGCACGTCCATTGCAAGAACTTCTGCAGGGAGACGCCAAGTTTTACTGGGATGAGACAAAAGTATGAGCTTTCCAGGCATTTAAGGAGGATCTAACTTCTGCAACAGTTCTAGCCTTGTACGACGAGAATGCGAAAACTGAACTTCACACAGACGCCAGTGATTATGGTATTGGTGCAGTACTTGTACAAGTTCAAGAAGGTGCTGAAAAGGTGATCGCCTATGCATCAAGAGTACTCTCAAAGTCCGAGATAAACTACTCTACAATCGAGAAAGAATGTCTTGCAGTTATATGGGCTATCAACAAGTTCCGGCCGTATTTATTCGGCAAATCATTCACCTTTATGACAGACTAGCAAGATGGGCACTAAGACTCCAAGAGTACGACGTCACGGTGGTACTCAAGACCGGGCGCAAACACAAGGATGCCAACTGCCTTTCGAGGAATCCATTAGTGGCACACAACAGCATGAATGAAATTTCTTCCCTCACAGAATTAGTTGACGTTACTGCTGATCAGAGGGAAGATCCAGCATTATTAAAAACCACAGAGACCTTGGAGAAAGGAGAACCGACCAATGGAGAGTTCCAACTTATAAACGGAACATTGTACAAGAGCAACTACGTTCCACTGGGCCCCAAATAGCTACTGGTCGTTCCAGTTCATCTCCAGCCAGCAATTCTCAAGTATTTCCACGATGCTCCAATATCCGGTCGTCTGGGATTCATGAAGACCCTAGACAGAATCAGACGTATTACTGGAGTCTTTACTGATCTGTTAAGCACTCTGTGAGTCACTATAAAGAGTGCCAGCGACGGAAGCATGTGCCACAATTACTTCCAGGGCATCTTGTACCGATTCCACCTGCAGCAGCTCCATTCCATCTAGTTTGGATCGATGTTTTAGGGAGGTTCCCGAAGTCGACAGCCGGTAACCGATGGATAATAGTCTGCATTGACTCCCTCGCATGCTACGCTGACACGACACCTGTGCCGACTGCAGAAGCTCCAGAGATCGCAAAATTCCTTGTAGAAGACATTATTTTGAAGCATGGAGCACCATGTCTGATGATATCTGATCGTGGAAAAGTATTCCAGTCAAAACTAGTATCAGAGGTAATTTCACGTTGCAACATTGTCCATAGCCTGACAACTGCATATCATCCTCAGACAAATGGTCTTACAGAACGTTTTAACAAGACGGTAGCGGATATGCTGTCGATGTACGTCGATATTGAGCAGAAGGATTGGGATACAATACTGCCAGTGGTGACATTTGCTTATAATACCGCGAGACTAGACACCACAGGCTTCACGCCATTTTTCCTGCTCCATGGCCGTGAAGCTGAGACGACAGTGGATATGCTGTTCCCGTTCCAACCGGACAACAGTCAGGATGACCATGTAAAACAGCTCATCACAAGGGTCGAAGAAGCAAGACAGCCGGCTCGCATACGGACACTGGACGCCTAGGAGAAGGACCGTCAGCGGTATAACGACAAGCTCCGACCTGTTGTGTACAGCCCAGGAGATCTGGTATGGATTTTTACCCTTATACGGAAAGTTGGGCTCCTTTCGTGTCATACGCCGCCTGTCAGACGTCACATACGAAGTTGAAGATTATGAGCTGTCGTCGAAACGACAAAAACGAAGAGACATTGTTCACGTCCCGCTCATGAAGCCTTACTACGATCCTGAAGAGGAGATATGCGACAATGGCTTCTTGTTCAAGGACTCTAAAGACGGTAATGATACTGATGAAGCCACGACAGGAACGTCTGTTGTCGGTGATAGTGGAGAAGGCAAGGATTCTCCAGAAGTACCATACAGAGGACCCATGTGAAGGTCAAGATCCAGGACATTGTAGCTGGCTCCAAAGGGAACATAACAGCAGGCCGCTGTTTTCCCTGCCGGCATGGTGTAGGGGATAGCGTCACCGACTGCGATGCTAAATGTCGCTGGTTCAATCCCGTCCACAGGCAAAAATTTATTTCCTTGCAATTAACATTTCCAAAATGTTCCACATGTTTCTTATGTTCACTTGTAATTTCTACTTGTTTCTTATGTTAATTATTCTTCTAATTTCTGGTACGTTCAGTTTGTGTATAAATAGTCGAAATCAGGCCTGCTTCCATTTCAACGTGACAATATTTCTGTTTTTCCGTCACAAAATATTTGACCTTTGTTCCAAATATGTTACGATTTCAGAGAAAACGGTAAGTGACAAATGTATGGGAAACGCTTAAATTGCTGGTAGGCTTAAGTGAAATAAGTATCAGTGACATTAACACAATTAGCTAGTCAGAAATAATTGGCTGTTTATTTTCTAATATCTCGTAATTTCCGAGAGTATGGTTAGGTCGATATTGCTTGTTTGACCCCAATATTTTGCTGCTTAGTTTCGAACACGTCGCGATTTTCGAGATTGTGGTTTTATCGATTTTCTTACTTGTCACCAATATTTGGTAATATATTTCTGAATATGTCACGATGTGGTTAACAATGCTCCTAAGAGGACAACTTTACCTTCTTTCGCAAATAACACAGAATACTCAGAACATCGTCGTCTGCTGGTATTGCTACATCTGTTTGCCAGTATTGTGGCGTAGCTCATTGGCTGAGAGCTAGCGAGTTTTCATTAGCCGGAGACAATTTCTGCGTGTCGAAATAAGGACTCGTGTGGACAGGGTCGATGTATCGCATTCAGCTCCTGATGACGGAAGGCCGACGCTTGCCTAGTGTATCACTGAGCTCCCTGAATCAGAGCACTGTCGTTGAACCATGACAACTGATGATGGTGAGAAACACTGCCACCAGCATAGAAGATGAGACTGGCCTGCACACCAGTATTCACCTTGAGAGGCTGAACAGGAATCTGTTCTAAATCCAATCTATACATTCATGACAGGTCGGTCATGGCTACCAAAAGACATGGCGTCCTTGGAGGTAACTGAAGGTAACTATGGCGATGGAGATGAAGAGAAAGGCGCCAAAATCCATGGGAGCCATGTCATCTGGGAACAAGTGCATCCTGCCGGATTTGGAGGCAGTGACCATTCGGAATCTGTAAAATGAAATATCACAATCACACGAGGTAGAAGGTGATTTTGATATCAGTGTAAAATGTAACTAGAGGAAGTATGGAAGTTGTAAAGGGTACTCCCATACAGGTTAGGAATATGTTATGATAATAATAAGCCATCTTCAGTCATAATGTATTTACTGTCCGACACGTTTCGGAGCTAGAACTTCAATTTCGAGGACTTTATTAATATATTTTGTGTTGCATCTGCTTCAGTTTTTCACCTAACGGTAGAAGGACGACAAATGTGTTAGTTTTTGACGAGATGATTGTCTCATGTGTTTAATGAAATGACCTTAGAATAAACACTCAGTGAAATATTATGAAGTGTTACCTGCATTTGTCGACATAAAATTATCTCCTGCATCGGTGAAAAAACTTCCGATTTTGCACAAATTTTACACAGCACATTTCCACAACTTAGCATATTTATGCCAGTACTGCATGCATCAAATGGCGTTACATTAATGCTATGGATTATTGAAATTATAGTTACAAGCATTTCTAGAGATTAACAAACTATGTTAACAAAATAAATAACATTACTAAGAGGATTGAGAGTCAGTAATTTTTGTTTACATTTGACATATTCAACTTAAAATGTGGCAAACCTATTACCATACAGGTTATTCAAAATATGGACTGTGTATATTACTAAGTGTTTAAGTGGACTTGCTGCAATTGTTACAAAGTTGTTTTATTATTTCTACAAACAATACAAAAATTAATCTACAGAAAAGGTACTTTAGGAAAGGGGGAGTTAAGACAGAGGAAGGGGGTTAAGAAAGAGAGAGAGAGAGAGAGGTGGGAGGGAGGGAAAGACAGAGTGATGGTGTATTTGTCCATTAGATTGGAATTAGGCGAACAGACTTGTGTTATTTACGTTTTATGTGACTGATGTATTAAGAGGCAATCATTGTTAAATACAGGAAGTAATCTGTTGTATTCGCTGTCTGTCTGTTCATTCAGCATGTCAGTGGATTGGATGATATTTTGTCTGTGCATTTCTAGTGCCTCTAATATACTGAGTTTGGTGCCTGATGGTTGTTTGTCTATGGTAGACTGTGAGATATTTATTGATGTTTTGGAAGATATGTTTGGTCTCATGCAAGTGAGCTGCTACTGCAGATTTGTGATGCACTTTTAAACGTAGAGCTGACAAGTGTTCATTATATTGTATGGTGGGATCTACCTGTTCTGCCTATGTAAAAAACAGGGAACGTCTGTGCATGTGAACTTATAAACTGGTTGTTTATGTATGTTAGTTTTGTTGCAATTGTGAGGAAGGACGTGCTTTATTTGGTTATTTGTGCAAGAGCTCATTTTGTTGCAATATTCTTTAGTTGATTGGCAATTTTTATAAGAAGCTATATATTGCAGCAGTAGTACTTGGTTCCCATGCTGAGCTTGGTTGTACAGATGGAAGTTCCCATGGCCTGAGACAGAAAACTTAATGTGAAACTGCCGCTGAAATTGCACCATTAAAAAATGCAACAAGGTTAAAATTGTACCATGAGGATGTCCATGAAAAAGTTCTGCTGGAGACTTGAAATTAGAAGCCACTGAACGATAAGAACTAAGGAATCCAAATGAGTATTTTCTCTGGCACATTCTTGATATAGTTCCTCATATGAGTTTTGAATGTATAATAAAACTTTCAGCTTCTCCATTGCTCTGAGGCACAAACAGTGCTGCAGTCAAATATCGGATTCTACTGAGGGAAGAAAACTATTGAATTTCAGCAGAAATAAATTTAGATCCATATTCTGAAACAATGCCTTTTGGCAATCCCTCTAAGCAGAAAATAGTCTCCAAAGCTCTGATGGTGTTTGGACAAACTGTAGTTTTCATAAGGATGCATAATGGTAATCTACTGGAGGTGTCCTTTACAATAATCCATCTAGTATTCCAGAAAGATCCGAAAAAGTCTATTTGAATGTATTCCCATGGAACAGAAGAAAATAGCCAATTGATAAACTGTTATGGAGTTGCTACACAATTTTCAGAGAAGGTACAACAGTGCTTTATGAAGCGTTTTATCTGTTTGTCAATTCTGAACTACCTACAATGGCGATTTCATCTAGACCAGACCCCAATAACCTGTGTGGAGCTAACAAACCAGTTTGTGTATTTGAAGCAATATGCATAACTGTATCTTGCATTTCAAATCCAAAAATGTCAATGGCATCTAGTCCAAAAATGTTGTGACTCGTAGCATGAAGAACAGTCATAGCAAGTTCCCAGAACATCCATCTTGGAGTCATCATATACAGGGTGAGTCAGCTGACATTACCGCTGGATATGTTTCGTAAACCACTTCAAATACTAACGAACCGATTCTATAGACCGAACGTGAGGAGAGGAGCTAGTGTAATTGGTTAATACAAACCTTAAAAAAATGCCCGGAAGTATATTTTTAACACAAACCTACGTTTTTTAAATGGAACCCCGTTAGTTTTCTTAGCACCTCTGAACATATAAACAAACACGTAATCAGTGCCGTTTGTTGCATTGTAAAATGTTAATTACATCCAGAGATATTGTAACCTAAAGTTGACGCTTGAGTACCACTCCTCCGCTGTTCGATCGTGTGTATCAGAGAGCACCGAATTAAGTAGGGATCCAAAGGGAACGGTTATGTACCTTAGGTACATAAGAGACTAGAATAGCACATTACACCAACATGCTAACACCTTTATTGGTCTTTTTCACTGACACACATGTACATTACCATGAGGGGTGAGGTACACGTACACACATGGTTTCCGTTTTCATTTACAGAGTGGAATAGTGTGTGTCCCGACATCTCAGACCAATAGATATTCAAAGTGGTGGCCATCATTTGCTGCACACAATTGCAATCTATGGCATAATGAATGTCGTACACGGTACAGTACATCTGGTGTAATTTCGTCGCAGGCTGCCACAATACGTTGTTTCATATTCTCTGAGGATGTAGGCACATCACGGTACACATTCTCCTTTAACGTACCCCACAGAAAGAAGTCCAGAGGTGTAAGATCAGGAGAACCGGCTGGCCAATTTATGCGTCCTCCACATCGTATGAAACGCCCGTAGAACATCCTGTCAAGGGTCATCTTAGTGTTAATTGCGGAATGTGCAGGTGCACCATCATGCTGATACCACATACGTCAACGCATTTCCAGTGTGACATTTTCGAGCAACGTTGGCAGATCATTCTGTAGAAACGCGATGTATGTTGCAGCTGTTTGGGCCCCTACAATGAAGTGAGGACCAATGAGGTGGTCGCCAATGATTCCGCACTATACATCATTTACAGGCCACGGTCGCTGTCGCTCTACCTGTCAGAGACAGCGAGGATTGTCCATGGACCAGTAATGCATGTTCCATAGATTCACTGCCCCGTGGTTTGTGAAACCCGCTTCATTGGTAAACAGGTAGAACTGCAACGCATTCTCTGTTAATGCCCAGTGACAGAATTGCACTTGATGATTAAAGTCATCACCATGTAATTGCTGATGTAGCGACACATGAAACGGGTGAAAGCGGTAACAATGCAGTATGCGCATGACACTACTTTGACTCAGTCCACCGGCTCTCGCAATGGCCTGTGTACTCTGGTGTGGGTTCAGGGTAACAGCAGCTAACACACCAACTGCACCTGCTTCTCCTGTGACGGGGCTGTTAGAGACCCGTTTGCATACTCCGACCATACCTGTTGCATCCAGTTGTCGGTAGATGTTTTGAAATGTGCGGCACGTTGGATGCTCTCTGTCCGGGTACTGTACTACATACACCCTGCAGGCTTCAGCTGAATTTTGTCGACACTCGCCATAGATGAGTATCATCTCTGCCTTTTCAGAGTTCAAATACACCATGGTCACAGTTCCTACAACACTAGACTATCACAGACGTGTGCTAACACAGTGTACTACAGTTGGTCTGCGTGCAAGGACGAATATCAGCAAGCACTACATGCGGACTGCGACAGCTAGACCAAACCACAACAGTGCACTACAGCCACACTCATAAACACAGTTGTCGTCGTAAACATATCCCTGCAGATGCTGCTCGCCGACCGTGGCCCATGTTTGTTACAACATGCAACTGAACATCGGAGGCTTCAAGCGTCAACTTTTGGTTACAATATCTCCGGATGTAATTAACATTTTACAATGCAACAAACGGCACTGATTACGTATTTGTTTAAATGTTCAGATGTGCTAACAAAACTAATGGGGTTCCATTTAAAAAAAACGTAGGTTTGTGTTAAAAAAACATACTTCCGTGCATTTTTTTAAGGTTTGTATTAACCAATTATACTAGCTCCTCTACTCACGTTCCGTCTGTGGAATCGGTTCGTCAGTATTTGATGTAGTTTACGAAATATATCTAGTGGTAATGTTATGTCACTCACTTTGTATAATAACAGATCTGTTGCAATGACACAGTGGTGGACTGCTAAATAATTTGTAAGTCGGTAACATTTCCCCGAATGACTAAAACTTTATTTCCTGCTGAACAGTCATCAGAGAAATGGAAAGTTTGTTCCAAGGTCTTGTTACTCAAACAGTTCTGGACTGATTTTGTATTAGCAACAGAAGCAGACATGGATCCTGATTTGTGACAATTACATCAACGTAACTACCATGAAAAAATTAAGGAAATTAATTTCCATATATTCATGTTTCTGATTGTTAGTAGAGGGCTTATTGGTATGTAATTTATGAGAGCATACTTGATTAACATGATGAGGCTTGTTGCAAAAGAAATATTTTGAAAATTTCTGTTGCCAGACTTTTCAGTCATGGCAGACAAAACTTTATACTTAATTATTTTATTTTATCATGTTCCACAGGACTGAATTGAGGAGTAATCTCCACGCTCATGGAATGAGTTAATACACAGGATTGTAACAAAGGAGTACTAAATGGTGAAGTGAGACATATAGCAATTCTATGCATAAGACAGGCCTAAGAATAAATAAATAAATAAAATAAAATAAAATAAAAAACGCACAAATTAGTTAATTTTTTTCTATTTGCCTGGAATTCTTCGACTAAATAGAAACTCTTCAGATTAGCCTAAAAAGTGCATGGATTTTGAATTCTTGTGGCACCTTATTAAAACTGGATCTGGCAGAATACAGCACACCTTTCATGCACGAGAGTGAATGAGTCTGATCCAAATGCAGATTCAATTTCTGTCTACTATTAGCTGACTGAGTGCTGCCAACTCTCAGGAATAACCACATATCATTAACAACAAATGACATTAAAGATAAGATGTGTTGAGAGATCACTGTCAGAATTCCCAGGCTACTAAATAGGCATTGACAAGAGGTACACGAGATTACACCACATATTGCTCAAACTTCCCATTTTTGGCCAATGAATATCTTTTCTTAAAGTCTGAACTTACTTCTTTAGGTGTATTATTTGAACCTGCATCAATAATGCCAACAACTTCCTTCACTACCACCCTATATCATCACAAAAGAGATATATCTTTGAATCACCTGTTATACTAGAAGGCATATCATTTATATAAATGAGAAACAACAGTGACTGCAGTGCACATCATAGCGATTTTCATCACTGCAGAGAATCACCTTCTGCTGTTTGATATTGATGTAAGATGTGAACCAATTGTGAGCAACTCACTTAATTCCACAATGTTCCAACTTCAGCAACAAGTCTTGTGACCAGCTCAAAAATACACTTTTGTTTAATCAGAAAATATGCCTAGTGGCGCAGTTTTTTTAATGTAATCAATCAAGTGCCTTGCAAAGAAAAGAGAACATAGCATTGATGGTTGTTAAACCACTTCTGAAACAAAATTGTACATTTGACAACAAATTGTGGGAACTGACATGATCACTTAACCTTGAATATACAAGGTTTTCAATAACTTGAGCAAAAGCTTCTGGTGTTGAAGTAGGTCTAATGTTGTCTGCATGATCCTTTTCTCCATTTTTATAAATTGGTTTCATTACTGAGTACTTCAATCTGTCATGAAATTAACTTTTCCGAAAGGAAAAATTACAAAATATGTCTAAGTACTGGGCTAATAGAGACGGAAGAATACTTAATTGTTGTTCTAGAAACGGCATAATATCAGCAGGAGTTCTTAGTTTTTAGTGATTTAATTATTGGCTCAATCTCTCCCTTGTCAGTGTCACGAAGAAGTATACTTCAGGTAACAGTCTTGGAATGTCATTTTCTATGAGAGTTATTTGATTACCTTTAGAAGCTAAAGTTCTGTTTAGTTCACCTGCTATATTCAGAAAGTGATTATTAAATATTGTACATATAAATTACTTATCAGTAACAGAAAAATTTACGATGCACACTGACTTACTTCCTCAACTCTGTACTGCTTCTTTACTGACCATATAGTAATCCACACCAAATATTAAGAACCTGATACCATCAATCAAACTCAATTGAAACGTTCGATAACAGTAACTTAAACACTAAATACTTTATTTTAGCTTGTGAAACACCTTTTGACAGTAATACGATTACAAAGCTACATTGTTTTAGGGATCAGCATGAAGTATTAAGACAACATATCAAAATATAATACATATGTTAGTAAATTACTTGCGGTATTTTAAAACTTTGTAAATTTGGAACTCTTTCGCTAATACCTTGCATTTTTTGTGATCTGACCTGTTATATAAAATATTTTGAACCTGTTAGTTCACTAAGTTACTTGATATAGATTAATACCGATTTCGCCTCTAATTTGAAACAAATTGATCATATTTTAGAGTATTTAAACTTTATATTATTCTTCAAAAAGCTCCACAGAATACAAAATAGATGTAGTTATGAATTATTAAAACATGCCTCTTAAGTTGTCATTTTCTCTTCTTTGTTTGTCTATAAATATACCTGTCATTGTCATTCTGTTTAAGTGGATCTAAAAGCCATTTCTGTTAATTTCATGTCAAAATTAAATATTTTTAGTATGTAAACCAAACATAAAATTTAAGATTTTCTGATTCTATGAAACCAGATTGTATTTAGCCTCTGAGTCAGTTGAAGTATACGATAGTAGCAGAAAAATACCTCTTCCATTTAGGACCAGAAACTATACACAGCACAGGTAGAAACTTTGTCATGATGTGACAGGCGCCATTTTAAATTCAGAATATTTTGAAATGGTTAACTAACACTTGCAATATGCTGTTATGAAGTCTTTAAGAATAATCAGGAAAACACTTACCTTACAAATACATATTTGTTCACAACTAATTAACAAGATTACTATTACAGTTTAGGTATATAAACGTCTAATTTGTTCTAAATGAACTTGTAGCATAGTGGCTAGCATTGTGGATTTGTAAAGTGAAGTATTAAGTTCTAGTCCTCTCATCTCTCTCTCTCTCTCTCTCCCTCCCCCCTCTCTCTCCCTCCCCCCTCTCCCCCCCTCCCCCCCTCTCTCTCTCCCTCCCTCCCTCACTCTCTCTCTCTCTCTCTCTCTCTCTCTAAATATATATATATATATATATATATATATATATATATATATATATATATATATATATATATATATACTTCTCTTAATATATTAAAACTATGTTATACAATTCTGTGTTTTATTAATATTTACAACTGATTGGAAAATAAGGACAAAACAAATATTTTTTTTAGTAATTTGTGAATATGTGACTTTTTCTAAGTGTGTGTTTAGGGGAATACTGTCCTAATAACAAATCACTGGAAACATAATAATCTTTTCTGATGGGTAACATTGCTCAACAAAGCACACTGAGAAGGATAAATATTTCTGTATTTGAGACTTGACAGCAGACATTCATCATTGGGATCATTAATAAAGAAAAACATTACTACCCTAACCCAGGTTTGTCTGAGGAAGATTAGATCAGATTAGATTAGATTGTGGAATGCGTCAGGTTAATTTTATTTATCGCCAAAATTTGCAATAACCCTAACAGCATACTTAGCTGATCTCAAATGTTTCAGCAGACCATCTATGTGTTGCTTCCAGGTTAATCTCTCATCAATGCACACAACTAAAAATTTGAAATTTGTGCCTTAGTTACAGACTTCTGTTCAAGGTCTTTATTTATTACTGGAGTTGTGCCATTTACTGTACGGAACTGTATGTACTGTGTTTTATCAAAATTTAATGAGAGTCCGTTTGCAGAGAACCACTTAATACGAGGATCACTCCAAAAGAAATGCAAACTATAATTTTTATAATTACTGTGTTCATTCTGCATGTTTGAAAGTTTTACATTGATTAGATACATCCTTCCTGCTTGCTTTCAAACTTAGTTCAACCTGTTCTCGTGAATGGCGCCGTCATTTCTTCAAGATAGCTGCTACGCTTTAGGTTCATCAGAAGTAATGTGCTGTTATTGAATTCCTGTGCTGTGAAAACGAGACAGTGGGGAAACATCCACAAGAGGTTGAAAATGGCGTATGGAGATGCTGCTGTCGATCACAGTACAATTAGTTGGTGGACAAGCAGGTCACGTGATGAAAGCTAGCATGCCAATATTGAGGATTGCAGTGGGTATATAGGCGCTGGTTCCAAGATGGCGTAAGGCAGTTGAGAGGGATGCGGATTATGTGGAGAAATGAAAATATTGTTCCTAGAGGACGTATCTACAGACTGTAAACTTTCAAACATATAGAATAAAACTGTATTTAAAAAAGTAGTGTGCATTTCTTTTGGAATGACCCTCGTATTTTGTGAAAAACATTATTTACGATTACATCACTTACTTCCTTTTTTTATTTTTTATTTTTTTATGTGATTACTATATTTGTATCATCAGCAAAAAGAACTAACTTTGTATCTTCATCAATGTAGAATGGCAAGTCATTTATGTATATCAAGAGCTGTGAAGGACCTAAGAACCTAGGAACCCTGTGGCATCCCATCCTTGACAGTCTCCCAGTTTGAGGAATCGGCTGATGTTTTGACATTATGTGAACCACTTATTTCAACTTTCTGAATTCTTCCAGTTAAGTGTAGATTTAATTATTTGTGCACTGTCCTAGTCAATTCTTAATGATTGAGCTTATCTACAAGAATTCCATAATTTACACAATCAAAGGCCTTTGAAAGATCACGAAAATAACAATGGGTGATGTCCAGTTATATAGTATTTTCTGTTGAAAAGCCTTTCTGAAAACCAAACTGACATTTGGTTAGTACTTTCTTTTTACAAATATGGGAGGCTACTCTTGGATACGTTAATTTCTGTCAGAAAAGAGCTCAGGAGGTAGTTGTTAACATTGTAAGAGGTAGTTGTTAAACAATATGTAAAGAAACTCCAAGCTATTTCGCGAATAATCAAATATTGAGGTACAGACTGCCCGAAACCAAGTGTCAACGCAAAATAGCAGGATCAGCTGCTTTGTTTACATTCTAAGCTGTCTCTTTGCATTGCATATCCTACTCAAAGATCTTGAAGACACGGATAGTTTTTTGCGTGTTGTGAGTGTGACATCAACAAGATGCTTGCCTAGAGTGTCACTAAGCTCACCCTGTCTGTCTGGACAAACGAGGTAGAATTTAATGAAAACCAATTTTTCTTTTTTCGTCACAGTTGCACTATTTAGAAGTTGGTAACTAGTTTTGGACTTCTTCGTCCATTTTCAAACCATAGGCCTTATTCCAACCCTAAAAAAACAAAAAACAAAAAAAAAACACTGCATGAAGCAAATGACTGATAAAATCTGTACGCTGTCCACTGTTAAAAAATGATGACATCGAAATTTAAAATAGCTTAAAATAGATGATACGTTCACAGGCCTCCAACGCGTACGTGTTGATAGTACATGTTGGAGGCCTCTGAACGGAACATCTAATTTAACCTATTTCAAATTTCAATGTGATCATGTTTTAACAGTGGACAATATACAGATTCTATCAGTAATTTGTTTCATGCAGTGTACTGTTACGTTTGGAATAAGGCCTATGTTTCGAAAATGGACAAACAAGTCCAAAACGACTTACCAACTTCTAAATAGTGCGTTTTTCAATGTGTTTTTGATTGAATTCAGCACTATAACTGACTATTCGCACGGTAGAGAGGGGTAATTCTTTTTTTGTTTTGTTCATTATGGTCTTGGAAAAGTTACCAGTAAAAAAGAAAAGGGCCAGTTAAAAAGGACAGTCGTAAAATTCGAACCAAGTTCCTTTTTCATTGTGTTTCTAAATGTACTCAACACTATAAATTGAGAACCGTTTATTCGATTGCTATAAAATTTTGATCATTTGACGTTCAACGAAAGATGAACGTTCTTATGAACTAAAAGTTTGGGAAAGTTACCCGGATAATTTGAAAATTCACGAGAAACTGTAAGAGCTTTTTTCAATGGGATATCAATATCATTCGTCTGATTGCGATAAAATTTTTCATATTTGACATTCAGAGCAAGAGTAACGTTTTTATGAAATAAAAGTTTGGAATAGTTGGCCAGAAAATAGGAAAATTTATGAAAAACTGAAAGAGCTCTTTTCTTTGGGATTTCAATATCATTTGTACAATTGTGATAACATTTTGCACATTGGAAGTTGAAAGAAAGAGTACATACATATTACCAATTGTGAAGCAGTGCCAGGTCGACTAGATGACCCCGTGAACTTTTTGTCACTTACCTCTTAATATAAACCTTATTAATTTAAATCATATGTATTTTAGACCTAGTAGCTTTATAAAGGCATCATCAGATAGTCTAAGTATCAGCTCGATAGTGGGTGGAAAGAGTGGGCAAATCACACACACAAATCCAGAATAATGTTCATGTTACATTCGTGGAAGTTCAGGGAAGATTTAAACAGTGAAAAAAAATTGGAAAAATTGCTTGTAAAATAATAACAGGTACTTCTGTTGTTCTGTCGTTCTTTTTACAAAAGGGATAATGGATTTTTAAAACTTCTGAAAAATAGTTAAGAAGTCAATGAGTAAAGAGCTTTTCCAGAGAGCAATTGTTGTTCGATATTTCGCTTTATATACTTCAAATCAAAAAATATTGTGAATGACACACTTTCTAAAGTATCTTATCCGGTACTTCAGTGCTCAAACTATCTCCACACCAGATTTCATCACAATAGATTCAGTGGTTTATGTAATGATATGTAGCCAAATGGGTTCAGCCGTTGTAGAGTTTTAGCGAGACTAACGAACAGTAATTCATTTTTATCTTTGACAGTTTTTACATGGGTTGAGATCAGGTAAAGCAAATTTTACTCATTCAAAGTATACTTCTGAATGTACCCAACACAAGAACCAAGTCATTATTTTATATGTTTTAAATATAAATTTTACTCACGATTTTTCCATATTTTGTGACCGTTTAAATCTTCTCTGAACTTCCACAAATGTGACATGCACATTATCGTAGACATGTGTGCATGATTTGCCCACTCTTTCCGCCCACTATCTAGCCGATACTTAGACTATCTGACGATGCCTTTCTAAACCCACTGGGTTTTAAATCCATATGATTTAAATTAATATAGTTTATATTAAGAGGTAAGTGATATGAAGTTCACCAGGTCATCAGATATATGATAATTTCACAGTGCGCTCTTTGGCAAGAACCCAATAGGATAGATTCATGAGCAGTAAATATATTAATATTCTTCCTTATAGCATATATTTGGCCATCATATCGAATGAGCGGAATAATCTATTGTGGTGGACGTGGGGTGAGTAATTAACACTGTTCCTGCCCTATGACTGACAGGTTCTTGTATGTACCCTTATCTCATTGGTAAATTAATTGATAAATCTATAACATTGAATTAAAATTTGTGATGCGGCTGGGAATCGAACCCAGACCTCCATGCTTACTAGGCAGACATGTAATCGTTAGACTGCCACTGCAGAATAAACAGCAGAATATTTGCGACACATGACAGTTTTTTTTATCATCCTCCGTTCTGTAATCAGACTGAAATATAAATAACATCGAATGTTGCATATTATACTTGCATTACATTCATAAGAAAGAGGCAGAGTGCTTTCATATTGCCGCATCGAGGCAATGTTTACACCAGTATGCAATTCTATTGGCTCTCGCAATCTCGCGGTGCTATTGGTTATTCTCATTTTGCGCCGAGCTCTCTCTAACGTCAAGTGTCAGCCACTTTATGAAATTTAAGCTCGTTGGTCTGGACGAGGTGCTAGGAACATGTATTCTTTGCAAACATAGTGTCCAAAGAACGTGAGATCTCACAGACTATGTACATGGGAGTGTAAGAGCCAAGATGGCGGACTGATTTAAAGTGTGTTTTCTTTTGTGAATTTATTTTTGAAAGTGAAAAAAGTCATAATTCATGACTATTACTGAATTTTATTTGTCTGCTGCAAACCTGGACGTCTGCCTCTGTGGAAATCATCTTCAAAGACAACGAGACCAACTGAACTTACAATTTTTTCATCGATATACTACAGAGATATTGTGTATTCTGCTACTACATGTACCAACGAGCTTGACTGTAGAATACGAATGTGCATCAGGTTCCAGCAGACTTTTTCGAAACTGTGAGTTGACGAGCCTGGTAGTATATTTCCTAAAAATGTGGTAATGAAATATCACGTACCTGTCAGTATTACACTTCCAGTTCGAAGTATAACAATTAGATGCAATTTGCAATAACAACAAAAGTGCCACTGTGAAAATATCTGTGTAGATTTTAATGCAAATACGTGGCCTAACGAACTGCAAAACAAAGAGTGAGTAGTACTTGGTATGACGAACAATCATGATCACGGAATTGCATCTGTTATTAACGTGTTGTAACAACTGCTTTCATAAACTCTAGCCATGGCGAAGTATCCGAGTGGTCTAAAGCACCCGCTGCGGAGCATGTGGTTGCTCGCCTCAGAGGTTCGAGTCCTCCCTGGGGCATGGGTGTGTGTGTGTTGCCCTTAGGTTAGTTTACCTTAGTTTAAGTAGTCTGTAGGCTACAGACTGATGACCATGCAGTTTGGCCCTATAGATTTACAAATACTTGAACATTTGAACAAACTCTAGTACTCATTTATCTTTTGTTTACTAAACCTATTAAGTCAACAAACTTGTAAAATTGCTGTTGAAGGGTTTAGTTGTGAACTTTGGTGAACGAAATTAGCGTATAAAGACGAAAGTGACAACAAAATACTGCAGTTAAAAATGCGCCTTGGTCATGTGCCACAAAAACATTCTACGTCAAAATAAGATGTCGTTAATAAGTTTTCTTGTTCCTATGGTGAAACAAGTAACGTTTGGAAGGTGAAATTTGACCACAAAGACGAAAGTGACAATAGAGTATTACTATAACAATGCGCCTGGGTCAGCTGCCACAAAAGCATTCCACCTCGTACTAATGTATCATTAATAACATTCGTCGTTGCCATGCTGAAATAAGTACATGTTTGTTGCGCAGAACACAGACATATACAAGTGAAAAAATTCCGGCTGTCACTACTGCTTCCACACTTTGCACTGGTTGCATGTCAACCATGTTCGATCAAGTATTGTCAACAACCAATGAAAATACTTTTAAAGAAGGTGTAGACACTTAAAAGTGGGCTTTCGTCAACCACAGGAGCAACAGAAGAAGAAATGTCTCCGACCATACTAGGTAGAAAACTGATTTTTTTTTTTTTTTTTTTTTTTTTTTATGGCGTGTACTTCAACGGGATTGCAGGATCGGTCATCTGAAACTTCACTCTTGGGGCAGCTAAGTGCCGTTAGTCAGGAATTTGATTCGAGTATAGACAGACCGAGATAAAACAAGGCAAAACATTTGGTGTTCTTGGACGAAATACATACTTTTTGATTTATCACTTCCATTTATGCATTTAAATGCTGAACACACTTTAGGCATATTTCATCAAAAAATACTGTATAGGCAATACGCCTACACACTACATACAATATAAACTAAATGCAACACTTGAAGCTCAAAAACAACATACGATAGACAGACTCCTCTCAAGTGACTGACCACCAAAAATATGGTCGCAACAGTGTGGCCAAGCACATCGAGGTGCTATGCTACCATGCACGAGGCTGCTCGCCGTTGGGGGTTCGAATCCCTCCTTGTGCATGGATGTTTGTGCTGTGTTTAGTATAAGGTAGTTCATAAGTAGTTTGTAAGTATAGGGACTGATGACCCTGTAGTTAAGTCCCTTAAGCTTAACAAACATTTGATTTGAACCAAAAATCTGGCGTTGAGTTTACAGAAGTTGCCGCAAGGAGTGCTGTAACTCGTGTGTTAGCCACTATAAAATTTAAGCTCGTTGATATATTCTGAATGTGCTATCTTTGTCATATTATGACACACCAGATGTAATTAGCAGCATTGGCCGTTAACGTTTTATTTTAAAAAATCACAGATCGATTTCGATCACGTAATGATCATCTTCAGTGTCCTTCCAACGAGCATATGCATGCCCTGAATGCAACGAGCATATGCATGCCCTGAATGCAACTGCATTCAGGGCATGCATATGCTCGTTGGAAGGACACTGAAGATGATCATTATGTGATCGAAATCGATCTGTGGTTTTTTAAAATAAAACGTTAACGGCCAATGCTGCTAATTACATCTGGTGAGTTCATCATTGTGTGGTCGTGGAGCACCTCCAAGTAATGGAATCAAACTTGAAAAAAATATTATGACACACATGAGCACAGAATTCGTCGATCTCAAATGTTATGGGTAGCTAGGATACTAGAAGTTTTTCTTTTATCATGAGCATTAGATATTCTTTTTTCCATGAAAGTTTACATTAACAATTTTTCCGAATTTTGTGGGGAAATATAGCTTCCTTATCCCCCTCCCCCCCCCCCTCGCATCCACCAGAATGGTAGTACCTTGTTTTGAGCATTATAACAGAAATCAGCTTTCAAACAAATATGCAAAATGAAACTTCCTGGCAGATTAAAATTGTCTGCCGGAACTGGGACTCGGACCTGGGACCTTTGCCTTTCGCGTTCAAGCGCTCTACCGACTGAGCTATCTCGACACGACTCACGATTCCGCCTCACAACTTTACATCTGCCAGTACCTCGCCTCCTACTTTCTAAACTTCACAGAAGCTCTCCCGCGAAACATGCAAGACTAGCACTCCTGGAAGAAAGGATATGGTGGAGACATGGCTTAGCCACAGCCTAAGGGATGTTTCCAGAATGAATCTTTCACTCTGCAGCGGAGTGTGCGCTGATTAAAATCTGATACTGTTGTACACACAGCAGAATATACTCATTTCACTGTGATTTTCAGTAGAAACAGTAAACTGAACACAGATTAAAGTTATTGTATTTAGTCCTAAAGCTTGTATTACAGGGTAATAAAATAACAGAGCGATTTAATTTTGTTAAATTATAGGCTCACCAACAAAATTTTCCTTCAGCCTTCCCACGTTTTATGAGTCCACTGTTCACAAGAAGTTGATATTGCAGTACTAAACTGGGGTCAGCATAGTGCTATATTTTAGAAACAGTTTGATAAAAGTGTTGACCTAAGTGAACACTGAGATACCATAATAACATAATGTAACACCTGAATTACTATTTCTTCGTGAGAAATATTATGTAAGTTCAAGGAAAATTAAGGTCATTTACCTATTCTTAGAGATTAAAAAAATAAAAAAAATAAAATTCCATTAACAGTGCTCTACACTAAATATTGTGAAACTGGAGACATATTCCTGTCAACATCTCTGTATTATACTATAAAATCATAATATGTTGTCCTAATTTTGTAAGTGTAATGGCTTCCATCAAAATTACGACACAAAAAATGCACTGAAAATTGAAGACATATTATAGTTACTTTATCAATCACAAAGTATGGAGAGTGCAATAATCTGTTGAAAAATCAGTGTAAGTTCGTTACGGTCGCTTTTCTGACCACAGACCATTCCTGTGAAATGGATACATAGAATATGACCATATACATACATAGGGTTACAGAGATTTTGAACTTTACGCCCTGTGGTTAAGAAAACAACCAGAGACCAATATAAAGGACTAAAATGCATTACACCTGTTACTTACTGTTCAGGTAAGAAACAAACATTTTACTAAAGTTCATGGTAACAGTTGTGGGAATTTAATAATGTACAAAACAAACTTCACATTATATTCTTACTTAATCATTATTTCTCATGTAATGTTTTATTGTAATGGATATGATTGATCAGAAACATTACCAATTGAATTGATATATTTTATTCAGCCTCATTTGCAAAACTCACTTTTTCTTCTTTTTAATATACTGTGAGTTAGCCTGTTTTTCTACACATGTCATCAATTAATAAACGTGAACAAAGGCTAAAGGCTGAAAAGGTCCATTTTCTAGAGTTATAACCCATAACAGAAGTCATTCTGTACATAGAAGTTATTGCAAAGCAATGGCAAAGAATTTGCGTAGGTGATACAAAGATCGTAGCATCTATATCTATTTAGACAGCCAGGCAGCCCTGAGATCACTGGCAGCTCCTGCAACAAGGTTTAAAATTGTTGCAGAATGTCACAGGGTTCTGGTGGAGCTAGGGGAAAGCAATAGAGTAAACCTATTGTGGGTCCCTGGCCACTCGGGGATCAGTGGCAACGAACATGCTGACAGATTAGCCAGGATGAGGGCAGAGACTCCATTTATTGGACCGAACCTGTCTTGACAATCACCAAGGCAATTATCAAATTGAAGCTACGTAACTGGCTCAGAAGACAGCACATAGAATATTGGACCAAAGTCTATCGACAAAAACATGACAAGGTAATGATGCCAAAGCCATGTTTTAAAAGAAGCTCTGCAATCCTGGGCCTGAACAGGAGAGAGATTAGACTCATGGTTGGATTGCTGACAGGCCATGGGAATTTCAAAAAACACCTACATACAATGGGAATAACAGAAGAGGACCCTAAATGTAGGATCAGTGATGACGGTGACGAAACTGCATCACATCTAATCTTCGAATGCATTGCATTGGAGAGTAAAAGGCACAGAACATTTGGGACAACCAGAGCCGAAGAAATTGTGTCTAATAAGGACTGGTAAAGGGACTCCTTGCACTGTTCAAGGGCATTGGTTGGCTTTACTAGATATACAGGGAGTGATACCGCACAATAAACTTAGTTTCGGTGCGGCCAGTGGCGGGTTGGACCCAGACTGTTTCGGCTTCCCTGAGAAAAACAAATCAAGGGCAAAGAAAGTGTTTTATTTACTTAACACAGGATCCATCTTAAAGATAGCCACTGCTGTTATTTGTGAAAGTGAGATCTGGGACATTCCGATTTGTAATATTAATTACATATAGAACTCAGTGAGAACTAAACAGTCCGAAATATGCGTTGCCATAAATCTGCACAGAACAAAAATTATGTGTGTATGCAGTCATTAAGAATAGTAAAATGAAGTTATTGTTTTCTTATGATGGTACCTTCATTGTCACACATTAAAATGCACAGCTGTCGTAATAAGTGCATCTACATCTACATGGAAACTCTGCAAGTAACATTGAAGTGCATTGGAGATAGTTCAGTGAACAACATTTATTACATTTCTCTATCGTTCCATTCTCTAATAGTGCAAGGGAAAAACGAACACCTAAATCTTTCTGTTTGCGATCGGTTTTATTTTATTATGGTGATCATGTCTCCTTATGTAAGCGGGTGCTAGTAATATACAGGGTGTTTCACTAAGTGTGTTTACCTCTGTGACTTACAAAATAATAGGTGATGGGAAATTTTAATGTGGTAGGACAACACAAGAAATGTTACACTTTCTGTGGAACTACGAACATTGTTTATTGTATCATTTTCCACAGAGTTACAGCCCAAAGATATAATATTTAAATGGAACAATAGTTTTTTTTTCTACCGTGCATTCGATTCGTTGAAACCAGCTGCATCCAAATCAATTAAAACTACATTCCTATCACTGTTAGTTTGGGAGCTACAACCCTTCAAAGTTTCAAAGGCAGATACCACACGCTGTACAAAATACATGGCTGTGTGGTGGGTGATGGATGTTATGGCGGTGGGAAGTTGATTTACATGAGATGTTCAAACGTGCGTCCCTGTTCCTCAATAGATAATGCAATGCGCCATTGAAAGGATCTGCGGACGAGATATAACACCGCCGGTGTGATGGAGCGACATGCGTCCTCGATGCGCCGTTTTAGATTATCTAGGGATGTGGGCTTAGTGACATAAACACGATCCTTTAGATATCCCCACAAAAAGAAATCTACTGTTGTTAAATCGGGCGTCCTTGCGGGCCATGAATGAGGACCATGGCGTCCCAACCATCTTCCTGCAAACCTGTTGTGTAGTTCTTCCACAACAGCACGCGCAGAATGGGTTGGGTGACCATCGTGCTGCATCCACATATGGACTCCCGTGTGTAGACACACATATTCAGGGAGACCACCCAAACTGTCGGCTATAAAAGCGCGATATAACTCACCTGTCAGTGTACCTGGGAAGTAGTCTGGACTGATGATTTCATCTCCAAGGATTCCACACCACACGTTAATAGACCACCTACATTGACGGTCGACAGGTCGTACCCACCGAGGATTGTCTGCGGCTCAGTAGTGCATGTTATGGCGATTCACTGCACCATAATTTGTGAACGTGGACTGATCAGAGAACATAGCACTTTGTAAAGACTCCAGCGTGAAATTGCGCATGGCCCACTCACAGCATGTCACTCTTGCACGGAAATCGTTCCCATGCAGCTCCTGGGTCAGTGACAGACGGTACGAGTGAAACCTGTGGCCGTGTACTATGCTCAATACAGATGTGAGACTGACATCAGCGACTGCAGCAGCGGCTCGTAAGCTGACATGAGGATCGTGGTGTAGTGCAGCTAAAACAAACACCTCCGTCTCCTCACTTCTTGCAGGCCTTCGTCTGTTACTGCGGCGTATTACCAAGCTGCCTGTTTCCCGAAGTCGTTGTTCGGCACGTAAGAACGTAATTGCTGCCGGGGCTCTTCGCCTAGGATATCTCACAGCATACGCCGTGGCTGCTTCAGTGGCATCGAGTCGGCACTCGCCGAGCATCAGCAACATGTCAACGTACTCGTTGTTCGTGTATTCCATCGTCATCCGATGTCAGTAACTGTGGTATATTGAGCCCCGGTTGTTTGTGTGGCTCCAGCTGTCCGGTATACGGCCGTGTGCGGCGACAGTCGGCAGTCTAACAGCGCATCGAGGAAGCTTCTCTCTCCGTGACACCGGCGACGTTACAACTCGGCCGCACCACATTTAGAAGGCGCATTGCATTATGCGCAGCGTTTGTGGTATCTGCCTCTGAAACGTTGAAGGGTTGTAGCTCCCAAACTAACAGTGATAGGAATGTAGTTTTAATTGATTTGGATGCAGCTGGTTTCAACGAATCCAATGCACGATAGAAAAAAAACTATTGTTCCATTTTAAAAAATTATATCTTTGTGCTGTAACTCTTTGGAAAATGATACAATAAACTATGTTCATGGCTCCACAGAAAGTGTAACATTTCTTGTGTTGACCTATTATTTTATAAGTTAAAGAGGCAAACACACTTAGTGAAACACCCTGTATGTTCGCATTCTGAAGAGAAAGTTGCTGAAACAAATTTCGCAAATAGATCTCGCCACAACAAATAACGCATTTCTTTTAATGATTTGCACCCCAAAATATTAAAATTATTAAGAAAATTCACATAATTTAGGCAATTATGGGACACAACTAGAAAGACAAGTAATAATGCAACAGTATCTGAGATAAAAGATTTCAAAATAATGCTGTATAATCAGCCAATACTTACTGAGAAGCTTTCAAGTATATTTTCAGTTGTAAGAACAAGTAAATGGATTAGAGGTTACATTTAAGTTTGAATTTTGAATGGAATACACACACAAGGCGTAATTACAACATGAGTTGATATTACAGTAACAAACGCTTCAATGCCACAGTCCCAATGATGGGTACGGTGGCACCCTATTACTGTTTTTCAAGAAGGCTTCCTCCTGCATGTGGTCTCACACCTGTTCATCAAACGTAGACCTCAAGCAATGGAGTTTGACACACAGTCAGACTCACACTAACTGCAAAGAATGTTGATCAATCGCCAGGTGTTATTAATGATGAAGTAGTAGGCCCAACATTGTTACAATGGCGATACACTTGGTAACAAATCAAGCTCAATAAGCCCAGTACCTAAGGAGATGCCGCTATCTGGAAATGTCCTCCAAAACGTCAGACAAAAGCCAGGACACAAATGTACCGAACAGAGAATTCAGCATTCCAACCACTGGGAGATCGGAGAGCAACTAAGTAAAACGATGCTACTGCCAATTATTGGACGTCAATGGTCCGAGCAAATGCAGCTCAATAGGAATTATGGCTGACAGCACACAATTGAATTTACCTGAAAACCTTGCTATTTCCCATCTCCTGCACACTGGATATTGGCAACAAAACGAGAGAGTACCAACCAAACGTATGAAAATTAACACAAATTAAATATGAACACTAGAAAAGTTGCTTTTCGCAGATTACTCCTGAGTGCTGAATAGCTGCAACGAAATGAGAGGGTACAAAATGGACAAAAACCTTTAAAACTAAACAGCATCAAAATTGACAGAAATCTGAAACTTTCAAGTTACTCCCTCACGACACGAGAGGATACAAAACAGACGAAAACCTTAAGAATAAAACTCATTAAAACAGACAGAATTTGCTGGCTTTGGAAACACTCGGTCGTCGAACAGTAACAACTCTACCAAACAAAAACCACATAGTGTGGAGGATAACGACCACGAACAGTTGAGCAACTTCATGCCACCCAAGGATAAACGGATTTTCAAGCAAAACTGAACATCATTCGTCATCGAAACAAGGACCGATGGAGCGCCCAACCAATGGAATGAAAAGCCAACTTAACTTGTTGAGCGTCAGGTGTAGCCATCCACGCCTCAGCACAGGACTCGCTGGTTTCCGCAATCATGGGCACACTGCCCTCTGCCCAGACTGACAAAGTTGACGTAAGATGGAATCCATGCTGGAAAGAGACGTGACAAGGCGACAGGTCTATTTTTGTCAAGCATTCGGCAAGCCGCTACAACTGTGACTCAGGTTGCTCTGCCCACCATCAAGACTCCAATTGCCCCTCTGTTCAAATACCTTGGCGTATCCGGCAAAGATGTCAGCTCGATATCGAAATCAAGAGGATAGAGCGCCACACATAGCAGAAGGGCAAGGTCTCGACTATCGAACGGCGTGCCGCGCAAGAGGCTATTATACCAACACTGCCTAGAAGACAAGGCCTCAAAACTGGCTGTGCCTACGTCACACCAATAGGCGACTGTTGCCAGTTGACTAGGTGCTCGCTGGGGCACGTCCGCCGCCTCATAGCGGTTGGCCAGTCAGCTTTGTGTTCGCGGCCTCTCGGTGTGACATAGACACGGCCAGTTGTAAGGCCTTGTCTTCTAGGTGGTGTTGATTATACTCAGAAGAGAAGATATTCGAAATACAAGAATGAGCCGCCGATGCTGAGTCATATTGAATCTAATTTATTTGATAGTTTCCTCTTAAGTTGACGGAATATCATTCAGTCTGTGTGTCATATGTTGGAAAGCTGCTAGTTTCTGCTTATGTAGGTGGATTGATAAGACATTTATAATTGTTTCTATTACTGTATATTTTCTGCAAATGCAAGATTTTTGCTTATTGTTTTCTCTCTTTATTGTTAAACGTGAGATGTATATTAATTGTATTAGTGTTTTTCTGCGATCAGGAGAATATTATTGTTGATAATTTCTGCACGAAGTAATCTACTTTCTCTGTTGGTTTAGGTGCCATATAGACTACATCAGCTACAAATCTACTGGGTGGTTATAATGAAACTTACGGTGTTCCGAGTCCTTCAGTATACATTGCAGGATGCTGAAACTTTCTGGGTATGTACAGTCATTGTTGTGCTCGCAGAATAAAATAAAAAAGATCATAGTTCCACTTTCCGCTAGCAAGTGAAAATATGATGCTGCAAGTAGTCAGAATGTGAATTTTTATTTATTTATTATTTTTTTACATTAGTCTGATGCTGGTTATTTGGCGATGTCGTTTGTGACGCTAATATTTGTGTAAAGGATGGAGAAAGCAAAAGTTTTCTCTATGAACTGCCATGACTATTGGGAAGATCCTCTGCACTACTCATAAAGTTGTTTCATCAGAAGGGCAACAATATCGCTGTCAGTAACGGCTGTGAAGAGGCCCATGTCAATAAAATGGATAAAGGAAATGATAATAAAATTTGAAGAAACAGGTGAATTAGCTGGTGCAACAAGGAGAGGGAGGCGTCCCATTCCCAAAACAGTTGTTCATGAAGTTGCTGAAGCTGCAGCCGACTGTGAAGCACATGCCTCAAATTCTGCAGCGAGTACATAGGCTGTGACATAGCAATTGTCTCTTCTTTGTTCAAGAGTTCAAAAGATTTTTCAGCGCGTTTATCAGTGCCATCTCTAGAAGTTACAAGCGACAAGGCTACAACGCTGTGACCTTGCCCTTCGTTTTTAGGCATGTTTGGAAATGAATGACATATGACCAGGGAATATTCTTTCAACAGATGATGCACATTTTACTCTTCACAATCCTGTGAACGCACATAGCAGTGGCATATGGAGTTGTATTCCCCCATACATTGTGCAGTAACAGCTGCACATTATAAAGACCTCCTTGTACAATACGTAATTCCAGCTTTGTAAAAACGGAACTGCGTCCACACCACTATTTTCCTGAGACGAGGCGACACCACATTGCGCTCGCCAGGTGGAGGATATGCTTCATGAAACCTTCAGTGACGAACGCATCATCTTTAGGCGTCTTCAAGATGTATGACCTTCCACATCGTCTGACCTAATCCCTTTTGAATGCAGAATGACAATGGGAAGGAAAGCGTTTTTGAAAAAGTCAAATTTGTTAACATCGAATATTAATTTAAGTGTACGGAAGTTTTTCCTAAGGCTTTTGTGTGAAGTGTTGCCTTTTATGGGAGTGAAACATGGACGATAAACAGTTCGGACAGTAAGAGGATAGAGGCTTTTGAAATGTGGTGCTACAGAAGAATGCTGAAGATCAGGTGGGTAGATCACGTAACTAATGAAGAGGTAATGAACAGAATTGGGGAGAAAAGGAATTTTTGGCATACCTTGACTAACAGAAGGGATCGATTGATAGGATACATTCTTTCTTAGACATGAAGGAATCGTAAATTTAGCATTGGAGGGAAGTGTGTGGGGGAAAAATCGCAGAGGGAGACCAAGAGACGAATATACGAGGTATGTCCACAAAGTAAGTTCCGTTTGGTTATATAAAACAAACATGTAGAGACACAGAAAAAAATATTTATTGTACAAAAATCTACAGCTTTTAAACTACTTTTCTACATAGCTTCCGAAATTTTGTAGGCACTTGTTGTGGCACAAGTTTTTGTATGCCTTCTTCATAGAAGGCTGTCGCCTATTTATTCAACCACGTGGTAACATGTTCTTTCAGCTCGTCATCTTCGCTGTCCACCAAGGACAGATTTTAGCAATAGCACTAAGTTTAAACTTTCGGTTGTGCTTAATCTTCTCTTCAATTGTGTGAACCAGTTCATCAGTAACTACTGACGGGCGTCCACTTCGTTGTTCATCGTGCACTTGATCACGTCCTTCATTGAACAGTCTCGTCCGTGGTCTAACCATTGAATCACTCGTAGCATTTTTTTCTGTAAACCTCGCAGATGTGCCAATGAATTTCCTTTGGTTTAACTTTCTTTGCATTTAGAAAACGAATCACAAATATGATTTCACACATGGCGGCATTTTCAATTACGGCTGAGATTATAAAGAAGCACTACAAAGTACATGTCGGCAGCGGCGATCTGAAAATGAGTCAGAGTAGAGGCCCCTAAATACGTTGCGATTTGTCAGGACTAATTTATCGGTCGTTTGATAGATTGGACGTGCGGAGGCACTTTCCTACCAACTTCGCTTGTCGGGTGGTTGATCACGCCTGGCTGTCCGACATCCAACCCCCCCCCCCCCCTCCCAACCACTCCACCCGACAAATTGTGCGTGTGTAGCGCTACCCGACCAACTTCCTGCCTGCGATCGTCTGCTGTCTGCACAGCGAACATGCGAAAACAAAAACAGTTCAACAAACGGACATCACAGGCCGATTATACAGAAAGGAAACTCCCGCTGCAGTCTGTCGTTCAAAATGTAGTGCGCATGCGCGGAATCGGCCATCTTGAAAAGTGGTAAACGTGTGGTCACTTCCTACTCTGTGGAGTGGTAATGCGCCGTCTTTGTTTGTTAATTGTGTATTTTAACTGCCTTAATCGCATAAAAGTGAACAAATATTTGGTGCAGTTCAGTGAAAAGAAAGAACTGTATGTCAGTAGTTGGAGCTGTTCCGTTTTTAATATGAGCAGCAATAAAAGAAAAGGCGGCCGATGGTGTTCAGCACCTAATTGCCGCAATAATTCGAATACAAATATGGATATAAGCTTCTTCACCTTCCCAAAAGATGTTGAACGGTAAGCGAACGCCGCTATATGTGTAGTAAAAGTTAAATGTTACCAGTTTCGAATGAGAGCAATGTGTGCATAATTCTTCTCTTGACGATAACTTCTCGCTGTTGCTGTAGCAGTTCAACAGCATCGAAATGTTGAAGTACATTTATATTTTATAATTATAAGTTTAACGTCGCAGGGAATAATATACAATGAAAGGCAAAAAACAGTGCGTAAGCAGCGGGACTTCAACATTTTGCGCGTGCGTTCCCTTTTCCTGTTGCCCACACACTACGTATACATGCAGCACATCTTCCGGAAGACGAAAACCGATTTTCGTAAACCGTTTTTCGCTGCCGTGTTTACATGTCACAGCCTGAATCGGATTTTCTATCCCACTTAACATGGCGGCTGAAAAATAGCTGATTCAGTTCCTGATTTAGTCAGCACATTCGCTATTTTTCTTTACTTAAATAGACAGATTCATGCTCACTATAATATTTATACTTTTATTTCATGCTAGAAAATGTCGCCTCTGTCCATATGTGCAGAAAATTCTTAAGAAGAACACACAATCTGACAAGCCAAGAACATTTCAAAAACGGTTGCGTTTACATGGGCACGAAAATCGATTGTGGAACTGGAAAACCGCTTTACAGAAGTGGATTTCCAGAATCGATTTTGGATTGTTTACATGATAAACCAAAAGCGGTTTTGGGAAATCGGTTTACGAAATCCGGTTTTGGGAGCCCATGTAAACGGGGTGACATAGGCGAGATAATTCAGGAATTTTTTAGGCTCATCTACGTGCTCACCTTCACATAATTTGATGCAAATGGTAACATTTTACTAACGGCAACGGAGGCGTATAGTGCTAATGTTGTCAACAACCGTTGATCCTCTTACAAGGGGTGGTCGTCAATCGGGACCCGCCGATTTCGCCCAAATTGCGTGTGTAGAAGGAGATTGGTCTCCATATAACGTGCCTGAAATATTTCGCCTGAGTGGGCCTTAGGAAAGGATAAAATGCTCTCGAAAGTTTTTCCAATAGTACTGTACATCTTATTTAGCGATCTGTTCGTGACGAACGGCGTAGCTTAATGTTCAAGCACATCACTTGCGAAACAGGCGCCCTGGGATTAATCCCAGGAGCTTCCTAATTTTTTGTTCCATTACGCTACGCCGTTAATTCACGATCAGAGCGCTGAATAATATGTACAGTGCTATCGGAAAAAACTTTCGAGAGCATTTCCTCCTTGCCTAAGGCCCACTCAGGCGAAATACTTCAGGGACGTCATGTTGAGACCCACCTTCTTCTACACACGTAACTTGGGCGAAATCGGCGGGTCCGATTTCCGACCTCCCTTTGTTAGGATATTCAAACAAATGGAATAAAGGGAATAATCTTGCTGTTCTTGCTCAACCTTTATAAACTACATTGGACAACTGGAGAGCATTTTCACGGACAATATTCTCAGTTTAATGACAACAGAATGTTGGAAATAAACTTATTAATTTTATGGGGAATGTAAAATTCAGCCACCTATGTAAGGAGTTCCCTCTCCAATATTTAGTCAGAATGAGAATTTTCTATTTCTTGAAGTTCACAAACAGAGACTTGAAATGAATCGGTCATTTCAAAAAGGTCATTAGTCATGAAAATAAAATTTTACAGGAGAAGGAAAAAACGTTCTACAGCATAAACCATTTATTTATTTATTGTTATTTTAATATCAATACTTAGTGAGGTGCCAAGCACTGTGTTGCACTGTGTATTTGTGTTTTGTAATTAGTAGTTTAACCACAATATTAATTTAAAAATTGCTGACTTTTGACCTTTTTGCAATGAACGTCCGTATGTTGCAACAAATGAAAGCATTACTTGCAAATAATTGCCTATTTTATTGAAAAATGAGTTAATATTTTACACAGTAAAAGGAAATGTGAATATTATTATCTGAAGTAACATTTTTCGTAACATTTGTGATTTTTATAACAACATGAAAATGGAGTACAATAAACCAAGTCAATCTTCTTGATCATCATCTTCATTATTTGTACCCCCTTCCGTTGGCCATTCTTGTAGTTGGTCATAAAATTCCACATATTCAGCTGGAATATACCTCTTCACTTTCAATAAATCTTGTAAGTTTTTTTTTTTTTTTTTTTTTTTTTTTTTTTTTTTTTTTTTTTTTTTGACATTGATTGACACTTGCTTTCCAGGATACGCCAACTTGATAGGAAGTACAGGATGCTTATTGAAGCTATGGAGGAGCTGGAATGACCAGCAAACACATCAGAGAGAAGATGAATAAAAAAAATGTTCAAATGTTTGTTAAGCTTATGGGACTTATCTACGGGGTCATCAGTCCCTAAACTTACAAACTACTTATGAACTACTTACGAAATAAGACGGCACAAATATCCATGCCCGAGGGGGGATTCGAACCCCCGACCGTAGTGGCCGTGCTGACCGTGACTGGAGCGCCTCAGTCACCTCGGCCACCGCGGCCGGCGAAGATGACTCTCATTCACATCTTATGAGATATACTCTTCGATGTAATAAGACAGAAATGAGCAAACCTCATTTGCGCCTTTCTTCGCTTGGCCTTCATGGTACACATAAAAGTGTTACTGCTTGGTTTTCATATTATGTATGCCAAAAGCATTCTTAATTTAGGATCCTCTTTTCACAGTCTTCTGCTCTTGACATCTTGAACTCCGATTAGCCCTTGCAGGAAGATATCTTGTTGATTGTTATCACTGAAACTGTTCAAGTCAGCAATGATATCTATCTTCGCGTCATTATCAAACAGAGAGAAACAGTCCTTTTTGCACCTAAAGAGTCAAAGTTACCGATTATAATAACGCTTAAATTGCATACTATGCAGGTATATGCATTTACTTCCATACAGAAATCAAGTACCCGTATTTTACTCACTTGCAGTCATCTTCTGTACTCAGACGCTGAATTTTCTCACCCTTCCAATTCACGAATTCCACTCCCTTTACTTTTGAATGGATGGATGCTTAGGGTTTAACGTCCCGTCGACAGCTTGGCCATTAAGAGACGGAGCTAACGCTCGGAGTTTTTGGGTTAGGATGAGGAAGGAAATCGGCCGTACCCTTTGAAAGGAACCATCCCGGCATATGCCTGGAGTGATTTAGGGAAATCACGGAAAACCTAAATCTGGATGGCCGGAGGTGGATTTGAACCACCATCCTCCCGAATGCAAGTCCAGTGCCTTTACTTTTGAATCACGAATAATATTTCTTTTGTACTTATCAGCATTTCTTGTCCTTTTCTTGCCTACGGGAGGCATTTCAGAGTCCGAAGAAGACCGCAGACATAATTACACCTCGGCAAATAAGTGGCTTCTGAATGTGACAGTAATGACCTATTATCTGAACCTACAATGCTGTAAACACAACAATGGATTGTTGCGGTGATGCTAACCTCAGACGACAAAATACGCGGGAAAGCAGCCCAAGGCCGCCAATAACTTCTGCGTTCGATTAAATACACCTCCACACAGTCATAACAAAAACAGCATGAGTCAATGACTCATGACCTTTTTGCAATGAACGAAGATTTCAAGGGTCGATAGTGACACTATTTGATAGCTGACTTCTGCCCTTCTTGTACGTATGAATCCGGCTACACTTTCCCATCCATTTCCAATGGATAACTCATTTTCGTAAAAAAGTTGACCTTTTTGCAATGACCGATTCAAATATAAAACCAGATTTGGGAAAAAAATCAAACTGATAAAAGTGACCCATCTGTAAGGTGCAAATGGTGTGTAATGTTCTAGTGAATGCATATTGACAAGGAAGACTAAGAGGAAATTTTGAGCACTTTTTCCTTTGCTATAACTGAAACAATGTGTGCCACAATATGACAAGTACAGAGTAAGTTTGTTATGTAGTTTTATGTTTCCGCTACCTGTCCTTCATTTGTGTGTAATTTAACAGTTTTATATAAGCCCAGACGTCATTAGTTCTGTGTAATCACGTTGTACTGCCAAGTCTGACTCAATATTTTGTGCAAATTTATTCGTGTCAAAACCTGGCCGTTGTAAAGTCACTTTCTTACTTATAACTAATTTCCCAAACAGAACTTCGCGTTACTTGGCATTTTTCTAGACATAAGCACCAAATAAAACGATCATTGATTCCATCGTACATTACGAACCGTTGAATAGTCCTGCTTTGCACTCGGTTATAGGTTATAAACGACCCAGGTAAATAACCAGTCGGAAAGAAAAGAGAAAAAGAAATTTCAGGTGATAAAAAACACGAGCGAAAAAAAAGTCCAGACGATTATGAAAATGATGAAGCAAAGTTCAAATGTTTGAAAATCTATGGGACTAAATTGTAGTGGTCACCGCTGCTTAGACTTATAAACTACTTAAGCTAACTTACGCTAAGGACTGGAGGGAGAACTCGAAGCTCCGACGGGACAACCCTTGTATTAAAATTTAGGCCTACTTTTTTTTCGTTGGGTTACAGTTAGGTACAAGAACAGGGCGCAAAATAGAGGAGAGCATAATGAAAAGCCGCTTCCTTTTCTAAAAGTCGGTGAGATTATCTGCAGTTCGTAAAAATTCCATTTCCAGCCAAAGTACTAAGTGGCTATACTTCCGCGTTTACTGCATTTCAATATGGCGTCGAGCGTAACGCTTGGTAACATACAGATCAAAGGCGCCGCTCCCAGCTTTCTCTTCTGTATGCTCCCTATTCTGTGACAGAACATTGAGGCGCTGCAATCGCTGCGTGCAGTTGGTTGAAACGTGTGTAGGCTGTTACGAATTTGGTTGGTTCGTTGGTCGGTTGATAAAACAGACCGTGTGTAGGGGCCTTAACTGCCGCGCATGCTCGGAAGTGCGATCGTAGCACTGGCGCGGATAGCAATAGAAACGGAACTTACTTCGTGGACAACCCTCGTAGTAAGCAGATTCAGATGGATGTGGGTTGCCGTGAAGAGGCTTGCTTAGGATAGAGTACGGTGGAGAGCTGCATCAAACCAGTCTGTGGACTGAAGACCACAACAACATCCTAATAAATGTGCAAGAACCACTGTTATCATGTTTTTGATACTTCTCTGTTCCTGCGCCCACATCACATTCTTTTGAACCTGTTTATTGCATTCGTCTCTCGGTGTCCCTCTGTGATTTTACCGCATAGGGTACAAATTCGATATAGGTACAATTCTGATCAACATAAATTTTCGCGCCATTTGTCAGTCTCGTAGTGTCTCGTTGTGTGGCGTTGTAGCGTAGCAGGTTTCTACACTCCTACCGTCTTTTCCATGAATACACCACTTCGTGCTAAGGAGAGATAAATTTTTTCCCGTTAAGGGTAAGTGAAGCTACTTAGTCTAACGAGCTCTTATAAATTTTCTATTTATGGGTGACTAGATTCTCTACGCAAAATGCAAAGTTTGGTACCACGAAGTATGCATTGGTGCCTGACGGAAAAAGTGCTTTTTATGTGGAAGATGCTCTTAGTCAAAATTCTACTAGCAAGTGATCACAATTGTACGTAATGTGGTACATTTTCGATCGATTCTTCTCAATTCTGTAACTTTTTTGTGTCTCTACACCGATATTTGTAATTGTCTAATATTTGTGTTACATATTAGTGAAACATCCAAGAACAAGTGCTATAATTAAAATTACATCTTTTCTCAATACATATCCAGTTACAATAACATTTGTCCGAAATGATCGAAATTGTACCACCTTACCCTACACTTCCCTCCAATGCTAAACTTAAGATCCCTTGTTGTTGTTGTTGTGGTCCTCAGTCCGCAGACTGGTTTGATGCAGTTCTCCAAGCTAACCTGTCCTGTGCAAGCTTCATCATCTGAGAATAAGTTCGGCAACCTACATCTCTTTGAATCTGCTTACTGTATTCGTCCCTCGGTCTCCCTCTACGATTTTTACCCCACACACTTCCTTCTAATGTTGACTATTCCTTGATGTCTCAGAATGTGTCCGACCAACCTATCCCTACTCTTAGTCAGAATACACCAGAAACTCCTTTTCTCCCAAATTCTGTTGAGCACCTCCTCATTAGTTACATGATCTACCCATCTACTTTTCATCATTCCTCTGTAGCACCACATTTAAAAATCTTCTAATAATCTTTTTGTCTGAACTCCTTATCGTCCACGTTTCACTTCCATACACTGCTACACTCCAGATAAATGCTTTCAGAAAGGACTTGCTAACATTTAAACTAATATTGGATGTCAACAAGTTTCGCTTCTTCAGAAACGCTTTTCTTCCCATACCATTCTGCATTTTATATCTTCTTTACTTCGGCTATCAAAAGTTTCCTTGTTACCCAAGTAGCAAAACTCATCTACTACTTTTATTGCCTCATTACCTAATCTAATTCCTTCAGCATCGCCTGATTTTCGGACGCTATATTCCATTAGCCTTGTTTTACTCTTGTTGATGTTCATCTTATACCGTCTTTTCAAGACACTGTCCATTCTATTCAATTGCTCTTCCAGATCCTTTGCGGACTCTGACAGATTACTAAGTCATCAGCAAACCACAAAGTTTTGATTTCTTCTCCCTGAACTTTAATTCCCTCTCCAAATTTCTCCTTGCATTCCTTCACTGCTTGCTCAATCTACAGATTGAAGAACAATTTGGAAAGGCTACAATCCTGTCTTACTCCCTTCCCAACCTCTGCCTCCCTTTCATGCCCTTCGACTCTAATAACCGCTGTTTAGTTTTTATATAAGTTGATTATAATTCTTCGCTTCCTATATTTTACCTCTGATATCTTCAGAATTTGAAAGAGTGTATTCCAGTCGACATCGTCAAAAGCTTTCTCCAAATCTACAAACGCTAAAGCATATGTTTGCCTTTCCTTAGCCTATCTTCTAAGATAAGTCATAATGTGAGTATTGCGTCCCGTGTTCCAACATTTCTCCTAAATCCAAACTGATCTTCTCTGAGGTCGAATTCCACCAGTTTTCCCATTCGCCTGTAAATAATTCGTGTTAGTATTTTGCACCCATGACTTATTAAACTGATAGTCCTGTAATTTTCAAATTTGTCTGCACTTGCTTTCTTTGGAATTGGAATTACGATATTCTTCTTGAAGTCTGAAGGTATTTCCCCTGTCTGATATATCTTGCGTACCAGATTGAACAGTTTCTTCATTACTGACTGTCCTAACGATGATAGCAGTTCAGACGGCTTATCATCTACTGCAGGGGCCTTGTTTCGACTCAGATCTTTCAGTACTCTGTCAAATTCTTCTCGCAGTATAATATCTCCTGTCTCATCAGCCTCTGCTTCATCTTCCATCTCTAGAATACTGCATTCAAGTTTATTTCTTTTGTACAGGCCTTGTATATATTCCTTCCACCTTTCAGCTTTCCCGTCTTTGTTTAGTACTGGTTTTACATCAGAGTTCTTGTTATCATACCGCTGTTTTTGTTGTCTCCAAATGTCTCTTATTTTCCTGTGTGTCATGAACGTTTGGTCTTCCAAATATAGCCTTTCTACATCGTACATTAACTCGAAGTGCACGTGAAGAAGTAGCTAGAGTTGCTGTGATACCGGTTATGCCAAAAGAAGAAAAATAATTTGTAAATGAAGCCGTTTTAATTCTTAGAAAAACACGATTTATTGTATGCAGTGGCGTAGCTATCATAGGGCTGGGCGGGGCAGTGCCCCGGGGCCCCCGAGCTTAAGGGGCCCCCTCGGCCTTCGTGAGCTGCCTCCGGAAAAAGTTACAATAGAGCGTCGAATTTTTTTTATTGTTTTTACTCTCCCACCCTAAGTCCCTCTCCCTCCCTTCTCACCAATTTTCCAATAGTAACCGGACTGGGCCACCGAATGGCGGAGCAAAGGTTCCTAATGGGACCTTCACACGACGCCATTCGGTGGCGCAGATGACCAGCCAAGCCGCCAGTCGCTGTGCAAAACACTTCTGTCGGGATAGCAGCAGAAGTAGTGGCAGCATCAAAGCTGCTCACAGCAACGGCTGAGACTTCATACTGTTACGGCGTGCCACTCGGCGCAGTGTGGATGATCGAGCGCCTCCAAACACTGCATAAACTTCTTATTGGTAAACAGAAGTGTACAGTACGATTATCTGTATAAATCGGTTTTTCGAACATCCATGTCTCCCAATAGCTTTGGATATTAGACGTTCTACTCTATATAATATTTTAGTTGAATGAAGAATTTTCGACTTTACCCTTGACCAACAAACCTCAAAGGCAGGAAGTGAAATCCAAAATTATTCCCACCTCAGGATATAACCATAACAAGGTCTATTGCTTGTCCGCTAAGACGTGTACCGTGGCACTATTAGCGCGTTGTCGGTTGAAGTCGGAGCTGCGAAATAACAGTCAATAGCGCTGAATTACTAGTAGTGTGTATGACAATAAACTGTGTAACCACATTTGAATATGAAGTATCTATAGCGTATTAGTACAGAACGGTATTGTTACACTACTCCTGTTTGTGTAGTGAATATCCACAAGGGAGTGCTTCTTAATCATAAATCCCAATTAAGTGCTCTAACGAATTGCACTCTGAAATTCGTGCAAGAAGAAGAGAAAATATGGATAGTGGATAGGCGCGTCATCAGTGAAGCTTCTGCCTGCAACTTCATTCGCCTAGTATAGAGCAAATTCCAAAACTATCTCATGGGGTCGTTTTATCTGCGTGTCCTACCAAAGTCGAACTCTATTCCTTTACAAAATTTTAACAAATCCACCCATTAATTTTTGCTTGAAAGCATAACAAACAAACTTACACAGTTATATTAATGCGTACAATTAAATATTATGTCGTCCATCGCACGTGATACTTTACTGCCGGCCGCGGTGGCCGAGGAGACTAAGGCGCTCCAGTCACGGTCTGCACGGCCACTACGCTCGGGGGTTCGAATCCCCCCTCGGGCATGGATATTTGTGCCGTCCTAGTTCGTAAGTTGTTCATAAGTAGTTTGTAAGTTTAGGGACTGATTACCCCGTAGTTAAGTCCCATAGACTATACAAACATTTGAATATTTGATACTTTACTTAGTAGTATTTAAATTTGCCTTATTATGTCTTCTAGTGGCCGGTAAGAAGCTAATGACGAAGTAGATTTGTATCTGTATAGTTTCAGTTTAAAGAGGGCCCCAATGTAATTTTTGCCCCGGGGCCCTCAGTGATACAGCTACGCCACTGATTGTATGTGCTTGCCCAGATTACAAAGTCTTCTGCAATTGTGTTTTTATTATCGCACTACTAATATCTGGCCGCGTATAGAAGTGCCACCTTTAAGAATATGGATATTTCATTCCTGCAAAGAGGAGCTGATGACAGGATATGGGAGTTACGATGCAACACCGTGACTTGATTTTCAGCTTGAGTACAGCGGACGACTTAGCCGACCGTCTGGCAGTGGAATTCGATCAGGGAAGCCGGAATAAAAAGCGAGGGGAGCCCAGCAGTGGTCAGGTGTCGGCTGGGAACAGGCACAGATTACGCCCTGATTGTAACGACTCCACCCACCCGCCAAATGCCACCTCCGAGGCAAATCAGTTTCTGTCCGAGCAGCCAGTCTGCTGGTAACTGCAAGCAAAAGCTTTCATTTGCTGTCCCACAAGTAAAGCAGGTGCTTTGTTTTTCTTGCATTTGGATCTTGGCTAATAGCGGTATAGTCCGATGATATGTAATGATATTATATGATATGATATGTAATGTTGGTATGGCCAGGGCCGGATTTAGACTTGAAAAGGCCCTAAGCTATTTGAGATATGGGGCTCTTTAGAATTACCGCAAACCAATATATGTCCTTCTTTGTCAATAAAATTGCAAATCGCGCACATTGGAGAGTCTGTCATATAAATGGAGTTTACAGCGTGAGTTTCAGATGTTTGTAAACCTATTGGACCAAACTGCTACGGTCATCAGTCTCTAGAATTAAAATACAACTAACTTACACTAAGGACAACGCACACACACCCATGCCCGAGGGAGAAATCGTACCTTCCACGCGAACGACCACCCAGTCCGTAACATGACGCCTTAGACCACGCAGTCTTTCCGGGCGGCAGCTTTAGTTTATTGGATTTTTTTTTTTTTTTTATTCATCACATTGTACCACATTGCCCTTACGTTAGTGGGTAATAGAGAGTAATGGATATGAGAGACGGAGGAGGACATGACAGTCCGATTGAAACTACTTGCTAGTTGATACTTCACGTTTTGGATATGCTTTTCTCCAATAAGAGCACTCAACGTCACGCCTGAACCGTTCACCGCCGCGAAACTGACACATATGGTCAATTCAATTCTAGTTCCTTTTATTGTTGTCTTTCTTGATACGTTTTGATCTCTAAGCATGTTTCTGCCTCCTTTATTTCGCATTTGAATTCACATAACCATACCAAAAAACAATACACGGACAACGATGCATACGAAATACATACTCATACTCAGCACTACCTTAAAGCCACTGGATACTTTAGCGCGAGCCGCGATTTAAAGTCACATATATAGTACAGTTGTTATAGTCACATCGGCTTGCATTAAATAAGCTTCGTACGGTTTAAGTGAATCAGAATTTTTCGATAGAGCTATCTCTGCAGCTCTGTACTTTATCTTAGGGACTGGATATTTGCGCTCGTAAAGAAAACAAAAACATATGTAAGAGCACCCATTAAAGGGATTGCGGGTTGGAATCTCGTGAAGTTGTATACTTTTATTATTTTTAAATCTAATCATAATGACTTTCATTGTTACATTTATTCAATTAATTAGTTTAACAGAATTTTTCAGTTCTAATAATTTGTTTCAACCGCGTGGGAATGGACGTGCAAAGTGCGCGGCTGCTCGCCGTCGGAGCATCAAGTTCTCCCTCGAGTCTTTAGCGTAAGTTAGTTTACGTAGTTTGTAAGTCTAGGCAGCGATGACCACTACAGTTTAGTCCCATAGGTTTGCAAACATTTGAACTTTGCTTCATCATTTTCATAAGCGTCTGAACTTTTTTCTTCTCTCTTGTTTTTCATCGCCTAAATTTTTTTTTCTCTTTTCTTTTCGACTGGTTATTTACCTGGGTCGTTTATAACCTATAACCGAGTGCAAAGCAGGACTGTTCAGCGGTTCGTAATACGATAGCTCGTAAAGACACTAGCCAGTGAGCAGAAGTTTTCAGGCGACCAATGTCAGCGTGAAATTATTGTTTGCATCTGATTTTTTCTTCTGTCTTGTGTTTGCTCGTAGAAGAAAGCTTTGATGGGCGTGATCTATCATGGCTTTAGCTCTCCCACAGACTGTTGCCCGTCGTTTTATCCCATACGTTGCACTTCACGAGGTAGTTAAGGGATGAGTTTAATTCAGGGTAGAGTTGACCACTGTTTCTAAATAATGATCGATACGCTGTACTATTCGAAACCGCGAAATTTCACTGTTTCAACACTGTTTTCACTCTGTTTCACATGAATATCGAGGTCGACACTGATCCAGAAACTGTTTCGTCGGAAAATGTATCGTGTTTAAAAACAGTTCTGTTTCAGTCCACTACTGCCTGGAATAGACAAACTGTATGGAAACGGCGATGTTTCTCTCTGCTTCGTCTAGGACAGGATTCGGACACGGTACATTACCGAGTCGCAATTAACACGAAATAGTTCAAGAGTTTCGAAATGTTAGTGACGTACATCGACTTAATATTAATGTAAATAATGTTTCATTTCTAAATAACTGACGAACTATGTAGAGACATACCAGATTTATAAACCGAACCAAGCGATAAAGTAAAGCGCACTGTTTGCAGTAAATAACGATAAAACAGCGAAAAGCAAATTAAATTTGAACAATATGATGCGCAGACGTTTTTAAATCTCAGTATGATGTATGTATGTATACTATAGCATTCTATGAAATTTCGTATCACAATTCGACTCCCGATCCTACGGTGCTTCAGTCTAAATTGGAAGACTCTCATCCCATGTTACTGGTTGTTATTCGTGATTCTGTATGCAATGTGCACGTTATCCACATTGATTCCTTTAGCGTGTAGGGTAATAGGCTTCTATATCCCTCATTGCAGAAAGGGTATTAACCATTGTGATTTTGTAACGAGCTGTGGGAATTTCAGTACTTGTTATTCTGCAGTTTGCTCCCATTCGTGTCGTTTCCATGTGGGTTTATTTCATGAAGATACACACCTGTAATGTTAACATCTGTGTTCCGTAGTGATGTCGTTTGTAAGTTGTTCCAAATATTGCATAAGTGTGCATTTATGTCACTGACATCCTACAATTACTGTAATTTAAGTGGAAGATGATAAAAACAATTTTCTATGAATACAGACAGCCACAACCTAACACCCGCAACACTTTAAACATCTTTAATAAAAGCCGCGTAGTGCATGTAAATTAGGACTGATGAATGGGCCGCGGTGGAGTAGCCGAGCGGTCTAAAGCGTCTCTCTGCGGTTGCTCGCCGTGGAGGTTCGAGTCCTCCCCGGGGCATGGGTGTGTGTGTTTGTCCTTACGTTAGTTTACCTAGGTTTAAGTAGTTTGTAAGCTACGGACTGATGACCACGCAGTTTGGTCCGATAGATTTACAAACATTTGTACTGATGAATGCACGCATGTAAAAATAAGAATTACCTTACACTAATGCCACAGGGACACTTCACTGATGGAAACTGCAGTCAGAATGTTCTAAAATAGCATGTTGCATACTGAGCCACTAACTCAGTAAAGCTAGCCCATTAATATTTATATAGCAATATTTATACAGTACAGGAAAATGATGATGTGATATATGGGTGTACTATCACAAAACAGAAACTGTTTCATTGTTTCGAAACTGTGTTCCGAAACTTTACACTGTTTCTAAAGGGTCAGATTTTTCTGTTAGTGGCAAGGAGGTTATAATGAAGGGAGACGCCCTTAGGCTGAAAAAGTGAATCCTGCCTGGGACCATATTGCTAAGTTTTGGAGAAGTGTTCGTATTGTAGAGCTAATGTTATTTGTCACTTGAAACGTAAATAAACCGTTCGACGGTTTTGCCTTGATGTACAACGTGTTAAACGAGTGCAAATTAGCCGTTAAAATTACGTTTTCAAATATATGCTGAGTATTTATTACTATTTATTCAAGTAAGGATATTGTTTGAAAGTACATACTTCGCAGTGACTGTCAGTCCAGTGCATTAACAGTAAGAGGGTCGACTTAACGCATAGTTTTAGCGGAGAAATAGCAATCCAGCACTGACCATGATGGCGGACAGGCTTCAACTGACGTATGTGCTCTGCATAGTTAATGCCACCTCCCTTTGTGGCAGTAAGTGAAAAACGACAACTATCAAGTAATTTTCTTAGGGCTCTTCCATCGGAGATAGTAGTATCTATGGTCGAAGATCGGACTATATAGGAGTTATGCTTTGTAGTGCTGTACTTTCTTTTACAGTAAATTTCTTTGTTTTGGCTCTTGGAGTTATTTTTATATACTTTAAGAACTTTGCTATCATTAGAAAATAAAAACGATTTCAGAATGAAAATCATGAAAACGAAGATTCCAGGCTAAGAAGTGGGAGAGAGACGTCAAGAACGAAAACGTAGCCATGTAAAGGATGACGAAAATTACTGGAGGAGAAAATAAACTTCAATGTCGAAAATGAAGCTTTTAACGTCCCCAATACAAGAGATAAAACTTGAACAATAAATGAAGAGGAAAGAGAGAAGGCTGGGTTTAGACGCCACTGTTACCAGTGGTTTGAGCACACGTTAAGGATGGAAGCAACGAGGATAGCTAGAGGAAATGTAGAGAGAGAAGGTGCAATGACTTGGCGAGTTTGGAGAGGCAGGAACAGGTTGTGTTGACAGTCTAAAGATAGACGTTGCAAACACTCAACGTTGTCATGGTCAGTAGGATATATCTCGTTAGGAAGATATTGAGAAGGCTTTTACACAGGATCTGGGAAACAAATTGTTAAACAGCGATAGGGAATAATAAATACTACAGATAACACAGACCAACCCTGATTTTGATTTCTTCATTATGACACATGTTTTATTCAAGGTGTCCCAAAAGACTTCGGGGACAGGTTCTTTGCAAGGTAACAAGAAAATATTTTCTAGAAAATGTGAACCCTAAAATGCATATGCAAGAGCTCTCGCACGTGTTTATCTGCCATACTATGAAACACATCTCTTATAATGCAAGCTCTTGTTTTCCATATTTATGGAATGAGATACAATGGAACAAAATAACAACAAAATGTTAATAAACACGGGCGTCAAAATACCTATCTTAAGAATCTTCATGTCCCATAGTATGAAACGCATAGTTTTCGTTTAACAAGTATGATTTTTAGAGCCCCTGATAATGGAAAATTTTTCTTGCTTTGGTCGCCACCACTACCTCCCAAAATATGTAAAGCTAAGACTTGCGAGTGTTTCGCCGCATCTAAGTTGAACGAGTGCTCATAGCATTTACGGTATGCTTTAGAACAGCTCGCGTTTACTTGACTATTTTTTAATACCTGGTCCTCAAAGTTTGTGTTATTTGGGACAGCATGTATTGACTCTGTTCATTGTCGTTGTGATCTTCAGTCCGAATACTGGTTTGATGCGTCTGCCCACACTCCTGTATCGTCTGCAAGCCTCCATCTGTCAATAAGAACGGTTGCCCGTATCCATTTGAATCTGCTTACCAGTTTCGTCTCTTGGTTCTCTCTGCGATTTTTAGCTCCACGATTCCCTCCAACTGACGAGTCCTTGATGTCTTGCAATGTATTCTACCAATCGATTCCTTCTTTTAGTCAAGATATACCACAAATTTCTTTTCTCCCTCATTCTGTTCAGTATCTTCTCATTACTTGCGCAATGTACCCATCCAATCTTCAGCTTTCTTCTGTAGCATTAAATTTTGAAAGTTTATATCTGGCGAAATACCCTCAGACTTTAAGAAAAATGTAATAATCCCCATTCCAAAATTGTGTGAAAATTACAGAACTATCAGTTTGATAAGTCATGGTTACAAAATTTTAACACGAATTATTTACAGGAGAATGGAAAAGCTGGTAGAAGCTGACCTCGGGGAAGATCAGTTTGGATTCAGGAGGAACGTAGGAACCCGGGAGGCAATACTCACTTTACGACTTATCTTAGAAGATAGATTAAGGAAAGGCAAACCTACATTTTTAACTTTTGTAGATTTGGAGAAAGCGTTTGACATTGTTGACTGGAATGCACTCTTTCAAATTCTGAAGTCAGCAGGGGTGAAATACAGGGAAAGGAGAGTTATTTACAACTTGTACAAAAGCCAGACCGCAGTTATTAGACTCGAAGGGCATGAAAGGGAAGCATCAGTTGGAAAGGGAGTAAGACAAGGTTGTAGCCTTTCTCCGATGTTATTCAATTTGTACATCGAGCAGGCGGTGAAGGAAAGCAAGGAAAAATTAGGAATAGGGATTAAAGTTCAGGGGGAAGAATTAAAAACATTGCGTTTTGCTGATGACATTGTGGTTCTGTCAGAGACACCAAAGGACCTGGAAGAGCAGTTGAATGGAATGGACAGTGTGTTGAAGAGAGCGTATAAAATGAACATTAACAAGAGCAAAACAAAAATAATGGAATGCGGATTTAGAAAATCAGGCGATGCTGAAGGAATTAGATTGGGTAACGAAACAATGAGGGTGGTAGATGAGTTTTGTTACTTGGGTAGTAAAATAACATGCGATGGTCGCAGTACAGAGGATATAAAATGCAGAATGACAATGGGAAGGAAAGCATTTTTTTAAAAGAGAAATTTGCTAACATCGAATATTCATCTAAGTGTAAGGAAGTCTTTTCTGAAGGCATTTGTGTGGAGTGTTGCCTTGTACGGGAGTGAAACATGGACGATAAGCATTGCGGACAGGAAGAGAATAGAAGCTTTTGAAATGTGGTGCTACAGAAGAATGCTGAAGATTAGCTGGGTAGATCGCATAACTAATGAAGAGGTACTGAACAGAATTGGTGAGGAAAGGAATTTTTGGCATACCCTGACTAAAAGAAGGGATCGCTTGGTAGGACACATTCTTAGACATCGAGGAATCGTAAATTTAGCATTGCAGGGAAGTGTGTGGGGTAAAAACCGCAGAGGGAGACCAAGAGGCGCGTATAGTAAGCAGATTCAAGTGGATGTGGGTTGCCGTTCTTATGAGGAGATGAAAAGGCTTGCTCAGGATAGAGTAGGGTGGAGAGCTGCATCAAACCAGTCTCCGGCCTGAAGACCATAACAACAACATATCTCTTCTTGTCAGAATTCTCTATTGTCCACTTTTCACTCCCGTACAAGGCTAAAACTCCAGAGACATGCCTTCAGGAAGACTTTCTATCAGTTAAATTAATTTCCTTTTCTTTTATGAATTTATTAATTGTTTTAAAAAATTGATTGTATGACTTTATATAGTAAAAAGAAACTATTTTAAAAATTGAGTTAAAAATGTCCTCTTATAAAACAATCAATAAATTCTGGAGCCGCTTCAGCTGTTTTTATTGAGGTCCTTTTATATACAGGCCCACTACCGGTTTCGCGTCAATAGAGACGCATCTTCAGGTGTTACTGTGTTAAACAACAAAATAATAATCAGAATTACAGGACCAATAACTTAATAAACGCGATACATGAATTGAACAATGTATTGCCTACAATTTTTTTTTCTCTCGTCATAATTCGCTACTGAGTCCCAACATTCTAGTTGCTTTCATCCGTCAATTGGTTAAAAATTCAATAGGTCCAAATACATGGGTCCAAGTCCAAAATCAACTCCGTATATCGCCAATGGAGTGAAGGTGTAAAAAATAAAACTGAAGGTCTTAATTAGAAACATCAAGTTGTAGCAGACCTATGGAGGCGTAATTTTAATTGTTGTTTAAAAAAATCAATTTTTAAAATAGTTTCTTTTACTATATAAAGTCATACAATCAATTTTTAAAACAATTGATAAATTCATAAAAGAAAATGTATTTACTCAGCTGCGGATGCCCCAATTATAAAATAACTTGAGGTAAATTAATATTCGATGTTAAAGAATCTATCTCCTTCAGGAATGCTTTTCTTCTCATTGCCATTCTGCAATTTATATATTCTCTAATCCGGCCCTTAGAAGTACTTTTACTGCCCAAATAACAAAACTCATCTACCACCTTTATTGTCTCGTATCCTAATATGATCTCTCAGCATCGACTGATGTAATTTGACTACATTCCATTCCACCCACATCACATTCCATCGAGGAATGCTTCAGTGATGTATAAAGCTATACCGTAGTGCAACCTCACTGGAGGGGTATCTGTGTAGAGGCCAGACAAACGAGTGATTCCTGAAGAGGAACAGCGGCCTCTTGAGTAGTTTCAAGGACGGATCGTGAGTCGTGTCCGGATAGTTCAGTCGGTAGAGCGCATGCCCGCGAAAAAGTTTCCAGGTTTGAGTCCCGGTTCCGGCACACAATTTTAATCTGCCAGGAAGTTTCATATCAGCGCACGCTCCACTGCAGAGTGTAAGTTTCATTCCACTACAAGATGTTCAGTCTCCGTGCCAGTATTATGGAAGGCTGTGAAACCAGACGCAACACTCAAGGGGTGAATCAGTACATCCGCGATTCACTACAATCGCGGGTTGGTGCATGTATCAGTGTTCACGAAAGGCACATTGAACAGCTGCGAGTAAGAGTTGCATGTGCTGGTGCGCTCTTGTACTTGAGTGTTGCCCTTGATTACTGCGTTGGAGACAATGATGTATAATATGAAAACAAAGCGTCCCTGGACCCATGTTCATCTAACATTTTATCTTCGTCCACGTATGAGGAATGTGTCTTAAAATTTGTGTCGTACACTTTCGTTACAAGCTGTATATCACAAACGTACAGAAACACTAACAGTTAATGTACTGCGGGAAACCAATTAGTACACATTGTAAGAGACGTCGATTTTGATCCGATAACGGCAGATGCATTCTGGGGTTAGTAGATTTAATGATAATGACATGATGGTTAGTCGTGTGTTCTGCCGGCTGTCAGTGTCTACTCTGCACAATGTTTCAGCTACGTGCACCTGATGAAGGTTACGAGTTACGTAGCCGAAATATTGTGCAGAGTAGACACTGACAGCCGCCAAGAACACCCGACTACTGTCACTAGATCGCCGGGAAAGTCTGAAGAGTGTAATGATAATATTTTTCTCCCAGCAGGAGGCGTAGTTACATAGCTGTCAGAGCGCCATAACGCTCAGTCTAATATCAACGTATGAAGCAAACAGGCACCATGCCATCAGAAGCACTCGTGCTGCCTACACCCAGCTGATCCAGTTTGAAAGGAACCAAATTCTGGCTTTAGAGTGGCGGCATGGGTATTTCGGAGACGTGCTGCACTAGTTGTGAAACGGTTATTTGTTGGTTTAGGGTGCAAAACCACTATGTTATAAGCTCCCAAACCGTGCAACGATGCTTGTAGCAATGGTCACGTGAAAATTGTCACACCTGTTGACGTCCATGCAGCACAGACGCCTTATAAGATCGTCGTACCATAGTCTAACATACACAGTCACCACACTTCCACAGACTTTTGTTATAAACTGCGACATCAGCGCACCAAGTGGCCGGCAAGCTACATTTCTGAATACGATATTCGATGAGAGCGAACAATAACGTTTATATTGATTTTAAAATACTTTTTACATTAGGGAAGGTATGTGGTGCTATAAAAATAGGTAATGACTTAAAACAGCTCTGCATTTGTCTTTCTTAGGTTTCCTAAGATCCCTGACAAGGTACGAAACGGTACATTATAGGATAGTTCATTTACAATTATCATGTAATCTGAAGCTTTTACTGAATAATTTTAGTTTCTATTAAAAATTAAAAAAATGGCTAGGAAACACAAGAAGAACTGTCCTCTGACATGAAGACGTCGTTTTTCTTCTCAGAACATTAACGTTTCTTCACTACAACTCCTGTAAAATTGGTGATGGTGAAACGAAGGAAACGTATACAGACTGCAATAACTATAGTATTTAACGTACCAAATCATCAACCCTATCTGTAGCTGAAGTAAAAACGTCACAGACTTGGCTATAAAACAGCAAAAGCAGTCAAATCGTTTTCCAACAAAAAAGAATCTGATTACACACTTGTTATTACAGCAGAACCACAAACAATAAAAATCTACAAAACATTGTTTTTTACAGGTAAAACAATTACACTCAAAGGAGTATGAGGTATAAGAAAGACGAGTAAGATGTAAAAACGTGTGAATCACTAGATTCCACACTGAACTGATACGCGTCATAAAACTGCCTGTAATAGTAAGAACAGATAATTGAAATTTATGTTTCTGTTACGTTTATACACTACTTATTTTCAATGGAATAAGATGCAAATAAACACATATTCGTATTTTTTTCATGACGAAGATGTTCTTTATACTATCGAATCAGTTAAATTCGGCTGTTTTTACATTAATTTCGGTATTATGTATGTCTCTTAATACAGGGTGGCGCAGGGGAACGGGAAATTATGAACGTTGCAGTTGGCAGCACTGTAGCGCCGGCAGGTGTTCGAAACTTTGCACAATTGATGTGAACGCATTGCCATTTAGTAATCATGGAGAATTGGACTGGTGCGGAACGTGCAGTAACTGTGAGAGCGTTTTACAAAAATGGTGGTAGTGCGACTGCCGCGCAGAGAACATTTCGACAGCATTACCAGCTTGGACGTGTCCCATCTGCGCATGCGATTACAACGTGGATGCGTAATTTTGAAGAAACAGGATCTGCCTTGAAAAAGAAACCTCCAGGTGGCATTCCAACGGTACGTATCCCAGAGAACGTTGTAGCTGCTAGAGCTGCAATCGAGAGAAGTCCTCGGCGCTCCGTTCGACATCATGCATCTTCGCTAGGGATTAAGCGACGAAGCTTACAAAGAATACTGCCCGAATTAGACTTTCATCCCTGTAATTGCAGATTGTGCAACACTTACATGAAAGAGACTCAGCGTCACGTATGGAGTTAAGTAGCCAAATATTGGCTAAAATCAACGAGGACGCGAATTTCCTTGGTAACTTATGGATATCAGACGAAGCCCATTTCCACCTGAATGGATTCGTGAACAAACAGAATTTTCGTTATTGGGCACAGGACAATCCTTGTGAGTTGCTCCAGCGACCACTACATAGCGCCAAGGTCACAATATGGTGTGCAGTATCATGTCATGGTGTTATCGGCCCTTATTTTTTTGAACGTGAGGATGGTAGTGCAGTGACAGTAACATCCGCTCGATATGTTGAAATGCTTCAAACATTCTTTACACCGAGACTGTGCGAGCTTAATCTTAACGTCGATAACATGTCGTTTCAGCAGGACGGAGCCACGTCACACACTGCTCGACAATCGATGGCAGCAGTTCGTCAGTTGTTTGGAAGACGCATTATTTCACGTAACGGTGACATTGCATGGCTTGCCAGATCCCCTGATCTTAGTGTGTGCGACTTCTTCCTGTGGGGATATTTTAAAGGCAAGGTGTACCGTTCACGTCCTGCAACAATCCATGAACTGAAGGAGAACAATGAAAACGAAATCACTGCCATTCCCCAAGTTTTGCTACACCGCGCATTCCAAAGTTTTCATAACAGGCTGTTAGAGTGTGAAGGCCGAATGGAAGCACGTCTTTCCGATGTCATCTTTAAAAAGTAAAGAGACACATTTGGACATTTTGATTGTAAAGACACACTGAATAATGGCGTACTGAATACATTCACTTTCGTTCATAAATTACTAGTTTTATGAATTTATTCATGGAAATGACGTTATTTCGAAATTTCCCGTTTCCCTGCGCCACCCTGTATTTTACTAATGCTTTTAACGGGTAAATTATACTAAAGATTTCGTGAATTACTTACAAAAATAATTATAAACTAACATTACTCCTTCGGCACCTTGCCCATCGCTAGGAGCGCTAGTGTCGTTGAAACTATCAGTTGGTAACAACTTTCACAGCAGTTATGTGTCGGGACCAGTGCTTTAGTTGGGCCGGTACCGCCTAAAATTCAAACTCGTTATTAGCGTATTGGCTAAAATTATTTCTGTAAAAATAGTACAACTGTAAATTTTTCGACTGGATTTCGGAAAGAAAAATTGGTAAGTTTTAGGTTCGTGCAATTTGCGATAATAACCGTCGAAGCGTTCAAATTGCACTTCGCACAATTCCAATGGAATTTGAGTGGCTGTCAAATGTTCGAGTAGCCAATGGAGAGTTCCGACTATGCTAAACCGAGACAGAGGAAATGCTTCTTACCAAGGAGGTTAAAATAACCTGCTTCTTACTGACTCCAAAGCGTTTACGAACCTTGCTCCAAAGAGATAAGCCGCTACATACGCAAAGACTTTGTATGCAATATCGTTGCCTATTCGTTGAAGAAAGGAAGTGCGAAATTTCGACAATTCTTTTAAAAATTTAAGGGACAGTACATCGCAACATTTCCATTGATTATATCATGAAACACTGCACGACTTACGTATGTTTTCATACTTAGCACGACACGTTTTGAGAACGATTCACTGTCAAGATAAAATATTTACCGTAAATATTATGTTTACTTAACCGTCTTTTTCGCACTGTAGTCAGTTTAAGATTATAAAATAGTGTGTCGTAGCACTAGCGGGAACTAAAATAGAAGCGAATTTTAATCTCCTTGACCAATGCTTCTTCAACCGGCTGGATGTTCAACTGTTGGTAACCTTACCATCAGTAACAGTTAACTAGTTTTAATTCCCGGCAGCAACACGCACTCACATATACTAAATCTTTGAATAAAATAACAATGAGTTTCAAATCTGCAAATTATAGCTATATTTTGTTAATACATTCACATGCCTAAATATTTACTTTCTTGGTTTTCTAAAAATGTCCATTTGACTCATTTCATGTGGAATGAGCAGAGTACCGCCTAAACCTTTTTTCCGCCTAGCAAAGTACGGCCTAAAAAATTTTTCCAATTAAAGCACTGGTCGGGACAATATATGTTAGACTGTGGTCGTACTTTAAGGGCAGCAGTGGCAGATCGTACAGCTACCATAGCCCAGATAAGAGGGTTTCTGAGCCCAGAAGTGTCAACACGGACTGTTGCCAACTGGTTACTAGCAGTGGGACTGAGGGCACGTACACATCTCGCCCGTCTTCCCTACACGCCACAGAATTGACGAGCACGGCTCGACTGATACCATCAGAGGATCACTTCAAACGGCGGAACGTGGTCTTCAGCAAAGAAAGCAGACTGCCTTCACACAAGTAATAGTCCTTTGCGTTGTCCAGGTATACCTGGCGATCGCTGTCTCGTAGAGTGCATTCATCCGAGACCCTATTCCAAGCCTTATGTGGTCTTGGGTGCAATATGGTACAATTGTCGTTCGCCGGCCGCGGGGACTGAGACGCTTCAATCACGGTCTGCACGGCCACTACGGTCGGGGATTCGAATCCGCCCTCTGGCATGGATATTTGTGCCGTCCTTAGTATAAGGTCATCTTCCGACCACCAGCGAAGAATTTGGCCCTAGTCAGATCTGTTAAAGACGATTTGCAATTGAAAAAAATCGGGCGTTTAAAAAATGCCCTGCGAGTTTACATAGGCCAGACGATTCGAACAGTTCAAGAGCGCTGTACAGAGCACCCGCCTTCTGCAACCGTCGAAGTCATCAGTAGCAGAACACTGCATTTCCATGGAACATTCCATCGAATACAATAAAACAACAATTTTAGCTCCAGTTTCTGGTTTTTGAGACTCAGTTGTTAAAGAAGCAGTGGAGATATGCCTTGCTGAGAATATTATAAATTGCAAAATGACATATTGACCATAGCTGTTTATTTTTTATTTCAATGCTACCGCTTTAGGTAGTTTACCATTTTCAAGCGTTAGCAGAGTTTAGCTAATAGCTTAACATGTCGCAAGACAAAAATGCAAAATTGTGTTACGACATGTTAAGCTATTAGCTAAACTCTGCTAACACTTGGAAATGGTAAACTACCGAAACCGGTAGCATTGAGATAAAAAATAAACAGCTGTGTTCAATATGTCGTTTTGCAATTATGTCAAAGCTGTTAAGCCCCACCTGTTTACCTTTCTAAAAAATCATGACAACGGCTTTCAGCTGGATAAATATTGGAACCCTGTAATTAAAATTATCGAGGCATAGCGGAATCGACGGGATCTTTCGATTTTCAATGATTAGAGGAGGTGTTCACTTTCACCACCGAGAGCAGTAGACACTTCTCGTCCGTACCGCGCATGTCACCACCTTAAACATGTGCAGGAAGACACCAGCGTATTTCGCATGCACGAAACTCGGTATAAAAACCGCTAAATTCACAATTCCTTGATGTCTAAGAATGTGCCCTACCAATCTATCCCTTCGTTTAGTCAAGGTATGCCAGAAATTCCTTTTCTCCCTAATTCTGTTCAGTACCTCCTCATTAGTTACGCGATCCACCCACCTAATACAGCATTCTTCTGTAACACCACATTTCAAAAGCCGCAATCCTCATCCTGTCCGCACTGTATATCGCCCATGTTTCACTCCAGTACAAGGCAATACTCCACACAGTTGCCTTCAGAAAAGACTACCTTACACTTAAATTAATATTTGATGTTAGCAAATTTCTCTTTTTCAAAAATGCTCTACTTCCCATTGCCATTCTGCATTTTATATCCTCTGTACAGCGACTGTCATATGTTATTTTACTTCGCAAGTAACAAAACTCATCTACCACCTTCATTGTTTCGTTACCTAATCTAATTCCTTCAGCATCGCCTGATTTTCTAAGACTGCATTCCATTATCTTTGTTTTGCTCTTGTTAATGTTCATTTTATACGCTCTCTTCAACACACTGTGAATTCCATTCAACTGCTCTTCCAGGTCCTTTGCTGTCTCTGACAGAATTACAATGTCATCACGCCGGCCGCGGTGGCCGAGCGTACTGCGGCGCGTCAGTCACAGTCTGCACGGCCACTACGGTCGGGGGTTCGAATCCCCCTCGGGCATGGATATTTGTGCCATCCTTAGTAGCAAATAGTTCATAAGTAGTTTGTAAGTTTAGGGACTGATAACCCCGTCGTTAAGTCCCACAAGCTTTACAAACATTTGAGCATTTTTTGTCATCAGCAAAACGCAATGTTTTTATTTCTTCCCCCTGAACTTTAATCCCTATTCCAAATTTTTCCTTGCTTTCCTTCACCGCTGCTCAACAAATTGAATAACATCAGAGAAAGGTTACAACCCTGTCTTACTCCCTTCCCAACTAATGCTTCCCTTTCATGCTCTTCGAGTCTAATAACTGCGGTCTGGCTTTTGTACAAGTTGTAAATAATTCTCCTTTCCCTGTATTTTACCCCTGCTGTCTCCAGAATTTGAAAGAGTGTATTCAAGTCAACATTGTCAAAAGCTTTCTCTAAATCTACAAAAGCTAAAAATGTAGGTTTGCGTTTCCTTAATCTATGTTCAAATGTTTGTTAAGCTTATGGGACTTAACTACGGGGTCATCAGTCCCTAAACTTACAAACTACTTATGAACTACTTACAAACTAGGACGGCACAAATATCCATGCCTGAGGGGGGATTCGAACCCCCGACCGTAGCGGCCGTGCTGACCGTGACTGGAGCGCCTCAGTCACCTCGGCCACCGCGGCCGGCCCTTAATCTATCTTCTAAGATAAGTCGTAAAGTGAGTATTGCCTCCCGAGTTCCTACGTTCCTCCTGAATCCAAACTGATTGTCCCCGAGGTCAGCTTCTACCAGCTTTTCTATTCTCTTGTACATAATTCGTGTTAAAATTTTGCAACCATGACTTATCAAAGTGATGGTTTTGTAATTTTCACATCTATCTGCCCCTGGTTTCTTTGGAATGGGGACTATTACGTTTTTCTTAAAGTCTGAGGGTATTTCGCCTGTCTTATACATCTTACACACCAGGTGAAATAGTTTTGTTATGGCTGTCTCTCCCAGAGACTTTAGTAGCTCTGAGGGAATGTCATCTACTCCCGGGGCCTTGTTCCGACCTAGGTCTTTCAGGGCTCTGTCAAATTCATCTCTGAGTATAGTATCTCCTATTTCATCTTGATCTACTTCCTCTTCCCTTCCTACAATATTGCTTCTAAGTTCATTTCCTTTGTATAGCTCCTTTATGTACTCTTTCCACCTTTCTGCTTTCTCTTCTTTGTGAGAACTGGTTTTCCATCTGATTTCCTGATATTTGTAGAGCTGTCTTTCTTGTCCCCAAATGTCTCCTTTATTTCCCTGTAGGCAGCATCTACTTTTCCCCTTCTTATACATTCTTCCACAGATTTGCATTTGGCGTCTAGCCACTCCTGCTTAGCTATTTTACACTTCCTGTCAATCTCATTTCTTAGTCGTCTGCACTCCATTTTGCCTGTTTCATTTACGGCATTTTTATATTTTCTCCTTTCATCAATTAACTTTAGTATTTCCTGTGATATCCAAGGATTTTTTGTAGGTCTTGCCTTCCTACTTATTTTGTCCTCTGCTGCCTTCACTATTTCATCCCTCAGTGCTACCCATTCCTCCTCTACTGTTTTATTTTCCCCCGTTTCTGTCAATTGTTGCCTAAAGTTCTCTCTGAAATTCTTATGAATTTCAGGGTCCCGCAATTTATCCAAGTCTCATCTCCTTATTTTCCTACCTTTCTGCAGTTTTTTTAGTTTCAGCCTACAGTTAATGACCAATAATTTATGGTCAGAGTCTATATCTGCCCCTGGGTATGTCTTACAGTTTATAACTTGGTTCCGGAATCTATGTTTTACCATTATAAAATCTATTTGATACCTTCTGGTGTCTCCTGGTCTCTTCCACGTATACAACCTTCTGTTGTGATTCTTAAACCACGTGTTTGTGCAAAATTCTACCAGGCGACTTCCTATTTCATTCCTTCTGCCCAGTCCATATTCACCTACTATGTTTCCTTCTCTTCCTTTTCCTACCACCGAACTCCAGTCTCCCATCACAATTAAGTTTTCCTCTCCCTTAACTGTCTGAATAATTTCCTTTAGCTCCTCATATATTTCTTCGATCTCCTCATCATCGGCAGAGCTAGTTGGCATATAAACCTGTACTACTGTTGTCGGTGTTGGCTTCGTATCTATCTTGACAATGATAATGCGATCACTGTGCTGCTCATAGTAGTTTACTCGCATTCCTATTTTATTATTCATTATCAGTCCTGCTCCTGTCATACCCCAACTGATTTTGTACTTATAATCCTGTACTCACCTGACCAGAAATCCTGTTCATCCTGCCACCGAACTTCACTAATCCCCACTATATCTAACTTCAACCTATCCATTTCCCTTTTTAAATTTTCTAATTTTCCTACCCGATTAAGGGATCTAACATTCCACGCTCCGATCCGTAGAATGCCAGTATTGTCTTTCCTAATGACAATATCCTCCTGAGTATTCCCCGCCCGGAGATCCGAATGGGCGACTATTTTACCTCCGGAATATTTTACCCGAGAGGATGCAATCATCATATTTTCATACAGTAGAGCTGCATGTCCTCGAGAAAAGTAACGACTGTAGTTTCCCTTGCTTTCAGCCGTTCGCAGTAGCTGTGTGGCAAAGCCACATTAGCTGACTTTACAAGGCCAACTTAGTCAATCATCCAGACTGTTGCCCCTGTAACTACTGAAAAGGCTGCTGCCCCTCTGCAAAGTTCTTAACTTGCTAGATATATAACTTTCAAAGGAGACTAGTGTTTTGGTTTATAAAGAACCTGCGGGAAATTATTACAATTCAAGTTGTGATGAAAACTCCTGACATTGATAAAATATGTGACAATATAATAAATTGTGACGTTATTCTAAGAAATATAAAGCGAAACAATAGAAATTGGCTGTAAAATATTGATCAATTGATTTTTTGGTCAAGTTTAATTTAACCAGTTAAAATTTTAACATATATTCACAATTCTTCCATGTTTCTAAACATTATACCTGTTTAAGATAAGATACGTTTTGATCAATATTTTTCAGCCAATTTCCATTGTTTCATTTTATATTTCTTAGAATAACGTCACAATGTATTATATTGTCACATATGTTATCAATGTCAGGAATTTACATCACAACTTGAATTGTAATAATTTCCCGCAGGTTAGTTATAAACCAAAACACTAGTGTCCTTTTAAAGCTATATATCTAGCAAGTTAAGATCTTTGAAACTTAAATTTATCATATTTACCTCATGATGTCGTATCAGCCGAAAACCAGTTTGTAAACCAATAAATTTGCAGAATTTCTCACAGTTATCGTGTATGTTTCATTCATAACGTAATCATTTCATGTACTCCAAGGCACTGTTTTAAGAATAAATCTTGAGTGAACTGAAAAACTTTAAGAGGATGCACTAATTTTTATTTCCGGTGTGTGTTTTAAGCAGCATAGACTTGGAGTAAAATGTGTTGGTCGTTTTATTGCTTTCGTGTGTGCAGTTACACGCTGTGCAAAAATTGGCGCCATTTCGAAAAGCAGCTCGGCAACTACTTATCTGACACATTAGCACACGTACCGTTTTACATTCAAAACAGCCACAAAGTGACATCCGAAAAATAGCCGCATAATAGTACAGCATGGCACCGCATTCAGTGCTAAATAAAGTGACACAGCCTCTCTGTGTATACTTCATGTCTTTGTTAATATCGGTAAACGTTATGCCGGCCGCGGTGGCCGAGGGGACTGAGACGCTCCAGTCACGGTTTGCACGGCCACTACGGTCGGGGGTTCGAATCCCCCCTCGGGCATGGATATTTGTGCCGTTTGTTTGTTTGTATAGTCTATGGGACTTAACTACGGGGTCATCAGTCCCTAAACTTACAAACTACTTATGAACTACTTACGAACTAGGACGGCACAAATATCCATGCCCGAGGGGGGGATTCGAACCCCCGACCGTAGTGGCCGTGCAGACCGTGACTGGAGCGCCTCAGTCCCCGCGGCCACCGCGGCCGGCATTTGTGCCGTCCTAGTTCATAAGTAGTTTAGGGACTGATGACCCCGTAGTTAAGTCCCATAGACTATACAAACGTTTGAACATTTTTTGTAAACGTTCCCTAAAATGTTATCGCAGTAAGTGTTAGTTATGTTAAGGGATACTATACGGAGACAATTGGAAAACTACACTTCCGTTTCCAGAATGAAACTTCACTCTGCAGCGGAGTGTGCGCTGATATGAAACTTCCTGGCAGATTAAAATTGTGTGCCGGAACCGGGACTCGAACCTGGGACCATTGCCTTTCGCGGGCAAGCGCACTACCGACTGTGCTATCCCAACACGACTCAAGATGCCGCCTCACAACTTTACTTCCGCCAGTACCTCGCCTCCTACTTTCCAAACTTCACAGAAGCTCTCCTGCAAACACGCAAGACTAGCACTCCTGGAAGAAAGGATATGGTGGAGACATGGCTTAGCCACAGCCTAAGGGATGTTTTCAGATTGAAACTTCACTCTGCAGCGGAGTGTGCGTTGATATGAAACTTCCTGGCAGATTAAAATTGTGTGCCGGAACCGGGACTCGAACCTGGGACCTTTGCCTTTCGCGAGCAAGCGCACTACCGACTGTGCTATCCCGACACGACTCACGATGCCGCCTCACAACCAGTGGCGGCTGGTGGGCTGTTTATTAGGAGGGGCGGCATGTGTCTTCAATTGTACACGACATTTTGTCCCTTCAGAACATTTCTTGGCAGAATATAGCATTAATTTTATTAGCTAGTTACGTAATTTTACCCTTCATCTAACACGACTTTTTCCTCCTATACCAAAATACGAACAAATTTACGCACAAATATGTCGTTTTTAATATTTTCTTCAGGCAATGAAAACCTTTTAACTCCATTATATTAGATTTCACAACAGACCCAAAACTGTACCTTAAAATAATATAAAGTAAGAAGTAAATTCGTTGTGTGTGTAACTATATAAGTAAGTGTTCAGAGAACACAAATGCTTCGTCAGCGACAAACATATGTTACTAAAATTAGAAGACTGTCACCAACAAATGTAGTAATACCATTGGTATGCTTATATATTGGTGTGTTTATATAAAGCAGGATTAAATTTCCTAGTGAAACTACTTTTGCTTTTGCATGCATTTTGTGTCTGTACACTGTTCAAATTAGGTCTCGCGTGGTCCTAAACTTTTTAATTCCAACTTTCCTTCAAAAGTCAATTTTTCACTACCAAATGTTAAAATGTAGTTAACGCTATTTATATTATTCATTCTAAATAGGGAACTAGAAAAACAGTTAGGGAATAACACGCACCTTCACACGCAGGGCACCTGTTAGAAACTGCCTGACCGAGTGACCGGTGCCGGTGCGCCTTTGTATTTGGCGCTCTTGGCGCGGACGCCGTCCTAAGCGGCCCGGTTCAGCACACTACCCCCGCGCAACCCCCACTACCCCCACTCACTCCGGCGCCCGTTGCCAGCCTTTACAAGGCGCGGACGGATCGCGTAGAGTCCGACAGTCAGTCCATTCTGAAAACATTCGGTGAGCCTGGCTGGCAGACTACCTAGACTAAAAACATTGGTCATTCACTTACACGGGCTGCTGCTACACGAAAATTATTCAATTAGATTTGTGATTAACGATTGGTACGTAATCCGTGTTGGATATTTTTGGGAGGGCGCCGCCCCAGAGTCCTCAAGGAGTAGCCGCCACTGCTCACAACTTTACTTCCGCCAGTACCTCGCCTCCTACTTTCCAAACTTCACAGAAGCTCTCCTGCAAACACGCAAGACTAGCACTCCTGGAAGTAAGGATATGGTGGAGACTTACACTTCCGTTGTTTTGTATTTTCCTGGTTTTCTAATTCTTCCAGAAAATTACCGCGGTGATTCAGGCAACTCCGACTCTAATTATGTTACCGACGAGACGTTAACTACTGCGTTCTTTTCCTTTGGTTCAAGCAATTAGCGAGCAGATAATTCGTTTTCTCATCTGTTTCCAACGTTAGGATTCGCTTCATCTTTACGGAATGAAAAATATCTAAGAACAGAACTCTAGATTTGGTACAGGCTCAGTTGGCGATATCTGTTACGCGTATCGTAAGACGTGCTCCTCTGTATGCTTTAGTTGGGACAGCACCCACCCCCGTTATCTGGCCATGACCAAGAGTCGGCCAACTGTTTGTTCAGATGGTTACTCACTCCTGCTTACTCCGCCGTTTCTAGATATCCGGATCAGGACGAAAATGTGCGACACATTGCTCTTCAAAAAGCTGTTGTGTGTTCTTGTGGAGGTGACGTCGATGATATACCCAATCCTCCAACAAAAAATAAGTAAGTAAATAAAAATAAAATAAACTCGCAGTTCCAAATCCAAACAAATCAAAAAGCTAGGGGCATCACACATGGATGGTGGTGATAACACTCATCGTTGACGAATGATTGGCTGCAAAATCTTAAGAGCAATAGTCTAGTGCACAGAGGGTAATGATCACTCGTGCCTTGCGAAAGAAGAAACTGTTTCAGAGATACTGTATGACGCCTCGGAGGAATAGCCGGCCGGTTCTAGGTACGCTATCAGGGACTGCGTGGTTGCTCCCGCCGGAGGTTCGTGTCCCCCCTGAGGTGTGGATGTTTGTATTGCCTTTAAGTTAGTTAAGTAGTATGTAAACCTAGTGACTGATACCCATAAAACTTTAATCCCATAGATTTGCAAACAGTTGAACTGTATGTCGTCAGTTACATTTTTTGTATCATAAAAGATCCTCGGCACAAAAAATAATTAGTTTCCCTTTACCATGATGTAATTTAATAATTTCCTTTGCAGAACAAGCAGGTTTTGTTGAAGGGAAAGGAACTCGTGAACAGATTCTCAACGTAAGACAAATAATAAAAAAATCACGAGAGTTCTGTGTTCCTGTTTTCATCTGCTTCCTTGACTATAGGAAAGCCTTTGACTGTGTTGTGTGGGAAAAGTTGTGGCAGGTACTTGCAGAGATCGGTGTCCCTCCCCACTTAACAGCATTGATCAAAAATCTGTACAATGATCACTCCGCAGTTGTAAATACAATTGCTGGCACATCTGATTCCTTCAGAGTTTCAAAAGGTGTGAGACAGGGTTGTGTTCTATCCCCACAACTGTACAACATCTATGGAGAACACGTTATTAGGAAAGCTCTTGATGGAACAGCGAAGATGGACTTGCTGAGCTACTAACTAGAATAAAAGACATTAGTCTAGCATATGGACTAAACTTCAACCTCAGTAAGTCCAACCTCATGTTAACTGATCGAGAAGGATCCAGCTCACAGGTCAATTTAAGGAACTGGAAGTCGTGCAGTCCTTCACCTATCTTGGGTCAACCATCTGCAGCACAGGTAGTTGTGAAGAGGAGATAAGAAGACGGATCACGCTAGGACGAGTGGCTATGAAGAAGCTCACGAAGATCTGGCAGAGCAGAGCAATAACAAATAGCACAAACATTCGTGTTTTGTGTCTTCTTTTATGGCTGTGAATCATGGACACTCAAGGCCAGAGACAAACAACGCATTGATGCGTTTGAGCTTTGGTGCTGGCGTAGGATGCTATGCATAAAATGGACCGAAAGAAGAACAAATGTGTCCATTATTGAACAACTGAATATCTCCAGACGCCTTTCTTCTCGAGTCGACGAAAAAATTCTCCAGTTCTTTGGCCATATTGTGAGAAGAGACGGAGAAAACCTAGAAAAAATAATCTTACAAGGAAAGATCGAGGGCACAAGACCAAGAGGAAGAGCAGCAAGCAGATGGATAGACCAAATCAAGAAGATCTCCGGTCTACCTCTTCAGCAGGAACTGAGAGAAGCTGACAACCGTCCGGGATGGAGACGCTTGGTTCATGGGGTCACGACGCTCAGCGATGAGCACAACGACTTATGGTGATGATGATTTTCCCATCTCCATTTTTATAATATACTTTCCTTCAGTGCCACTCTGTTGTATAGAACACATCGTTTTTATTTTATTTGTTTAGAAAATCTAGCCAATAAGTCTTCAAAACAGTTACATTTTGGCCCACTTTAGGTTTGTAACTCTAAAACTGGGCCTTTCGTGTTGGTCTTTCGACAGCCCGAAATTTAATTGCAAATAACAACCGTTCATCTAAGACGATAATTGAATAAACGGACTTTTAGAGGAGAAAATGCTCCACAATTTTACTCTCTTATGCTTTTTTCGTATCTTAGACAGGTAGGCGGTCTCTCCCCCATATAACTGAACCTTGTGTTAGAAAAAAATAAATCTCGAGTTTAAGAAAACTGACCCGATTAGTCTACATGTAGACACCACGTCAATGACTTCCCTGGGTTATGCTGCTGATATAATCCCAATCAGTGGTAGCCGAGAAGAGCTCAGAAGTATGGCAAGCTCATACTACAAAATCTCCAGAAGAGCACGCCTGTAAGTCAGTGAAGAAAAGATGGAATACATGTTCCTGAGCAAGTCATCAAGTGTCGGTCACCCGCTCACTCACGCTAGGCAGTCTCCATTTCTAAAGAGCAAGTACCTTCAAATACCTTGGTATCTCTTCAGAGATCTGGACTATTGTGAAACTGAAATACATGCAAGAATTTTTGGTGCAATAGAGTATACTTTAGCCCTCAGGAGGTGCTGAAGAAAACATCCCTATCGAGAAGGTTTAAGGTCAGGCGTTATCAAAGTATGATTATGCCGATGGTAATGTACGCCTGTGAAACCCTCACCTGTAGGAGAACAGATGAAGAGAAAATGTATGTTTTTTAAAGACAAACCCTGCGAAAAATCTGTAGCCTTGAGATGGATACCAAACGGGAGAATTCTAAAAAAAGAAGAAAGAAAGAAAAAACAAACAAGCAGGAATTATCAGAGCTTTACTCGCAGCTTCACATTATAAAACGAAGGGGGTTGACTTGGGCTGGACATGTAACGAGGATGAGTGAAGGGAGTATGCCCCACTATGAATTTCTGGGAGTTGTAGCTGGAAGGATGGGCCGGGGACGACCGCAGACAAGCTTGAAGGACACTATAGACAAGACAGGGAAACCGAGGGGACGGAACTTGGAGCACAAGAGTGGTGGCAGAAGGCTCGCAACAGGCAGCGATGGAGGAAGAGAGTAGAGCAGGCATATGGTCGCTAAGGCCCAAGCCAAGGGTAAGTACGAAACAATATAGTGTAGAGAAACCTTTCTCGTATATCTGAATGATAGTCAGTACCATATGCATTGAATAAGATAGTAACTAAAAATGGAACGTGCAGAAGCGGGATTTCAATAAAGTGATTAAAACAAACTGGGAGAAACACATTCAAAATCACTATCATGCAAGTAGTCCAATATCGAAAGCTACACTAATTACATTTTCAAATTATTATCTTGGTATGTCAATGTCATACCTTGGCTTTCGCTAAGCATATTGCAACATAGGCTTATACGTAGCTGCAGAAAATTGATAGTAAATTACGCAGTGAAGTTTCACGATGAAATAACGATCATGTGCCTATCTTTGTGGTATGGTCTCATGTAGTCTTACAAAATCAATAATCCTTCTGATATAGAGTTTATATTGCCGAAAGAAGTAAACATCAAAAGGTTGGCAATATTTTGTTGTTTTCGGTGTCAAGTTCTTCAGCGTAACATATTTATTTGGAAAACTTGCTTCTAGACCCGCTCAATCACATAACAATAGGCTCTAAAGGTTTGTTACATGTTCGCCAAGGACGGAAGTTAGAAAACGTTTGATGTGTTCTTTAACCATTTTTCTACTTTTGCTTGCCTTCAGATAAATGTTTCGTGGACAGGTGGTTTCTAGTTTGGACCGATAGCGCCTTGTGCCTCTTGAAAACAGATGTATAGCTTGTTTGCTTGTCTGCCTGCATTGATAAAGCCACATTAATTCTATAGCTGTCGATAGATCTATGTACAGACTGCAACACACTCTCTGTAGTTTTCTCTCCTCTGTTGGACAATGTTGATGCTGAAGACATTTCATACTGGAACTGACAGTGGTCACTGTTAAAAACATTACCTTTCTCCACTCCCCTACTCAGTTATAAACATGTTCACTTTCCCCACACTCTGTTGTGCCTTCATACGTATAATGGTATTGTTTTCTATGTCCTTAAATGTGACACATGTCGTAATATGCATTGATGAAATGCCATATTAATCCTTGAGATGATCGATAAACGGAATGGACGCTTTAAAATTGACTAAGCCAATCATTTTAGCCCTTTCTAGTGGCCACATCGGCAGATGACAATAGTGAACTGCAGATCCATACCTCTTTGCGCCTTGCAATTGTGATATTACAAACCGTTTTATAGTTTGTAATTGCAACAGTCTGTTTCTTTTGAAATGAGCACCTGCTCCCCATTTCCTAGACACATAATTTAGAACTAATGTGCAATTTGATTTACTGATGATGTGCTTATAGCGCTTCGTTAGTTTGATATACGAACAGAAGCCACAATTGTAATAGTCTTCATAAATGTTCTCTAGTACGCTGTCATAAATATCTTTTAATACACTGGACCTCAGCTTTTTTGGGTGGCGAGGTTTGGAACTCACTGTGACTTGACTTTTCCTGTTGATGTGGAGATGAATGTCCTGTACTGCTTGAAGAGCCACCTTCAGGTTCAAGTTCTTCTTGTCCTTCAAATTCTGTATATCTATCCAGCATAACGTCATGTATTTCTTCGTCGTCGCCATTATATTTCTGAATTATTATGTTATATAATATACCCGCGAACTCCATATCCTCGGCTCTGATATCATTTCCGTATCCAGCACGACGCAGCTTGGTCCCTAATATTTGCACCACATGCCCACAAGGATTAATCCTCTTCATGATATCACTGCTCTGTACACAGGTTACATAGTAACTCGCCTGCGATCACTTCAGGAGACAAATACGTACTGCAGCCATACCACTCACGCAACTGGAGCACTTGTTATTACAGGTACACAATACCACTATCTAGTGGCGCTAGCAAACAAATGCAGCAATTTGCATGGAAATGACGCGCACCACTGTTTTGTTTATGATTGCTCGTTATTCTAAGCGCGGTTTCGTACGGCTCGGAGCAAACGAGGTCAAACGTGTCCCTTGTTATAGGTTATGTAGATTGTAGATCGCGCAGTTTGCTGTTGTGTGGTCTTGAGATACTATCGCCATGCGAAGTGAAACGGTAAAAAATTTTACCAGCGGAGATATTTTTGCTGGGTAAAGTGAAGGGGTCACATATAGAATCGGGAACTATCGGTATAACAGTTGTAAATTGTCGTAGCTGTGTCGGAAAAGTACCAGAACTTCAAGCGTTAATAGAAAGCACCGAAACACACATCATTATAGGCAGTGAAAGTTGGCTCAAGCCGGAAATAAGTTCAGAAGAAGTATTTGCAAAAGATCTAACGGTGTTCAGAAAGGCTAGATTAAACAAAGTAGGTGGTGACGTGTTTGTCGCCGTCAAAAGTAGTATTTCATGTAGCGAAGTTGAAGTTGATAGTTCGTGCGAGCTATTATGGGTAGAGGTTGTACCCGAAAATCGTAAGAAGTTAATAATCGGTTCCTTTTACCGGCCTTCCGACTCTGACGATACAATAGCAGAAAGGTTCAAAAACGTACCCGACTCACACGACAATAGTAGGCGGTGATTTTAATTTACCTCGATCTGTTGGCGAAATGATATTTTCAAATCAGGAGGTAGGCATAAAACACCGTGCGAAATTGTACTCAACGCATTCTCTAAGAATTACTTCGAACAATTACTTCATGAGCCAACTAGAATTGTAAATGGATGTGAAAACACACTTGGGCTACTTGCGAAACTCCAATCGCCAACATTCTCCTCCGAATGCGAAAATATATTGTTGACTCCCACTTACATAGGTAGAAATGATCATCAGAATAAAATACGAGAAATCAGAGCTCGAACAGAGAGATTCAGGTGTTCTTTCTTCCCGCGCGCTATTCGAAAATGGAATGGGAGATAAATAGTATAATGGTGGTTCGATGAACCCTCTGCCAGGCACTTAAATGTGATTTGCAGAGTATCCCATGTAGATGTAGATGTAGATTTTACCGACAGAGTCACTGTTGCTATGTAAATCTTTAACCACATGAGTTAAAATTCTCGGTGTGCCTCATCATAGAACTAAGCACAGCTGATGACTACAATTAAAATTTTTGTGTTCCGATTTTGAGTGAATAAAGCCTGTACGTTGCCCCAAGAAGTGCTCGAGCTACCTAACAAAACCCCATGGAAATTCGCCCAGTGGTTCTGCAGATTACATTGTTTTTACAGTAAGACACGACTAATTTAGATAATATTGGTAATTATTTCGTGAATACGTATTGTTGAAAAAAAAGTCTATGTGTTGATCCAAACTACGCTCAAATTACTTGTGAGATTCCAATACAAATCCGTCTAGTAGTTCCACGTCTACACCCATACTCCGCATGCCACCTCAAGGTGTATGGTGGACGGTACTACCGACACCGACTGGAGACAAGTCCGCTGTCCGCTGGAGTTCAGCCTACTGCCTCGTAGTAACCAGCCAGTCAGCTTGCGATCGCGGCCTCTCGGTGTGACGTAACAAGGAGTATTGTGAGGTCTTGCCTCTAGGCGGTGTTGTTAGTATGTTCACCACTGTCACTTATGATTCGCGGGAACAATGATTGCCTGTATGCCTCCATGTGGGCCTAATCTCTCTTTGTGTTATCCTTGTGGTCGCTTCGCAAGACATACGTAGGAAGAAGCAATAGTTTAGTTGTCTCTCATGAAGTGAACCCACGGGAACTGCCACCGAAGTTTCAGTGGCGTAGCTATTACACCAAGGGCCCCGGGGCAAAAATAACGTTGGGGCCCCTCTAAACTAAAACTATACCACAGGCGCAGACTTTTGAAAATCTGGAGTATGCTCAGTGGTGTTTCCAATACGGGAGGTGGTTGTCGGCCTGCAATCCCCCCCCCCCCCCCCCCCCGACAGGTATTTCTAAAATATATATATATATATATATATATATATATATATATATATATATATATATATATATTATATTTTTCCAATTCCAGGTACAAAGGTAAAGTAATAATTTTATTTTAGAGGAGTTTGTTCTTTTTTGCGTCATCTGGTGTTCATTTAGGACTATTTTAATCTCTGGAAGGGGAAAAGTATTTTTTTAACATACAGGAAAGAAATTATCAGCCATTAATTTCAAGTTCACGTTTCAGAAGTACTGGGCGGCTTTTGCGACCATTTGAACCTGTTTTTCCCGTTGTAGGAACTACTGAAGTCATTTTCAGAGTTTTCGTCTTCTTAGACATGCATATCAGATAATGATGTGCCTGTATTGTGAATACTGTGTTCATTATTGCAAAGACAAACATCGAATGGTCTTCCTGCCTTCTTTCTTCTGCAGATTTCTTTTCTACACAGTATTACGAAAATAGTCCAAACCACTTCTGCTGCCATACCATGTCTGTCGATACAAATAGGTTCACAACCCACTGTTAAATCACACACCAATTCAGTAAAAAGGATGAAAAATGTCACGACTTAACACTAACACGATTCCTGCGGAGCATACCCACTCATATTTTGGGGTATGCTTGAGCGACCGAGCATACCCGTAATCGCCGCCTATGAACTATACAGATGCAATACTACTTCACCAGGTCCTTACCGCTTACTGGAAGACATAGTAAGGCAAACCTACTCTAAAGTAAATTACTGTGTGTCACGCAGTAGATAATATTTAATCGTACTCTCTAATATAATTATAACTGTGAAAGTTAATTATGCTTTCAAGCAGAAACGACTGGGTGGATTTTGATGTAATTTTGGAGAGGGATAGAGTTGGACATGGGTACGACATATAGATAAAACTACCATGGAATAGTTTTTCTAAATTGCGCCATACTCGGTGAATGATGTCGCAGGCAGAAGCTAGTAAAAATGAACAAGGAAGTTTTACTCAACCACGAAAATATGGCCCCCTGACGCTAATCAAACCAGGGACAGTATTCTCACACACTGCTAGTAATTCAGCAGTTGGCAGGGTGCACGTCTTAGCGGACAAGCAATACCTTTTTGTTTTTATTCTGAGATGGGAATAATTTTTGGATTTCACTTCGTGCGTTTGAAGTTTGTTGGCAGTGTTCAAAATGTTAGAAGTCGAAAATCCTTCATTCAGCTAAAATATTAAATACAGTAGAACATCGATTATCCGAAGTGTGGACGGTAAGGTGGGAAGGTAAAAAGTAAAAAAAAAAAAAAAATAAAAAAAACGACGCTCTATTGTAACTTTTTGCGAACTTTGCTCACGGAGGCCGAGGGGCCCCTGGAGCTCGGGGGCCCCGGGGCACTGCCCCGCCTAGCCCTATGATAGCTACGCCACTGCGAAGTTTCCTAATCATCTCTGAGACGCTTTCGCGCTTACTAAATGAGCCCGTAACGAAGCGTGCTGCTCTCCGTTGAATATAGTATTATACGTATGTATTAATACATTCGAAAACCGATATAGTATTTTGTATACGTATATGAACTATACTCCTGGCCACTAAAATTGCTACACCACGAAGATGACGTGCTACAGACGCGAAATTTAACCGACAGGAAGAAGATGTTGTGATGCAAATTATTAGCTTTTCATAGCATTCACACAAGTTTGGCGCTGGTGGCGACACCTACAACGTGGCGACATAAGTTTCCAACCGATTGCTCATACACAAACAGCAGTTGACCGGCGTTGCCTGGTGAAACGTTGTTGTGAAGCCTCGTGTATGGAGAAGAAATGTGACCCATCACGTTTCCCTCTTTGATAAGGTCGGATTGCAGCCTATCGCGATTGCTGTCTATCGTATCGCGACATTGCTGCTCGCGTTAATCGCGATCCAATGACTAGTAGCAGAATACGGAATCGGTGGGTTCAGGAGGGCAATACTGAACGCCGTGCTGGATCCCAAAGGTCTCGTAGTAACAACACCTAATATTTCCTTACATCAGTACATAGCATACTTCATGAGCGTAATTTTTAGTAATACATTTTTTTGCAAATGGACTGGGAACCTAATTTTGTTTTGCCTCCCCGCGTCCCAACAGCCATATAGTCCGCCACTAGCTACACGTCTGTGTTAAAAAGAGGAATGCTGATTATTCCAATCACCTAAGTGGGGGGTTCGAAAAGGTGTTGATTTAAGTGAATAATAGCTAATTAGATTATTAGAAACGACTAATGTAATGTAGAAAATGAAAGTAATTCAAAAAATAAATACACCCTCTTTTGTACACACTTCGAATCCAAAACTAAAAATGTTTCAGTAAAAAAGATTTTTTTTGGGGGGGGGGGGCTCATGACCTCCCTGACCGAGATTTCCAGAGAAGGGGCGGATGTGGAGTGAGAAATGGGTTTGGTCGGCGAAAAGAAATAGCGAAGACGTGTCTGCGGGTCTCGCGACTTGCTGACGCCTGCCATCGGCCAAGAAGCTGCGAGTTCATTGCGCTGTCAAGTTGGCGTATGTTTGCTACGAAAAGCCTCTATCAGGGATGCTCATTGACTTGACGTCAGCTCATGAGGCAGCAGTTTAGTACCGTATGCAAAGCTGAATTTACACTAGCAAGTTATTGCAGCAATTTACTTGCGGGTATAAACTTTCCGAACCACTTGTGGGTGTAAATGTGTCACCAAGTGGACTTTCGGCCGTTGCAATTTATTGCGCAAGTGAATTGCTGCAAGTATCCGACTTTCAGTGTGAACAGTGTGCAAGAAGCTTCTCAAATTACTTGCAACTTTTAGGGTTCATTTCTATTTTCTGCAAATTGAAATAGCAAGTATTTTGTAAGTATATCGTCTGCATCAACACATATTTAAACTTTTATGGCACATCACGATTAATTTCACACAACCATCCCATTTCTATACGTTAAGAAATAACAGAAATGGAGGATAAACGAGAATGAAGAAAGCAAGACACCAAATACTGAATGAAGTTGTGGAACACTACCCTGAAATATGGAATGTGTACAGTGATTTTAAATACAGAATTAAGAAAACAGGTGTACATGTTTAGAAAATTTAATTTATTGCAATAACTTTCACAACAAACTTAACGAAATTTCTTCTAAATCTGATATCGCTATGAAGGACGTTTTAAGGAAGTGGCATAAATTGAGATGCAATTTTCGCACAAACTGAGAGAACAAATGTAAAATATAAAAAGTGGCTCGTCAGAATGTAGCGTAAAAACCGTTCCTTGGCTGAAATAACTATGTATTTGTGTCCAGTTTTGATATGTCATGTCCAATTCACGTTAATAAATAACCCAGATAATTTATGGTCATTTTAGAAAAGTTTTCAAAGCCTAAGTTCTAGAAACTCAGTTCTAGCAACAAATTATTGTAGGTTCCATCTAAGTATCCTCTCAAACTGAAATATTCCCCTTTTTCGTAGTCTTCGTAATAATGAAAAGAGCTGCAGTGTAAATGACAAACCTACTCGTCATTTTACTTGCGCTCACTAAAAAGTACATGTGAACGGTGTCTGCAAGTTATTGATACAAGTTACTTGTCAATGTAGTTGCAGAAGTTTCTTGCTTAGTTCTTGCGAGTACTGTGTAAACATAACAGCAAGTGCATCGCAACAACTTGCAACTTTCGCAAGCGACTTCCTAGTGTAAACCCACCTTTAGAGTCTTAGCTGTAGACGCTTTGGTCAAACATTTGAGTCACACACCCACACACACACACACACACACACACACATATATATATATATATATATATATATATATATATATATATATATATATAGAAAAAAGAAAAAAAAGTGCGTTATTGGCGTAGCTTTACGTTTCATTGGCAGAACGCTTCGAAGATGCACCAGCTCCACCAAAGAGACTGCCTACATCACACTTGTGCATCCTCTCCTGGAGTACTGTTGCCCACTGTGGGACCCTCACCAGGTGGGACTGACGGAAGACATTGAGAAGGTTCAGAGAAGGGCAGCTCGTTTTGTTCTCGTTACGGGGGGGGGGGGCGTCACGGAAATGTTGCACGAATTGGGGTGGAAGAAAGACGTTATTAATTGCGCCGTGATCTGTTTGTGAAGTTTCAATCACCGACTTCTAGTTCTGAATGTAAAAATGAGAATGGAACGGCAGAGAAAAGTTATGAATGTGGTTAGTGAACCCTCTGCCAGGCACTTGAATGTGATTTACAGAGTATCTATGTAGACGTAGATGTAGATTTGCTATTTTTGCACGCGCACTCCACGTGAATGATGATGAGTACATGAAAAGCAGCCGAAGCGAATAGGACTCTGGGCGCTGTCGCCAAAGACGCCTCTGAGAAGACGCACCAACCCGACCTCAACTTAGACGTCGCTCTGAACTTTGCGACGCAATACAACGACTACGAACTTCGCTGTTTATCACTACTCTACATCAGCATCAAAAAGGTGACGTACTCGCGGTTAAGATCAGTATCTAATAAACTTCATTTGGCCAGTTTAATTGATAACACGGCGCGATGAGTGCCGCTGTTGTTTGAGTTTCACGATCTTTGCCAGTAAAAAGTAGTTAGATCGGCAGCGACACAATAGTTACTATCAGACCCAGTTGAGTTTCAGAAGTAAAACGAGAAGGGGAAATAGGCTAGTTGATTTATCTTTCTATAGCATTTCTTATTACACTAACGGCCATTAAAATGGCTACACCATGAAGAAATGCAGATGATAAGCGGGTATTCATTGGACAAATATATTATACTAGAACTGGCATGTGATTATATTTTCACACAATTTGGGTACATAGATCCTGAGAAATCAGTACCGAGAAGAACCACCTCCGGCCGCAATAACGGCCTTGATACGCCTGGGCATTGCGTCAAACAAGAGATTGAGTCAAACAGAGCTTGTATGGCGTGTACTGGTACAGATGCCCATGCAGCTTCAACACGATACCACAGTTCATCAAGAGTAGTGACTGGCGTATTGTGACGAGCCAGTTGCTCGGCCACCATTGAACAGACGTTTTCAATTGGTGAGAGATCTGGAGAAAGTGCTGGCCAGGGCAGCAGTCGAACATTTTCCGTATCAAGAAAGGCCCGTACAGGACCTGCAACACGCGGTCGTGCATTATCCTGCTGAAATGTAGGGTTTCGCAGGGATCGAATGAAGGGTAGAGCCACGGGTCGTAACACATCTGAAATGTAACAGCCACTGTTCAATGTCCCGTTGATGCGAACAAGAGGTAACTGAGACGTGTAACCAATGGCACCCCATACCATCACGCCGGGTGATACGCCAGTATGGTGATGACGAATGCACACTTCCAATGTGCGTTCACCGCGATGTCGCCAAACACGGATGCTGTAAACAGAACCTGGATTCATCCGAGAAAATGACGTTTTGCCATTCGTGCACCCAGGTTCGTCGTTGCGTACATCACAGGCGCTCCTGTCTGTAATGCAGCGTTAAGGGTAACCGTAGCCATGGTCTTCGAGCTGACAGTCCATGCTGCTGTAAACGTCGTCAAACTGTTCGTGCAGATGGTTGTTGTCTGGCAAACGTCCCCATCTGTTGACTCAGGGATCGAGACATGGCTGCACGATCCGTTACAGCCATGCGGATAAGATGCCTGCCATCTCGAGTGCTGGTGATACGAGACCGTTGAGATACATTACGGCGTTCCGTATTGCCCTCCTGAACCCACCGATTCCATATTATGCTAACAGTCATTGGATAGCGACCAACGCTAGCAGCATTATCGCGATATGCTAAACCGCAATCGCGATAGGCTACAATCCGTCCTTTATCAAAGTCGCAAATGTGATGGTACACATTTCTCCTCCTTACACGAGGCATAACAACTACGTTTCACCAGTCAACACCGGTCAGCTGCTGTTTGTGTATGAGAAATCGGTTGGAAATTTTCCTCGTGTCAGCACGTTGCAAGTGTCGACACCGGCGCCAACCCTGTTTGCATGGCCTGAAAAGCTAATCATTTGAATCTCACAACATCCGCTTCCTGTCGGTTAAATTTCGCGTCTCTAGCACGTCCTCCTCGTGGTGTAGCAATTTTAATGGCCAGGAGTGTAAAAAAGCTCTAATAAGTTAGTCATTGTCTGCACTGACTTCTTCCAACATAATCTCAGTAAACTGTCTCGGCCTGTCCCTGGCTCCAAAGTTTGTTTGAATATATGGAATTACTGGCGTTTATGTAAAACCTTCATCAAAGTCCTCTAACGTTTCTCTGGAAACACGACACGTCGATTTCTGTGGACTAGTTGAAACGTTTTACTCGTGATACCAACATTGTCACCACTCACTCCCCCTCTATTGTATCTTCTTTAATCATCAGTCTTTAAAAACTTATCACAACATTCTTTGATGGTCAACACATCTGGAGGTACTCGAACATAGGCACTTAGGAACTATCGCTGAAGAGTAATAGGCGACTGTCTCATGAAACCATAAATCAGACTGTCTTTTCTCTTATTTATATACTATAGTGACGCTTCTATAACAAGAGAGAGAGAGAGAGAGAGAGAGAGAGAAATGTTCAAATGTTTGTAAATCTATCGGACCAAACTGCGTGGTCATCAGTCCGTAGCTTACGAACTACTTACACTAAGATAAAATAACCTAAGGACAACCCAGGGAAGACTCGAACCTCCACGGCGAGCAACCGCGCGCTCAGCAGCGAGGCCTCCGGGCTTGTATGTAACCTTCATCTTAACTTTTTTTTTACGACGCTTTTTAAGTACTATGCTCATGTAGCGACGATCTACATCGAACTTAACGTAACTTAAACTAAGGAGGGACACCACATCCATGCCCTAGGAAGGGATTCGAACCTCTGGCGGGAGCAGCCTCGCGCACCGTGGCAAGACGCCTCAGTGCGCTCGGCCATTCCCGACCGGCTCCTCTCTAGTAATTATGAATAACTTTATATACATGTCGATTTCTTATTGCAACAAAACGCTTCTTTTCTATTCTTCCTCTGAAAACGTTTCATTGTTGCGTCGGTAGTAATCGGCTAGCGCATTATTAAGCAAACACTGTTGCGGCAACGTGTCAGCTGGCGACGTCTATTATTTGTGTCCGTTTGTTCATTGTTTATCAGTTTACCGGCAATTTTTGGAATACCTGGATCGTGTGTGAACAGACAAGCTTACATTAACTCAGATTAGTGAGTAACTAGCTGCTCCCCGCGGTGTTACCCGCGGTTCAATAGTCAGACATAAAAGTGCCAAGAAAGGGCATAATTAACTACATGACTGTTTGCGACATTGTTAGCACGGAATATATAATTGTCTTGGAACGGATGGAGAGCCAAAAATCTATTGCAATACTTCCCTGTAAATGACGTTTCGAGACTTCTTGTTCTCCGAGTATACGTAGAGATTTCTAGCTCTCGATACACGGGAGCAGCCTACGTAGAGCTGTCCGTGCGAGAAACATGGGCGCTTTGTACACAAAATAGGGCTTGGTATCTAGATACCATTCTACACAAAACGTCAATGTTTTTTCTTGCCATGGTACTTAGAGCATATTTTATTTAAAGTCTTAATTTTATATACGTACTTCCTTCATTTGTTACAACAAATGAAAATAAATGCGGCATAAACGCCAACATTCAGATTTCTTGTGTTTGCAATTATATATCATTTAAGCCGTTTTGGCAGTATCCAAGAATCTTTTTGTATATTCGAAAGTAAAAAAGATAACAATAACAAAGAAAAAAATTTCACTATAGCAGGACCCGAACCATTGTCCAAAATGACCGAAACCTATTACACGACGCGTTAAGCCCCGCAGCTAAATATGACACACCTTACGATAATTTTCTGCTGTTATATTAGAAGCTTCTTACAACCGTTACGTATTTCTATGGATATATTTTAAATAAATAAGTTGTAATAAACATTTTGAAAAGTAGCCTATGTCCTAATCCAAGACATAAGAAATCTATATATGAAATTTCATCTAATCAGTGCTGTAGTTTTAGCGTGATGCGGTAACAAACATAGAAACTTTCGCATTTATAATATGTGTAGGATAACAGTGAAATGAAGAGACGGTATCTAAGTTCGTTCCGTGAAGAAGGGTTGCAGGAAGAAAATTGTAAAGAGTGGCTACAAAAAGTCGATACTGATGAGTGTATGTGTAAGTGCAGAATATGCAGTATCTCATTTACTGTTAAGTACGGCGGAGTGAAAGCTGTGAATACAAATTTACAATCAGAAATACACAAAGCGATTATCACTACACAAAAGAAGAATCAGTCGCTTCTTAATTTCTTGCCGAAACAATTTTCTGCAGAAGACGACAATCCTGGTTGGGAAGGGGGGAGGGGAGTTGGTCGCAGTTGGAGGGGGGGGTGATTCATTGGCCAAGGGGGAGGGGGGCACGTCTGGTCTCCGGGCCTGCCTCGTGTTCAATCTGGCAACCCTAGTTGCGCGAGAACGTGTCATCGTAGGCTCACAACGGCGTTCGCAGAGCGACGCGCTCAATTTAAATGCACGCTCCCTTGAACTGGGCTCGTGCCAACGTAACTGCTTACGTAGGTACAGAAGACGGTCATTATAAAGAAATTAGCCTTGGGCCGCAGGGGAAGGCTCGCGGTGAGAAAGCCGGAACTGGGGGCGACACTTTGGCTCCTGGCCCTGGCTCGTACTTATGTTAGCTGTTTACTTATCTTCACGCTTATCGCAGGCGGCTGCGACACGTACCGCTTTGTCTCCAATCGGCGCCCAACATTACGTGGCGCTCGTGCCTGTAAAAACGATGTTGAGGCAGCTCTAGTGAGATATCCCAGGAAAGTTGGGGGTGTTTCCAGGGAACTGGACATCGTTCCTGCATCATTCACTATTTATCTACCTCTACATCTACATCCACACGCCGCAGGCCACTACACTGTGCGTGGCTGATAGTTTCCCGAATCAGTACAAGTCTTTTCGCTTCCTGTTCCACTTGCAAATAGAACGAGGGAAAAACGACTGCTTATATGACCCTAATTTCTCTTATCTTTGTGATTTTGCGCAATAGTTAAGTTGGCAGCAGAAGAATCGCTATGTAATCAGCTCCCAATTTCGTCAACAGTGTTTCTCAAAAAGAACGGCGCCTTTCCTCCAGCGATTCCCATTTAAGTTCCCATCCCAGAATTGCTTCTATATCTTCCTTTTAAACAATATGATGTGGAGCTCAAGCACGTATTTCTGAAGATGAACCAAATCTTCCCAAAATCCTTCCAGTAAAACGAAGTCTACCATCCATCTTCCTCACAACTTCCCTCACATGTTCAATTCACTTCATATCACTATACAATGTTACAACCAAATATTTAATCGACTCGACTGTGCAAAGCAGTACACTACTGATACCGTGTTTGAATATTATGGCTCGCACGATATGACGCGAGAAAAAGGAAAGCTGAGTTTCACACGACCGGGGCTTTCTAAAGCCGTGTTGATGCAAGAATAGCAGCTTTCCTGCCGTCTCTTGGTAGACTATGTAATACGACACATTATGAATCAAAATAACACGACAATTGTGAAATTAGCTACAATATTTATTATTTTATAAACCGGTTTTCGGCTGGTACACAATCATCCGATTAAAAGTTAAATTTAAGCTTTGTACATGACAATACCATAACAGCTGAAAACCAGTTTTTAAAATAATAAACATTGTAGAATATTACAACTGGCGCGTGTGTATTTCATTCAACAATATTTACAATGTTAATGAGAAGACTTCTGAAAATAAAGCACTGTTGGTATATAAACTGCAAAGAATGAATGTAGAGATAATCCCAATAAGCTATACGAGGAAAAAGGGGTGTAGCAAGAACTAGGAAGAGGTGACAGGGAAAAGTGGAGATGGAACAGACCTAAGTACTTAGAGCTTGAAGTGCATAAGAAGGCAGTGTACGTTGGTACTGGAAGCTTACCACGCGTCGGCGAATCACTGGGGTGCTTGATGATTTGTGGGCTCATTAATCGTAACTGGCCAACAAAAACGTTGCACTGGTATTATCACCTGTTCTGACCTATTTACGGTGATCTCATTCCACATCTAACGTAGCACTACTTCTGTAAATTTTAGTCCATTTGCAACACACCAATTGAAGGCTCATACAACGAAATATTTATTTGAAATGATCACTTCTGAGTTCAGCAACAGTTACCTAGTATTTGGTTCCCATTTCAACAAAAACATTTTTCATTTTGTTAAAAAACGTGAACAATTTTCTCACAACACAAATTACATATGGTATTTAGAGAATTAAAAACATTTCATTGAACTAACAATGATTGGTTTAGTGCATTAAAATTTTAATGTAGGCGCCGCTTGCTATGAAGCTGGGAAAACCTATCCGCCGTCCGCTATTGACTTATTAACAATGTTACTTATCCTTACTTCCTTAGTTTCGGAGATAGACAATTCCTTTTGTATCTATGTGGTCGAATATTCCCAGTGATCTGAATGTTCTACATGCATAAAGGATATGATTTTGTTTTACTTGGGAAAGTCTTTCTGCAGTCCAAGTAGAGAGTTGCCGAATTTTTTATCCTTGCAAATGACCGATTTGTGACCATGGTACTTTCGCTTTTGAACCATTAATTTTATGTAATTATTTTCTTTTCTAAAATAAACTGGCAAGGGAACATTCTCAAGTGTAAATATACGATCTTCATGAAAGTTTGTAGGTATGTAGAAGGGGCAAAATAATGAAATAAGCATTTATGTTTGCACATTTTCAAGAAAACTAAGGAGATGCGCTGTAATAACCCAAATGAAGCATAATTTTTGTTTAGAAAACCAAGAGATCGAGCAAGTCCAGCAGTTTTGCTACCTCGGAAGTTTAGTCACCCCTGAAGGGGGAACTATCGAAGATATAGGAAACAGAATAAATAGGGTTAAAGGGGCATTTGCAATGCTGAGACCAATCTGGAAATCAAGGGAACTTAACAAATGTCAAGTCGGTACTGCTCTATGGGTGTGAATCATAGAAAACCAACAAGCAGCTGATTAGCAGACTTCAAATATTTGTGAATAGAAACTTGAGGAATATCTTAACGATATGGTGGTCACAAGTAATCTCCAGCGAAGAACTATGGAGAAGAACTCATCAAACACCTTTTGATATTGAGATACGCCGTAGGAAATGGAAGTGGATTGGGCATATATTAAGGCGTGGCAAAGACAACGTGGCAAGACAAGCCCTAGAATGGAATCCACAAGGCAGCAGGAAAAGAGGCAGACCAAGGAATACGTGGAGAAGGAGAGTAGTAGCAGAAGGGACCGAGAACGGAGGGAAGACCTGGACTGAAATCAAGACACTGGCGCAGAACAGAGTCCGGTGGCGGAAGTTCGTTAATGCCCTATGCTCCACTTAGGAGATACAGGTAGTAAGTCAAGTCTTGCACATTTTCACATTCAAGGGGTAAAACGTACCTGAAAGAAATTTCTGTTCTCCCCGATTCTGTTCAGTACCGCCTCATTACTTACGCGATGTATCCACCTGATCTTCAGCATTCGTTCTGTAGCACCACATTTCAAGAGGTTGAATTCTCTTCTTGCCCGAACTATTTATCGCCCACGTTTCACTCCCGTACAATGGTACACTCTAGACAAATGCCTTCAGGAAAGACCTGCTACTACTTGAATTAATATTAGATGCTAACAAATTTCTCTTCTTCAGATCCGCTTTTATTTTCATTGCCATTCTGCATTTTGTTCAAATGTTTGTATAAGTTATGGGACTTAACTACGGGGTCATCAGTCCCTAAACTTACAAACTACTTACGAACTAGGACGGCACAAATATCCATGCCCGAGGGGGGATTCGAACCCCCGACCGTAGTGGTCGTGCAGACCGTGACTGGAGCGCCTCAGTCCCCTCGGCCACCGCGGCCGGCTCTGCATTTTGTCTTCTGTACCTCGACCATCGCAAGTAATTTTAATGCTGAAGTAACAAAACGCATTTACTATCTTCGTTGTCTCGTTTCACAATCTAATTTCGTCAGCATCGCCTGATTTAATTCGACTAGATACCAATATCCTTCTTTTACTCTTGTTAATGTTCAAGATGTCCCTTTCGTTCATTTGTTCTTCCTGCTCCATTGCCATCTCTGACAGAATGTCAACGTCATCTGCAAACCGCGAGTTTTTATTTCTTCTCCCTGTACTTTAATTCCAATTCCAAATTTCTTCTTGCTTTTCTTCGCAGCTTGCTCAGTGCACATATTGAATAGCGCTGGAGAGAGGCTACAACCCTGTCTTCCTCCCTTCCCCAGCAATGTTTCTCTTTCATACCGTTCGACCTTTATCACTGATGTCTGGTTTATGTGTTGTTGTTGTGGTCTTCAGTCCGGAGACTGGTTTGATGCAGCTCTCCACAATACCCTATCCTGAGCAAGCCTATCTCTACATAAGAACGGCAACCTACATCTGTCTGAATATGCTTACTATAGAATTGATTTTCCATCTGTGTTCTTGATATTCATAGAGCTGTTTTTCTTACCTCCAAATATCTCTTTTATTTTCCTGTAGGCTGTATCTCTTTTTCCCCTACTTATACATTCTTCTACATCCTTGCATTTGCCTTCTAGCCACTCCTGCTTAGCCATTTCGCACTTCCTGTCAATCTCATTTCTTAGTCGTCTGTACTCCATTTTGCCTGTTTCAGTTACTGCATTTTTATATTTTCTCCTTTCATCGATTAAATTTAGTATGTCCTGTGATATCCAAGGATTTTTTGTAGGTCTTGCCTTCCTACCTATTTTGTCCTCTGCTGCCTTCACTATTTCATCTCTCAATACTACCCATTCCTCCTCTACTGTTTTATTTTCCTCCGTTTCTGTCAATTTTTGCCTAAAGCTCCCTCTGAAATTCTTAAGCACTTCAGGTTCCTTCAGTTTATCCAGGTCCCACCTCCTTATTTTCCTACCTTTCTGCAGTTTTTTTAGTTTCAGCCTACAATTCATGACCAATAAGTTATGGTCAGAGTGTAAGAGGCATATAACTTTCCGTTCCCTATATTTTCCCCCTGCTGGGTTCAGAATATGAAATATCGTATTACAGTCAAATCGTATTGTTAAAAACTTTCCCTAAATCTACAAAAGCTATTAATGTCTTGCCTTTCCTTAACCTATCTGCTAAGATAAGCCATACGGTCACTAACGGCTCGCGTATTCCTACATCTAATATACAGGGTGTTCCAGCTATCTTGTGCACCCAAAATATCTCTGGAACAATAACAGCTATTGGAAAACGACTTTCACCGGTATCAATGTACGGCTGGGGCTCATGAATGTACATATTTTGAAACATTCTAAAACGAAAGCAAATGCGTTTTTTAATACAAACTTATGTTTTTTTAAATGGACACCCTATATTTTTTCTTCAGGAATCCACAACATGACAAATCACATAAACAACGGCGTTGATTGAATCGCAATATTCTAATTACATCCCGAGATATTGCGACTCGAAGTTGACGCTTGAAATACGCTTCATTTGTATTTTGACTACTATCTTTGTTTGTTTGAATACTGCGCTTATAATTTTGTACATTATGCAAAACAGCGTAATTTCTTATATATTATCCGATATATATAACATGATTTTAGGACAGAGAGAGAAGGGATAGAAGAAGTACTAACTCCATGCAGGAATAAATAAATAAATACGCGGGCAACGCCGGGTTTTCAGCTAGTTTCTCATAAATCCAAATTTCCCAAGGTCGGCTCTTACAGTTTTTCATTCTTTTGCAAATAATTCCTGTTAGAAATTTTTTTAGTTTACCATTTCAGATACATGTATTCCGTTGACTGAAACATGAATTCAGGGCCGTCTTTACCAGGAGTGCAAAGGGTGCGGGGCACCGCGGCGCCGGTATCCAGGGGCCGCCAGGCGGGCGCTGCGTGGGGATGGCCGCCATGTTGACGTGGAGGGCGCGCCCGCTCCCACCGTAGGTTCGAGTCTTTCTTCGGACATGGGTGTTTCTGTTGTCTTTACAATAAGTTAGTGTAGGCTAGTTTAAGTGGTGTGTAAGAGTAGACACCGAAGACCTTAGCAGTTTGATTCCATAAATATTCACAAACATTTCGTCTGGCGAGCGCCTTATACAGGGTGGCGCAGGGGAACGGGAAATTTTGAACGTTACAGTTGGCAGCACTATAGCGCCGGCAGATGTTCGAAACTTTGCACAATTGATGTGAACGCCACGTCTGACATATATTTGCCTGATTTGGCTAGTTTAAAGAAATACACGAATCGATAGTTGTTCTGTGTTGGACATGACACACAGAGAACTTATTTAAGGAGGATGGGAGCTAGCGAGAATGAACTTACTGCTCAGAGCATATGCTTCGAAGTTTGTATTTGTCTGTAAATATATCGGACCAAACTGCGTGGTCATCAGTACGTAGCTTACAAACTACTTAAACCTAGGTAAACTAACCTAAGGACAACACACACACACCCATGCCCCAGGGAGGACTCGAGCCTACACGGCGAGCAACCGCGCGCTCCGCAGCGAGACGCTTTAGACCGCTCGGCTACTCCACCGCGGCGAAGTTTTTATTAATACGAAATTGAGAACCAACTTTTTTTTCTTTTACTCTGAGAGTCTTCCCTGGATCAAGTGTTCTTTCTTATTCATATGGTCCAAGGACTCAACAAGCGATTGGAAGTCGCCTGTCCCCTTTTACACATGATACCTTTTCTGCAGTCCATAACTGCGAAGGAGTGAAATGGCGCACTGTCGTTAATACAAATCCCATCGTTGTTTCGGAATATGAAATCCGTGAATGATTGCAGTTGGTCTGCACGTAGCTGACCACACACATTTCCGGCCCATGATCGGTTTAGTTGGAGCAGAGACCAGACTTGGGTCCATGGCTTCGTGGGGTCTGCGCCTTATTCTAACCCTACCGCCAACTCTTACCACCTGAAATCAGAACTCCCATGGCCAAGCCACGGTTTTTAAGTCGTCTGGGATCCAATGGATCTGTTCACGAGCCCAGGACAGGTGCTGCATGCAATCTAGTCGGTCGTTTGCTGCCATAGCTCTGTTAACACCAAATTTCGTCACCTTGCCCTCATAGATACATTCGAGGACGACCTGCACTGATTTTTGAGGGTATTCACATAGTGCTGCTTATCTCTTAGCACTGACAACTCTATGCAAACTCCGTCGCTCTCGGAAATGCCTAAAATTTCTCTCCACACTCTTGAAATTGTGGATCTCTGATTATTGAGTTTCCTAACATTTATCAAATGTAATGTCCCATGGGTCTAACTTAGGGTGACAAGATTTCCAAATTCAAAATACGGGACACAAATTATATGTCGAAATGAAACCACATTTTGTGAAACGTGTCGCAAATACTGTATCGGTAAAACAGATTTGTGGTCAAATATTTAGTCCATACTACAGCTACATTCTTCGCCATAAGTTTTTGAGGCTTTTGAAATGTAGTGCTACAGAAGAATGCTGAAGATTAGGTGGGTAGATCGCGTAACTAATGAAGAACTACCGAACAGAATTGGTGAGAAGAGGAATTTATGGCATAGCTTGACTAAAAGAAGGGATCGCTTGGTAGGACACATTCTTAGACATCGAGGAATCGTAAATTTAGCATTGGAGGGAAGTGTGTGGGGTAAAAATCGGAGGGAGACCAAGAGACGCATATAGTAAGCAGATTCAAATGGATGTGGGTTACCGTTCTTATCACGAGATGACTAGGCTTGCTCATGTTAGAGTAGGGTGGAGAGCCGGCCGCGGTGGCCGAGGGGACTGAGGCGCTCCAGTCACGGTCTGCACGGCCACTATGGTCGGGGGGTTCGAATTCCCCCTCGGGCATGGATATTTGTGTCGTCCTTAGTGTTAGCTAGTTAGTAAGTAGTTTGTAAGTTTAGGGACTGATAACCCAGTAGTTACGTCCCATAAGCTATACAAACATTTGAACATTTTGATTTTTTAGGGTGGAGAGCTGCATCAAACCAGTCTCCGTACTGAAGACCATAACAACAAAACGTTTTTGGTTAAACTCGCACTTAAAAAAAAGAGTTAAAATACGTTGCAGTTCTCATGGCGAGAATATTTTATTGTTGTCACATGCAAACACAATATGTCTATTTATATAACGACGTCTTTCATTAGGGCTGACAGCAACTATTTCGTACAAAGGTTACATATTTTTAACTCTCTCAACTATATTTTTGAGAAGGATGCACGTCATTCAGGAGTATGATAATAAGAAATGCTTTTTTGTGAAAATTATTATATCCTTAGGACATTCAATACTAAACCTCTTGGTTTCATCAATCCGTAAAGCTGTGGCGCAAAGGTAATTATAAACTGCAAATTTTTGCACAAGATATCACAATACGAAATAAATTGAACCACAAATTTTTCACCGAGACAGTATTTCTAAATTCGTGTTTTACCACTTCACGTACATTTTTAACATAGTTCACCTAATTCCCTCAATTTACTTGAGGGAACACTATGTTTGTTGCATGGAAAGCAATAAAGCCTTCCTCAGCAGCAAGACTCTTATTTCATCACTTACGATGACACTATTCTCACGTTTTGCAACAAAAGACACTATAGTTTTGCTCTAAAGAACTAGGCCTTGTGTGTTGGACAGCGTCAAACCGACCTACATTGTCGACTGAGAAAGTAGGCTAATTCCATTCAAAGTGAAAATAATTTCTTGCTTTGCAGTTGTAATTTCGTAGATGAAAATTGGCCTTAAGTCCGTCATTAAAAATGCACATTCCTTTCGGTATCTATGTGAAAAAGTAACGTTACTGGTGTGTCTTAATGGTTTAAAACGACATATATAAATTTTACATTCTGAAGCCATAACCAATGCACAACTGCTCGCCATCTGAAAGCAGTACACAGCACCAAACAAAGTAGTTCATAAATCGTACTTCGTATACTTTGCTTTAATCAAAAAGTGTAATTTTCTTTATCCTTTGGTTAATATCACATATCTAATGCACTGTTTTATTATCTAATGCACAGGTTACTTAGAATTACAACGTTTGAAAATACGGACGATTAACAAAAAACGGGACGAAGTACGTCCGGTAGGTGCTTTGGCAGCACAACGGGTCATTTAGACGAAATAAGGGACGATCCCTTAAAATACGGGACGACTGGTCAGTCACCTAGTCTAACTCAAACTACCAAACCGCGTTCAAAGTCCGTTAATTCCGTCGTGCGTCCATGAACACGTACGAAAGCTTTCCCAACGAATTACTGCAATACAAGCGACAGCTCTGCCAATGCAGTGCTCTTTTATAGCTTGTATTCGGTGAAACTAGCGCCATCTAAATCTGGGCATATCGATATCCCAAAACTTCTGTCTTATCGTTCTTGAGAAACTGCGAAGAGGTTTGTAATGGATCGAGGATATTGGCGCAAGACGTGGCACTAAGGAAGTTTGCGGTACCAACTCTTCCTCGTTCCGCCCAAACGGACACATTGAAAAGTATTCTACCACAGGACTCACACCGGTTTACATTTAAATCGAGCTCCACTAGACGTCTCGGTTGCGCAAACAAATTGTCATTGAAGTGCTTTTATTTTTGCCGTGTGGGTACCGCTTTCAGTTTTTGACAGCTTCTCCTTTTTTGATGGTGAAGAGAACGAATACAGTGAGGAATATGAGGTCCGAAATGCATTGTAAGGGAAAGTGGGAATTCGGTCTGAAGATTTCTCTTCCGATAGTGGTTGCTGTTCAGGCAACCTGAATTGAACAATTCTATGTATGACTCGCGTCTCTCCATACAAGAAGCCAAGATATTAGCCTCAAATTTGAAATAACAACACGCGTTTCACAACTGTGCAAAAGTTACACATTTTCGAAAATGAGAACCGATAATCAAAATATTCACGGGTGTACTGCCGGTTTATAGTGTCCAACGGGCACAATATTTCACCATCATCAGGTGAACTGACGGACTGAGCTCCTGGAAACGCGCCGGCACGGAGATCCGCACGCTACGGCGGCTCGAGGGAAACTGGGTTCTAGCCCTCGGCCCGCGGAGCGACCCCTCCGTGGTACGCGCCCCGCGCGTCTGAGATGACGTCGATGTGAGGGCTCTGTCCACTATGGTCGTCACTACGTTACGTTTGCTAGATTTACTCTTAATTAACCTTAGCTTTGCTAAGATTATAGCCACAGTCACGGCTTATGAGGTCGTCACTTGTGCGAATTTCAATGGCCTCACTAACGACGCAGTCCCAGTATCTCGACGTCTGTACCAGAATCCTAGTGCGTTCATACTCCATCGCTTGATTCTCCGACAAACAATGTTCAGCGACCGCCGACTTGCTCGGATACATCAATCGCGTGTGCCTCTGGTGTTCAACGCATCGAGCCTCGACGGTAAGCCCGTTGGACACTATAGACCGGCAGTACACCCGTGGATATTTTGATTATCAAATACGCCGGGAGAACCTCAAGAATCACATGAGAACCGATGTCTCAGACCTTAACATGTAGTGCCGTAACTTAAATAGTGGCAACCACTTATTCACAACCGATACAAAAGCGTTACATATTTGCACCTGTTACTGTCCTTCAAAGTAGTCACCAGGGTTGTGTAGAACCCGTTACCAGCGATGTGGAAAGCGCAGTATACGGTTAGTAGAGCCTGTTGATGGTGCCAATGGAGCGGTCTACTGCCTGTCGAATCTCTGGAACAGTTCTGAAGCCAATGTCATGAAGTGGTTCCTTCACCTTCGGAATCAAATCAAAATCACAAGGACTTTAGTCCGGGGAGATGAATGGTACAGTAGTTCCCAGTCCCATCAAAAATGTTCAAATGTTTGTGAAACTTAAGGGACTTAACTGCAGGGTCATCAGTCCCTAAACTTACAAACTAGTTATGAACTTCCTTATACTAAAGACGGCACAGACATCCATGCCCGAGGGGGGATTCGAACCCCCGCGCGGCCCAGTCCCATCGACCGAACAAGAGCAGCCACAGATTGCACTGTATGCACCCGCGCATTGTCGAGCAAAATGATGGATGGGTTGCGCAGAAAGTATTGCCGCTCCTCTCGCAAAGCTGGTAGCTGTTGATGCTCCAAAAACGAACAGTAATACTGTTCACTGACGGTCTGCCGTGTAGGAACGTGATGCGTAAGATAACATCGTCGCAGTCATACACGAGAATCACCAAAATTTTCACCACATTCGACTCTTGCGGCGACCCATAATGACGCCATTCTGTTGGATTTATCCAACTCCGTTGTTCCTATTTTGAAAACATAGTGACACCGTTTTTTTAGACCCTCGCCTCACAAAAGAACTACCTCGAAGAGAACGATCTATTAACCAATAGTCAACACGGATTTAAAAAAAAAAAAAAAAAAAAAAAAAAAAAAAAAAAAAAAAAAAAAAAAGTTCAAATGTTTGTAAATCTATCGGACCAAACTGCGTGGTCATCAGTCCGTAGCTTACAAACTACTTAAACCTAGGTAAACTAACCTAAGGACAAACACACACACCCATGCCCCAGGGAGGACTCTAACCTCCACGGCGAGCAACCGCGCGCTCCGCAGCGAGGCGCTTTAGACCGCTCGGCTACTCCACCGTGGCAACACGGATTCAGAAAGTATCGCTCTTGCGAAGCACAGCTTGCCCTTTATTCACATGAAGTGTTAAGTGCCATCGACAAGGGATCTCAAATCGATTCCATATTTCTGGATTTCTGGAAGGCTTTTGACACTGTACCCCACAAGCGGCTTCTAATGAAATTGCGTGCTTAGGGAACATCTCCCCAATTGTGCGATTGGATTCACGATTTCCTGTCAGAAAGGACACAGTTGGTTGTAATTGACGGTGTCATCGATTAAAACAGAAGTGATATCTGGCGTTCCACAGGGAAGCGTTATAGGTCCTCGAGTTTATAAACGATTTAGGAGACAATCTGAATAGCTCCCTTAGACTGTTCGCGGATGATGCTGTCGTTTATTGGTTAGTGAAGTCAACAGAGGATCAAAAGCAACTGCAAAGCGATTTAAACAAAATCTCTACATGGTGCGAAAATTGGCAATTGACACTAAATAAAGAAAAGTGTGAAGTAATACACATGACCACTAAAAGAAATCCGCTGAACTTCAATTACGCGATAAATCAGTCAAAACTTAAGGTCGTAAATTCTACCAAATACCTAGGAGTTACAATTACGGACAACGTAGACTGGAGAGAACACATAGAAAATATTGTGGGGAAGGTGAACCAAAGGTTACGTTTCCTTGGCAGAACGCTTCGAAGATGCACCAGCTCCACCAAAGAGACTGCTACATCACACTTGTGCGTCCTGTCCTGGAGTACTGTTGCCCGTTGTGGGACCCTCACCAGGTGGGACTGACGGAAGACATTGAGAAAGTTCAGAGAAGGGCAACTCGTTTTGTTTTATCACGTTATGGGGGGCAAAACGTCACGGAAATGTTGCACGAATTGGGTTGGAAATCATTAAAAGAAAGACGTTATTCATTGCGGCGTGATCTGTTTGCGAAGTTTCAATCGCCGACTTTTACTTCTGAATGTGAAAATATTTTGCTAGCACCCATCTACTTAGGGAGACATGGCCATCCCAATAAAATAAGAGAAATCAGATCGAAAACGGAACGATTTATGTGTTCTTTCTTCCGCGCGCTATTAGAGGATGGAACGGTAGAGAAAAGTTATGAAAGTGGTTAATGAACCCTCTGCCAGGCACTTAAATGTGATTTGCAGCGTATCTATGTAGATGTAGATGTAGAAGACTGTTTCCCTCGACTGAGCGCATGCCGGTGCCGTGGGACGGGGGAGTACATTTGCTCGGAGGTAAGTTTGGTACGTCAACGTGTGCTATCAGCGACAGTAGTAGATATCTTTGCAGAGTGTCTCCACAGCAGTCTTTCCACTATTTAAATTCCTACCCTCGTATAAACCTAAGGGACGAAACTGCAAAGGTGATCGGTTCCCGGACATAAAAACTACTTTACGTAATTTACACACCCATGCTCTAGGAAGTTCTCGAACCTTCGACGGGACTTGAATTGACCATGGATAAGTTCTTATACTACAAATAAATAGTGATCACAAAGTTCAGTACCAGTCCTTACTCTTGCAACACAAGAATGTCACTCACCACCAACATTGTCAAGGCGAAATAATGCAATACATTTGTTTCGATTTTGCTAAATTTTACTTTTAAGAAATAATACACACCCCAAATGGTAAAATGACACATTATGTTTTGTTTGGCTATTGTTTAGGTTATTAATTCTTACAGGGCCATCTTAACGATATTGGGCGCCGGGGTGCGGAAAATCAGCTATGGCCCCCTCCCCCCTCTTGCCGCGAAAAGGAAAAAAGAAACAAAATGTAATTTTTATGTTCCATTTCTTCTACTTAATCTATATCTATAAATGTGAATGTCTGTTCGGTGTACGTTTATCACGTCTGAACCACAAGACACAAAGAGCTACAAATTTGTACAATTACTAATGTCTACCCAGGGAAGGCTTTAGGCACGATTGTATGGCCATCTGGTAAATATTTGGTAATTTGAAGAATATAACGCGAAATGCGAAACAATAATTACTCTTTGAAAATTATAGTTACTCTTTGAAAATGGTTTTATTGGTTGCATTGTTGCTTGAGGGTCGATAATGATCAAACGGTGGAGTATATTGGGATGGAAAGTGATCGGTGGATATAAAACTCGACGTGTATGTCTTTGTGTTAATATTTTGCTCTGCAGGAACAACTACAGAACGCAAACGAATGGTCTGTGTGTCATTGTTGTCCGAAGTCTCCCGCTGTACACCATAGCAGTTCCATGCCGATAGCCATAAGGGGGTGGAAGATATGGTGGTTGAAAGTCGTCAAATTACATTTTAAAAAATCGGACTGAAGGCCAGCGATGACGTTTGCGACTCTATAGCAAGGAGGTTACATACAGCGAAATGTGATGTCACAGAGCATATCTTTGGTCTATGCGTGCTACAATGGCTTCAGCTCTTTCTCTGCAAGGATAAGCATACGAATAAGGAAATATAATAAATAAAGCAGTAAAAAAGAAATGTCTTAATAAATCTCTCTAAAAATCGATCTGACGTTTCGTGCATTACATCAAGTACAATACTAAAAATAACGTAGTTTACCGGATTGCCCTAAAATGAAATTAAAATGAATTTGTACATTACTCTCACCATACGTGTTGAGATATTGCAATACAGGCTATAAGGAATCATGTATGTATTATTTATTGTAAATCATTAAGCACTTGACATAATTTTACTTGTTTATTTGAATGTTGATTAGAAATGTGTTTCTAGGGTATTGTATTTCATTTCATCCTTCAAAATCAGTCTCATAGCACACTACTGAAAGATAGATAAGCTATCATAATCAATCAACACACGAGCGGAGCCGCGTGTGTCGGCTAGTACTTACATAAAAATACAGAAACATTTTCAGACACAGAATTAAACTATTCTTGCTTTTAAATCGCCAAAATGTTTTACGATATCATCTGTTTTGAAATACACTTTTGATTCGATACTTATGATGGCCAAATTTTCCAAATTATTTCAGTTTGGAAAATGACCTTTCCCCTTATACTACTGTCAAGTAAACCAAAAGTAAAAATTTTCTTTAAACTTAGACTCTGGATCTAATATGGACTCATCCGAAGTTTTGTAATCAACATATCGTTTTCGAGGTCGTGGACGAGTAGTTTCTTTGAATTCAGGTTCACATTCTAATCAATGACCATTTGTTCAAATCCACTGTCTGTGCGTATACACCTAAATCGTATATTGACCAGAACTATAATTTTGACCGCCTCTGAAAGAATAACGTCAGACCTTTGCAGCATTTTGCTTACAGTGTTAATTTTTGATAAAATGTTGTACCATATTACATCTGAACATATGAACGTATAAGACTTTAATTTTGAAATTAATGACCTCACCATGTCTCTTGCGTCACTGTCATATTGTCACATATAAAAATTGAGAATAATGCTTCGCAAATTTTGTCTATATTAAAGCGAAGTGCTTTTAAAACATAAATTCTACTTTCCCATCGAGTATCTGAAAGAGACTTCAGTGACAAAGTAGGAATTTGGTTCATAATGGCATTCCAACGCGAATCTGATACCTAAAGTCGAAGCTGTGTCGTAAACTACATGAAGCGTATTTGTAAACAATATTGCAGATTACACATTGTACAGGGTGGCGCAGGGAAACGGGAAATTTCGAAATAACGTCATTTCCATGAATAAATTCATAAAACTAGTAATTTATTAACGAAAGTAAATGTATTCAGTATGCCATTATTCAGTATGTCTTTACAATCAAAATGTCCAAAAGTGTCTCTTTACCTTTTAAAGATGAAATCCGAAGGATCTGCTCCCATTCGGCGTTCCCACTCTAACAGCCTGTTATGAAAACTCTGGAATGCGCGGTGTAGCAAATCTTGGGGAATGGCAGTGATTTCGTTTTCAATGTTCTCCTTCGGTTCATGGATTGTTGCAGGGCGTGTACGGTACACCTTGCCTTTACGATATGCCCACAGGAAGAAGTCAAACGAACTAAGATCAGGGGATCTCGCAGGCCATGCAATGTCATCGTTACGTGAAATAATGCGTCTTCCAAACAATTGACGAACTGCTGTCATCGATTGTCGAGTAGTGTGTGACGTGCTCCGTCCTGCTGAAACCACATGTTTTCGTCATTAAGATCGTACAGTCTCTGTGTAAAGAATGTTTGAAGCATTTCAACATATCGAGCGGATGTTACAGTCTCTGCACTACCATCCTCACGTTCAAAAAAATAAGGGCCGAAAACACCATGACATGAGACAGCACACCGTATTGTGACCTTGGCGCTATGTAGTGGTAGCTGGTGAAACTCAAGGATTGTCCTGTGCCCAGAAACCAAAATTCTGTTCGTTCACGAATCGGTTCAGGTGGAAATGGGCTTCGTCTGATATCCATAAGTTACCAAGGAAATTCGCTTCCTCGTCGATTTTAGCCAATATCTGGCTACTAAACTCCATACGTGACGCTGGGTCTCGTTCATGTAAGTGTTGCACAATCTGCAACTTATAGGGATGGAAGTCTAATTCGTGCAGTATACTTTGTAAGCTTCGTCGCTTAATCCCTAGCGAAGATGCATGCTGTCGAACGGAGCGGCGAGGACTTCTCTCGATTGCAGCTGTAGCAGCTGTAATGTTCTCTGGGGTTTACCGTTGGAATGCCACCTGGAGGTTTCTTTTTCAAGGCAGATCCTGTTTCTTCAAAATTACGCACCCACGTTGTAATCGCATGCGCAGATGGGACACGTCCATGACGTCCAAGCTGGTAATGCTGTCGAAATGTTCTCTGCGCGGCAATCGCACTATCACCATTTTTATAAAACGCTCTCACAGCTACTGCACGTTCCGCACCAGTCCAATTCTCCATGATTACTAAATGGCACCACAGTGTAACATATACAGTCGCGACACTCGCTGCTGTGAAAGTTGTTACCAACTGACAGTTGATGCGACACTGGCGCTCCTAGCGGTGGGCAAGCCGCCGAAGTAGTGATGTTTGTTTATAATCGCTTTTGTACGTAATTAACGAAGTACTTACTGTAATTTTTGCTTTACAAGCATTATTAAAATATCGAGACACGAGCATAATACGGAAATTAATATAAAAATAGCCTAATTTAAATGATTCAATGTTATAAAGAACAACTCTGTCATGAACAAATACTTACGAATAGGTGTATATTTGCAGCTTATTCCGCTGAAAGTAAGTTGCTTATAAACTTAATGGTATAATAAATTTCTATTATGGTCTTTTCTTACTATGACAGCCAGTTTGTGACGTGTATCAATTCGGTATGGAGTATAATTATTCTCACATTTTTACACGCCACTCGTCTTTCTTACACGTACATATTCTTTTAAGTGTAAGTACTTTGGCCTTAAAAACACCAAGTTTTGATCATTCTTACTGTTTCTGGTTCAGATGTAGCAACAATTGTGGGATTGGGTTCTTCTTTGTTGGAAAACAGTTTGGTTACTTTTATCGTTATATTGCCATGTCTGTGATGTTTTTCCTTCAGCTACAGCTGTGATAGTTGATTCGGAACGTTAAATACCGTATTTATTGCATACTATATACGTTTCCTATGTTCCACCCTCACCGATTTTACTGGAATTGTAATGATGATTACTTAACTTTCCTGCTAAAGGGCATGACTCCTGGTGTTTCCTAGGCATTCTTATTTTTAATAGAAAATGAAACTATTCATTTAAAGCCTGTATGTTTCAGGATAATTGTAAATGACCTGTCCTGTAATATACCGTTTCGTATCTTATCAGTGATCTTACGAAACCTAAGAAAGACAAATGGGGAGCTATATTTAAATTATTACCTATTTATAAGGCACTACATACGTTCCCTGATGTAAAAAGTATGCTAAAGTCAATCTAAACGATACTATTCGCTCTTATCAACTATCGTATTCAGAAACGTAGGTTTCCGGCCGTTTGCAGCGCTGCTACCGCAACGTATGCCAAATTTAAACATGGCGGACTATGCGAAAACGTGTGGGAATGTGCAGGCACGGTGTGAATGTGCAGGCACGGTGTAATTCTATGCTCAGAAACCAGAGCTATACATCCAGTTTGTATACAGATCATTGGTTATCCCTCGCATTATACGTTCCATTCCACGACGATCAAAACAAATACTCATGAAATCGAGATTCTGCAGACTTCCAAAGACACCAACTTGATGGTGTATAGTTGGTAAGGGCATCTGTGACGAAAACGACTGCACTGTTTAACGTTTTACTGGAGACAGTGTCCTCTGTAATAATAGAGTACACAAAACAAGGCGAAACAACGTGAGTGAAACGCGAACTTAACTGACAACTACCGACGACTATTAAGATCTATTGTGGCCAGAAAACATAAAATTTCCACAAAAAAGCGACAGTAAAAAACTCAACACTCGTTTGAGTATGACTCTTTCGATAAAAACAGTACGAGTGAAGGTTTAGGGCTGCAGTTGCTAAACCCTTAATCACGGAAGCCAATGGAAAGGGGATGGTGCCACGTTCACAAGACCTGGACACTTGATGACTGGAAGTATATGGTATGATCCGATTTGTCATCGTTTACGTCGCTTCTTACAAACAAATGGCTTTATTTATCGACAACCCCCCCCCCCCCAAAAAAAAGCTTACGATCCGACATGCCTACGTCATCCAGTCAAGCATAGTGGTGGTTCCGTCATGATTTGGGCATCTATATCGTGGCATTCAACTGTGTCTATCTTACCCTGACTGATCGGATAACTGAGAATGAATATATGACTATCCTCGACAGCAAACTGCTTTCTATGTCTAACGTATTGCTAACAAACCATGGCATATTCTACAATAATAATGCGCTCACACACACACACACACACACACACACACACACACACACACACACACACATAGTGAGAAAGCTTCAAGTGTGATTTGTTCAGCTTTATATATTCCAAACATCTCCACTGGACAGCAAAATCGCCATGTCTCAACATGTTATAGAAGTGATACAATTTTCTCGGGTTTCCAGTCGCGTCGTGTACTTTACTATCCACGACGTTTCGGCCAAGATCTCCTCGGCCATTGTCATGTGGTTGACTATCGAATAATTTCTGCTGTCGTCCTTATATAGCTGTACTGCTGGCTGTGACGTCAGTGGTGCTGCGCGACAAGACCATAAAAGGCAATGTTTTGGTCGTGTGCCTACCGCGCCCGCTTTAACCTTCCGATCGCCGTATTCCAAGCTGTGCTCAGCTGCTAGCCACTGCCTCTATTAAGAGTAGTATCAGCTATTTCGATCTCACTCGCCTCTTTTATTGCACTATCTGAGAAACTGTCCGTTCTTGTAATTATGGATGACTCCTCGAACACAATACCATGAATGTTTTTAAGTGCATGCTCCACAATTGCTGACTTTCGGAATAACGTAAACGATAACATCTTTCGTGTTCCTCACAGCGTTGTTCAATAGTGCACACTGTCGTATGTAAAATTGTTCACAACCAAAAGGTATTTTATATACTTCCGGTGTTCTTAGATCTACATCATCCTTAAAAGGACGTATTTTTGAAGGAGGCCTGAAGACCAAGTCGATCTTGTGTCTCTTAAGAAATCGGCTAATCTTTCCAGTGACTGAGCCAGAAAACGGCAAAAAATGCAAGTTTCTTTAAGTCCTTCTCGGGTGTCTTCTGCTTGTGTGTCTTCGGTAAGATACTTTCGTAATCGGGCTGTTGCTGTAGCCGTTCTCCCTAAAAACTTTCCGTGGATTCCTTTTGCAGATTTTCAGTGTCTGACACCGCTTCCGCTCGGTGCACCAAGGTTCTTAAAACGGACTGTTTCTGCGATGGAATATGATAGTTTGTGGCATGCAGGTACCGGTCGGTATGGAAGGATTTCTGTAAACACCATGGCTGAGACATCCATTTGCTTTACGGCTGACGACGACGTCAAGGAACGGCAAGCCACCCTTCGTCTCCACCTCCATCGAGAACTTGGTCTTGTCATGAATGCTATTGATGTGGTCCAAGAATTCACCCAGTTTTTCACGTCCATGAGGCCAGACAACGAAAGTGTCGTCAACGTACAGATAAAAACAGTTAGGCTTTACAGGTGCCGTGTGCAAGACGATGTCTTCAAAGTGCGCCATAAACAGGTTTGCTTTAAATGGAGCTAATGGGCTTCACATCGCGACGCCGCCCGTTTAATTAAAATATTCTTCATCGTACAGGAAATACGATGACGACAGAGTATGCTAAAAAAAATCCACAACAGTGTCGTTGAATAATTGGGAGAGCAGATCTATACATTCCTTGACAGGGGCAACGGCTACGGCAACAGCCAGATTACGAAAGCTGTCTTCCCGAAGACACACAATCAGAAGACCCCCCAGAGGGTCCCAAAGAAACTTGCATTTTTGCCATTTTGTGGCTTAGTTACTGGAAAGATTAGCCGACGCCTTCAGAGACACAAGATCGACTCGGTTTTCAGGCTTCCTTAAAAAATACGGCAGTTTATGAGACCTGTTAAGTATGATGTATGCCTAAGAACACCCGGAGTATAGAAAATACCATCTAGTTGTGGACAATTTTACGTAGGACAAACAGAGCGCACTATTGAACAGTGCTGTGTGGAAAACGAAAGATGTTGTCACTTATCGTTTACGTTATTTCGAAAAGTCAGCAGTTGTGGAGCATTCACTTGAAAACAAGACATCGTATTGCGTTTGAGGAGACATCCATAATTACAAGAACGAACAGTTTCTGTGATCTTACATATAAAATGGGCTGTATGTGTGTGTGTGTATCTATGTATGTATGTATGTTCCACATCTCCTCCTAAACTACTGGACCTATTTCAACCAAACTTGGTACACATGTTCCTTAATATCAGGCAACAATCGCTGTCGGGGTAAGAATCACCTACAACACATACGTAAGGAGATATGACGTATAAACAATGAGATGCGTGAAAAACTGCTGCGTCAAACGACAATGCTGCACATTTCCTCCTAAACCACATGACCGATTTCAACCAGATTTGGTAAACATATTCCTTATGTGAGATAACAATTGCTATAGGAGTACGAACCACATATGACACATGGTTCAGGAGAAATTACGTGATGAACAATACGAATCATAAAAAACTGCTACATAATTCGACGAGATTTTATAAATACATTATATGAGAATGAGAGTACTCAGCGACTTGCAACAAACTTTAAACATAATTTCAAACCTTTATTAAACTTTTTCTCTCTGACAACCATAGCAAAATGATGAAAGGGAAAAAGTTTCTCGCTTACTACTTTTGCGCTGTTTCTGGAGTAAACCTACGGCATTCGGTATGACGTTACAATTTATAATTTCTACACTACAAATTGTAGCCGCAGGAAATTTTACAGTCAGTATACACATATACAGATGAATGTACCTACCAAATTGTATCACAGTACAACACGTAGTTCATGATATATGAGGACGTAAAGAGTAACGTTCATGGAAAACCGCCCCATCAATCATCACGTTTTAGTCTATTATTTCTTTACTACTAACCCTTTTGCAACAGATTTTACCGACATACAGCACTTATACAAATCTATATATTCCCGCAAAATTTTACAATTGTACTACATATCAATACCAATAATAAATCTGTATTTGTAGGCCTGTCGCTGTTCGCTTCAATCTTCAAAACTACTGGATGAATTTTCTTGCGGTTTTCACAGGAAACATGAGCGAAGATTGGTTCAGGATCTAGTCATGATTTCATCAAAATAGACCGTACTGTCTCTCTGTTCATCTATTAAACACCACTTCTCCAAAACTACTTCACAGATTTCCATGGAGTTTTCACAGGTAACTTCGGCGTAACTTGGGACAACATATAAACTTAATTTCATAAAAATCGGATCACGGAAAGAAGAACATCACAATTTAACGTTTTTCATCGACAACTGTCACGTCTCTCTTTCATCTCCAAAACCAAAAGACGAATTTTCAGGAGTTTTTCACAGGAAACGTCAGGGTATCTTGCAGTTACAGAAACGCTTCATTTCACAAAATCGGATCAGAAAAAGTAAGATATCACACTTTAAACATTTCTCTGAAAGCAAACGCATGTGTCTATTTGTAGAGAGTAATCTCCAAAAGTACTAAATGAAGATTCATGATATATCACAGATAAATAGAGAATATATCACAGATAAATAGAGAATATCCTGGGGCAACATATAGGCTTCATTGCATCAAAATCAGATCAAGAAAGTAAAAGATATCGTAATTTGAAGTTTTAGGTGTATTTCATGCTTGGAAAGAACGGTGTAATGCAGCAAAGAACTAATAGATAGTGCTTCGGGTGTTCGTATGAAGTTCGGGACAGCGATCGGAATATTACCCTTCGAAATTACTACTTACTCTTTGACTTTTGAAATTTGGCATATTTCTGAAAATAGTTTTTTTGTTTGCTATGTTTTACGAAATATGATTCAAGCAATGAATATAAAACTGACACAATCTTCGCCGTATTTAATCCATATATTTACATACTGATATCACAGTCTAACGTATATGTACAACTGCTTTGGAAGTTTAAGTCTCACGCTTGGAGCTACAATATTGCATCTAACGGAAAGAGAGCCAACCGTAAGAATAATGTTTTCAGTGATATTTCTACTTCATTAAGGAAATACTTATTAATTTCAGCTTTCCATGCCCATTGTCTAGAGATATGAATGATCATGAAATAAATGGTTGAAATGGCGAATATAACTGATGTATGATGAAAGCTACATCATATTCATGAAGCTATGCCTATTTCTAAAACGTTTCGCAAACGTACTAAAAAAACCAACTGACACTTTTTCATGCGGTTTTCATAGGAAATTTGAGCTAAGTTTGGGGCAACATATAGGCATGATTTCACCATTTGTATAAAAAAGTTTATGAAGATACATCGTTTCGGACAATGACTTTTACTTACGTTTGACATCTTGGCTAGGACTACTGAGTTTATTGACAGAGTGATCCAACAAGGATTCTATTTTTACTGACTGAGGACCGGAACCCTAAAATCTATGATACACACAGACCCTTCTTCAACAACCGTTACAAAGCACGGGCATATAAGCTAGTAGTGTAATAAAAGAGGCGATTGCGATCGAAATAGCTGACAATAATCTTAATAGAGACGGCTTGCAGCTGAGCACGGCTTAGGACCCGGAAGGTTGAAGCGGGAGCGGCAGGCACGCAACCAAAACATTGCCTTTTATGGTCGTGTCGTGGAGCACCGGTGACGTCACAGCCAGCAGTGCAGCTATATAAGGACGACAGCAGCAATCATTCGACAGTCAACCACTGACAATGGCCGAGGAGATTTCGGCTGAAACGTCGTGGGCAGTAAAGTACACGACGCCGCTGGAAACCCGAGAAAATTTTATCAACATAACTCGCTGCGAAACAATGCATTCATGTATGTTATATAGATGTTTTAGACCAGAGAGTGAGGATCAAATTTAAAGCAGCATCTCTGAAGTAATTGGCGGATGTCTCGGTACAAGAACGGATAACATTGTAGAAACGAGAAAGGCAGTTTACGAATCATTTTCTCGAATAGTTGCAGCTTTTGGCGCCGAATGCTTAGTAATAAATAAACATTTCTATGTTACGTGTTCCTATTACTTTCACTACTTCCTGTATAAAATTCAGCTATACGGAATCATCCGCACATAATACTTCAACAAAAGCTTCACAAACTAGCTTTGAAATGTGGAATGAACATGTGAGGCCTTGACAGAGAGAGAGAGAGAGAGAGAGAGAGAGAGAGAGAGAGAGAGAGAGAGAGAGAGAGAGAAAGAAAACCAGCCCTATAATATTCAATTAAATTTCAGAATAAGAGTGAGACATCCTAGTGATGTTCTGTAGCCCCGAATAATCTTCCAAATTCGGCTTACACAGCATGTAATTCTCCAAACGTCTCCTGTAAAATGTTTTATTCAGCAACGGCGGTTTCATCGTTCTCTTATTTCGTCGAATTTTAATTTCGTTAAAAAAAAAAAAAAAAAAAATTGAATCATCCATACAGCTGTGGTTTCCCAATATCTAAAACGCGTTGTTATTTCTCCGAGAACTGTTAATAAAGCAGCACACATCACTTAGTCTTTTATTTCGCTTATAACAGCAGCCGTGTTTATCGATGGAACGAATGCAAATGCGACTGCAGATTTCAATTCTCAACTGCAAATACTTCCGCGAATCACTTGCAAGACGAACTGGAAAAGGAGATATAATAAATGGTACCAATATTTCTTTTCGCTACGACACAGTTTGGATCCGTTATTAGAAGATACACCAAAACACTTTGATTTTGCAGACTCTCAGTTTTATTAACGCAATCTTAAGAGATCAATGGCAGTACGGTATCTAAAGATGAACGTTCGATGAGGTTCGAAAATATTTGCTTCCAGTGATTTTCCATTACCAGAAAATATGTATTAGGATTACGTACAAATGCGATATCAACTATAATCCATTCAAGTTATACGTAATTCTTCTGTAATTTCACCCTTATCTGCAACGTGCGAAACTAAGGTGAACGTAGTGGACTGTAAGCTGAGGACTTTTTTTTCTCCTCGACAGGGTTTGAGGCGTGAAACTGTCGCAATCATAGGAGATGTATTCATAAAAAACAGATCCGACAGGAAACAGAGAACGTCATGTTCTGAACTTTTTGCTGTGAAAAACAATGAGTAGAGAAAAGTGCGGTCCTTCAGAACGGGCCCTCCAACCGGTGGCATCGGAATGCCCACGCAGGCGGTCAGGTTACACTGGGCACTGGCTCTCTCAAGAAATTCTGGCAGTTAAAGTGGTTAATTAGCGCTTTTGTTGTTTAAGTACTTCTAATTGGAGAAGCGGAGGGAAGGCCAAGCGGTCTCCACCACTTAATGATACCAATACGTTCCTTTCACCGACCTGACGAATGGTATATTACGCAGAATGGAGCAAGTATTCCAAACCAAACTCTTCGTTAATTACGTATTACACAGAATGATGGTGATTTTCAAGAGTAGTGAATTGATATGTGAACACTGTCGCCTGTATCATTCAGAAAGATATGCAATCTGTTCTAGGTATGAGGTCCGCCTGATACGCAAAGCACTATTTTATTTTCCATCCAAACATGTTTCAGCACCTCTGTGCCATCATCAGTGGGTTTTTCATTTATTTATTGCTGTGAAGAACAAAATACATTGATTTCAGTACTACACTATGTGTAAATTAAGGTCTAAAAAGTCGTAAATCTTATTTTCGTTTTTACCTTGTTCTTACATTCTGTAATCATGTAGGACCCTTTCTATATAATTACATATTAGTAGCGTTGTCATCTGCTACCAAATAATCTCTTTGAATCTTGTGAGGATTTTAAAAATGCTACTTCTGCTGCGAAATCATAATTTTGGTAAGTGGGGATATTTCGATCGTCAGCCTACTGTCTATTACTTACGGTTTCTTTTGGTGTAGCCTACACTTTATCTACCGCGTTTTGTTGACAACACACATGTAGTACACATATTTTGCGAGCTTTTTCCTTTCATATCACTTCCCACTTTAGCTAAATGGACTGTTTACACTTTGTTAGTATGTGTATCTATTAGTCGGCCTTCACTTGTTCTCCCGGAGTATGGCGGTGGATTAGAATTTTGTTTATTTTCTCTCTGTGCCTCTCTCTCTTTCTCTCTCTCTCTCTCTCTCTCTCTCTCTCTCTCTCTCTCTCTCTCTCTCTCTCTCTCTGTGTGTGTGTGTGTGTGTGTGTGTGTGTGTGTGTGTGTGTGTGTGTGTACATTTTAATCGTCTGTGTCGTCCTTTCTGTATAGCTCTAGTATATTCATTCATGACTGACTTTCCTTCTGCTATTACTTTTTGTATGTGATAGTTTTCTTCTATTGTGAGTTTGTAGTATAGGTTGTGGCTTGATTTTCATATTTTTAGGTCGGTTTCTATTTTGTTTGGGTGACGGTTGTGAGCTATTAGGTTGTCTGCAAATGCGCTATGAGAACTGTGACTTTTTAGTGCCCTGAGGTGTTCTGAACATTAAGTTGTGAAATTCCTAAAAAGTGTGTCCAATGTATGTTGATTAACAGGAGTTGCATGTGAGTACATATGTGCCTGATCTGTTGAATTAGTCTGTTGGTGTTTACTGTGTTCTGAGTTTTTTCAGTACTGTGTTGTCTGTCCTGTATCCTATTTGGAGTCCCTGTTTATTTAATAAGTTGCCTATCCTGTGGACTATTTTGTTGTTGTAGGTGAGTCTGTGCCATTTGTTTCCTTTTGTGTGATGTGATGTTGTGTCTGGTATGTGGTCATTGTCAAAGGGGGTGATGGAACTTGAACATCCACCATACTAGCCAGATCTCAATTCTTCAGACATCTTCTTATTCCCTCGACTCAAACCACTTTAATAGGAAAGAGTTTTGCGACATTCACCATTTTTTTCGAGTCGCAGCTCTTATGGTTTCCGGGTCTGCAGTAAAATATTCTTGGTATATGGTCCGCCTGATACACAAAATACTATTTTTACTTTTACTCAAACATGTTTCATCACTTCCGTGGAATCATCAGTTGGATTTTCATTTATTTATTGCAGTGAAAAACAAATTACATTGATTTTAGTACTATACTATGTGTAAATTTAGGCCTAAAAAGTCGTATGTCTTATTCCGGTTATTACTGTATTTTTACATTCTGTGGTCTACTTTCTACTTAATTATATAATGGTACCGTTGTCACCTGGAACCAAATAATCTGTTCGTATCTTGCTAGGATTTAAAACGCTATTTCTAGTGGGAGAACACAAATTTGGTAAGTGGGGATATAACAATCATCAGCCTATTGTCTATTACTTATGGTTTATTTTGGCCTACACTTTCTCTTCCGCTTTTTTGTTGACAAGACACATGCAAAACGCATATTTTCCGGACTTTTTCTTCACTATCACTTCCCACTTTAGCTAATTTGACTGTGTACACTCTGTTAGTATGCGCACCTTTTAGTCGGCCTTCACTTATTATCCAGTGGACTGACAGTGGATTTGAGCCGCAGTAGAGTAGCCGAGCGGTCTAAGGCGCCTCGCTGCGGAGCACGCGGTTGATTGCCGTCGGAGGTTCGAGTCCTCCCTCGGGCATGGGTGTGTGTGTGTGTGTTGTCCTTTGGTTAGTTTACCTAGGTTTAAGTAGTTTGTAAGCTACGGACTGATGACCACGCAGTTTGGTCTGATAGATTTAAAACATTTGAACATTTGTGGATTTGAATTTAATTTCTCTCTCTCCCCCACTCTCTCTCTCCCTCTGTGTGTGTGTGTGTGTGTGTGTGTGTGTGTGTGAGTGTGTGTGTGTGTGTGTGTATGTGTGTGTGCGTGTACGTTTTGGCTATCTGTGTCGTCCTTTCTGTATAGCTCATTTAATAGGTCAAATAATGTACACTCCTGGCCATTAAAATTACTACACCACGAAGATGACGTGCTACAGACGCGAAATTTAACCAAAAGGAAGAAGATGCTGCGATATGCAAATGATTAACTTTTCAGAGCATTCACACAAGGTTGGCGCCGGTGGCGACACCTACAACGAGCTGACATGAGGATAGGTTCCAACGGATTTCTCATACACAAACAACAGTTGATCGGCATTGCCTGATGAATCGTTTTGATGCCTCGTAAAAGGAGCAGAAATGCATACCATCACGTTTCCAATTTTGATAAAGTTTGAATTGCAGCCTATCGCGATTGCGGTTTATCGTATCGCGACATTGCTGCTCGCGTTGGTCGCCATCCAATGACTGTTACTAGCATATAGAATCGTCGGGTTCAGGAGGGCAATACGGAACGCCGTGCTGGATCCCAACGGCCTCGTATCACTAGCAGTCGAGATGACAGGCATCTTATCAGCATGACTGTAACGGATCGTGCAGCCACATCTCGATCCCTGAGTCAACAGATGGGGACGTTTGCAAGTCTACATCTACATCTACATCTACATAGATACTCTGCAAATCACATTCAAGTGCCTGGCAGAGGGTTCATTAACCACTTTCATAACTTTTCTGTACCGTTCCATTCTCTAATAGCGCGCGGGAAGAAAGAACACCTAAATCGTTCCGTTTTCGATCTGATTTCTCTTATTTTATTGGGATGGTCATGTCTCCCCAAGTAGGTGGGTGCTAGCAAAATATTTTCACATTCAGAACTAAAAGTCGGTGATTGAAACTTCGCAAACAGATCACGCCGCAATGAATAACGTCTTTCTTTTAATGATTTCCACTCCAATTCGTGCAACATTTCCGTGACGCTTTCCCCCCCGTAACGTGATAAAACAAAACGAGCTGCCCTTCTCTGAACCTTCTCAATATCTTCCGTCAGTCCCACCTGGTGAGGGTCCCACAAGGGGCAACAGTACTCCAAGAGAGGACGCACAAGTGTGATGTAGGCAGTCTCTTTGGTGGAGCTGGTGCATCGTCTAAGCGTTCTGCCAATGAAACGTAACCTTTGGTTCACCTTCCCCACAATATTTTCTATGTGTTCTCTCCAGTCAAAGTTGTTCGTAATTGTAACTCCTAGGTATTTGGTAGAATTTACGACCTTAAGGTTTGACTGATTTATCGCGTAATTGAAGTTCAGCGGATTTCTTTTAGTGGTCATGTGTATTACTTCACACTTTTCTTTATTTAGTGTCAATTGCCAATTTTCGCACCAAGTAGAAATTTTGTCTAAATCGCTTTGCAGTTGCTTTTGATCCTCTGTTGACTTCACTAACCGATAAACGACAGCATCATCCGCGAACAGTCTAAGGGAGCTATTCAGATTATCTCCTAAATCGTTTATAAACATGAGGAAGAGTAGGGGACCAATAACGCTTCCCTGTGGAACGCCAGATATCAATAACCATCTGCATGAACAGTTCGACGCCGTTCGCAGCATCATGGAATATCAGCTAGGAGACCATGGCTGCGGTTACCCTTGACGCCGTATCGCAGACAGGAGCGCCTGAGATTGTGTATGCAACGACGAACGTGAGTGCACGAATGCCAAAATGTCATTTTTTCGGATGAATCTAGATTCTGCTTACAGCATCATGATGGTCGCATCTGTGTTTGGCGACATCGCGGTGAACGCACATTGGAAGGGTGTATTCGTCATCGCCATACTGGAGTATCACCCGGCGTGATGGTATGGGATGCCATTGGTTACACGCCTTGGACACCTCTTGTTCGCATCGACGGCACTTTGAACAGTGGCCGTTACATTTCAGATGTGTTACGATCCGTGGCTCCACCCTTCATTCGATCCCTGCGAATCCCTACATTTTAGAAGGATAATGCACGACCGCATGTTGCAAGTCCTGTACGGTCCATTCTGGATACGGAAAATGTTCGATTGATGCCATGGCTAGCACATTCTGCAGATCTCTCACCAAATGAAAACGTCTGGTCAATGGTGGACGAGCAACTGGCTCGTCACAATACGTCACTCACTACTCTTGATGAACTGTGGTATCGTGTTGGAGCTGCATGGGCATCTGTATCTGTACACGCCATCCAAGCTCTGTTTGACTCAAGGCTGTTATTACGGCCAGAGGTGGTTGTTTTGTGTACTGATTTCTCAGGTTCGATGCACCCGAATTGCGTGAAAATGTAATCACATGTCAGTTCTAGTATAACGTATTTGTCCAATGAATACCAGTTTATCATCTACATTTTTTCTTGGTGTAGCAATTTAATGGCCAGTAGTGTATTCTTGCATTGTGTAGTATATTCATTCATGACTGATTTTCCTCCTGCTATTGCTTTTTGTGTGTGATAGTTTGCTTCTGTTGTGAGTTTGTGGTATAGTTTGTGGCCTGATTTTGATATTTTAAAGTCTGTTTCTATTTTGGTTAGGTGATTGTTATTAGGTGGTCTGCAAACGGGCTGTGGGTACTACGACTTTTTAATGCCCTGAGGTGTTCTGAATATCTAGGTTTGTACATCAGATATTCGGAACACCTCAGAGCACTAAAAAATCTCAGTTAGATACACATGTTTGTTATAAATAAGTAATGACTTCCTTTTGGTGGTGGTGATCTTCGTTATATCAGAATTAAAACACGAAACACTACTTGCCAGTCAGAGGTCAACTGCACAAGTGAACTCTGGGAGAAAGCCATGCACACTCTGAACTGCTGTGCGAACATGGATAAAAAAAAAGTTCAAATGTTTGTTAACCCTAACGAACTTAACTGCGGGGTCATCAGTCGCTAAACTTACAAACTACTTATGAACTACCGTATACTAAAGACGACACAAACATCCATGTCCGAAGGGGCATTCGCCGGCCGCGGTGACCGAGGGGACTGAGGCGCTCTAGTCACGGTCTGCACGGCCACTACGGTCGGGGTTCGAATCCCCCCTCGGACATGGATATTTGTGCCGTCCTTAGTCTTCGTTAGTTCATAAGTAGTTTGTAAGTTTGGGGACTGATGACCCCGTAGTTAAGTCGCATAGACTATACAAACATTTGAACATTTTTTGAAGGGGGATTCGAACCCCCGACCGTAGCGGCCATGCAGACTGTGACTGGCGCGCCGCAGACCGCTCAGCCACTGAGGCGGACATGGATCTTTGTGAAAGAAATGGGACCTTGGCCTGCACCATAATACGTCGCAGGTAGTGGCGAACAGGCCAATGTATTGTACTTTTGGAACACCCTGCAGTGTCCTGGGCTCCGTGCAGATGTCAACATGCCTCCATGCAAATTTCGTTCCGTGCAAGGTGCACAGATATGGCTCCCATGAGCAATATGATTTCCGATGACCACAACGCTACCACACCTTACTAAGCGCATGGTGTACCCAAACGACCTCTTCCACGGCGCTGCATGTTTCCCGACAGTGATTGTAAACCAATTTTATTGTTTCTAATCAAATTATTCACCGTGTGATAACCGTACTGTCAATTTATAATACTGGCCCACGTTTCGATCACTATTTCAAGTGACCTTCCATGGGCCGTTTTGGGCAACTTGTAAATTGACAATGCGGTGTCAACACATTGGAGAATTTTAGTGGCAGTGGCAACGGCTGCAGAGTCCTACACTTTCACTTTTATCGCCTTCTGAATCCCCGTAAATATGAAATTTCAAACCAAAACTCGACGAATGCCCACTTTTTTTTGTGAACGATAATTCTGGAAGCAGACTAATTTTTGAACTGACGATGGAGAAATACATGCTCCAGGATATGGTTTATTTTTTGGCAGGTTTCTGTCTCCGCTACAGGAGAAATGCACAGTGGGAAGAACTGACAAGGTCGTAGACAAAAGTATACACACGTATAACCTCCCTAAGGGTCAGCCAACGACAGCAAGGGTGCGCGGGGTTTGGAACACTAGTGAGAAGACGCGGGAGAGAAGGTAGCGGGTAGTCTACAGCAGTGTTTTTCAACCTGTGGGAAAGTCTTGCTTGCGGGTCGCCGTAACAGAAGGAAGTACTTGCCCCATAAAATAATCGGTGGTTCAGTAATACAAAAACGTATGCCTAAGTGAAATTGACTTAATATTAAATTTACGGAATTCCTTGTGTAACATTATTTATGAATTGAATAAATAATAGTTTGTTTTATAATACCGTGTGTTAATGTTGAATAAGCGCAAAGGCTAAAAACTGTTTTCAGGAACCAGTATATGGATAAAATAACACGATACGTAATTCTGGAAATTTCGAAAAGAAATCTACTTCTTTAGAAATTGTCTATACCGTGCGACCTTTCTTAATGAGCATAATTCGCTTCTGAGTCTTGCCTGAAAAGCGAAACACTCGTTAAGCAAAACACATTCTTTTGTTGATAAAACTCTCTCGAGCTTCCAGCCGCGTCAAGTGGTTTGATATCCACGAGCTTTCGGCCGAGATTTCCTCGGTCATTGTCAAGTGGTGACTATCCAAGGTGACTATCGAGACATTGCTGCCGCCGTCGTTATATACCTGCGCTGCTTCCTGTGACGTCACTGGCTCTTCGCCGCATCGCCACATGTGCCAATGTTTTGGTCGCTTGCCTGCCGCGCCCGCTTCAACCCTCCGATGGCCGGTTCAAAATTGTGGAGATGTTTATAATTCTATGGGACCAAACTAGGTTGGTCGTCAGTCCCTGGTCTTACAAGCCGCGTTGCAGTAGCCGAGTGGTCTAAAGCATCTCGCTGCAGAGCGCGCGGTTGCTCGCCATGGAGTTTCGAGTCCTCCCTGGGGCATGGGTGTGTTTGTTTGTCCTTAGGTTAGTTTACCTAGGTTTAAGTAGTTTGTAAGCTACGGACTGATGACCACGCAGGTTGGTCCGATAGATTTACAAACATTTGAACTTTTTTTTCTTACAAACTACTTAAACTAAGTTAAACTAACCTAAGGACAACACACAAATCCATACCCGAGGGAGGATTCGAACCGCCGACACAAGACGCCGCGTGATCCGTAACGTGGCGCTCCAGACCGCTGGGCTACTCCCGCGTGGCCCGATGGTCGGATCCCAAGCTGTGCTCAGCTGCCAGTTTTTTCATGTATTTTAATTTCATTCGCCTCTTTTGTGACGCTAAGTATTTGTTCTACTGATGACTGATGCCTCATCGAACGAATTCGGTGTTTGTTTTCCAGACCGTGTTCCGCAATTGCTGATTTCTCGGGATAGCGTAGGCGGATTTTCATGTTCAACACAACGCTGTTCTATATTGCGCATTGTCTGTCCGATGTAAAACTGCCCATACCCACACGAAATCTTGTACACACCTGGCGTTCTAAAGCCTAGATCATCTTTCACAGGTCTCATCGTCTATCGCAATTTTCTAGGAAGCCTGAAGACCGAGTCGATCTCTTTCTCTTAGGGAGCCGGCTAATCTTTCCCGTTAATGAGCCACAAAACGGCAAAAATGCAAGCTTCTTTGTTTCCTCCTCAACGGTCTCCTGCGTGCGTGTCTTCGGATGGAGGGCTTGTGTAATCTAGCGGTTACTGTAGCCATTTTTCTTAAACACTTTCCGTAAGTGGCTCAAGTTCCTTCTGCAGATGCAGTTGTATGAGACTACTTCTGCTCGGTGCACCAACGTCCTTGCGATGGGTGGTGGTGGCTCGTGGCACGCAGATACCGGTCCGTGTGGGTGGGCTTCCGGTAGACATCATGGCTCAGGCATCCACTTGCTTTACGCCTGACAAGTACTTCAAGGAACGGCAAGACAGCATCTCTCTCTATCTCCATCGTGAAATTTTGTCATGTATGTTGTCGATGTGGTCCAAGAATTCACCCAGTTTTTCACGTCCATGAGGCCAAATAACGAACATATCGTCTACATAACGTTTGAAACAGCTAGGCTTTGCAGGAGCCGTGTCCAGGACGATGTTCTCAAAGTACTCCATAAACAGATTGACAATAAGAGGAGCTAATGAGCTTCCCATTGCGACACCGTCAGTCTGGTTGAAATATTCTCCACCAAAGTATGTTTGAATAAACCCACAACAGAACATCGCCCTGGAGAAGGCTCCTGCAAAGCCTAGCTGTTTTTATTGTTATGTTGACAATACGTTCGTTGTCGGTGAAAAATGGGGTGAATTCTTGAGGTAGAGAGAGATGGTGCCTTGCCGTTTATCAGCAAAACTCGCCGCGAAACTATGCAGTCATACATATTTTTCTGTTGGAAATCATGTAAAAATAAGATAATGTACATCGACATTTTCATAATAAGAATTATATAACTTCAACACTGTATATTCACTGTTCGTATTAGTTACACTATAAGCTTATTTCGACTTAAAAGTCATCTTCAGGTTTTACGCCACATTCTGTTAAACTGTACATTTCGGTCTTATTGTGACGTGATTTCTTTATATATATAATATCATGTAACTTATAATATTGTGTTGTCATGCGACATGTTTATGAAGTTACGGATTTTGACATCTCGTATGTCAACACAATATTATAAGTTACGTGATATTATATAAAAAAAAGAAATCACGTCACAATAAGACTGAAATGTACAGCTTAACAGAATGTGGCGTGACACCTGAAGATGACTTTTAAGTCGAAATAAGCTTATAGTGTAACTAATACGAACAGTGAATATACAGTGTTGACGTTATATAATTCTTATTACTAAAATGTCGATGTACGACGTCACTAACACTGTGGGCCCTGCAGATAACAAGTTACAAGATAATGTGTTCCATTCCGAAAAATACACAAAAACTTCGTCCAACAATTTCAAATCAAGCTGTAGCAAAAGGAAGAAGATTAAAATTATTTTCTTTGAGAAAACATAGTTTTGTTACGATTCGGGAGGGGGGCGTCAGAATATTTTTATTTGGAAGAGGTTCGCATTTCCTAAAACTTTGAGAAACACTGGTCAACAGGAATAACAAGAATGTGTCACTCGCCCTGCAGTTGCTATACCTTTACTTGGATATTGTTCATGCCCAATTGTTTTGCACTTCCTACGATGCGATACTGCGGTTATTTCCCACTTTCGTAAAGTTAACGATTTCACTAAGTCTGTGCCTGAGTTTATTTCGTCCTCCTGTTTTTATGTCTTTTGGTCCTCACAAAATGTTGTTGCAATTAATTTGCAGCTTCGTCCAGAATATAAATATAACAATATTCGGGTAAAATTGTAGTATTTTCAGCCGGGGTTGCAACATTTACACGAGCATGAAAGCCATGATATTTCATTGTGTAAACTGGTTGTCAGACAGCGCTAGAGAATGGTCTCAAACTGGCAATGTATTGCAGAAGGGTAATGCGTTTACTTGTATGTTCCATTTACTTAATATTTATGTTTGTTAAATACTGGAAGTTTTTTGGCAGGGCGAAGGCTTAGTTTTTTCGTTTGATTGTATTTTCGAATTACCGAGTATTTATCAAGCTGTATTTCTTTTCGTAAGAGCTGTCGAAACCAGCTGTCTAAGGCGCCTCGCTGCGGAGCACGCGGTTGCTCGCCGTCGGAGGTTCGAGTCGTCCCTGGGGCATGTGTGTGTGTGTGTGTGTGTGTGTTGTCCTTGGGTTATTTTACCTTAGTTTAAGTAGTTTGTAAGCTACGGACTGATGACCACGCAGTTTGGTCCAAAAGATTTACAAACATTTGAACTTTTTTTTTGAAAAAGAACGGTTTTGCAAAGACAAAACTTTAATAACTTGTGTATCGCTACAGACGTAAACATTCCTCGTATACATGGTACAGAAAAATATTAGTTGCGTTTTATGATTTGACGAAAGCCACTTTTCCTTAACCTTAGCCGGCACGATGCAGAGCGGTCATTTAAACCAAGCGGTGGCAAGTACGGCGGAAGGGCCAGTGCAGCGACTTGCGAGGCAGCCTTTGCCTTTACCTGAGTGTCCCGAATTTCTCACAACTGTCTACACGACTAGATATTCCATGTTCTCACAAATTGTCTTCTCGCAAGTGTCTCAAACTCAGCCGGCCGCGGTGGCCGAGGAGACTGAGGCGCTCCAGTCCGGTCGGGGGTTCGAATCCCCCCCCCCTAGGGCATGGATATTTGTGCCGTCCTAGTTCGTAAGTAGTTCATAAGTAGTTTGTAAGTTTAGGGACTGATGACCCCGTAGTTAAGTCCCATAAACTATACAAACATTTGAACATTTGAACAAACATCACAAACTCAGGCCGCGGTAGGTACTTGGCGGTGGGGGAGGGAGGGCAGTTTCCATCAGTTCCATTAGCCAATGGTTTTCAGTTTGTGCGTGCGTCGCGACGCCCAGGGGGCCGCAAAATCTTGGTCGGAGGGGGGGGGGGGGAGGTTAGGTCGCCGTCACATGAAGAAGTACTTGCACCATAAAATAACCAGACCAGTCCACGTCTACAACTAGGAGTTCCGAAACACAATGTCACAGGTTTAATAAAAGAGAAATTACTGCATATTAATTCTGAATTGAATAGAACGTACAACGTTTCATTATCAATACGTTGTGTTCTACATCTACAAGCGATACTCTGCAAATCACATTTAGGCGCATGGCAGAGGGTTCATCGAACCACCGTTATACTATTTATCTCCCATTCCATTCTCGAATAGCGCGAATAGCGCGCGGGAAGAAAGAACACCTGAATCTCTACGTTCACGCTCTGATTTCTAGTATTTTATTCTGATGGTCATTTCTACCTATGTAAGTGGGAGATAACAGTATATTTTCGCATTCGGAGGAGAATGTTGGCGATTGGAGTTTCGCAAGTAGCCCACGCCGCAGCGATAAGCGTCGTTCTTGTAATGATCCCATCCCAGATCCTGTATCATTTCCGTAACACTGTCTCCCCTGTATCGTGACAATACGAACCGAGCTGCCCTTCTTTGGACTCTTTCGATGTCCTCCGTCAAACCCACCTGATAAGGATCCCACAATGTGCAACAATACTCCAAAAATGGACGGACAAGCGTAGTGTATGCAGTTTCTTTGGTAGTTCTGTTGCATCTTTTAAGGATTCTGCCAATACAAGGCAGTCTCTGATTCGCCTTTAGAACGACATTATTTATGTGTTCTTTCCAGTTTAAGTCTGAAGTAATAGTAACTCCTAAGTATTTTGTGGAATTTACGGCCTTCACTTTTGATTGATTTATCTTGTAAACAAAGTTTAACTGATTTCTTTTCGTACTCATGTGAACGACTTCACACTTCTCATTATTTAGAGTCAATTGCCAATTTTTACACCATAGTGATATCTTATTCAGATCGTTCTGCAGTTAGTTTTGATTTTCAGATGATTTTACTAGACGGTAAATGACGACGCCATCTGCAAACAATCTGAGAGAGCTACTTAGATTTTCCCCTAAATCGTTTATGTAAATAAGGAACAGTAGAGGACGAATAACACTACCCTGTGGAACGCCCGATATCACCTCTGTTTTAGTCCATGCCTTACCATCAATTACTACGAACTGTGTCCTCTCTGACAGGAAATCCCCTATTCAGTTGCAAATTTGGGGCGATATACCATAACCACGCAACTTGATTAAAAGCTGTTTTTGAGGTAGGGTGTCAAAAACTTTCTGGAAATCAAGAAATACGGAATCGATTTGCGAACCCTTGTCGATAGCACCCATCACTTCGTGTGAATAAAGAGCTAGTTGTGTTTCGCATTAACTATATTTTCTAAATCCGTGTTGACGTTGGGTCAATAGATCATTCTGTTCGAGAAAATTCATAATATTTGAATACAGGATATGTTCCAAAACCTTGCTTCAAGTTGACATCAATGAAATAGGCCTTTCTTGAATATCGGAGTGACCTGTGCAACTTTCCAATCATTTGGTACAGATCCTTCTTTGAGAGAGCGGTTGTATATGGCTGTTAAGTAAGGAGCTATCGCTTCAGCATATTCAGATAGAAATCTAATGGGTATACAGTTCGGACCAGAAGACTTGTTCTCGTCAAGTGATTTTAGTTGCTTCTCTACTCCGAGGATATCTACTGCTACGTTAGTCATTACAGTCTCTGTTCGTAATTCGAAATCTGGAATATTGGTTTCGTCTTCTTTGGTGAATGTTTAGCAACTCTGCTTTAGTAGCGCTGTCATCGGCAGGATCGCCATTACTATCACGTAGTGAGGGTATTGTTTGTGTTTTGCCCCTAGTATATTTAACATATGAGCAAATCTCTTTGGGTTTTCAGTCAAATTTCAAGAAAGAGTTTCTATGAATGAACGCAATTTTGAAAACTTATTATTATTATTATTTTTTTTTCAAGAACCAATGGATAGCTAAATGAACAGTATGCAATATGTATTTATGGGACATTCGAAAGAAAAGATCTACTTTGCAAATCTACTATGAAGTGGAACGTTGCTTAACGAACAAACACACTTTTTATGAAAAATACATTTTTCTGTCTGAAATAATCTAAAAATAGGTTAATATGTTCCATTCCGGAAAAAAACTAATAATTTCATTCTGCAATGAATAACATTGTACATTACTGTTTATAAGAAAGTTGTATTTACGGAAAGAAAATTAAATTCGTTGCGTTGCAGGTTACACAAATAGTTCTGTTCCCATTCGGGGGAGATAGGAGGGGGGGGGGAGGATGTCGGCCAGAATACATTACTTGAAAGAGGCTCGCGAATTCAAAAAGTCTGTGAATCACTACATTTGATGACCCGTGGTGGCTCTAGAAAGAGATTGCCCAGTGGTAGGCCACCACGTCATCTCAAACGTTGGCACAGACCGACCGGCGAATGACACCGGAAAACATTCCTCCCACTGCATTCCCACCATGCATTTTTCTTGCAGAAGCGCCTCTTAGCAGGCAAACCGCTTGACATCTGCTATCCTCTAACGGAACTAAGAGCAAAACCTGGGTGGGGGGCGGCTTCCTCTTTATATGTTCAAATGTTTGTAAATCTATCGGACCAAACTGCGTGATCATCAGTCCGTAGCTTACAAACTAGCGAAGATAAAGTAACCTAAGGACAACACACACACACAACCTCCGACGGCGAGCAACCGTGCGCTCCGCAGCGAGGCGCCTTAGACCGCTCGGCTACTCCACTGCGGCTCTCTTTATATGTTTCTCTCTGACATGGCCACTTAAATTGTTTTTATGTTTTTGTTTTATTAATTTTTTTAATTTCCTATCCTTCCTACAGATCGATAGTTACGGTTTTCCACGCCGCCCGGCCTAGTAAAACTGCGGCTAGGTGGTGGCGTCTTGCACGAGTTCGCTGACCGCGGCGCTATGTTTGCTCAGCTGTTAGCGGAACGCTGAGGCTCGCTGGCAGCTTCCGGAGTACGACCTAAAATGAGCCATACGAAAAGTCCACATAACATATTTTTACCTTAATATGTTGGAATACTGAACTAAATTGCATGCTGCACAGCAGCTATGATGAGTTACGAAAATAAAATCATCCCTTATCGAGCGAAGATATCGATCTGTAAAATACATACAAATCACTTTTGTTTTTTCGCCGAGTAGATTTTTTTCAGATCAGACGGTAAGTTTCGCAGCGGCCTGAACGCCATTTTTCAGCACAGTTCGTAGTTTTGCTACGCACACATAGGGCGTAATGGTTTTTCGGAATAATGACGTTTCTTGACAAATGTCTACAGAATACATTGTTAAAATTGCAGTAATTAGCTATAGTTAATTATTTAAATATTTACACCCCACGGTGCAAAAACGTCTAAAAAAAGATTTTGCGATTTTGTCCAAAAGTGTAGGACGCTATACCTATAACCTATGGATCTCGACTATAGCTAAAGATGAAAAAATTGAAAAAGTGGTTTGAGAACATTATCTTAAGAACACATGATAAGAATTTTGACGATGCTCAAATGTTTGTAAATCTATCGGACCAAACTGCGTGGTCATCAGTCCGTAGCTTACAAACTACTTAAAACTACGTTTCTCAGAAACCACACGTGAATAAATGGAGCTTTTATAAGCTTAATAAAGGTCACCACATGCCTCACGTAATGCGTAAAAACCAACCGATATGTTCCATTTGGATTGGCTCCAGGAAAGGTGAAATAGCTAAATTTTGCCCCTGGACTCCCAATCGTCTAATATGTGTACCTACAAGTGATAACTAAGCCAAGGGCTATCCAAAACACTTCATAAATCTCTGTGATGTATAGAACCGTACACATGGATCCGTGAAGAATAACAAATTCACACGCTGGGTAGTGCGAATATACTAATATCCTGCACTGAAGTGATAATCTTATGATAACCTTGTAAACATTGCTTCTCCATCCTGTTTCTTTATATCTCTAACTGCAGTCCGGAACATTGTAGGAAATGTGACGAGTAAGTTGACATCAGTATTTCAAAGCTTTTTTTACTCTGTGTGTGGCTGTTGCAATTCGACACCTTCATTTAAATTCAGAAACTGTGATGCAGCTACAAACAACGAAGGAATATATTGTTCTTTACTTTTCCATAGTCAACAGCCTCTTCGTCCTTCATCATATTGCCATCAAAAAGAAATCTCGTGTAGGGTAAGGTGGTACAATTGCGATCATTTCGGACAAATGTTATTGTAACTGGAAATATATTGACAAAAGAGATAATTTTAACTACAGCACTTGTTCTTGGATGTTTGAATATGTGACACAAATATTAGACAATTACAAATGTTGTTATAAACACAAAAAAGCGTTACAGAGCTGAGAAAAATTATCGGAAATGTATCACACTAGATACAATTGTGATCACTTCCTTGTACAGTTTTGAGCACTGGCATCTTACACACACACACCACACAGACCACCCCCCCCTCCCACCAAAAAAAAAAAAAAAAAAAAAAAAAAAAAAAAAAAAAAAAAATCCCTCGGGCACCAAAGCATACTTCGTGGTGCCAAACATTGGATTTTTGGCAGCGAATCCAGTCACCCTTAACTAGAAAATTCATAAGAGCGCGTTAGACCAAGTAGCTTCACGTACCTCTTAACAGGAAACAAAATTTATATCCCCGCAGCACAAAGTGGTGTTTTCTTGGAAAAGACAGGAGAAGCTGTAGAAACCTGCTACACCACAACGCCACACAAAGGCAAATGCGAGACTGAAAAATGGCGCGAAACCTCAAGTCCTTAAGTTGATCGGACTTGTACCTATATCGAATTTGTACTATCTTACCCTATATTTGATCAGCACCTTCAACGTCGAAGTCTAGCATCCAAGATTGAAAGCGTCTAGTTCTTGAGAGATTAGTTTTTCACTTTTTGTTACCGTGGAGTGAATTTTAAATGAGTACTGTTTACAAAGAGTAATTATAATAAAAAATCGGAAGATTTCAAAGGAAAATCCTTATTTCCTCCAGAACACGAAAAATCGGAGGATTTTCCGACAAATCGGGAGGTATGGCTACTTGGTTTACTGTTATTACACTAGCTAGCACGCGCTGATCACCATGCGAATGCATAAATTATGCTCTCCACTCAAACAGATGCACCTGACAGCTGTCTTTAATGCTTATCTTAAGAGAAGAACAATAATAGTTCCGCTTACGCATTTTCAGCACAGTCGTGTTATCAAGGGATCAGAGCAGAAAGAAGTGAGTTCGCTTGCTCCTGTATGGTAAATTGTTTTGTTCTATCTTCACGTCTATAAGAGATTCTGGGACCAGCAATGACACTTGTAATTTCACTAATAACAAATATTTGCCGGAATTTTCAGAAGATATCGCGATAGGTCAGGCAGCAAAAATTGCTGCAAATGTAAACGAGCATTTTAGAAAAGTTTGTCCATCATTGCATCCCATTGTTCAAGTATCTCTGCACGCCCTTGCCGTCATTTCATGAAAGTTCGGACGTGTTGCGGACGAATTAAAAACCAAAATCTGAATTTTAATTCGTAAAGTGATTAACATGTACACGTTACGTCTGAGCAATCAGCTCTCTCGATTAATGAGGAGCTGTATTCGGAACTGTTCGCGTGCGCACGAAACGAGGTCATATCACCAGCATGCGGACGACAGGTGCAGTGCCACCTGATATGCGGGTGCTGTGCTCAAAGGAATGCCGAGACCTAATAGGCACACGCACAGCCGCTTATGAAAACTAAGGATAAGTTGTTTAGAGTTGACATCAAAATTTTACCTGATAGGCCCTAATTTACCGGGTGTTGAGACGGATGTAGACTATATAAAGCATATAAATATACGAGGTATACTACTGCCCGTTAAAACTGCTACACCAAGAAGAAATGCAGATGATAAACGGGTATTCATTGGACAAATATATTATACTAGAACTGATATGTGATTACATTTTCACGCAGTTTGGGTGCACAAATCCTGAGAAATCAGTACGCAGAACAACCACCTCTGGCAGTAATAACGGCCTTGATACGCCTGGGCATAGAGTCAAAAACAGAGCTTGGATGGCGTGTACAGGTACAGATGCCCATGCAGCTTCAACACGATACCACAGTTCACCAAGAGTGGTAATTCGCGTATTGTGACGAGACAGTTGCTCTGCCACTATTGAGCAGACGTTATAAATTGGTGAGAGATCTGGAAAATGTGCTGGCCAGGGCAGCAGTCGAACAGAAAGTGTCGTACAGGACCTGCAACAGGCGGTCGTGCATTACCCTGCTGATTATATTAGATTAGATTAGTACCTGTTCCATAGATTTATAACAAACACGGTATCTAACTACAACTTTTAGTGCTCTGAGGTGTTCCTAATATCTGATGTACAAATCTAGATATTCAGAACACCTCAGGGCATTAAAAGTCGTAGTACCACAGCCCGTTTGCAGACCACCTAACAGCCCGCAACCATCACCTAACCAAAATAGAAACAGACTTTAAAATATTAAAACCAAGCCAGAAACTATACCGCAAACTCACAACAGAAGCAAACTATCACATACAAAAATCAATAGCAGGAGGAAAATCAATCATGAATGAATATACCACACTATGAAAAAATACACTACTGGCCATTAAAATTGCTATACCGAGAAGAAATGCAAATGATAAACGGGTAGTCATCGGACAAATATGTTATACTAGAACTGACATGTGTTTACATTTTCACACTATTTGGGTGCACAGATTCTGAGAAATCAGTACCTAGAACAACCAGCTCTAGCCGTAATAACGGCCTTGATACGCCTAGGCATTGAGTCAAACAAAGCTTGGATGGCGTTTACAGGTACAGATGCCCATGCAGCTTCAACAAAGTACCACAGTTCATCAAGAACAGTGACTAGCATATTGTTACGAGCCAGTTGCTCGGCCACCATTGACCAGACGTTTTCAATTGGCGAGAGATCTGGAGAATGTGTTGGTCAGGGCAGCAATCAAACATTTTCCGTATCCAGAAAGGCCTGTACAGTACCTGCAACACGCGGTTATACATTATCCTGCTGAAATGTAGGGATTCACAGGGATCGAATGAAGGGTAGAGCCATGGGTCGCAACACATCTGAAATGTAACGGCCACTGTTCAAACTGCCGTCGATGCGCAAAAGAGGTGACCGAGACGTGTAACCAATGGCACCCCATACCATCATGCCAGGTGATATGCCAGTATGGCGATGACGAATACACGCTTCCAATGTGCGTTCACCCCGATGTCGCCAAACACGGATGCGACCCTCTTGATGCTGTAAACAGAAACTGGATTCATCCGAAAAAGTGACGTTTTGCCGTTCGTGCACCCAGGTTCGTCGTTGCGTACACCGTCGCAGGCGCCCCTTCTATGATGCAGCGTCAAGGGTAACCGCAGCCATAGTCTCCGAGCTGATAGTCCATGCTGCTGCAAACGTCGTCGAACTGTTCGTGCCGTTGGTTGTTGTCTTGCAAACGTCCCCATCTGTTGACTCAGGGATCGAGACGTGGCTGCACGATCCTTTACAGCCATGCGAATAAGATACCTGTCATCTCGACTGCTAGTGATACGAGTCCGTTGGGATCCAGCACGGCGTTCCGTATTGCCCTCCTAAACCCACAATTCCATATTCTGCTAACAGTCATTGGATCGTGACCAACGTGAGCAGCATTGATTGTTTGACCTCGTGGTAAGAAATCAATCAGCAAAATATCTTTTCTGACCCAAAATACGGTGCACTGACTTTCCGAGGCGTCGAGATTTGCTTAGGCTTAACCTTCGTCGGGGATGAAGTGTACTTACATTCAATTGATTACCGATTTGTTTCATGGATGCTGTGCAACACCCAAGTTCCATCCACCGTGCCACCCGAGAAAGAAACCATCGCCTTCTTCATTGCAGCTTGCCAAAAAACATGCGCGCTGCCCATCTGCTGTTTTTGTGCTGTTCAGTCCCTAAGAATTTTCGGTACATACCCAACGTGAGCAAAGTTTTCGAAATTTCAGTTTTTCAGTAAGAATTTATGAATTAGTGATCGTGAAATTTTACGGAACTTCCATAGCAAGGGCACTAAGTGTAAATTTGCGGTAGTACTTAATCTTCTCTTCAATTGTGTGAACCAATTCATCAGTAACCAATGACGGGCGTCCACTTCGTTCTTCATCGTGCATTTGATCACGCCCTTCATTGAACAGTGTGACACATCTTTTAATCATTGAATCGCTCACAGCATTTTGTCCGTACACTTCGCAGATTCGCCGATGAATTTCCTTGCATTTAGAAAACGAATCTCAGATCTGATTTCACACGTGGCGACATTTTATATTACGACTGACGTTATAAAGAAACACTACAAAGCACACGTCGGTAGCAGCGATCTGAAAATGGCGTACATGTCTTCTCCTTCAGTCAGAGCAGGGATCAATGAGCGATGCTCGGAACAGCGATCATATCGCTGCCGCGGATAGAAATAAAAACAGAACTTATTTTGTGGATGACCCTCGTATATGCAATATTTTAAGGGGAAACATTGTTACCAACATTCTCGAAAGGTTGTTGAGTTATGTATTTCGAATGTTTATACATCTTACGATCATTGGCACAGATTGCATATTGTAGGCTGTTTTAATATAAATGGCATATATATATATATATATATATATATATATATATATATATATATATATATATATATATATATATCAACAAAAGGGAAACGATGTTGTATATGCTTGGCATCATTCAAGACACGGAAGATATCTAAATTGTTATTTGCTGTGAAATACTTTTAAAATGTAGAGTTGCAGCTCTGATGATGACAAGATCGCTGTTCTATATTTTATTCCAGATTATTGTTTTCGCCAAAACTTTTCATGTCATCATCAGAGCTGCAACTCTACAATTAAAAAGTATTTCACGACAAATAACAATTTAGGTAGCTTTCTTGTCTTGAATAATGTCAAGCATATACAACATCGTTTCCCTTACATATATTAACAAAAATGTTGATAAATTTACTTCAATTTTAACAGGATGCTGAACATTCGTACAGATATAGGCCATAATTTCCTTGAAGTTTTCTCGACGGACATAATATTCCATCATCTTTTGGGAGTGCATCTGGGACAGCGACAATTCATCCGATATTTCGGCTGTAAGCCTCACAGCCATCTTCAAGGCGAGTCGATGACTTGAGTTCTCAACACCTGCGCGTACCTATTTATACGGCAAATAAGGTGATAAAAAGCTACTGAGGATTAAAATGCGCATGTGTCGAATATATGACACTTCAACATGTCATATTCTTATCGTTAGTTATTGATTAAACATAAAATCGTTAATCTTACTTCATTAACTACTAATAAAAAATCCGAATAACATATACATAGTATTATTTAAAATAACATCTCAAGACGTATGACTCTTACCAGTTGTTTGGCAATGTCAAAATTGTACACTGCAGATACACAAGCCTGACTGTGACGGTTCCGGTTCTATATAGTGCACGTGACGTCAGATTCCTTACAGTGTGGTTCTTGGTCATATGCTCAGATTTTTCAACGGGATCCGTTACCTTGCAATTCATTGCAGCAACTTCTTTAATCACTTTCTCCAATCACTAATCGCAATATAAATACACGAAAATTAAAGTACCGATTTTTAATATCTATATATGACTGGTTTATGAACACACAGAGGACATACAGACAAACTTTCTTAGCTGACGTTTTCTACCTGTAAACTACATTCTTGCCAAATTTCAGCTTCATAGGTGAAGTAGTTTTCGAGATTTCGTGTTTAGTCAGTGAGTGAGTTTGTGTCCTTTCGCTATTATATAAATAGAGATTAAGTAAACAGATTCCTTAATTTTGGATGCAAGAGAATTAAGGGAGACTTGAAGACAAACATAAATAGTAACATGCAAATCTGTAATCCTAACTTTATTTGATTCAAAGTGATGCCTGATGCGACAATTTTACGGCATCTACAGCGAAACTATTGTGAGCTGTAGACTTCGTTTCATCATTTTGTGTGTGTGTGGGGGGGGGGGGGGTGTGCTCAATTACAAAACGCTTCACAAACGTCCGAAATTACATGCAGACTTTGTTGCAGGCCCTTACTACTCTCATTTTGCAATAACTGACTCATAAATCTGGGTATTCTCACGCGGTAACCTCTCATTATTTATGATGTTATATCTCCTCAGCTATGTGACGTGCTTTTTTTTTTTTTTTTTTTTTTTTTTTTTTTTTTTTTTTTTTTTTTTTTTTTTTTTTGGGCCAGGAACCTTCGTGGGCGTACGGTGAACAGTTCACCAAAGTTTCATTGCAATCGAATGAATGGTTTATGAACACATAAGAGGACATACAGACAAACATTCATTTCTATATATAAATGAACACATAGAGGTCATACAGACAAACATTCATTTATATACATAAATGAATGTTCGTATGTCCTCTATGTGTTCATTTATATGTATAAATGAATGTTTGTCTGTATGTCCTCTATGTGTTCATAAACCATTCATTCGCTTGCCCTCAAAACAAGAGCGGGCGCTGATGACCTCGCCGTTGAGCGCCCTAAAACGCCAATCATCATAGTCATCATCATCAAAACAAGAGGTAGATCACCGTCTACCTTAACTTTCATACGGTGCATGGGGATGGGTACTTTGCCACTCGGCCGCGGTGGCCGAGGAGACTGAGGCGCTCCAGTCACGGTCTGCACGGCCACTACGGTCGGGGGTTCGAATGCCCCCTCGGGCATGGATATTTGTGCCGTCTTTAGTATAAGGCAGTTGATAAGTAGTTTGTAAATTTAGGGACTGATGACCCCGTAGTGAAGTCCCATAAGCTTAACAAACATAACATAACTTTGCAACATAAAAATTGATCCTGTGGCGGCGCTAGGCGTCGGCGACCGCCGACGGCCTCGCTCCTGCGGGGGCCTCGCGAAACATTGTTAAAATTTTAGATTTTTTATTTTATTTTTACTTTTTTATTTGATGTTCAACGGTGTTTTCCAACTGCTAAGTTATGTAGCGACGACCTACATTTAAGTTACACTAGCTTAACCTAAGAACGAAACAACATCCGTGCCCAAGGGTGGGATTCGACGCCCGACGGCAGCGACTTCACGCACCGTGATATGACACCTTAGTACGATCGGCCATTCCCGGCCGGCTGCTATTTAGTTGTCCGTATTTATTTCCGTATGAGTGCAGCAGGAATGAAATTTTCAGTTAAATACTTTGTATTATCGAAACTGAGTTTACTGTTTGACACATTAAACAATGAAAATAATTCAACAAAATACGATAACAACAGCCCAGCTCAGTTACATTTAAGACAACAATGCAGTGACATAAGGCTGTGCAGTTGAAACGAGCATCTTCAACCCAGCACGGCTCCAAGTGTCGCGAGTGCTACCGATCAGTTAAGGGATTCCCATACAACGCCCGTCATGAAGATGCGCATGCGCACTAAACGTCAGTTTATTCGTTCTTCATACACCCTCCCACTTCACCCACAAAATTGAGTGTCTCAAGAGACTTGCACGTAGAAAATTTCCGTCTTTGTTTCTTACCGTTACTAAATGAAAAACTAGTTTTTTGTTTATTTTAAATAAGTTATCACGTATATTTCGATACATTTATCACACTATTGGGATTGATTTCATATTTGTAAGGTAAGTCAGTATTCAGATGCATTTCTTGGCATACAAACACACACACACATACACACACACACACACAGACACTAACATCCATTTTATAGTATGTATTGTTTTTTTAAATAATTGTTATATTTTATTACTTGTTCTTCTGGCATCATAAAAGGCTAAATATAAAAACTTTGCTGCCATGTATGACGATACCACGTCAGATTCCTTCTATACTATAACAGTGAGCACTTTTAAGCACCGTCTGATGGGGTAATTTAGGACAGTACAGTATATTTGCTCTTTCGCGCTGCATAGCAACATTTTGCCGCTCACTTTCACTTTCGTACACTGAATTTCCCATTCCGCGATTTTTGTTTTGAGTCTTAAGTAAACCTTGATGAATATTCGATTAACAGTCTCGAGGTTGAAATTTCACTCAGTACCGTGAATTGGAAACTTTTTATTGTCCAGACAAGGGGAAAAGCGTTCTACTGCAGTTGTCATCCAGGTCATTAGCCATTTTATTTATGTGCATCAGGCAAATACCGGTGCACATCGACTTTTCTGTATTTAGGACGTTTTATTCGTTCTACATACACCCTCCCACTTCACGGACATAGAATGAAATTTAATACAACCTATTGAAGTTATGGTAAAAACAACCTCAAAACAGTCCGGAATCACCCCATTTGATGGAACTGCACAAAAAGGAATTTTTAGGTCATCATGTCTGGAGGACTCTCACGAGAAAGAGATGGGAGCGGCCGAGCGCACCGACGCGCTGTGCTCCGATGCGCGAGGCCGCTCCCCGTCGGGAGTTCGAATCCCCCTCGGGCATGGATGTTTGTGTCATCTTTTAGTATAAGGTAGTTCATAAGTAGTTTGTAAGTTTGGGGACTGATGACCCACAGTTAAGTCCCTTAAGCTCAATAAACGTTTGAACATTTTTTAGAAAGAGACATAGGGAGGAAATGGGAGTCCGGTTCATCAAAAACAAGAAGAAAGTCTGAGACAGCTTTATTCAAACAAGGTATGAGTTTGAGCATGATGAAATTTCTGAAGAAACCTACTTCAGGCGAATCTGCTTCAGAGGTCTCTGATGAATCTGTCCTCCAAGTTTCTGTAGTCGCTGAAACAGAACCGGGGTCGAATGAATCTGTTAGCCTTTCTGATACAGCATCAGGATTGGGCGAAACTGCTGTTATCAAACATTATGGGCCGAATGAGGAGTTAAGAAGTGAAAATATCGGTTCAGAAAACGGAATAATTTACAGAATTAGATCCGGGGAAGTGGGTGTTTCCAGATTTACAGCATCATGACTTAATTCAGAATGGTCCCCAACAAAACCTCTAGAAATCTGATAAGAGTTACCCCAAAGACGCAAATAAAAGACATTTTACCAAATTTCTTTTTACTAGAAAACTGAGTAACGGTGAAGAGCAATATCGCAGGTGATTGGTTTATTCCACATCTCAAGATAAAGTTTATTGCTTTTCATTTAGACTTTTTCCACATTTGCAGACACAGATGGTAAAAGAAGGCTGTTGCGACTGGAAAGATCTGAGTAGGATATTGCGAAGACACGAGCAGAGTCAAGGACAAATGGAGTGTATGATTAAATGGATGGAATTCTATAAAAGAATCAAATATGGGAAAACAATAGATAAGGAAAACGAGAGACTGATTGGGATAAACAGAAGTATTGGTATAACTTGTTTGCCTCACACAATATGGCATTTAGAGGTCATCGTGAATCCCTTAACCTGAATGATACTGGAAACAGCGGAAACTGTATGGACCAATTTAAACTGTTATTCAGATATGATGTAACACTAAAAGAACACCTGCAAGTGTTAATGAAAAGCCACTTTCTCAGCATTATCTGAGCATCGAGATACAAACTGAACTAATTTCATTAATGTCAAAATCTGTCACTAACGAAATTGTAAAAAGATTCAAACAAGCAAAATATTATGCCTTCATGCTCGATTGTACCAGCGATGTGAGCCGTGTGAAACAAAGTCATAATGTTAAGATTTTGCATTTCCTCAACTGGAGAAATAGTGGAACACTTAGTTGTGTATTGGCCTATTGCCGTTGCAGAAACAACAGGAGGGTATTTAATAAATGCAATTTTAAAGGAACCAGAAAATAATGATCTGGATATAAAAAATTGTCGAGGGCAGGGATATGATAACGGCGCCAATATGGTTGGCATTAATAAAGGTGTTAGAACAAGAATACTCAGTATTAATCCACGAGCATTCTTCACGCCATGCGGATGCCATTCTTGGAATTTGCTTCTCATAGATGCAGCGAACTCATCTACAACAGCTACAACATTTTTCGGCTTCACTAATAAAATGTATGTGCTCTTTACAAGGTCTGGCAAGCGTTGGGAACTTATAAAAGCTAAATTAAAATTAACATTGAAACATCTGTCTGAAACAAAATGGGAAAGCAGAATCAGAGAACTAAAGGCTATATTATTCCAATTTGATAATGTCATCGAAAGCGTGAATGATCTGAAAAGTAAAACTGGTGATTCTGAAACTCTTACTGACTGTTAATCAGTCTTAAACGAAATTTTAACTTCTGAATTTATTGTTGCAATACATGTGTGGTATGAGCTTTTACTACGTGTGAACAATATAAATAAGCAATGGCAGTTGGTTCAAGTGGACCAGAAAGTAGCTGTTGAATCTTTACGTTCATTTCGTGACTGGATTCGAGACTTCCGTATTACAGGATTTGAAACATGCGTTGCAGAAGCGCGATTGTTTGTAGAAAAAAGTAGTAACGAAATAGAGTGTGATTTTAAAAAGAAAAGAATAGCACAGAAGAAAACGTATATTCGATTACGAACAAATTGATGAACCAATACAATCTGCTGAAATTCAGTACAGAGTTATTTTTTTTAATACAATGATAGATGCTGTAATAGTCGCCAGTGATCTATTCAAAGCGCTCGAAGAATATTTTGAGGAATTTGGTTTTATTTATGACATCAATTATTTGAATTTCTATCCAAGGAGGATCTTCCCAAACATTGTAATGATTTAGGTATGATACTCCGAGAAGGCGAAAATAGTGAGATACAGCCTTTAGAACTTTACGAGGAACTCCGGCTTTTAAAATCCAAACCACTAGACTCAATCAAAGAGGCAAAACAACTTCTACAGTACATTTTAGAAAACAATTTGGTCAAGTGCATCCAAATGTTTATAATTATAAAAATCAAAATTATGCTCACAGTTCCAATGAGTACAGCTTCGGCCGGAAGCTTCTCAAGTTTAAAGCGATTAAGACTAACTTGAGAACAGTGGCGGCGCTAGACGAAAACTGGGCATCGGCGAACTCCTCTTTGCGAGGCCCCTTTCATTCTTTCAGTAAGGAAGAAAGTGTTAAATAACGTAAGCTGAATTATGCATCAATAACCATTATACTAAAATTTTATTAGTATAATATACGAGTATTACTGAAATGACAAAAATTACAATAAACAAACACAAATTAGAGAAACTTTTCAGCTTTTCGTCTCACTGAATTCTTTAATATCACAGCTTAATACTAGTCGCTATTTCGGCTTCAGTTGATAGTACTGACAAGGCAGATAGTCTTTCTTGGCTCATTGTGCTTTTCAAGTTAGTTTTAATTAATTTTAACTTTGTGAAGCTGTACTGACTGGAACTGAGCATGATTCTGATTGTTATATAAACATTTGGATATACTTGTTCCAAATCGTTTTCTAAAATGTACTGAAGAAATTGTTCTGTAAGTATTTAACTGAAAATTGCATCACTGCTGCACTCATACGGAAATAAATACGGACAAGTAGAGGGAGATCGCTCTCGTCGGGGGTCAAATACCACTCTTGGGTACAGATGTTGTGTTCGTCCATTGGTTAAGCTAGTGTAAGCTAGATGTAGGTCGTCGTTACATAAACTAGCAGTTGTAAAGCGCCATTAAACATTAAATATAAAAAAGGAACAAAAAAAGCTAAAATTTTAACAATGCTTTGCGAGGCCCCCACAGGCGCGAGGCCGTCGGCGGTGGCGCCTAGCGCCGCCACTGCTTGAGAAGCACAATGAGCCAAGAAACACTATCAGCGTTGTCAGTACTATCAACTGAAGCCGAAATAGCGGATAGCATTAATTATGATGTGATCTTAAAAGAATTCAGTGAGGCGAAAAGTTTCTCTGTTTTAATTTGTGTTTGTTTATTGTAATAATACTTCTTCCTTAGTGAAAAAATGAAAGGGGCCTCGCAAAGAAGAGTTCGCCGACGCCCAGTTTTCGTCTAGTGCCGCCACTGAATGGATCCCTAAATACCTTGAGAACAGCTCCGCCGATTTCACAGATCCTCTTTTTTTTTTTGTTTTCGTTATTCTCAGAACAAGGGCTGTATGAAATAAAACTGCAATAATTGAGAACAACAATGTGCGTTTTTCAATGTGACCCTGCAAAAAAATCAAATGTTCAAATGTCTGTAAATCTATCGGACCAAACTGCGTGGTCATCAGTCCGTAGCTTACAAACTACTTAAACCTAAGTAAACTAACCTAAGGACAACACACACACACACCCATGCCCCAGGGAGGACTCGAACCTCCACGGCGAGCAACCGCGCGCTCCGCAGCGAGACGCTTTAGACCGCTCGGCTACTCCACCGCGGCAATGTGACCCTGCGTTTCTATTGCATAGAAATCTATAGTTTTGTTCCGATATTGATGAAATTTTGCGCACTCTACCTTAAAACAAGAGGAATGTCCCTGTCTGTATCAAATTTCGTTCGGTGCATGGTGGAGGGTACTTAACTTACGAAATTTTACAAAATGCATAGTTTTGCTCCAATCCTTTAAATTTTTGCACACACATGACCTTTAAAGCAAGAGGAAGATCACTGGGTACATAAATGTTTGTATGGTACGTGACAGAGGGTACCTTGCGTAAAACTTTGCCGAGAGGCGGAAAGGTGGAAACGAACAGAGAGATGGGAAAGAAAGATGTGGATACAGAGAGGGGGGTAGAAGGGGAGGTGGACTACGATAGTGTAGGATAAATAAACACCCGGGCAACGCCAGGCTTACAGCTAGTTAATTATATAAGGAACCCAATGAAAGCTATATAATTCGAATGGGGCTTCGCCATAGATGTGCACAAAAAAAAAAAAAAAAAAAAAAAAAAAAAAAAAAAAAAAAAAAAAAAAACTCACCTGTGTACGCAGCCGAATTTCTAGTACAGGCAATACTAGCAGGCTACATTTCATTTATTGCGAATTTACCACTCAGGATCACGTTACAATTTCACTTCTTCTTCGTCTGAAGTTTCCTCTTTCTCCAGTACGCATTAATATGGACGCTGTGCAGGCTCTTCCAGCCTTGATTAGTTATTTTGAATTGAACCCTATTTAACATCTTAACTTCTGAATGTTGAATCTTTGCAGATCTTTATGAGCTACTTTAATCCATGTCGTTGTTGTATTCGTTTGCCACAGGTAGTCGAATATCGTTTCGGTTAGTCTGGTTTTGTCCATTCTGTGCAGGTTTCCCAGAAATGATAACCTCCTCTTTTTCATTGTCTCTGAGATCTTTCCACCTTCTCATAGATTTCATTGTTGCTCCGAAGTTTCCAGCCCGTTTCGACCCATGATATTCCGTAATATTTTTCTTTCTAGCACCTCTAGCTTTTCCAACTTGCAATTCGCTGGCCTACAGGCACTCTTTTTATTACGGCATTGTTAATGCTTTAGTCAATTGCCGTGCCGCAGTGGACACGCAGATTCCTGCTAGATCACAGGAGTTAAGCACTACTGGGTTGGCTAGAACGTGGATGGGAAACGTCCAGGTATGCCGAGCTCTGTTGGAAAACGGGGTGTTCTCAGCCTTTGTGAGGCCAACTGAAGGCTACTCGATTGACAAGCAGCGACTCCGGCCACGAAAACTGACATACTGCCCGAGTGTATTGGGTGCTGACCACGTCCCCCTCTATTTACATCAGGTTATGCACTCCGGCTGTACCGAATGGGCCCTGTTGGGCCGAGTTTGGTTTAGTTTAGTTTTATTGTAGTCCTTTATTTTGGAATTCCAAGTGAAGCACTTTTTGTCGTAAATTATTTTAGTTAATCTGTAAGCTCTCCCTATTTTTGACATCCAGTCTTCCACAGCAGCTTTCTCCAGTCCGTTCTCTTGTATGGCTTATCGAGGCACTTGATTTTTCTTCTTCTTCTTCTTTCTTTCTTTCTATTTTTTTTCACTTTCTCAATCTGTCCAATCTCTGTTTTAAGGAACTGTGGTCCATATTGTCACTTGCCATGAATTTGGACTTCTCTCTCAAGATCCTAATTCCTGTCCTGTCACCGATCCTATCTAGTAGGTTGATCTGTTTAGCAGCATCTTCTAAGTTCTCTGAAAGTATTGCAAAATCATCAGCGTGAAAGTATTGCAAAGTCATCAGCGAAAGCCAAGCAGTTGACTTTGATTCCTCCCAATTTTCTTCCTAGACAGATTGGGCTAATACCTTGATTTTCCAGTTCGGAATCCCCAGTTCTCACAATATTCTCCAGGACACAGTTAAATAGTATTGGTGATAATCCATCGCTCCCTCGCACACCTGTCCTGATTTCAAATAGTTGGGACAGTTCTCCCATAAACTTCACTTTGGAAGTTGTGCCTGTTTAGGTTTCTCTGATAATGTTTGCCAGCTTGTTTTTTACCCTATATTTTCTGTTGATGCTGTCTAGGGTCAATGTACCCACAGAGTCAAAGGCTTTTTTTGGCGTCATTGAAGGAAACCACTATATTTTTGCCATTCAGCATTCTGTGTGAGATTATTGGCTTCAAATTTTAAAAAATTGTTCGGCACGGGAGTGGCCTTTCAGAACCCACCCTGGTATTCTCCTTTTTATCCTGGATTCCTTCAGTTCTGTTTAGCAGTATCTTTGAGACGATTTTGTAGGTGACTGGGAATAGTGACACACCAATAGAGTTGTTAAGATTTTCTTTGTTACCTTTATTACGGAGGGGATGGATCACTGCCGTTTTCTGTTCATCTGGCAGTTTTTCTTTTTCCCATATTTACTGGAAGATTCGGTGGAGGTCATCTACTATTTCCGGTTCTGCCCATTTCATCATTTCTGCTGATATTGAGTCTTCTCCGATGGCCTTATTGTTTTTGAGACTTTTGAGGCATTCCTTTATTTCTTCTTTTGTTGGTAGCATATCCTCTTCTTATCAGGAGGAGCCAGAAGTTCCAGTTTGGCGGGTGGAGATGGGCAGTTGAGCAGTTTCTCCTATTATATCTCTATATTTTCTTCATTGTTCAATCCATTTTGCCCTGTTCATTTTTGAAACTTATATTTGTGGTATACTTTGAGCATGTCTTTTAAAGTTTGAAAGTAATCTCTAGTATTTTTTGTGAAGTTTTTATGGAGATTTTGTAATTTTGGATTTTCAAATCATCAATTGACTCTGCGGAATATCCTTGATGTTTCTTGTTTTTGTTTTCTGAATCGTTCCCAGGGCTCCATATTTCCTGAACTTTTCCGTGTGATGGCTCTCTTTTCGAGTGCTTTCTCACATCTTCATTTCACCAGATTGTCCGTTTTGTCTTTGCCAGATGAACTGTAGTCCACCATGAATGTTAGATAACTCATCCGACAAACAATCACAACAATAATTGACAGGTGAGTAAATCCATACCGGATTGGCTCAATAGAAGAACTAATATTCAATGACGTGCTCCAGTAATAGTAATTAAATTCCCGACAATTGCTTCACCAAAACTTATTACAAAGTAAGTGATAATCGACAAATTAAATGAGAAATAAGGCTGAGAGAATTCCAACCCTAAGTTGTTAAGTAGAACTGATACACAAAATCAATACAGTGACTGATCATTATTATGTATCTCAGTGTTTGTACAGATGACAACAAACCGAGATCATGATAACAAAAAATGTTCAAATGTTTGTAGAGCTTGTGGGACTTAACTACGGGTCATGAGTCCCTAAACTTACAAACTACTTATGGACTAGCTTATACGAAAGACGGCACAAACATCCATGCTCGAGGGGGGGATTCGAACCGCCGGCCGAGCGGCCGCGCAGACCGTGACGGGCACGCCACAGATCGCTTTTCTTTTCTTTTTTTTTTTTTTTTTTTTTTTCCAGGTAGATCTATGTTTTGCGGTCGTTGTTTCAGTTTGTTCTTGGTCGTTGTTTGATCATTTGGCTCAGCTTTTTTATTGCAGAGGGCATTTAGGCCGCTGACCGGGCGCGCTGAGCCATGGCGCCCGGCGATCGCTCGGCCACTGCGGCCGGCTCACGATAACACACCAGCTAAATCAGTTGATATTTTAACTGAGTTCACTTTACACGGATCGTGTATGGAATGATAGTTGTTTCAATAATTGTCTAACACCTACCAGAAGCAATTCATCCATTTTTGTAATATGCGTATCGGTAGTAGGAAATGATTGAGCTGGCCACTAGTTTATCTGACTGCGTTAAGGTTGAATATCAGAACGTTTCCCGATTCGACTCAACCACCACTCCAAGGAAAATACACCACGATATAACTTCTACATATGTCTATGTCTATATACAGAAAACATTCAATACGCCTACCTGAAATAACGTAGTATACCTCATCTAAAAGGAAATCGCCGGCCGTGGTGGCCGAGGCGACTGAGGCGCTCCAGTCACGGTCTGCACGTTCACTACGGTCGGGGGTTCGAATCCCCCCTCGGGCATGGATATTTGTGCCGTCCTAGTTCGTAAGTAGTTCATAAGTAGTTTGTACGTTTAGGGACTGATGGCCCCGTAGTTAAGTCCCATAAGCTGTACAAACATTTGAACATTTAAAAGGAAATCGGTAAAAATTATGTATATGACCCCCCTCCCCTGCGAAATACATTATATGATTTAGTAATAGTATGAATTTCGTTATGGTACACACCTTTACGTTTTCTGACTCCCAAGTATGATTATTATAAAGTTATTTATTATAATTGTTAACTATATTCTCTAAAATACGAATCGTATGTTGGCAGCAAGATTGGGAACTTGTATCTGGAGCGTAAGTAATAATCTTATTGGTTATAAGTAGCCAATCGAAAAAATAAATCGTTCAACCAATGAAGAAGCTCGATTCAATGGCGTAACTATGGAGGGGGCGGGGAATGAGGGGGATAGAACACCCCCCCCACCCAAAAAAAAAAAAAAAAAAAAAAAAAAACAGGGAGGGAGGGAGAGAGAGAGAGAAGAAAAAGAAAAAAGAAATCGTATAACAGCAATCTGGTAAAAGTAAAGATTGCTAACTTGGGGTGTTTTACCATAAGCTTTCATTGGATGGGAGTGACTTAGTTTCCTCAACAGGAGTGGTAGATGGTAGTTTGTCTGGAAACTGACTAAAATTTTGCTCGTCAAGCAGATCTATCCCCACCCAAAGCCAAGTCCTAGTTACGCCACTGGCTCGATTCATATGTCGTCACATGTAGCGGGAACATAAAAATGAAAATACCATACTTAATGACGTGAAGGCACAATTTATCCTTCCCTCTCACCAGCTTTATACAATTTCGAACCATGATGAAGGCTGAAGGCACTGAAGAGTTACTCGAAGGTGAAACTGAAAACCAATATACATTTTTATGATTTACGTAAAAGGGTAACAAATCGACAGAAAATAAACACAAAACAATATGAACGACGCACTTGGTTTGTACTACTATTGATTTTTCAGATACGTACTATACAGTGTGATTCAGAATACTACTGTATTTCCATGACAGTAATTTACACGGACCACACCAGTGCCCTAATTGAAGTTTGATAAACAAATGTAAATTATCTTATTGAGCAATACAATTTGAAACCTCAGTGCACACATATCTTTCGGCCACAGTCGTCAATATACAACACAGTCACATTCAAACAATCACAGGCATAACTCACAAACACTCGACCCTCAGGTCTGTCTGATGCATCCAGTGACGCTTGGTGTAAACTCGAAGTGGCGATGGGAGGGGGGAGAGGGGGGGGGGGGATAATACAAGACGAGGAAGCGAGTAGGTCTACCTTTCAAGTATGTAGGAACTGGAGGGTGGGGAGCGCTGCAGCTCAGGAATGCATGGCGGGGAATCAAATGCGGGAAGGGAAAAGGTATAGCTTCCTTTCAACCTTGGGTCGCAACCCCCATGGGGATCGCCAAGTCTGCTCCGGGGGTTGCCGTCACCGGAGGAAATACTGTACTTGCACCATAAAATAACCAGGGGTTCAGTAATACAGAAATGAATGCCTAAGTGAAATATATTTAATGTTAAAAAACGGAGTTCCTTGCACAAAAGTCATTATGGATTGACTCGATTGTTTCCTTTGAAGGAAAGATACGCAACCAGGCCCGCTGCTTGCCCCCATAGCGCCCGCGTGCGAACCAGATTTTGCCCTCGCCCCTCCCCCCCCTTACAAAACCATTTTTTTCACACTCGTATAAAGACTCATCATTGGCATTTTCGTGATATAAAATTTCTTTAATAATATTTTTTACAAAAAGAAAATCCATAAACATACTAATTCATTAACTATTGCAGACATTTAACCATGACTTCCGGCTGCTGCACTTCGAAATGCGGCAGCCGGAAGTGATGGTTGTATGAGTTGTGTGATTGCTTGAACGTTCTATTTTCTGAAGAAGGCTGAAAGTGTTGTATGTGTATGTGTCTTTTGTATGTGCCTGTCGCAGCTCGTCACCACGTCTTTGCGGCCAGTTGTAAACTGTCCTTATTACTATATTATTAATTCCAACTTGGACTTCCCATTATTATATAAATGAATGTACAGAATCTTGGACAATTTGATGTCTCAACAGCCGTCTTATAAGGTAAACTTGAGGAAACCATTTACTTGGCACAACCAATCGGTTATGAAGATGGTACTGACAGAGTCTGCAGGTTAAAACAAGCACCAAGATGCTGGAATAGATTCAGAGAATTTTTGCTTAATCTATCTTTCAGAGTTAGCCAGGCAGATCCATGCTTGTACATTCAAAATAAAAATGGCAAAGAAGTCCTGGTAATTTTGTATGTTGACGATGGGTTGGTAGATGCCACTGATTCAAATGACTTGAATATTTTCTGTTAATAGTCACAAAAGAAGCTCGAGATCACAAAGGCAAATGCAAGCTATTTTTTTAGGTTTGCAAATAGAGCATGACAAAGATGACAGTATCACAATTCACCAGAAGTCTTATGCATAAAACATTTTAAAACAGTTCATCTTTCGGAATTACACCAGTTTCTACCTCAATGTTGCAAGTTACAGAAGCTTCACTGTCAGGGAAAGATGACAGGGAAAAACAGTCTTTTTCATATAGAGAAGCAGTTGGAGCATTAATGTATCTGATGCTTGGCACAAGATCTTCAGTATAAGTGTTCTGTCAAGATCTCTTGAGAGTAAAAAGGGTTTTTTGTTATTTAGCAGGAATGACTGACTATGGAATCAAATATAGATCAAAAGGAAAGGATACAACCTTGGAATGCTACAGTAATGCAGATTTTGGAGGCTGTTCAAAAACAGGAAAACCAACATGTGGAGTAGTCATAAACGACACAGGAGGGGCAATATCATGGCTATGGTAGCAACATCAACAACTGAAGCTGAAATAGTTGCCACAGATGAAGCTGTCAGGGAGATCATTTGGTTAACTCGGCTGTTTGGAGAAACAACAAGGCTGTCCAAAATTCCAGTTTTATTAATTGATAATTCACAAAGTTGGTGGAGAATCGTGAATTTCATCACCAAACCAAACATATTGCCATCAAACAATTCTTCATTCATGAAAATCTTTCCGAAGGAAGATTCATAGTCCTATATTTATTTTTATTTTATTTATTTAATTCATGTCCCGTTGATCTCTATTCGTGAGCAAGTCACACGAGATGTGGAACGAGTCAAAAGTACAAAACAACACACATACAAGAAGATACAAGCATAGAGTACAGTTTTCTTTAAGTATAGATATTTTGCCTGATTGGAACTGTTTAGCACAAAAATAGAAGAAACCGATAATGCAAATACATAACACAAAATTTCTTTAATTATTTACAAAAATGCGTAGCAGTATTACAATTTTTTACTTATTTAAAGTTGGAAAATTAAAAGTACTATTCTTTGATTAAAAAATCTGGTTGGTTGTATTAAAATGTACATTCCCCTTTTAATTCATAGAATTCTTCTAATGAGGAGAAGGACCCATCTAACAAATATTTCTTTTAATTTATTTTTAAAAAGTGGTACATTGTCTCTTAAAGATTTTAACTGCTCCGGGAGAGCCTCACCCTTTGATACCTCTTTAAACAATTGTCAAGTTCTTAAGGTCATAATGAATATTTCCTTTCCCTCTTGTATTATAGTTTTGATAGTTACTATTCAAGGGATACTGGTCATAGTTCTTTATCACAAAACACACTACTGAAAAAATGTACAGGAATACAGTGGTCATTATTTGCAGCTTTTTGAAAAGGTTACAGCATGAAGTCCGGGGTGGTACTCTACACATCACTCTAATATCCTTTTTTTTGAGCCAAAAATATTTTTTTTTTTTTTTTTTTTTTTTTTTTTTTTTTTTTTTTTTTTTTTGCTGATGATAAATTTCCCCAGACGATAATTCCATAACTCATAATGGAGTGAAAATAGCCATAGTATGCAGACAGTGGCTAGGTCTCTAAAGGAAGATATTACTCTGATTGCATATGTAGATGAGCTCAGTTTTTAAGGGTCTGTTGGGTATGGTATGTCCAGTTCATTTTACTATCAATATTCATTCCAAGAAATTTAGTCATATTCATTCTTTCTATCACCTGATTCCAACAGGTTAGATTTATTTCTTTCTCTTTTGTTGTTGTTGTAGAGAACTGAATAAAATTGGTCTTACTTGAATTTAGCGATAGTCCATTAGCTTTGAACCAATTAACCACTTCAGAGAATACTATGGTTATGGAATCCTCGTAATTATCATTAGAGCTTTCATTCATGAAGATTGTTGTATCATCAGCAAATAAAGTAAATTTACAGGATAGACTTGCACACAATGGTAAATCATTTATAAATATCAAAAACAGCAATGGACCTAGGATTGAGCCTTGTGGCACACCACAACTATGCAAGTTTCATGCAACTTCATGCAACAAAACTGTGCCATGTTAAATATGTAAGGGTGTTAGTACATTAGATCTTATAAGATTTGTAAATTAGAAGGCTGTTTAATTCACAAATAAAGTATTTGAAGGCAAAACCTGAATGCTCTTTGCGCTCTCATTTTGTTGGTTTAAATACAATAAAGAATGCATCTTTCAGAAGAACCTTCTCCTTCAGTTCAATGAAAACATCAGGGCTAATGTGGAATCATGTAGCATTCATTTCATCCAGCATGTCCAGGAATGTCCTAAAGGCAGTTTTGTTGACATAGGTGCATTCATCCTGGCTTTGGAAGTAGGTACCCTTCTGGAAAAAGTAAAAGTCATGATCTATAGTTATGACATAAAGCTTTATGTCCCACCTCCTAAGCTCTGTTTACTGCTGGTGAATTATGAATTCATAAAACTGGAATTTTGGACAGCCTTGTTGTTTCTCCAAACATCCGAGTTGACCAAATGATCTCACTGACAGCTTCATCTGTGGCAACTAATTCAGCTTCAGTTGTTGATGTTGCTACCATAGCCATGATATTGCCCCTTCTGTGTGGTTCATGACTACTCCACATGTTGATTTTTCTGTTTTTGAACAGCCTCCAAAATCTGTTTCACTGTAGCATTCCAAGGTCGTATCCTTTCCTTTTGATGTGTATGTGTTTTGGCCATATGTCTTCACAATGTGAGGTGAACCCTATTTGCAGCAACTGTGACCATTCCCTTCATGTTGGAAGAACCAGCATGTCACCTTCCAAGTTTCCATCTTTATTACCAGTATGTCGATGGGACATTAAACCCTTATCATCCTTCCTTTCTTGTTTCAAGTGTGTGAACTGTTCTGGCCCAGGTGCTCTTTGCATGTTTGACTGACCCATCTATCAAAAGGAGAGAAATATCAAAGAATTTAAACCACTAGACTGTCTATTTCACTCTGCAGCCTGACAAAAATTTGATCATTCCACCTTGTACCTCTAACATCCACCTTTGCTTATGTAATGTCCTCTCTCTCTCTCTCCCCCTACATTCTCCTTAATCCCATCCTGTTTTCTTTCCCTCTCCTCTCCCTGGCAGTTCCCAGGACCCTCTGCATATGACACTGGAAGTGGTAGCTGTACAGATCCACTTTGTTATAACAATTTGTATCTTTTAATTCCTAACAGGCTGACCTCCTAAACTCTCTGCTCTCCATGCCCTCTTTAGTCAGCTTCCCACCCTCATTCTTCTCCTTGGGGATTTAATGCACACAACCCTCCATGGGGTGGCATTGCAATCACTGACTGGGACAGAATTATTGAAGACCTGCTGGCAGGAATTGATCTCTGCCTTCTCAATAATGAAGCCACCACACACATTAGTTGGGCGAGGTGGTTTCAGTGTGAAGGGTTTGACTGGAAACTGAAGTGTGCATTTGAAGCCAGCCTTCAACTCTCATCGATGTGAGAAGCCACCAGAAATGACATGCGGTTTGGATTCCATGTAAAACTATAGGTCCGCTTTTCCCAATTGGATAACTGGGGTAGAGTACGGACACGAAAGGTGTCGAAGTGGTGTCCAGTTGACAGTCTTGCACCGAGTCACTGAGCCACACGAAATTATTACTATTATTATCACTTGCATTTAGTGTGGAAGAGCTACAGTTATTTTATCTGTGGTTCTAGCCTACTCCCCTCTCTTGAATAGGTACTATCCGCACGATACATATTCTCAATCCCTGTTTGGAATGACTTCCTGCCACCTGGAGCCTTATAATGCTTAATGTGAGTGGGAATTCACCAGTGCCCTTTCTCTCTGCCCCATTGCAGCTTCTGGGCTGGACCGAATACACAACAAAATGATTCAGCACTTATCAGAGGTTAGCCACCTTTTCAATCGTCTCTGGACTGAGGGGGAATTCATTTCCCAATGGCGAGAAAAATTCATCATCTAAGTTTTGAAATGAGGGAAGCCTCCTCTCTAGATGTACAGCTACTGTGTGATCAATTTCACCAGCATCCTTTGCAAATAAATCGAATGAATGGTCATTTGCATGCTGTACTGGATCCTTGTTTGTCGGGCTCTCTTGGTTGCAGCACAGAGTGATGTTTGCAGAAGCCTTTCTACAGCAGAATATTTAGTCCAATTAGAGTCTGCTATCTGAATGTCTTTTGCCTGGTACTAATACAGTACTTTATTGCAGTCTTCTTGAGCATGCCTTTATTATAGTTCATCCATGATGGGCATTGTAAAACCCAGAGAGCAATAAACTGAATACAGTCTTGGGCTCTCACTCATGGATTCCAGCTCTCAGCAGCCAAGAACAGCAGTATGCATTTCTGTCACGCAGGCCATTCTCATCAAGGATTGTACACTCCTAGCCATTAAAATTCAAACACCACGAAGATGACATGCTACAGATGTGAAATTTAACTGACAGGAAGAAGATGCTGTGATATGCATATGATTAGCTTTTCAGAGCATTCACACAAGGTAGGCGCCGGAGGCGACACCTACAACATGCTGACATGAGAAAAGGAGGAGAAATGCGTACCATCATGTTTCCAACTTTGATAAAGCTTTGCAATTGCATTTTATTGTATCGCGACTTTACTGCTCGTGTTGTTCGCGATCCAATGACTGTTAGCAGAATATGGAATCGGTGGGTTCAGGAGGGCAATACAGAACGCTGTGCTGGATCCCAATGGCCTCGAATCACTAGCAGTTGAGATGATAGGCATTTTATCTACATGGCTGTAACAGATCGTGCAACCACGTCTCAGTCCCAGAGTCAACTGCTCTTCTCCCCCCCCCCCCTCCCCTATAAATTCAAATATATAAATTAACTGTTGGAAGAATTCATAAAAAATCTGAAGAGATTATGGTTTAACTAAATTTCTTTCAATTTATAGAGAGGTCATAGAAATTGTTAAACATCACAGGAGTATCAGTTGGAAGGAGTAGGACATGAAAGTGAATGACCTCTGGATTCTGTTGCTGAAGAAGATGTGTAACTGTCTTCCACCATGGTGTGATAGTCACAGTGTGTATCAGCAAATGATAACAGCAAATGGCTCTTGCATATTCAGACATCTGTCTGTGAGGGAGCATACAAATATGGAGTTTGGCTGTAGTCAGTAGTGACTGAGGTTCAGACATTCAAAGAAATCATGATTTTCCTTGAAAATGTCCTCCGCATATGGTGATGAAAGTTGGGCTTCAATAATAAATCCAGAATTTTTTAATGATTGTGATATTTCTGGCTATAAAAGTTCACAATTTACATATTTTACTAAGTTGTTGTATTCATTTTAATTGTTTGTCACTTTTCTTATTTTTAAACAGTTTTCCTACTCTATAATTTATACCAATATTCCTTAGTTTCCTTATTCTCTTTCTCATCCTGCCCCTCCTCCCTCCTTCTAAGCATGCTGTCTGGTGACATCCATCCTCTTGACCATGTGTGAGCATGCATTGGTGAGTCTTTCCTTGTCTGTAGTGACTCCTTGAGCAGTTTAAGCTTTTTATAATTGTTACCCTCATCATACCTTCGTCTTGGTCATCCAGGATTTCTTAATGCCCTCAAACAACTTAGATACACAATGGTCTTCATCTAACCTCAGGTAAATTTGGGGTGCCACAAAATGGACTCTCTGACAGACCAGCCAAATTTGTTACTGGCAAGCTGACTCTTAAGGTTGGTATTCAAGAAGCAGACCTTTGATTGGTCTCACACCATAAAGTTATAAGTACATGGAACACATGATGGTACAACCTGACTGCACCAAGCAAATTACAGGTGATCAAGGAAACCATGAGGTTGTGGAGGTCCTTACTTCCCATAAGGACACCGTTACCCTTTGTCTGGTCAAAATAGACCATATTTGCTACACTCAAGGTCACCTTCTCAATCGTGAAGACCTACTTCACTGTTGTTGTGGTTCCAGATTGATGGTGGTCTACATTTTGGTGGACTGTCCCAACCTAGCCAACCTGTGGCAGGATTTAAATCTTCCGAACTAGCTCCCTCTGGTGTTAGATGACAATGTCTCCACAAGTGATGAAGTTTTACATTTCATTTGTGAAGGAGGTTTATACCACCCACTCCATCTAAGAATAGTTGCTGTGGTCTATTGGCCCACTATGGAATTGGCAGGACATACTGCTGTCCCCTCCGCGCTGACTAGGTGACAGCTGGCTGGGCTCGGACTCTACTTTACTCTCTTTGCCTAATATCTTATGTGATCCCTCTGATATGGTGTCCTTCTTTTGTTCCTCTATTTTCATCTATTGTTGCTAGCATTTCCTCATTACTGTTGGGTGGGGTAACACGTGATGGGTGTACCCCCCCCCCCCCCTCTGGGTCCGGGGTCCTCTGAGCTGTTCCCTAGATGAGGCATCCCACCCACTTTTCTTTTTCGATCTCTTCTGTCTCCAGATCCCTCTTCTTAGGGTTTGTTGAGCCTTTGGCAGTCACTCAGGCTCTCTATTCTTTGATTCTGTGTTACAGGATCTTTCATGGTATTTAGTTTGGGCTTGACAGCTCGAATTAGGTGGACTGATGACAACCAGTTTAGTTCCTTCTATCACTAAACCAACAAACTAACCTTTCTATCCACACCTGATAAAGCTCTATTTCCCCTCTGTTTTCCCCTTCTTTCCTCCTCCCCATTTGGTTTCCCTGGCCCCCTAAATTCCCCCACCTTGCATTCTTAAGCTGATCTCTCACCACCTACCACTATCTGCATACTCTGAAAGGTATAAATATACTCATCCTTGTCTTGCATCCTATCCCTTCTATCTCTCTTCTCCCTTCCCACTCTGAGTTTACACTTACCGCAAAGTGTCACTTAGAATACAGCAGCTGCTTTTAGGTAAGTGAGTTGTGTTTATGATTGCATGAATGAGAGTGTGTTTAAACTGATGAAGGATATGGCCAAAAGCTATAAGTTGTGCGTGTGTGTGATATCCATTTTTTATGTGCCTGTCTGAGGCATGACAATCATCTTTGCAGTGAATCACAATTATTAATGCTGCTTACAAAATCAGCTTCCTATGGTGTTTATTTTCTGTGTTTTTGCAGATCACAACTCACTACATATCCCTAAACATTCCTCTTGATGAATTCTAAACAACTAGAGGAATGACCGAGAGTCACGGTAGATCCTTTTGGTGGTTCACAGTAAACACTAACACACAGTATTACAATTTCAAATAAGTCACTTATGGGCCACTAGGCATAAAGATTAGACACAAGATTGATGTCTACATACTGAACAAGCTAATGATGATGATGCTAATAATAATAATAATAATAATAAAACAGTTAACAAGCTCATTTCGTAAATTTTGTTCTCTCTAATTTTGTTCAATTGCTGATAAAAATGCTTTTACTTTCACTATCTGATATCCTTGGCATTATGCTTAGAGACTGCAAAGCTAAATCCAAAGCAGTGCAATATCTAATTATTTCATATTGTGCTTACTCTGAATAATGAATGGATTTCATGTTTGTACAATTTAATTTTCTGTGTCCTGACTTCCTTGTGCTGGCATGTTCTTAACACAAATTTTTCCATTTATCCTTTTTTTTTTTTTTTTTTTTTCCCTGCACAAGCCTAAACACACTGCTTCTGCATCAAGATGGGATACACAGAGAATGTCTGAAATAATTAATAAATGTGAGAAATGAGGTACAGCAATATGTCATGTTCAGTAGTAACATGGAAACAGTCAACATGACATCCCCCTAAATAATATTTTAAAACTGACTTAGAGAATCCAGCACTAGACATAATATAACTAAAGCAGTTGTAGCTTGTTTCAAAAGTATAAACTTTCCTCCTTATTTATTAGGTAGCACCGATGGAAACAAAAACAATGTAATGACACCATAATATAGTCTACAAATTAAGTTTTATGAATTGCTGATCATTTGTTTCTCCCATCACACATCCCTAAAGATTCTCTTGTTTATGTATTGAATCAGTGAATGCATTTGAAGAAAATAATAGTGCTAAAGAACATATAGTGTTATTTACACAACACAGTAGGGCAAAAGCGAATTTAAGAACACTTTACAGTGAAGCATAGCTTCTGCCAGTGTACAAGGACAGATCAAAAAGTAATTTGCACTTCCACACTATGGCCATTTATTAAACCACCTATACAAAAGCGACAAAACTATGACAACATACAATGTAAGTTAACTTTCCCACATAGCCTCCAAAAGACTGTAAACATTTCTCAGAACTGTAAACCATCTTTTCGATTCTGGATGCATACAAATCTCTCCACATGGAAACAGTTGCTTTCACCTTCTCATTGTTGTGAAATCGTTGTCCACTGAGATCCATTTTGAGCTTATCGAAAAGATGAAAGTTGCATGGGGCTAAGTTGGGACTGTAGAGGATCTTGCCACACCTCCCACTTGAATCACTGCCACAGTTTGCACATTTAGCGGGCCTTGTAAGGAGTTGCATTATCGTGCAACAAAATTTCCCATGGCACTTCACTGTAATTGTATTATGGAACAAGTACAGTGTTTGGCCGATATAAATCAGAGTGGTGCTCCAATTTGGAGTGAACATCCAGTTGACATGCCATTGCTTTTAGCCCACTAGTCACACAAAACACATTGAACAACTAAAGCAACCGTCCCACTTGACATTTGCAGGATTAATGTCCCTTTTCTCACTTTGTCCAAGATTGCAACACACAGTGGGCTCATATGGTGAATTAGTGCAACTTATGTTTTGATCCGCCCTTGTACTTAAAATTCGTAAACAAATAGGAATACAAATACAGTGATAGATTACATATGAGAATGAGTGATCCTATGGAGTTTTTCACTTACATGAACCTGTAATATGCTATATGTTTTCCTATGTCACAGAATATATTTAAAAGGTTGTATTGATTATAGAAATGTTGTAAGTGATGTAATTCACTTTGACAGCAAGATAAGGTTATCAACACTCTCTGAAATCAATCCATACTTGCTGTCCACACTACTAATAGTGCTCTGAGCAAGTTGAGCTTTGGGAAGAAGCCATGCCAGACTCCCATGATTACCCACCTGAGGTAAGTGAGTGTTCCAATGGCAGCTGCAGTTATCACTTACATCTTAAATGCTTCACATACTATGCCCTTTGTATTATGCTGACCACTACCATTCTCAGACTCTGTTTTATGTTTGGATTATGTTAAATGTCTGCACTGTTCAGTCACAGGTCTTCAATAATTTTGTTTGTTCACCATAAAAGGTCAACTACTCAGTGAATGTTTCCCATATAGAATAATGCGTGTTCATAAGTACAAACCTGTACAGCAAGCATATTTTCTGCTTGGGCTTGACAACAATTATAAACCGAGACTCCTTTCTAGTATTCCTTCTCAATTGCAGTCATTTGTATAACACTTCCTTCTTTCTTTCTTTCTTGTGCTGCTGATTTCCTCTAACTCAGTGAATACAAATTCTGTCCTAGACCTCCACATTTCTCAGTACCTATTATGTGTTTTCTGTTTAGTATGTTACATCCAGTTATAATGCCATAAAGATTTTAGTTCAACTGTAAGTAAGTTATTAAAATGAAAACACTGTCTGATTCAATGTTTTAAGTGGCCACTGCACCTAGTTTACCACTCCTTTGTACTTTATTGAACTTTAACATACATATAATGCCTAATCTAATTACTGATGATGGGATTGTATAATAGATCCAAATGTTGATGTAAAAGGGTACAAAAATTTATTTACATTGTAATTGATCTTAAAATACACTACTCTAAAACAACAATAATTATTTTTTAGAAGTGAACTTTATATACATTAGAAAATATGCAACTTATATTATAGACAAAAAATTCCTAACAGGAAAAAATATATATATAAAAAAAATAGATGAAAATTACTCACCAGGCAGGGGAGCACAGGTGGTGATAGCAGCACAAATAAAACACACACACACACACACACACACAAACGCAAGCTTTCGCAACCCAGTTGCTTCTTCAGGCAGAAGGGAAGGAGAGGGAAAGGAAACGATGTGGGTTTAAAGGGAGGGGGTAAGGAGCCATTCCAATCCCGGGAGAGGAAAAAATACACACACAACCACATATTTACACAGATGCAAACACACCTATGCAGACATACTGTAGAGCTTTCTACAGTATGTCTGCCTAGGTGTGTTTGCGTCTGTGTAAAAAGCTCTACAGTATGTCTGCCTGGGTGTGTTTGCGTCTGTGTAAAAAGCTCTAAGTATGTCTGTCTGGGTGTGTTTGCGTCTGTGTAAATGTGTGGGTGTGTGTGTATTTGTTTACCTTCATTTTCTTCCCCCAAGGTAAGTCTTCCCTCTCCTGGGATTCGAATGGCTCCTTACCCCCTCCCTTTAAACCCTCATCATTTCCTGTCCCTCTCCTTCCCTTCTGCCTGAAGAAGCAACTGGATTGCGAAAGTTTGTGTTTGTGTGTGTGTGTGTGTGTGTGTGTGTGTGTGTGTTTTATTTGTGCTACTATCACCACCTGTGCTCCTTCGCCTGGTGAGTAATCTTCATCTATTTTTTATATATAAATTATTCAACTTCTTCAACAAGTACACAAAATGTGGGAAGTCACAGATGTTTCCTGTAATGTTTCTATATTCCTTAACTTGGACAAAAAGGGCTACTTTCGAGGGAAAATAAACCTTTAAATATTTTATTGCTATTGTTATTCTTCTACAAGATGTACAGGAAATCTGAGATCAGTTTTCTTCATATTTTCTTTTATCCATTCATCAGCCCTTTTTTCTAACTCAGGTGTGAACTCATCAGTCCAAGAACCATTCTGACCTGAAACATTTTTTTTTTTTTTTTTTATGTTTGAGAAATAGTTGTGTAAATAGTTGACACTTGTAAGTGCCATTGTTTCATTTGTGTCTATCAATCCTATAATAATTTTCTTTCCCCCATTATATAATTACATAGCACTGCAATGATCATAGTCTCTGAATACCATACGGAGAGGTGTCTCTGTGGTTCAGACAGAAGTGGAAATGTAAAATTTTATTAAATGTAATACAATTAAATGGCTTAATAAAATGGAACATTATTTTATGCTATTTCTGACATTGTTTATTATAATAATTTATATGGAAGCATTTAATCAAACACATTTTTAAAAAGGTCTAATAAGGTCAAAATTATTTCTCCCAGAGCTATATTAATTTCCAACCCTAAACAGACAGTGCAGAAATTAATGCTTCCAATTTTTAATAACTATAATAATGCTTATGAAATTTAAAACATAAAATATGGGCCATATGTAATAAATAATGTATACAAATATTAAGATGAAAAATTCCTAGCAGGAAAAATTAAATATAAAAAATAGACGAAGATTACTCACCAGGCGAAGGAGCACAGGTGTGACAGCACCACAAATAAATAAATGAATACACACACACACACAAACGCCAGCTTTCGCAACCCAGTACACCTAGCTAGGTGTACTTGTGTCTGTGTGAATGTGTGGGTGTGTGTGCATTTGTTTAACCTCCATATTTTCCCCCAAGGTAAGTCTTTCCTCTCTCGGGATTGGAATGGCTACTTACCCCCTTCCTTAAAACCCTCATCATTTCCTTTTCCCTCTCCTTTCCTTCTGCCTGAAGAAGCAACTGGGTTGCGAAAGCTGGCGTTTGTGTGTGTGTGTGTGTGTGTGTGTGTGTGTGTGTGTGTGTGTGTGTGTATTAATTTATTTATTTGTGATGCTGTCACACCTGTGCTCCTTCGCCTGGTGAGTAATCTTCGTCTATTTTTTATATTAAATAAACAAATATAAAAAATAGAAAACGGATGACTTACCCAAAAGGACCGGCTCGTCGATAGACACAAAAATAAAAATCACACTCAAACACACATACAAGCTTTCGCCACCACTGGCAGCTTCTTCAGGAAAAAGAGGAAAAAAGGGGAGGAGAAAGGGAAGGATATGGGTTATAAGGAAGTGGAAAAGGAGTCATTCCAATCCCAGGAGTGGAAGGACTTACCTTGGGGGACAAAAAGGAAGGTAGATAAATACACACACACACACACACATATCCAATAATGTATACATATTTATTTATGTAAGTCACTATCAGTTTTATTGTACTACAATTGATATGAATTGCATAATTTCCCCCACAATTCTTAGTATTATCATTTCAGGCACCTCACATTTTTTATTTAAATTTAGAAGCATTGTCATAGGTATTAGGAAATACAGTACCCATTTTCAGGACACTTTGTGTGGGGTTAGGAATTTGTGTGGGTTTACAAGAAATTTCAGATATATTTCAGTTTATCTTTACCACATTCATGTTACTTTCTCCTATGTATATCTCACAAAAAACAGAAACATTAGTGATTTGAGCACACAAGGAGCTTTTCTGAAAATATTATTGAGTCGGTAGCCTAACATGGAAGTGAGGCAGGGCATTAAACAATACAAGGAGAATACCAAAGATTAGATGGATATATTGATAACTTATTAAGAAATGATGTAATGAATCAGAAAGGAAAGAATTTCATAGCACATTTTCAATAACATTATATCAAAGCTCAAATACAGTAAAAAACAGAGACAGAGGAACTTGCACAGGATAGTCTATAATGGAGTGTTGCATCAAATCATACATAAGACCAAGACATGATGTAATGTAAAACATTAATTTTCAAGGTTAGTATGAAGATACCCCCATTAGATGTAGAAGGACTTACCCAGAAATTCATTCATAACTTAATTGTTTGCTAAGATGAGATATGCTACTTACACAAAATTTTGCATGTGCCAAATGGGCTATCTTTTCATTGGCTTCATGGAACATTCAGTAATAAAACAGACTTTATTCTAATTTTTCAGTGGTCATGGTGGGGTGAATACACTGTTCCAATCATATTACCAAAACTAGGCATAGTCAGGCATGGCCAATACTTCGATGGGTGACTGTCCAGTTACGTTATCTGCTGTTGACAATTTAATTTTACTTTACCAGAGAGAGGGCAGTACGGGTTGTGGAATAAAGTTCCTGATCATCAATCTCTGTGTCAATGTCATGACTTAAATTCCAGGGTGAAAATAGACATAAAATAGGATTAAACAACATTAAATTTGTCATTATTTTCATAAAGAATGACATTTGAATACACCTGAACTAATTTAAATACGTATTTCTCATAAAAGGATACATAATTCTCTCACTAATCTTGTTCAATAAACAAAGAGATCAGATGTAATTATAACCTGATGTGGGAAAGTTAAAATAAAATAAATTTTTAACTATTTTTATTAGCAAGCCTCGGTGTTTTGATGGAAAATGTCCTGTCAGATTTTGTTTATCAAAGCTACAGTCTTTTATATACTAATTTATTACTGTGTCAATGACTGCTTAGATATACAAAAAATATTCACATTCCCAATGCAATAAATAGTTGCACTCTTCAGATAAGCTTAATCCATTAAAAAGGTTTGTACAGATCAACATCTTAGACACTTTGAACATCATTAAGCCATTTGGCCACTAAATCAATGTACACCATACCATTACATCAAAGTCATTGAATCATTAATCAATTCTTTTGAGTGTTGATTTTAATTCATGTGTGAAAAATGTACAAAGTGATAGACCTACCTACAACACTTTCAAAGAAACCATTCATGTAGATCAAAGTGCTCCAATATCTGCTACAGTTACAAGAAATGCATTTGAATCCCTTGCACAAGAGAAACATCCAAAATGAAATTACTGAAAGAAGACGAAACAAAACCAAAAGTTTGTATCTTTGCAGACAGCCATGGATGAGATTTAGCCACTATCCTTATGAATATGTAATCAAAACTTTCCGTTACTGCTACAGTAAAACCTGGGGCTCCTTTCCAGCAAATAGTTAAAGATTTAAAGTCACAACCAAATAACATCCATGTAATCATTACTGGAGCAAACGATGTATATAAAAATGAATCAAAGAATGCAGTCACAGCATTGCAAGATACACTGGAAAGAATTTTGCCAGCAATAACAATTGTTGTTAGTATCCCTCACAGGCATGATTTAATAAAAAGTTCTTGTGTAAATAATGAAATTAATTTCACAAACAGAAGGTTTCAGAAGATATGCAAAGCATTTAAACATGTCAAGTTTTTGGACAGCAATCCTGAAGAAAGAAGCTATTTTACTCGTCATGGAACATGGAATGCATAGAAATTGCCTAGGAATATGTGTACTTGCTAAAGTACTATTAGCAGAAACACTCAGACTATCTGAAAATGCCACACTTCCAATTCCACTGAAGCACATGTGCCTCTGTCACTGTACCATTGGAGGATATACAGACAATGAGGTCAAAATATTCACTCAACATTAATGAAGCAGCTGGAAGAAATACTTCATATGCAGCAGCACCTACAGAAGCAACACAAACAGCACTTCTTGAGAAAAGCAAGTCAGCACCAGTGGTTACAACTCAAGGGGAAAAAGTTAGTTCAGTACCAGCTTGTGGAGCAGCAGCATCATCCAAGGAGGAAGAACTATCAGGAGCAGAGACAGCAACACTAACTCCCACAGGATCAAGAGTATCAGCTGGAATTGTAGAAACCTTGTCTACAGAAGATCTACACCATATTTCACAAAGGAGGTCAGAAGTGACAGCAGCTACTTCATATAGGATGTGCCTAAGACCAAGAAAGTCTTCAATTCCAAATGTGGATTTTTTATGGTATCGGGACATAAGGGGAAAGGTTCCAATCAGTATGTAAGTAATACAGTCCATTCCAATGTTTGCCAGTGTTACCAGCACAATAGCTCCACTTCCCTTGCAAAATTTTTTTCCTGTAATACCAGTATGTCAAAAGAAATAAAGCTCAGTCCCAACAGTGACAGTACCTCAATCAATTGTGTTAATAATAAGCTCACAATTTTCCACCAAAATATTCAAAGCCTTTACTGTAAAGCAGACCAATTTATCGTAAATATTGATGAACCAACAGATGCAAATTGTGCTCACATTCTCTGCCTAACAGAACACCATGTCACTCTTGGAACTGAAGTGATCAATATTCCAAACTATGTATTAGCTACTTCATACTGTAGAAAGCATATGATCCGAGGTGGCACAGCTATTTATGTGCAAAAGCAGCCTGTCCTTTAATACAATAGATGTAGAGAAATATTGTGAGGAGAAACACTTTGAGGCATGTGTTACTGAAATAGCAGAAGCTGACAAGAAATTTGCAACTGCAGTGTACAGGGCCCCATCTTGTAATTTTAAAGTGTTTATGAAACAATTAGATTCTATGTTATTGTATCTCACAAGGAAAAATAGGAACATTATAGTGACAGGAGATTTTAAAATAGATTTTCTAGAAAACTCATCCTCTAAGGCAGAATGTGCAAATTTAATGCATACCTACTATCTTGTCTCCACTGTTAGCTTTCCCACAAGAACTACTGCCACTTCCAGCACTCTAATTGACAATATATTTATAGATAAGAGTAGGACTCATAACATCACAGTAGAAAAAGTCATAAATGATCTGTCTGATCATGATGGGCAAATACTCACCATTAACAACTTTAATACAATTCAGAGTAAAGCTGTTGCACAGTGGAAAATCCATTAGACACATGAATGATGAAAATAAACTTCAAATTACACATAAAGGAGACTGACTGGAGGTATGTTTATCTTGCAGATGATGCTAATACAAAATATAATTTGTTCATTGATGATTTGTCAGGTATATTTGAAAGTGTCTTTCCAAAAAAGGGTCTGTAGATTATAGGTCAGGCAATCAGGCAAAAATGATAGCTCACCAAAGGTATAAAAATATCATGTCAGAGAAAAAGAGAACTGTGTATAATATCAAGGAAATCTAATAATTCTATCCAGCTGAACTATTATAGGACATTCTGTAAAATTTTAACTAAAGTAATTAAAAAATCAAAGAGTATGTGTATAGAATCTGAAATTAATTGTTCAAATAATAAAATCAGGATGATATGGAATGTAATAAAGAGAGAAACAGGAACTTTACCATCTGACAATGTAAAAACTTCTGTCCTAAAAATTAATGATACAGAAATAACTGACAGTAAACAGATAGCAGACACATTTAACAACCACTTCTTAACTGTCACTTCTCAACTAGGTTGCAGTGGTAACCTAAGTGAAGCTATAGATAATCTTAATCTTAACCTCCCAGAAAATGTTAATGACATAAATGTACCACCCATAACTGCCACTGAAATAAAAAAAAAAAATAATTCACTCATTGAAAAGTAAAAGGTCTTCAGGCATAGAAAACATATTTAGCAAACTGTTAAAAGCCTGCAGTAATGAAGTAAGTGTAGTTTTTGGTCACATTTGCAATGCATCTCTCTATGAAGGAGTTGTTCCAGAGAGGATGAAATATGCTATAGTGAGACCTCTTTACAAATCTGGCAATGCTACAGATGTTACAAATTATCATCCTATCCCACTCTTAACGACATTATCAAAGGTCCTTGAAAAGGCAGTGTATAACAGGATTGTGGCACATCTTAATATCCTTAACATTATTAACCATAGGCAGTTTGGTTTTCAAAAAGGGGTTTTGACAGACGGTGCCATATACTCGCTCACAAATGATGTCTTGGAGTTGATTAACTGTAAGAGGTCACCAGCTGGTGTCTTCTGTGATCTTTCCAAGGCATTTGATTGTGTAGACCATGAGATACTTTTAGAGAAGGCCTATCATTTTGGAATCACGGGCCTATAGGTAACTGGTTGAAATCATACCTTGAAGACAGAAAACAAAAGTTCTTGGCTGCAACACTGGATATTCTAGTATAGTAGCTTCTGAATGGGGTAAAATACAGCATGGAATTGCCCAGGGACCTATTCTTGGGCCATTGCTGTTTTTAATATATGTCAATAATCTACCACTGTCCATTAGTAAAAAATGTGAATTCACCATGTTTGCTGACGATACAAGCATCATGGTAGATAGTAAGTCTGCTACTGATCTAGAGACTGATGTTAATGATTTACTCAGAGAAGTTACACTTAGTGTACTTGTGTCTGTGTAAATGTGTGGGTGTGTGTGTATTTGTTTACCCTCCTTTTTTCCCCCCAAGGTAAGTCTTTCCTGTCCCGGGATTGGAATTCGACTCCTTATCCACTCCCTTAAAACCCTCATCATTTCCTTTTGCCTCTCCTTCCCTTCTGCCTGACGAAGCAGCTAGGCTGCAAAAGCTTGCGTTTGTGTGTGTGTGTGTGTCTGTGTGTTTATTTGTTGCTATCACTGCCTGTGCCCCTTCGCCTGGTAAGTGTACTTCATCTATTTTTTACGTATAATGTTATTCTGATACACACAAAACATAAACACCAGAAAATTTAGTCATTGCACACGACAACCAGGTACTAGAACAGGTGCACTCCACCAAATTCCTTGGGGTTCACATTGACAGTAGGCTCAACTGGGAATATCATGTGTCACTGACTCTAAAAAGGCTTTCATCAGCTACTTTTGCCTTAAAGATCATTACCCCTTTTTGGGGACATCAACATTTTAAAAGTAACTTACTTTGGATACTTCAACTCATTAATGAGTTATGGCATAATCTTCTGGAATAATTCACCCGTCTCAAAAAAAAAAAAAAAAAAAAAAAAATCTTAACAGCTCAGAAGAGAGCAGTTAGAATCATGTGTGGGGTTCCTCCATGAACCTCATGTAGGAAACTTTTCACAAAGTTAGGAATACTAACAACAACATGTCAGTACATATATTCTTTGATGAACTTTCTTATTAAAAATTATACTCAGTATGAAACAAATTGTTCGTACCACAGCTATAATACTAGAAGTAAAGATGATCTCCATTTTGAATTAAAGAATTTCTCACTTGTACAGAAGGAGGTAATATATGCTGCCATTAAGACTTTTAATGCACTCCCTAATAATATTAAATGTAAAAGAGAAAATGAAATGTCATTCAAATTGACATTAAAGAAATACCTGTTTGACCATCCACTGTACTCCATAGATGAATTATTTTCCTTAAATAACACACTTTCTTAATTAAAGATATATATTGTAATTCAGTTATTAGATAGCTACTCCAGTACTATTGTTAATGTTAGGTAGGTTTACAATACTAATGAAGTGTTAGCTAGTCAGTAAGAAAAAAAAAATATACATATTATTATCTGTATTATTGAACTGTATTATTATGCTGTAGTATTAATTATATGTATACAATTGTATTGACATGTTCCACATCCAAGCAAAATACTCGCATGTATGGATTCATGGAATAAGTATGCCAAATAAAAATAAATAAATTGTCATGTACAATATAATGCTGAAAAGCTTCTATTTTGATAGAACACTATGTATAATGCTAAAAAGCTTCAATTAGATAGAACACTAAGTATTCATTTTCATTTATATATTTCATATTTATAAATTTCATATTTAATTAGGACTTTATTACTATTACCTGGTAAATTATATGAGTTAATAAGAAAAAATATATATTTTGTAATACATCTAAGATAATAATTTTCTTATAAATACCTTTTCTTATAAAATCCTGTTCTCCATTCTGAAGTAGTCCTATGGCTTTCAGTGGATCCATGTTGACTGCTTTGTTTTTACGAAAATTATTTATATGCAAGTACGAAGTGAGCTGTGATAGCTGTTCATCAGTAAGAGATTTTCCAAGAAAGTCTGCTACTTTTTCAACAGTAGCTGAAATGTCCTGTAAGCAGTTGTGGATTAGATTGAAAACATTGTTATTATACCAATTAGTGCATCATTAAAGACAATAGAGAAACTCTCTCTCTCTTACACACACACACACACACACAGTATTCTGCAGGGTATCATTTGCAATTACTCCTTGCCAGAGTGCACAGCTTGTATTATGAATAGACTAGAATGCACACTGAAACAGTTGAATGTCTAACGAATTATTTACATAATTGTTACCTAGTTTTAAGCACTAATTACGCTTTTTGTTGTTTTTGGTCACTTTTCATTGTATACAAAGGCAATTTGGAAGGTAAACACTGTATTATGGGGACTTTTATAACAAACCAGTGAATACAGACACTTTCAGCTATTTTAAACAAAATTTCCATTCACTTTCATATTGTTTCACAAACTTGAAAATCCCTTCTGGATAAAGCTCAGTCACATGTGAGTGTAGTGACGCACTGATGCTCCTCTGGAGGTCCTCGCCCATTTGACACTGAATGGGTGGAGTCCCAATATCTCCCCTACAAAACCACAAAAGTCTCCTAACATTTTCATGGAGAAAGCATATGAAAATTGCCTTTTGTGGAACAAGAAAGGTGTTTTGTTTCCAGAATGAAAGTTTTACTGTGTAGCAATGAGGGCATTGATATGAAACTTCCTGGTAGATTAATACTGTGAACCAGATTGGAATTCAAAACCATCTCCTTTGCCTTTTATGGGCAAGTTTTAAGGTGTTTTGTTCATTTTCACAGCATAGTTTTGACCCATGACAATGCTCAGCCACATACTGCATGCACTCAAACTCTCTTGAGATGGTACCCACTGAAGGTGTCTCCATGTCAACTACATATAACTGATTTGGCTCCAAACAACTTCCATCTTTTCCCAGACATGAGAACATAACTTGGATCATAGTGCTTTCAAACAGATGAGGAGCTCAAGGAGACTGTCAATGAGTGGGTACACTCACAGTATGCAGAATGGATTTTGAAACTAATGAAGTGGTAATTGTGATGAAACACAGCTTAAAGGGAGTACTGTACACTGATGTGAAATAAAAGTTCCCAAAATATCTCAGAACTCACTTACTGACTCATTCCGATATTAAAATAGTAAGTAACATTGGTCGTACAGGTGTGGAAGGAGTCTATGGAGAAACCCAGGCAACTGTGATGGTGGTAGTGGTGGTAAGGTCGTGTCAGATGGAGCCATGGAAGGCAGTGCGCCATGGCACACAGATGAGCTGCAGGAGACCACAGCATGCATAATGATTGTGATGTCACCTCCACCATAGAAATGCATCCAAAGAGGGGCTGAGGAGCTGGACTGTCCCATCTTCACCAACAAACGAGAGTCCATCAGGTCATGATGACACATGACTAGGTGTGCACCTTGCAGAGACAGCCACCTGACATCTGTGAACCATGGACAGGATCCACTTTGGCTAGTGACCATAGCCACATACCTAAACTGTCACCCCTGCTTGAATTGTGCGGAGGGGCACACTGCTTTATGTGTGTGGGAGAAAGCCAGAGGAGATGCAAAAGAGTCTGAGACTGCCAGGCACAAATCAACTCTGGAGGACTCTTGTTAATCAATGGTAAAAATATGTAACTACTCAAAAACTGAAGCCTTAACTTTTCCCTGCATATTGAATGTTCAAACAACTTATGGGTATGCCGATATTTCGACAGGAGCAAGTCCAGTCATTCTCAAGGCACAACTCCACTCATGAAGCAACATGAAGGGAAATTTAATACCTTGGTTTGAAAAGGGAAAAGAAAAAAGATAACACTCACAGTACAAGTAATTGGAGAGTCAACACAGCCAAAGATGACCAATATCAGAAATATCAATAGTGAGTATTAATCAACAGGTGAGGCAGAATTAATTCTGTCCCTCTGTTTTTTGACCAGAGACAGATCCAGATTACAAGCCGAATTTAAACAAAAACCACCATCTCTATTTATAAGGTTGCTTGCTAGTTTACTTTCAACAGCTTCATTAATGACATTATCCCAATAGGACTAAGTGCCTGCCAGAATATCTGTGTTGTTGTATACCATAGGATGACCAGTTCCAAGACAACATTCTGCAACAGCAGATTTGCTCATCTGTTGTTAAGTATGTGTGACATTTGTGTTCAATACACCGGTCTTCAACAGTCCTGATTGTCTCACCCATATATGACTTGCCACAACTGCAAGGAATATGATAGGCACCATCCTGACAGAAATCAAGATCATCCTTTATGGACTCCAACAAGGCCTTTATCTTAGAAGATGGTTTAAAAACAAATGTCACATCATATGTCCACAAAATATGACCAATCCTGTGGGAAATGGTTCCTGCATATGGCAGAAAGGCCTTAGATTTAGGTGCCACTTTGTTACTATTATTACTCACCTGTTGCACAGTAGGCTGATAATGCAGTACACATTTTATCTGTCTCTCACTATAACCATTCTGATGAAATGTGACCTGATTGTCTCATCCATATATGACTTGCCACAAGTGCAAGGAATATGATAGGCACCAACCTGACACAAACCAAGATCATCCTTTATGGACTCCGACAAGGCCTTTATCTTAGAAGATGGTTGAAAAACACATGTCACATCATATGTCCACAAAATATGACCAATCCTGTGGGAAATGGTTCCTGCATATGGCAAAAAGGCATTAGATTTAGGTGCCACTTTGTTACTATTGTTACTCACCTGTTGCACAGTAGGCTGATAATGCAATACACATTTTATCTGCCTCTCACTATAACCATTCTGATGAAATGTGACCTACAGATAGGACAACTCAGGTGACAAACTTTCAGGCTCTGAAATGATATGGGCCCTGTGAACCGAGGTACGAAGTACTCCTTCACGCTGAGCTGTATGGTTACAACTATCAGCTCACAGTTACAAATCAGTGCGAGTAGGCTTCCTATAAACAGCATGCCCCAACGTACAATCAACCTTCCTTCTGACAAACACATCAAGGAAGGGAAGAGAGCTATTCTTTTCCTCCTCCATAGTGAGCTGAATAATCAGGTAGATTGAATTTAGGTGTTCCAAAAAGCCATTTAAATTCTCACTACCATGAATCCAAACGAGGAAAGTATCATCTACACAGCTGGAAAACCCCACAGGTTTCAAGGTCACTGACTCCAAAGTGTATTCCTTGAAATGCTCCATAAACTAATTGTCCACAATAGGTGACAATGGACTTCCCATTGCAACTCCTTCAGTCTTTTCTTAGTATTGAATATTGAATAAAAATTAAATGGAAGTCAGAACATGTCAAAATATATTTGATAACTTGGCACCAAGCTTAACCTCAATTAGCTACAATGAATCAGAAAGAGCAAAGTGACTGAACAGAAAAACCACATCAAAACTCACTAAAATATTAGAGTCATTCAAACACAGTCCCTGCAACCAATATAAGAAAACCACTGAGTTCTTAAAATGGTGCTCAAACCTACCTACTGTTAGGCTCAACAAACCAGCAAGATGTTTAGCTACATGATATGTTGGAGCACCAATGTTAGATACTATAGGCCTGAAGCAACATTCTTCTTGTGGATCTTAAGAAGGCCATATAATCTAGGAAGTACAGCACAGTAAGAATAGAATTAAGACTCTTGATATTCTCCTGTGACCAGGGACTTTTCTTCAGGAGGTTATTTTATCCTTTCTCTTAACCGTATTTGCAGATTCATAATATCGACTTTACATTTTGCACAGTATTTTTTTTTAACACTGTAATATTTTTTTTTTCTTTTTTGTTTCCGGAGAAGAACTATGCACATTTACGCCCTCCGTCATCTTTGACCTGAAGAAGTTTATATGCCAACTAGCTCTACCGATGATGAGGGGATCAAAGAAATGTATGAGGAGATAAAAGAAGTTATTCCAACAGTTTAGGGAGAGAAAAACCTGATTGTGATGTGAAAGTGAAACTTGGTAAAACAGAAGGGAAGGGAAGGAAATGTAGTAGGTGAATATGAACTGAAGAGAAAGAATGAAAGAGGAGGTAGCCTGGTAGAATTTTATGCAGAGCACAATTTAATCATCTCAAATACATGGTTTAATGATCATGAAAGAAGACTGTATATGTGGAAGAGAGCAGAAGACACTGGATGACACTGGAGGCAATTAATGGTAACACTTAAGATTTAAATTTTAAAAACACATCCAGGGGTACATATAGACTCTGATCATAATATATTTGTTGTGGCGTGAAGTCAGCGCCACACGCCAGACACAAGAGAACGATTATGGAGAAGGCAGTCATTGACCAACAGCCTACCGCACGCCGGCACCGTGCCTCTTGGAGGGAGTAACTATACATGCATGCTCTCTACAAGCTGCTATATCTAGGCCGACATTCGTCTGGATACCCGTCAGAACTCAGCTACGAACTAGACAGTCACCAGAAAACAGAAGACAATGACTTGAGAAGAGAGAATATTTTTGGTTTAGATTCTTTTGATCTTTTTGGTTTTACTGTGCAAGACAATGTTTTAGTTGTGAACAGTTTTGATGCTAAAGATAGTGAAGACAAGTTGCTGAACGACTTTCCAAACAAAAATTGAAGACAACGCCCTAATCGCGTTACTGTAAGTCGTAGAAGACATTGGCACTGCAAACAGGTAACCACTAAATGCATCAACCACAATAAGACACTTTGTGTTCCAGAAGGGACCAGCATACTCAATATCCACTTGTTGCCATGGGGAATCTGCTTTTGGCCACGCAAAAAGTTTCTGAGGTGGGGCAGACTGGTTGGTAGCACACACTGAACACTGTGACGTCATCTGTTCTATTTGGGCATCCTTTTTTTTTTTTTTTTTTTTTTTTTTCGCCAAGATAAATGCAGCCCCCTGCCCCTCACGTGCAGCTGAGCACTGCCAAATGGTAGACGCAAATATTTGAACAAGCCCAGATGAGTATTGAAAACACAAATTTTCTGTGATTCTTCATCGAGTGGCAGCTGAGGATAGGCATTGCACAAATCTATCTTTGAGAGATATTTTCCTGCACCTAATCTGCCATTAAATCTTATGGTCTCAGCAAAGGATAAGTGTCTACAATTATTTGTGGATTCACTGTGGCCTTGAAATCAACACAAATGCATATGTTACCTGACGGCTTAGGCATAATTACAAGCAGACTCACCCACTGGCTAGCATGTATTGATTCAATTCCACCATTCCTGTCAGACAACAGGGAGTAGCAAAATAAGCCAACACTCTGTAAGGTCAACACAATAGGAAATATTCTATTCATGCCAGAGGGCTTCCAATAATGCTATAGTATTTTAGCTGTTGATGTAGAATTTCTTTGTACACACTATCAAACATTCAATCTTAGATGAGTAGTGTCATTCATCTTTTATTTAATGTTGAAGATGGAAGATAATTAGGGCATAATTGTGACACTGCTTTTTCTTTCAGATTGTATGTTGCACTGTAATCTAATGTATTACATAAATTTCATTATAACTGTCAAAATGATTGTTATACTGGAAATGGAAGAGATTTTGGTTGTGCATATTTCAGTTACATCTGGTGATTATGGTATGTGAATGCATGTGTGTCTTTTTCTGATGAAGGTGTGGGCCAAAAACGTAAGTTGTGTGAATGTGACTGTCTATTTTATGTGCCTGTCTGCTGCTCAGGGATCATCTTTATGGTGATCCGCTATATATCCTCTATTACTGACATTCCAACCTGAATTCCCATTGTTAGATATATTTCATTATACATTATTATATACATTAATCCTCATGAAACTACTTAATCAACATTTAGAAACATAAAAGAATGTTATTTTAATGGAGTTATATGAATTTTGATAGAATAAAGTTTAAATATTTTATTTTTACCTTATTCATCTCCTCATAAAACAGAAACAGCATATTTGGATGTTCCCTTCTCTTCCATCCTTCAATGACATGTGTCCAATAAGGTGTCCATGGATCTGGAAAGTTTCACATCCACTATTGCAATTCAGAATTTTATTTTCTTATTATATACACTGCAGGCAAATTATCAGTCTGAAATAAGTCTGTTGACAATTCATTTCTATAAACCTGACCCAAAAAACCTCTTCCTAAACCTGTTCATTTAATTCACTTTGGTTTAAATAATTTATAATAATTCTTATTTTCCAGGTGGAGTTCATGCAGTTCATTTGACTAAAAAAAAACTTGTATAACACACACAAAATTGTGTTTTTTTTTGTTTTTTTTTCTTAATTTATTAGATCATGTTCTACCAAGAAGCGAAGGAAGAATCAATCAAAAATAAAAAATAAAATAAAAAAAAGTATGAATATTTTATTTTGCATATATGCACTGAAGTGCAGTTTGTTTTTCTGTTGTTAATACAGTTGTTTTGGGTTGTGTTACTTGGCCTCACTCTTATAGAAAAAAGATATAAAATAGTTGTTGTGCTGAGTAACATGGCTATGTATGGAATTATTTTTAATTTTCATTTGCAAGGAAACCATCAAAATAAATAATAAAATTCTGGTTGTATATGAGGATAATGTGCCAGCTTATGAAACTGAAAAAGTACAAATCTTTATTTCAGTGTTTCCACACATATTGGAAAGATCTCTACAAAGTGGAAGAGTGTCTCTGCTGGAGGAACAAAAATATATATATATATATATATATATATATATATATATATCTTTGTGGAAGACCCCGCTGCAAGACCTGTCCAATCCACCCACCCAGCACTTCCTATTCCAGTCCTGTCACAGGCTTATCCTACCCTATCAGAGGCCGGGCCACTTGTGAAAGCAGCCACGTAATTTACCAACTGTGCTGCAAGCACTGTACAGCTTTCTATATTGGCATGACCACCAACCAGCTGTCCATTAGGATGAATGGCCACCGCCAAACTGTGGCCAAAAACAAGGTGGACCACCCTGTGGCACAGCATGCAGCGGAGCACATGCTTGATTTCAATGGCTGCTTCACAACCCGGGCCATCTGGATCCTCCCATCCACCACCAGCTTTTCTGAACTGCACAGATGGGAGTTATCCCTACAATACATTCTCCGATCCCGAAATCAACCAGGCCTCAACCTACGATAACTTCCCTATATATATATATATATGTGTATGTGTATGTATGTGTATGTATGTGTATATATATATATATATATATATATATATATATATATATATATATATATATGAAACGATTATTAAGACGAAAAATTCCTAGCAGGAAAAATAAAATATAAAAAATAGACGAAGATTACTCACCAGGCGAAGGAGCACAGGTGTGACAGCATCACAAATAAATAAATGTATACACACACACACACACAATCGCAAGCTTTCGCAACCCAGTTGCGTCTTCAGGCAGTAGGGAAGGAGAGGGAAAAGGAAATGATGAGGGTTTTAAGGAAGGGGGTAAGGAGCCATTCCAATCCCGGGAGAGGAAAGACTTACCTTGGGGGAAAAAATGGAGGGTAAACAAATGCACACATGCCCACACATTCACACAGACACAAGTACACCTAGGCAGACATACTGTAGAAAGCAAAGAAGTTAAGTTATAGAAGTTAAGAAGTTAGACAGAGATACCACTTGAGGCAGAGGCTCTGTCCAGAGAACTGATGCAAAGATGTTAAGAAGGTGGGTGGGAATTCAAATTTAGCGGAGGTTGAGACCAGGTGGGCAACGGGAAGAGAGAATATGCTGAAGGGCTAGTTCCCATCTCCGGAGTTCTGAAGGATTGGTGTCAGTGGGAAGTATCCAGATAACCCGGACGGTGTAGCACTGTGCCAAGATGTGCTGGCCGTGCACCAATGCGTGTTTAGCCACAGGGTGATCCTCGTTACCAACAAACACTGTCTGCCTGTGTCCATTCATGCGAATGGACAGTTTGTTGCTGGTCATTCCCACATAGAACGCTTCACAGTGCAGGCATGTCAGTTGGTAGATCACGTGGGTACTATCGCAAGTGGCTCTGCCTTTGATCGTGTACACCTTCCGGGTTACGGGACTGGAGTAAGTGGTGGTGGAAGGGTGCATAGGGCAGGTTTTACAACGGGGGCGGTTACAAGGGTAGGAGCCAGAAGGTAGGGAAGGTGGTTTGGGGATTTCATAGGGGTGGACTAGGAGGTTACGGAGGTTAGGTGGGCGGCGGAAAGACACTCTCGGTGGAGTAGGAAGGATGTCATGAAGGACGGATCTCATTTCGGGGCAGGATTTAAGGAAGTCGTATCCTTGCTGGAGAGCCACATTTAGAGTCCGCTCCAGTCCCGGAAAGTATTCAGTGACAAGAGGGGCACTTCTGGGATTCTTCTGTTGAAGGTTCTGAATTTGGGGGGATGAGGTAGTAGCTCTGGCAATTTGTTTCTCTACCAGATTAGGAGGATAGCCGCGGGATGTGAAAGCTGTTAATAGGTTGTTGGAGTACTGGTTCAGAGCTTCAGGACTGGAGCAGACTCGTTTGCCACGAAGACCTAAGCTGTAAGGAAGGGAACGTTTGATATGGAATGGATGACAGCTATCATAATGCAGGTACTGTTGTTTATTGGTAGGTTTGATGTGGACGGATGTGTGGAGTTGGCCGTTGGACAGATGGAGGTCGACATCGAGGAATGTGGCATGGGATTTGGAATAGGACCAGGTGAATTTGATGGGACCAAAGGAGTTGAGGTTGAAGAGGAAATTCTGGAGTTCTTCTTCACTGTGTGTCCAGATCATGAAGATATCATCAATGAATCTGTACCACACTTTGGGTTGACAGGCTTGGGTATCCAGGAAGGCTTCCTCTAAGCGTCCCATGAATAAGTTTGCGTACGAGGGGGCCATCCTGGTTCCCATGGCTGTTCCCTTTAGTTGTTGGTATGTCTGGCCCTCAAAAGTGAAGAAGTTGTGGGTTAGGATGAAGCTGGCTAGGGTATTAAGGAAAGAGGTTTTAGGTAGGGAAGTGGGTGGTCGGCGTGAAAGGAAATACTCCATCGCAGCAAGGCCCTGGGTATGTGGGATATTTGTGTATAGGGAAGTGGCATCAATGGTTACAAGGATGGTTTCTGGAGGTAACAGGCTGGGTAAGGATTTCAGGCGATCGAGGAAGTGGTTGGTGTCTTTGATGAAGGATGGGAGACTGCACATGATGGGTTGAAGGTGTTGGTCTATGTAGGCAGAGATTCGTTCTGTAGGGGCTTGGTAACCGGCCACAATGGGGCGGCCGGGATGATTGGGTTTGTGAATCTTGGGAAGTAGGTAGAAGGTGGGAGTGCGGGGTGTCGGCGGGGTCATGAGGTTAATGGAGTTAGGTGAAAGGTTTTGTAGGGGGCCTAAGGTTTTGAGGATTCCTTGAAGCTCTGCCTGGACATCGGGGATGGGATTGCCATGAAAGTTCTTAGTTACCTTACGATTGCTTCCATTCCCGTTTTTCCACATTTCTGTTCATGTTTAGTACTTTTCCGATCAATTTCAGCAACTTTCCGTTGGTTTTGATTGCACTTTTCCTTCGTCAGACTATTTCAGCCTCAAAATCGTAATCTGCTACCATATAACCAATCCTGTTTAGACGTTTTCCTTGCATTTTCACGCAGTTTTCTCGTTCTTTTTCCGATTTTCACCTTCCTTAAACCCTTTTTTCACGCCATACCACTACCAAACCCTTCTATACTACGTTGTTGATAACTAAAGTTGACCACAGTATCAACAACAAATTTTAAAAACTTTTCCTATTTTCTTTCTTTTCTCATACCTGAAATTCTGCCCACTTTCATCTCCCTCCTGATATGTAAATATATTTTTACACTTATTTTTACGTTTTATTTTTTATTTGTTCATTGCAGCCCATTACATAGCCCATATTTCCCACTCCTCCTTCATCCATATACTATGCCTCCCTCACAACATCCCTATAACAACCCCATCCATTTTTATGTACATTCCCTCCGAAAACATGCTTTCTCCCTAGCCAAATTACGCTCCCACATTCTTTTTATGCAGGCTTGTCTAACATTTGGAATCACTCCCAAGGGCCTCACACTAAAAGTTCCCATCTCTGGCTGTAACCCATCCTTTCATCCCGCCCTATACCAATTCCAAACTGAACAATCAATAGCCCTCACCCGACTAATCCTTAACCTACACATCAACTCCGCTAATGAACACACCTGTCAACTCCTATCGCTAATCAAAATCCTCAACCTTTCCTCTCCCACATCCACACCTACTGTCCAGAACATCCTCCTTCAGGCCAACTGCAAATTAGAACAATATGCCACCCACCACCTCAAAAAACTATCCAATCTCCTGGTCACCCACCTCCGGAAAGGCAATACTCTCTCCCTCAACAACCTCTCCAATAAACCTCAACCTCCCCTTATTGCACACAAACCCAGTCTCTCCCATCTACTCAATCTCCCACTCCCAACTCCTCTCCCCCCTAAACCTCAAAACTCCAATCTACACAATCCGGAACCACAACATCCTAATTCAGTAATCAACCTCTCCTCCAAACCTCTCTCCCAATCTGAAACCTCTGTCCTATCCAAAGGCCTCACCTTTAGTCCTACTCCCAAATTCAACCACACAGCTCTCGTCAAAGATCTACTTTCCTATACTCGTAGTCTTTGCTGGAGATACCACTTTGCCACGAAGAAGAATAATCCTACTCCCTATGACCCAGCTCCCCAAGACATCATTCCAATTGAACCCTGCCTAGAACAGTTCCGTCCTCCATCACAGCGAGACCCACCTGCTCTTCCTCAAAACCACCCTCTTCAAACCTTCCAGGAATTCCTTACTTCCCACCTTGCCTCCCAGTCGTTCCTGAGAAACCTTAATCCTACTCCCAACATTACCGCAGCTGAATCCCGAGCTATCCGTGATCTGAAGGCTGACCATTCCATCATCATTCTCCCAGCCGACAAGGGATCCACGACCGTGGTACTTGATCGGCGGGAGTATGTAGCTGAGGGACTGCGTCAGCTCTCAGACAGTACCACATATAAAGTCTTTCATGGCAATCCCATCCCCGATGTCCAGGCAGAGCTTCAAGGAATCCTCAAAACCTTAGGCCCCCTACAAAACCTTTCACCTAACTCCATTAACCTCATGACCCCGCCGACACCCCGCACTCCCACCTTCTACCTACTTCCCAAGATTCACAAACCCAATCATCCCGGCCGCCCCATTGTGGCCGGTTACCAAGCCCCTACAGAACGAATCTCTGCCTACATAGACCAACACCTTCAACCCATCATGTGCAGTCTCCCATCCTTCATCAAAGACACCAACCACTTCCTCGATCGCCTGAAATCCTTACCCAGCCTGTTACCTCCAGAAACCATCCTTGTAACCATTGATGCCACTTCCCTATACACAAATATCCCACATACCCAGGGCCTTGCTGCGATGGAGTATTTCCTTTCACGCCGACCACCCACTTCCCTACCTAAAACCTCTTTCCTTAATACCCTAGCCAGCTTCATCCTAACCCACAACTTCTTCACTTTTGAGGGCCAGACATACCAACAACTAAAGGGAACAGCCATGGGAACCAGGATGGCCCCCTCGTACGCAAACTTATTCATGGGACGCTTAGAGGAAGCCTTCCTGGATACCCAAGCCTGTCAACCCAAAGTGTGGTACAGATTCATTGATGATATCTTCATGATCTGGACACACAGTGAAGAAGAACTCCAGAATTTCCTCTTCAACCTCAACTCCTTTGGTCCCATCAAATTCACCTGGTCCTATTCCAAATCCCATGCCACATTCCTCGATGTCGACCTCCATCTGTCCAACGGCCAACTCCACACATCCGTCCACATCAAACCTACCAATAAACAACAGTACCTGCATTATGATAGCTGTCATCCATTCCATATCAAACGTTCCCTTCCTTACAGCTTAGGTCTTCGTGGCAAACGGGTCTGCTCCAGTCCTGAAGCTCTGAACCAGTACTCCAACAACCTATTAACAGCTTTCACATCCCGCGGCTATCCTCCTAATCTGGTAGAGAAACAAATTGCCAGAGCTACTACCTCATCCCCCCAAATTCAGAACCTTCAACAGAAGAATCCCAGAAGTGCCCCTCTTGTCACTGGATACTTTCCGGGACTGGAGCGGACTCTAAATGTGGCTCTCCAGCAAGGATACGACTTCCTTAAATCCTGCCCCGAAATGAGATCCGTCCTTCATGACATCCTTCCTACTCCACCGAGAGTGTCTTTCCGCCGCCCACCTAACCTCCGTAACCTCCTAGTCCACCCCTATGAAATCCCCAAACCACCTTCCCTACCTTCTGGCTCCTACCCTTGTAACCGCCCCCGTTGTAAAACCTGCCCTATGCACCCTTCCACCACCACTTACTCCAGTCCCGTAACCCGGAAGGTGTACACGATCAAAGGCAGAGCCACTTGCGATAGTACCCACGTGATCTACCAACTGACATGCCTGCACTGTGAAGCGTTCTATGTGGGAATGACCAGCAACAAACTGTCCATTCGCATGAATGGACACAGGCAGACAGTGTTTGTTGGTAACGAGGATCACCCTGTGGCTAAACACGCATTGGTGCACGGCCAGCACATCTTGGCACAGTGCTACACCGTCCGGGTTATCTGGATACTTCCCACTGACACCAATCCTTCAGAACTCCGGAGATGGGAACTAGCCCTTCAGCATATTCTCTCTTCCCGTTGCCCACCTGGTCTCAACCTCCGCTAAATTTGAATTCCCACCCACCTTCTTAACATCTTTGCATCAGTTCTCTGGACAGAGCCTCTGCCTCAAGTGGTATCTCTGTCTAACTTCTTAACTTCTATAACTTAACTTCTTTGCTTTCTACAGTATGTCTGCCTAGGTGTACTTGTGTCTGTGTGAATGTGTGGGCATGTGTGCATTTGTTTACCCTCCATTTTTTCCCCCAAGGTAAGTCTTTCCTCTCCCGGGATTGGAATGGCTCCTTACCCCCTTCCTTAAAACCCTCATCGTTTCCTTTTCCCTCTCCTTCCCTACTGCCTGAAGACGCAACTGGGTTGCGAAAGCTTGCGATTGTGTGTGTGTGTGTGTATACATTTATTTATTTGTGATGCTGTCACACCTGTGCTCCTTCGCCTGGTGAGTAATCTTCGTCTATTTTATATATATATATATATATATATATATATATATATATATTTTTTTTTTTTTTTTTTTTTTTTTTTTTTTTTTTTTTTTTTTTTTTTTTTTTTCCATACCTTACAGTTCCTACCTCTGTATCCCAAACCTCGCCTGATTTGAGTGGTGTGTGAATGTGTGATCGTGTGTGTGTATATGTATGTGTGTGTGTGTGTGTGTGTGTGTGTGTGTGTGTGGTCTTGTGCACTTGCAGTGTACATGAATTATTTTAAATTATATTATTTTACTTTATTTTATTTTATTTTATTTTCTCCCCTCACCCGCCTCCCCACTCCATTCCTAAGCTGCATCTCGTTATTCCCATCTAACCCATCCCCACCACCGTGACGTAACCTTTCTATCCCCTCCCCCTCCCCTCCCCTCCCGTCCCCGATTCGCTGCAGAGCGTGATTCGAAGTGTGGCAGTCGGAGGTGATGGTTGTATGACTGTGTTGTGTGCCTGTGTGATTGCGTGAGTGCTCTATTTCTGAAGAAGGCCATGGCCGATAGCTGAATGTGTTGTATGTGTGTGTCTTTTGTATGTGCCTGTCGCAGCTCGTCGCCACGTCTTTGCGGTGAGTAGTAAACTGTCCTCACTATATTATTTATTCCAACTAAGAAATGAGATTGACAGGAAGTGCAAAATGGCTAAGCAGGAGTGGCTAGAAGCCAAATGCAAATCTGTAGAAGAATGTATAAGAAGGGGAAAAATAGATACCGCCTACAGGAAAATAAAAGAGACATTTGGGGACAAGAAAAGCAACTCTACGAATATCAAGAACTCAGATGGGAAACCAGTTCTCAGCAAAGAAGGGAAAGCGGAAGGTGGAAAGAGTACATAGAGCAGCTCTACAAAGGAAATGAACTTAGAGACAATGTTGTAGGAAGGGAAGAGGAAACAGATCAAGATGAAATAGGAGATATTATACTGAGAGATGAATTTGACAGAGCCCTGAAAGACCCAGGTCGGAACAAGGCCCCAGGAGTAGATGACATATCCTCAGAGCTACTAAAGTCTCTGGGAAAGCCAACCATGACAAAACTATTTTAACTGGTGTGTAGGATGTATGAGACAGGCGAAATACCCTCCGACTTTAAGAAAAATGTTCTAATCCCCATCCCTAAGAAAGCAGGTGCAGACAGGTGTGAAAATTACAGAACCATCAGTTTGATAAGTCATGGTTGCAAAATTTTAACACGGATTATCTACAGGAGAATGGAAAAGTTGATAGAAGCTGACCTCGGGGAAGATCAGTTTGGATTCAGGAGGAACGTAGGAAACCGGGAGGCAATACTCACTTTACGTCTTACCTTAGAAGATATATTAAGGAAAGGCAAACCTACATTTTTAGCTTTTGTAGATTTGGAGAAAGCTTTTGACAATGTTGACTGGAATACACTCTTTCAATTTCTGAAGTCAGCAGGGATAAAATACAGGGAAAGGAAAGTTATATACAACTTGTACAAAACCCAGATCGCAGTTATTATACTCAAAGGGCATGAAAGGGAAGCATCAGTTGGGAAGGGAGTAAGACAGGGTTGTAGCCTTTCTCCAATGTTGTTCAATTTGTACATTGAGCAAGCTATAAAGGAAAGCAAGGAGAAATTTGGTGAAGGAATTAAAGTTCAGGGGGAAGAATTAAAAACATTGCATTTTGCTGACGACATAGTAATTCTGTCAGATACAGCAAGGGACCTCGAAGAGCAATTGAACGGAATGGACAGTGTGCTGAAAGGTGCCTATAAGATGAACATTAACAAGAGCAAAACTAGGGTAATGGAGTGCAGTCTAAGAAAATCGTGTGATGCTGAAGGAATTAGATTAGGTAACGAAGCAATAAAAGAGGTAGATGAGTTTTGTTACTTGGGCAGTAAAATAACAAATGATGGTCACAGTACAGAGGATATAGAATGCAGAATGGCAATGGGGAGAAAAGCATTTTTGAAAAAGAGAAATTTGCTAACATCGAATATTAATTTAAGTGTAAGGAAGTCTTTTCTGAAGGCATTTGTGTGGAGTGTTGCCTTGTACGGGAGTGAAACATGGACAATAAGCTGTGCAGACAGGAAGAGGATAGAGGCTTTTGAAATGTGGTGCTACAGAAGAATGCTGAAGATTAGGTGGGTAGATCACATAACTAATGAAGAGGTACTGAACAGAATTGGTGAGAAAAGGAATTTTTGGCATACCCTGACTAAAAGAAGGGATCGCTTGGTAGGACACATTCTTAGACATCGAGGAGGAATCGTAAATTTAGCATTGGAGGGAAGTGTGTGGGGTAAAAATCACAGAGGGAGACCAAGAGACGCGTATAGTAAACAGATTCAAGTCGATGTGGGTTGTCGTTCTTATGAGATGAAAAGGCTTGCTCAGGATAGGGTACTGTGGAGAGCTGCATCAAACCAGTCTCTGGACTGAAAACCATAACAACAACATGTTAGCAGCACTGCTGTATCAACTTCAATCTGTTTTCCGCAAGTTCTAGCTCCCATCGTTCATTTTCTGCTGGTATTATGTTATTTTTACTACAGTGAAGTAATTTACGGAGAATTAGATAGATAAAAATTTGGTGACAAAAGAGTGCATGACGTTCACAGAAACTATGTCATTTTAACAACATGAATTTTGCATTTAATAATGCATATCTTCAAATATTAAAAATGCTCATCTATAACTTCACTTGAGTTTTGTTTGAAATATGTACCATTGGGGCACATTGAACAAAGTTCTCCTGGGGCAAGATGAGCCATAGTTCATTGTGTTTCACCTGATACACCAGAGAAAACTTGTTACAAGCCTCAAAAAATCCCAATAAAGAGGCAAATTGTAATGTTCATGAGCGAAAATAGTGATGATCATTATCAAGAGAGCAATAACAACATGACAATGAGTCTGGTGAATCTCTATATAACTTTAAAAAATTGGGTACATTATAAGAAACAGATGATTTCATTTTGACCAAATTTTAACTAAGAACTAAAAGCCAGTTTAATATGTGGTGAAAATTTTTAAACCAAAGGATGACTCTGGAGACTATCAGGGACCATTTTGGAGGTAATCAAGGTAAAGGATAAAGCATTTGTTCCATCTAGCAACATACTAGTACTTTACTTGCTTCCAGAACCAATTAATAATGGTGTGACAAAGAGAAAAAACACATATTTCAAATTTGGAATTAGTTCCCAGTCCATTGATGTTCAATAATTTTAAAAGAAGACATACTACTTTGTGCCTACAGGTTTAATGACGTATACATGGAATATACAGGTTGAATCTAAATTTGTGCACTCAGGCTTCACAGTGCGATTCCTCACATGCTAGCAATAAAAAAATGTCTGGCACAAAATTTTGTCCTGTGCATATTTCCGGCAGTAAATGGATGTCGAAGATTGAGATGGTTGTGTGTATCATACGTCAGTGTGTTTCAGAATTATACTACTACACCAACAAACTTCTAGGGGACGTGGGAGGTGCCTTGTGGAACAACGTGAGCATAGAAACCCATGCCCAGAAACGCCATTCTACGATGCTACGGAGAGTCCAAGTTACAGGAACCTGCTCCTGCCACTAGACATACCCTCCAGCAAATTCAACACTCTGTAGCATCATTGGATGACGTTTCCGGGCATCGATTTCTATGCTCACTTTATTCCTCAAGACACCTCCCACATCCCCTAGAAGTTTGTTGATGTAGTAGTGTAATTCTGCAACACACTGACTTACGGGATACACACCCATCTCAATCTTCAACGTCCATTTACGGCCGGAAATATGCGCAGGAAGAAATTTTGTGAGAGACATTTTTTTATAGCTAGAATGTGAGGAATCATTCTGCAAAGCCCAAGTGCACGAATTTAGATTCATCCTATATATAAACATTAATTTCATAATACAATTAAAATTTGTTTTGAATGGTAAACATGTTGTTCTAACAAACTGTTTAAAGTGGTTCATTGTATCCTGCATGTGGAACACTATTAACCATTTACCAACTTTTCTTCAAAGACGTAGTTTGAAACAAATTATTCATAGAGCAATCATTTAACACCTTTTGATACTTGAATGATAAACTGTAAAAACTGAAAATCACAACTCTGTAATAAAATTATTTGATGAGTAGCACAAATAAATAATTTTTGTGGTTCACTGTGCCCCACTCTCCCCTATATTGAAACTGCCATGTGACATCAATGGATGTCACTCACATATTATGGTACTTCACAATCCTCTTTTATTACCTCTAGCTTGTAATGGTTCACTTATAAATTCACAAAACTTCACCCATGTATTTATAATACAATGTATCTCTCACAATTTCAACTGAATTAATATATTTTTAAAATAAATCTGTCTAGAGCACAAATTTTTGAATGTATTAGAAACTAGTTTTTGATCCATAGGTGGTTCATCTTCAGTCTACTCCAAAGTTGGTGTGGAGTGGGTCGTATGGATTCCTCCTGGCAGTGACAGCATGTGGAGGCATCCATAGAACTTGCTCCACTCACATGAAGGCTGAATTACACAGTTTGGATGGTGCAGAATTTGCCACAGTGTAACACACACAAGTACTTTTCCGGTGCCATTTTTGCAGTATTTATGTGTTGTTTATTTTCAGTGTTTGATGTAATTTTGGTCAGCTCTGTTTTGCAAGGTAAGTGCTTTAATGTAATATTTTGCATATAAGCTATTTGCCTTTTTTTTTTTTTTTTTTTTTTTTTTTTTTTTTTTTTTTTTTTTTTTTTTTTTTTACTTGGATGTACCCCATACTGCTGCAAAAACCTTACTCGTTATTGTTTGACACTTCATGTTCATTGCTAACCACACACATGTAATGGCAACTAGGGTTGAATTTTATCACTGCAAGAAACATCCCCATAAGTCTTACAGAGCCTCACCCATGAGACACTGCACAGCTTTAGTCACAAGTGCCATTTTGTTATGAAAAAGTTAAAAGAATCCCCTTTCCCTCACTGTATTCATTGCTGCAATTCAAATTCCCACATATCAGAGCCTTTACAATCCATCGTGCACTGCAAAACTTTCCGTTCCCAGCCTTACCAGCATCCTTCCCTCTCCAGTCCCCATGTCACTCACAGTCTAGAAGCTTGTGGCACTGGAGTGGCTGGAAATGGTGGTTATGAGTGTATAGTTGTGTGAGTGATTGTGTGAATATATGTTTTTCTTTTTCTAATGAAGGCCATGGCTGAAAATTTTGATTTTTATTTTTCCTTATTATTTTTATCATTTTAAATCTTCCCACTCCCTCTTCACACTCCTCTACAGGTCCCTTTTATCCTTTGCCACCCCTTCCCTTCACTGTATTCATTGTCTCAATTCAATATCCGACATATCAGAGCCTTTATCATCGATTGTCCAATGCGGAATGTTCCATCCCCACACTTACCCAGCATCCGTCCCCCTCCACTCCCCATTTCACTCACAGTCTAGATGCTTGTGGTGCTGAAGTGGCCAGACATGGTGGTTGTGTGTGTATAGTTGTGTGAGTGATTATGTGAATGATATGTTTCTTTTTCTGATGAAGCCCATGGGCGAAAATTTAATCTGTGTGAATGTGATTGTCCATTTTTCATGCCTGTCAGCAGCTCAGTGAGCCTGTTTATGGTGATTTGTTATCTATCCTCCATTAATGACATTCAAATAGGATTTTCCATTGTTAAAAGAATAGTATGCTCATATCATGGTTTTTGTAATCATTGTTCATTCAGCCCTGGATAGGGTAGTCAGACAAAGTGCCCTCCAGTTGAAAAACTCATCTCTGAAAGAGGTTCTGGCAAATGCACAATCATATGAAGTCTCTCATGATGCAGAACAGAAACCTCCAGCAGGGTGTGACATTGTGGAAGTGCAGTGCATGCTGGTTGCGTCCAGGGAGCACAATGTTGCAGCAGTGTAAGCTGGCCATTATGGCCTCTCTCACACAGTGCTTAAGCAACATTCTATTCCTGTTACCATCCTGTACTTCATGTTACAACAAACATGAAAGGTCAGAGTGTCACCAGCATTGGGCCATCTGTCAAAAATGACGAGAAAAAGGGCACATCGTGAATGTTTGCCATTCAACAGCACAGGACTTAGCCTCAGAGAAAATGAACTTAGATATTGAGGAAATGTCATTGTTGGGCCTTAATCTTGAAAACAATTCAAACAAGTTCTTTATTGAGGTACGGATCTTGTCACACTGACTCCACCTGCAAGTAGATACAGGTGTGGCAGTTTCCTTGCTGAATTCACAAATGTACTCACACCTGGGATCTCCACCATTTGCACCATAAACAGGTATCTCCATGGTTATGGTGCATCCCCCTGCTTGGGCAATTCACTATTGATGTCACATATAAATGAGTAACTCAGCATATTATCTTCCTTGGTGTCAATGACAACTAGATCAGCTAATCTTTTCGGGTTTGATGCTTTTCAGGCTTTTGGTTTTGTTTTATCTCAGACACAATACAATTGTTCTCACTGGACATTCCCTATCAGTCACTGGAATGCCTGTTATCAGAATTTCAAGACTTTTTGTAGATGGCTTAGGCTGCATTTCAGATTTTAAAGCTCACAGTACACTGAAGCTGTCGACCTGCTCAAATTATTTTCACGCTAGGCAGATTCCCCTGGCCCTGTTCCCCAAGTCAAGGAGGAGCTGGATCAGTTCACAGCCCTCGGAGTGTTGATTCCAATTTTGTCTAGTGACTGGGTCACACCCCTCATCATTGACCAGAAATCCTCAGGTAAATTACATCTTTGTGATGATATTAAGGCCACCAATAATTCTGTTTGGGGTGGACACACCCAATGCCATATTCTGATGAATTCCTTTCACTATTAGCAGCAGGCTAATTTTTCTTTAAACTCAATGTTCCTGAGGCTTATTACCAGATACTCCTCAATGAGGATTCCCGTTGTCCTGCGATTGTCAGCATGCCATTTGGACTTTACCAATACCAGAGGCTAATGTTTGTGATTGCTGGTGGTCCTACTATTTTTCAACGATATTGGACCAGATCATGTTGAGATTCCCTCACTGCTTAAACTACTTTGACGATATAATACTTACTGTACCTACCATGAGGGAACACCTGCACAACCTCCAGACTCTCTTTCAAAAATACATGTCTGTGGGCCTGAGTTGCAATCTACAGAAATCAAAGTTCTTCTTTCAGTCATCCCTTGAGTATTTGAGCCATGTCATCTCTCAGAAAGGCATCCAGCCTATGGAGAGCATGGTCCACACAATCTCAGACCTGCCAAGTCCTACTTCGATGCATGGAGCCACTAGCATTTGCATTCCAATGCACTTAGTCCAGCTCAAAGCCATTATTCGCACATCGAGAAGGAGGCAATGGCCATTGGTTATGCCATCACCAAATTTCACGCCTTCTTGTACAACACTAAGTTCCACTTACTAACAGATCATAAGTGGTTAATCCAATTATTTTATCCATCCCTCAGGATTCCAGATAAGGCTGCCTACAAGTGTAACAGTGTGCCTTGATCCTCTCTAAGTACCATTACGACATTCATTTTCAACAACTTGACAATGAAGATGCCCTCTCCTGACTTCTGTTAGGTCCAGATACCAAGTTCAGTCAGGAGGAGCTAACGTGTTTTCATTTGGAAGTTGAGTCCTGCTAAGCTGTCAATGGTTTTTCTATCATTAGTGCCAGAGTTGACAAGAAAACAGCAACTGACTCAGTTCTTTGAAACCATTGTCTGTCTCAACCAACAGGGATAGTCATTCTGGCCTCCAAGCCATGCCTTCAACCCCCTTTTCAATTATTTCATTCTGCAACATCACTTCTATCATAGAGTGAGTTCTTATAACCCCTGATGATTCAGCTCCCCATGAGGTAATTCCTGCACATTTGTGCCAGGAAACTTCAAGCTGTTACATGAGGGATACTGGGGTGTTTCCTGCACCAAACCCTTGGCTCACAGACATGTCTACTGGCCTAGCATTGACAGAGAGATAGGGCCTTTGGTGGCTGCCTGCCTCCAGAATGGAAGCCAACAAGCTTCTCCTAAGTCATCATTCTAACCTATGGTTTCCCACAATGCAGCCACAGAGCTCATCCAAGTCAGTTTTGTTTGTTCTTTTCTGAATGGATTGTAGGTCATTATTACTGATGCATTTTCCCACTTTCTTTATGTGGTCTGATGCTCCTCAGCCAACACAGGTCACCATGTATATGTGTGGGTTGTTGCTTGTGCATTCTACCAGCCAGTGACATATACTGACCTACCACACTGGCCAGCTTCTCAGTGTTTAATGTGCTACATGAGTGACCACACCATGTATACTCAGGTGCCTGCTCAGTGCGCCGCAACTGCCAGCACTGTACAGGGTAGAACACTATTATCACAGTAACCATACCTTCACATACTTCTCACAAGCTATAAACAAATGATACATTCTTTTCTTTTTTCAAATCAGCTTTAATTCATGAGTATGGACTGTATATGAAGTCGTGGCGATCTAAATGACAGCCGCCACACAATACACCGAACTTCAGCGTTTCAGTGTGCCACGATATAATAGTCCAGTGACAAGTGAAACGGGTTTCGTAGTTCCGCGCTTGGCTGCCAGGGGTGCTGTGTTTTTATGCTTTTACACATTTTCTATGTGTCTGTTTATTTTTTGTTTTTTTCGTGATTTTTATGTATGTTTGTTTGCTCCTTGTAAAAATACTTCTTGTCCTGTTGGATCGACTAGAAAAGTTCATGCCTCACTTTATTCATTCAAAGCCTGCAATTAATTTTATGCGCAAATAAAGTGATAAGTATTAAACTAATGTTTATTCTGTTTTGAGAACATGCCAAGAAAGCTTGTTAGTACAATAACACCTACAAAGTCAAGGATGTGCGAAGAAATTGCACCTTATGAGTTAGCTAAATTTTTTAATAAGGTGTATTAAGGATGCCACCAAAGACAAAGAATAGCCAGGATTTAAAGCATGTGGCATTTGGCCTTTCAATCCAGACAAATTTCAGAAAATGAATTATTTCCAAATATATATAAAAAATAATAAATAAAGGAAATATAAGAAATATGTACAAATCATTATTTCATTCATAAATGTATTATATGGTATTTGTAACTAATAAACTAATAGGTAAAGAAAGCATATTATTACCCAATACCTGGGACTTGTACTCCAGTATCTCTACTTATGAAATGGAAATGCAAATTTAGTGTGTTCCTCACTGTGCCACATAATCAATTTCATTCCTTCTCTATGTGTGCATCCACTATGTAGAAATTGGTACTCACTACAGTTCAGTACATCAATAAAGAGTGTGAAAATTATATACTTCATTTTTGTCATATGAAGACAAGGTGGAGACCATGGCTGTCATGTGAAATATCTTTCTGATAAAGAACAGCAAATTCAGAGAATTTGTTACATCTGTTGTAACTTGTCGGTCAGAAGTATTTAGGTACCGTATGGAAACCAATGTATGTGCTTCTGTAAACATAAATACCATTAAGAAAACGATATGTTGGTGGGCAACAATAACAAGTGCTGTAGATGAACACTGAAAGAAACCTTATCATTAAATCAGTGCACCACTTATTTTTGATGGAAGCATTATGCAATCTGATGATGAATTGTATTGTACTGGTAATTTTTGAATGAGGTACTACTAAGCCAGTTTGTGGCTGGTTGCTGATCTTCATCAACAAATTAAAGCTTATACTGATTTGGTTATTAGATTTGTGATTGTTTTCAAGAGAGCTTCCTCGTTTGTTCTGAAAATAAAAATTCAACTATACTTACGGAGACTTTTTTCAAAGTAGTCCCAATACTTTTTGAAATCCCCTTTATATCCTTGTGTACGGAAGAGTCTATTTAGATGATAAAATGATACAGCAACATCTTTTGGATTTCTTGCAACATAGATTACCTGGAAGAAATGACAAATATTTTTTGTTCATTACAACTTTATAGTTTTCTGTATCATGTATCATTTCTGTATGTGCTCATCCAACCCCCTTTTTTTATTATTCAACCCTCAACCCTAAAAATCTCTACAATGAATGGGAAATAACATGAAATTTTCAAATTCACAGTTACACCACATGGATCACATCTGACAAAGCTGTATTAGTTTATACGCCTATACTAAAACTTTCACGAAGATGGCCCATTTCATACTTTACCTCAATTTTTGTGTTTATCATAACTCTCACAACCAAATATCCAAATTATAACTTGAAACATCTTATATACACTACATAAACATGATACACATGTAATATGAATAAAACCCTGAAGTTACATAGCAACACATTTAAGCACATATTATGCAGTTATGAAATCACATATAAAAATACACTAGTGAATCCTAATACCTCCTTAGAACTATTATAAAGTACCATTCTGATAACAAATCAAATACTTACACACACACACACACACACACACACACACACACACAAACAAACAAACACAGTACAGTAAACATGATAGTAACAGGTAATGAAATATGTACAATAATGTATCTCAAATCAACATAAAAATCAGATTATAAAAAAATAAACTAGGTACAAAAATACACTCATCAAAATACCATGCCATTTGTCAATACACATGAACATGGAAGATTGTACAGAGTGGTTCACTTCATGATACAATGGCTGAGTGCCTGCAATGCACTTGTCACTTGGAAGGAGGCGTGCCTCTTTGTAACTATCATCAACTATCAGCCAGAGAGCATATTCTGTGCCAGCAATAGAATGTTGAATAATTCATGAAGAGGTGGAGAAAATGATGAAGAATGACATAATTCAACCATCTCTGAGTGATAGTTCTAGATAAAAAGAAGGATGGTAGTTGGTTGTTCTGTGTCAACTACAGGAAACTTAATAAGATAACCAAAAAAAGGTGTTTACCCTCTTCGATGAATCGATGGAACACTGGACTGTGACAGAGGAGGTAACCTTTTTCAATCACGGTCCTTTACTCAGAAAATTGGGAAATAGAAGTTGATAATGCTGATCATGAGAAAACTGGTTTTGTTGCCTCAGAGGGCTTGTATGAATTTAAAGTAATGCCATTTGGTCTCTGTAATGCACCAGCAACTTACGAATGTTTGATGGATAATCTTTTATGCCACCTCAATAAGATAATATGTCTTTGTTACATAAGTAGCCTTCTATTATTTTCTGAAATTTTTGAAGAAAACATAAAAATACTGAGAACTGTTCTTAAGTGTGTAAGGTAAGGTGGGTTAAAACGTAATCCATGAAAATGTCTGTTTGGAGGGAAGGAAATCCGAATATTGTTAATCTAAGTAATGTCAAAATGCTGCTTCACTTTATAGATGTTAAAAACTGTTTATTATTATCACAATAGGCCTATTTCGGCACTGTGGCCATCATCAGGCTATTTCCATATGGCATCGTGAAGGTATAATTTATTACAATGACTGCAATGATTGCAGTATATATGTTCTTTAGATGGTATATGTATTATGTTTATCAGGTATTAATTCGTTACTGCGATGTTGGAGGATATTTCAAAATGACAGATTAGCAGTAATGAATTAATACCTGATAAACGTAATATATATACCATCTAAAGAACATATATACTACAATCATTGCAGTCATTGTAATAAATTATACCTCCACGATGCCATATGGAAATAGCCTGATGATGGCCACAGTGCTGAAATAGGCCTATTGCGATAATAATAAACAGTTTTTAACATCTATAAAGTGAAGCAGCATTTTGGCATTACTTAGATTAACAATATGTCCTTAAAAGACATACACAATGCTGAAGGCCCAAATGAAATGAAATCAGAATACTTGCACTTCTTGTATCAAACCAGGTGTGATCAGAGTAGGTGAGATCTATAACGGAATTTCCTATTACTAAAAATACTAGTGATGTGAGAAGCTTCCTGGGATTTACCATCATTTTATTAAATATTTCTGTATGAGACACAAACCCCAACAGGTGTTGTTAAAAGCTGATCTTAAATATACTTGGGGCAAATCTCAGCAATCTACTTTTATATCCTGCAAAGAGGTCTGACGAATGATCTTGTACTTGGTCTGTAAGAAAAGAGAGCACCTGCAGTTACCACAGATGCTAGTGGATATGGACTTGGTGCTATTTTGATAAAATCTTGTATGGGAAAGATAAGGTAACAGTTGATGCCTCCAGGACACTTACAATAAGTGAGAGAAACTGCTCAATTACAGAATTAGAGGGTATTGCTATTATTTACACCATCTGCAAATTTCTAGAGCATCTCTTTGGTAGGCCATATAAAGACATTACACATCACTACTTGCTTTGTTGGTTAACAGCTCTTACAGACCTGGCAAGTTGTCTTGGGCACTATGTCTCCAAGAGTATCACATTAGTGTACAAGAGAGGAATAAAACACCAAGATTCCAACTGCCTCACAAGACATCCAGTGGCACATAAGAAAGAGAATGATAAAGAGAGTGACTATCTTGCTGCACTACATGATCTTTCTCATGAAACAGAAGGAGGACACCAAGCTATCATGTATTATCTATGTTTTTAATTCATCAAAGCAAGTAAAAAGAGGATTTAAAATAATTAATGGACAACTTTGGAAGAAAATTTTAACACCTTTGAAAAGTGGTGTCTTCCACTGATTCCTAAACAAATGCACTTAGAGATTCTACAGATATTCCATTCAGCTCCTGACAGCAGTCATCCAGGGCTTATAAAAATTTATGACAAAATTTGTAAGAGGTTTTTCTGGGCAGGATGATTTAGAAGTGTTCATTACTATATGTCATACTGTCAAGTGCGGCAGCCAGAGATGATGGTTGTGTGACTGTATTGTTTGCCTGTGTGATTGTGTGAATGTTTCTGTTGTAACAACATGAATACTCAATAATCAACAAGCATGACACTATCAAGATGAGAATAGCACATCACACTTATAAGTCTGAATGTGAACTTCGATTCCACATACTCTTTCAGTCCTCCCGCCACCAGCTGGCCAGGTGGCACTTGCGAACTTTCATACTTGTAACGCAGCGCCAACTGGCATGGCGGAACATTTTAATTCATGCAGTTGATATACAATATTTCTCCCCTCTTTTTGTTTTTCATTTACTTGTTGTAGTATGCCTATGTCCATCTTTTCTTCATCACTGTTTACGAATGATCTAGTAGGCACCTTCCTATATGGCCGATAACGTCCTGTCCGGGCTCGTGGTGAGATGATGAGTGACATTGGGTGGTGAGGTGCTTGATGGTGCATCTGTGTATCGGTTGATTCGTGGTTATCTTGCTCCATCTGTTGTGGTGGTTTCCAATCCACTAGGATGTTGGAAGTGTCAGCATGTTTTCTCATTGTAGGAAGGTCCGTGTCCACATCCATCTTTAAGTCCTCAATATGATGCTAGGAATTGCAGGAGTCTGTTGTCACTGGAAAAGGATGTGAAATGTTTCTTCATTTGGGATTTAAAGGTACAGATCAAACATTCCACTTTCCCGTTTGACTGGGGGAGAAATGGTGATGCGGTGATATGGAATATGCTCCTCTGGGCACAAAAGTCAGAAAATTTGGAGGAGGTGAATTGAGGCCCATTATCAGAAACAATGGTAGTGGGTAAACCTTCCAGGGCAAAGATTTTGGCCAAAGCCATGGTGGTAGCAGCTTTGGTTGGTGAAGCACATCAAAGCACAAAAGGAAAGTTGGAATAGGCTTTAATGACTAGGAGCCAATGATTGTTGAGGAATGGTCCAGCAAAATCTATATGAATGCAGTTCTACGGCTTTTCAGTTGTGGGCCATGAAGAAAGCGAGGACTTGGGGGCAGGTGCTTGCGCCACACGTCTGACAAGTGGCCACCATGTGCACAATTTCTACATCAAGTCCGGACCAGTAGACACACCGTCTAGTGAGATTCTTTATCCTAGAGACGCCCCAGTGTCCTTAGTGTAGGCTGCAACATCACCAGAATGACAACGCGGGGAGAGACGCTGTCGGTAGCCAGGAGGGTAACTCCATTGAGGGAGGAGAGACGCAGCTGCAGATGGAAGTAGTTCCAGAGGGGATCCGACGCTTTTTCCAGAAGGATGGTCTGGCCACCCATTTTCTATGTGATGTAGAACAGGATTCTCAGTGGTGGCTGCTGCCGGGATTTGTCCCATGATGGGTAAGCTCTCAATGACTGTCTGCACAGCCTCATCCAAATGAAAACAAAGAAGCTCATCTTTGTTGAACATGGTGTCAGGACCCATAGGAAGTCTGGATAAAGTATCAGCATTTGCATGCTGAGCATTGGGGCGAAAATGAATGTCATATTGATATGGAGCCCATGTGCCGTCTTGTCAGGAATGGAAGCAGACGGATGAAATAAGGAAACCAATGGCTTGTGGTCCGTAATAAGATGGAACTTATTACCATAGAGAAAGATATCAAACTTCTTGAGAATATAAACAATGGTAAGAGCCTCTTTTTCAATTTGTGAGTACCACAACTGCAGGTCATTTAAGGTTTTGGAGGCATAAGCAGTAGGATGTTTTGAACCATCAGGATATTTGTGAGATAAAACAGCACCAGTAACATGCTGTGATGCATCAGTAGCTAAGACAAGTTGTTGCCCAGGGCAGTAAGTGGCCAAACAAGGTGCTTTTTGGAGATGAGCTTCAACATTGTGAAAAGCAGCATCACATTCATCAGATCACATAAAAGGAACATCTTTCTTGAGCAAGTGAGTTATTGGGTAAGAGATCTCTGCTATGAAGGGAAGAAACTTGTGATAGTATGCTATATTTCTTAGAATAGCTTGCAGTTCTTTGACCAACAAAGAACGCAGAAGTGCAGTGATCGTAGCAATGTTGTCACAAAGGGGACAGACGCCATCCTATAGAGGGCTGAAAGAATTGAGATTTGTGAAAATTGCACTAAGACCAGCCTGTTGTAGGACAGAGAAAAGAGTACATAGATTCTTTAGATGTTCATCCATGGTAGCCCTGGTAACGACAATGTCTTCCTGATAGTTAATGCATTTGGAAACAGAAATAAGAAGTTGCTCTAGAAACCTTTGAAATATGGCTGGTGCACTGACCATGCCAAATGGCAATTGTTGGTAATGATAAAGGCCAAAAGACATATTGAGAGCAAGTAATTGATGCGACCACTCATCAAGTGGTAATTGATGGCCAAGCCTCAGAGAGGTTGATTTTCGAAAAGTATTTTCCTCCAGCAAGTTTGGAAAACAATTCTTCCAGTCAGGGCATAGGATAAGTATCAATAAGACATTGAGCATTGACGGCAGTCTTAAACTCACCACAAAACTTGAGACTGCCATTAGGTTTGCTGCCAACGACAATCGGAGACACTGGAAGGAACAGGAAGCAAAACTCCTGAGGTCATAAGCCAATCTAACTCCCATTTTACAGTGTTGCGCAATGCTACAGGAAGGGGCCGGGCTCGAAAAAACTGCGGCCTGGCACCTAATTTGAGAGAGACATGAGCTGCAAAAGCTGTGGCACACCCAAGACTGCGAGAAAAAAGAGCAGAAAAGTCTGTAGACAAGATATCTAACAGAGTGTAAGGAATGTTGTCTGATACAACATTGACAGTATCAGTGACAGAGAATCCAAATATGCAGAAGGCATCATAACTGAAAAAGTCAGCCGTCTCCACATGGTCAACAACATATATAGTGACCATTTGTACAATAGAGTTATATGTGATTTGGGCATGAATTTGTCCCAGAAGGGAGAGTTGTTGCTGATTGTATGTGCATAAACGGTGTGAGACTGGTGAAGGGGGCGGTGAACCCAGGTGAAGATAAGTCTGTGATGTAATTATTGTGGTCACCAAGCCAGTATCTGTTTCTTTCTGTACATCTTTTCCAAACATCTGCACTGTGAGGTAAAGTTTGTTTCCAGAAGAGTTTTGTGGAGTTGACGTATGGAGCCTGTATCTAAGTCAGTATCGTGTATAGCCTGCACTTGGTTAGATTGGAAAACAGAAGAGATGTGACCCTTTTACATTTGTGACATGTAGCTCAACGTTGGGGAAAATCAACTTGTGAATCCTGGGAAAAACAGTGGGGACAAGAAGGTAAGGCAACAAGAGATTGCTTTTGTTTAAAACTAGTGCGCTGCTTGCCTTGCTTGGGTTGTGTGTAAGAAAACACCACCACTACTTCCTCATTCACGACACTGTCTGCCACGTCAACAAATGCCCTATCTTCCGTGACTTCTCCTATGTCACCCCAAGCATCCAATTGCGCACCTGCAGTGCAAATAATTTCAAAAGATTCTGCTATGGCCAGTACTTCAGATAAAGATCAGTCATTTAATTGAAGAGCCTTCTGATGAACTTCCTTATTGGAAGCGGACCTCAAAATTGCATCCCTCACCATTGAATCGGCGGAAGATTCTTTATGAACAGTAGTAATGAATTTGCACTGCCTACTAATGCCTTACAGTTCTGTAGCCCATGCTCGGTATGATTCATGGGGCTGTTTTTTTACACTGATAAAATGCAACACGTGATGCAACGATGTATGTATGCTTCTTATATTATGAAGTGAGAAGCAAGCACATTTCGTCAAATGGCACTGAAGATGGTTCTTTGAGGGGCACTAATTGAGACAAAAGTTGGTAGAACTTTGGAGAGATCCATGAAACAAATAGTGACTAACAGAGATTTGTGTCAACAACGCCAAAAGCTATAAAGTGTTGTTGAAGCCGCTTCTCATAGTTCGTCCAAACTTCTGCGGTCTCCTCGTATGGCAGAAAAGTGGGTACGGACAACGTCGATGTGCAATCATTCTGTGTTGTCATGAGGAGCTGTTGTAGAGCCGTTGTCACAAACTTCTGATGTTCAGTGAGGTGGTCAGCCAGCAACATTTGCTGTTCAACAAGGATTTGCAGAATTTGCTTGAGCGTTGACATCTCATATGTTGCTTGTAACTTAAAAATTGCAAAAAAATCCCTACTTGTCACCAAATGTTGTAACAACACAAATAATCAACATACATGACACTATCAAGATGAGAATAGCACATCACACTTATGAGTCTGAATGTGAACTGCCATTCCGCATACTCTTTCAGTCCTTCTGCCACCAGCTGGCCACGTGGTGCTCGCGAACTTTCACACTCGTACCGCAGCGCCAATGGGCATGGCAGAACATTTGAATTCACGCACTTGATATACAACAGTTTCTATTTCTGAAGAAACCCATGACCAGTAGCTGAGAGTGTTGTATGTGTGTGTCTTTTTTATGTGATTGTTGTGGCTCATTGTCACGTCTTTGCAGTGAGTTGTAAACTGTCCTATTACTGCATTGTTAATTCCAACCTGGACTTTCCATTATTAGATTTTACACTGTCCAGAAAGAAGGAAGGTAGTTCCTGAGAGTCCACCAGGATGGTACATAGCAATTCTCCCAGCAGAGGTGCCGTACCAATGTATGGGTATTGCCTCACGTGCATGATTTCCAATGTATAGTAGCAGCAATAAGTGGATTATTGATTGTACTGATTATCTAAACCAATGTGCCATTACAAAAGGTATGAATATTGTGGTGTCACACAAGTATGAAGTGCACGCCACGTACTTTCGCTGCGCACCGCCATACACGCACGGCGCGGCGTTCTTACGACGTCAGCCACGAGCGCCCTCTGCTGCAACTCCACTCGTGGCCACGACTGCTGCATCTGCCACTAGGGAATCAGATAGGCACCAATTAAGACTTGGCTATTGGATAGGCACTAGGAATCATCAGTAGGCAGGCCTCTATCTAATCTATGTATCAGCATTCTGCACTCAAGAACTATGTAAAAGTTAAGTATTACTAAGTCTCTATGAAATATATATCTCGTTTTAATTTACTCTAGTGTTTCTAGTTTCTGCTGTCCCACTGGACACTTGCACCAGCGTGCATCCTTTATTCCTGTGTCGGTCTCTTTCGACTCGGCCACCAACACCTACGACAACCGGCGGACATGAGACACAAAAGTGGCGACGAGGCTGGGATACAAAAAATATGACCAAGGCACCTGAAATAGCCAAATTCATCGTGAAAGACATTATACTGAAACATGGAGCACCAAGATGTATAATTACAGATTGCTACAAGTTCAGGATAAGGATTGTCAAATGTATGATGCAAGACATCGGTCTATTTTTATCCAGCCTGGTGACCTCGTCTGGATCTTCACTATTGTTTAGAAGGTTGGGCTGTCTGAGAAGTTACTCAGGCATTACTTTTGGCCATACAAGGTCATGCAAAAGGTATTTAATATTAGTTAAGAAGTTGAAAATTGCTACCCCAACACAAGATGATTGAAGATTACTGAAAGAGCCCATGCCCCGTGAATAAATCCAAACAGAATTCCCACAGCTCAGGATAAATTCAAAGTTCTAGCACATCTCACAAGGCGAAAAGCAGAGAAAGTGGTATTATCAATATAATTTCAATGATGCCCATAACCAAAATGAGCCATTGGGAGCTGCAGTATGAGGACCAACAACTCACTCCTACAGCAAGAAGACACAAACATCAAGGCACTTTTCTTCTCAATGTCATACATGAAGCACTGGAAGACGGCAAACATTTGGTGTTGTGGAAAAAGTGTTGGACTTTGAATCAATGGGTACTGGGGTTGATACCCATCCTGGTTGTACATTTTAATTTGACTATAAGGTTCTAATACCTCCTAGATGTACTGAGAAAATTTGTTCCAGAAGTTTCTGTTACTGTACACAGTATATACTGTGTAAACCTCTGGCTGGAGGCAGTTTATTCTGTGCTCTTGTATGCATGTTACAAGTGCTAAATAAATCATGGCTGAGTTTAAATTGGTACCTATTAATCAACCATCTCTGTCCTAGGATACTGCTATGTGACAATATTATAGACAGGTTAGATTTCAACCCACCATAGCTCTTTGCCAAAGCATTCCTCAGAAGAAATACACTCACATTCAAGAAATCATAAAGGCATAATGCACACACACATGGTCTGTCACAGGTGGCTGGAGACTGCAGTCATATGTACATGACTTGTGCCTGTGTGAATGAAGGAGTGTTCTTTTCCTGAGATTAGCTTCAGCCGAAAGCAAAGTTGTGTGATTGTCTATTTGCTGTGCCTGTCTGTGGCTCAGTGTATCATCTTTATACTGAGTTGTACCATTATGATTGTATGGATGCCCGTATGTTATTTTTACAAAGAAGGTTTCGGTTGGAAGCTTATATGTGTAATTATGTTTGTCTTTCCATTGTGCCTGTTTGCAGCTCAGCATATTATCTTTATGGTGAGTTGCAAGCTATCATTTTCGTAATATTGTTGTTACAAGCACTAGAAGTAGAGATCAAATGGCAAATGTGGGATGAGGCTCCATGTGTGAAGTTCCTGAGTATCCAGAAGGTTAAAAGAAACTGAAATCTTTTGGGGCATTACAGATATGGTAAAAAAAGGATTGACTATGCACAATGTGCTATAGGGGTCTTGTGTAAAGTTGATAATTCAACACCTTGGTGAAACCTCTTCCAGGACCAAGGGTTTCTTAAATTTACACACCAATACATATAATCCATTATAGTTGTTGTTAATTTAAAATGAACTCTCTTACAAAATTTGTGGTTAAAAGTAAGTGTCAATTTAAAATGTACTCAGCTTTTTACAATCCCAATATTAGAAGTAGAAGTAAATATTAAGAATCCTTGTCTAAGGTGCTGAATGGAGTTTTATATTCTGGTGCAAAAGTAGAGAGAACAGTTACAAAATTGAAAATCCCTATCTATTTAAACACAACGTAAAAGATATCTCTTTAGCTATTCCTGCTATAAAATATCCAACTATTTGGACTTCGTTATTTACATGATATGTAAATGTAAATATCCTGGTTTTCCAGTACATAGATCTGTCTAAAGTTAAAATTCTGTTCCTGAAGAAAGAAACAATAACAGCAACTACGTAGTATAGGAGGAGCAGTGTAATTAATTTTCCTTTGAAGTAGCTTTTTCCCTAACTGACATATATAAACTCATCCAAACATAATTAACACAATCATCAGTTTAAGTAGATTAGTACAACTGATAATTTCTTGTTAGTATACCTTAAAGAAGTAGCCATCAATGGTTGTTTTCCGTTGGTTAATGTGTTACTTGAATTATTATACATCGCTGAATGTGTAGATGAATGAAAGAATTGTGGTGTATTCCTGTGGTTGACAATAATCAAACCAAATGGACACTAGATCATATCTGAAAATCTTGATCTTTGGAGGGCATCATCAATAAATAGTATCTTTATTCACAGTGTGTGTGTGTGTGTGGGGGGGGGGGGGGGCATAGGAGTTAGTTTCTTTTCTGTATATAGAATGCAATCATCCCTTTCTATGGTCTAGCTCCTATGTTTATTTAATAATACAGAAGCTATTGAGTAAATCAATGGTAGTAACATTATGAGAATTACATTTATAAGAAGAGACACAAAGAGCTGACATTTCCACTGTGCAATAGAGTAAACAAAAGTAAGCACTGGACATGGTCTGCTACAAATTTCAGAGCATGCTTTCTGACTTATAATGTGTGTCACTGGCCACTAAGTGATGTGCACATGTGGGTTTGGGAAGATTTAATTTCCGGTGCAAACAGTCTTGAAGAGAGTGTGTTTTTGGTCACAAATGTGAACATTTGCATGAGGACATGCAGAGAAATATTTGTGTAGGAAACCTATCTCACAAAGGTGGTATTTGTCCATCAAAGAAATGAAATACAACTGGCTGAATTGGCAAAGCAAGATCAAAAACCTAAGTCCCATCTTATACAACACATTGCTGACCGTCACTAGGAATACGCAAATCATAAGGTAACTTCTTTTGACTTATGGACGTCTCTGTGCAATACATTTGAGAGAAAAGGAATTGCTAGTCAACTTTTGATGAGAAGATAGCTGTTAACTATTAAATCTGATGCAACAAATAATAAGCTAGCTAACCATTTTCTGAAGTTTGACAAGTTAATATCAGATCTATTTTCAACTGGAGCAACCATAAAAGAAATTGACAATTTGTGCCATCTGCTTTTAACAATGCCTGTGGAATACAACATAGTTGTATTGCAACTGCTATTGAAACATTCTCAACGAAAGATTTGATCCTGAGTTTTGCCAAAAATAGGCTGCTGAATGAAGAGTCGAAGTGGAAAGGAATAGTCAAGAAAAATAAAAATGATGAGCTCTTATCTTAGCAGCTCTTAGAGCTTTTCAGACTCAATGGTATTACCAAGAAAGTTCATCAGAGACAAATAAAAGAAAAAAATCAGCAAGGAACTTCATGGTACTCATTCAACTTTATATGGCAACATTGTGGAAAGCCTGGTCAGTGATAAATTACAAAACAATTACTCAGGAGACAGCAATTCAGTGAATGTGACTAACATTAAAGAGAAAGATGGCTTTTGTATTGCACCAAATGAAAATCAATCAACAAACAACTTAAATTGGTACTTGGATTGGGAGCAACAGAACACTTGATTAAGAGTAAGATATCTCTCAGTAATGTAAGGAAATTGGTATAACCCATGGAAGACAAAGTAGCTAAGACAGGCATTTCTCTTGAGGCTAAAGAAAAATGTGGAAATTAAAGTCACTAGTGTTGTTAATGGAAAGGAACTTGAGGTAACAATTAAAGATGTTTTATCTGTACCTGATCTAAATTATAATTTACTGTCCATTAGAAAATTGGGAATGAATGGCTTTATTATCAAATTTGTAAAAATCAAAAGATTTAATTAAAAATGGAAAATATATTATTGCCAATTGAAAAGAGGAATGAATCTTAGCTGTGTGTTTCAAATTTATTGCAGTGTAAAGCCTTGACAGTTGCTTCAACTGAAACTACTGTAAAACTGTAGCACAGAAGATTAGATCATTTGAGTTATGACAGCATTAAATGTCTCCAACCACTGGCTGATGGAATGGAACTTGATACTTCAACCATCCCCAAAGGAAGATTGTTCAGATTGTATTGAAAGAAAACAGTCACATTTGCCATACAGCCACACTAGAAAATTGTTAGTAAATATATTGGACTCAACTGCTTGGTCATTACTCCGTCGTCTACAAACTACTTAAACTAAGGTAAACTAACCTAAGGACAACACAAACACCCATGGCCAAGGGGGGACTCAAACCGCGAAGGTGAATGGCCATGCGCACCACAGCATGGAACCCCAGTGTGCTTGGCTATTCCGCCATGGCCAGCACTAGAAAACGTGCCACCAGACCTCTTCAGTTGACCCATAGAGAACTATGTGGACCAGTCTCACTGGAATCATTTTTCAGAAAGAAGTGTGTGCTTACATTTGTTGATGACTTTGCACATTTTGCAGTGCCTTAAGATATTTTATGCCATGGCTACAACACATTTCAACTTGAAAATCAGCAGATTTTACTGTGACAATGGTCGAGAATACTTGTCAAATGAGTTGAAGCAATTATTTGAAGAACAAGAAATACAGTCTTAGTTTACAATCAGATATACTTCTCATCAAAATGGTGTATCAGAGAGAATGAACAGAACACTTACTGAGAAAGCTCAGTGTTTAATTCTGCTCAGAAACTGTTTGTAGTGCCATATATCTATTAAACAGAATCCCTTCTATGGCTTTGAAAGGAAAGCCACCTGTGACTTTGAGGTACAGTGAGAAACCTAATTTCAGCAAGCTAAGAGTATTTTCCTGATTGTGTATCTGCTGGTACAAAAGAAACTGAGAACAGGGAAGTTTGACAGCAAGCCCTTGAAGTGCTACTTCACAGACTACTGCAGATGGCTGCAGATTCTGGTATCCTGATGTAGGAAAAATAGTCACAGATAGAAATGTTGTTTTCTATGAAGGAAAATTTGACTTTGAAAGTTCTCAGGATGAAGACTGGGTGAAGAAAACTGTACAGGAACCTTCAGAAAAAGAACACAACAACAACAGTGAAGATAATGTCAAGTCAATTGGTGGGGACCATGGAAGAAATCCCATACCAGACTCAACCACTGCTGAAGAGGAAACTGAAAAGGAAACTGTACAATGTTCTGTCAGGAAGATGGACCCTCCTAAATATTTGGATGACTATGCTCTTCTTGCATTAAATGCTGAGTCATTTGTTGATGATGTACCAAAAATGTGTACAAGGAAATTGCAACTCATGAAGGTAAGGAACTCTGGTATCAAGTTGTACATGATGAAATTGTCTCTCTAAAGGAAAATAAGACTTGTAGTTTTGTTGAATTACCTACCAGAAGGAAAGTCTTCAGCAGTAAATAAGTCTTCAAACTGAAGAAAGACAAAGATGGACATATCTTAAGATGCAACAAGGACTGGTTCTGGAACAATTTGATGTTGCCAGTGCTTTTCATCGTGGTTAACTCAAGGAGGAAATATACATGACTCATCCTGAAGGAGTGGCTTTTCTACAGATTTGAAAGACTCAGTTGGTTTGGTTTGCAGATTACAAAAGCAGGCACCACTAGCATGGAATCATTCTATTCACACATTTTTATGTTTATAAGATTCATTCAGTCAGAAGCAGATAAATGTTTTTACTACATGATTTTAAAGAATCTGTTATTTACATTGTGCTCTATATTGACGATATTCTGATGGCAGGAAATAATAGGGGGGAAATGAAAAAAGTGAAACTTAAGTTAAAGCAGTTTAAAGTTAAGGGAACTGAGTGGACTACAGTCATTCCTTGGAATTGAGATTTCAAAGAATGAAGGAGAAATGTATCTGAGTGAAACATTATATTTGAAGAGTTTTCTACAACAATTCAACATGCAAGATTGTAAACCAGTCAAGAAAAAAATCAATGAACCATGCAAAGAGTTAATTGGATGCAACTACAGCAATAAAACCTAATTTGTGTGCTGCAGTAAATTTTAATTTTGTGCAGAGCACAACTTAAGTGTCACAAATACTTGGTTTAATCATCACAAAAGAAGACTATATATGTGGAAGAGACCAGGAGGCACTGGAAGGTACCAGAGTGACTTTATAACGGTAAGGCATAGGTTTAGAAACCAGGTTATAAACTGTAAGACATACCTAGGAGCAAATAGAGACTCTGGCCATAACTTATTGGCTTTGAACTGTTGATTAAAACTTACAAGACTGCAAAAAGGTAGAAAAGTTAGGAGATGGTACCTGGACAAATTAAAGGAATCAGAGGTGATTGAGCATCTTTGAGGGAGCATTGGGCAAGGAATGGCTGAAACGGGGGAAAGTAATAGAGTAGAACAAGAATGGGTAGCTCTGAGAGATAGAGTAGTGAAGGCTGCAGAGGATTATATAGGCAGAAGGATAAGGCCTAATAGGAATCCCTAGATAACACAGGAGATACTAAATTTAACCCTGAAAGGAGACAATATAAAAATGCAATAAGTGAAGCAGGCAAAGGGAGTACAGATAGCTGAAAAATAAGGTTGACTGGAAGTGCAGACTGGCTAAGCAGGAGTGGCTAGAGAACAAATGCAGCATCATATAAGAATTTATAACTAGGGGAAAGATAGATATCGCCTACAGGAATATGAAAGAGACATTTGAAGACAAGAAAATCAGCTACATGAATATCAAGAACGCAGATGGAAAACCAGTACTAAGCAAAGAAGGGAATTCTGAAATATGGAAGGGATATAGAGGGACTATACAAAGGAAATGAACGTGAAGGTAGTATTCTAGAAATGGAAGAGGAAGATGAGATAGGAGACATGATACTGCAAGAAGAATTTGACAGAGCATTAAAATATTTTAGTTGAAACAAAGCCCCTGGAGTAGATAAAATTCTGTGAGAACTGTGATATCATCAGGAAAGCCAGCCTTGAAGAAATTGTTCCACCTGGTATGTAAGATGTATGAGACAGGGCAAATACCCTCAGACTTCAAGAAGAATAAAATAATTCAAATTCTGAAAAAAGCAAGTGCAGACATGTTAAAATTAAAGAGCTATTAGTTAGCCTCTGGGAGAGCCAGCCATGAAAAAACTGTTCACCTGGTGTGTAAGATGTATGAGACAGGCAAAATACCCGCAGACTTTAAGAAAAATGTAATGACCCCCATTCCAAAGAAATCAGGTGCAGACAGGTGTGAAAATTACAGAACCATCAGTTTGATAATACAAACACAAATTATTTACAGACGAATTGCAAAAATGGTGGAAACCAACCTTGGGGAAGATCATTTTGAATGTAAGAGAAATGTAGGAACATGGAAGGCAATACTCACATTATGACTTATCTTAGATTAAGGAAAGGCAGACCTCCATTTTTAGAATTTGTAGATCTGGAGAAAGGTTTTGACAGTACTGACTAGAATACACTCTTTCAAGTTCTGAATGTTGCAGGGGTAAAATATAGGGAGAAAAAAATTTAAATTCAACTTGTGCAAAAACCAGACAGCAGTTATTACAGTCAAAGGGCATGGAAGGGTAGTAGTGGTCAGGATGAGAGTAAGACAGGTTGTAGCCTTTCCCCAATGTTGTTCAATCTGTAATCTGTACATTGAGCAAGCTATGAAGGAATGCAAGGAGAAGTTTGGAGAGAGAATTAAAATTCAGGGAGAGGGAATCAAAACCTTACAGTTTGCTAATGACAGAGACAGCAAAGGACCTGGAACAACAATTTAATGTAAAGGACAGTAGCATGTAGTGTCAGAAAATCAGGCAATGCTGAAGGAATTAGATTAGGTAATGAGATGATATAAGTAGCAGATGAGTTTTGTTATTTGGGTAGCAAAATAATTTCTGATGGTCAAAGTAAAGAAGATATAAAATGCGGAATGACTATGGGAAAAAAAGTGTTTCAGTAGAAGTGATATTTGTTGATATCCAATATTAATTTAAATGTCTGGAGTGTAGCATAGTATGGGAGTGAAATATGAACAATAAGGAGTTCAGACAGAAATATGATAGAAACTTATGAAATGTGGTGCTACAGGAGAATGATGAAGATAAGATGGGTAGGACACATAACTGAGGAGGAGGTGCTTAACAGAATTGGGGAGAAAGGGAGTTTCTGGCATATCCTGACTAAGAGAAGGGATAGGTTGATGGGGCACATTCTGAGACATCAAGGAATCATGAACTTAGAATTGGAAGGAAGTGTGTGGGGTAAAAATCATAGAGGGAGGCCGAGGGGTGAACACAGCAAGCAGATATAAAAGGATGTAGGTTGCTGTTCTTATTCTCAGATGAAGAGGTTCACACAGGACAGGGTAGCAAGCAGAGCTTCATCAAACCAGTCTGCCGACTAAAGAAAACAACAGTCAATTACTTGAGCAGATACCAAAACAGAACTCTGGAGATGCTTTAAAAGAGTTCAGAGATACACCAAAGGTACCAGCAGTATTGCTGTGAGTCTTCTGATGGAACATGTAGTGCAGTGATTAGCATTGCAGACCACTGTGCTTGTGGTCCCCAGTCAAATCCCACCACGGGCAGAAAAAAATTATTTGTTTGTATTTATTATTTCTAGAATGTTCTAGATGTGTCTTATGTTTGATGTACTTGTAACTTCCAGAAAATTATTTCTATATATAAATAGTGGAGCACTCCAAGTAGGAGGCAGTCTGTACTGAGTGTACGCTTGTGTTAGCAATAAATGTGTTCTAAGTGAAAAGTGTTGTGCTCTATTAATGACCAGCCTTCGAATTCTGGACCACCTGCAGTTTGCAATGTGACAATATAAAACTATGTTGTCATAAAGAAAAACAACATGTTCTTATAGCCTATGACTAATGCAAACTAGGAAGATTAAACATCTACCTTAGGCTATTTTCTTCAACTTTTTGGAAATCCTGTCTGTTGGGCAACAAAGAAACAGACATGTGTTGCTTTACCCTCCACAGACGCAATATAAGTAGCTGTAGCAACAGCTGCTGTGGCTTGAATATTTGCTTGATGATACTGGAGCGCCACTCCACCTACCAATTTCTATATTCAAGGACAATCAATATTTTATACCAATACTGGAAAAATGAGAACATCATTGATGGAGGCACATCATCATTAATTATGAGTTTAGGCATCAACGTCACTGCAGTGAACCATGATGAAATACACTAGCTGTATAGAGTTTGTTTTCTTGTGTTAATAAAGTTACTACACTTTAAGTGGCGATGAGTTGTGAAATACTCCATGTGTTGTCATTGTCAGTGTTTTGATAAATATGGAAACCTTAGAGAAGCTATTGTGCACTGCCCCTGTAGCGTCGTTACATGACTTACCACAGAGCTTACGTAAGTTGTGTCAATGTCGTTGTCCAGTCAGGTTGCACCATGTTCTCTGCCTCCATTCCCTTCCTACGAGTAAGCAGCAGAAGAATGGAAGGACTATGAAAAGCGGCTGCAGCAACATTTTGTGGCTTTTGGTGTTGGCAATGATCAGCTGTGCAAATCTCGGTACGTTATTGCTTCCCAGATGGCTTTTTACAAATGCTGCAAGCAGCCACATCAATTATACCGTGCATGGGCCACGGAATTACAGGGTCTTAGTAGAAAATGTCAGTTCTTTACAGACGTGCATCATGAGTCTTATGTCAATTACATGGTTAGAGATGCTATTCTCAGATTGGCTCCAGATAAGGAAGTCAGACAACGGACCCTCCAGCTCTCAAATTCCTCTTTATCTGAAGTATTGAGTATTGCCCAGTCATATGAAATTTCTCATGCCACCAGTGCCCAAATTGACAATTAAATGGACGTCAGTGTTATGCAGTCTGATGCCGTACCAGACGATGTGTCTGTTTTGTATGGTGATGGAGAAGTTGCCACTGTACACGTGCGTCAACAACAGTGAGCGGGGCAACCGCACACTAAAAAGAAGCAACAGTGGTAAATGCAGCAGCTGTGGCAGCAAAATCTGGTACGTTTGGCGCTTCCGTCCTGTCCATGTTGCTTTATCAAGCATGAGAGGGTAGATTGTCCTCAACCCTGGGCCACGTGCCACACTTGTCATAAGTAAGGTCACATTGCCTCAGCCTGCTGGTCTAACAAGACACCTGCTGTTGTTGAAGATGGCAACTCTGTTATGACTGTTAATTGTGTACTTTCCAATAGTAGTAAGTTGTATATAGATGTTCAGGTCCTTGACAAAAATATTTGCATGCAGGTAGACACAGGTTCTGCTGTCACTCTCAGGAATTCCCACATGTACTTGGAATTGGGTTCTCTCCTGGGTTTTCCTATCACGCACAATTTTTGGACTTACAACAAGTAGAAAATTCTAGTTATCGGCCAGTTTGAGGCGTCCACTTCTTACATGTTGGTTGTTCGTTCTCTCACCTTTTATGTTGTTGATCATGCAGGAATGGAAAACTTGTTTGGATATGATGCTTTCCAACTTTTTGGATTCTCCATTACAGATGATGTACATCTGCTACCTGACGATATTCCTTACACTTGGTTAGATGCATTGTGACTGAATTTTTCTCAATTTTCTCTCCCAGCCTGGGCCGCACTGTCGATTTTGAGGAATGTATAACCCTCAAACTGGCACCATGCCCGAAATTTTTCCGTGCCCGTCCCCTTCCAGTAGCATTACATGACCCAGTCAAGGCTGAATTAGATAGGTAGGTGTCTTTGGGGGCTCTCCTACCAGTTACTTCTAGTGAATGGGCATTCCGCCTTGTGGTTTGCAAACCCAATGGCAAATTGCAGTTGTGTGGCGATTTCAAAAAGACCGTCAATGCCTAATGTCTCTTTGATACTTACCCGCTTCCTCGTCCTGATGAGTTGTTTGCCAAGCTTGTGGGTGGTCAATTCTTTTCCAAAATTGATTTATCTGAGGCATATCACCAACTGTCTTTGGACACAGACTCCAGAAAATTTCTCACTTTAAACACTCCGTTTGGCCTGTATCAATACCAATGGTTGCTATTCAGCATTGCCAGTGCACCAGCTATATTTCAGCATTATTCAATAGGACTGCACGCAAAGTAATATAGGGGCACTACAGCAATTAGACAGCGCCACCTAAGTGAACTGGAGCTTGCCTGGACTCAACGGGGCACAGCAATCGGCAGTGAACCACGATGAAATACACTAGCTGAATAGAACTTGTTTTTGTGTGTTAATAAAGTTACTACAGTCACAATGCAAAGTCATCACCATCCGTTTGGCCTGTATCAATACCAATGGTTGCCGTTCGGCATTGCCTCCGCACCAGCTATATTTCAGCATTATTTAGAACAACTGATGGCTTCTGCGACTGGTTGCATAAACTATCAAGATGATATCATAGTTACAGGAGCTTCCACGGGTGAGCACCTTGCCAATCTTCACGCACTTTTTCAAGTTCTCCTGTTTGCGGGGTTGAAGTGTAATCTCACTAAATCTCAATTTTTTCTGTTGTGTATCTGGGGTTTCAACTGTCCCATGATGGGATCCGCCCCTTAAGTCAGCATGGGCAAGTGGGTCAAAGGAACCATCAAAAAGTTTAGAGGCCATCAGTTGTGTGACATCCATATTGATGAAGGAATGATTGTTCGCCATTTTGACCAGATATGTCTGTGGGCAGTGGACCTGCCGTTGTGGACTTTGTCTCGACATAGGACTATTCACTGTCCTTCAGAAGCCAAGAGACACCATTTATGGGTCCCACCTTTACTGCTCACAGCTCCGAGCACCCAACGTATTCCTGTAGAAGATGTGCTTCCATCACATGAGCCGACTGTGCAGGGAGGTGTACCAACATCACAGTCGCATGCACCAGAGGCATCACAGCTGTAACCCATCATTCAGTCCCAGGGACATATGTCTCCAGCAGAGAGCATGCTGACTTCCCCACCACCTGCAGCCAATACTTCAGAGATGTCACCCATCATTCAGTCACGGGTCCGTGCAAAGAACCCTGTCTGGGGCACTTTCGCAAATACGTTTGCGTGGCACCACTTGACCTGGCCACAAGACATCAAGAGCCGATGGATGTCTCCGCACTGTGAAACACCTCTGCAATGTGAAGTGAATTTCCCAAAGGGCGAAAACTGTTGTGACAGTGCGTCGTAAATTCAAATCTACCGCCACGCGTAATGCGTGCAAAGTAATATAGGGGCGCTACAGCAATTAGACAGCGCCGCCTAAGTGAACTGAGACTTGCCTGGACTCAGCGGGGCACAGCAGTCTGCAGTGAACCATGATGAAATACACTAGCTGTATAGAGTTTGTTTTCGTGCGTTAATAAAGTTACTACAGTCACAATGCAAAGTCATCACTATCAAGCATGTTCATTTGTAGAACTAGATTACAGACATCTATACCAAAAGATTACCAACTCCTAGATTCATCAGTTTGACAAGATTGTTGTGTTTAAATTGACTTTTATAAAATAGTTGTTTGAATTGCTTATTTTGTGTTAAAAGTAAAATCCTTAAATTGGGGAGTGGTGTTGAGAGTGCAACTTAAAGATTTTATCTGTGACAGTGGTTTTTTTTTTTAGTTCATATGTTTTAATTGTTATTTTGAATAAAATGTTGTAATCATGCATAAAGTTTTGTGCTATTTTATGAATGAGAAACTGCAAATTTAACAAAGATAAATCCCTAGTAATGATGATGACAATAACTCACAAATGAAATGTTAATAAAGTCAATTAGAAAAATAAAAGTACTGTTTTATGGGCATCCATTTAGATTGATTGAGAAGAGATAGAAAAAAAAGCAGATATTAATATATTCAACAGCAGACCAATAGGTTATATGAAATGGTTCAAAGAGATGAGAAGAAATTTTATTGAACTGGATTAATTCAAAGTAATGCCTAAGAATGAATTCAGTATAGCTAAGTGAATGGCAGTTTTGAATGCTTCCTCAGTGAACATTCAGAAATGGGTATGGACCGAGCAAGAAGACAAGTTATGAGGGAGAATCTGAAGAGATTTTGTGCTATAAGTAAGGGATAATTGACATATAAAGTGGTATTTAATGACTGTTGTCTAATTCAAAAAGTATATCAATGTCATGTAAAATGAGATAAACAATACATTATAACTTGCAAAGCCAAATTCCAGTTCTTGATGAACTGATAAGTAAATATTATGGAACATATATCCAACATATTCAAGTTTTTAATATGTCTATTTTCCTCCAAGTAGCAATGGAATATTCCACAAATATAATACTGTAATAACAATTCTGATCAGAAGTAGTTTGTGTGTGTTTAAAAGTAGACATTTCAGTACCAAATTCACAAATTTATTCCTATGTATGTGTGTTTACCTTGCATCCTTCTTCTAAGAGATTTGGTGGCAAAAGACTAAATGGAAAATGCGTTTTGATGAAACGAGGAGATGTAATTTCATTAAGGACTTCATATCCTGGCTTACTGAGTTGTTCTATTAGGGCTTGTTTTTCTGGATCACCTTCAGACTGATTAAGAAGCTCCTGCTTCACGTCATCATGCACGAATAAACTAAATCTGCACAAAATTAAAATCAGATTTATGGAGGGTAATCAAAGTTGTTACAAGACTTTCTGTACTTCGTACACTTAAATTCTACTTACAGTAAAGGCCAAATTCATAATATGAACATATAATAAATAAGTGAATCTGACAATAGTTAAATCATCGTATATAACTACTGGAGAATATTTACTATAGTTTGATATATGTTATAGCTCCATTTTACCAGTAAATACATAAGTACTAAAGCAAATCTCTCTCTCTCTCTCTCTCTCTCTCTCTCTCTCTCTCTCTCTCTCTCTCTCTCTCTCTCTCTCTCTTTATGTCAGAGTAGATTTTTGGTTTGCTTTTCCAATGGAAATTCAGAAGTTATCATTTCATCTAATAAGAAATTCCAATAATATTTGGAAGCATGCTGAAGATTTTAGAATATCATTTTTTGATATTCTTCTAGATAAGCTTAGGTATTGTGGTATGAATGGGACAGTGCATAAATGGTTTAAATCATACTTAACTGGAAGAGTGCAGAAAGCTGAAATAAGCGGTTCATATAATATGCAAGAAGGTAGAATATTCAATTTTTTAGGTGTTTGCATTTTGAGGGATTGAACTGGAAGAAATATATTAAAAATCTGATGAAATATTTGACTTCAACACTTATACTAACAGGGTCATTCCAAATTTTGGTGATACACATCTCAATAAATTAGCTTACTATGCCTATTTTCATTCACTGTTTTTGTGTGGGACCATATTCTGGGGCAATTCAACATTGAGTAAAAAAGTATCCATTGCACAAAAGAGTGTAATCAGAATAATTGCGGGAGCCCACATAATATCACCCTGAAGACATTTATTTAAGGTTATATATTTTTTTGATGACATTACAGCATTCATTTAATGATATAAATCGCAATTTATGATCACTTATGGCATCACTGTACTAGGTTTCGCCGCCCTTTGGTATTCCATCTAAACCTAGTACAGTGATGCCATAAGTGATCGCAAATTGCGATTTATTTCATTTATTTAAGGATCTAGGGATCTTCACAGTAGCTTTACAATGTATGTATTCACTAATGAAATTTGTTATTAATCATCCAACCCAATTCACACTTTCTACACATGGAATGAATGTTTAGATAAAACATTTTATTGTACTGACATGTCCACATCATTGTGAAATGTTGTATTTATGATATATAGAATTAGTATTTACCTAATTAATGATGGAAATTCTCCTCAGAGATGATAAATTATTTTTCAAAAGAGATAGATTGGCTGGCCAGTACTTACCTTTGTGCTGTACCGCCGATAGTAACACAAATGAAGAAAAAGAAAAGAAAAGAAAAAAAAGGGGGGATGAAGAAGGACAAGCTTTTGGAACACTTCCTTCTTCAGGAGGGAGAGAAGGAAAGAAAAAAGGCTGGGAACAGAAGGGAAAGGTAATTCACGACCTAGGTCATGAAGGTGGTATTTGAGGAGTGTGGAAGTCGGAGATACTAATCTAATCTAACCTGTTATAAATCATACATCATTGTCAAAATGTGTTACTGACTGCCAACTGTTGTGTATGTATAGTTATAAATATGAATAATAACATCCTAAGCACACTTTCCAAATAATGTTGGAACCATTTACTGAAGTTTAATGAAACACAAGCAAAAATGAATTTGTACTCAACTCAAATATAGTAAAAATCCAATCAACTCTAAACATACCGGTAACTATTTTAACCACTTTGTAGAAAGGTTGGGGTATGAAATATGTTCACTCTATTGAACTTTTTATTAGTAATTTACTTACTCAAGGAAAGGAAATCTGTCAACCAGAGGAATTTTGGTAGCTGTGTCATAATCAAGATCATTTGCTATAAGCCATACTAATTCTTGTGTCCATGTTGTTCCTGCAGAGAGAAAAAGTTGCTTTGTCACTCCATAAATAATATGCACTTAAACCATATAATACCAATATTAAAGAAAGAGAGTACCTATTTTTACCACTTTGACAGGGAAAGAAAATAGAGTGTAATAAATTGTCCTAAATGGCTCAATATATAAAATGCTCTAAATAGTAGCAATCATATGATACTTTGAGATATAAAATTTAAAAAAAAATTATGTCCTCAAAATAGTACATATGATGTCAGACAGACAAACATCATGTACTCAGTCTGAAATATCCTTAAAAAAAAAAAAAAAAAAAAAAAAAAAAAAAAAAAAAAAAAAAAAAAAAAAAAACCACACACATTTATGCTACAGAAATGATAGAATTATAAAACATAAAACATGCTAAGTTCAGAGACTGTTGTAGACCAATATTTAAATGCCTTAGGACACTTTCCCTCCCTTGTTTTTATATCTGTGAAGCAATAATCTTCACTGAAGGAAGCCAATTAAAAGAAGAACTTGTCTGCAAGTACAACTGCAAGTTTCACTCCTATGGCACTAGGCTGAAGGTCAACTTACATGTCAGCACAGTACACACAAACGTATGTAAAGGGGGAGTTTACCACATAAAAGAATACTTACTTGACCAATGCTTCTATTTCAGAGATTTTAGAAGTCCGTGATAATTATAGTTATTCTTCATCATACCATTCTTAAATAATCTCACTGACTGAAAATGTTATCAATGTGTAATATGTTTTGAATTATATTTGGAAATCATAGTTGATAAATTGTGTTAACTATGTTTTTTTCATAAATTCTATCAATATATAATTTGATAACTATATAAATAAAAGTAGGTAGAAATTTCAATTAGTGACTAGTCCCGTATCGTATGTACAAATGATGTACTATGTCAGAATTAACAGGACCAATAAAGAATCTATAATTTCAAGATCTAGGTTTTACTATAATATGACAAGTTGTGAAACAAAGCAAAGGTGTTTCATTTAGTACAATATTTTACTTTGAAGCCATACATGGCCAGTTTAAAATGATTTAGCATTCATTTTGTACAACATAGGTCTACTGTGATTATACTGAAAGAAATGTATAAAATTCATTAGTTGTTATTATCCAAACAATATTCTCTCGCCTTTTTCTGAAATTTCACATCACACATATTATTTCATACATTTCACCCTCGTGTTTTACAAAAAAAAAAAAAAAAATTCACTCTCAAAACATGCACAATATAGCACCATTAAGTACTACTATGCCATCAAGAAATGAAACTTGGAAATAGTAACATCAAATGCTTTACCTGATCTAGGAAATGTGACCACCCATGTGTCATCTTTCCGTACTTTGAAATTGTAGAAATTAGCTCCTTGAGATGCATACTTGCTTGGAAAAAACCATTCATCATCACCCACTTGAACAAAACCAGTTCTTTCCCCTGTAAAATCTTCTAATAACTGTTTATTTACATCTGGGCTCACAGATTTAATAGATAATGGAAATCTTGCAGACATTTCTGGAATTAAAGACCTCAGATTCTTAAATAAATTAGACACAACTGTAGCAGTTTAACTGGCTTTCCATTGCATAGAAGACTGAGCTGTCTCTGTGACTGAGCTGTTCTTATATACTGTACCTGTAGAAAGCAGAGAAGTTGCTGAGATGTGCTGCATTGTTGGAGAAAGTGAGGAAAGGGCTTGACCTCCTTAAGAACAAAGATTCTTTTTCTCTTTCTCTCATCTCTGTCCCCATCTCTGTCTTCAGTGTATAGTTTATGCTAGCATCATATTGTCTCACAACAAATTTATGCTCTGTGGAGCAAAATATATAAATGTTATTGTCATAGGCTCTTATTACATATGACTCTTCATGCTGTCATTAAAGCAAAAATAATACCCAATTTACTAAATAAGAATGGAATAAGGTCTTCAAATTACACCAAACATCTATCTCCTACTTGTTCATGGATTCTTAGAACAAGCAACAAGGTAAAAGGTAATCATGAGGAGATGTGCAGATGTGTTAATATACTGCATAAAATGAATAATTTTAAATTTACAAAATTTCTATGTATCTACTAATCAATATAGCCTACATCCTTTGTATCATTTTTTGTTTTTACATAAACAGCAGTTCTGGGTGACATAGGTAAAGTATTTGCTTATTATTAATTTGTAACATGACAATAAAACTGAATTTTTTGATTTATTGTGTATTTATGACTCCTGTAGGATTATATTGATTCTACAAATAATTTATACTGTAATCATGAACTGTCATAGGCCTACAGAAAATAATAAAACAGAATTAGAAGTATTTTGCATCTGAATTGACTTAATTTTACAGATGTTGACAATATGATAAACTGGACGTTTATTAATGTTGTAACAGATAAACTTTTAACAATTTCGAGAAACAAGAAGTTAGATAATGACATAAAAAAGTGCCAGGAAGAACATCAAAGCAATTTGGAAAATCATCAAAAAATAAATAGGTACAAAACCACTAGATGACAACAACATAGAACTTAATGAAAATAAAATAAAATAACTGCTCCAACCATAGTGGCTAGTATATTTAATACTAAATTTCAAATATAGCACAACACATGATTATCAAACATTACAAAGCACAACCAGATGCCACTAGCCTATTAACAGATTAAAACATTCACACAAACACTTAGTTCTTGTTTCGTACAATACCTGATGTTTATTGTTTATTACAGGGAGAATTAGAGAAGAATTGTAGTGCAGATGGCAGTTAATGAGACAAGAATTTGGAGAAGTGTATGAGAGAAGGATAGTGATCTGATGGAAGTGGAGTGTGTGAGAACAACAGGTCACTGTTGGTCAAGGCCTGAACAATTTCAGGATTGGAGACAGTGTTGTAAAGATATCTCCCATTTATGCATTTCAGAGAATCTGGTAGTGAAATGAGGAGGGAAGGAAAGAGATGGCCTAGACTGTAAAGCAGCCATTGAAATCAAGCATATTAGACTCAGGTGCATGTTCTGCCACTGGGTGTTCTACCTTGGTTTTGCCCACAGTTCAGCAATGGCTGTCTACAGTGGACAACTGGTTGGTAGTCATACCAATATAAGGAGCTGGTGCATTGATTGTAGCAAAGTTGGTAAATCACTAGGGTGCTTTCAGAGGTGGTCCCACTTTTGCTGGGGTAGGATAGGCCTTTAAAAGGACTGGAATAGTAAGTGCTGGTTGGGTGGAAAAGTCTTGCAATGGGGTCTTCCACAAGGATATAATTTCTGTGGCAGAGAAATAGACTGACATGTCATAAACATTGTGAGGGCAAAGGAATAGGAATAGGAATGATCTTGTGCAGAATGTCTCTCATTTCATGGCATGGTGGAAAATAATAAAACTTTGATGGAGGGTGTGGTTTAGTATATACAGTCCATTGTGGTATTGGGTAATGAGAAGGAAGTTATAGTTGGTTATTGGAGGTGAAGGGATGATAAGTGGTGTTTCGGAATGGCACAGAAAATCTTTTTCTGACATAGGTCTGTGGAGTAGTTTCTGTCTGTGAAGGCTTTAGTGAGACCTTCAGCATATTGAAAAAAGGAAGTTCTTGTCATCACAGATAAGGCATCCACAGGTGGCCAGGCTGTATAGGCTGTATGGAAGGGTTATTATTATTATTATTATTATTATTATTATTATTATTATTATTATTATTATTATTATTATTATGTGTAAGAGGTGGAAGCATTCAAAATGTAGGTACTGCTCATTTAACATTGGAAGAAGTGTGAGTGGAGCCATTAGTGGGGTGGTGGTTAACTTCCAAGAAGGTGGTACACTGGGTTGAGAAAGACCATGTGAAGCAGATGGGAGAGGAGTTGAGGCTGTGGAGGAAGGATGATAGGGTGTCCCAGGCCTGAATTAAAACCACAAAAATATCATCAGTGAACCTGAATCAGACCAGATGTTTGGTGTTATGAGAGAGTAGACACCTTTTCCACCAGACCGAACATGAACAGGTAGGCACAGGAGGGTGCCACACACTTAGCAGTTCCTATCCTTCCTCATCCTTCCCCATCAAAGGCTAGGTCACATGTGAAACCAGCAATGTGTTTTACCATCTCTGCTACAATTAATATACAGATTTTTATGTTGGTATGACTACCAATCAACTGTCCACCAGAATGAATGGTCATCACTAAACTGTGGCCAAAAGCAAGTTAGATTATTCCATGTCATCACATGCAGCTGAGCATAATATGCAATGTGGCCCATCTAACCCATCCCCACCACCGTGACGTAACCTTTCTATCCCCTCCCCCTCCCCTCCCCTCCCGTCCCCGATTCGCTGCAGAGCGTGATTCGAAGTGTGGCAGTCGGAGGTGATGGTTGTATGACTGTGTTGTGTGCCTGTGTGATTGCGTGAGTGCTCTATTTCTGAAGAAGGCCATGGCCGATAGCTGAATGTGTTGTATGTGTGTGTCTTTTGTATGTGCCTGTCGCAGCTCGTCGCCACGTCTTTGCGGTGAGTAGTAAACTGTCCTCACATATTATTTATTCCAACCTGGACTTTCCATTATTATATTGAGCATAATATGCTTGATTTTGGTGGCTACTTCACAACCTGAGCCATCTGGATCCTCCCCCACACTGCCAGCTTCTCTGAACAGCACAGATGGAAGGTATCCTTACAGTACATTCTCTGCTCCTGTGATTATCCAGGCCTCAACCTCTGGTAACCTATTGTCTCCACACAGCCCACTCCCAACAGTTCCCTTCTCCTCTATCCTTCACCTTACCAAATTCTTGTGTCATTTACCACTGCCTTTACATTGCTTCTTTCCCCTTCTCTACTCCTTTAGGTTTGCTTCCCCATCCCTATTCCACTCCCCACACCTCACCCTCTTTGTCCCTCCCACTGCATCTTCTTGCACCCATCTAGTACCTAGATGCTCCGTAAGACACTTATATCTTTATCTCCACCCTTACCCTGCACCCTTCCCATTCCCCTTCCCTTCCCCACCATTTCCACTCCAGTTGTTCTCACAGCAGGCCATTACTAAGAATGCAGCAGTCGGAGATGACAGTTGTGTGTTATTCCATTGTGCCTGTGTGACAAAGGCTTTGGCCAAAAGCTAAGCTGTCTGTGATTGTCCTTGGAGAGCAGTGGCTGGAGATGAAGGCTGTGTGTCTGTGAAGTGTGCTGTGGGATATTGTGTGTGATTTCTTTTCTGAAGAAGGCTAATGGCTGAAAGTTAGAATTCTATGTGTATGAGTGCCTTTTTGCCCTTTTTTATGTAACTCACAGCTCAGTATAAGTCTTTGTGATTAGTTGTAAACTATCGTAATTATATTGTTGTAGCTAAATATATGAGTGATGTTCAAATGAAAAGGTACGAAATGACACTGCGGGTATAATTCAAGTCTTTATCCAAAAGTAATCACCAGAGGCCTGAACACAACTATCCCACTGTTTAATGAGGTAAAGAATTTCCTGTTCCCAGAATTCTTGGGGCTTGACAAGAGCCAGTCCTCTACTGTTTCCTTCAGTTCATCATCTGAGTTGAAGTGCTTCTCTATGACATGTTTTTTATCAAATCAAGAAGATGAAATTTACAGGATGACATGTCCAGGCTTTGGGGTGCATGTTCAAGCTGCTCTCACTTTAACTTGGACAGTACACTTTGTGTGACCCTGGAAATGTTTGGACACGTGTTATCATGGAGCAGAATCACTCCTTCCATGAGTAGACTAGGTCATTTGCTATTGATGGGCTTGGTGTATGCTACAGATTGTCTCACAGTAAATGTCACTGTTAATGTTCTTTCCACGTTGGAGGAATTCAATTAATACCAGACCTCAAATGTAGAGGAAAAAAAGGTGAGCATCACCTTGCCTGCGGAGGGTATAGACTTGAATATTTTAGGGGATGGAGACAATGCATGCTTCACATCCCTTATGTCACCCAGAGCAGCATATCAAAATTTCAACTGGTTTAGTTGTTAAGACATTTTGTACCTTTTCATTTGAACACCTCTTGTATTCCAAAGAAAATCTGAAACATTCACCATGAGACAGTACATGTATTACATAGCATCAGAAATACTCATGCGTTAAATTCACCTTCCTCAAGACTATAAGTAATTGAGTATAAGTTTTATCAACAAATTACAATATTCAGTGTTTTCAATGCAAGTTAACAAATATTATCAAAATGACAACTTTTAAACACCATGAGCTATGTGTGTTGTTGTTGCAGAGACTAGTCTGATGCAGCTCTCCACCCTAGTCTATCCTGAGCAATCCTCTGCATTTCCTCATAAGAACGGCAGCTCACACCCATTTGAATCTGTTTACTGTATTTGTCTCTTGGCCTTCCTTTGTGATTTTTACCTCACACACTTCCTTCCACTGCTAAATTCACAATTCCTTGATGTCTAAGAATTTGTCCTACCAACTGATCCCTTCTTTTAGTCAAGGTATGACAAAAATTCCTTTTCTTCTGAATTCTGTTGAGTACCTCTGCATTAGTTATGCAATCTACTCACATAATCTTCATCATTCTTCTGTAGCACCACATTTCAAAAGCCTCTGTCCTTTTCTTGTCTGATACATTTATCATCCATGTTTCACTCGCGTACAAGGCAACAATCCACACAAATGCCTTCAGAAAAGATTTCCTTACACTTAAATCATTATTTGAGTAGCCTATTATCAAAGACGGACATCTGTCGTTTGTCAGAAACTGAGATAAACGTCATTTTTTTATTGCGAAACATAGAGCTAATCTTCTCTATATATAAAAGGAAGTGTCCCGATTGACTGACTGATTCATCATCGCCCAGCCCAAACCACTGAAGATAGAAACTTGAAATTTGTAGAGAATGTTGATCTTACTCTGTAGGCGTCATTTAAGAAGCGATTTTTCGGTATTCCGTCCTTAAGGGTGTGAAATAGGGGATGAAACTTTTTTTGAAAATACGTACCTATTCGGCCAATTTTGAAGCTAGAACTACAAAATTTTGGATTCTAATTCAGGGTTCGAATTTAAAAGACACGTGTTTCAGCATTTTTTGAAATTCGACAAATAAGGGGGTAAAATAGAGGACGTAAAAAATTGAATTTCAAAAATATGTTGCTGTTAACTCAAATTTTAAGCTACAACTACGAAACTTCGGATATGGAATCTTGGTCAGAATTAAAAATCCATGCTGTTTAGTATTTTTGGAAATTCAACGAGTAAGAGGGTTAAATAGAGGATCAAAAATTCTTTTTGAAAACACATTGTTGTCCAGACAATTTTGAAGCTATAGCTACAAAAATTGGTATTTGTATTGTTCGTTAGAGTTTAAAAAATACGTTTTCGGTATTTTTTGGAAATTCAACCATCAACGGGGTAAAATTGGAGAGTGGGTGTTTTTCGAAAATATATTTAGGCAATTTTGAAGTTAGAACTACAAATTTTCGGATTTGAAAACATAGCGTCCAACCAGGGAACAGGTTGATCACCAGAGGTGTGTTTTCCGGCCAAGGCACCAATTAGCAGGGATTTAAGGTCAGCTGCACAGGGTAAATGTTGTCGATAATAATTAATGGTTCCATGGAAGTGACGCAATTCTTTGAAAGTTGAAAGAGGTGGCAGGTTTCTGACATAATCAACCTTTTCTGGAGGAGGCATTAACCCATCACAAGAAAACTGTGAAACTAAGGAAAAGCACTGAGTGTTGATGTAGTTGACGTTTCTGTCATTGAGTTCTATGCTGGCTACAGCCAAAGTGTCAAGAAGGATTTTTAAATGTTTTCCTTGATAGAATCACTGAACACTAATATGTTGCTGAGGTACGTAAAGCAAAATTTCAGGGAAAAATAATCTCACTGATAAAACACTGCCAAGTCTGACTAGTGATTTTAAGACTGAATGGCATGAACCAGTAGTGAAATAAACCTGTGGGAGTAGTAATTGCAGTCTTTTCAATGTCCTCCAGAGACCTAAGAATCTGGTTGTAAGTGCACTTGCAGTCCACAACAGAGAACACTTTCACGTATGTCAGAGTTTGCATGAAATCTGCAATGTGCAGAATAGGATAATTGTCCATTACAGTGCAAGCATTCAGGAATCCCCATTCATTCGCCTAGAGTCATATTGTTTAGGCACTAAATGAGTGGGAGATGACCAGCTGCAGGGCAAAGACTCAATGACACCAGATTTCAAAAGTTCTACAATTTGTCCTTTGACAGCCACCAATTTATCCAGACTAAACCAGCGTGACTTGCTAGAGATAGGAGGCCCATTGAGAAGTCGGAGTTTATGTACCATGCTGTTCGTGACTACTGAGACACTGTGGGAGCTAATAGGGAAAGCTTTGTTTACATGCGCAGTCACCATTCATTGTGATGAGGCGCGGAGGCACCGGGAGTGAGGGGGGGGGGGGGTTTGCAGCACAGCACGAGTTACGTGGAGCATGATAGGAGGAGGGTGCCTGGCAACACTCCTAGCACTCGAAGTGTGGCGAGGAACCAGTATAATTACAGTTCCAGCCACGGGTTTAAGTAAAAGAGACACAGGCACACTGGAGCTCATGGTGGTAGCAGTCTTCTTGACCAGTGGAGCACAAGTGGGTGAAACAAGTGATGATCATGAGGGCCGAGAGGAAGAGGAAATGCTAGAAGTGTCTGCCAGAGTGGGATGCCATGCAGGAAGAGAGTCCTGGCAAGGCATTGGCATAGCAACCAAGTTTTGCTTGCAAATTATGACAATGGTAACAGTAAGGTAACACTTATACTAACCTTGGAGCACTAGCCCTTCAGAAGAGACTGCAGAGACGACGGTTGGTGCAAAGCGGACGCCAGCTGCGATTCTGTCTCTGCGAGGCAGTGGGTGATGTCTTCATGTTTGCAATGCAGATTGACGAAATTTTCATGTTCGTTCAACCACCTTTCAAGAGTGTTTCTGACTGTTAAATGGTGTCGAAGCAATTGAGAACAAAGCCTTATGTTTCACGGCACAGTTTGATCACCTCTTCATGTTCACGACATAGCATCAAACTTTTTGAGCGTCTGAAAACACGCATGAACAGTCGGTGCGCAAGTGGAGAAAGAGTCAGGGCTCAACAGAGCACAAGGAAAATGTGTGTTTGAGGAGTGGTGGAACACTGAACGTTGCACATCATCTTGGGGAAAGTTTATGGTGAGTTAAAAAATCTATGCCTACAGTCGGTTCTGGCACATCCACTACCAAAAACTTCCACGAGAGTTTACACTTCAGCAACAAGCAAACAGTAAAAGTCATTGAACCCTCACATGGCAGCTGCATTACATTGACAGCGTGAAATATAGCACTGTGAGTGTGGAGACGGCCAGTGGCCATTGAAATAGGTCGTAGAGATACATCAGCACCAATGTTCGAGACATGTAGATACAGATGACCGCACAATGGAGAAATGACACAAACAGACAATTATATATATTTTTGACGAATTACAGCGTTCAAATGAATGAAATAAATCGCAATTTGCGATGTTATGGATTCACTGCATGAGGTTTAGATGGAATACCAAACTGTGGCGAATGAAAATTTGTGCCCGGCCGGGATTCGAACCCGGGATCTCCTGCTTACTAGGCAGACGCGTTGACCACTCCGCCACTTCTTGCGGGAAGTGGATGAGCAGAGGGGGCCCACAATCGGTATCGTCAGCGCAACCGCCAGGCGCAGATTTTTTGTGCCAGCCGGCGGGCAGCCGTGGCCGGCATTTCAGACCGCCGACGGACGGACTTTTTCTTCTGCTCCACCGCGAGCCCTTTGTTTGTGTCGCATTCTTGTGAAAGTAGAAGGTGTTTCTCAGCCGACTCAGTACTGTGTATTGTGTGACAATGTTTATAGGGAATTCGTGAAAATCACTTATTCTATTCATCTATGCAGGGCCGGCGGAAGGGGAACATATCACCCGGGCAAAGAATCCATTTGGCGCCCCCTACAACCCATTGGTATTACTGACTTGAAATTTGCTATGCTACCTTACAGATAGCTGCTTTTAAAGAATAACTCCTTGAACTCTAAAACTATAAGAATCAATTATCAAACTGAGTAAGATCTTAACTTTTGTCAGTTAAATACGCAAAGTAAGTTATGGTTAACGATATACGAAACAATTATTTACACATGAGCAAGCAGAATATTCTACGTCACTGATTAGAAGTTTATAGAACGATTAAAAAAACGATTTATATAAAATTAAGATTGATGATGCGATACAGCACTTATTTCCACATATATACATAAACAACCTTGTTAACTGCGAAAGAGAACACATATATGAAAAAAGAACATACAAATATATTTTGTAACAGCATTGTACAAAGATTTCGTAATACAAATAATACTACCAGTAATATAATTTTATATCTTTATATAGTTTTAATGCAAATTATCCTTTGAGTTGTTTACAATGCTAAGTCAAGTTAACTTTTCGTGCCTTTTTCTCTGCAAAGTCTTTAATTAAAGTTGGTTAATACACATCTAACGAGTAAAAGTCTTATCGCTTTGGTACATGTATCAAGCATCAGTGTTGGTATAGAATGTAATTATTGCTACTTATATCAATGGGGAAAGAACTTTATTTGAACGTGAAGTTCGCCACCTATCTGAGAGGCCGCCACCCTATCCACCCCAGTCTGCTAAGACGCTACGTGAGTAAACACCTCTTCTCTATTCAATGTAATAAAACAAAAATACGTTAAATAATGTACGCCTACTTACCTGTACTGTGTTGTTATCTTCTTGAATATTTGTTGATTTCTTGCTGGTTTCCTCATTCTCTGGTTCTACGTTTTCATTTCCATTATTGTCTGTTTCAGGAGTACGAAAGAATTTCTTTAATGCTGCTGCCTGTTTCTCATTTTCAGCCTCTAATTGTGCTCTTCTTTTTCTGTATACATTTCCAGAAGACTTCTTTTTTCCGACATGTAGTGAAAGAACACATTAACGCAACGATTCTTCTACTAAGAGTCGAAATTCAGCAGACAAAAGAACACGCACATCATGAAGCCTGCACTACATGTACATGACTTCTGATGTATAATTTTCTTTCACGAGACATTTGACAATAGAAACAGGACTAATTTCTTTTTGGTTGCCGATAACTCAATATTGTTTGTGTGTATTGTTAGAGCGGCCGACATAGCTTTGTCGCAAGGAGTGCAATTGTCTGCACCGCGACGGTTATTCTTGTCAGAGCGTGTTATTGTTGCTCAAACCTCCCAACTCTCAACAACAGCCTTTAGCTTTGTCAACATAATTTTTTTTTATAGACAAATAAGGTGAAGGGGTGAAGGAATTTCCTTTAGGCTATAGGAGTTTCAAGAAGAAACCGAGGTTGCTATAAAGAGTGAGGCCTATGCAGTGGCGTAGCTACTACACCAAGGGCCCCGGGGCAAAAATGACGTTGGGGCCCTCTCTAAGCTAAAACTATACAACAGGCGCCGACTTTTGAAAATCTTGTGGTATGCTCAGTACCAATAGGGGGCAGGTGGTTGCCGGCCTGCAGCCCCCCCCCCCCGGACAGGTATTTCTAAAAATAAAAAATAAAAAAAAATCTTTATTAAATTTTTTCAATTCCAGGTACAAAGGTAAAGTAAAAATTTTGTTTTATTTTAGTAGTATTTGTTCTTTTTTGCTTCATCTGGTGTTAATTTAGGACCATTTTAATCTCTGAAAGGAGAAAAGTAATTTTTTAACATACAGTAAAGAAATTAACAGCCATTAATTTCAATTTCACGTTTCATAACTACTGGGCGGATTTGCGACCATTTGAACCTGTTTTCCCGTTGTATGAAGTACAGAAATCATTTTCAGAGTTTTCGCCTTTTTAGACATGCATATCAGATAATGATGTGCCTGTATTGTGAATACTGGGTTCATTATCGCAAAAACTAACATCGAATGGTCTTCCTGCCTTCTTTCTTCTGCAGATTTATTTTCTCTGCAGTATTACGAAAATAGTCCATAAGCACTTCTGCTGTCATACCACGTCTGTTGGTACCAATAGGTTCACAACCCATTGTTACATCACACACCAATTCAGTAAACAGGATGAAAAATGTCAAGACTTAACACTAACACGATTCCTTGAAGACAATTGACTTCTAAGAGAATACATAAACGTTAAATTAGTAGTATACACATTTTCATCGTATCGTTTTTTTTGTTTTTTTTTTGTTTTTTTTTTTTTGTTTTTTTTTTTAAGCTTATGGGACTTAACTACGGGGTCATCAGTCCCTAAACTTACAAACTACTTATGAACTACTTACGAACTAGGACTGCACAAATATCCATGCCCGAGGGGGGATTCGAACCCCCGACCGTAGTGGCCGTGCTGACCGTGACTGGAGCGCCTCAGTCACCTCGGCCACCGCGGCCGGCCATCGTATCGTACCAAACCCACTTCAATTCTAGTTATTTAATACAACAATTAAAGGTTACCGCCTTCAGTTTGTCATTGAACTCAAGCATTCCATTAACATTCGGACTATTTAGAAAATGATCACTTCACTCATATGTCAACATGAATTTTAATGCCTACGAATTCAATTACCTGTTTGGAATGAGAGAGTCGAATTTAATTACAATCAAGAAATATAACGTAAAGAAAAAAATAGTACCAAAATTTTCAGTGGGGTATGCCGAGCATACCCACTCAAGTTTTGGGGTATGCTTGAGCGATCGAGCATACCCGTCTTCGGCGCCTATGAACTATACAGATGCAATACTACTTCATCAGGTCCTTACCGCTTAGTGGAAGACATTATAAGGCAAACCCACTCTTAAGTAAATTACAGGGTGTCACGCATCAGATAATATTTAATCGTACTCTCTAATATAATTATAACTGTGCAAGTTAATTATGCTTTCAAGCGGAAACTACTGGATGGATTTGGATGAAATTTTGGAGAGGGATAGAGTTGGACCTGGGTAGGACATACAGATGAAACTACCATGGAATAGTTTTCGAAGTTGCTCCATACTAGGTGAATGAAGTCGCAGGCAGAAGCTAGCAAAAATGAACAATGAAGTTTTACTCAACCACGAAAATATGGCCCCCTGCCGCAAATCAGACCATGAACAGTATTGTCACACACTGCTAGTAATTCAGCAGGTGGCAGGGTGCACGTCTTAACGGACAAACAATACCTTTTTATGTTTATATTGTGATATGGAAATAATTTTTGGATTTCACTTCGTGCGTTTGAAGTTTGTTGGCAGTGTTCAAAAAGTTAAAAGTCGAAAATCCTTCATTTACCTAAAATATTATATACAGTAGAACGTCGATTATCCGAAGTGTAATTGGGGGACATGGATGTTCGGAAAACCGATTGTGCGTATAATCGAACTGTAGACTTCTACTTGCCAATAAGAAGTACTGTACAGTAAATGTATTCATACAGTGTGTGGAGTCGCGCGATCCTTCACATTGCGCCGGGCGGCACGCCGCACACTGCTGTTGCTGTGAACAGCTTTGATGCTGCAGCTACTTCTGCCGACTGGAGTGTGCCGATTGTTGTACTCAGCGACTGTCAGCTTGGCCTGTCAGCAGGCCCCACTAGAGGCAATGTTCCGTCACCCTGTGGCCCAGTGAGGCTGCTGTGGGCAGCTTAGTTTGAGGAGGGGGAATTGGTGGACGGTAGGGTGGGAAGGTAATAAATAAATAAAAATAAAAAAACGACGCTCTATTGTAACTTTTTCCGAATTTTGCTCACGGAGGTCGAGGGGCCCCTTGATCTCGGGGGCCCCTGGGCACTGCCCCGCCTAGCCCTATGATAGCTACGCCACTGGGCCTATGGCATGAGTTAGTAACCAATGTTGCTGCACAATTTATGAAAAGGTTAATTTTTAGTTCACTGTTTACAATAACATAAATTTAGCAAGGATTTTGGCGTCCCCCAAACTCCCCTAAAATTTGGCGCCCCGGGCGGTCGCCCGGCTCGCCCGGCCCTTCCGCCGCTGCTGCATCTATGATCCGTATATGAGCACAGAAACAGCGCGTGAGGTACAGAGATTATTTCGTGACGAATTTCCTAATATTCGTGTTCCTAATCGGAGTACGATTCGTCGATTGGTGGCTAAATTTCACGAAACGGGAACTGTTCTAGACATGAAAAAAAAAAAAAAAAAAAAAAAAAAAAAAAAAAAAAAAAAAAAAAAAAAAAACAACCACGTCCAGTCCTCACAGAAGAAACAATGGATAACGTTGGACGAGCTCTGGAAAGGTGTTCTAGAAAATCAGTTTGACGCCTTTCTCGGCAGATTGGAATTTCCTACGGCTCTGCTCAAACGGCTAAGAAGCTACTGAATTTACAACCGTATGAAACAACCACAGTACAAGAACTTAAACCGGGTGACGCTGCAAAAAGGTAGCGGTTTTGTGAATGGATTCTGAAAAAAGTGCATGACAGAGAAATTGACCCGAATTTAACTTTCTTTTCTGGCGGATCATGGTTCCATCTAAGTGGGTATGTTAATTTCCAAAATAATCGTTACTGGAGTTCGGAAAAGGCCCTATATTTTTTCAGGAAACAATACTGACAGCTATGTTGAAAACATAGTGCGGCCTTTTATTGCCCAATTAACTGAGAGAGAAGCGAAACTTTAAAAAATTTTCGGCCACCGATATTTTCGGGCGAATTGGCCTAAAAATATCTAGTCGAATATGGCACGTAAAATTATTTTCATCATTATTCTTCAGAGAACGTATATAGCTGTACAAGATGGCCAAATTTCATTTCCTTCGACACCGTATTATCCGAGATTTAATAGCTCAAATTCGTCAGAAAATAGCACTTGCTATGCGCAAGGTACAGCATGAAGTCAAACAAAGGTTACAGATTTCATCCATGACCGTTAAACCATAACGTATAGAAGTAGATCAATTCGTTATGGTTAAACTTTTAAAAATGTTCCTAGGGGACATATGTAAATGGTGATACAAAATTTCATCGGAATCAGTAATGGTCTAGCGGAGTGGCCTTTGGTGAGTTGCATATACACACGTTTGATGGATGTGGAAAAATAAAAACTGACACTATAAAAAAACTTACGGATTACGTTCATGTGGTGAAGCTACCACTCACAAGACATCTCCTCATCAATTGAAATCGCCGGTGGTGAACACAATACCTGGCTATAGCGTAATGAGATGCACCGTATGTCCAAACATTGCCTACGAGACTGTATCTTGATTCTCATATGCAATGTACCAGCTCAAAACACCGCTGGGGCGGATTGCACAGGGCCCGACAATCAGCCCATTCTGAGAACATTAGCTGACACTGTCTGGTCGACTACCCAATCCAAAGACACTGATCATTCACTTACATGGGCTAGTTGTATACGAAAATTAATGGAGTCGATTTGTGATTGGTTGATTATTGCAAAGGAGCCATCCCAGAGTCCTCACGGAGCAGCCACCACGGATCACTCGATTCATCTAGATCAATGTTTTTCAATCTTTTCGAATATGCGACCCTTTTTCAAGTAAACATATTCTGACAACCACCTTCCAAATAAAAATATTCTGGAGCTCCGCCCCCCTTCCTCACGATACGTAACAAAACTATGTTATCTCGAATAAACAAATTTAATCTTCTTTCTTTTGCTTCAGTTTTCTTTTAAATTGTTGGATCAAGTTATTTCGTGCATTTTTCGAAATGGAACACATTATCATATTTTTACAAGATTTCCGACAGAAACATTGTATTTTGCTTAACGACTGTTTCGCATTTCAAGCAAGACTCAGAAGCGAATTATGGTCATTAAGAAAGGTCACACTGTAACGAAATAGATCTTTTGTTTTCGAATTTTTAAGAATTACTTATTGCATCAAATTCTGAAACACGTTTCAGACTTTGCGCTTATTCATCAGTGACACACTGTATTATACAACAACCTATGATCTATTTAATTCATATTGAATTTTACACAAGGACTCCGTAATTTTAACATTAAATAAATTTCGTTTAGGCATGCGTTTTTGGATTACTGAACTCCTAGTCATTTTATGTTTTAACTACTTCCTCCTGTGATGGCGACCCCCCCCCCCCCCCCCAATCCTACCACTTGGAAGACTTGCGACCGCCCCTGCGGATCGCGACCCACAGGCTGAAAAACACTGATCTAGATGAATGATCCCGCACTCTCTGCCTGAGAAAATTTTACGGGATAACGTATTTCTCATGAATATACTGCAGAAATCCCGATTTTTTAAAATTTACCAACGAGTTTAACCATCATCAAAGGACTGTCAGGCAGTAATGCTATTGGTATTATCCCCTCTATGTTTAATCCAAGTCTCTTTTTGGTATGGTCTTAAATATATTCCTTCTCCAATAGAAATAGCCTCCATCGTCATATTGTGTCTTCCTACTCTCTAAAATTGTGTCTCTGCATTTTTTGCGTTTTTCACGGCTTGCGTTAACGCCGCTGCTCCTCATGCCAATGATCCAGCGGCTGATAGTCCTGAAAATAGTGCAATTAGAAAGGGGAGTGTACCACCAGACACTTTACGTAGGTATTTTCACAATTCTGGGAGCTGTTTTCTCCCCTCGTTTTTCTTTGCATAGCTCCTTTAGTCACAGTTACTACTGCAATAATACAATGCTGTCTTACATTTGTTGCTTTCTTCTTCTTTCATAACACGTTTGAAGGATATCCCAGCTCCGAGCTTAAGATTTCAAAAACACTGTCTTCTCATCAAGGAGCACCACGATTCTATGTTCAGTTCCAATGTGACGTGTTTCCTAACAGGTATAGCAATCTATTACTTTGTTTGAGACTTGCATGCTCTATTAATAAGTTTATCTGCACACACCCAGCTGTTGTGCTTCGACAATAAGCTGTACCATTACAAAAATGTTCAAATGTTTGTATAGCTTATGGGACATAACTAGGGGTCATCAGTCCCTAAACTTACAAACTACCTATGAACTAGCTAACACTAAAAACGGCACAAATATCCATGCCCGAGGGGGGATTCGAACCCCCGACCGTTGTACCATTACACAAACCCACGGTTACCTTGGGATTTATAATTATGTGTACAGAAATACTCTCAGTTCAGAACATTTCCATATAGAAAGCTCATGCAATATCTTGTTCATCACTGCAGTGGCGTAACTATGGGGGGGGGGGGGGGATGAGGGGGATAGAACCCTCCCTCCCCAGTACCCAAAAAAAAAAAAAAAATAAATAAATAAATAAATCGTATAACAGCCATATGGTAAAGATAAATATTGAAAACTTGGGGTGTTTTGCCATAATCTTTCATTGGATGGGAGTGAATTAGTTTCTTCAACGGGAGTGGTAGATGGAAGTCTGTCTGGAAACTGACTAAAATTTTGCTCGTCAAGCAGATCTATCCCCCCCCCCCCCCCAAAGCCAAGTTCTAGTTACGTCACTGCATCACTGGTTTTCAATGTATGGGTTTTAGGATTCGTTCGCTGAACTTAGGAAACTGTGAATATCTGCGTTGACCAGTTCAGTAAATACGATTCCTCAAACACAATCTTATATTTCGAAATTCGTGCAACATTGCCTTCTTCGAATTAATGTTTGCGACGATCAATTAAGTTTATATGACCGTAAACGGTATTTAGCAGGCTATCGTCTCTGACATCGATGGGATGCATTTTTGATAGTACGATATTTAACAGTGGCGGCTGGTACTTGAGTGGCCCCAGGGGGAAGCGCCCTGGCTGGCCGCGGTGCCCGAAGAGACTGAGGCGCTTCAGTCACGGTCTGCACGGCCACTACGGTCGGGGGTTCCAAAAATTTCAAATGTTTGTAAATCTATCGGACCAAACTGCGTGGTCATCAGTCCGTAGCTTACAAACTACTTAAACCTAGCTAAACTAACCTAAGGACAACACACACACACACCCATGCCCCAGGGAGGACTCGAACCTCCACGGCGAGCAACCGCGCGCTCCACAGCAAGACGCTTTAGACCTCTCGGCTACTCCACCGCGGCGGTCGGGGGTTCGAATCTCCCTCGGGCATGGATATTTGTGCCGTCCTAGTTCGTAAGTAGTTCATAAGTAGTTTGTAAGTTTAGGGACTGATGACCCCGTAGTTAAGTCCCATAAGCTTAACAAACATTTATTTGAACTTTTTTTATTTTTTACTTTTTTTTTTTTTTTTTTTTTGAAGCGCCCTGGATTTCCGCCGCCCCCTCCCCCCCCCCCCCCAATTAAATACATTTCCGTTGAAAGATCTGCAGAATATCTTACCTCGGCTTGTTTGCGCTTGCTTCAAATAGAGCTGGAGGCCGGCCGCGGTGGCCGAGGGGACTGAGGCGCTTCAGTCACGGTCTGCACGGCCAGTACGGTCGGGGGTTCGAATCCCCCCTCGGGCATGGATATTTGTGCCGTCCTTAGTTGTAAGTAGTTCATAAGTAGTTTGTAAGTTTAGGGACTGATGACCCCGTAGTTAAGTCCCTTAGACTCTACAAACATTTGAACATTTGAGAGCTGGGGCGCCGGTCTAGCAAGCTTCTTTATTTCACACTTTTGTTCCAAGCTCTAAGCTGAGTAATTTGTTTCTAATAGTTACTGAACGTTTTTCATTTTTCTTTGATAACAGACAATTAGAACATATGACTTTTACACATCAACACTAAAACACTGTAACTCGAACCCGGTCCGGCACAAATTTTCATGTGTTGTAAAAGCATTGACCAACTAAAGAATAGCAGCTAAAGTCGGAAAAACTCGCAACCTGCGAATTGATATTTGTATAAAAAACACAGTAACTAATTAACAAAATGAATCTGTTACGATGAAGAGACAAGTTACCTTCAGGTCACGGGACACAGTAAGCAGCACCCCCTTATAACGCAAGCGCAAAGGCTCCTGTCCCCCAAATCTTTTCCAACTGTTAAAGATTTGTTACAACGAAGCGTACAAACGTCATTCATTCTCAAAATCGCGATCCATTTGCTATAACGTCCAAAGATATATGAAAAGTAACAAAACAAAAGTCATCGTTGTTTCCATACCTATTGAAAAGAAGATTTGGTTTTAAAAAATTGCTTGCATTTTTAACAACATTTATTAAACTTTTATGTACAAAAAACCAATATCACCATTGATTTTACATGTGTCTTGTTTTGATTATTACATTTTCTCGCAAAACATGTGCATATCACATGAGGAAAAGAATTTTTTTTTTTTTGAAAGTAATTCTTAGATCGAGTAATCACCAGTTATCAATGTATGAGAAATAGCATGAACAATGGTACCATGTGCAATGCTGAAGTTCGCAGCAGTAAATGTTTTGGGACAAGTCTCGCGAATACTAATACACTGGCACTATTCAAACTATTAAAATCTCAAAATCTTTGGGTATTCATCTAAATAAGGTAACATATGGGACAAAAAGGTCGGTCTCGAACCCACTACCGTCGTCGACCCAATGCGATGCTGTTAACAACACGACTATTCTTGCTACGTGGAGAGTAGTGACTTCAGTATTACTCATTACAGGATCTTCTGAAGGCTTTTATAGTTGATGCGTCTTTAATTTATAGTTATAAAATATTTTAGCAAACATTATGTTTTTGATGAAACATGCGCCAAACAAATATGAAGGGTGGATGTTGCCTTAATGAAGGATTTATCGATGCTCAAGGCGAAGTGCGCAGTAGCTCCATTGTCTCTGCTTCGGGACCACTCGTGCGTAATTGCCAGAGATCCAGGAGCTGGCTGTCTCTACCACCTCCAACACCAATGTTAAAAGCGGCGTTTGGCTTTGCCCCTCTGCCGCGGGAGCGCCCATATGCTGCCTGGAGTGGGTTCGGAAGAGAATTTGAACCTCAGCCGCGCATGCGCATTGCAACTCTGCGGCCTCTGCCGCCTATTTTGAGCGGCAGCGCTACGACTCATATACGTGCTGTTTCCGTAACGTAAAACGTTTCTCATGCGATAAAAATACATTGAACATGCATATAAAATGATCTGATAGAAGAACGAAATGACGAATGATAGTTTTTATTTTATTTATTTAATTACGTTTTTTGTGACGTGCTTTGTTTCGGGGGTCACTAAACCAGTGAACACACAGAACGCGCTGCCACTGCATGCAACAAAACTTCCAAAAGACAAACACTGAATTTCGTAAATCGTTTTTCGCTGTCGTGTTTACATGATATAGACGTGCAAAATTCCTAGCACACTCAATATAGCGACTGAAAAAGAGCTGATACAGTTCCTGATTTGAGTCAGCACAATCGCTATTTTTCTTTGATTAAATATATAGATTCATTGCTCACTCTAATGTTTATACTTCTCTTTCACTGCAAATAAAATGTCACTTTGTCCATATGAGCCAAAAATTCTTAACGAGAAAACACAATTTGACAAGCTGTAAACGATTCAAAAATGGTTGAGTTTACATGGGCACGAAAATCGACTGTGGAACTGAAAAACCGCTTTTCAGAAGTGGATTTTCAGAATCGATTTTGGAGTGTTTACAAGACCAACCAAATGCGGATTTGGGAAATCGGTTTATAAGACCCGGTTTTGGGAGCCCATGTAAAAGGGGTGATGGATTACTTGCCTCTGCTCTTCCTCCAGTTCCCACCAAACCCACATTGGCCCCTCGACTAACGGCTCTCTGCAGCCATCTTGAACGCACTCATTGACACGCCATCCACAGGCAACATTACTCTGACCCTAGTTAGTGTTGGGCCATGCTACCTGAAGCAGGGTATTGTGCCCAAGTTTCAATGTTACATTTTCATACGAGTCGCTTACAATGTTACATTTTCATATGAGACGCTTTCAAGGGGGTAAATTCTTTCTCAGCGCCTGGCTTCTTCACATTCGTCATGATATAAACATGCCTAGAATTCTTGGTGTATGAAGGTCACAAAATTCAATTCTTGCAAATCCAGTTTACGACCCTGTGATACTGACATAAAAAAATATCTGAGGCACAGTGGATGCTTCAATTTATCAAAATCGTTATCTAATGAGCTACATTCTTAGTCGAAATTCATTCATTGGTTATTTAAGACCCGGAAATAACAGACATGCTATAGAATATAAATGCACTTTATCCTACCTCATTTGTACCGAAAAATTCCCCTGCTATTTTTTTCAATGCATATTTACCAGTCACCTGCTGATTAAAGTCTGTCATCTCCATCATAATATCTCATTCAATGGAAATCATCGCCATGGCTGGGCGATCTTTTGTTCGACTTCCCCATAATATTTTCTATGTGTTCTTTCCAGTCTAAGTTGTTCGTAATTGTAACTCCTAGATATTTGGTACAATTTACGACCTTAAGATTTGAATGATTTATCGTGAAATTGAAGTTCAGCGGATTTCTTTTAGTGTTCATGTGTATTACTTCACACTTTTCGTTATTTAGTGTTAATTGCCAATTTTCGCACCATGTAGAAATTTTGATTAGATCGCTTTGCAGTTGCTTTTGATCCTCTGTTGACTTCAGTAACCGATAAACGACAGCATCATCCGCGAACAGTCTAAGGGAGCTATTCAGATTGCCTCCTAAATCGTTTATAAACACAAGGAAGAGTAGGGGACCTATAACGCTTCCCTGGGGAATGCCAGATACCATTCTGCTTTACTCGATGACTTGCCGTCATTACTATGAACTGTGAGTACTATTTTATTCCAATAAGTTTACAAGTAGGAATTACATTATCGAGTATAAGAAAAAATTACATAAAATGTAATCTTTACGGGTAATTAACTTACTTTTACTCAATTACTTTACATCGCTGATTGTGAGCGATATCTCACCTGATCACGTAATTGTTTTGAGCGTAGTTCATAACATATGACATCATAAAGAGTTAGGTTCTTAAAACACTGTTCTATCATGCATGGGTTTCAATTTATTACGTCTTTACTATTAACTCTATTCGCGGCATAAAAAATATTCAAATGTTTGTATAGTCTATGGGACTTAACTACGGGGTCATCAGTCCCTAAACTTACAAACTACTTATGAACCACTTACGAACTAGGACGGCACAAATATCCATGCCCGAGTGGGGATTCGAACCCCCGACTGTAGTGGTCGTGCTGACCGTGACTGAAGCGCCTTAGTCCCCTCGGCCACCGCGGCCGGTTATTCGCGGCATATTTTGCGGACAGTATTCACATATACTACTGAATGAACCTTCGAAATTATACCATAGTACATAATTCAGAAGATATGACTTTGTTTTCCTTTATTACCAACACTAGCACAAACATGCAAGTGGGTTGGCAGCAGCATTAAGTGCTGCTCTTCAGCCGAGGCGTGAAGACTTAGAACATGAAAATGGAGTTAAAACAATTGGCAGTTAAAACGTAGATAAGAAGACAACTTGAAGAGCTTCCAGTATTGACAGATGAATAAAAACATACATAGTCAGTTAAAACAAAGAGCCACGGTGACGTTATAAACATGCATTATGACACCATAACAAGACAAGGCAATATTCTAGAAAGGGAAGACGAAGTGGAGGAAGATGAGATAGGAAATATGATACTGCGAGAAGAATTTGACAGAGCGCTGAAGGACTTGAGTCTAAACAAGGCCGCTGGAGTAGATGATATTCCGTCTGAGCTGCTGATTTCGTTACGAGAGCCAGTCATGAAAAAAATGTTCAACCTTGTATACAAGATGTATGAAACTAGGGAAATACACTCCGACTTCAAGAAGAATATCGTAATTCCAATCCCAAAGAAAGTGCAGACAAGTGTGATACTAACAGTTTAATAAGTCATGGTTGCAAAATACTAACACGAATTATTTACAGACGAATGGAAAAACTTGTAGAATCTGACCTCGGGGAGGATAGGCTAAGGAAGGGCAAACCTAAGTTTTTGGCGTTTGTAGATTTGGAGAAAGCTTTTGACAATGTCGACTGGAATACACTCTTCCAAATTCTGAAGGAAGCAGGGGTAAAATATAGGGAGAGAAGAGTTATATTCAACCTAACAAAAAGCAGACAGTGGTTCTTTGCCTAAGACATAGTAATTTTGTCAGAGACTGCAAAGGATCTGGAAGAGCAATTGAATGGAATGGACAGTGTCTTGTAAGGAAGATATAAGATGAACATTAACAAGAATAAAACGAAGGTAATGGAATGTAATATCAGAAAATCAGGCGATGCTGAAGGAATTAGATTAGGTAATGAGACAATAAAAGTAGTAGATGAATTTTGTTATTTGAGTAGCAAGATAACTTCTGATGGCCGAAGTAAAGAAGATATAAAATGCAGAATGGCTATGGGGAGAAAAGCGTTTCTAAAGAAGAGAAACTTGTTAACGTCCAATATTAATTTAAATGTTAGGAAGTCTTTTCTGAAAGCATTTATCTGGTGTGTAGCATTGTATGGCAGAAAAACGTGGACGATAACGAGTTCAGATAAAAAGATTATAGAAGCTTTCGAAATATGGTGCTACAGACGAATGATGAAGATCATGTGACTAATGAGGAGGTGCTTGACTGAATTGGGGAGAAAAGTAGTTTCTGGCATTTCCTGACTAAGAGGAAGGATAGATTGGTAGGACACATTCTGAGACATCAAGGAATTGTCAACTTAGCATTAGAAGGAAGTGTGTGGGGTAAAAGTCGTAGAGGGAGACCGAGCAACGAATACAGTAAGCAGATTCAAAATGACATAGTTTTCCGATCATATTCTCAGATGAAAAGACTTGCAGAAGACAGGGTAGCGTGGAGAGCTGCATCAAACCAGTCTGCATACTGAAGACCACAACAACAAGACAGAGAGCACTCGGAGATATTGTATAAAACCAAACGATGCGACACTTGTCTGTAAACGGCGGACGCAGAAAAAAACGCACTGAAGCACTTGACACACAACTGGACGATACACTGTTAAAATTGGCGGCGCAGGACACTGTGGGGCAGGGAGGGGGAGGGTGGGAAGCGTTGGGGAGGGGATAGGAGAGAGGGTAGAGAGGAGGCGTAGGAACGCCAGGGTAGGAATAGCCAAGTGCTGGGACGGAAGAGGAGGAGGAGGTGAGAGGGGATACTTCATCCACAGGAGGGGGATCAGGGTTGGTATGATGGGTATATTTTAGGATGGAGGGCGTCATCTGGAAGGGGGAGGTGGCGGAAGTTACCCAGGGAAAGGATGTTGAGAGTGTGGAGGTGAAGGGAGGGAGGGATGCAATGGTGTAGACGTGGCAGAGGCCCGGGATTGGTGAGAATGGTATATACCATGGGGTTGTGGAAGTCTATCTTGCGGTTGGTATAAAGGATCTGTAGATGTTCAAGGGATTGGAGTAGATTGGGAAAAGAGATGAGGTCATAAAGGATCTGCGTGAGGGAGGGGAGCCGGATGCAGTAGGCGAGGCGGAGGGTGTGGCTTTCCAGAATTTGTAAGGTTTTGTAGTAAGACAGGGGAGCAGAAATCCAGGCGGGATGGAAACTGCAGAGGACGGGACGCATGAAGGAGTGGTATGTGTATGATGGATGGGTTGAGACCCCACATCAGGCTGGCAAGGAGTTTGAGGAGACTGAGGTGGGAGAGGGGTTTCTGGCGGATAGAGCAGAGGTTTGGAGTCCAATGTACCTGAGAGTGTGGGTGTGGCAGATGGAACGGTTGTGGAGGGTAAGGTAGAAGTCAGGGAGGCAGAAGGAAGGGGTGGTACGACCTATAATGATTGCCTGGGATTTGTTGAGGTTGACAGAAAGGAGCCACCAGTTACACCATAAGGCGAACTCAGTGAGGTGAGACTGGAGCAAAAACTGGGTGCAGGGAAAGGAGGGACGAGGTTTAAGACGGTGGTGCTGTCAGTACATTGTAGGAGATAGACAGGAAGTTGGGGTTGGGGCATATCAGCGGAGTAGATGAAAGGAGAGGAGAAAGGACGGAGCCTTGAGGCACACCAGTGGAGGGGTAGAACAAACGGGAGTCGGAGTTGCAGACAGTGACATATGAGGGGCGGTGGGTGAGGAAGGAAGCTTTGAGAAGGATATAATTAACAGGAAGGGCGTAGAACTGGAGCTTGAAAAGGAGACCAGAATTCCACACACGGTTGTAGGCTTTTTCTAGAAGATATGACATTAAAAACAACGAAATGATTGAAATACCGCCACATTCATGCACGGGGTTGTAATTAATTACGACTTTACTATCAACTCCATTCGCGACAAATTTCGCAGATAGTTTCCTAATATTCCACTCTACGAAACAATGGAAAATTATATAATTGTAGGACAGACAGTCATTACCAACGCTAGTCATATTACCAACTAATGTAGGGGACAGTGGGGAGAAACGGTCTGCGACAATTCGGAAACCACTGTTGTACACAGATACAGCTGACCGACAGAGGACGTGGAACGAAGGGACGGTTGAATTTCTCACTACTACACTACATTCCGTGTAGTGAATGAATAATAGTGCACCCTCCTGCCACGATTAACGAGAAGTGTTTCCACAAAGGTGTCAGACAGAAGTGCTCAGAACTAGTGGCAACAGCGAGCACAGATGTTATTCTGTGTTCGCTGCGTGGCAGGTGATGCGTAAAAATGAAAGCCGGCCTGGTTGTGATGTTGTGCGGCTACAAAACGAGCAGGATCTGATCTCCCTGTATATTCTTTTCTTTTCTCTTATTAGCCGTAGTGCAGATTGGGGTATGGTTGGTTTCCAATTTGCTATTTCTTTCTTTGGAATACTTTCGTCTTTGTATTGCCGCTTCTAACTTGTTGTTTACGCTTTCTAGGTCTTCATCATCAGTTATCGTTAGTGGCGCTGTTAATTCCTCTCTGATTATGCGCTCGTATTTTTCCAGTCAGCGGCCTTATTGTTCGTTTTTCGGGTCTTTGGGAGGGAGGGGCTATTATTGTAGATCTGAATATAATTGGCAAATGGTCACTAGTTATTGTATCCCCAACTTCAAAGTGGGTTATTGTGTTCTCTATGGTGTTGCTGAGGAGTTTGTGATCAGGGTTGGATTCCCCATTGTGTACACAGATGCAGCTGACCAACAGAGGGCGTGGAACGAAAGGAACGGTGAATTGCTCACTATTACACTACGTTCGTGTAGTGAATGAATAATAGTACACCCTCCTGCATGACTAACGAGAAGAGTTTTCAGAAAGGTGTCAGACAGAAGGTGCTCAGAACTAGACGTTATTCTGTGCTCGCTGCGTGGCAGGTGATGCGTAAAAATGAAAGCGGGCCTGGTTGTGATGTCTCCGGCTACAAAACGAGCAGGACGGTACGTCTGGGGAGTGCCGACTGCCGTCACGCAAGCACGCGCGGCAGCAGCAGCCGCGGTGACGGAAGCACTGCACGACACTTCTCTTGTAGACAGAACGCCGAGCAGTTGTTTCCAGCGGCTGCAACGCATGTCGTTTCATTGCACGAGCTTCCAAAACGACAGTAGATGTACTTGTTATCCTAACTGAACCGTAGCCAGGTTACTAAGGTACCAAGAACGACATGTTTTTGGTACCTCTTAAGTGTGCCGTTATTTTGAAATAGCAACACGCGAGTTATAAGGAGAAAGTCATGAAAATTCTAAAGGGAAGATGGCGTCTTGTAATGATACTTTTTCTTTTTAACTGGTGTTGTCGTCAATATTAAAGTTAAGTACTGCTATTGAAATTTAGCAAACTGTAAAATACTGCAATTAATATTAATTTTGAAAAGATAGAGACACTGAAAAAATATGAAAGATTCCGCCATCAGTATTTAGCGTCAATAGTAGTTAGAATAAAGACAACACCAGAAAGCATCATTACAAAAGAAAGTGGCGGATCCGTTTTTTACCTGGCAAGAGAACACAGATTGAATTGGAGTCATCACACTGGAGTCGAACCTGTACGGAATAATTAATTTCTTCTTTACTGTAAACTGATTCTTGGTCGCATAGGGTTCGAATACTAAAGTTTCAGGGCCGTGTTTAATTTCAGTTACGATTGATGTTTAAAGTTACAAAATTATCGGACTTCGGTTAAAGAAAAGAAGAATTACTGCAGGCATTGAAACAAAATTCAACACAAAATGTGCGTAAGTGAAATTCGGGTCTGGAATGTTCTTCCGCAATCGCGAAGCAAATTACAACAATGGCCAAACAGCATTTTACGAATTATGCTGGACACAAAGATTTAAAAAAAAAAAAAAAAAAAAAAAAAAAAAAAAAAAAAAAAAAAAAAAAAAAAAAGATAAATGGGGGAAGAATTTTTTATACTAAATATTAATTTCAGTTGAACTGTGGTATTTATTACAATGCTCACATTTACATAGTCAATGTGGAGAGACCAAAAGTGAGACGACCGGTTTGTTCAACAGTAAGAAGACGAAAGATGAAGAGTAATTCCGTTTTCTCCCCAGCTCGTTCAAAAAATTTGAAAGTCTCTTATGAAACAAAATAATCAGAGACTTGCTGGCAGAGAGAACGGATGCTAGCGACAAGCGTCGCAGATATAATTTTAATTAAAAAAAAAGAATTAAATGTAAAGCTACAGTCTGCAGGACAGAGCTTGCGACCTTAGAGACATCAATCGGTTGGTACGGGTAACTAGGGCCGACGCACTACTGTCTCTAGACGCTAGTATCGGGCACTCGTTACAGTTCTGATGCGGGAATAGCCGCGCGGTCTGAGGCCTCATGTCGCGGATTGCGCCGCCGCTCCCGTTTCAGGTTCAAGTCCTCGCTCTCGCAGGACGTCATTCGCGTAGGTTCAACTGGTCACACTGCCCTATACCTATACAAATACTCTGTACGTCACATTGAAGTGCATGGCGGAGGGTTCATCAAACATTTTTATAATGTTTCTTGGCAGTCCATTCTCTAATAGCGCGCGGAAAAAAGTAACACCTAAATCTTTCTGTTTTAGATCTGATTTATTTCATAATGATGATCATGTCTCCCTGTTTAGGTGGGTGCTAACAATATAAGGTCGAATTCCGAAGAGTAAGTTGGTAAAAGCAATTTCGTAAATATATCTCATCGCAACGAATAACTTCTTTGTTTTAATGATTTCCGCCCCAATTCATGCTTCATTACCGTGACACTCTCTCCCCTATATCGCGATGATACAAAACGAGCTGCCCTTCTCTCAAATGTTCAAATGTTTGTAAATCCATCGGACCAAACTGCGTGGTCATCAGTCCGTAGCTTACAAACTACTTAAACTAAGGTAAACTAACCTAAGGACAACACACACACCCATGCCCCAGGGAGCAACCGCGCGCTCCGCAGCGAGGCGCCTTAGACCGCTCGGCTACTCCACCGCGGCTGCCCTTCTCTGTACTTTCTCTAAATCGTCCAACAGTCCCACCTGGTGTGGACCCCACAAGGCGCAACAATACTCCAAAATAGGACACACAAGTGTGGTGTAGGGAGTTTCTTTAGCAGAACTGTTGCATCTTCTAAGTGTTCTGCCAACGAAACGTACAGTATTTCCTTACAATATTTTCTGTGTGTTCTTTCCGATTTAAATTGTTTGTAATTGTTACTCCTAGGTATTTAGTTGAATTTACGGCCTGTAGTCTTGACTAATTTAACGTGTAATTGAAGTTTAAAGGGTTTCTTTTAGTGGTCATACAGATGACTTCACACGGTTTCCTAATATTTACAGTCAATTGCCATTTTTTGCAGCACACAGAAAACTTATCTAAATCATTTTGCGTTCTTCTTTAAGTGACTTTACTGACCTACAAATGACAGCATCATCCGCGAACAGTCTAAGGCAGCTACTCAGATTGCCTCCCAAAACGTTTACAAAAATAAAGAACAGCAGGGGCTCTATAACACTTCCCTGGGGAACCGCAATATCACTTCTGTTCTACTCGATGTACTCGATGACTTTCCCTCAATTACAACGTACTGTGTCCTTTCTGACAGGAAACAACGAATCCAATCACACAACTGTGGCGATATTCCATAAACACACAATTTGATTAGAAGACGCTTGTGAGGTACAGCATCGACAGCCTTCCGGAAATCTAGAAATACGGAATCTATTTGACATTCCTTGTCGATAGCACACAAACGGGACCAGGACACTTACTTTCGTTAAGTGATTCAAGCTGCTCTAATACACCAGGGGTATCAACTTCTAAATTCGCATGCTGGCAGCTGTTCTTGATACGAATTATGAGTCTCGTGAAGGAGTTTCGGAAGTCTGTGTTAAGCAATTCTGCTTTAGCATAACTGTCATCAGTAGCATCTGCAGTGGCGTAAAGTTGGCGCCACTCCTCCAGCAGTGGGAACGAAAGAGCAAGAAGGCGATGGAGAGCCACTAGCCAGTCAACAGCGGCAACACTCCCTCCACGCTGATAGCAAGTCTAGAGAGCCACCTATGAAGACGATGCAGCAGTCGACAAGCTATGGGACGTGAGACAGCATACTCAGTCTTAGATAGCACCGACAGTCTCAGTTAGTCAAGAGGTCACACCGGCCTAGGGAATTAGTATTGTAGAAGATAATTAGGTATGGATAGCAGCTCACATCACAGTTACGTAATTGTTTGTTTTTCATATTAATAAATTTTGTGTTAAACTAAATTTGTCTAGAGTGATTTCAGCTTCAAGTGCAGACTGCCCTACGATGGATAAAGTTGTAGACTCAGGAGATAATAACTGAAAGACACTGTCTGATACGGAAATTGTGTTTATTGACAAGACTAACTAATCATATTGAGGAAACAAAACAAATTAACAAACTTCTGAAACTAAGGCACAAACAATAAACATAAACTAAAAGTTTTTTTCTTCACCAATTAGGTACAAGCCAGGGAGATGACGACAGCCTTGAGAGAAATGGCCAGGGAGACGGATCCGGACGACGTATTCCGTTGCGGGAAGTCCTGGAGGCGTGGCGTCGCTGGCAGGGACTCTTCCCCGGAGGCGTCGGTCGCGATGGTTCTCGTAGGCGGTCGGCGGAGAACTGCCGTCGTGCTTCACGCTTCACTTTCTTGACGGACCTCGACCTTGGTACGATGGTTGTGCAGGCTAAGCATTTGCTGCTATTCCTGCTGTACCTGAAACATGGGAAAAAGTATTAGAACCTGGCTGTTTGAGTGGACTTAGACTGTCAGATTACTGACGATGTATTATTATTTTTCTTCCTGGTTTGCTACGAGATTTTTTATTAATCTCGCAGCAGGTCAGGCCAACGGGTTGTCGGCCTGAAGTGTTGTTGTGTCCCCAATTGCCGGATGAGCCTGTTGTGGGACTGCTCCGTCTTCTCGTAGAATGTCCTGGCGGTGACGCGGAATCTCTCCCAGAGCGGTAGAATGCCGGCTTCTTCATGAAGTAGGTCGGTTGGATAGCGCGTTGTAAGATGCAGGGCTGTCTTCAGAGCGCGGTTCTGGATGGTCTGCAGCAGCTGGATGTGGACGTCAGCGGCGTTTCCAAAGACTGGGGACGCGTGCTCGAGCACTGGACTGCCGTCTTGTTGCACTGCGCCCCCCCCCCCCCCTAAATAGTCGGCGCGCAGTGATATGTGGCAGTCTCGAGCTGGTCTCAAGTGACTGTGCGGAGGAAAATAGTTCCGGTATAGAGCGCTCTCTGGCGGTACTCGTCGCGTCCTCTGGTGACTCCGGAACCGCCGCAGTGGCGCGCCTCACTGCTGCTATGCATCCATGCGCTTGTACCATGCATTGCGGGTTGTCCGCTCGTCAGGCGAACCACCGGTACATGACACTATCGCGTAGTGATGGTATTGATTGTGTTTTACCGCTAGTATGCTTTACGTACGACAAGAATTTCTTAGAATTTCCTACTCAATTATTTGACAGGGTTTCGTTATGGAATTTAAAGACGCTCAAGGTAATATTTATAGTAAACGATATGTTACATCTGCAGCTCAATGGTATTCTAATCAATTAAGCCAATTTTTACCTAAGGCTCAATCTCATAGTTTACCAGATTATTCTTTTGTCAAATCCATTTCTATTGATTTAATACCTGTTGGATTAGAGGCTTCATTTCCTACAAATAGTGCATTAAGTGCATCAGGATCTATAACACATGTACCGTTTATTATTTATAATAAAGGTGAAATTGTTGAAGTAAATGGTACCGCTACTAGTCCAATGTTGATTTCTGGTATTAAAGTAAAAAAAAAGACATAGTTAAAATCATGTGGGGAGATGGAGAATATAAAGAATATCCTTCTTGTACAACAGTAGTACGTAATTGGCCTAACTATGATTCATGGATTATACCGCTTGATACTAATGGTTCAGGAAAGAAGAATATGTGTAGTATTCCAAATGAATCAAGAGGACCAGTCTTATTAAATAAAATATGTTCTCAAGGTTTAGCAAGTCGTGCAGTTGATAATATTGTGAAATATTGTCATAGAATTATAAACCACAAATAGGTTTAATCAAACTAAAGTGCCCAAAGTGGGAACTCAAATAAAAGAAATTTTGATACGGATCTATCACCAAAGACACCTTATCAATTATCCCTGAGAGAATCTGTTTAGAAAGCGGTGTTTAGCTCAGCAGTAAGAGATCGGAGTTTTAGTGAAAGGTTCGCGGGTTCGATTCCGGCCGGCGCCAAATATTTATTTGCTCCTTGGCAATGCGTACACTACTGACTTCACGATTAACCGCAACATCATATATGTTATTTTGTATTTATATGTGCTCAACATCAGCATGGGACGTCATTATTTAAAACCATGTAACTGCAAAAGGGCGGTGTTCATAACGTGCGCAAGATTCGGTCAAAATTATTGCTTCCCCTTTTTCTTCGATGAATATCACCCAGGTACATATAATCGATCAGTTGCAAAAGAATGGAAGTATCGATATACATAGACGACGTGCTCAAGTACGCGTTAACTATAGTCCCTTTTTCAATGTTTGGAGTCCGGAATTTCATTCAATCCCCTTTCTTTTTTTTGCTTATACAAATTAATAAAATAACCTACATGATGTTTCGGTTAATTGTAACGTCAGTCTACATCTAAATCAATACTCTGCAAACCACTGTGAAGTGCATGGCAAAGGGTACATCCCACTGTACTAGTTATTAGGGTTTTTTCCCATTCCATTCACGTATTGAGCGTGGGAAGAATGATTGTTTAAATGCCTCCGTGAATGCTGCAATTAATCTAATCTTGTCCTCACGAGTCCTACGGGAACAATATGTAGGTGTACGCATTGTCAAAGAGCAGAAAAAAAGACTTGCCACCGGGTGGAGTTCAACCCGCGTCCTCCTAAATACGAATCCGATCTTTCACCACTGAGCCAATCTCCACTTTCTAAACACGCCTTCACAGAAACAGTTGATAAGATGCATATGGTGATAGATACGTATCAAATTTCCTTTTATTTCCCTGTAAAGTCGATTAAGATGGAAAAGATCTACCATGGTATAATAATAATGGTGGCAGGCATAAGTTAGTAGAGATTCGTGTGTCTATAAAAAGATCGATGTACAATAATTACCACAGCCATACCTTACCAAAAGATCTTTCCGAGAACCCGAAAAAATTCTGGTCTTCTGTAAAATAGATAAGCGGGTCAAAGCCCACTATCCAGTCACTCGTTGACCATTCCGGGGCAGTAATAGAAGAAAGCAAACGGAAAGCTGAAGTTCTAAATTTAACCTTTAAGAAATCTTTCATGAAGGAGGACCGCACAAATGTACCATCATTTGATCAACGTACTGATTCCGAAGTGGGGGACATAGCAATAGGTATTTCCGGTGTAGACAAGCAGCTGAGAGAGCTAAATACGAAAAAGTCTGCTGGTCCGAATGGAATACCAGTTCGGCTTACAAAGACTATTCTGCGGCATTTATCGCGAATCTTTAATTCCGCGCAAAGTTCCTAGTGATTGGAAAAAAGCGCAGGTGACTCCCGTTTATAAGAAAGGAAAGAGAACTGACCCACATAGTTACAAGACCGCTATCGTTGATATCAGTTTCCTGTAGAATTTTGGAGCATATTCTCAGTTCTAATATAGTAAATTTCCTTGAGACGGAAAAGCTTCTTTCTATGAATCAGCACGGGTTTAGGTAACATCGTTCTTGTGAAACTGAGCGTGCCCTTTTCTTGCATGACATCTTGCGAGTCATGGATGAAGGGCAACAGGCGGATTGTGTTTTTCTCGACTTCAAAAAGGCGTTTGACGCGGTGCCACACTGCATCCTGCTAACGAAGTTACGAGCTTCTGGAATAGGTTCACAGATTTGTGACTGGCTGGAAGACTTCCTAAGTAATAGAACGCAGTACATTGTTCTCGACGGCGAGTGTTCATCAGAGACGAGTGTATCGTCAGGCGTACCTCTGGGGAGTGTGATAGGACCGCTATTAATTTCTATCTATAAAAATGATCTGATGGACAGAGTAACTTGTAATTTGCGACTGTTTGCTAATGATGTTGTGGGGTATGAGAGGATGTCGTCTTTAATTGATTGTAATAGCATACAGGATGGCTTAGACAAAATTTCTAGTTGGTGCGAAGAATGTCAGCTAGCTCTCAATGTAGAAAAATGTAAGGTGATGCGCATGAGTAGGAAAAACAATCCCATAATGTTCGAATTCAGCATCAGTTGTGAGCTTCTTAAAGCGTCGGTCAAATATCTAGGCTTAACATTGCAGAGCGATATGAAATGGAACGAACATGTAAGAACAGTTGTAAGGCGGACAGCCGACTTCGGTTTATTGGGAGAATTTTGGAAAGATGTACTTCATCTGTAAAAGAGACAGCATATAAAACGCTTGTAAGACCACGTCTTGAGTATTGCTCAAGTATTTGGGACCCGCAGTAGATCAGTTTAAAGGGAGATATTGATTTAATATCAGCAGTTCAGAGACGAGCAGCTAGGTCTGTTACTGCTAGGTTCGACCAATGCGCGAGTGTCACGGAAATGCTCCGGCAACTCAATTGGGGATCGCTGGAGGAAAGACGACGTTATTGTCGTGAATTTATGTTGAGGAAATTTAGAGGGCCGGAATTTGAAGCTGGGTGTAGTACGATCTTCCTGCCGCCTACTTACATTTCGCGTAATGACCACAAAGACAAGATAAGAGAAATTAGGGTTCGTATGGAGGCATATAGGCATTCTTTCTTTTTTCCTCGTTCTATTTGGGAGTGGAATAGGAAAGGAAATGCCCCTCCGCCACGCACCTTACGGTGGATTGGGGAGTATGTAGGTAGATATTAAATGTATTTCCTAAACGCTTGCGATAAAATTTTGTACCTTTCATGTTGAAAGCAAGAGGAAGATTCGCATCAAATAAAAATTTGGAAAAGTCGCTCGGAAAGTAGGAAAATATAGGAAAAAACAAAAGCGATATTTTTCTATGAATAAAAATCAATTGTCACGTGGTTGTAAGAGCATTACTTGAGTACGGCTAGACAAGATTTTTATTTTTTTAAATTTATTTATTTATTATTTGACATGATAGGACAAGGCTTGTATGAAATAAATTTTGTTGGAAAATCTACCAGAAAATTGAAAAATTTGAGAAAAACTGAAAGTGTGTTTTTCAATGTGTTTCTGGTTGAATTCAAAACTATAACTGACTATTCGCACGACGGAGAGGGGTAATTTTTATTATTATTATTATTATTATTATTATTATTATTATTATTATTATTATTATTATTATTATTATTATTATTATTTTGTTTGTTTATTATCGTCTTGGAAAAGTTTTCAGTAACAAAAAAATAGGGACAGCTAAAAAGGAAAGTCGCAAAACTCGAACCAAGTTCCTTTTTCAATGTGTTTCTAAATGTACTCCACACTATAAGCTGAGAACCGTTTATCTGATTGCAATAAAATTTTGATCGTTTCACATTCAGCGAAATATGAACGTTCTTATGAAATAAAAATTTGGGAAAGTTAACCGGAAATTTTGAAAATTTGCGAGGAACTGAAAGATCTTTTTTCAATGGGATATCAATATCATTCGTTTGATTGCGATAAAATTTTGCATATTCGACGTTCAAAGCAAGAGTACATACATATTAACAATTGTGAAGCATTGCTGGTTCGACTAGATGACCCGGTGAACTTCGTACACCGTAATATAAACCATATTAATTTAAATCATTTTAGACCCAGTAGCTTTATAAAGGCATCATCAGGTAGTCTAAATATCGGCTCGATAGTGGGCGGAAAGAGTGGGCAAATCACGAAAACATGTCCAGGATAATATTCTTGTCACATTCGTGGAATTTCCATGAAGGTTTAAACGGTGATAAAATATGGAAAAATTGCGAGGAAAATTTAGATTTAAAACATATAAAATAATGACTTGGTTGTTGTGTTGGGTGCATTCAGATATACTCTGAAAGAGTAAAGTTTGCTTTACACGATCTGAATCCGTATATGAACTGTCAAAGTCACTGTCAAAGGTTACACATACACTAAAAATATGCAAAGTGCCTATATAGTGCCACTGCAAAGTGCCTTGAAACTAACGACAAAAAGAAACAAAAAATTTAAACTTAATTTGTCATTCTGTCACCATTGTAGTTATCATTATTAGTGCACGTAATAGGGATGGGAAAAACAGACCGGTTAAAACCGATACCGGTGTTTTAGTTTTGAATAACCGGTTTTTTCGGTATTTATTTGGAGGCGGTTGTAACAGGTCTCTTTTAGTTATTGTCAAGAACCGGGTAAAAAACCGATATGACTACTTCCTGTAGTAGTGGTTCAAAATTTGTTTTTTGTAAATAATTTAAAAAAATTTAAACTACTAGACCCTAATATTTAGGGCTATTCCTAAAATTTCCACTGCTCTGAAATATTAGGTTATCGCAGAAACTAAGAAAAGCGATCAGTGATAATTTAAGAACAATCGCGGCGGTCAGAAACGCGCAACAAACGCGTGGCATAAGAACTTAAGGACTGGTGCAGCTATTGAGCCATCGATGCACCTGTTACCGAGTTGCGTGGCCTATTAGACGACGCGCGTGCACCGGCAGTGTACAAGACTTGCCTCCGTCTAGTTATGCGGCAGTTCCTTGCTGTCGTCGTCAGACATCGGTTGTGTCTTAAATGGCACCATCCCGAGTGTGGAAGTACTTCACGAAGTACGGTAGCAGTGAGGTACAATGAATGCTCCATTTGCTTTAAAAAGCTGAAAACGGGTGTGTCATTTAAGGAAATGTTTCTTGGAAGAGAAGGTAAATTCGAAATAAAATTCAAATGTTTGTGTAGTCTATGGCACTTAACTACGGGGTCATCAGTCCCTAAACTTACAAACTACTTATGAACTACTTACGAACTAGGACGGCACAAATATCCATGCCCGAGGGGGGATTCGAACCCCCGACCGTAGTGGCCGTGCAGACCGTGATTGGAGCGCCTTAGCCCCTTCGGCCACCGCGGCCGGCGGTAAATTCGATTCATATACCTATTATGTAAGCTTGGAATAATAACTTTTAATGTATTATCGTATTGTTAAGCTAACAAGTTTTATTAATGTGATTCCTTGAAAGCGAGGGGCTTTTTTAATAACCAGTATGGGTTTAGGTAACATTGATCATGTGGTGCTTCGCGAGGTAGCCGTGCGGTCTGAGGCTACATGTTACGGAATGCGCGGCTGCTCCATTCGGAGGTTCGAGTCCTCCCTCCTCCCTCGGTCATGGGTGTGTATGTTGTCCTTAGCGTATGTTAAAATTAGATTAAGTAGTTTTTAAGTCTAGGGACCGATGACCTAAGCAGTTAGGTCTCATAAGAACTCGCACCTATTTGAACATGCTTTGATCATGTGGTACACAGCTTTCCTAGTTCAATTTGCGTAAATTTACACTGACAAAAATCATACTGTTAGTCGGATCTGTGACTATTTTTCGAAATACTTCTGCAGCACTGACTGAAGTTCATTTACTGACTGTAACGTGTATATAACGAGATATTCGTATGCGCTGGCTCACAAGGCCAACTTACGTAGTGGTTGGCTCAATATTCGCAACTGCCGGATGGAAACACTAGGCCAGTAAATCTGTATACTTTGTATATCGTCTTCTACGGACTCCTGGTTAGGCTTACACACACTCAAGAAGGCGTAGCATTGAGAGGGGATCTTGCAAAATATGGAAAGACTAGTGAGTTGTCGTATAACGTAAATTTACCTTAATTTTAACTAAATTTCGTAAGTTTCGGTTTCGGCCGAAACTAGGAGAAGCGAAAATTCGATTACGGTTTCTGTTCCGGCCGCAAATTATGATTCGGTCGAACTCTACTGGAAATAAAAGCAATAAAAAAACCGAAAACCAGTTATTTAAAAAACCGGTTATCTTGAGTAATTTTTACAGTGCGGTTAAACTGGAGATGAAAAGAACCGGTATAACCGAAAACCGGTTGTTTCAGCAATAACCACCATCCCTAGTACGTAAACATTATTATATGATACTGTTTACAATGTCGAGGAGAAAAAGACCTAACATAGGTCATCGAAGTCAATCAAATGTACGACGAGCAACCTCACGCGCTAACGGGAGTGGTGTCCAGCGAGAGACTGATAATGATAACAGTCGTATTGGTATGGCAGATTTGCGTTCTAAAGTGAATTACAATGAAGTAGATGGGTATAGAAGCCGGCCGCGGTGGCCGAGGGGACTGAGGCGCTTCAGTCACGGTCAGCACGGCCACTACGGTCAGGAGTTCGAATCCCCCCTCGGGCATGGATATTTCTGCCGTCCGTAGTTGTAAGTAGTTCATAAGTAGTTTGTACGTTTAGGGACTGATGACCCCGTAGTTAAGTCCCTTAAGCTTAACAAACATTTGAACGTTTGGGTATAGAATGGAATGAGTTCGGGCACATCCATCATAACAGCAGCTAGCACAGGAAAATGAAATTGATCGATTCCGCAGACATTGCTCCAGTGAACCTGGAGCGAGGAGCATTCTCTTGAGATTCGGAAATAGTTTATATTGCTGACAAATCTGTAACAATTGGGGCCGGCCGCGGTGGCCGAGGGGACTGCGGCGCTTCAGTCACGGTCTGCACGGCCACTACGGTCGGGGGTTCGCATCCCCCCTCGGGCATGGATATTTGTGCCGTCCTTAGTTGTAGCTAGTTCATAAGTAGTTTGTAAGTTTAGGGACTGATGACCTCGTAGTTAAGTCCCATAAGCTCTACAAACATTTGAACATTTTTTGTAACAATTGGGGAAATGTCAATCATTTGTCAGCATTGTAAAGGTTTAAAATACAGCTATGAATCTGCAGGATTATGTTGTGCTGGGGGCAAAGTAAAATTGCCACAATTGGTCCCACCACCTGATCCATTACACTCATTACCACATGAAGTGGTAAAAGGTTGAGATGATAATGATGACGGAGCGGCAGTTAGGGTTGCCCCGGCGCTGCCTGTCATCCTGTAGCTGCAGCTACCTCCCTGTGTCTGTTCCGCTTGCAACTTTCCTGTGGCTGCCCATGGCATAGCTTCGGGAAAGTGACGTTCTATTGCATTGCACTAGCTGCAGCTGGTGCTGCGGCGTGTCTCTGCCCCCGAGGCGGCTGTCGTCTGACTCACGGCACCTCGCAGCCTCTCTGCGCCGCGCCGCGTCCCAGTTGCCGACGCTTTCTCTCGCGTCTGAGCTCACATTGCGCAGAGTCATACACTCATCTGTATCTTCGTGCAGTCGACCTTGGTGCCTAAAATTGCACGGGGATCTCTACTTATACTGCATTAGGAAGTATTCCTTTACAAATAACTCAATCAGTGAGTCTCAATTTCTTTATTTGTTTACTACAAATCACATTTAACTGCCTGCAGAGGGTTCATCGAATCACCTTTATACTACACTATTGGCCATTAAAATTGCTACACCAAGGAGAACTGTAGATGATAAACAGGTATTCATTAAAAAAGGTAAAAGGTAAAGCAGTCAACAATCCGAAGATTGGTTTGAACACCACAGTGCTTTACTAGGCATGGTCCTGTTTGGAGGTGGTATGCCGTTGCCTTCCTCCGAATTTCGAACAGACTTACCCAGCCAGTTATAGGGGGACCTACAGTTTAACGTGGGTTCCGAACCTCGGTGCTACTCGGTATTTTTCACATGAACAATACTGCCAGAGGTGAAAGTAGTGAAAACCAGGTATTCATTAGACAAATATATTATACTACAACTGACATGTGATTACATTTTTACGCAATTTGGATGCATAGATCTTGAGAAAACAGTACCCAAAACAACCACCTCTGGCCGTAATAACGGCCTTCAAGCGCCTGGGCATTGAGTCAAACAGAGCTTGGATGGCGTATACAGGTACAGATGCCCATGCAGCTTCCACACGATACCACAGTTCATCAAGAGTAGTGACTGGCGTATTGTGACGAGCCAGTTGCTCGCCCACCATTGACCAGACGTTTTCAGTTGGTGAGAGATCTGGAGAATGTGCTGGCCAGAGCAGCAGTCGAACATTTTCCGTACCTAGAAATGCCCGTACAGAACCTGCAACATGCGGTTGTGCATTATCCTGCTGAAATGTATGATTTCGCAGGGATCGAATGAAAGGTAGAGTCACTGGTCGTAACACATCTGAAATGTAACGGCCACTGTTCATAGTTCCATCGATGCGGACAAGAGGTGATCCAGACGTGTAACCAATGGCACCCCACACCATCACGCCGGGTGATACGCCAGTATGGCGATGACGAATAGACGCTTCCGATGTGCGTTCACCGCGATGTCGCCAAACACGGATGCGGCCATCATGATGCTGTAAACAGAACCTGGATTCATCCGAAAAAATAACGTTTTGCTATTCGTGCACCCAGGTTCATCATAGCATACGCCATCTCAGGCGCTCCTGTCTGTGATACAGCGTCAATGGTAACCGCAGCCATGGTCTCCGAGCTGATACTCCATGCTGCTGCAAACGTCGTCGAACTGTTCGTGCAGACGGTTATTGTCTTGCAAACGTCCCAATTTGTTGACTCAGGGATCGAGACGTGGCTGCACAATCCGTTACAGCCATGCGGATAAGATGCCTGTCAACTCGATTGCTAGTGATACGAGGCCTTTGGGATCTAGCACGGCGTTTCGTATTGCCCTCCTGAACCCATTGATTCCATATTCTGCTAACAGTCATTGGATCGCGACCAACGCGAGCAGCAATGTCGGGATACGATAAACCGCAATCGCGATAGACTACAATCCGACCTTCATCAAAGTCGGGAACGTGATGGTACGCATTTCTCCTCCTTACACGAGGCATCACAACAACGTTTTGCTAGGCAACGCCGGTCAACTGCTGTTTGTGTATGAGAAATCGGTTGGAAACTTTCCTCATGTCAGCACGTTGTATGTTTCGCCACCAGCGCCAACCTTGTGTGAATGCTCTGAAAAACTAATCATTTGCATATCACAGCATTTTCTTCCTGTCGGTTAAATTTCGCGTCTGTAGCACGTTATCTTCGTGGTGAAGCGATTTTAATGGCCAGGAGTGTATTTACCTGCCATTGCATTCTCTAATTGCGCGCGGGAAGAAAGAAAGCCTAAATCTCTCCGTTCTAGTTCTGATTTTTCGTATTTTATTGTTCAAATGTTTGTATAGTCTATGGGTCATCAGTCCCTAAACTTACGAACTACTTATGAACTAACTAAGACTAAGGACGGCACAAATATCCATGCCCGAGGGGGGATTCGAACCTCCGACCGTAGTGGCCGTGTAGACCGTGACTGAAGCGCCTCAGTCCCCGCGGCCACCGCGGCCGGCGTATTTTATTCTGAAGGTCTTTTCTACCTATATAAGTGGGTTTCAACAACATATTTTTGCATTTGGAGGAGAATGTTAGCAATTGCAGTTTCGTAAGTAGTCCCGCCGCAGCGATAAATACCGTTGTAATGATTCCCATCCCAGATCCTGTATTATTTCCGTAACGCTGTCTCCCCTGTATCGTGACAATACAAAACGAGCTGCCCTACTTTGGACTCTTTCGATATCCTCCGTCAAACCCACCTGATATGAATCCCATAATGGGCAGCAATACTCCAAGAAAGGACGGACAAGCGTAGTGTATGCAGTTTCTTGAGTACTTCTGTTGCATCTTTTAAGAGTTCTTCGAATAACCCAGTCTCTGTTCGCCTTTCCCAAGACATTATCTACGTGTTCTTTCCAGTTAAAGTCTGAAGTAATGGTAATTGCTGGGTATTTAGTGGAGTTTACGGCCTTCACTTTAAATTGATTTATCTTGTAAACAAAGTTTCACAGATTTCTTTTCATACTCATGTGGACGACTTCATACTCCTCATTATTTAGAGTCAATTGCCAATTTTTACAACATAGTGATATCTTATTTAGATCGTCCTGCAGTTGGTTTAGATCTTCAGATGATTTTACTAGATGGCAAATGACGGCGTCATCTGCAAACACCCTAAGAGAGTTGCTTAGATTTCCTCCCAAATCGTTTATGTAAATAAGAAACAGCAGAGGAAATGTTCAAATGTTTGTAAAGCTTATGGGACTTAATTGCGGGGTCATCGGTCCCTAAACTACTTATAAACTTGTACTAAAGACAGCTCTAACATTCATGCCCGAGGGAGGATTCGAACCCCTGACGGGGAACGCCCTCGCGCTTCGGAGCAAAGCGCCTCAATGCGCTCGGCCACTCCGCCGCGGCCAAAGTTTGTCAACAGTACTGTAAGCTTTCAGCAATTTACTTAAGCTGACTGGAACTCAGGAGTGTCTTAGCAGTAAATAAGAACTGTATTAAAACGTGGTGCATGGTGTCAAAGGTTTTACCCATCGCAATCTACGTAATCTCATATTTATTGAATTATATGTTGTACAGTTGTATAATTTTGCATGAATATATTCATTTGTATAAGTGCTGTATGTCCGTAATATCTGTTGCGAGTACAGTAAGTTGTAAAGAAGTAATAGATTAAAACCTGGTACGTGATGGGGCGGTTTTCCATGAACGTTACTGTTTATGTGCTCGTATCTCATGTAGTTCGTGTCGTAGTGTTATACAATTTCGACTGTACATTTAGCTATATGTGTGTATACTGTCTGTAAAATTTCCTGCGGCTACAATTTGTAGTTTAAAAATGATAAATTGTTACGTCATACCGAATGCCGTAGTTTAGCCCATGAACAGCGGAAAAGTAGTCAGCGAGAAACTTTTATTTTACTGCGTTTGTCAGCGAGAAAAAATATAATAAGGTTAGAAATTAACTTTAAAGTTAGTTGCAAGTCGCTAAGTACTCTCATTCTCATACAGTGCATGAATAAAGTCTCGTGGCATTATGTGGCAGTTTTTTGCGATTCCTATTATTTATGACGTCATATCTCCTGACCATATGTGGTATGTGAGTCTTAATCCTGCAGCAATGTTACCTCACGGTAAGGAATATATGTACCAAATTTGGTTAAATCGGTCCAGTGGTTTAGGAGGAAATGTGCAACACTGTCGCGTAATGTAGCAGTTTTTCTCGCATCTCATTGTTTATGTTTTTATTTAAGTAACTATCCTCTGCTTTTAAGACCAGTACACGTGAAATTATTAAATCTATTTCAAACTTTTTGTTGAGATTACAACAGAGATACGTGATAAATTTCAGGTTTATTTTCTGTGAGTACGTCAATATATTGCTGTGTCCTGTGTGTATCTCGTCAAAAGACCTTGAAGATAAAAACCAGGCCGGCCGCGGTGGCCGAGGGGTCTAAGGCGCTCCAGTCACAGTCTGCACGGCCACTACGGTCGGGGGTTCGAATCCCCCCTCGGGCATGGATATTTGTGCCGTCCTAGTTCGTAAGTAGTTCATAAGTAGTTTGTAAGTTTAGGGACTGATGACCCCGTAGTTAAGTCCCGTAGACTATACAAACATTTGAACATTTGAACATAAAAACCAGGTAAATTCAAGTTCGAAAAGGAGGTTTCGTCAGCAGTCATTCTTAACACGAAACATTCGTGACTGGAAAAACAAAAGAGAAACTAGAGTGGTACACGATTCATGAAGTACCGTCCGCCACACAAGATAAGAAAACGAATTACATATGTTGTGAGCTATATTTAATGTTATTTTCTACTCTGAAACTCGCTGGAATAAATTACTGTAATGTTTCTTAATTGTTTGTCTAAACCAAGTAAAAGCTATCGACCCCATATAAATACTTTGCTGTCAGTTCTTGGTGTACGTCTCTGGTGTATAAAAGCTAACGCTCATGCTTTTTAGGCGTTTGTATCATTAGTTATAATTATTTCCACAACGAAACCCTGTCAAGTAATTTGGTAGAAAATCCGAAGAAATTCTGCTCGTATGTAAAGTACACCAACGGCAAAACACAATCAATACCTTCGCTACGCAAAAGCAGTAGTGATGCTAATGATGATAGATCTGCTAAAACAATATTGTTAAACGTGCTTTACGAAATTTCATCATAGAAGACGAAGCAAAATACTCTAGAACTGCAATCAAGAACAGCTTCTAGTATATGTAATTTAGAGGTAGATATGTAGATATCCCTAGAGTATTAAAGCACTTTACAAAAGCAAGTCTCCCCGTCCCGATTGTGTACCAAAAAGGTTCCTTTCAGAGGTGATGCATACCCATACCCAGTTATCGCTCAGTGAAACATCCGTACCGTACCTAAAGTCTCGAAAGTTGCACAGATCGTTCCAATATTCATGAAAAGCCATAGGAGTGATCCGCAAAATTACAGGCCTATATCATTGACGTCGGTTTGCAGCACTAGAATATATACTTTCCTCGAATATTAATGAACTACCTCGAAGAGAACGACCTATTAACCCATAGTCAGCACGGGTTCAGAAAGTATCGTTCTTGTAAAACGCAGCTAGCTCTATACTCTCATAATGTGATGAGTTCTATCGACAAAAGGAGTCAAATAGATTCCGTGTTTCTAGATTTCCTGACAGCTTTTGACACTGTACCTCGCAAGCGTCTTCTAATCAAATTGAGTGCTTATGGAATACCGCCACAGTTGTGTGATTGGAATCGTAGTTTCTTGTCGGAAAGGACACAGTACGTTGTAATTGACGGAAAGTCATCGAGTAAAACAGAAGGGATACCTGGCATTCCCCAGGGAAGTGTTATAGGGCCCTACGGTTCTTTATTTTTATAAACGATTTAGGAGACAACCTGGAAAGCTCCTTAGACTATTTGCGAATGATGTTGTCATTTACCGGTCAGTGAAGTCACCAGAATATCAAAAGTAACTACAACTTCTCAAGAAACAGTAAGGTCGACGATGTTAGCAGGTCTCTTCACAGGAGCCGACTCCATGGGGCCTGAGGGGGCCCGAACACCCTGAAAAATCCGTTCTGCTCCCCTCCCCAATAATTTAAGAAAATTATTAGTTATATTATGCTTTGTAAAATCACAAGGGTCTGATGACCTAAGTTCCATAGATTTACAAAGAATTGAACATTTGAATTTGTAAAATCACGAAATTGTGTTGGTATTTTTTATTTTCCTTCTTTGACGATCTTTTAAAATGCATCCAGGAATGAGTTGAAACAAATAATCATTACGGCAGTAAGCAGGTTAACTGAAAATGAGTGGTGTGAAACATAATAGTGTTACGGTGCCGCGGGCACAGTCAGAATTTGTCCCAGGGCGGGTCAGCGCTATGGCCGCAGTAAGACTAGAGAAGAAGCGCCTGTACTGGAACCCTCCATATCGCCGCGGCTATATAAAGCGCACCCTGCTGTCGCAGTCATTCAGTGTGGATAGTTTCGTTCAGGGCACTCTGCAAATTCGTTTAGCGTCCCGACTTTAGTGTCTAGTGGACTATTTTATATGAATATATTTTATCTATGTATTTACTTTAGTCTCTTAGTTTATTGTGAATTACGTTTACAACGAATAAATTTGTTACCAAAAAGGTGCGCTTGGAAGTTCATACTGCAAGTCAACATCCGACAATTATTGTGTCGTCAATTGCTTCGTCATCTACAGGCGAGAACCGTTCAACAGCCGAAACCCGGACAAGCGAGTAAGGGAAGGTCATTTCAGAAGTCTTGGTTGATCAAATATACATCTGAAGTGTTTGTGCCTATATTTCACTCTGAAGCCAAAACTACACTTCGCAAACGAATAGTGTTTGTACGTGGTAGTAGGCATCAGTCTGCCATTGTGCACTATGGTGGTAGAGGGTTGATAACGATAAGGGGGTGGAAGATATGGGAATTGAAATTTACCGACTTATATAAAATTCTACGTGTTGTTGTCAATATTTTGCTCTTCAGCAAAAAGTACACCTTTGAGACGAACGATCTCTCTGTGTTGTTGTAGTACAAAGTCTTCCTTTTACACTATAACAGTTCCATGTCGATAGCTATGAGGGTCGAAGATAGTGGTTGAAAATCGTCAGCTTATATAAAATTCGATGACAGCGATGACTTTTGACTACAATAGCAAAGAGATTATATACTGCGAAAAGTGATGCACGTTCTTCAGTGTTTTTATTTTTTATTTATTTAACATTTTTTTTTTTTTTTTTTTTTTTTTTTTTTTTTTTTTTTGAGAAACTTCAAATTTGTAGATGTTGTTTATCTTACACTGTAGCATCAGAGATTTTTCGATATTCCCATCCCTAAGAGGGTGAAATAGAGGATGAAAGGTTTTTGAAAATACGTTGCTATTAAAGGCAATTTCGAAGCAAGAAATACAGAACTTCGAATTTAGATTTTTGATTTGAATTTAAAAAACACGTGTTTCGATAATTTTGGAAATTCAACCATTAAGCGGGTGAAATAAGGAAAAATCTTTTAAGGGTGCTACTAAGACGATTTTGATGCTAGAAATGAGAAAATTTGGATTTCGACCATGCTTAAATTTTTTTAAAACGTGTTTCAGTATGTTTTGAATTCTGCCATCAATGGTGCAATAGGGGGCGGCAAGTTGTATCAAAATACCTGATTAGGAAAGCATTTTTAAAGTTAAATCTACGAAAATTTATATTTAGAAGTATTTTAAACGTGAGATGGCCAAATATAATGATGAATGAAGATCTATGAAGCGAGACAAAACAGCAATCAATATATAAATCAAGGAAAGAAATTGGAAATGTATTGGGCATACAGTGAGGAAGCCCGATGGAGCTGTTGAAAAGGTGGTGTTGGACTGGAACCCTCAAAGAGTTACAAAACGCGGTCGTTCCAAACACACCTGGAAAAGAACGACCACGAAAGCTGCAGTTGATGGGAAAACCTGCTGTGAAGTGAAGAGACTTGCTAGAAATCGTATCAGGTGGAGAAATTTCGTTTTGGCTCTATGTTTCAGAGGGAACGACAGGAACCATCGGTGTAGACCACTGTAAAATCGTGATGCCTATCTAAAATTAAAAAAAAATAATTCAGAGTTATATGTAAAATCGTGAGTGCAATCTTTCTTAAAACTTGACAAGTCAAAAATAATATTGGCCCTCTGAAGGAACCAAGTAGGAAATCTGCTGCAACCCTGATTAAATACATTAAAATCAGGTACACCCATTTGTGAGAGATAATCTTTCATGCGAATCCCAAAAGGCCATGTTGCCCTTTGCCGAGTACGAAACAACCCTGCCATAGGAGGCAGAGCTACACTTTGGTATGTAGGTGCATGTGGCATTGACAACGTTTTGTACAACCCTGCCATAGGAGGCAGAGCTACACTTTGATATGAAGGTGCATGTGGCATTGACAACGTTTTGTATTCCTGGCGTCCCATGAAAAGTTGACACGTGATGGACAATGGCGGCTCAGAAGCCTCATCACAGAGGCTGGGAATGGGCCTAGTTCTAAAGGCCCCCGTAGCCAGCTGGATCCCTTCGTGGTGCACTACGTCCAGCATCTTCAAATAAGAGGGTCTGGAAGAGCCATACACCATGCATCCATAATCAAGGAGAGATCGCATGAAGGCCCTATAAAACCGAAACAGACAGGTTTTATCTCAACCCCACGAGTTGTGGCTAAGACATTTTAAAATACCCCGTGCCTTGATGCAACATTTCTTCAGGTCCTTGAGGTATGGCAACCATGTAAGTTTTGAGTCAAAAATTAGACTCAGAAATCTCACTTTTTTTGAAAATGTAGGGCAGTGTCTCTCATCCTCAGTTCAGGCAAGTTTAAAATAGAACGGGAACAGTTAAAAAGAACACATACAGAGTTCTCGGTTGAAAACTTAAAACCGCTCTTCTTCACCATCATCCATTCGTCAAAGAGTTAGTTGCAACTGACGAGTTGTCGCTGCAAGACTAGAAGAAGAGCAAAACATCGAGAAGTCATGAACAAATAATGAACACTGAACAGGACTTTTAACAATGGACGTAAGACTGTTAATTCCTATGACAAACAAAACCACACTTAAAACGCTACCCTGAGGAACACTATTCTCTTGCTCAAAATGATCCGGGAGCACGTCACCAACTCGATACGTAAAATAGCATGGAGAAAGAAAAAGGGGGGAGGCTTCCACGAAATCCCCATTCATGGAAGTGCCTGAGGATAAGGTGCCGCCAAGTAGTATCGAACATCAAAAAAGATACCCAAAAGGTGCTCTCGGCGTAGGAAAGCCTGTTGTATAGCCGTTTCCAGGAAGGTCAGGTTATCAAAGGTGGATCGATACTTCCTGAACCCACAACATCCAGAGGAGGTGGCGGTTGACCATCTGCTCTAAGGTCTTTCCCACGCAGCTAGCGAGGGCTATACTACAGTAACTACTCGGGCTCGTACGGTCCTTAGCTGATTTTAAAATAGGCACTAAAACTGCTTCACGCCATGAGTCGGGAAAACGACCTGACACCCAAACAGCACCAGCATTAAAAACTGAGAGGAGGAGACCTCTGTTCCATTCTGTAAGGTGCTGTAGCATACTATAATATATCCTATCATGTCAAGGGCTCATATCACGAGCTGCAGACAAAGCAGAATCTAGTTCCCACATGGCGAAAGGGCAGTTATATTCTTCTGCAGTAGTGGACCTGAAGTCCAAACTGCCCTACTCAGCACCCATTCTGTGGCGCTGGAAAGCAGGATCCTGCTAGGCAGTGGATGTTACAGTGGTGAAGTACCCTGCTATAGTCTGCACTATGCCTTGTGGATCAGTGTGAAGAGTGCCATTCCACATTACAGCTGCTACTGGGCACCGTCCGCCTCTTCCAGATATCCTCCTTATGGTCTCCCATACTTTGGTGCTACGAGTGGAACGATTGACAGAATTCAAGAAGTGCTGCCGTGATCTCTTCTTACTCTCTTATAACTCTGCGACTTTTTGCCCTTGCTAACTGAAAGGCTGCCAGAATCTTTGCAGTGGACCGGCACTTGAATTTTTGCAGAGTCGCTCGTCTTGCTCGTATTGCTGAGCGGCATTCTTCAATCCACCAAGGGACAGGATGCCATTGTAATTGAGCCGTTGACTGGGGAATGGATGCTTCAGCAGTGCGGTGGAACACTTGTGTAATATGATCCACCCATTCTTGGATGGTATCGCGTTGTTCAAATTCAGCGCCATTTGGCTGATTAAGTTCCATTCTGCCTGACGAAGCACCCATCGTGGCAGGATTCTGGCGGATACCACTGTGACTGGCAGATGAATCCAGAGAGGAAAGTGGTCACTGCCATGTAGGTCATCGTCCATTTCCCATTGAGCGGAGTAGGCAAGGGCTGGAGAGGAGAGCGAGAGATCAATGGCAGAGAATGATCCTGTCGCAGCACAGAAGTGTGTGCTCTGACCTGTATTTAGCAAGTGTGCACTGGACGACAAGAGAATCCTCTCAATTGCTCTACCCCTCTGGCAGGTATTTGCAGAGCCCCAAACCACATTGTGTGTGTTAAAATCACCACACAGGACGAATAGTTGGGGGAGCTGAGTAAGAAGATTACTGAGAGCATTCTCATCGAGTGTATCGTGTGTATTGTCAAACAGTGCTGCAGATGCACAGACACTGTGACTAGTTGCAGGCGTGTGGTGAGTGAGGCAAGTTAGGAGTTGTAGGTGGCGCTGATGAAAATAGCCACCCCACCTTCAGCTCTCACGCCAGTAAGGTCATCGTTTCTGTAGAGAATATATCCGCATAACTCAGAAGTGTCTGTTTCTTTGAAGCAAGTATCTTGAAGACAGACACACATAGATCTATCCCGAGTCAACAACTGCATTTGCTCCACATGAATCGTAAAACCCTGCACGTTCCACTGCAGTATGGGAGCCATCTTCACGGAGGCTGTATCTTGACTCTCTTTCTTGAGAGACTGACTTGGCTGGAGGTTCAGTCTGGGGGCGTGATGTTTGCCCCTGAGGAACATCCAGCTCCATAACTCTGGAGCAGAGTCAGAAGGGACATCAGGTAGACTGACCTCTACATCATCAGATAATTTATTATCTGCTTTTGCTTTTTCTTGACTTTTTCCTGTCGCCTTTTTCTGCTTTGTAAGCTTTATGTTCGCAATAACAGGAGTAGAAACGTCAGTGATGACCTTTGCAATAGCTTCTGGCATTGAAGGTGTCAGGGCCTGGTCAATGGCCTCTGCCGGAGGGTGGGGGGGGGTGCCAAAAGCTCTGTAATGTTGCCATCAGTAGCTGATTCTGATGTGTGTGGCAGTTGTGCAGTTTCTGGAACAACTGCAGCCTTGCAGGGGCACTCATAGGTACAGGTGTTGGCACCAACACTAGTGACGTCCATCTGGGTGGAGACATCAACTTTGGGAACTGTCTTTTGTACAACACCCGCAAAAGGCGTGACAAAGGAAGCAGGCTGCATGGTCTTAAACATCCTTTTAGCCTCACTGTAGGAAATTCGCTTGGTGGTTTTAATTTCCCGCACTTTTCTCTCCTCCAACTACACAGTGCAGTCCCTGCTCCAGACTGAGTGTTCCCCAGAGCAATTGACACACTTTGCAGGTGGCGTACATTCATAGGCGGCCTTTCCATAGGTACAAGTGGCCTCTCCTTTACAAGCTATTGAAGTACGCCAGAACCGCTGACATTTAAAACATCGGATAGGGGTGGGTACATAGGGCTGCACCTTTAATCTAAGGAATCCTGCTTTTACATAGTGTCGCAGCTTCGGACTATTAAAGGTGAGAATGAAAGACTCGGATTTTACAATTCCCCCATCCACCCTTTTCGTGATGTTCTACACATCCACAGTTTCGTCAGAAGCCCATTCCTGTTTAAGTTCTTCATTTGGAATATCAACAAGGTCATGACAAGAGACCACACCTTGCTGTAATTTAGGTTACTATGCACCTCTGTCTCTATCTCATAGAGACAGGTATTTCTAAGGTTTGTCGCTTTTTGGGAACTAAAAGTTTCAACCAACAGGGTACCATTACTCAATCGTTTCACAGACTTCAATGCCCTCTAAATCCTTTTGGATGTAGAAGGATGAAGTCTTTTCGAAACTTCCCTCTTTCCTTTTAATTACTAAAAACACATTCTGTACAGCAGAATGTGTTCTGTTACTATTTAACATGCTCATATTACCGAGACCTGTGTCTGGAAGACTAAGCGAGCCCTCTTTTTAGAGCAGGTGTTAGTCCCTCCCCCTCCCCATCTCGCTTGGAGGGGGAAAAGCAGAGGAAATATTCATGCTGGTCCCACGAGCAGCTAGGAAGACGAATGTCCGCCTAGGCAGAGCCCCACTTGCCTTGGTAAGCCTTATTTATACAACTGAGGTGCAGCAGTATCTCCAGAGGTTGCTCGGTAACAACTATTCCACCTCGACAGCCATGCATCCCATCAGCACGTGGCACATCTTGTTAGGATTTAGGGTTTTTTTAGAGAGGTATTTCCTTCCTCACGACCCAGGTGGCCAAGCCAAGATCCCCATTCCCCAGTACACACAACGTTCCACGGCCGCGAAACCTGATGGTCGCTGAAGCGTGCCCAGAGATTACGGTGTCAGAGGACTGGCAGCGCTTACTAGTCCCCAGCTCAGGGACCCCCGGTTTGCTAAGCCCATACTCAACAAATTAATGCTGAGCCCCTGAGGCGACTACTTCCTCCTGGTAAACTCCGGGCGCCGGCCGCGGTGGCCGAGGGGACTGAGGTGCTTCAGTCACGGTCTGCACGGCCTCTACGGTCGGGGGTTCGAATCCCCCCTCGGGCATGGATATTTGTGCCGCCCTAGTTCGTAAGTAGTTCATAAGCAGTTTGTAAGTTTAGGGACTGATGACCCCGTAGTTAAGTCCCATAGGATTTACAAACATTTGAACATTTGAAACTCCGGGCAATGGTTTTTATGCAGACAAAATTCTACAAAAAGAGAGAAGCATAAACTGGTGTAGTCAAGCAATGTGATTTAAACACAATGGCCACTCTCGTGGCCACATGAGCAGAGCTATTGGATTTTCAGTTTGAATGCGTCAAATAAATTGTGATGGTATTAATGAAGGTAAAAGTAATAACATTGCCAGTGATCAAGCAGTAGATGTAATTTGTATTCAGGAGTTTGACGTTGGTGAAAAAAACCAATTAAGTAGCCAAGCAAAAATAGGAGCCTCGATGGTGTCCTTCAGCTTATCCAATGTCATGGTTCTGCTATCTTTGTTAGGAATTTTCGAGCCAACCTATTAATTCTGGCGCTCTTGATCTGGAGATAATGAAATTACGATTATCTGGTATCAAAGTGTTGTCACTATACAAGTCCCCTGCTACCTGTGACCCCATAGCGTCATCTCTTACTTGCCCCACCCAACTGTTTATCTCGGAGACTTTAACAGTCGTCATAATTCATGGGGACATCCCAGTAATAACGTTGACGGAGAAGCACTGGTGGAATGGGCTGATATAAATAACACGTACCTAATGTATGTTACCAAATGTCGCAAGACATTTCATCCTGCCAGATGGGGAAAGGATTACTGCCCCGATCTCTGTTTTGTTAGCAAAAATCTGTCTGACAACTCTCTTTTATATGTTCAAATGGTTTTGTACTCAGTGCCACACAGTCAACATAGACTGACAGTTCTTACCATTGGAGCTGAAGTTCCACTCATTAGGTCAGCACCACTTCCAAGATGGGATTTCAGGAAAGAGAATTTTTAAAATTTTTTAAAATGTTTGTAAATCTTATGGGACTTAACTACGGGGTCATCAGTCCCTAAACTTACAAACTACTTATGAACTACTTACTAACTAGGATGGCACAAATATCCATGCCCGAGGGGGGATTCGAACCCCCGACCGTTGTGGCCATGCAGACCGTGACTTGAGGGCCTCAGTCTCCTCGGCCACCGCGGCCGACGAAAGCGAATTGCCTTTCTTGTCAACGAGTGGTTGAAACTAATATCTGACAATTATCACCTTGTCACCAGTTACAAGTTGTTGTTGTGGTCTTCAGTCCAAAGACTGGTTTAATGCATATCTCCACCACACTCTATCCTGAGTAATCCTCTTCATCTCCTGGCAACCTACACCATTTGAATCTGCTTTCTGTATTCATATCTTGGTCTTCCTCTGCGATTTTTACTCCATACACTTCCCTCCAATGCTAAATTCACAATTCCTTGATGTCTAAGAATGTGTCCAGCAATCAATCCATTCTTTCAGTTAAGGTATGCCAGAATTTTCTTTTCTCCCCAATTCTGTTCAGTATCTCCTCATTAGTTACGTGATCCACCCACCTGATCTCCAGCAAACTTCTGCAACATCACATTTAAAAAGCCTATATCTTCTTCCTGTCCGCACTGTTTATTGTCCATGTCTCACTCCCATACAAAGCTACATCCCACACAAAAGCCTTTAGAAAGGACTTCCTTACAGTTAGATTAATATTCGATGTGAACAAATTTCTCTTTTTCGAAAACACTTTTCTTCTCATTGCCATTCTGCATTTATATCCTTTGCACTGCCACCATCAACCATCATATGTTATTTTACTGCTCAAGTAAGAAAAATCATCTACCATCTATATCGATTCGTTACCTAATCTGTTTCAGCTTCACCAGAATTTCTTAGACTGCACTCCATTATTCTTGTTTTGCTACTGTTAATGTTTATCTTATGCGCTCATTTCAACACACTGTCCATTCTGTTCAATTGGTTGGTCTTTCAGGTCCTTTGCTGTCTCTGACAGAATTACAATATCATCATGTAGTAAATAATAAATTCGTATTGCCCGCTACGACAGTGGGCGCTGTCGGAGATCAGGTGATCTCGCCAAGCCACTTGCTGTGGTGCTGCCGCAGTGCGCTGCAGCACACCGGCTGCCCAGAGTTTTTCATAAGGTACGCCTCGGCGCTTCAATTGCCTTATACTGACGGTGTCTTTTGTTACCGGTGACTTATGTCACGTGTGTGTACCGTACTGTGTAAATGTTCATTTATGAAATACAAGATTCTTTAAGCATATTCTAAGAGTGTTCATAAATTTGGCGACGAGAAGGGGATTTATAAAAAAAAAACGTGTTTAATCATGCCTGCCACCGTCGAAGAACTTCTACAAGCATTTCTGCAACAGCAAAAAGTACTCAGCGATCATGTCCTGCAACTTCCAGAGCTCTTCGAAAACACCATCAAGACGATCTTCAATGCACCACAGTTTGATAGGAGGCAACAGCTTTCAATTCCGAGTTTCCAGCCATATGATGATGATGCTGCAGAAGACTGGGCCGACTACGAAAAACGACTACGTCAACACTTCGCAGCATTCAGCGTTGTTGACACCGACCTCTGTAAGTCTCTTTTTCTCTCTTGGCTTTGGTCCCGTCTTTATCAGTTGCTTTCACAACTGGCCCCACTTCAGGAACCGGCATCGTTGTCATTCAACGAAATGTGTACACTTCTAAATTCTGGCTGAGCGTCACAACATGGCATTGGGGCTGTACTCTCTCATAAATTTCCGGACGGCAAGAGCGACAAATTGCTTATGTATCCAAGACTCTCAATGCTTCACAAGCAAAGTACTCCCAGATTGCAAACGAAGCTTTATCCATCATTTATGCTTTATAAAAGTTTAGGGTATTTCTATATGGCACTAGGTTCCACCTTACCACATACCATAAGCCATTGGTCTCAATTTTTCATCTGTTGGTATCTCTTCCTGACAAAGCAGCACACAGATTGCAACGTTGGGCTTTATTCCTGTCTAGATTCAATTACGAGATTCATTTTCAGCCCACGACACAGCATGTGAATGCGGATGCTCTCTCCCGTCTTCCTATGGATCCTGATCCCGTTTTTGATGCTGATGAATTGTTCTGTTTCCACGTGGATGAAGCTGCTCAGGCGGCGGTGGACGGATTTCCGATCAACGGACATCGCATCGCGGAAGCCACAGCTGCTGATCCCGTCCTCTGCCAGATTGTCCACCACATCGAGCACGGATGGCCAGAAAGCCCATCAGGAAAAGCATCGGATCTGCTCTGAAACTACTATCATCTTCGTTTGTCCACACGTCGTGGGGTGGTCCTGCTGGTCACTGATGACGTCACACCAAGAGTCGTTGTTCCTTTGGCTCTTCGCACTGATGTCCTGAATCTGCTACATCAAGGCCACTGGGGTATTTCCAGAACAAAAAATCTGGCCCACCGTCGTGTGTACTGGCCGGGAATAGATGCTGCCTGCAGCCCCTGCGCCACAAATGCTCCAGCACCCAAATCTTTGCTCTCGCCGTGGACCCACCTGAACAACCATGGGAAAGAATTCATATAGATTTTGCTGGCCCTTTCCTTCATTCCTATTGGCTCCTGGTCATAGATGCGTACTCAAATTTTCCATTTGTCTTTAAATGTTCGGCACCTACTACGGCCTCCACCCCTTCGGCCCTCGACAAAATCTTTGCGCTTGAAGGCCTACCAAAAACCATCGTGTCCGATAACGGTACACAGTTTACCTCTTCTGATTTTGCACAATTCTGCAGATGCAGAGGCATCTCCCATGTCACTGCACCACCTTTTCACCCCCAATCAAACGGGGAGGTGGAAAGACTGGTGCGAACATTTAAAACGTAAATGAAAATACATCTAGCATCATCCTCCACGGAGGAATCACTCCTCACTTTTTTAGCATCATACAGATTCACACCAACAGGTAAACAGAGCGCTGTGAAAATGCTGCATGGCAGACAACCTCGGACATTACTGCATCTCCTATTACCTTCAAAGGAACAGTCCACCAACACAAATCAGGGACGATATAGAAAGGGCGCCTCTGTTTGGGCACGAGGCTATGGACATCATTCAAAGTGGTTAAGAGGACATATCACTGCTCAAAGAGGGAACAGTATTTACAAGGTTAGCACAGTCGGAGGTGACATCGCAAGACATGTGGACCAGCACCGTCCTAGGATGACTACGATACCCTTGGATAACGACGATGAAAAAATGGAGATTGACTATGAAGTGACCTTATCCGAAAGTGACAAAAAAGATGATACACAGTGTAATACGGAACTAACTTTACCGTTCTTGAGAAAAGTGTGCAATAAAATAGTGACAGTGGACCTATGTCTCCTATAATAACATAAAAGAATGTGATACCTATACCGAAAACACCGGACTTGCCCATAATGACAAGAAAGTACAAACCTGGACATTACAAACCTTATGGACGTCCACCTACCTGAACATTTCAACGGGAAGACGACATGATGGACATTGGGGATGTATGTAGTAAATAATAAATTTGTATTGCCCGCTGCGACAGTTGGCGCTGTCGGAGATCAGGTGATCTTGGCAGCGCCACCTGCCATGGTGCTGCCACAGTGCCTGCAGCACGCCGGCTGCCCAGTTTGTTTGTTTTTCATAAGGTGTGCCTCGGTGCTTCAATTGCCTTATACTGATGGTGTCTTTTGTTACCGGTGACTTATGTCACGTGTGTGTACCGTACTGTGTAAATGTTCATTTATGAAATACAAGATTCTTTAAGCATATTCTACAAGTGTTCATAAAACATCAGCAAAATGCTGAACATTCTGAACTTTAAATCCTTCTCCAAATTTCTCTTTCCTTTCCTTTATAGCTTGCTCAATGTACGAATTGAATAACATTGGAGAAAGGCTACAACCCTGTCTTACTCCTTTCCCAACCTCTGCATCCCGTTCATGCCCTTCAACTGTGTTAACTACTGTCTGGTTTTTGTACAAGTTGTAAATAACATTCCATTCCCTATATTTTACTCCTGCTGACTTTACAATTTGAATGAGTGTATTTCAATCAACATTGCCAAAAGCTTTCTCAAAATGTACAAAAGCTAGAAATGTAGATTTGCCTACAAGAGCTTCTCAAAAAAAGTAACCCACGTGAATTCCGCAAACAGTATACACCAAGCTGGACAACAGATACGGAAAATCTCTTGAATAGATATATAAAAACAAGTTGAAAATGATGTACCTAAATCTTCGAACAGCAACAAGGCAGAGCGGTGGAAAGAAACAGGTAGAAAGAATCGATTTTACACACTCAATCAGGAAAAGCTGGTCTGTTTAGAGACATTTTGGGGCTGCATCTCCCTCTCCACAGAAGACTGCAAACATGAGTCCTAATGAACCGGTTAATCAAATGATTAAAGTGAGTCAAAACACCCAAGTGGACAAACATTTTGCCCATGACATTAAAACAGCAGTTAAAGAATCATCCTTTTCTTTGCTGGTAGAATCTAAATGGTCCCATCCCGTCACAATAGCAGAATTAAATAATGCTCTTAATAAAATGAAAGTAATAAAGTCTCCAAGAGTTGATAATGTCTTCCCTGAGTTTCTTAAAGACCTTTGTGAAACTGCTAAGAACTGGCTCCTTGAATTCTTCAATAGAATTTTCTTAACTGGCAATATCCCAAACAAGTCTCATCAACATCACAGACAGAAGGCCATGCAACTTTGCTGTACAGATGTTGAAGACTGCCATAGTAGATTCAATAGAAAAGCTTGCTGAGGAGATCCAAACTGTAGAATTTGTCAACAATATTAATTATCTGTTCAAAGTCCACCTGGTCATCTCGGGGTGAAACATTCAAATGGAAACCAAGACGTCAGGGTTTGATACCCGGACTTGCCTTTAAACCCCAGCCACACTTGTCAATGAAGTAGTACACTGCACGGTGTTTGTATTCTTTTATACCCTCAAACAGTATATACCAACTTTGAAATTTTTCGAGTACCTTTCATTACTTGTAAGAAGCATGTAGTTTCTGACGGTTAATGAAGCAGTGTCCAATTGAGATACTCACATGAGACCAATGAGCCACATGAAATTATTATTATTACCTGCTCAAAGGAGACCATGAGACTCCTAAGACACCAGAACCTAAAGTGCAGGCTGACCCCTAACATCGCAGTAGGCTGGAATTCTGGCACAATAAAGCTAAGCAGCAGAAGGAGCCCAGCAGTGAAGAATTACAATGCAACAATTGTCATCCCTACTGAGCTGCCCAACTGTGTTGCCCATGAGGTAGATGGATAGGTCTGGTGGTGCAGTGGGTGACAGCCAACAAAGCCATGCTGGCATCGAGAAGCCACTGTGAACAATGAATGCAGTATGTGACACAGGACAGGAAGATATTGTCATGTCCTCTGGGGTCAAGATAACAGAATTTCATAGGCAGTGATATATGCTATGTATGTAGGAAAGTAGAACGCAGATCACAAAGACTGGAAGGAAATCAAAAGCACGAATAAACACTGGTAAAAAGAGTTAATACTGTAGTATTTTGCTTAATTTGGAATTTACAATTTCTGAAGGACAAATGAAACTTCTTCTTCGTGATGGTTTGTAACAGATGGTGAGTTGCAGCACAGTGTCATTCCTTGGGAGTGTTCACACTACACTGGTTCTACATCTACCGATACATCCAAATCCACAACCCACCTGACAGTGTGTGGCAGAGAATACATTGCGTATCATTGTCACTGCCTCTTATTCCACTTGCAAATGGTTCACAGGAAAAATTATTGCCTGTACGCCTCAGTGTGGGTCCAAATCTCTCTAAATTAATGCTTGTGTAAACGTTTGTCATATTTGGGCAAGGGGGGGGGGGGGGCATGCCTTCAATCAATTCACTAAGGACAACAGCCAATATTGCTTACAATTATACTTAGATTACTGACTTCAGCAGATTACACCACAATTTTGGATCTTTCATTTCATTCACCACATCACAAATAAATACTTTTCAAAACACACTTATTCATCAACATTATTGTTTGCTTTTCATAATACAAATCACATGTAAAAAGCCTCATAGTTTAATGTGATGTGCTCACACTACATTAAAACAGAACTGAATCAAAGTAATTAATTAACACTTTTGATCGATCGCTTGACAAGATATATTTAGGAGGAAGCAATATATTGGTTCACTCTTGAGGAAACAAATGCTCTTGTAATTTTGGCAGAAACCTGTGCCGCGATACAAAATGTCACTTTTGCAGCATCTGGCACTGGAGTTTTCCAATCAACTCAGTGACACTTTTGTCCTTAGTAAATGAGCCCATAGTGAAGCATACTGCTCTCGATTGGTCCACTCTATGTCCTCTAACAACCCCACCTGGTACTGATTGCATACTGATGAGCAAATAAAAGTACTGTAATGCACTCTCGTTGTTGATCGACTACTTACTGAGGATTCTTCCGATTAATCTCAGTCTGGCATCTGCCTTACTCATGATTGATTTTATATGGTCATGCCAGTTCAAATTAACCCTTATGTCTACTCTCAGATATTTTATAGAAGTAACAGCTTCCAGTGTTTGTCCTGTTATTGCACAGTTATATAATAAAGGATCTTTCTTTCTAGGTGAATGCAGAACTTTACACTGGTTTATGTTGAGGCTCAATTGTCATTCCCTGCACCATGCATCAATATGCTGCAGATCCTCATGCATTTTGCTGTGTCTTTCCAGTGTTGCTACTTCTTAATTAACTACAGCATCATCCATGAAAAGGCTCATTGAGCTGCTAGTTTTTACTATGAGGTTCTTTATATACATTGTGAAAAGCAACAGTTGTATAACATTTCCCAGGGGCACACATGAGAGCACTTTAACGTCTGAAGACTTCTCTCCACAGAAGATAACCAGCTCTGTTCTGTTATCTACAAAACACCTAAATCCAGTTACAAAGTTGGTCTGATATTCCATTCGCTCACACTTTGTTTATCAGGCAACGGTGCAGAACAATATCGAAAGCCTTGCGGAAGTCTAGAAACATAGCTTGTACTTGAGATCCTGTGTCAACTGCCCTCTGAATCTCGTGAATAAATAGCATGAGTGTTTTGCATGATTGCTGCTTTCAGAACCCATGTTGATTAGTACAAAGGAGATTTCTGGTCTCCAGAAATGACATAACATTTGAACATAAAATGTGTTCCAAAATTCTGTAACTGACAGATGTGAGAGGTGCAGGCCTGCATCTGATCAACAACTCTTCCTATAAACGAGAATGACCTGCACCTTTTTCCAATCATTAGGAATGCTTCATTCCTTCAGAGACAGTTAGTAGACTGCTGCTTGCTGGGGGAGGGGGGGCAAGTTCCTTTCCATATTCTGTGTAAAATCAAATTGATTTCTCATCAGGTGAAGTGGCCTTTCCCCTGTTGAACAAATTCATTGTTCATGCTATGGTTTAGAGGAGGAACTAGTGTCCAATCTTCCTCTGTGAAACAGCTTTGAAAAAAGACATTTAATATTTGTTGTTGATGAGATTTTGAGGAGACTAAACTTCTAGATCATCAGTCCCCATCCTCTGTTTCAATACAATTATGGTCACAGTGTGTCTTGATAATTGACAACACATGACTCATTTCCAATTTGACAAAGGACCAAAATTTCTTATGATTTTCAGCCGAGTCAGTACACAAAACTATGCTCTAAAAGTCGGTGAATGCCTCTCACATGACAGCCTGTACTCTAATTTTGGCATCACTTAATTTTTGGTTGTCTCCAAGTCTTTAGGCGCTTTTATATTTGCAGTGAAGTTCTCTTTGCTTTCAAAACAGTTATCTAACTCAGTTGTTGAACTACAGTTGATCTTTCCCATCTCTCATAATTTTACTTGGCACATACTTATCTAGCATATATTGTACAGAGCACAGCTGCTCAACACTTACAGCATTAGAGAGGAAACTATTGTATTCTGCAGTAAGTACTCTGAAATCTGACCCTTTCCACTTTCACTAAATAAGATCTTCCTAACTTCCTTGAGATTTCTATTTACAGGTATGAACTGTGTAATATTTGGCACAGGTACAAAGTAATTGAAGAGCATGACTGTGGTGTCCTTTAATGAAGTATCATAGGGGACATTCGTGCTGTGTTTATTCTAAAAGAATGAGGCTTCACCAGTGTGACCACATAGATCTCCAGTCTGGCAGCATTAAGAGGGCTAATGTGCTTTACAAAGGCCAGCATGGGATTTCAAATTATATCACAGGTATAAGTTTTGTGTGAAAAGTGCCAATTTGTTTGCCAATGTTTTTGAGTCTCCTGCCATGAGAAATGAATACTCAAGATTGGAGGGAAGTTAAGGATATACCCACAATTGCCACAAGTTTTTGAAATCAGAGAATATCAGATCTGTCACGGAAACTGGGGAAATATCAGAGCAATTAACACTAGAACTTAGCATTTTTGGCTTGTTGAATGAAATGGTTTCTTTATGGAGATACCACATTCTGGAAGTGATGAAGAGATCGATCATTCACAAAAGATTTTTGGTTGATTTTCACTTATTTATTGTCTGCCTCTGTAGTCTAGAGAACAGCAGGGTGGGTTGCCACACAGGAAGCCCAGGTTCGATTCCCGGTCAGGTAGGAGATTTTTTCCGCTCAGGGACTCTGTGTTGCGTTGTCCTCATCATCATTGACACACAAGTCGCTGAAGTGGCGTCGGCTAAAAAGACTTACACCAGGCAGGCCGAATATGACCCCAGGTGGGATCTAACAACCAAAAATGCTGCACAATCATTATCATCACTTCTTTATTTTAATTTCTGTTTTACTTTTATTATTTGACAAAACATAGAGCAATATTTTGGACAGAGATCTAATGTATTTTCCTCATGTGAGAAGTTCATAAGTACTGTATTGGAGAAGGAGTTGTTAATTCACAGTTAAGTTGCTAATAAACACAGAAATCATTTAACTAAACGTGGTTCTTATTTACACTGCTAATCTGTTTACTTACTCTTCAGATCCCAATTTTTGTCAGGGAAAAAATGCTGAAACCGTATCTTAAAATCAAAAAGATGTAAGGGAATTTCACTTTGGGAAACCTGTGGCAGTCCTGATACAAACTCATAGGATCATGCCCAGTAAAGCACTGTGATGGTCAAACCTCACTTTAGGTTTACGACTACTATAGATTTAACAAACATCCCCCCCCCACCAAGATGACCCATTGTTGACTATTACATACATCTTGTTTGAACAAATTTGCTAATAATGGAGGTAAACAAATTACAATCTAAGTATAGCTCACGATTATCATTTTCTTTGCTAATGGCAAGAGAGTCAATGATAACAAACAATTCTCTAAAAAAAATCAGAGTAGCTACTGGCTTCCATTTTAGTGCCACATCTAAGAAATGAATGGAATGATTTGTTTATAATAATTATTCCAGTTTCTCATTCCACACTTTACAGATTTAGCTGCATAAAATGAATGAATGCAATAATGAAACAAGTTTTATAAATAACTCAGCACGTTTATTTCTTTGGAGATGATACAGCAATTTTAAGGTGAATACTTCGATGAAATGCATTTCTCAAGTCCTCTTCTGCTGCCCTCGCAACCTTCTGGACACTTTTTCCTCTCGTCCCAATAACAAGCTTTTCAATCCGAGCTGTTGGACAATGTACACCCACTACTGCTGTAATCAAATCTAAAGCACAAAAAGTATACATCAGTAGATTGTAGTGATTGCTTGAGTCATAACTATATTAATAAGTACACTACTTCTTCTACAAAACAAACAAGTCTGCTAAAGCTATGAGTACAGTAGAGTCTCAGAAGTTTGTGGTGAACAGGACTGGCACCACTTCGAACAACTGAAAAATCAGATCATTGATATTTATGTGTGAAAAGAAATGAAAAGATATTAACTTCATTAAAATGGCACTTTCCCCACAGGTTGTGGCAATAAATTTTGGAATAGTCTCAGAATGTTTCTTCGCGTAGCAGTTAAAGTCTCTCTCTCCTTCAAATGGTTTCAAAAAAAGGAGGGTTTTCCCCTGCAAGACAGGGCCAGAAATCGGTGTGTTCCTCTGTCTTTCTTGTGTAAAGCACATCAAAAATGCTTTAAAACTCTGATTTACTTATAGTTTTTAGGATAAGAGATTTTTCTATGTCCGTATTTGAATAAAATTGTTGCAGTTTAAATTAGTTTCTTCGCCAACTACATATTGAAGAGTAAGTTTTTTCTTGTTTCTCTTTTGTCAAGTCATTTCAAAGGCACAAATTTTCTTTTCTATTCTTCAGCAACTGCTTTTAAAAAGTGTACAAACAAAAACAGTTAACCAAATACAGTATCTAAAAACAGAACTGTAAGCCTATTTTTCTGTCATTGTCAGACCTCAAACAAAATATATGCTTAAGTAAACATTAAAAACTGGGGCCAATAACATAAATACAGGAAGTTAGTAGTTTGAAAGTTGTGATACAGGGTATGGCGAAAATGACTCAAGGATCAACATCCCGACACTGATGTCTTTTTAATTTACAATGCCAAAATAATGATATAACACCATATTTGTGCACCCAAGCTGTTTGTTGTAATACTTAACATTGAAAAGACCTTTCATCTACATCTATATACATACTCCGCAATTCACCGTAAGGTGCGTGGCGGAGGGTACACTGTACCACTACTAGGCATTTCCTTTCCTATTCCACTCCCAAATTGAACGAGGAAAAAAAGAATGCCTATATGCCTCCGTACGAGCCCTAATTTCTCTTATCTTGTCTTTGTGATCTTTACGCGAAATGTAAATAGGCGGCAGCAAGATCGTACTACACTCAGCTTCAAATTCCGGCCCTCTAAATTTACTTAACAGAAATTCACGAAAAGAACGTCGTCTTTCTTCCAGCGATCCCCAATTGAGTTGCCGGAGCATTTCCGTGACACTCGCGCATTGGTCGAACCTACCGGTAACAAATCTAGCTGCTCGCCTCTGAACCGCCTCTATGTCTTCCTTCAAACCGATCTGCTGCAGGTCCCAAATACTTGAGCAATACTCAAGACGTGGTCGTGCAAGCGTTTTATACGCGGTCTCCTTTACAGGTGAAGTACATCTTCCCAAAATTCTCCCAATAAACCGAAGTCTGCTGTCTGCCTTACTCACAACTGTCCTTACATGCTCGTTCCATTTCATATCGCTCTGCAATGTTACGCCTAGATATTTGAACGACGCGACCGCATCAAGAAGCTCACTACTGATGCTGTATTCGAACATTATAGGATTGTTTTTTCTACTCATGCGCATCACCTTACATTTTTCTACATTGAGAGCTAGCTGCCATTCTTCGCACCAACTAGAAATTTTGTCTAAGTCAACCTGTATGCTATTACAGTCAGTTACAGACGACACCCTCCTATACACCACAGCATCATCAGCAAACAGCCGCAAATTACAACTTACTCTGTCCATCAGATCATTTATATACATAGAAAATAATAGCGGTCTTATCACACTCCCCTGGGGCACGCTTGACGATACACTCGTCTCTGATGAACACTCGCCGTCGAGAACAACGTACTGCGTTCTATTCCTTAGGAAGTCTTCCAGCCAGTCACAAATCTGTGAACCTATTCCATAAGCTCGTATCTTCATTAGCAGTCTGCAGTGTGGCACCGTGTCGAACGCCTTTTTGAAGTCGAGAAAAACACAATCCGCCTGTTGCCCTTCGTCCATGGCTCGCAAGATGTGATGTGAGAAAAGGGCAAGCTGAGTTTCACATGAACGATGTTTTCTAAACCCGTGCTGATTCATGGAAAGAAGCTTTTCCGTTTCAGGAAATTTACTATATTCAAACTGAGAATATGCTCCAAAATTCTACATGAAACCGATGTCAACGATATTGGCCTGTAATTGTATGGGTCAGTTCTCTTTCCTTTCTTATACACGGGAGTCACCTGCGCTTTTGTTCCAATCACTAGGAACTTTGCGCTGAATTAAAGATTCGCTATAAATGCAAGCTAAGTAGGGGGCCAATGCCGCAGAATAGTCTTTGTAAAACCGAACTGGTATACCATCCGGACCAGCAGACTTTTTCGTATTTAGCTCTCTCAGCTGCTTCTCTACACCGGAAATACCTATTGCTATGTCCCCCATTTCGGAATTAGTACGTTGATCAAATGATGGTATATTTGTGCGGTCCTCCTGCGTGAAAGATTTCTTAAAGGTTAAATTTAGAACTTCAGCTTTCCGTTTGCTTTCTTCTATTACTGCCCCGGAATGATCAACTAGTGACTGGACAGTGGGCTTTGACCCGCTTATCGATTTTACATAGGACCAGAATTTTTTCGGATTCTCGGAAAGATCTTTTGCTAAGGTATGGCTGTGATAATTATTGTATGCTTCACGCATCAATCTATTTATAGACGCATGAATCTCTACTAACTTTTGCCTGTCATAATTTGCGTGTTCTTTTTTGAATCGAGAGTACAACAGCCTTTGCTTTCTCAGCAGCTTTCTAACATTATTATTATACCACGGTGGATCTTTTCCATCCTTAATCGTCTTTACTGGCACATATTTCTCTAACCCTTCATTAACAATGCATTTAAATTTAGTCCACAATTCTTCTACATCCATAGTTCCAGAATTAAACGGTGCCCATTCATTTTCTAAGAGCGATCGTAACATTTGCTTGTCGGCTTTTCCCAACAAAAACACGCTCCTAGCCTTCTTGACTGGTTTATGAACTTTGGTCACCATCGACGCTATGACGATATCATGATCACTAATTCCTGTCTCTACACAGACATTGTTAATAAGGTCAGGCCTGTTTGTGGCTATAAGGTCTAGAATATTTCCATTGCGCGTGGGTTGCCGGTTTAACTGCTCAAGACAGTTTTCGGAGAATGTGTCCAAAAGTAGCTCGCAAGACTGCTTGTCTGTACTGCCTGAAATGTAACTAGCAAGGTCCCAATCTATACTCTTAAGGTTGAAAGCATCACCTATCTCACACCTGCAAAGCACTAAGTAGCGTAGTTTAAGTTTTGAGCATTTTCATAACTGGTCAATTTTTTAAAAAATTCAGTACTGCTTCTGTTGCTAAGAGCTTTATTCTCTAGTATTTGGTAAATTTAGTTAGTATTTCTGTTGTTAAGAGCTTTATTTTCACGTATTTGGTAAATACTGTTGTGTAGATTTTCCGTCTGCGATTAGTGTACTTCAAAACAAGTAACAATGGAAGGTCCAGTAAGGAATGTTAATAATAATATGTAAATAGGGAACAACTCACCATAAAGACAAACATCGAGCTGCCGACAGACACAAACGCACTCACAATTCTTAAATTTTCGGCCGCGGCCTTCCTCAGAAAGAGAACACTCATCCACACAATCACTCAGGCACACTCATCCACACACGTTAGCCATCTCTGGCCACCCAACATAGATTTCCTAGTCATGTTATAGTTTTAGGTGGAGATTTTAACTTACCGGATATAGACTGGGAGACAAATGTGTTTAAGATTGGTAGCAGGGATAGAGAAATGACAAGACTGTTCTAAAGTGCTGTCACTGAAAATTACCTCAAGCAGTTAATTAGAAAGCTGACTCATGGAGATAATATGTTAGACCTTCTGATGCCAAATAAATCCAAACTTTTCAATTCAGTTAGCACAGATCAGGGAATCGGTGATCAAAAGGCCATTAAAGCATTAATGAATATAGCTGTAAGTATAAATATCAAGAAAGGTAGGATGATCATCTTATTTAGCAAAATCAAAACGGAGCAGATTTCAGAGTACTTAACTGCTCAACACAACAGTTACGTCTCTAACACTGATAGTGTTGTGCAACTGTAGATGAAGTTCAAGTGCACCGTACAATACAATTTAGGTAAGTATCTGTCAAGTAAAATTACAAGAGACAGGGAAGATCCACCACAGTTCAGCAACTGAGTTAGGAAAGTGTTACAAAAGCAAAGAGACCTTCACCGCAAATATAAATGTAGCTGAAATCTAGCAGACAAGCATAAATTACATGATGCTAAAATTAGCATAAGGGTGTTAATGCAAGTGGTGTTCAACAACATTGAAAGTAATATTTATATGTACTGACTTGGCAGACAGCTCTAAAAAAATTATGTCCTACGTCAAATCGGTAAACAGGTCAAAACCGGACATCGAGACACTCAGTCACCATATAGTGTTGAAACACAGGATGACTCACAAAAGGCTGAAATATTAAATGTCTTTTACCAAAGCTGTTTCACAGAGGATGACAGCACTGTAGTTCATCCACTAAGCCATCACACAAACAACAAAATGGCAGATATTGAAATAAGTGTCAGAGGGATATAAATACAACTGAAATCATTTAACAAAGGAAAGGCTGCTGGACATGATGGGATGTTGTTGTTGTTGTGGTCTTCAGTCCGCATACTGATTTGATATAGCTCTCCACGCTACCCTGTCCTGTGCAAGCCTCTTCATCTCAGAATAAGTTCGGAAACCTGCATCCTTTTGAATCTGCTTACTGTATTCGTCCCTCAGTCTCCCTCTACGATTTTTACCCCACACACTTCTTTCTAATGCTAAGTTGACAATTCCCTGATGTCTCAGAATGTGTCCAACCAATCTATCCCTTCTCTTAGTCCCGATATGCCAGAAACTTCTTTTCTCCCCAATTTGGTTAAGCACCTTCTCATTAGTTATGTGATCTACCCATCTAGTTTTCATCATTCGTCTGTAGCACCACATTTCAAAAGCTTCTATCATCTTTTTATCTGAACTCCTTATTGTCCGCTTTTCACTCCCATACGAAGCTACACTCCAGACAAATGCTTTCAGAAAGGACTTCCTAACATTTAAATTAATATTCAATCTTAACAAGTTTCACTTTTTAAGAAACACTCTTCTTCCCATAGCCATTCTGCATCTTCTTTAATCGGCCATCAGAAGTTATCTTGCTACCCGAGTAACAAAACTCAACTACTACTTTCATTGTCTCATTACCTAATCTAATTCCTTCAGCATCACCTGATTTTCTGACATTACATTTCATTACCTTCGTTTGACTCTTGTTAATGTTCATCTTCTAGACACTGTCCATTCCATTCAGTTGCTCTTCCAGATCTTTTGTAGTCCCTGACAAAATTACTATGTCATCGGCAAACTGCAAAGTTTTTATTTCTTCTCCCTGAACTTTAATTCCCTCTCCAAATTTCTCCTTGAATTCCTTCACTGCTTGCTCAATATACAGATTAAACAACGCTGGGGAAAGGCTACAGCCCTGTCTTACTCCCTTCCCAACCTCTGCGGCCCTTTCTTGCCCTTCGACTCTAATAACTGCTGTCTGGTTTTTGTATAGGTTGAATATAACTCTTTGCTCCCTATCTTTTACCCCCAATACCTTCAGAATTTGAAAGAGTGTATGCCAGTCGACAGTCAAAAGCTTTCTCCAAATCTCCAAATGCTAAAAATGTAGGTTTCCCTTTTCTTAGCCTATCTTCTAAGATTAGTCGTTAAGTGAGTATTGCCTTCTGTGTTCCTACGTTCTCCTAAATCCAAAACTGATCTTCTCCAAGGTCGGATTCCACAAGTTTTTCCATTCATCTGTAAATAATTAGTGTTAGTATTTTGCAACCATGACTTATTAAACTGATAGTTCTGTAATTTTCACATTTTTCTGCACTTGCTTTCTTTGGAATTGGAATTACAATATTCTTCCTGAAGCCTGTTTCATACATCTTCCATACCAAGTGGAACAATTTTTTCATGACAGGCTCTCGTAACGATATCAGCAGTTCATACAGAATATCATGTACTCCAGGGGCCTTGTTTCGACTCAAATCCTTCAGCGCACTGTCAAATTCTTCTCGCAGTATCATATCTCTTATCTCATCTTCCTCCACTTTATCTTCCATTTCTAGAATACTGCCTTCAAGTTTATTTCCTTTGTATACGACTTCTATATATTCCTTCCACAGTTCAGCTTTCCCCTCTTTGCTTAGTACTGGTTTTCCGTCTGTGTTCTTGATATTCATACAGCTGATTTTCTTGTCTACAAATATCTCTCTTGTTTTCCTGTAGGTAGTATCTATCTTTCCCCTAGTTATATATTCTACAGTTCTGCATTTGTACCATAGCCACTCCTGCTTAGCCAGTCTGCACTTCCTGTCAATCTCATTTTTCAGATGTTTGTACTCCCTTTTGCCTGCTTTGCTTGATGCATTTTTGTATTTTCTCCTCTCATCAATTAAGTTCAGTATATCCTGTGTTATCCAGAGATTTTTGTTAGGCATTGTCCTTCCACATATATGAACCTCTGTGGCCTTTACTACCCTATCTCTCAGAACTGTCCAGTCTTTTTCTACTGTATTACTTTCCCCCGTTTCAGCCAAACCTTGCCTAATGCTCTCTCTGAAACTCTGAACCACCTCTGGTTCCTTCAATTTGTCCAGGTTCCATCTCCTAACTTTTCTACCTTTCTGCAGTCTCTTAAGTTTTAATATGCAGTTCATAACCAATAAGTTATGGTCAGAGTCTATATCTGCCCCTGGATATGTCTTACAGTTTAAAACCTGGTTCCTAAATCTATTCCTTACCATTATAAAGTCAATCTGTTACCTTCCAGTGTCTCCTGGCATTTTCCACGTATATAGCCTTCTTTCATGATGTTTAAACCAGGTGTTGGTGATCATCAAATTGTGCTCTGAGCAAAATTCTACCAAGTGATCCCCTCTTTCATTCCTTTTTCCCAATCCATATTCACCTACTACATCTCCTTCTCTTCCCTTTCCTACTACTGAGTTCGGCGCGGTAGGCGCGCCACGGCGTGCAGCGCTCTAGTGGCGATGGCAGCGCTAGTCGGTTGTGCGCGCCGCCTAACGGCTGCTGTCATAGTCCATGTGGTCTGGCGGGCTCTCAAACATGTCGTTTCGGGATACCAGACTAACAGAACCCAACTTGTCATTCTCAACAGAGAGAAGTCTTCAGACTTCAGGTGTGTCACAGGGGAGTGTTAGAGGACTGTTGCCTATCACAATGGAAATTAATGACCTTATAATGACCTTTGGAAGTTCAATTTGGCTTCTTGTGGATGTAGCTGTAATTTATTGACAAACTGCAACACCAAGAAAGGGTTAAAAAAATTTTTTTTTTTTTAAATTGCACTGACGTGTTATACAGCCCACTTTAGATTTGTAGTTTTAAAAGTTTTTCCAAACATTTTGGACCAAAATAATAATCTAAATAATAATTAATTAATTAATAAGAGTGCCTTCAGGGAAAAAAAATTAGGTAGTGGCAGGTTTCGAACCACCGACCTTTCGCGTCACAGTCCAGCACCTTGCCCACTATGCTATGGCTATAAATCAAAACAGGAATTCTTTAATCTTATACTATTGATGGCCGTTGTTAACTGATGTTAATATGGCATTTGTAGACAGTAGATTATCATTTATCGTACAAAGAACGATGTGTTTTTGTTAATTCCTTAGTGTGCCATTGCTTTGAAATGAAACCGTGTAAGTTACAATAAGAAAAACATCAAATATGCGAGGAATGTCACATGACATGTCCGAACGGCTGGTTTTCGTTAATTCAATGGAGGGTGTCAAATCTCCGTTATTTTTGCAAATATGTCTCAAACAATAAGATATACGAAAAAAACATAAGGGAGCTAAGTCATAGAGAATTTTCTCCTCTACCAATTAGGTTATTCAATTTTCGTGTCAGATGAACGGTTCGTTTGCAATTACAATTATATTACAAACGGCTTTTTTTGTTTTACTACCGTAATTTTTGTCCAAAAAATTTGAAAAAGGGTGGTTCTGGTCTCTGGTGGCCTACAATCATGTCTGTAAAATTTGGTGCTGATCGGTTGAATGGTTCGTCTTAAAAACAGAACACGTTATGAACAGACACACAGACAGACATACATTCCGAAATCGCCGTTATTTTTGCAAATATCTTTGAAATGCTACAAGATATGAAAAAAACATAAAAGACCAAAGCTGTAGAGAATTTTCTCATCTACAAATTCGGTTATTCAATTTCTGTGTCAGATGATTAGTTAAGCCGTTATTTTCATTTAAATTTCGAGCTGTCAATAGACGATCGCAAAGGCTCACTTTTAGTGTTACTACCGTAGCCTAAAGTGGGCCAAAAATGATGATGGTCTGCAGTGTATCAACACTTGGTGCCGGGAGTCTCAACATAAACAAGTGCAAAGTGCTGTGTTTACATTAAGAAAGATCCTTTATTATATAACTACACAATAGCAGCACAAACACTGGAGGCAGTTACTTTCATAAACTATCTGGGATTAGACATACGGGCAATTTGAAATGGAATGATCATATAAAATAATCATGGGTAAGGTAGATGCCAGACAGATTCATTGGAAGGATCATCAAAAAGTTTAGTCCCTAAACAAAGGAAGTACATTACAAAACTCTCGTTAGAACAGCACTTGAGTATTGCTCTTTAGTGTGGAATCCATACCAGGTAGGGGTAATTAAAGACATAGAGAAAATCTAACAGAGAGCAGCAAACTCCAGTATGGGCTCACATAGTAAGCGCAAAAGCGTCACAGAGATGATTACGAAACACCAGTGGCAGACAATGCAAGAGACATTCTGAATCACCGTATGGGCTTCTGGCAAAGTTCCAAGAGCATATGTGTCATCAAGAGTCAACCAAGATATTGCTTCCTCCTATGTATATCTTGAAAAGGTACCAACAGATAAAATTAAAGAGAATAGGGCCCAATATGAAGACATACAGGTAATAATTTTTCAAGAAAACCATAGACTGGAATAGCGGGAAGTGACAGTGGCACACTAACTAACCTCTGCCACACCATGAGGTGTCTTACAAAGAATGGATGTAGATGATGTAGACCTAAAAATACAACAAATACAAACAAATATATTGTTATATGTTTTTATCTATCACTTGTTTACAGCTTTGATTAACATACTAACTACAAATATTTTAGGTGTATTGTTCTCAAGGAACACATTTCTTTATTTATCATTTCCCTGCAGTGTTTAATGTGGGTGTATGAGTAAGACAAATTTTATTTTTGTTTCAGACATTGCCAGTGAATAAAGTGAGTTTCGATAGTCTACTTTGCACTGAAGATTGTCACTAGATATATAAACATTTCAGTAAAACATACAATTGAATGTTATCATGATTTAAGTGAATTTGAATGGGGTGCTATAGCCGGCACAAGTGAGATGGGACACAACATCTCAGAGGTAGCGATGAGATGGGAACTTTCCCACATCACCATTTCATGAGTGCACCATGAATATTGGAAATATGGTAAAAAACAAAATCTTCGACGTTGATGCACCCGGAAAAAGATCCAGCAAGAACGGAACCAAGTTGAGTGAAGAGAATCATTAAATGTGAGGGAAGTGCAATCCTTCCACAAACTGCTGCAGATTTCAATGCTGGGCTATCAACAAGTGTTAGCATGCAAACCATTCCACAAAAGCTGAAGGCCCACTTGTGTAGACCTGCTGACTGCTATGTTTCACTTATTTACACCTGATGCGTTTCGCCTCTTTTGGGCATCATCAAACATTGAAGGGAAAATTTACAAACATGTTTAAAAGACAGGAGTTATCTAAAATCATGTACAATCTTCCATAAACAAGAAATATTAATAAAAGGGAAGGTGCAGAATGATAAAACTGCAAGCCACATGACGACATTCAGGTTTTGCTTGAGGGCATGTGGGCTGGTAAAGATTGAACTAATAAAGCATGATTTAAGGAATTAAATTACTTGTTACTAAGGTATCAGGGCATCAAATTATTAAATTCAATAAAATAGGACCTTTAAAACACATGTGGCAACTGTTGCTCAAGATCAGGAGGCAACAAAGTCAATGGTAAAACCAAACTTAACCGCGCGAAGTTTATTTACTTACGTAAGAGCCGCTGCCTGCCACAACTGCGGCCTACTTCCACGCTCGCTATCTTGCAAGATATTATGACATTTTCATGATCTGGACTCAGGGCCAGAACACCCTAGCCTCCTTTCTTCAGAACCTCAATTCCTTCTCCCCCATCCACTTCAACTGGTCTTCCTCAACCTACCATGCCACATTTCTGGATGTCAATCTCCACCTCAATGATGGCTCCAGCCACACTTCCATCCATATTAAACCTACCAACAGTACCTACACTTTGACAGTTACCATCCCTTCCACATCAAAAAATCTCTCCCTTACAGCCTGGCCACCCGTGGACGGCATATCTGCAGTGATAAGAACTACCTTTCTGCTGAGGGTCTCACAGATGGAAACTACCCAACAGACCGCAAACAGATCTGACGTGCCATATCCTCACACATCCCAAATCCTTCTCCTAACACCAGTAACCATCCACAAAAGAGCACTCCCCTTGTCACCCCGTACTACCCTGGACTCGAACAACTAAATTGCATCCTTCGCCAAGGTTTTGATTTTCTATCCTCATGCCCAGAAATGAGAGAGATCCTGGCCAAGATCCTTCCCACCCCTCCTAAAGTGGTGTTCCGTCACCCTCCCAACCTCCACAACATCCAAGTTCATCCTTATGCCACCCTGAAACTCGGCTCACTGTCACAGGGATCATATCCTTGTGGAAGACCCCGCTGCACAACCTGTCCAATCCACCCAGACAGCACTTCTTATTCTAGTCCTGTCACAGACTTATCCTACCCTATCAGAGGCCAGACCACCTGTGAAAGCAGCCATGTAATTTACCAACTGGGCTGCAATCACTGTGCAGCTTTCTATATTGGCATGACCACCAACCAGCTATCCATTAGGATGAATGGGTACCACCCAACTGTGGCCAAAAACAAGGTGGACCACCCTGTGGCACAGCATGCAGCGGAGCACATGCAACCCGGGCCATCTGGATTCTCCCATCCACTCCCAGCTTTTCTGAACTGCACAAATCAGATAACTTACACAAAGCACAGGCTCGTCAACATATATAAATATAAACACACATAATAGAAGGAAACTTTCCTGGTGGGATAAATATGTTTGGTGTGTTTGGTTGTGTTTGCATGTGTATGTGTGTGGGTGGGTGTGCACTTGTTTACCGTTCCTTTTTTCCCCTTAAGGTAAGTCCTTCCACTCCGGATTGGAATGACTCCTTCTCCACTTCCTTAAAACCCGTATCCTTCCCTTTCTCCCCTCCTTCCTTCCTCTTTTCCTTAAGAAGGTACCAACGGTTGTGAAAGCTTGTATGTGTGTTTGAGTGTGTTTTTATTTGTATCTGTCGACAAGCCTATATATAAAAATCAGAAAGCACACAGTAGGGAAAGGGGCATGAATCGGAAGGAAATGCAGGATGTGAGGGGGAGGAGGACAATGGGGCATGGAATGTAGAATGTTAGGTTATCTGAGGTTGAGGCCAAGGTGATTTCAGGACTGTAGGATGTGCTTTAGGGATAAATCCCATTTCCGCAGTTCAGAAAAGCTGGTGGAGGAGGGGAAGATCCAGATGGCTCGGGTGATGAAGCAGCTGTTAAAAGTCCAAGGTGTTGTGCTGCGCTGCATGCTGCATCACAGGATAGTCCATATTGCTCTTGGCACAGTTAATGGTGGCCATTCATCCTGATGGAGAGCTGGTTAGTTGTCATTCCAATATAGAATGCACATCAGTGATTGCAGCAGAGTTGGTATATCACATGGCTGCTTTCACAGGTGGCCCGGCCTCTAATTGGGTAGGACAAGCCTGTGATGGGACTGGAACAGGAAGTGCTGGGTGGGTGAATTGGGCAGATTTTGCATCGGCATCTTCCACAGGGCGGTTGGGATTCGGTGTGGCATTGGGATGGACTAGTCCATGGATGGGAGTTATCCTTACAGCACATCCTATGGTCCCGCAACCATCCTGGCCTTAGTCTCAGACAACCTAACATTCTACATTCCAAGCCCCACAGTCCCTATCCTCCTCACATCCTACATCTCCTTGCAATTCATGCCCTTTTCCTTACTGTGTGCTTCCTCCCCCTCCGCCCTCTACTGCTCCTTCCCCCTCCGCACTCCCATCATTATGGTTGCTGTGAGTCAGCTGTGTGTGTGGCCACAGATGGCTGATGTGTGTGGGTGAGAGTGCCTGAGTGATTGTGTGGATGAGTGTTCCATTTCTAAGGAAGGCCGCGGCGAAAAATTTAGAATTGTGTGTGTGTGTTTGTGGGTCTTTTATTTGTGCCTGGCGGCGGCTCAACGTTCATCTTTATGGTGAGTTGTTCCCTATCTACATATTATTGCTAATATATGGTAATCAGTGTAAGTAAGAAATTTTTTTCTCATTTGATAATGTTTGACTGTTATAACCTAGAAATTACTTCACTCGCACACACAATGTCTGAAACCACATCCTTGAAAACAACTTAACAATAATCTGAGGAATGAACACTACTAGCAAATTATTTTTATTCTGGAGGTTCAAGTTTATGCCTTAATTACAAGCAACTGTTCTTATGTGAAATTTTAATTCTATATTACACTTTTCTTATATATTTCAATTTATGAGAATCTCCTCAATATTATTTTACAGAACAAATAATAGAGTTAATATAATTCATCATAATATTCACAGGTTAACGAAGTCTTAGCACATGAATATATTCCTAAAAATTCTGTACTCAAAATGATGGGAGTTATTTGAATTCATGAGCACCAGTTTGGTTCTAAGACAGAGAGAAAGCTTAATACATATAAAATGTGTCAACACTGAGGATTTGTTCACCAGTAAATTTTTTATGTCAACTCCCAGATAACTCCCAAGAATGAAAAATGCGACAAACTTCAGATATTACTATTTACCACAATTCTGATAATATGGTTTGTACAAATGATACCCTTGTTCACAGAGAGACCAATGCTTCATCAGTGAAACTCACAATAGGGTTGTCCTGCATCAGTGGTTGAAGACAGTGGTCATGTGAGTGTGAGTTGTGCTTCAGTCAGTGTTTTCTATTTTGAACAAAGTCCTTTTGGCCAAAAAATTAAATGTTAGCAGTCTTTTCATTGTGATTGTCTACAACTCAGTATGTCCTCTATACAGTGAGTAGCAACTATCCTTCTTATTATATTGTTGTTAGTTTATCTTGGATTTCCCATTGCTTACTAAATGTGCAAGCAGCAACCTAACAAAAATGAGCATTGTTCACTGGCCACCTTAAAAATCCCATATTTAAATAGGACCATTAACATCATTCGAAGAACTAGGACTATCCAGAAACAAATGTCAGTAGAAAGTGTAGAAGCATGGAGATATTTGCTAATTTTAGCAAGTAACAAGTGAAGTTATATTATGGTTTTCACGAGTACATGTTCTAGCGGCAAAAGATGGCAGAAGCAGAAGGTGTTGAAACAAGTCTGCTGATGGCAGTAACCCAGAAACTGGGATGACGTGGTGGTTGCCCTGAGGCCATTGACAGACGGTATGCAGATCCTCAGAGCTTTGTGTATGCAAGTAGGACATGCCTCACCTGGTTCGGGCAACATCTCAGCAGTAAAGCAGTACTTATAGGCAATGTACGGGGCAGTGGGCGTTCGGTGACATAGAATGCCTTGACGGGAGCGTCTCTATGCCAGATGTCGCCGCTGCAACCTAACAGGGCAGTATGGCACAGACAGTGGGCATCAAAATGAGGACCTTCAGCCGGCATGGCTCTGGAAAGCTGCCACCTTGCTTACCCCTGCAGGTAATTGATATGTACTTACCATAATTGACCATTTTTCTCATTTCGTAGCCATGGTTACAATACCTGATCAGCATGCAACAACCATATCTCAGGAGTTACTGAATGAATGGATATTGAAATTTGGCATTCCAGACACTATCATTTTGGATCAAGGAGCAGCCTTTATGACAGAACTAGCTGAGAACCCAGTGTTACCCAGGTATTTATTTATTCCAGTGGCAGTTTTTTACAATTCCTATTGTTTATGACGTCATATCACTTGAACCATGTGTCATATGTAATTCTTAACCCTTCAAGAACTATCACCTCACAGTAAGGAATAAGTGTATCAAATTTGGTTGAAATCGGTCTATTGGTTTAGGAGGTAATGTGCAACATTGTCGCCTGATGTAGCAGTTTTCCTTGCACCTAATAGTTTATGACATAATATCTCGTGAACTGTGTGTCATACTACAATAAAATTTTGGATGTACATTCAACAGTATGTGTGTATACTGCCTGTAACATTTTTCGTGAATACAATTAATAGTCTATGAGTAATAAATTGTAACATCATGCAAAATGCCATAATTTTACTGAATGAACGCCGAAAAAGTGGTAAGCGACTAACATTTTTCCTTTCATCATTTTGCTGGGGTTGTCAGTGACAAAAAGTTCCCTAAGGCTTTGAAATTATGTTTAAAGTTCGTTGCAAGTCTCTACGTGCTCTCCTTCGCAAATAGTGGACTGATAAAGTCACACTACCACATGCCGCAAGATGGGGAAGTTTTCATTGTTTATTACATCATACCTCCTGAACTATCGGCCCTATCGAAAAATCCTTTCTTAACTGACGGCTTCTGCCTATAAACTACATTCTTGACAAATTTCAGCTTCATAGGTGACGTAGTTTTCAAGATTTGATGTTTAGTGAGTGAGTGAATGAGTGTCCTTTCGCTTTTATATAGATAGAGGTTACGATATTCAAACAATTGTGTTGGTTGTTGCACATTAAAAAATTATGCACTAGTGCATATCATCCACAGTCAAATGGCAAAACAGAGAGGGTATACAGAAAAATAACTGAAATGTTTGTAATACGTGTTTAAGAAAAAAGTCACTCAAATCCCATTCCTGCCATCCCTAACCTTGAGAATCCCATTCAGGAAGGTTGGTACTGAGCTACTAGTAAGGTTTAGGAGGACTGGAACTTGTTCAGGGACTGTGCTTTACAGTGACATTTTATTTCATGCCTGAAAAGGTGGAAGGGATACCTGGAAATTTTAATTTTAAGTCTGACTGAATATGATGTAGGAACATTGTGGAATAAAGTTAAGGTGTCATGAACAGTTTTAGTACTTTTTGTTTATTCTTTTTTGATGAATAAGTGTTTGTTTTGAATCTGCAGCATGGTGTGTTGTTTGATGCTGGATGAAATTTGAGGGCAAATTTCTTTTTCGTATGTGGGAGGAGTGTAGAGGCATGGAGATATTTGTTAATTTTAGCAAGTAACAAGTGAAGTTATTTTGTGGTTTTCACAAGAACATGTTCTGGCAGCAAAAGGTGGCAGAAGTAGATGGTGTCGAAACAAGTATGCTAATGTCGGTAACCCGGAAACTGGGACAACACGGTCATCACCCTGAGACTATCAGTCTCAGAGCTTGGTGTACACAAGTAGGACATGCCTGACCTGGTTCAGGCAACACTAAAGCAGAAAAGCAGTACTTAAAGGTACTGTACTGGGCAGTGGGCGTTCGGTGACGTAGAATGCCATGAAGGGAATGTCTCTATGCTGGATGTTGCCACTGTGACCTAACAGGGCAGCACGGGATTGACAGCGGTCGTCGAAGTGAGGACCTTCAGCTGGCACAGCTCTGGAAGGCCACCCAGTCCGCTCCTACCAACGTCATTACGCAGACTGGGCCGGAGGGGTTTCCCTCAGCGGGTGTCGCCAGACACCACAACACCAGTAAGTAGTGAGATGTCATCAGCCTACATCTGGGCGGGGTCGGCGCTCCCGAGGCATACAGCAGAGCGCTGCGTGGCTCCACTGGTTGCACTGTGTGGTGCAGTGTGGCTAAGTTTGGCATCAGCCTGAGTCAATGGAATCTGACTGCCACTCGCAACACCTGCCCAAATCACGGACAGAGGGGCCAGAAACCACAAGAGACTAATAAAGAAATGAATAGTATTTTCCCAGGCACCACGAGTCTTAATCCACCACTGCCCCACACCCATCCATTCCACTAAGGCTATCCCCCATTACAGAAGAATGCTATTGACACAGTGATCTCAAACATGCTGAAAAATGAATTGAAAGCTAACAGTTTTAACAATATCTAATACACCTAACCATTTTCTTCTTCTATGTGGGACATACCTATTATTCAATGATAAATTACAAAATATTTTTAATATTTTAATATAACAATTAGCTTAAATTACTAAAAATTCCTATTATCAATTTTAATTGTCATAACATCTCACACAAATTTCTTATTGATGCACTGTACAAAAGAATGTGAATATGGAACCTATAAATTATTGAAGTTTTGTTAACTTTAGCTCCTTACCTATGTTACTGTCATCCAAATATTCCACTACTGTTTTGAGATTGTATGGAACTTCCTGAGGGAAGTACTCGAGCAGTTTAGCTTTCACTGTCCGTGCTATTAATTTAGTGGGGGAAACATCAGTCATATGTGAAGGATAATATAGCCATTCTCCTGGCTTAGCTGCCATCAAAATATGGTCCTGCAGAGATAAAATAGTGGGATGAGCTGATAAGGCAATATTCTCAACTATAAACCATTACAATAAAACACACTGCCTCACTGAAAGAGTGAAGAAAGCAGAAGAAGAGGAGGAGGATATACAAATTAATCTGATGGGACAGTGTGTGATGTTATTTAATTGATTACAAATTTGAGTTGAATTTATAAATAAATTGGTAGTTTGAATCAACTTATAAACTGAAGTTGCACCCCCCCTTCATCCCCCCCTGCTCCCCCCTCCCCCTGCATCCCCCTTCCCCTGCATCCCCCTCCCCCACCCTCCCAGTCTTGAATGCTTGTACTGATTCAGTTCAGAGGGCTGTCTAATACCAGTGCATCCTTTCCTGAACCACAACTGTCTTTTGAGTCACTGAATATAGATTTTCAAGGCTAGATGTTGAATTATTGCTCATATTAGATTCTTGGGAGGAATGGATGCATTTCAAAAGTGCAATTGTCAAATCTGCAGTAGCAGTATGTGGAAGAACAAGCAACAGAAAGCAATGTAAGAAGACATCTTGGTGGAATGATAGAGTAAAAGAAGCAATGGGATGGAAGAACTAGGCTTTCAGATTGTGATTCCAGGAAACAACTGATCTAGCACAAGAGGATTACAAGCAAAAGAAACAAGAAGCAGCAAAGGTGGTCACAGAGGAAAAGAAGTGGCTGGTGAAGTAGACAGAGATGATGGGGGAGGACA